>JASKUP010000094.1:2558001-3837001 GCA_030448955.1 Trichopoda pennipes
AATATTTTCAATTTGTGTAAATATATATGGCTACGACTGTATCACCAATAGGGTGGGTACAAAAATAATGTTATAAATTTTTTTTGCAATTGTCAGTGTAGTCTTTTTTTTAGAGTATACAAATTTCACGCCTTTGAATAAAATTTTTGTAAAAAAAAACCGACTCGTGAATTTGTTAATTTTTATGCCGACCAATACACCTTTAGATATGACATTACCTAAATGTCACCTAATTATAAATGCACTTGTTTAAAATTACCTTTTTTGGTTAGTTTTTTAATTAAAACAAAAACTGTTAAAACTTTATTTCTAATTTTAAAATTGTGTTGGTTTTCCAAATTTAGAAAGTCCCCCAAATTTCATGAAATTATTTTAATTGTTGTTTAAATAACATTTTTAATTCAATATTATATCATTTCCTTTATTATTTTATTTTGTTTTTGCTTGTT
The DNA here is from genome assembly GCA_030448955.1 of Trichopoda pennipes. Lineage (NCBI taxonomy): Eukaryota > Metazoa > Arthropoda > Insecta > Diptera > Tachinidae > Trichopoda > Trichopoda pennipes. Next base: position 2,558,451 of record JASKUP010000094.1, read on the forward strand.
AATAAAATATTTTAAATGTCAATGTTAATGACAAATTTTATATAATTTTCGTAATAAAATAATTGAATTGTTTTTTCATTAAAATGATTAAGAAAAATATTATGGAAAAATTTCATTCATCATAAATGAAAACACTATAAGGCACCTAATGATGACTCAAATTATAAAAATAGTGAAACAACAAAATCATTATGTTTTCTTCCTGTATTTTCATTTAAGGAGGGATATGAACATTGATGTGATTTGATTTACATCTGCACCGACTAGGTAGTCATAATCAGATGGTGGTCAAACCACTTGAATGATTTGCAAACGTCATTCACGCCCTAGGAGGCCATCGAATACGTATATCCTCCGGTCACTCCTAGTAGCAATTTCGAAAGGCCGAAGTAGGCCGCAGCCTTCACTCCTTGCTAAAGAGTTGGAGACTTTCCAACTCCTGGTCCAGAACGCATGAAGCTTAATATAATTGAGAACACGACGGCATTCATACTCACTGGAATGAATGATCCGACCCACAAACTATCACGAGGGTCTCGAAACCACAACCACCACGATACTCCCATATAGGGGCCAACCTCAATAATCAGTTAGAGAACAGCTAATTGTCTAAAGAGACAAATAGTGAACTCTTAGAGCGTACTAATTCCCGTGGAAATATGTGGATTGTCCAGGTGACTCCCTTTGACTAGCCTTTGAGGGGCCTGGGCTCCCTTTTACCCCGCAAGACATCAGTCTAAATGGAATAGTAGGTTCCAAAAAGACTATCATGTGCCCCCAAGGAGAGAGAGAGATATGAACAGGGTGTTCGCCGAGAAGGTAGACTACTTTATTTTGCTGTCACTTTTTTTTTTAACAGTGCATATTTGGCAGTCGTGAAGTAGACAAATTTATTATGGAAAAATATTCGATAAACCAACGTGTTTTAATCGTTAAAATATTTTATGAAAATCAATCATCACAGGAAAATTACACGAAATTGTTGGGAGAAACAACGTGCCAACAAAACGCACTATTTATGTGTAATGCATGAAATTCCGCAGAAAGGGGTTCTGTAGGTGATAGGTCCAAGCATGGACCACAACGTACTGCATCAATGCTGCTAAAGAAAGTGTTCAAAACAATCCATTAACCTCAATTCTTCAAAGAGCAACTTTGGTCACAATTTTGCACAAGGATTTGCATTTATTTCCATATAAGACTCACTTGACACAAGAGCTTCTTCCACATACGCCGCCATATAGTGGGTGATTCATTTCGAGCTTCCCCACTTTTTTAAAGAAACAAACACAGAAAATTCAAATTTAATGGGGAATGTTTATTATCATTTGAAAGAACATTCTTTGGCATTTATTTTTTGAAGATTATGTCTTTCAAAAGTTGGCCGCAGCTATGTGTCAGATGATCCATCCGTTGAGTCCAATGTTCGATGACTTGTTCGAGCATTTCGAGTGGTAACTGGTGAATGACACGCATGATGTTGTGCTTCAAGGCCTGAATCGATGCGGGATTGTCCGCATAAACTTTAGACTTTACATATCCCTACAGGAAAATGTCTAACGGTGTGATATCAAACGATCTTGGTGGCTAATCGACCGGCCTACCGAAGTGTTCGGGATCACCGAACTTTTGTCTCAATAAATCCTTTGATTGATGCGATGTGTGGGAAGTGACGCCGTCTTGTTAAAACTAAATGTCGCCGAGTTCACTAGCTTCAATTTCAGCAATCAAATAGTCGGTTAAAATGGCACTATAATGGTCACCATTGACGGTTACATCCTCACCGGCATCATTTTTGAAGAAGTATAAGCCGATGATTCCATTGGCCCAATTTTTCTGGATAAAGTGGCAGCTCTTGAATCTCTTTAGTTTGCTCTTCGTCCCAAATGCGGCTATTTTGCTTGTTTACATACCCATGGAGCCAGAAATGGGCTTCATCGCTGAACAAAATTTGCTTCGAAAACGTTGGATTTGTTCACTTCACTGAACTTTTCAAGAGTCCATAGAGCGAAGCGATGTCGCTTGGGAAGCTGTATTTTGTATGCTTTCTATTTAAAACCTAAATGTAAAATCCAGAACTGAAAGTGACAGTCTAGTGTGCAGTTTGGACAGGAGGAATCATTGGACCTTACTTTCTTGAAAATGAAAACGGCGTAACGGTAACTGTGAATGGGGAGCGATATCGTGATATGATTGAAAACTTTGTAACACCACAACTGCGTGCTTTGGGTTTGATTAACATTCGGTATCAACAAGACGGTGCCACATCGCATACAGCCAGGATTACAATGGAATTACTGCGAGTATTTTTTCCACAACAAGTTATTTTAAGAAATTGGGGTGTTGATTGGCCTCCACAGTCGCCTGCTCCAGACTTTTTTTTTTGGGAGGATATTTGAAAATCGTGATGAAATTAATGAAACACCGCGTGAAATGTGAGAGAATGTAATGAAAAATTAGCTCAAAAGGGTTGGCATTTGTGACACTTTGATAAAATGTTTCAACGATTAAAACACGTTGGTTTATCGAATATTTTTCCATAATAAATTTGCCGCGTGTCTACTTCACGACTGCCAAATATGAATGGTCCAGACTAATGTTTACCAAAATGGCGGCAAAGCAAAGTAGTATACCTTCCCAGCGGACACTCTGTATTCATTTCTAACGGCCATTTAAAGGAAATTGTGTCGACTCGTTATCAAAAAATGTATCTACAAAAACAGAGTTGCATCTGCGACATCAATTGTCTTCAAAGCGAAATAAATAAATTTGAAACGTCTGACAATAGTAATCGATTGTTATTAATATTGACTATCACAATGCCAGCATTGTGCCGTTGACGTGACTTTGCATCGACGTTGACATTCATAATAATAATTCATGACAAACTTTACAAATGTGATTGAATCATCGGCAGACATTTGTTTATTAAAGATTTCTTGCAATTGAAAAATAAATAATTTTTATTTTTATTTTAAAAATATCAATCAGCAAGTGAAGAAACTAATTAAAATTAGTTTGCCACGATTTAATATTGTAACTTGTGGTCGAAAAATTTATATGAAAATATTTATATCACTCATTGGGTATAACTATAAATTCTTGTATAGGGTGATAATTAATGGGTGTTTTTTATAGACGTATAAAACTTTGAAATGGAATAAAAGATGAATTTCTTAAATTGACATGAAATTTACTTTATGCGAAAGATAATCTTCAGGCATTATAATTTAAATATGGTTGCTGGCATATGATGACTTGGCCGTAGTCTAATCTCGAGGTGTAATTTTTAATGACTTTGTCCAACATTTGTGGCTGTATATAGCCAATAACGCAGTGAATGTCGTCCTTAAAGTGGTCAATCTCTTCCGGCTTATTGGCATAGACTTTACATATCCTCACAGAAAATAGTATAGGGGCGTTAAATCGCACGCTCTTGGAAGCTAATTGATGGTTCCGAAACGTGAAATTATGCGGTTACCTAGCCAATCTGTACATCATGAATGTTCAATAGATGAGCGAAAAATATTACTAATCATGGCTTTAAAGATTGTAACGCTCTGACCAGCAGTATTTTTAAAGAAGTACGGACCAATAATTCCACCAGTCCATAAAGAATTAAAAAAACTCAGTTTTTCTGGATGTCACGGTCGGTGTCTAAACATACATTTGAGGATTATAATCACTCCAAATACCGCATTTTTGCTTATTGACGTATCCATTCAAACAAAAGTGAACTTTTCGCTAAACGAAATTCGTTTTTAAAAATGGAGGTCAACGGCCTTCTTGTTTTGGCTCCAATTTGTACAATTTGAAAGCGTTATTCAGCGCGTCATTTCATGTTGACATGTCACTTCGCAGCTGATAAAATGGCCGCTTTAAGTTTTGCCAACTTAAAGTTCTATTCGTCTATGAAAAACATTTATTACCAACGAATTTGCAACGAGGGATGATTTAAGAATTTCCTTACAACTCAATTGTTTGTCATTTTTCTAGCAACTCGTTATTTTTTTTATCGTAGTAATTTTTTTTACCAAGTTTTAGTTAGGCTTTAGTTCGTGTTATTATTTATGTTTATTTTTTCTTAACATAAACAACACACTTTTGTTTGTACTCTCCTAAATACGTTATGGTCGTCGCATGTTTGCTCCGTCCCTCATAAAACTAATTAAATCATCTTATCACACTACGATATGTGTTATAGTATTGGTGCTTTCCATACTAGTCCAACAATTAATTTGCTTGCTGAGTTCGATATGCCCTCGGCAGAAGATGTTACTTTCATGCTCACCAATGAGCTAATATCAACGTTTATCACCAGTCACAATAAAATATTTAAAAAATATTTTATATTTGAAATCATTTCCATAATAATTTAGTTGAACAACCACACCTACAATTCACTCGTGCATTTCGAGTTACATAAAATTCTCGCATAATGTAAGTCCTCTTTTCCTAAAGCAACTATTAGAACCTCCTTAGTTGTTACAACGTGTGATTAGATTTACATCCGCGCCTTCTTATGAAGCCTTAATCAGATGGTGGATCAAACCACTGCATAATTTGGAACGTCATGCTCGTTCTAGGAAGCCGAAGCTATAATTCTATGCAACAGAACTTTCTAGTTGCAACTTCGATGATTCCAAAATAGGGCTGCAAATCATCACTCCTTGCTTAAGAGTTGGAGACTTTCCAACTCCTGTCCAGAACACATGTCTAGCATGCTCACTGGACTGGATCATTCACCTAGCGTGTCATTAACGGCGAAATGATCCTGGCCACCATTGAACGATTAAAGGGCCAACCTCAATAATCAGCCAGAGAACAGTTATGTGTCTAAAAGACAAATAACGGAACTCGCGGGTCACTGGTTCCCGTGGAAATAAAGTGGAGTTTCCAGTTGTACCCCTGCTGACTTCGGGGGACTGGGCTCCCTTTTACCCCCAGTTGCACTGCGTCTAGATAGTCGAAGGTATATAAACCCATTTAAATGTGCTCCCGGGGGGCCTGCTTAGTTGTTACACCACTTCTTTATTCATTTCCAGTATGTTAAACCTGCCAAAAACAATGACATGTTATTGGCAATTTAAATTTTATACAGGGTGTCCGCCAGGAAGGTTTCATTACATTCTCACACATTTCACTCGGAAATTCATTAGTTTCATTACAAATATTTTGTTTGAGTTGCTTACGCATTTCTGGCTTGTTTGCATAATCCTTGATTTTCAGATATCTCCACAAAAACAAGTCCGGACCAAACAATTCAGACGACCGTGGCGGCCAGTCAACATCACCATTTCATGAAATAACTTGTTGTGGAAAGAGGTGTCGCAGTAATTTTAATCCACGTGTTAATCAAGGCCAAAGCATGCAGTTGTGGCGTTAAAAAGTTTTCAATCGTGTTACGATATCGTTCGCCATTCACAGTTACCGTTACACCGTTTTCATTTTCAAAGAAGTAAGGTCCAATAATTCCTCCTCACCAAATGTAAATTAATGCTGGAATGTATGGTACAAATTAAAAAATATACCGCTATTAATGGGTAACACTTTTGTGAGTTAAAGAACATATAGCAGCAGCTGGAAATGAAGCAGCATTCCAAGAAGCAAAAGGTGAAACCGTTGTAAATTTCACCACTATACAGAGTAGTAATGGGAAATGGATTTATGCGAACGAAAGCCTTTCAATGGGTAAACTAGTTGCTGGGGTATGCTTAACAGCGTCCAGGGTCGTGTTGTGCCAATGCTTAATTAAAAGGCGGCTGTTTGATTCGGTATAAATCTTCAGCCCTCACTTGTAACAAATCTCCTTAAGGGCAGCTCACGCTCTTTGCTCCGTGTACCGTGCAATGGTTTGCGGAGGTATCTCTGGGCTAGGTAGCAACAGTTAGTGAGCGAGGAAAATAGCCAGATTAGCAAAAATTGTGCAGAGTAAAAACCACTAGACCACAATTTAACGCTGCTCTGATCACTCTCAGTAGCGACTATTAGCATAAATCGTGCTGGGAAAAAACCACTGCACCAGTTTGTGACCTCACCGGTGTTACTATGGTCAGCACCACGGGATAGGAGTTAGTGTACGAGGAAAATAGCCAGAACAGCGAAAATTGTGCAGAGTAAAAACCACGAAGCCTCTAGACCACAATTGAACGTTGCTCTGGTCACTTCCAGTAGCAGCCGTTTTTGGGACAAACCGCGGTGGGTAAAAACCACCACACCAGTTTGTGACCTAACCGTTGCTACTACAGTTACCACCGTGGGATAGGATTAAGTGTACGAGGGAAATAGCCAGAACAGCGATAATTGTGCAGAGTAAAAACCACTAGACCACAATTTAACGCTGCTCTGGTCACTCCCTGTAGCGACTGTAGACACAAACCGCGGTGAGTAAAAATCAACACACCAGTTTGTGACCTCACAGTATTTGCCGAAGATACTCAGAAATATTTTCGGGCGAAACGCTCCTGTCAAAATATTACCTGTTATCACACTTTTTATTGGTAAAGTTCTTCTTTATATACTCATTCGCCGCCACACACAAGTATACACGCACATACCTATACCATCTCCACAGCTGATATATAAAACAGCTGGTGGCTGTGTTTATTATTAACCATCACGTAAAGATGGCGCTGCCCTGCGAGCTGCTGTCAAATTTAAAATATAAAATACAAAACTATAAATAGAACTATAATAATAATAATATAATTATAATACTTCATTTGACTTAAACTATTAATATAATTATAAAATAAAAATAATTATAAAATAAAATAATAATTCATTTGACTTTGCCGGTGTCACTTAAAACATGCATCAGGACTTTAAGCGTACAAACTCATCAAACTTAAAAAGGTTAAGAGAGGCTACTACATGTGGACAGGACATGATACTTAAGGAGCCCCTTGGCAGAAAGGCTAGCAGGGTGCACAGATATAATATGTGTAGCTTAAGCTGGATAACTGCGTTCGTGACAGGCCATGAAGAGTTCAAGTATCACCTTGAATATCTATTACAAACAAAACCGTGTGTAAAATAAATTTACCACCGATATGTTTTGCCAAATTGTTATTTATTTATTTAATTCTTACCTTTTGGGTGGGATTAAAAACCTTCATTTGTTTCATTTCGTTATTGTTGAACTCTCTCATATTCCGATAATTTATTTACCCCTTCTTCGTTTTTTTTTTTGGTATTTTGAATTTATTTCACTTCAAATTTGTTGCGCTTGATTCATTTCATTAACGAAGTGGACAAATATGCTTATACTTTTTCTTCTTCTCCTTTTTGGTTTGTATTAACTGAAAGGGGTTTCTAGAATATTTTGTTGCTGTATTTTTTCTATTTTGTTATTGTTTTTTTTTTTATTTATAAAAATCAATAGCCAGACGACATATTGACAATTTAAATGTTGATGTGCTGCTGCTGTTTATAAAATAAATTTTCTATTTTAAAGGTAGATTCTCAGTTTTAATAATAAAAATAACAACAACAACAACAAACCTAACATTTCCTTGTGAGCAACAAAGGGCAATCAAAATTGATTAAAAATATACATTTCGCCTGAACACCCTTTTTTTTGGTAGACTGCTGTTGATGATGTTCTTTTTGTTATTGTCGTTGTTGTTGCTGCTGCTGCTAACGTTATTGTTGTTGTTATTATTATTAGTCTTACCATAAGTAATGGAAATTGTTGCTTGAATACAAATTAAAAATGGACTGAACGGAAATAGCAAATTATAATTTTCTAGTTATTTATTTTCTTAATTAAATTTTTATTATTTTGCATTAAATAAAATTTTTAGCATTTTATTTTTATACTTAAGTTTAATTTGCATTTACAATAATTAATTATGGATTGTTAAGGCGTTAATACTATCATTTCCTAATTGCCTGAAAATATTAATAAACAATTCATAAACAAAACTTCTTTGTGTACACTTAAGCTTAGTACTCTGTTCTAATTTGCGAAAAGTGTTGAGCAACATTTGAAATTGCGCTTTAAAATTTTGACAATATGTTGCCAGCTGATATTCTCTTTTTATCTTATATTAATGTTGCGAAATACGGCAGAAATACTTGGCAGCGAAAATTCGCTTTTTTGGAGGAAATTGCTAATTAAAAATAGTTTACGAAATAAAAATTTCACTAAAGAGGTTTTAAAAATAATTAAAATTATCAAAATGCTTTAATAAAAAGATCTGTTTTTCAATAAAAAAAATATTTTTTATTAAATAACTTTTATTAAGGTGGATACATAAGGCAATAGATTTTATTGCAAAGAATAATATAATTATATACTATTATTAAAAGAAAAACTTTGGCTATTATAAAAAAATTCATATACTTATTTCAGCCTTTGTTTTGTGTGGCCAGTCTTTAAAAAATTTGAAAACTCTTAACTCAAATGTCCACCACGACCACGCTGACAGATGTCAATCTTTTGTCAAAGTTTTTAATCACTTTTTACCAAAATGGCGCTCCTATTTCTTTAATCACATCATGGATTTTGAGTTTTAAGTCTGAGATCGATTCGGTTGGCTCCGTATAGACTCTATTCTTAACATAGCCTCCCCCAAAAAATAAGCCAGTGGTGTTAAATCATACGATCTGGCTTGTACTGCTGATTTTCGTAAAATTATGCGATCGGGAAATTTGGTTTGCAATAAATAGATCGTTTTATTGGCTCTGTGACATGTAACACCGACCTGTTGAAACTACATGTCAGTGATACCAACGTCGTTAATAATAGGCCAAAGTTGAGTTGCTAGCGTCTCGCAATAGCGTAATCCATTGATCGTTACCGCATTTCCTGCCTCATCGAAAAAAAAAACGCCTCAATCACCACACAGCTTGCTGTATAGTGACAGGTGGAGCAGGCAAAGGCTTCTCAATAATTCTCTATGGTTTTCAGACGCCCAAATGTGGCAATTTTGCTTGTTGACACACCCTGACAAGTAAAAATGGGCTTCGTCTGCAAAAATGATTTTTTCAGAAAAACCATCCGGTTATGTCTGAATGAATAAAGCGAATCTACGGCGATGTGAATGATCGGTCGGCTTCAATTCCTGCACCAGTTGAAACTTGTAAGACGTCAAAGTCAAATTCTTAGGTTTTGGATTATCTCAATTGTTGAGAACGTCGAGGAATTGACAAATTTAGATCTGCTTCAACCCTGTAGCTCACGATTGCAATGTTTTCAGTTGAACGATCCAGTCGAATACGGATGTTCGCACATTTTTTACCGAGTCTGTCGACTTAAATTTAAATAACAAAATTTTAATAGCAGTCTCAGAAGGACGATTACGTTGTCCGAAAATATTACGAATTTTACGTAATGTAACTTTAACAGAACCACTATTTTCATAGTGAATTTGAATTATTTTAATGCGATTTTCCTGTGATATTAAATTCATTGTAACAATTGCCAAAAACTAAATATCAAAACTATAATGATGTTGGTGTTGCCACAATTGAAAAATAAACTTCTTGCTGAAAATCCCGATAAAAACAAACAACAAAAAAAAATCACTTAAATTCGTAGTAACAATTTTATTTTTACAATTGAAGGTTAAACTTTGATTTCTATTACGAAATAAAAAAAAAAAAAAACAATACAAAAACAACATTAAAAACAATAACAAAAAAAAAATAATTTAATTTAATTGCAATCGTCAAAGTTTTTAATTGTTTTTATTCATTTTTGTTTGCTCTACTTTTATTGCAAAATTTTATATCAGAAATATTTGATTTCATGTTCAACATTAATTTTTTATGCTGAAAACATAAAATGGATTTGCAGTTTTTCTTTTTTCTTTTTAGTTTTAAATTTTTAATAGTTTAAATTGTTGCTTAGAAATGGCATTCTTTTGATTTTTCTTTTCTTTGTTTTTCTTTTAAATAATTTTATTTTTATTTAAAATTTATATATTTTTTTTAATTTAAAATAATTTTTTCAATCGTTTTCTCTTAACACTTAAACAAATTTTTTTTATTCACACAATGGTTTTTATTAATTTTAACTATGTAAAGGGTGTGCACAGAAAAGTATTAGCAACTTTAGAAAACAAATAGTTTAACAGCTGACAGTTAAGGTGGTACGTAAGTTACAGAATATCAAAATAAATTAAAAAACTATTTTCTTAAGTTTTTTTAATACCTGGATATTGTATTTTGGACAACAGCCATTACCTAACAATAAAGGGTGATCCAATCCATATGCACGACGTTAATTGTCAATAAAACAAAACGTTTTAAGAGAATTTTCTTAACATTTTTTATTATGATCGCGAAATCATGTTAAACATGCGTGAATCAAAATATTGGCCAAATGCTCACCACCGCTGCGGTGGCATACCTCTGTCGAATGGCCCATATTTCCAATGACTTAATTGGAAGTGTTACGGATTATATCATTTTTTAGCTCTTTAATTGCTGTTGAATGAAAGAAAGGAATTCAACGTTGTCAAATTACATGATCGTGGCAGCCAACACTCGGCGCCATGATGTGAAATAAAACGGCTATTGAATTTTTAATTACGATAAAAGAATCTATGACAATTATGTGCGAAAAAATATCGGCCTTTAGTCATAATTGAGCTTTTAAGTCGTTAATATACCGAATTATCTCCTCCTTGAATTGTTCTTGACTTTCGTAACGTAAACTTTTTCTTTTAAATATCCCCAAAGAAAAAAGTCCAACAGTATCAAACGGTATTAAACGGCGGCAAATTAACAACGTCACGACGTGAGATAATACGGTCATTAAATTTCTCGCGCAAAAGATTTATATAGAAAAATTATGACTAATGAACTTTTTTTTATTGAAAATTTAAGATTGATGAAATTTTTTTATAGAAAAGTTGTGACTGATGAAACGTTTTTATAGAAAAATTATGACTGATGAAATTTTTTATAATAATATTATGACTGATGTATTTTTTTGTAGAAAAATTATGATAGAAAAAATTTTTTTTATATAAAAAATTATGTCATGAAATTTTTTTTGAGAAAAATTATGAATGATGAAACTATTTTGGAAAAATTTTAACCAATGGAAATGTTTAATAGAAAAATTATACCTGATTTAATACTTTTTTGAAAGAATTTTAACTAATGAAATTTGTAATAAAAAATTATGACTGGTGAAACTGTTGAATCGTAAAATTACGACTGATGAAATTTGTTGTATAAAAAATGATGAATATAATAATTTTCCAAAGAAAATTTGTAAATAAATTATGGATGAAGAATAATTTTTGGAAGAATTATGACTACTGAAAGTGTTTTATAGAGAAATTATAACTGATAAATTTTCTTTATAGAAAAACTATGACTGATGTTATATAGAAAAGTATGACTGATAAATTGTTTTTATATTAAAGTGTGACTGATGACTTTTACTTATTTTTTTTTTTTTTGCAAAATTATGAAAATTTTCAATAGAATAATTATGATGGTAAAAAGTTTTTAAGGTAGTTTCACGGGTAAAGAAATTGTTTGTGTAAAAATTGTGACTCATGAAATTTTTTGTAGAAATATTATGATTGAAGATTTTTTTTTAAGAAAAAATTATGACAGAAGAGTTTTTTTAGAAAAATTATGATTAATGAAATTTTTTTGGGGAAAAATAACTATTACGGCTGAAGATATTTTTTTTAATAGAAATATTATGACTGATGAAATTTTTGATAGAAAAATCATGACTGATGATTTTGTTTTTAGAAAAATTATGATACAAGAAATTTTTTTATAGAAAAATTATGTCATGAAATTAGTTTTGAGAAAATTGTCATAATTGAATAATAATGAAATCTTTTTGGGAAAAATAAGAATTATGACTGAATATATTTTTTTATAGAAAAATTTGGCTGATGAATATTTTATTTGTAAAGTCATGAATGCAATTTTCCAGTAGAATATAACGGGGAAAAAAAATTTGAGTAATGATTTTTTTTATGATAATTTTTTTTAGGGAAAAATTTTGTTTGCTAAAGCTCTTTTGGAAAAATTTTAACCAACAGATATGTTTAACAGAAAAATTATGGCTGACGAAATATTTTTTTTTTTGGAATTGCGACTAATGAAATTTGTTATATAAAAAATTAAGACTGATAAATTTTCTTTATAGTAACTATGATTATGTTATATAGAAAAATATGATGTATAAATTGTTTTTATATAAAAGTGTGACTGATGTAAAATGGTAAAATAATGACATGAAATTTTTCAATAGAATAATTATGATAGTTGTGACTCATGAAATTTTTTGTAGAGATATAATGGTTGACGAATTTTTTATAGGAAAATTACAACTAATACATTTTTTTTGGATAAATAACAATTATGACAGTCATATTTTTGATATGTGCAAATATTTGCCATCCTCAGTGTTCTCTTTATACTCAGTATAAAAATACATAATTTTGTTATAATGATTTTCGGCTTATAAAATTTTCCAGTAGAATATATAAGAAAGAAATTTTGGGAAATTATATTTTTATAAGACGATTTTAATTAATGGAAATGTTTAATAGATAAATTATGACTGATTAAATATCTTTTTGATAGAATTATGACTAATGAAAGTTGTTATATAAAAATTTACGATATTTTTTGAAACAAAAATTATGACTGGTGACACTGTTTAATAGCAAAATTACGACTGATAAAATTTTTAATTTAAAAAATATACTTTTCCAAATATAAATTATGACTGACAAATTTTCTTTATAGGAATGTATGACTGATGTTATATGGAAAAGTATGACTGATAAATTGTTTTTTTTCTACAAAAGTTTGAGTGAATTCTTTGTGACATAAATTTTTGAATAGAATAATGATGACGGAAACCTTTTTTATAGAAGTTTTATGGGTAAAGTAATTGTTTTTGGTAGAATTATGACTAATGAAATTTGTTATGTAAAAAATTATGATTGATGAAATTTTTTGAAATAAAAATTATGTCTGGTGAAACTGTTTATTAGCAAAATTACGACTGATAAAATTTTTAATATAAAAAATATACTTTTCCAAATATAAATTATGACTGATAAATTTTTTTTATAGAAATCTATGATTGATGTTATATGGAAAAGTATGACTGATAAATTGTTTTTTTTTACAAAAGTTTGAGTGATGACTTTGTGACATAAATTTTTGAATAGAATAATGATGACGGTAATCTTTTTTTTATAGAAGTTTTATGGGTTAAGTAATTGTTTGTGTAAAAATTGTGACTCATGAAATTTTTTTATAGAGATATTATGACTGATGAATTTTTTTTATAGAAAAATTATGACTAATGAAATTTTGTTTGGGAAACTTAACAATTATAACTGATTATATTTTTTTTTATAGAGTAATTATGACTGATGAATTTTTTTTTTTTTGGGAAAAATAATTATAACTGAGGATATTTATTTTACAGAGAAATTATGACTGATGAAATTTTTTATTGAAAAATTACTACTAATTAATTATTTTTGAAGAAAAATTAGTCACACCAATTGAAGTTTTTTTTAATTATTATTTATTTATTTATTTTTTTTTTGTAGAAAAACTGTAATTGCTGAAGTTTTTTAGAGAAAAATTGTGACTAATTAATTAATATTAATCTCTCTGATTAATAATTAAATGATGAGAAAGAAGTATTATTAATGGTTACATAACCGCTGGCTGTGTACTGTTTGTAATAATATTTTTTTTTTAACCAAGAAATATTTTTTAGAATATTAAAATCGAGAAATTAAAAAAATTGATTGAAAAAGTAAATTTTATAAAAAATAAGTATTCTTAAAACTTTTGGCCAAACAATTAATTAATTTTAAGGCTGATTTGTTGGAATAACTGCAGCAATTAATTTATATTGTTTACAAAGAAAAAACCATTTAATTTCATTTTATTATTATGAAAAAAATCACATCCCTGATGAATTTATAATTTTTTTTTTAATTTGCGAATAGAAATTAATAATAATTTATTAGAGAAATTTGCAAGTAAATAAATTAAAAAAGTTTCATTAAAATTACAACGAAAAGAAATTGAAGAAATAAAATAATTTATCAATAGATTTATGAGAATTTTGTGTTTGAAATGTGAGACTATAATTTTACAGTTTCTTGTTTTTTTATTTTTATAAAAAGAAGATTTTATTGCGATTTAACAATAAATTAAATTTCAAGATAATGTAATGGAGAATATATTTAAGCAAATAAAACAGTAAATACAAATTTCGTTAGAGGGTAAATAATCATGGCAAAGGTGGGATGTAATATAAACATTTTCAATAGTTAATTTAATCTTAAGTGTCAGAAGCTAAAAAATGACTTAGAAGTCTTATATTTTTGTAGCTGGTGCATAAATGAGAGCAACCAAGCAACTTATAACTTATAAATACAATGTCAAGTCTGTATCTTCCTAAATGTATTTTCTTTTATTATTTCGCTTACTAACTATAATGAAAAATAATTAAAATGATCTGGACATTTTTATTTTATTTCTTTTGATATATCAAATATAATTTATAAAAGCAAGCCACTGGTCATCTTTATCAGATTAAAGCAACCTTTCCAGGAACTTTCAATTAAGAAAAGATATTATCACAAGTCAAACTTATAATCCTTTGTCCACTAACATTCGTGCCAAAAGATTAGAAACCCCTATAAATTTAGTAGAACTTGAGGACGCGTTTCACTATTCAAAAAGAAAAATGCCGGCAACTGATCGTATCACCTGCCCTATGCTTAAAAAACTTACAAAATCGTTTAAAGAACATCTGCTTGTTGTTTACAGCAACATATTCATCTCCAAGATATAGCCACTAGCATGGACAATTGCATCGTCGTGCCCATCCCAAAATTTAATAAAAAAGTTTGATCCATAGTCGGACAAAGATTAATTTCGCTGTTACCTTGCTTAGGTAAAACTCTTGAAAAAATAATTTCAAGGAGTTTGATGAGGCCAACAACGAACAACATCCTAATATACCGACAGCACTTTATTTCAAACGCATTATCAAGCAAAAACTATATTCTATTACTGATTTCGAAAGAGCATTTGATTGTATTGTAAATTCTATGTAAGAGTTAATTGCTTCCAATCTAGAACTTTCCTACTAAATAATGGAATACCATGTGCAAACAATTTGGTAAAATCATCTCTAACTATGGGGAAAATTGCCCCTGTAATTTACGCTGGCGATGGAATTATTTTCACTAAGATCAAAGATAAGAACAAAGCAAAAGAAACCTTATTGAAAAAAACTTAAAGACATCGTCAATTGGTGCTAAAATTGACAACAGACAAATGCTCCTTGTTACACATTTGTCACCGTTTTCCCAATTTCGTTAGAGCACTCGATGTTTTAGAGAATCGATAGAGTTGGATACCCTACCGTCCCCAATAAGTCTCTTGACCCTCTACTGTATGTGATCGCGCAACTTCAAAATAGATTTTGCTGCGCCGGCCCATACATGAGAGTTGTATTCCATCTTTGGACGGATATAGGTGGTATAAATAGTACGGAGATCGGGTGGAGTGAAGTATCCCTTACATTGTTTTAGAAAACCAAGGCACTGGAAAGCTTCTTTAGAAATCTGAAAATTGTGTTTAGTCCATCGAACATCACATTGAATTTTCATGCCAAAAACATCAAGAGCTTCCGATTTCGTAATACCCATATCACCTATAGTAACAGGTGCAGCACCATTTCCGAACACAGATCTATGCGCAACCATGCAACATTGCGACCCTATTCGGAGATCTTTGCCAGATCGTGATTGAGGGTATTATCCATGTTCCGCCTTTTGGAACTCACCACCAACTGGTTCGGTCTATTATTAAATGAATACAAATGGCAAATTGTGCTGTCGTCTGCGAAAGAGTGAATGGGTTGAAAGTTTGATAAAGAACGTCATTTAGAAAAATAAGAAACAGAGTAGGAGAAAGAATCGAATACGAAAATGTTAAGATCAAATTAGTTGACAATTTCTCAATCAAAGAAAAATTTCTCATTACAAATCAGAGAAAACCTAAATTCCGGATTAAATATAATAAAATATCTAACAACAAAAACGTTTAACATACACATTTCCAATTTGTTATATATTAAGGTGCGCTCCGTCCTATATTAAACTAATTAAATCATGCTATCACACTGCCATACGGTGCAGCATTGTCGCTCTAAGAGTTATTACTGGCTGAAGCTGGCATGGCCTCAATAGAAAACCGTACTTCTGAGCTCACCTACGAGGGCGGATAAATATATCCGTGACTTTTTTTCCCAAACAAAAATTTATTTTTCAAAATAATCTTTTTTTAACTCAATACACTTAGTCCAACGTTTCTCCAGTTTTTGTATCCCTTCCATACAAATAGGATTTTTCGAGGTCCTTAAAATAGGTATTTCTTTTGTCAATAATATCAACGTTGCAGCTAAATCTCTTTCCACCGAGCCATTTCTTTAAGTGCGGAAATAGGAAACAGTCACTAGAGGCTGAATCCGGAGAATATGGCGGATGAGGTACCAATTCATAGCAGAATTTACAGAGTTTTGCCATTGAGACTACACACGTGTACATCTGTGCGTTATCTTGATGAAGAAGGTCATTTTCTTTTTAAATCCTCATTAAATCGGTGTAATAATTTGGCTTAATATTCGCCGTTAATTGTGTTTTCCTTTTGAAGGTAATAGATGTGGATTATTCCACGTGCATCCCAAAAACTGTTGCCATCACCTTATCAGTCGACAAACTTACTTTGTGCTTTTTCGAATCAGGTCCACCCGAAGAAACCCATTGTTTAAACTGCTGCTTGGCCTCCGGAGTACGTTAATGGATCAATGTTTCATCGACAGTTGGAAAACGCAGCAAAAACTCATTCGGGTTGCGGTTAAACAACTCCAAATAATCCTTTGAAGTTGTTACAAGTTTACGTTTATGGTGAATTGAGAGCACACGCGGCTACCATCTTGCAGACAACTTTCTTAAACCCAGCTGATCATTTAAAATCGAAACCAAACTGGCATATGAAATGCCTATGGCATCAACAATCTTACGCACTTTTACTTTTCGGTCGGCCAAAATCATCGATGGTGCAGAATCCCCATAGTATTTATCAAACTTTTCCTTGGTTTGATTGACGTTTGTTTTTTCGCAAAAGATAATGTTTGGTGAGCACTCGGAATTCACTTTTTTTCATTTTTAGAAAAATACACGTGGTTGTCGATGAAACTGCTGCTAAGCGCAAAGTAAATGACGACACTTTTTTTTTTTATAAAGAGAAGTAGCACTTCAGGCAACAATGCCTATTTAGTCAAGTACCGTGCAACATTCTTTAGAAAAGGGATAGAGAAGAGATGAAATAGGCGGTGAAAGTAGAAGGATAGTCGGAAATTAACTGTCGTATAAAAGACAGCACAGCGACCAGAGACTATGCCTTCATCGCTAAGCAGCCCCACCGACAGTCAATTTTTATTTTTGTAGTAAAAAAAACCAAGGTCTTCGTTGGGAATCGAACCCACAACCCCCATACTGACAAGCTAGTACACCACCTACTAGCCTACAGGGGCACCTTGCTCAAAATTTGAGAGTAGTCTATTAACCGTGATATTTGATGGGAACAGTGTTACATTTCATATAACTACGAGCGAAGTACGAAAAGTCAGGCACAACCGGCTGGTTTTTCTGAAAAAAATCTTTTTTTCAGACGAAGCCCATTTTCACTTGTCAGGGTGTGTCAACAAGCAAAATTGGTACATTTGGGCTTCTAGTAATCCTAGAGCGATTTTTGAGAAGCCTTTGCATGCTTAACGTGTCATTGTAGGGTGTGCTATGTAGTCTGGAGGCATGATTGGGCTGTTTTCTTTTTAAAAGTGAGGCCGGAAATGCGAGAACGGTCAGTGAACCACGCTATTGCAAGATGACAGCTCAATTTTGGCCTATTATTGACGACGTGTAACAGCCAATGTAATAATGAATTTATTGCAAACCAAATTTTCCCATCGCATAATTTCACGACTATCAGCCGTTAAGTGACCAACCAGAAATCCTAGAGCGATTTTGAGAAGCCTTTGCATGCTTAATGTGTCATTGTAGGATGCGCTATGTAGTCTGGAGGCATGATTGGGCTGTTTTCTTTTTAAAAGTGAGGCCGGAAATGCGGTAACGGTCAATGAATCACACTGTCGCGAGATGTCAACAACTCAATTTTGGCCTATTATTGACGATGTGTGACAGCCAATGTTATAATGAATTTATAGCAAACCAAATTTCCCGATCGCATAATTTTACGACAATCAGCAGTTAAGTGGCCAAACCAGATCGTATGATTTAACACCACTGGCTTATTTTTTTGGGGGAGGTTATGTTAAGAATAGAGTCTATACGGAGCCAATCGAACCGATCTCAGCCTTAAAACTCAAAATCCATAATGTGATTAACGAAATAGGAGCGCCATGTTACTAATAAATAATAAAAACTGAATAAAAACTTTGATAAAAGAAGCGACATCTGTGAGCGTGTCCATGAGGACATTTATCAGATATCATTTTTTCTATTCATAATCAAAAAGAATTTGAATCATCTTAATCTTAATTTTTTGTTTTATTTTGTTTTAGAAAACAAACATCTCGTTGAAAAACTCTTTATAAACAAAATTCTAAGTTGACAGCCTTGGCAGCGCTGTTACTCCCTTTTTTTCATTGAATTTCGTTAAGTGTATTATTGAAATAAATAAATAGTTTCTAAAATGTTTTTTTTTCGGACTCCAACAAAACTTTAAATTGTTATCAATTCGTATTTAAAATCGTTAAATTTGCAGAAGAAATACATTTAAAAACGATTTGTTGCCTGTTCGCAAAAATTCGTTAACTTTTTTTTTATCGAAAACCGTAAATAGATATTGTGTTTGTGTAAATATTTGTTAATAAATAATAATTTTATATTTATTATTAAACTAATGCAATCAAATACGAGTGGGTACATATAACATCATGATTAAAGTAAATAATTTTATCAGTCAGTGATAATGACGACTATTTGTTAATAATAATTTTTTTACAAATTTTATTTCCCTTATTTGGGCATATACGAGAGAGTATACAGTAGAGATGGTAACGTGAGCATTTTTCCACTCATGAGCCGAAAACAGTTTTAAGGAGCTATGCTTATGCATGATTTTAATATTCGTTCATCATTATGCCGGTAGACATAAGCGGTAGAAATTTAAGAAAAGTCAAAATCGGAGATTTATTCACGATTATAAAGGTCAAAATCAGACACAAATAATAATGACTCGGTAAAGGAGAAGTTTGTATGCTTTTGACATTTTGACATTTATTGCAAATGTTATTTCCACATTTCTTATTTATTCAGTCCACTCTCATTCACCCTCGGCCTCTCTAGTAGGTGGGGGAAGTTTTTACATTACACCACTAAAGTGAGTGGAGGTCGATAGATTTTAGTAAAAATAGTTGTTGTATTTCTACAAATTAATTCATGCAAAACAAGAGGGCGGTGAAAAAATGATGTCATATGCTTCTAAGAGGCGTAATGAAAAAAATAGTTTCGCGTTTCGGATCTGTAAATTGGATCGTTTTAACATAATTAGACTATTTGCTCTAGAGTATGTGAAGTCGCTAAACTACACCCCGATAAAACTGAAAGTATTGCCTACTTGAAGAATAACATTCCGCCACAAAAGTGTTGGAAAACGTCAGATTAGACTTCATCCAGACTAGCCGTGGGTTCATATGCCAAAAGTTATATTTAAATTATAATGCCAAAATGTTAGCTTTCGAATAAATTAATTTTTATGTTTTTATTTCATTCCCTTTATTTCTATACCTCTATAAAAACACCCTTTACTTATCACTTGTTGAAAGAAAATATAATTTTATGGCCCTCATATAATGGGTGTCCACCAGGAAGGTATACTACTTTGTTTTGCCGCGATTTTGGTAAATATTAGTTTGGCAGTCCGGATGTAGACACGTGACAAATTTATTAAGGAAAAGTATTCGATAAACTAACGTGTTTTTTAATTGTTAAAACATTTTATCAAAATCAATCATCGACTAATGTGACCTTGAGAAAGTTACGTGAAATTTCTGGTAGAAACAATGTGCCAACAAAATGTTGTATTTATCGTGTAGTGAATGATTTCGAAGAAAAAAAAGGGTCTGTAGGTGATAGGCCCAAGCATGGACCACAACGTACTGCAAGATCGGCTTAAAACATGACTGCTGCTCAAGAAAGTGTTCTAAACAATCCATCAACCTTAGTTCGATACCGTGCTCAGCAGTTTGGTCTTCAAAGAACAATTTTGGCCACAATTCTGCACAAGGATTTGCATTTGTTCGCATATAAGATTCAGTTGACACTATAATTTCATCCACAAGACCATTTACGTCACCGTATATATGCCAAGAGGATGTTAAAGCTCGCCCACGATAACCCCAATTTCGATTAACAAATCCTAATGAGTGGCCAGGCACATATTAATTTAAATGGATATGTGAATAAAAGGAATAGTCGGTTCTGGAGAATAGGAAACCCTCAAGTTAATCCTCAATTAACCCTCAAATCTTAATCTTATTAAGGCGATGGCAGTGAAGAAATCACCCGGTTGCGACAAAATTACGGCAACAATGATTAAGAATTTGCCTGTTTCTGCTGCCCGTTTTATTCTCTTCATGTTTAATTCCATGTTACGAGTCGGTTATTTTCCCGCATGCTGGAAATTGTGGAATTTGGTTATGATTCTGAAACCAGGCAAGGATGCCACACAGGCATCATCATATCGATGTTCTTTCTAAGATGTTCGAGAAAATGCTTCTAGAAAATTTAGTTAGACACACGGATGGTAACGTAATCATTTCTGATCATCAGTTTGGATTTCGAAGGAGACATAGTACCATTCACAGAATTACACAGAATTACTAATTTAATTAGAAGTTCCTTTGAGAATAAACACTACTGCTCCGCGCTGTTTATCGACATATCTCAAGCCTTCGACAAGGTCTGGCACGAAGGTCTATTATTTAAGATCACACATTTGCTACCCGTGTATGTGCATAAATTGCTGAAAAGCTATTTGCACGGGAGATATTTCCAAATAAGAGCCAAATCCACAATTTCTTCACGTAAAAAGATATCCGCTGGCGCACCGCAGGGAAGTATTCTGGAGCCGTTTCTTTACTTACTGTTCACAGCTGACATGCCTATGAGTGAAGTGACTCACACTCACTCACTCGACAGTTGCATCCCAAAGACTGCAAGCCCACGTCAATGAGCTTGAAATTTGGCTACAAAAATGGAAAATAGGCGTTAATGCTTCTAAGTGCGTGCATATAACGTTCACACTGAGAAGGGAAAATTGCCCACCCATCCTGATTAATGGTGTAAGAGTGCCGGAACATAATAATGTAAGATATGCAGGCTTACACTTGGACCGTCACCTCACGTGACAACTTCACTGGCTTATTGGCATCAAGCCACCTATCGACTTAGGCCTTAAGATACTTTTGTACAAGGTGGTACTAAAACCTATTTGGATGTATGGCGTACAGTTATGGGGAAAAGCATCACCATCGAACGTAGAGAAGCTCCAGAGAAAGCAGCCTAAACTTCTCAGGATAATAACAGGTGCACCGTGGTATATCACGAACAACAACATCCATAGGGATCTTAACATACCATTCGTGAGGGAGCAAATTACGAAGGCAGCTACCAACTATTTGAGAAAGCTTGGAAGTCATCCTAATCGTCTTGCCAGAGACTTACTTTTATTTGAGGGTCACAGACGCCTAGCGACAGTCTGGCGTGCAATTTCAACTTTACTTCTTCGAAAATGAAAACGCTGTAATGGTAACTGTGAATGGGGAGCGATATCGTGATCAGATTGAAAATGCCACAACTGCATGCTTTAGGCTTGATTAATATGTGGTATCAACAAGACAGTGCCATATCGCATACAGCCAGTATTAAAATGGTATTACTGTGAGACCTCTTTCCACAACAAGTTATTTCAAGAAATGGTGATGTTAATTGGCCTCCACGGTCGCCTGATTTGACTGCTTCGGACATCTTTTAGCGGGGATATCTAAAAAAGCAAGGCTTATGCAAACAAGCTAGAAATGCGTGAGCAACTCAAACCATATATTCGTGACGCAATTAATGAAATACCGCGTGACATGTGTGAGAATG
This sequence comes from Trichopoda pennipes, assembly GCA_030448955.1. Taxonomy (NCBI): domain Eukaryota; kingdom Metazoa; phylum Arthropoda; class Insecta; order Diptera; family Tachinidae; genus Trichopoda; species Trichopoda pennipes. The sequence continues at coordinate 2,580,656 of JASKUP010000094.1, forward strand.
TAATGAAAAGTGTACTTAAAAGGGCTCGCATTTGTGAGGCTTACAAAGGCGGACTTTTAGCTGATATTGTATTGTATTTCATACATAATTGCCGATATTAAATAAAACATTTTCAATATAAAATCTATTCTCTTTCATTTAATTAAAAATTATGAACAAAGAAAGCAGTATACCTTCCCGGCGGACACCCTGTATTTAAGTATAACCATAGTGCATGTTGATAAATATTTTAAAGTTTTCATCAAGATAATTTTCCTTTGATAACTTTATAATTTTTGTTAAATATTTTAATTTTAATTTCGTGGAATTCGTATAACATGTTTTATTTATTTATTTTTTTTCTTTTATATTTAACGTTAAAACTATTTTATGATCTAGTGAAATAAACAAAAGAATGTTTATTTTTAGCAAATAAATTAACAAAAAAAACGACCCCATCATAGAATTTAGCGAAAACCATCCGTTTTCTTGCCACCAGCCACACATTTGTGTCAAACAATAGTAGTTCTCTCCGTCTTCCTCTTCTTCTTTTTGTTTTCGTTGTTGTTGTATAAAAGAAAAAGTATATCCATTCATTTTCTTCACTAATTACGGAGATGAGAGATTGATGTTTTATTAAACACAGACATCAGCCATCATTGTATTTCTTTTGTTCAACTTTATAAAAAAAAAACAAAAACAAAAGAATTTAAATTATAAAAAACTTTAATTTTAGTTTTTGTTGTAGAAGTAGGATTTAATTTTGAATTTCAGGCGACGAAAAAGTCACAACTGTTTCGTGGGTTGCTTGTCTACTTAATTGTCACATGTTTTATCTCCTTTTGTTTTATTCACAGTGGGAGATTTTTATTAAGAAACATTTTTATTTATAAAAAAATATACAAAAACACTAAAAAATTTTTTTTTTTTAAATAAACTTTTAATTTGAAAATATTTAAATAAAAACTTTGTGTTAGAAGTTTTTTAAAAACTAACTCTCTGTCCACTTGCAGTTTATAATGTTTCGCATTCTAATGAAACAATATTTTTATTGCAAAAACCTATCGTGTTACTATTACAGTGGTGGAAACAATACAAAAATTAAGATAAAAGAAGTTTTTGCTGTTTTTTTTCAAACGCCGCACAGTGGGACTTTTAGATTTTTTTCAATGCAAAAATCACCAGTTTTAAAGTAATAAATATATTTAAAAACTTTAAAAAGCATTTGAAATAAGACATCAATATACATGATTTGCACGATCACAGACTAGTCACAATACTGTGCACAGCGTCGGCTTTGACTGATTTCATCATAACTTTAAAAGTAATAAAGTTATTTTAAAAATGTATGAAGAATATTTAAAATGCAAATGGAAGAGGTCTTCCGCTTAAAAACAAATAAGCTGCATGGCCATAGTTGCACAGAGGCTATGGCCTTGAACAGTGGTTTTTTCGTTGCAAAAATCATAATTTTTTAAGTTACCAAAATATTTCTAATGGTTAAAAGTCACTTAAATTTTAAATCCTTTCGTTTCAAAATAAGTGTTCCCGCATTTTGATAGGCACTGTGAGAGATGAAAACTTTTACCCTGTTTTGTGACAAAAATTATATCTTTTGTCGTAGTGATATTTTTAAAATTTAAAAAGCATTTAAAACACAAAATCTTGTGCCTCATAAGGAAGTCTAGAAAAAACCCCCTTTAGTATCGGACTTTTCAACAAGAACTTTATGGCAACACCAACAACATGATAGTTTTGACATTTAATTTTTTTGACGTATTCGTAGCAGATGCATTGGCAATTGTTACAATGGTAACAATTTTGCACGAAAATCGCATTAAGATAATTAAAATCCACTATGAGAATGGTGGTTCTGTTACATTTCGTAAGATTCGTGATGCTGTCGGACAACATAATCCTCATTCTGAGACCGCTATTAAGAATTTGAGTCAACAAGACTCGATACGAAATGTGCTTAAATACCAGCGCGTGTTCAACCGGGTCGTTTCACTGAAAACATCGCAGCCGTGATTTGTCAATTCCTCGACGTTGTCAACAAATTTGTTTACGTTTTTAATATTAAAAATAAAAGGCGTCTTTCAATTTGTTTGAGTATAATTTCTTTATATTTATGTCGTCTATTCTAAGTACCATAATAAATTTATTGTTTAAATTGTGCAATTTATTTGCAAAACAAAAAATCATTGTATTTATCATAAAATACATTTTAATACATTTCACAATTTACATTTATTACACCCTGTTTTAGATGATAATATAAAATAAATAAATAAATTAGAAGAGAAGATGTAAATTAGAAAACGACACATATGTTTTACAATTATAAAGAACAAAGTCAATATTAATTTTAAGCAAGAGACACCCTGTGTTCTTGTTTGTGTGTTAGTAATTTCTATGTTAGAGAAAATCTCTGAAACTGTCGATCTCTTTATATCTCTTTATATATATTAATAAATGAATAAAACCTTACAATGGTAAGCCCCCCCTGTCCCCATGGGGAACATCTATATGTCTTGACTGACTCTCACCGGGGGTTAAAGGTAGCCCAGTCCCCTAAACGCTAGCAGGAACTAACTGGACAACTCCACGTTATGAATCAATAAGTCCCAGACTTGAGCTTTTTGGCCTTTTAGCTGTTCTCTGACTGATTATGGAGGTTGGCCCTTCGAGACCATCGTGGTGGTTGCAGTTTTGCAGGATCATTTGACGTTAACACAGGATGAATGATCCAGGTCCAGTGAGCGTGCTTGGCATGTGCTCTGGACAAGAAGTTGAATAGTCCCCAACTCTTCAGCAAGGAGTGGGGGTGGCGGCCTGCTCCAAGCTTATATTACGGAAAAGTAATATAAATCCTAGTGAAAAGTTTCGTTTCGATCAAAATGTCTTAGAGAAATAAATGTATAAAGAGAACACTGAAGATGGCAAATAGCCGAAATCGGTTTGTTCACAAACCAAATTTAACGAGGGTCGACAAAAAATCATACCCAAAGAAATAAATCTGTTGAATTGTCTGTCAATAAAAATACGTCAAAATCATTAAACAAAATATTTGGTTTTATTAACTACAAAAAAAAAAAAATAAAGGTTAAATCTAATTTTGCTACTGCTAAAATGGCAACACTGATCTTAAATCTTGTTTGTCCTTCTATTACAGATTTGCTCTTAAGTTTTGCATTTTAACATGAATTAAAGCCTTTTCAGCATTCGTTTTTATTTTTTAAATTATTAATTTTATTTTCGAATGACCTTACAATCGTGTAATTAATTTTTTGTTCTCTTTCGAAACTCACGTGGTGTCATTAAGGGCATCCATCCTTTGTTTGTTTGTTTGTTTGTTTGTTTTATATCAACAAATTGATTGAAAATAAAAATAAAAATTTAAAACAATTTTATCTAAAACAAGAATTTTTAAATAACAAATTAAAGAAATAAATACAAGTACGAGTACATTAATATTATTGTGCTATTTAAGTTAAGTAATTTAATTTTAAACACGCTGTGTGCAATAATTGTAAATGGATTAGTGGGGTAACTTTTTTTTTATTACCGTTTCAATATAAAATATTTTTGATTTTGTTTTTGGATTGGTCATTTGAGAATGATTTTTTTTTTAATTTCCGTTTTTTTATTTTAAACGTGAACGATTTTGGTTTGCCCACACTTGATTTAAAAGACAAATGTATTTCTAAAGGGTGTTCCAATTGAAATATATGATATTAATTGTAAATAAAACAAAAAGTTTCCTTAGAGAATGATCTTGATAACTTTTATTATGAAAGAATGATCTATAATACGAACAGAGTAGCCATAGTTTCGTTGGTTGTGTTGTAATTGGAATCGCATACGTCCAGCTTCAATACGCAGTTCTTGACAACAATAAATCCTGTATCACACCGTGATAGCTAACACTATTCATGCTTGAATGATCTTATTTTCGAAGAAGTAAGGCTCTATGCAGCTGCCAGCCCATAAACCGCACCCATGAGTCACTCTTTTGAGATGCACCGACTTTTCAACAGCCACTCATGGATTCTCATTTGCCCAGAGAAGATCGCGAGAATGCCATTCCACCGTGAACACCATTTACGGTAACTGCTCTGCCGACTACGTAACTTTTGATTTGTCCAAAAGCGGCAATTCTATTTGGTAACGAATCCACTGAGTTAAAATTGTGCCACATCACTCAGGGTGATTTTCTTTCTTAAAATGATCAGTAGGCTTCAGCTCTTAAGTCATTTGAAACTTGTAGACGTATAAATTCAAAATCTTTTTTTTTTAATTTTGCATCAGTGATTCTCGTGAGATGTTCAATTGTTGGGTACGTCGATGAGTAAAGGTTGGCGACTCTTCTGCCATACTATCGCGAACACAGCAATGTTTTCTGTTTTATAATGGTTATTATGGTGGCTAGGATTATCTCGCCATTAATGACACGCTAGGTGAATGATCCAGTCCAGTGAGCATGCTAGACATGTGTTCTGGACAAGAGTTGGAAAGTCTCCAACTCTTAAGCAAGGAGTGATGATTTGCAGCCCTGCTCTGGAATCATCCAAGTTGCAACTAGAAAGTTCTGTTGCATAGAATTATAGCTTCGGCTTCCTAGGACGAACATGACGTTCCAAATTATGCAGGGGTTTGATCCACTATCTGATTAAGGCTTCATGGCCAGGCGCGGATCTAAATCTAATCACACGTTATCGCGCAGAAGTGCCATTGTTTCGTTGGCAGTGTGGCAAGTGGCACCATCCTGCTGAAAGTATATATCATCCAGGTTCAGTTATAGGTTTAACTATAATATCGATGTGCTTGATGGTTCCATACTTTTCTTTCAGAGCCAGAACAAATTTTTGGCAAAATACGACCAAAAACTTCAATAAGTGGGGAGATGCCACATTAACATTTCAATATTCATCAACATTGCACATGAGTCATTTCTTGATGGTGGATAAACACAGGTGGGTGGTGAGTGGCACCTAAAGGAAGATGTCATATATCAAATCACATGATCATGGCAGTCAATTAATATTGCCGCGATGTTAGATAACATGGTCATAGTCACTGAGGTGAAAGTGTGTCTCGTTGCTGGAGATGATTTACTTTCTAAAGTCACCATTCACTTCTGTCTGTTCAACCAACCATTCAGCTTATTGACGACGCTTGAAATGGTCAGTAGGCTTTAGCTCTTAAGTCAAGTGAACCCTGTAAATGTGTTGTAAATACAAATCTGTTTTCGTAATTTGCATCGGTAATATTGGGAAGTTTTTTAAATGTTGTTGGAACGACGGTGAGTCGAGTAGGTATAAATATTTTCACATTTCGCACAGACCCGCTTTGCTGAAATTTGCGCGCATTTCTTGCTAAAAATGTTCGAAGTGCACGAAATACATTTTTAATTCGAACGCCCATTTTTGTACGAGGGCTGCTATTTATATTTCTGGCCTGGTAACACTGACTGTTGCTAGGCACTAGCTGATGTTTCCAGTGCCACCTTCACATTGTTAAACATAACCTCAACCAAAACAAATTTGGTATTTTATTGTTGTTAGTGTTAGTAATAGCAGGTTGAAAAAGTGATCTTAGTAGAAAATGGAATTAACTCGTGAACATTTTCGTGCAATAATTTTTTATAACTTTCGACGTGGCCTGACACGACAACACAGCACAGATGAACTTAATTCCTTATATGGTAATGAAGCACCTTCCCTCAGCACCATTAAAAACTGGTATAACGAATTTAATCGTGGTCGACAATCACTCCATGACGAATCCCGTGAAGGTCGTCCAACAATGGTTGTTGTGCCAGAAAACATCGCAACTGTGCATGAGCTGATAAAGCATGTCGTCATGTAAGATATTGCGAGATTGAGGCATCCGTAGGGTTTAGTATGACAAGCATCAATAAGATCTTGCATGAACATTTGCATGTGGAAAAGGTTTGTTCACGTTGGATACCGCATAACCTGACAAACGCATAAAAGGATGCTCGTGTTGATTGGTGCAAGAAAATGTTGCAGACATTCGCTCAAGGTGCATCAAAAGCAGTTTATAATATCTGCACAGGTGACGAATCATGGATATACTCATATGATCCTGAAACAACACAGCAATCCACCGTATGGGTCTTTCAAGACGAGCGAAATTCCACCAAAGTTGTTTGTGGAAGAAGCACATCAAAGCAAATGGTTGCCTCTTTCTTCGGCATTACCGGCCATGTGGCGACTGTGCCATTAGAGCAACATAGGACGGTTAATTTGGCATGGTACACCACTATTTGTTTGCCAGAAGTCTTTGAGAAACTTCGAGAAAAGTCAAAGAAAAGAAGCATCATTCTGCATCATGACAATGCGAGCTGTCACCGATCGGCTGAAAGAATGGAGTTTTTGACAGGGCAAAACATTGAATTGATGGGTCATCCGCCGTACAGCCCTGACTTGGCACCTAATGACTTCTTTTTGTTTTCGAACATGGACAACGGTTTCCTACACCTGAAGAAGCAGTTTCTGCATTCAAAACCCACGTTTTAGAAGTACCTAAATCGGGGTGGAAAAAGTGCTTTGAAAATTGGTTCCAACGCATGCAAAAATGTATAAATCTTCATGGAGAATATTTTGAAAAACAATAAAATAGATTTTGTCTTTAAATGCTTGTGTTTTCATCCTTAGGCCACAAATATAAATAGCAGCCCTCGTAGAAGGCTTCAACAATCTTAATGCGCTGCTCAATTGCGTACTTCTCTAAGGTTGAATTGGTCAAATACTGAAACAATGAAATATCAAATTAAGTTGGCCAAAAAACTTGACCGTAAGATGAGACATAATTGTTATTATTGTTGGACCACCCTTTACATAATTATTAACACAATGTGCTCAACTTTTGTTAAACTTACATGCATATTTTGATATCAAGATGTTTTTTTTTTATTAATAATTAAGTGGTGCTCAGTTGCTATTGTTGTTATTGCTGCTGTTAGTATTTCATTTCATTTGCTATAATTTACCCCGTAATTTCATTTGCATTTTATTCCATTTAGTCATTTTAATAGATTTAGAAGTGCATCGTGTCTCAACCCACATCATATTTATATTCTTTATACTGTTCTGAATTAGCATGTAATAACACAATAAGTAACTTGTGCATTAGTTGATACTTACGTTTGAGTACAAACTTGTACGATATGTAGGCATGTGTGTTTAGTCATATCTTGACCCTGCTTTTTTTTGGTTTTATTATGAAATTGTTCACAAACATGTTCTAAATACAAGAATGTTTACACATAATGCATAATTAGATTTTTTTTATACGAGGGTAGTTATATAAGTTTTTGAAGTATCATATAAATGTAAAGAAAATTAAGATCTCTAAAAAAATAGAAAAGTTTCAATTAACTATTAAAATTAAAAAAAAAAATATTTATGCAACATAATAATTCTCTACATTTTCTTCATGCATGAAATACATTTAACAAACAACAACATATTTTTTTATTAGTTGTTGTTGTTCTTGCTGTTCATTCATTCTTTTGATTGACTTCACCCATAAAGTATGCAAAAAATTAACTAGAACAGGCTGCCATATCTTTCAATATTGAAACTTTTGGTGTGTAAGGCTCACAAAATCCACAAGCAGTCCTCGAATGACCATTACCACCAAAGAAAGTAACCGTATGGTACATTTTGTGGTCAGGTGGCATCACCAACCCGCATTCTTTTTTTCTTTTTTTGGAAAATAAGCAAGCATCGTCTGTTTGAAAACCTGTGCGAAAACAACGAATTTTAAACGAATAGTCTTTAATCGAAAAAGTTGTAATCGAATAAGCTTTAATCGAATAAGGTTTAATGTAAGGCTTAATTGAATAAGTTAATTCGATTAGAAACTCCAACAAGAGTTTCAACATTTTTACTATTTTCAATTGAATTTTTTGTTACGAATAGAATTTTATTTATATTTCAATTAGTTGAATAAGCTTCAATCGAATAAATTTTAGTCGAACAAAATTTAATCGAAAAAGGTTTAATTTTATTTATACAGCAATGCAAACAACAGGTTTGTGGTCAGGCGGCATCATAGGCCTATACATTTTTCAAAATAAACAAGGAGACGGCAGATTCTCTGCGCTACCCAACAATGATAATCAATTCAGCAAAATGGCTTTGCAAGCCACACAGCCACGCAGCCACCCATAAAATCAGTTATTGTATAAGAAATTTCCCAGTCGCGCGATTTCTCGATTTGGAGATGACAAGTGGCCCCCTGCTGAATTATTTTCTTGGAAGCCGTTTGAAAGACCAGCATTAGGTGTACAACCTGATATTCTGAACGATGAAATTCGGCACTGCATTGATGGTACAGGGTGTCCGCCGGGAAGGTATACTACTTTGTTTGTTTATAATTTTTGATTAAATGAAAGAGAATGGATCTTATAAATTGATAAATGTTTTTGTTAATGTCGGCAATTATGTATAGAATACAATATCAGATAAATGTCCGCCTCTGTTAGCGTGACATTTCACGCGGCATTTCATTAATTTCATCAAAAATATTTTGTTTGAGTTGCTCAAACAAAATATCTGGTCTGTGGTCTGTTTGCATAAACCTTGTATTTCAGATATCCCCACAAAAAAAACAAACTTCGGCGCAAACAAATCGGGTGACCGCAGAGGACATTTCGTGAAATAACTTGTTGTGGAAAGAGGTTTCGCAGTAATTCCATTCTAATCCTGGCTGTTTGCAATGTGGCACCTTCTTGTTGATACCACATGTTAATCAACCCCAAAGCAGGCAGTTGTGGCATTAAAAAATTTTCAATGATATCACAATATCGCTCCCCATTAACAGTTACCGTTACGCAGTTTTCATTTGCAAAGAAGTAAGGTCCAATGATTCCCCCTGACCAATTTATACACCTGACTGTCATTTTTAATGGATGTCATTTTTAATGGATGAATAATTTGTTGGTTTCCCATTCCCCAGAACCGACTATTCTTGTTATTCACATAACCATTCAAATGAAAATGTGTCTCGTCACTCATTATGATTTTTCCATGAAAATCAGGGTTGTCATGGGCGAGCTGTAATATCCTATTTGGCATATGTACGGCGGTGTAAATGTTCTTGTGGATAAAGTTCTTGTGTCAAATGAATCTTATATGGAAACAAATGCAAATCCTTGTGCATGATTGTTGCCAAAGTTGTTCTTTTAAGACCAGGCTCCTGTGCACGGCGTCGAATTGAAGTTGATGGATTGTTTTGAACACTTTTTTGTGTGTTTTTTTTTTGTTTTTATAAAGAGAAGTAGCACTTCAGACAACTATGCCTATTTAGTCACGTACCGTGCTACATTCTTAGGAAAGGGATAGAGAAAAAATGAAACAGGTGGTGAAAGTAGAAGGATAGTCGGAAATTAACTTCCGTATAAGTCAGCACAGCGACCCATGCCTTCATCATTGAGCAGTCCCACCGACAGTCAATTTTTTATTTTTGTAGTAAAAAAAAAAACCAAGGTCTTCGTTGGGAATAGAACCCATAATTCCAGACTGACAAGCTAGTACAATACCTACTAGCCTACAGGGGCACCTTAAGCAGCATTAATGATTTCAGCCGATCTCGCAGGTCTATGCTTGAATCTATCATTGCAGACACTCTTTCTTCGAAATCATTCACTACACAATAAATAGTATGTTTTGTTGGTACATTGTCTCTTCCCCCAAAATTTCAAACAACTTTTTAATCGTCACATTAATTGTGCCAACTTTACGACTGCCAAATATGAATTGTCAAGACTAATGTTTACCAAATCGCAAAACAATGTATTATACCTTCCCGACTTCACACACGACGGGGCATTTTGATATGTTTTGATGGAAATCCACCATCATTACATGTCAACGAGTAGGGCAAACGGGAGCCCATTCCCCTGAAGGCTGGCAGGAAGTCAACTGGAAGCTCCACGTTTTTTCCACAGTAAGCCCCAGAGTTCAGCTAATTGGTTTTTTAGTTGTTAGCTGTTCTCTGTCTGATTATTGAGGTAGGCCCTTCGGGGGTATCGTGGTGGTTGTGGTTTCGCGGCCCTCATGAATTTTGTTTAAGGGGTCAGTATAATCTCACTTTTACTCAGAACATTAGGTGAATGATAGGGAGCCAGTGAGCATGCTCGTCATGTGTTCTGGACCAGGAGGTGGATAGTCTCCAGCACTTTAGTAAGGAGTGGTCCGAAATTGCAACCAGGAATAACCTGTTGCTGGAAATTAGTCTTCGGCTTCCTAGGGCGCGGCGCACGCACCTTAAATTTGCCCACTCTTGTCGTATAGGTTCCTGCACTTTCCCTGTGAGGTAGTTGAAATTAAATGCACACAGACATTCCTCTGCTATTCCCCCCGGGAGCCTACTATTCCATCTAGTTTGGTGTCTTGCGGGGTAAAAGGGAGGCCAGGCCCCTTAAAGGCTAGTAGGAGCCAACTGGACAATCCACTATATTTCCACGAGAATCAGTAGGCTCGAAGAGTTCACTATTTGTCTCTTTAGACATTTAGCTGTTCTCTGGCTGATTATTGAGGTTGGCCACTATATGGGAGTATCGTGGTGGTTGTGGTTTCGAGGCCCTCGTGAGAGTTTGTGGGTCGGATCATTCACAATGAACACAATGAATGGTTCAGGTGCAGTGAGTACGAATGCCATCGTGTTCTTAATTATATTAAGCTTCATGCGTTCTGGACCAGGAGTTGGATAATCTCCAACTCTTAAGCAAGGAGTAAAGGCTGCGACCTACTTCGAGCTTTTGAAATTGCAACTAGGAGTGACCGGAGAATGCACGGATTCGAAGGCCTTCTAAGGCGAGAATGGCGCTATACATACCATTCACAGTGGTTTGACCACCATCTGGTTAGGGCTTACTGCCAGGTACAGATGTAAATCAAATCATGCATTCCTATAACCAAATATGCTAGTTGTAGCATAACGCTAAGATGATGGTTCAATTTAAAGAATTTGTAGTGCAGGTGCTATAGGAAAAATCTTTGAGTCGCCCAATTTACATTTCTCTCATCTTTATGCAAAATGTAGAGAATTTAAATGTCAAATACATTTTCCACAATAAATGTCAAGATATTTTTATTTAAAAAATTTACAAAAACACGACGCAGTTTCTATTTTTTTTTGTTTTTATTTTTGTTTTAACAAGTTTTTTTTTTTTGTTGTTTTTAACTCAAATGCAAGTGAAAGCGTTAAAAATTGTATTTTGTTTAATTTCTATTTTATTTATTTTTTGTTGTTTTTGCACATGATAAAATTAATTTAAAAGTACAACAAATAAGCAACAACTCGTTACTTTAGCCGATGCTAAGTACCTTTTTAGCGTAAATACTTTTATATGGCAGCTGCAGTAGTAACAGCAGCGACATAAAATCCAATCAGCTAAATAACAAGCAACAAACTCATCTAACAGCGAATGCAACCAACCTTTCTAATGCCATCGGCTGGCAGGCTGGCAGACAGGCAGGCAGGCAGGCAGGCAAATAAATGCAATTTGGCTGTAAACTAGTTTTCAATTTTTTGCACTTGTCATTTATGATTTGTCTGCTTAAAATGTGGACAAAAAAAAAAATTTGAAAATATTAGGCGCAAGGAGGGTTGGACGAAAGCAAGGCACTTATACAGAGTGACACTTGTGAATAATCAAGCATCGCCTTTTTTCCACTTTTTTTTATCGATAAAAAACTTATTTTTTAATATAAAATTTATGGCAACCGTAAACGGAGTTCACAGTAACCACATCCAATCAGTGTTAAATTTATTGATGTCTAAGAAATATTAACAGTGTTGAAGAGCAACACACTTACATGCCGCAGTCCTAAATAACTCATATTCTATTTGCTAAATGTTTTATTTGCTTTACTGCATGAAATAGTAAAAATATAATTTCAATCTTCAAGCTTTTCCACTATAAATGAACTAATGAATTGAATGATTTGAAAAGCAGACAGCTGGCTTTTGTTGTCATTACAGCTGAGTGACAGATGTCGTTTTGTTTGATTTGTAGCCCAAATGGCAAATGAAATTAAATTCGATGTTTAAATTATTTAGTAAACATTTGCTGAATGCCCCTATTGTTTTGTTTGGGGTTTGTTTGGATAAATTTGAGGTTAGGAAGTACATTGCCTGTCATATGATTTTATGTCAAGTAATGAACTGCCATCCTTTAACATTTATTTAATAAAAACTGGGAAAGTTTGGAGCCTGTAACGATACATTCTTGAGAAAAGAATTTTATTTTTAAAAATTTACTATTAAAATCGTGAAAATTTCCCTGTAATCACTTTGTAAAATAACTTTGCGAAAACAGGCTTCTTCGTAGACCGTGTGCGTAATTTAATCGCTAATCAGAAACAATAACTGTATGAATATATAAAAATACAATTGTTTTAATTCACCGTTTCACAGAACATGAATCTATACCCTGGCTTGTACAGTGTGTCCGCCGGGAAGGTATACTACTTTCTTTGCCGCCATTTTTGTAAACATTAGCCTTGACAGTTCATATTTGGTAGTCGTGAGGTAAACACGTGACAAATTTATTAAGAAAAAAAAATTCGATAAACCAACGTGTTTTAATCGTTAAAACATTTTATCCAAATCAGTCATCGATTACTGTGGCGATGAGAAAGTTACGTGAAATTTTTGGGAGAAACAACATGCCAACAAAACGCGCTATTTATCGTGTAGTGAATGATTTCGAAGAAAGAGGGTATGTATTTGGGTATAATTTTACGTCAACCCTCGTCAGATTTGGTTTCTGAACAAACCGGTTTCGGCTATTTGCCATCTTCAGTGTTCTCTCTATACTATAAAATATACTCACATATCAAAGAGGGTATGTAGTTTATTGGCCTAAGCAAGACCGGCTGCAAACATGACTTCTGCTCAAGAAAGCGTTCAAAACAATCCATCAACCTCAATTCTACGACGTGTTCAGGTGCTTGATCCTCAAAAAACGACTTTGGACACAATTTTGCACAAGGATTTGCATTTGTTTCCACATAAGATTCAGTCGACACAAAAGCTTCTTCCCCAAGAGCATTTACGCCGCCGTACATATGCCAAATAGGATATTACAGCTCGCCCATGACAACCTCGATTTTCATGAAAAACATCGTAATGAGTGACGAGGCACAATTTAATTTGAAGGGATATCTGAATAAACAAAATAGTCGGTTCTGGAGAATGGGAAACCCTCAAATTATCCACCAGTCACCTTTGCATCTATTAAAAGTGATAGCCTGCTTGGTGTGCGATTTGGTCAGGATAAATCATGGACTGTACTTTTTTGAAAATGAAAACGGCGTAACGAATCGGGAACGATATCTTGATATAATTGAAAAGTTTTTATTGCCACAACTGCATGCTTTGGGCTTGTTTAAAATGTGGTATCAACAAAACGGTGCCACATCGCATACAGCCAGGATTACAAGGGAATGCTAGTTAGTTCAGAGAATTCTGATGCTGATTGGCCTCTACGTTCGCCTGATTTGGCCTCTTCGGGATTCCTTTTGTGGGGATATCTGAAAAGCAAGTGTAATGCAAACAAACCAGAACCGCTTGAGTAACCCAAACAAAATATTTGTGACGAATTTAATGAAATACCGCGTTTAATGTATGAGAATGTGATAAAAAATGTTTTCAACAGGGTTCGCATTTATGAGACTACTAACAGAGGCGGACGATCTCTTTCTTTTGAATAAAAAATTAGAAATAAACAAAGAAGTATACCTTCCCTGCGGGCACCCTGTATTTGGTGGGCAAATTTAAAGTTTAAAAAGTAAATTGATTAAATGTCCATCCCTTAACAATTATTTAATAAAAACTCGGAGAAATTGAAGCGTAGAGCGATACATGCTTGAGGAAAGAGTTTTAATTATGAAAATTTACTGTCGAAACGGTGAAAATTTCACTATAAACACTTTGTAAAATTCGAGCAGCTTTCCTTGTAATCATTAGCGAGATAAGCGAAGCTTTGCTGCAGAAGATGCTTCGAAATTTTGTGAAAAGAGCGAATATCTGTCGACATGTTAGAGGTGTACATTTATCGTGTAACGGTTAAAGTCCTGATGCTCGTTTTTAGCGATACAGGCAAGCAAGGTCGAATGGATTATCTTTTTAGTTTTAAGGCCAATGAATTGTTATTTTTATTTATATTTTATAATTCGATTTATAGTTTTGTGTGTTACATTTTAAATTTAACGGCAGCTCACTGGACAGCGCCATCTTTACGTGAGGGTACATTTGGCGGCTGATAATGAACTCAGCCACCAGCTGTTTTATATATCAGCTGTGGAGATGGTGTATGTGTGTATGTGTACTTGTGTGTTGCAGTGAATGGCGATATAAAGAAGAATTTTATGAACAAAAAGTCAGTTGATTCACGGCCGGCCGACAGATAACAGGCAAATACTGAAGAGTCACAAATTGGGCAGTGGTGTTTACCTAGCCTGGTTTGTGCTACTGAAGGTGATCAGGACAGCGTTAACTTGTGTTCTAGTGGTTATTGTCCTGCGCAATTTTCGGTGTTTCTGGTTATTTTCCTTGTATTGTATTTTCCTTCTATTATCTCGTGGTACTGGCCATAGTAGCATCAGTGAGCACACAACCTGGGCAGTGGTGTTTACCCAGCCTGGTTTGTGCCTACAGTCACTACTGGGAGTGACCAGAGCAGCGCTAAATTATGTTTTAGTAGTTATTACCCCGCACAATTTTCGCTCATCTACTAACTGTGGATACATGGTAAGTAGCCCAGAGGTACCTCCGCACACCATTGCACGACACACGGAGCAAAGAGGATGAGCTGCCATTAAGAAATAAAGGCTGAGGATTTATACCGAATCAACCAGTCGTCTTTTAATTTAACGTTCGCTCGACGTGACCCTGCACGTCGTTGAGCACACCCCAGTAATCAGCAAAATTGTGTGGTTACAGTCTGACTTTTTTAATTCCCATATTTCTACTTTACAATAATTTAACTAAAACTGAAAATGTCGAAAAGATTCCAAATTTGGATTACACCTTGACACGCGGATACGCATCATGATAAATAGATGAATGTATGACATTACCATATCCTAGCAAAAAAGGACGAAGACTAGACATTCTTGAAAAAACATGCAAATCTACAACACAAAAACTTTTAACAGTGACATTATAAACGAACAGGTAAACACGACCTCAGATACAATGTTAACACCACTAAAACTACTTATACACTCGAACAAAAGGAAAATACCCTTCGACGGACACACATACCTAAGTAATCAAAAAATACGGGGGTATTGGGTATAAAGTGCCAAGTGGCTAGCATTTTACCTGCATGAGTAAATGCGACAGAACTACGTAAACGCGAACACTGACTCACTAGTACGGATTAGAACACGGCATGAAAATGATGTCGAAAATGACAGCAGTCAAAAAAATTGTATTTAATTAAAACACTAATTTACTTCCTAACCTCAAATTTGCCCAACCGTTATTTTGTGTTAAAATTAAATTCGACAACAGAAAAACTACTTTCAACAAAATTCTTTTCGAAGACTATAAAGCCGCTTGATTTTTGTTTTGAATTTTTATTATTATTTTTATGAGTTTATGCTTTTTTTTAGCTGTTGTAAAATTTGTTGTTTTTAAGGGTTTATGTTTTTTTTTTATTTTCGCTGCTTAACTGCTGACGTCGTAGCGTGCTTTAATGTACGATATTTTGTTGCTGTGTATAGTTGAGGCTCCCATTTAACAACAGCTGCATTGTACTCTACAACCTCGTTTATTGTTGTTTATAATTTTTATTTATTTTTTGTGGCTCCCCTCAGGTGGTAATGGCGATGATGAAGATGATGATGACTGGTTGGTTTTGTTGCGCGCCGCCAGTTATTTAATTTGTTTTTGTATTTTTTTTGTTATTGTTTTGTGACTTTGTGCACATTTTCTTCTTTTTGTGTTTTTTGTTTTGGGTTTTTTACTTTTGTAAGTGTTTTTTTAGATTCTATTTTCCTGTTTTTCTCGGCTCAATTTACAGCTTATTGTCTGTTGTCTTCTTGTGTTTTATTGACCTACCTTTTCATAAAACCTATTGTGTCTATAAATGTCATATTTTGGTTGGTAGAAATTCCTCTCAGAGAATTGTATTCATTCTCTTTGCCATAAAGTGTGGCTCTTAAAAAAATATAATTTTATTATGCTTTGCCGGCTTTAGGTTTTTTACATCCAAGTCCAAAAATCATTTCATGTTTTTTGTAATTTTCAAATTTCTATATTATTTATAAGCGAGCATACGCGTTCTTATTACTCATCAAGATTTAATTAGCGTTTTATGTTTTAATTGATAAAACAGTTTGTTGAACCGTGTGGGGTTTTTTTTTTGTTTTTTATAAAATATTCTAATTCAATAAACTTTAAAATACTTCATTATTATTCATATAAAATTCTCGCTGGAGCGAAAATTTCTTCCTTAATTGTGTTTTTAAATCCGAAACGAAATTTTTTTGTTGTTATTATAAAAAAAAAATTAATTTTACAGAAAGTTAAAAGTCAGTTAAATGGCACTTGAAGTATATGATTACGAGGGCTGCTATTTATATTTCTGGCCTGGTAACACTAACTGTTGCTAGGCATTAGCTGATGTTTCCAGTGTAACCTTCGCATTGTTAAACATAACCTCAACCAAAATATTTTGCCATTTTATTGTTGTTAGTGTTAGTGATAGCAGGTTGAAAAAGTGATCTTAGTAGAAAATGGAATTAAGTCGTGAACATTTTCGTGCAATAATTTTTTATAACTTTCGACGTGGCCTGACACGACAACAGTGCACAGATGAACTTAATTCCTTATATGGCAATGAAGCACCTTCTTAGAGCACCATTAAAAACTGGTATAACGAATTCACTCGTGGCCGACAATCACTCCATGACGAATCCCGTGAAGGTCGCCCAACAACGGTTGTTGTGCCAGAAAACATCGCAGCTGTGCATGAGCTGATAAAGCGTGATCGTCATGTAACATATTGCGAGATTGAGGCATCTGTAGGGTTTAGTATGACAAGCATCAATAAGATCTTGCATGAACATTTGCATGTGAAAAAGGTTTGTACACGTTGGATACCGCATAACCTGACAAACGCACAAAAGGATGCTCGTGTTGATTGGTGCAAGAAAATGTGGCAGAAATTCGCTCATGGTGCATCAAAAGCAGTTTATAATATCTGCACAGGTGACGAATCATGGATATACTCATATAATCCTGAAACAAAACAGCAATCCACCGTATGGGTCTTTCAAGACGAGCGAAATCCCACCAAAGTTGTTCGTGGAAGAAGCACATCAAAGCAAATGGTTGCCTGTTTCTTCGGCATTACCGGTCATGTGGCGACTGTGCCATTAGAGCAACGTAAGACGGTTAATTCGGCATGGTACACCACTATTTGTTTGCCAGAAGTCTTTGAGAAACTTCGGGAAAAGTCAAATAACAGACGCATCATTCTGCATCACGACAATGCGAGCTGTCACCGATCAGCTGAAACAATGGAGTTTTTGACAGGGCAAAACATTGAATTGATGGGTCATCCGCCGTACAGCCCTGACTTGGCACCTAATGACTTCTTTTTGTTTCCGAACATCAAGAAAAAAACTACGTGGACAACGGTTTCCTACACCTGAAGAAGCATGCAAAAGTGTATAAATCTTCATGGAGAATATTTTGAAAAACAATAAAATAGATTTTGTCTTTAAATGCTTGTGTTTTCCTCCTTAGGCCACAAATATAAATAGCAGCCCTCGTATTTGTTGAATAATTAATTATCATCATACAAATGGAAAAGAGAAGATTCCAACTTTGCATTACACCTTGACATTCACGGACACACAGCAAGGGAAATAGATGCATGTATGACATTACTACATCCTAGCAAAAAAAGGGACGAAGGCTAGACATTTTTGAAAACATGGAAATCTACAAAACAATAACCTTCAACAGTGACATTATAAACGAACAGGTAAACACAACCTCAGACACAATTTTCACACCATTAAAACAACTCATGTAAACGGGCACACGAAAAACACGTTCAGACGGACAGAGGTATTGAGAAATTTACTTTGCATTAAAATGATAGGTGCTTACCTGAATAAATACGAACTTAACAACAGAACTGCTTGAACGGCAACACTGCCACACCAGTACAAACCACAACGCGGCTTAAGAATGATGCATTCGCATCGAAAAACACTCGCTTTTGACTTCAAACCAGCCAGATAAGACAGGAAATAGCAATAAACACATTTGACTGGATATGTGAATAAATAGAATATTTGGTTCTGGGGAGTGGGAAACCCATTAAAAGTGACAGTGTGGTGTGTAATTTGGTTAGGAGGAATTTTTGGACATTATTTCTTTGAAAATGAAAACGGTGTAACAGTAACTGTTAATGGGGAGCAATATCGTAATATGATTGAAAACTTTTTAACGTCACAACTGGATGCTGCAGGTTTGATTAGCATGTGGTATCAACAAAACGGTGTCACATCGCATACAGCCAGGATTACAATGAAATTACTGCGAGACCTCTTTCTACAACAAGTTATTTCAAGAAATGGTGATGTTGATTGTCGACAGTGGACGCCTGCACGGGGGAAAAACGGGAGCTGGCTGAATCCAGTGGGCATGCTTGTCATGTGTTGTGGACCAGGAGTTGGATAGCCTCCGAAATTGCAACTAGGAATAACCTGTTGCTAGAAATTAGTCTTAGGGCGCGGCGCACGCATCATATCCAACCACCGTCGAGTTATGGCATACACACGCTAGGTATCAATGTAAATCATATCACGCATTGTGTGTTTGTTGTTGGGTATGGTGTGTGTGTGTTTATATGTGTGTATATATAAAGGAATGAAGAAGCAGCAAGCTTGGAAACAGATCGCTTAAAAATTCCAGTAGTTGTGTGTACATTAACACATCGGCTTTCATTATTTCTTCATTTGAACACTTCTTCTACACGGCCTCGCTTCCAGTTTCTACGAAATACATCTAGATCACCAACAGCAATAGGTTTTGTTCGTTGGCACTATTTAGAGCGTCTGGTTAATGTGAGCAAATATTTTTTTTATCAAACGCTTCCAAAAATGCTCACGTACCTGTCGCGAATTAAGCCAACTATTGTTTTAGACCAACTGGCTGTTGTACTTCATTAGAGGCAGGTGTTTGTATTGGCTAGGCGTTAGTGGTTCCTTTCTTTTTTTCTTTTCATTAGCTTTCAAAGCGTGTAAATGATTCTTTTGAATTCGTCTATATCATATCTTGGGGGAATATAGCAGCTATACAGCCATATTTTAGATACCATAGCACATAGAGTGTATGTATATCTATGTGTGTGGCAAAGTGGGGAAAAATAAAATTAACTGTTAAGCAGCCATCGTAGAGATGTCTGCTTAATTATTTAATAAAAACAAATCATAAGTTCAAATCAGATACTTGAAAGTAAACAAAAATAAATATTGCTGTAAATAAATGAAAAGAGTTGTTCAAAGCTGCTGAAGTAACGCTCAGAAAACAAAAATTATTGTGTAGACACGTTACATAAGCTTGGGGAAGATGCCTGCATATAAGAACAGCATATAAGATAGTTATATGTATAAGATGGTTATAACAGCATATAAGATGGTTTGTCGCAAAAACAAGAAATTTGTTAATCTTATCTATACAAAGTCCTAATTAAAAAGGCTGCATTGATTAAAAGAGGAAATTCTGGAAATGCGATTCTGGTTAAAACCGTGATTTTGTGGTGTTTGAATGGCTGTTTTGTTTAAAGGCACGTGCTTGTAACATAAGACATCCAGTATTTAGAGTTTAACCAAAATAGCATATCGTTCTAAGCACAAGAAATATATTTTTTTTTCTTTCTTTATTATTCACAACCTATTGTAAATTGTATGTTGTATTGTATCAAAATACAACGGCGGTAGTTGTTAAGTTAAAATTAGCAAAATAAACATAAGAAAATAAATTGTATAATTTTTAGCAACTTTACACAACTGTTTTGGAATACTAACACTTAGCTCATTTACAACAGGTCGTGAATTGTTAAGTTTATTGTTGTTTAATTTTCTTAAGTGTTTTTTTTATTGTAAAAAGTTGATGTGAATAAAATATTCCCTATTTGTGAATATTCTTCTTATTAAGCTCGTACACAAAGTTTATTACAAACATCAGACGATGGCGACAACAACAACAGCAACAACAATGACATATAAGTTTTGTGAAAGAAAATCCTTAAAAGCACTTATTTACTGTGACTCATAAATGTTTGTACAACAAAAAAAAAAAAAACATTATTAAATATCAAAAAAATAACAAAACATTTCTTTACTGGGATGTGTTTGTCTGTCTTCTTTATTCAAAAAATGCTTAACTTTTATTTTTTTTATTATTTTCCAGATAAAATCGGGCTTTATGTGCTGCCTATCAATTTTGTCGTCGACTAAAAAATGTAAGTGTGGAAAAAATAATTTTATAAATGAATAAAACAACAAAAATAAATTTAAAAAATAATAATGCAAAAGTACGAGGGCGGTTGTCTTGAACACTTTTTAAAAACATAGAAGGGTATAAAGAGGCATGTCTCAAATTGAATTAAAAGTTGGGTTAAATAGAAAACGATACTGCAGTTACAAAAAAAATAAACCAGCGGTTTCGTTTTAAAATCCGTTTAGATGCCGTGCCAAAACAACTACTCCGGTTTTGATATAAAGAATGAATCAAGCCAATTTCTGGTGTCCTTTTCTGGGGACCCCCCGGGGGCACATATATATGGTCTTTGGAGATAGCAACAACTTAGACCTGTGCAACTGGGGGAAAAAGGGAGCCCAGTCCCCTGAAGTCAGCAGGGGTACAACTGGAAACTCCACTTTATTTCCACGGGAATCAGTAAGTTCGCAGAGTTCCGTTATTTGTCTCTTTAGACATTTAACTGTTCTCTGACTGATTATTGAGGTTGGCCCCTATATGGGAGTATCGTGGTGGTTGTGGTTTCGTGGCCCTATAACAGACAGGTCAGTTTTATATGGTGTCCAGGATCATTTCACCTTTAATAACACCTACCTGGTGGAATGTTCCTAGATCCAGTGAGCGTGCTAGACATGTGTTGTGGACAGGAATTGGAAAGTCTCCAACTCTTAAGCAAGGAGTGATAATTTGCAGCCCTGTTTTGGAATCATCGAAGTTGCAACTAGAAATTTCTGTTGCATAGAATTATAGCTTCGGCTTCCTAGGACGAGCATGACGTTCCAAGTTATGCAGCGGTTTGGTCCACCATCTGATTAAGGCTTCATGGTGAGGCGCAGATGTAAATCTAATCACACAGTTGTCCTTTTCTGGGGTCTACCCCCCGAGGGCACATTTATCGGTCTTTATAGAATACTTGACTATCTAGACCTGTGCAACTGGGGGAAAAAGGGAGTCTAGTCCCCTGAAGGCAGCAGGGGTCAACTGGGACCTCCACGTTATTTTCACGGGTATCAGCAGCCCGCAGAGTTTCCGCTATTTGTCTCTTTAGGCATTTAGCTGTTTCTCTGACTGATTATTGAGGTTGGCTTTTCGGAAGTATCGTGGTGGTTCTGGTTTCGCGGCCCCATAATAGACATGTCAGTTTTATATGGTGGCCAGGTTCATTTCACCTTTATTAACACCTATCTGGTGGAATGTTCCTAGATCCAGTGAGCATGCTAGACATGTGTTCTGGACAGGAGTTGGAAAGTCTCCAACTCTTCAGCAAGGAGTGGTGGTTTGCAGCCCTGCTCTGGAGTCACTAAAGTTGGAACTACGAAAGACCTGTTGCTAGAATTAGTCTTCGGCTTCCTAGGGCGCGAATGACGTTTGTCTTAAAATCATTTAAAGTGGTTTGACCACCATCTGGTTAAGGCTAACTGCCAGGTACAGATGTATATCAAATTACGCAATGTCCTTTTCTAGGGTAAGCGGTTCTGCATCGATCGAATTAAATGGCAGTCTAAAGGGGCAAGTTCTGAGCTATAAGGAGGGTGAGCCAAAAGCTTCTATTCACTGTTTTCCAAATAATTATTGACCATGTGTTCGAGCGTTGTCATGATGGAGCGTTATGGTATCATGTCTGATCGAACATTCTGGTTGTATTTCTTTGAATGCTCTCTTTAAACGAATCGATTGTCTTGCTTATAGGTCCACTCGAATCATCTGATCCGATTTCAACAGCTTTTAATACAAAACACCCTTCTGATCCCATCAAACACGGAGCAATACCATGGCGTCGTGGATATTCGGTTTCGCCGTTGATATGGCTGTTTAGCGGAGCTTTGGATTTTCGTAATGTATCTGTTTTTCATCACCAGTAACAACACGATGCAAAAATTTAATCGACATGCAAAACCGCCCTTCAATGTCTTTCGGCTTCAATTCGTACGGACCCGATTTCCTTGCGTTTGAATGAATCTCAATGCTTTTTCCGTAACTCCCAATTACAATTTAAGTTCTTTGCACGTTTGACAACAATATTCATCGGGTAGTACTTCCAATTCCTCACCTGAAAACTTTTATGGCCGACCAGGCCTCTCCTTGTGTTTTATTGTGGCTGCTGCTTTTTGTATATTTTTGCATATGGATGTGATTTACAAAGTCATTCGACGAAAAATAATGAAAAAATCGCATTTTATTTTGTACTATTTCCATCATCTGTAAAATGTCACATGTGTGGTCCCTTGTCTACAGAAATTGCGTTGAATAATTGAAAATTACCTCTAGAAAAGTAGATAAAGCTAGTTGCGAATTTGGACTGTCACCATCACACACCAACATACGATCTTTGAGCACTCCATTCACTTATCGTACAAATAAGAACTAAAAAAATGCGAAACCAGTAAGTACGAAATATTGGGCCGAAATGGGACTTTTGAAACGATAGCAAAACAAATGTCGATTTTTCATTAAAAATAACAAGTCTCAATAACGGAATTTTTCAAGGATGTGCCATCAAGCTGTGAATTATGGATTTGCAATTGATGCGGAAATGTTTAAGGAATGTGCCATAGAGACCAAAAAAGATTTTTGATGAAATTCCATGGTACTATCTCCCTCCATCGGTACACAAAATTCTGTCATTAGTGTTAATAGGTAAATTATCGCAAGAAGCACCTAACAGTGCAAATTTTGGCTAACAATTTAAATTTTCAAGTTCTTCGGGCAAGACGCTAGCTTTTTTTTTAGTTTTGAAGATATAGATTTTTTGCTGCTTTTCCATATAAGGGAAACCACTGTGCCTGTTGCTCTATTCCTAACTTCGCATGTGCTCTCAAAAGTCCTCATAAATTAAACTTAGTGCAACATAAATGTTGCTGTGATTTTGTTAAATTTTACGAAATATTTTAGGCAACATTTTTTTTTCAACTGAAATATCAGGTGTTTTTTATAGAGGTATACAATTTTAATTTGGCAACACTTTTGATCTAGAAACAAGACTGCTTTATCCCGAATTTTATAAAGGAATTTTGTTGATAGTTGCTATCATAGCGTAGTGTTTAAAGAGCACAAATTTTTCATCTAGAAAATATCCTTTACAGGGAAGTTTGATAACCTTCTTTCATTTGACGAAAACGGCTGCTGAAAATTATCGATTGTTGGTAGAAGCTTACGTGCTTAACATGCATGATCTTAAAAAGCTTATGAACGATGATTTGCGTGATTCTAAAGTGGTGATTTCGACACAGAAGACAAGAACTGGCCTGGTCAGCTAAAAAATTTGAAGATGAGTAATTGAAAGCATTACCCCCAAAGATTATTATAAAACACACGAAGAACTTGAATTACCATTGGGAGTCATGCAATAAGCCATTTCCCTACGTATAAAGACATTAGGATTCATTCAAACGTAAGGAAATTGGCGTTTGTGTATGTATACGCAAACAAAATACCGTATTCAATGATTCTTGACTGATGTACACAAACATTAAAACAAGATAGTGATGTTGTGTTTTAGGGCGCTTTAGTGTTTTTTTTTCGAACACTGCATAAAAGTGTAGTTATGAACATCAAATTCCAATATAAAAGGGTGAACAGATTGTAAGGATTCCTGTATTCTACGATTTAAATGGGGGAAATTATAATAAGGAATACAAAATGTGTGGGGCTCTAAAGAAAACTACGCAACCACTAAAAGTTCGCTAGAAAAACTGTTAAAGTTTATATAAAACTATAAAAAGTTTATGCTAAGTACGCTAAAAGAAGATGAGCATGTTATTTTAGTGTTTGTGTTCATCAGCCAAGAATCTTTGTGTACGTTATTTTGTTCGCGTGCGCATACACAAACGCTAAAAAATATTTTTGTGCATTTTGCACGTAGCGTACTTTAGTGTTTTTTTTTTTCGAACACTGATTTGGAGTGATATTAATCTTCAAGTGTATGTGGAGGCACCGTTGCATAAAAAAATACTTTTGGGGGTGGCTTTATGGGCTGTTAAGTGGTAACACAAAATAATTTTTTTTATTCATTCATCAGTTTGCAGAATTGAAGCAATAAAAAGAAAACGAAATAAGAAAGTCAGTCTATTTTGAGAAACGTCTGAAATCTAACTTCATGGAGGGCAACTCTAGCTAAAGGGAGATTTTGTTTAAAAAAATACAAAAGATTAGACACTAGAATTGTTTACATTTCCTTTGTCCTTAATAGCTGAAGATGAAGTAGAGGAATTAGAAACAATTTAACTGAACCTTAAGCACAAGAATCAACAAATGTGAACCAAAAATATTTATTCCGTTTTAAGTTAAACTTAACTCGTTTCTTCAAGTCATTTTACATTTTTCCGTGCCATATTCTTTTATGTGAATAGGGAATGAATTAATTGTTCTTTCTAAGTTACGTTGGTGAGACTATATATTTAGTTTGCGTATTATATATGTAAATATAAATATAAGTGTATGTGTGTGTGTGTGTGTAGTCATCAGGCAGTTAAGTCAATCAGTCAGTTAGTCAGTCGGTGAGTTAAAAAAAAAATTGAAACAAAATCGTGTGCACAACATAATGATAAGTGTGTGTATTTATTAAATAAAAACAAGTAAATCTGTTCATTTAGTTCTCTTTATGAATGAGTGAACATTTGTGTTGTTAGTTCTGCCACTGCCACTGCAGCAGCAGCTGCATTTAACACCACAATTACCAGAAATTTAAAAAAAAAATTCCCTTTTAAAAATTTTATTTGTCCACAGTGAAGCAACAATACAGTAAAACCAACATGGGCTTAATTGCTTGTTTTCGGGTTGTAGATTCTTAACGATATTCAGATCATGCAGACTACTCGTCTGCGTTCCATATTGTGGACTAGATTCCTACAAATAAAATGAATCTTACAAAAGATAGAGATGTTAATACATCTACTTCGGTAGATAGTTGACGCTTGTTGACGAGAAGGAAACTTTAGGAAACTGTGTACGAGTTCAACCATGTGCTACAAGTCAGTTGACTTAATTGAATCAGACAAAAAAATTAAAAAGGAGTACCGAATAATCAACAAATGGCATTGACGTTTGAAAAATGTTGGTTCAGAGTCATGGCCAAATGGCTGTTATTTAATGTGCAATTGCCAAACACTTCGAATTAATGTATCATCTGTAAGACCAAGTTGCCCTTGTTGCAGATTTATGAACCAATGCAACTGTAAAGTCATATATAAAGTTTAGCCAACCAGCGAAATCAAAACCGAAGAAGAAGAACCAAGAGGTGATGCTCTGCTGTTGGTGCAATTAGAAGGATGTTTTATATTATACGCTATTAAAATCGGGTCAGATGATCGATCACAGGGGACCTGTAGCCAACATAATTGTTTCTTTTGAAGAAAACAATTAACGAAAAACGACCGGAATATTCGGCCAGACACAAGACCATAATCTTCCATCATGACAACGCTCGCCCACATGTTACAAAACCGGTCAAAAACTATTTATATAGATGCAAAACGCCCTTACTAAAACACGCTTCACTTTCAAACAGAGCATCAAAAATTGGCTTGATTCATTCTTTACTTTAAACCTGAAGCAGTTCTTTTGGCTCGGAATCCATATGCTTCCAGAAAGATGGAAAAAAGTAGTGGCTAACGATAGATCATATTTCGAATAATGTAACGACTCATTTTGTTATCATATAATAAATTTAATTTAACAGTTTGTTTGTATGCAAGAGATGACAATTCGAAAACTGTTTTTTTTATAACTTTTCAACTTCTTTGACAACCTGCGTAACAAAGACGGCAGATTCCTTTAATTTAATTATCAGCCAATTATTTATTTAAATCACTCAAAAATATTTCAATAATTAATTTAAAAGCAAATGCTTGTTATATATGAACATTATTAGCCGGCAGTTAATCATTAAACAAAAAGTATTGTAATTTATTTATTTTTTTTTAATTTCAACATTCACCAAGAATTGAATTAAGCGCGAATGATGATGATGATTCCGATTCTGATTTGAATGATAACAAGTCTTATAAAAAACTCGTTCGTTAAGGCAACAAAAGAATACAAAAAATTACACACATTGTCATGATATTATTTTGGATTTACTTTAAGTAAGAAAAAGTAAGACCTCAGCTAAATCTGTTAAGTAAGAACGTCAAACAACGAAGTGTGGAGCATAATTATTTGTACACCACATATTTGCCAATTATCTGTAAAATTAAATAAATTTATATAAAAATGTATAGGTATATCTAAATCTAAGTATACTTTGACATATAAAAAAGTAATAATATTTATCACGTTATTTGAAAAAAGTACTAAAAAAAAGTACCTTTCTTATTATCAGTATTTTTTGCAATTATTTCTTCGTTGGTATTTGATTTGTTTCCCATATTACCGTTACAATTTTGTAGTTTAATTATTTTTGTTGCAAAATACGCAGTAGTTTTCAAATTGTAAAGCCATAAAAAGGTAAAAAATCGGCAGGACAAAGGACTTAAGCTTTCTAGAGGGAGCGTGAGTATGAGTTTGAAAGCAGTAAGTAAAAATCCAAGTGTAACTCGAGCGCAATCAGCTCAAGAAGTATCAAGTTCAACAGAAGTAACTGCACATGCAAAAACAATAGTAGGAACGTGACAAGATTTACATCAGCACTGGGCCATGACGGTCTTACCACTGGGTGTAGGAAAAAGAAGGCTCATGTTATTAGAAATTAGCTGTCGTATAAGACAGCACAGCAACCAGTGGCTAGGCCTTCATCACTGAGTAGCCCTACCGGCAGTCAATTTTTATTTTTTGTAGTGAAAATAGACAAGGTCTTTGTTGGGAATCGAACCCGCAACCCCCAGACTGATAAGCTAGTACACTACTTACTAGCCTACGCCCCCAGGGGGCACATATATATGGTCTTTATAAAACTTCGACTATCTAGACACAGTGCAACGGGGGGAAAAAGGGAGCCCAGTCCCCTAAAGTCAGCAGGGGTACAACTGAAAACTCCACTTTATTTCCACGGGAATCAGTAAGCTCGCAGAGTTCCTGATTATTGGGGTTGGCCCCTATATGGGAGTATCGTGGTGGTTGTGGTTTCGCGGCCCCATATCAGGTCTTTTGTTTAATATGGTGGCCAGGATCATTTCGCCGTTAATGACAAGCTAGGTGAATGATTCAGTCCAGTGAGCATGCTAGACATGTGTTCTGGACAGGAGTTGGAAAGTCTCCAACTCTTAAGCAAACACAGGGGTGTAAGTATCATGATATGGAGTGGAATGACAGCGAACGATATAAGACAGTTAGTATTTATAGAAGGTATAGTGGATCAGCACCAATAAAAACGAAAATTTTAAAGTAATTTTAAGGTTTCGGTAGATGCTTTGGGTCATGAACCACATTGGATATTTTAACCGAATTCACCACCCCAAATCACCCGACCTTAACTCCATCGAACATTGTTGGGAAATCCTTAGACGATGAGTAAGTGAAAAGAACCTCTGTAACCTCACTGACCGTACGGTTGAATTGGAAGATCAATGACCCAAAGAAATTTGGTGCAATCAATGCAAGGAGCCTCCAAGCCGTGATTGATTTAAATGGAGGACGAAAAAATACTAATTTTAAGAAAAGTGAAAAACTCTTCCTATTTTATATTTTAAAAAATAATAAGTTAAATGTAATGTAAGGTGCAGCGACTCCTCCTCAGTGTTGAGTGTTGAATCATTTGAGGGTTTGCCATTCCTCAGAACCCACTATTCTGTTTATTCATAAACTATTTAAATAAAAATGTGTCACTCTATGATTTTTTCATGAAAATCGGTGTTGTTATGTTCGGCGTAAATGGCCGAATAAGGGTTAATCGAATAAGATTTAATCGAATAAGGTTTAATCGAATAAGGTTTAATAGGTTTAATCGAATAAGTTAATTCGCTTAGTAATTCCAACAAAAACTTCAACGTCTTAAATATTTTTTATTGAATTTGTTTGTTACACATAGAATTTTATTCGAATAAAATTTAATCGAATAAAATTTAATCGAACAAGCTTTAATCGAATAAAGTTTAATCTAATAATATTTAATCGAATAAATTTAACTCGAATAAAGTTTAATGGAATAACCTTTTATCAAATAAGGTTTAATAATAAGGTATAATCGAAAATTTTAAATCGATTAATAATTCCAACAATTTCAACCATTTTACTATTTTTAATTGGATTTTTGTTACGCATATAATTTTATTTATTAATCGAATTATTTAATCGAATAAAGTTTAATTGAATAAGGTTTAATCGAATATGCTTCAATATAAGGTTTTAATCGAATAAGTTTAATCGAATAAGTCGATTAGTAACTCCAACAATTAATAAAATTTTTTCGAATAAGGTTTTAATCGAATAAATTTTAGTCGAATAAGGTCTTATTAATCGGCTCATATTTTTTCGAAAATGAGCAAGGAAACAGCGTTGCTCTAAATTCTCTGTGGTATCAAACAACGATAACTAATATGTTTTTGTGTCTACAATTGTCTAATTTTGACATCAGTGACATCAAGCCACACAGTCACCCAAATAATTCAGTTATCGCATGAAAATTTTTCCGGCCGCATAATTTCGGGATTTAGCGATGTAAATTTTCCACCTCGTTCTTGTAGTTTAAAGTCGCTGGATTGTTTTTTCTGCGGCCATTTGAAAAATCGTATTTAACTGAACAATCCACAAACAACCGATGCTTTGAAAGATGAAATTCGATGCTGCACACGAAGTTGTCAAAAAAAGCGTGTGTTTTTAGCTCATTTACAGGCTGACTTCAAATTTGACCGACCACCCGTCTTTACAAATTTTTTTTTATTAATTATCGATAACATGTGGACGTCTAGAGAACACTTTTAGTTAATAATGATTTGCCGTCGATATAATGTCGACATCGACTTAGTGTGATATTGATAATGAATATTATATGAATAATAAAGCAGACAAACATTCGTTTTAAATTGTGGTGTTGGCACCACTCATAGTAAAATTAATAATAAATGTTGCTGTTATTGTGATTGTGAATTTTGTAATGCTGCGATATATTTCTGTCAACATGTTTTTCAAGAGCAACATGTTTTTCAAGTGCAACATGTTCTGGCAACAGTTTTTTTGTAACATTCCGCGGAGTTTTTACTTTGCACTAAACAATGATGCGAAAACATCATCACTAGTTTTTGTTAAATATTTCAAGGGAGAATTGCAAAATACTCGTAAATATAAAAAATTGAGACAGAATATCCAGTTTTAAGGAAAACTAAAATGAGTGGCAACTTTTGAGCCACCTTTTAAATGAGTTATAAATGAAAACTCACACTTTTCAAGTATGAATTTTTTGTTAAATAACAAAAAGTGCATTTGCAACAATTTGACTTTTTGTTTTTGGTGACTTTTTTTCTTTCCATCATTAAGTTTTATTTTATTATTTTTATTTAAGAAACCAATTAAAGCAAATGAATGCATTGAAAAAAGAAAACTTTAAAGAATGATTTCACAAAATAAATTTTTGAGTTGAAATTTTTCAATTTTTACAATAGCGAAAATGTGCCTAAAAACTGTGGCATTTGTAAGTCGCATGACAGTGTATCTATTATATAATTCTTGCCACTTGCCACTATTGTATTGCGTTCCTATTTCGAACAGCTCTAGTATTTTTTCTGTTTTTTCTTTTATTGCGGATTTATATTTGTGTTTTTGCTTGCAAAATTGAAAACTATGCTATTGTCACTCAACAATTGCTTCAGACATTTTTCATAGAGGTTTTACAGATTTTTAAGAATTTTTATAGAAACATCACTAGTATAATTATAACTTTACCTTACAGTTGCCATTCACATGTTGTATATTTGAATAAGTAATTTTTAAATAAAGTTTTTTTTTAATATTTCTACAAATAAGAAAAATAATAAAAATTTTTGATATAAAATTATTCGAATGTTTCTTTGTCGCATAATCGATTATTCGAATAATTTTATAAAAACTGTTTGCCTTAATACATTGTAAGGTTATTGAACCAAATTAAAAATACCTCGAACGTTATATATTCGAATAAATAAAATTCGAATAAAATTTTTTTAATTGTCGTCTTAACAGGTAAAATGTTTAAATTTTGAATAAAGAAATATTTGATGGATTTTTCGAATAGTTCCAATAATATTTTAAAGTTTTTTCTTTTATAAAATTGTTTTATTAAACTTATTGAATGAAATTATAGACGTTATATATTTATATGGAAATAATTTTTTTTTTAATTTTTGTCTAAATAAATAGAATATTTAAATTTAGAAAACAAAATTATTCGGATATTTTGTCGAATAATCGATTGTTCGAATAATTTTGTAAAAAAAAGGTTTGCTTTAATACATTGTAAGCTTGTTAAATCAAATTATAAATACTTCAAACGTTTTATTATCGAATAAATAATATTCGAATAAATTATGTTCGAATAAATAATATGTATTCGAATAAATAATATTCGAATAAAATTTTTTTAGTTGTCTGAACAGATAAAATGTTTAAATTTAGAATAAAGAAACATTGGAATGATTTTTGTTAAATAATCGATTATTTGAATAATATTTTAAAGTTTTTTTTTCTGATAATAATTGTATTATTAAACTTGTGGAATGAAATTATAAATGTTATATAGTGATATAAGTTTTTTTTTAATTTTAATCTGAATAAAAAAATTAATCAAATGATTTTTGTTGAATAATCGATTATTCGAAATGTTTTTTAAAGTTTAATTAAATAATAATATGTTAAATTATATTATAAATACTTCGAATGTTATATACCCGAATAAATAATATTCGACTAAAATTTTTTAAATTTTTGTTTAAGCAAATAAATTTAAATTTAAAATAAAAGATTATTCGAATAATTTTTGTCGAATAATCAATTATTCGAATAATTTTGTAAACATTTTTTTTTATAGTACATTAGTGTTAGTAAGCTTATTAAATCAAATTATAAATAGTTGTGTGAACTGGCTGAAGTAAAAGCACCTAGTGCAACTTTGCCATGTATCGAGCCCATCACAAAATAATTTTATAAGATGCTAGCGGATCTACAACAAAACCAACAATAATGTTGGTAGAAATTTTACCGTAAATAGCTTTTAATATGATGAACCATGCAAAAGGTTAGCAGAAACAATAGTCAGCAGTTTTGCCTTTTTAATTTTTCATTTTACAAAAATTGGAATAATAATTGCAACTGCAAACCCTATAGCTGGCACCAGTTTGCCAGTCAACTGTTTATTGCAATGAAAAACTTTTAGATTTTTTCTAAAACAAACACGCTTTTATTTTTAAATTCTTTAGTTTTATTTTTAGCTTTTTTTGTATAAACAAATTTGGGTCATTTAAAACTAAAGAAAGACTCAACAACAACAACAACAACATGAATATGAATGAAAAATAAATTGTAGGTTACAACAACAACAACAAAAAAGTCTTTTACCAAGAAAGAAAAAATGGTCCTGCCTCTTGTTGCCTTTTCTCTCTTTCCCTTTTCAATATTTTTTTTTTGGTTTTTCAGATGCGGTGTTAATTCACCGATATGCAAAAATGGAAATGGATTTCGACAAGCAATAAAAAATATTTTTGTTCTTTGTTCTCATTTTGCTGCTTTAAATATTTATTGTGTTACAGTGTGACATGTGTGTGTGTATACAGTGTGACAATATACATAACTCTATTTTATAGTAGAAAAATAAATTATACCCTTAGCATAGCTGGCAGCAATATAACTTTTATTACTCAGCTGTTGTTCTTGGAAAGCTTTATCAAGAGTTTTTAGCTCATCTTTGCTCAGATGATGACCTATCAGCAATAATTCTTTTTTTCATTGTTGTGTCCAAATAACGGATGGTTCAACCACAACGCACGATGTCAATAGTAAAGTTTTTGAAAAATCAAAAAAATTGCGATTATTTTCAATATAATTCCATCTGCTACGTAAACGAATAAATCAGAAGGTTTTCCAATGCGTGAACAGGACACATAGAGCTGCCCATGTAAGAAGCATAGATTCTCCAAATTTAATTCACACAGTTGCAACCATTGTCCTTATGCTTTGTTGATAGTTATTGCGAAAGTAAGTCACATCAGGAACTGTAACCGTTGAAATTCGAATAGCATATCTCAAGGATATCAAGGATCATTGGGATACGTGGCAGCAGTATGTCTTTGCCTTTCAATTATCTAGACAAAATTGTTGACTGAGAGCTTGGATTCCCTTAGAAAATCATGATGGATTTATGTTTCGAAGAAGACTAATAACACGTTCATCTTGATTTACCATATTATCGATGCACTTATTTGCTAGCTATTCCAATCTGAATGGTGAAGTTTATGGTATTGACGTCGAAGTTTTTGACCGCTTATTTAGCATGCGTGCTGAGTCACTCATGATTTTTGTAGTTCTGTACAATGTTTAAGAAAAATCTGTACGATGAGCGCCTTCGCGTAAAAGTTCTTGCTACTCCTACTAGGGCTACCAAGAGCTTTTGTTCATTTGTTAAAAGATTAAAGGATAATTCTAGACTCTATTAAAGAATGACCAAATATTCACTGACCCGGTTAATAGAGCTCACCTTTTGGTTGATATTTTTGCAAATGATTCTTATTTATCGGAGAGCAATCAACCACCGCCCGAGTTGGACAGAGTATCCGTTACTTTACCAAAGATATTTTTTTCGAGTTCGAGCGGTTAAAAAAGTTTTGAGAGATCTCCACACCAACAAGTCTCCTGGGTCGGCTGGGAGTCCAGCACTGGTTTTGAAACAGTGCCCTTCGACGCTAGCGCGTCCGTCAGCAGCCCTTTTCAACACGTTGTATGATGAAGGCGAATTTCTAAAGTGTTGGAATGTTGCCAATGTAACGCCGATCCCCAAAAAGGTTGAGGCTAATAACGCTGAAAAGTATCGTCCAATTGCAATTTGTTTTGCACGTTATAAGGCGATAGAAATCATGATTAATTTCTATCTTGTTAGGTATCTGGACACCAGCGGCTTACTTAGCAATCGACAGTGTGATTTCCGCAAGGGGCGCTCTACGGGTGGTACAACTCCGTACATCTTTCTGGAGAGAGTAAGGTGGTAGCTCTGGGTATCCCCAAGGCGTTTGATAGAGTGTGGCATGATGCACTTCTATTGAAACTTGTTGTTCCCGTGGAAATAAAATAGAATTGTCCAGTTGGCTCCTGCTAGCCTTGTAGGGGACTGGGCTCCCTTTTACCCCCATTGGCCCATGTAATGACGGTGAGATTCTATCAAAAAACATCAATGTGCCCCCGGGGGGGAACTCTCTCCGAAATGCGTGATAAGATTTACATCTACACCTAGCCGTGTGGGCCAATATCAGATGGCGGATCATTTTCACAGTGGATGAAATGCAGCGTCATCATCACCCTAGAAAGCCTTCGGATGGGTATATCCTCCGGTTACTCCTAGTTGCAACTTCAAAAGCCCGAAGCAGGCCGCAGCCTTCACTCCTTGCTGAAGAGTTGGAGACTATCCAACTCCTGGTCCAGAACGCATGAAGTTTAATATAATTAAGAACACGACGGCATTCATACTCACTGGACCTGGACCACGATACTCCCGAAGGGTCTATCTCAATAATCAGAGAACAGCTAAATGCCTAAGCAGACAAATAGCGGAACTATGGAGCTTTACTAATTCCTGTGGAAATATAGTGGGTTGTCCAGTTGGCTCCTGCTAGCCTTGAAGGGGACTGGGCTTCTTTTTACATCCGCAAGACACAAGTCAAAATGGTTGTGTTACCCATAAAGACTTACAATGTGCCTCCGGGGGGGAACTCGTTCCGAAATTACGTGATAAGATTAACATCTGCACCTGGCAGTGAGCCTCAATCAGATGGTGGTCATACCACTGGGAATGAAAAGCAACGTCATTCACGCCCTAGGAAGCCGAAGACTAATTCTAGCAGCAGGTCTTTCCTAGTTGCAATTTTGATGATTCCAGAGCAGGGCTGCAAACCACCACTTCTTGCTGAAGAGTTGGAGACTATCCAACTGGTCACCATATAAAACTGACCTGTCTGTTATGGGGCCGCAAAACCACAGCCACCACGATACTTCCGAAGGGCCAACCTCAATAATCAGTCAGAGAAACAGAGAGACAAATAGCGGAAACTCTGCGGGCTAGTGATTCCCGTGGAAATAACGTGGAGTTTCCAGTTGACCCCTGCTGCCTTCAGGGGACTGGGCTCCCTTATACCCCCAGTTGCACAGGTCTAGATAGTTGAGCGTTCTATACAGACCATAAATGTGCCCCCGGGGGGACTCTCTCCGAAATGACGCATGGAGTTGCATCATTGTTGCGATAGGAAAACTAACAAGTCATCAATAGAGCGACGCCTACGGAAACCAAACTGTCGGTCGCTAAGTAAACTGTTGGGCTCCAGGTACCTCACAAGATGAAACTTAATCATACTGTCCATTACTTTGGAAAGTGCAGAACACAACAAATTGCAATTGGTCGGTAATTTTCAGGGTTGCTAGCCAGCGCCATCAATTCACTTAAAATAAGATTGAAGGAGACTAAATTGTCAACGACAGACTATCTAAAACGACAGTTTTAAACGAAAGGAAAGACAGAAGTGGGAAACACATCAAAAGACATCAAGGGTTCGAATTGTTACTAGGAGCATTGGTATTTATTATTTAATTTTTCGTCATTTAGACCTTCCCTGGACTTCCACTTGTTTTGCATCATTTGGATTTAAGTGACAGGAGAAAGTTATAATATTGCCGGTATCAAACTTTAAAATAAATAAAAAGTTTTTTATTTAAAAAATACAGGGTGTTCGCAGGGCAGGTATACAGCTTTGTTTGAAAGAGAACGGATCTCATATTGAGGACTCGCAGTAATTCCATTGTAATCCTGGCTGTGTGCGAAATGGCACCGACTTTTTGATACTACATGTTAATTAAGCCCAAAGCATGCAGATAGTGTGGCGTTAAAAAGTTTTCAATTATATCACGATATTGCTCCCCATTTGCAGTTCCAATAATTCCT
This sequence comes from Trichopoda pennipes, assembly GCA_030448955.1. Taxonomy (NCBI): domain Eukaryota; kingdom Metazoa; phylum Arthropoda; class Insecta; order Diptera; family Tachinidae; genus Trichopoda; species Trichopoda pennipes. The sequence continues at coordinate 2,616,228 of JASKUP010000094.1, forward strand.
CCTGACCATATTACCCACCAGACTGTCACTTTTAATGGATGCAAAGATGACTGTTGAATCATTTGAGGGTTTCCTATTGCCCAGAACCGACTATTCTGCTTTTCCACATATTCATTCAAATGAAAATGTGCCTCGTCACTCGTTATGATTTTTTCATGAAAATCGGCATTCTCTTGGACGAGCTGTAACATCCAATTGGCATATGTACGGCGGCGTAAATGGTATTGTGAAAGAAGCTCTTGTGACAACTGAATTTAATATGAAAGCAAATGCAAATTCTTTTGCAAAAGTGTGGCCCAAGTTGTTCTTTGAAGATCAAGCTCCTCAGCATGGCGTCCAATTGAGGTTGATGGATAGTTTTGAACGCTTTCTTAAGCAGCAGTCATGCTTTCAGCCGATCTTGCAGTACGTAGTTGTCCATGCTTGGCCATATCCCCCCGGGGGCACATTTATGGTCGTTATAGAACGCTCGACTATCTAGACCTGTGCAACTGGGGGTATAAGGGAGCCTAGTCCCCTGAAGGAAGCAGGGGTCAACTGAAAACTCCACGTTATTTCCACGGGAATCAGTACCCCACAGAGTTCCGTTATTTGTCTCTTTAGACATTTTGCTGTTTCTCTGACTGATTATTGTGGTTGTCCCTTCGGGAGTATCGTCAGTTTTTAATGGGTGCCAGGATCATTTCACCTTTAATCACACTTACCTGGTGGGCATGCTAGACATATGTTCTGGACAGGAGTTGGAAAGTCTCCAGCTCTTCAGCAAGGAGTGGTGGTTTGCAGCCCTGCTCTGGAATCATCAAAATTGCAACTAGGAAAGACCTGTTGCTAGAATTAGTCTTCGGCTTCCTAGGGCGTGAATGTCGTTGCTTTTCATTCCCAGTGGTATGACCACCATCTGATTAAGGCTCACTGCCAGGTGCAGATGTAAATCTTATCACGTAATGCTTGGACATATCACTTACGAACCCTCTTTCTCGGAAATTATTCACTACACGATAAATAGTGCGTTTTGTTAGCACGTTGTTTCTCCCAAAAATTTCACATAACTTTCTCATCGTCACAGTAATCGATGATTGATTTTGATAAAGTGTTTTAGCGATTTAACAAGTTGGTTTGTCGAATATTTTTCCACAATAAATTTTTCCACGTGTCTACTTCACGACTACCAAATATGAACTGTCAAGGCTAATGTTTACCAAAGTGGCGGCAAAACACAGTAGTCTACCTTCACAGCGGACACCCTGTATATAATTTTTTTAAGCTTAAAATATATCGCCTGTTGGTGTCTTGATTTTTTCAATAATTTTAAAATTTGATGGACACTTTTTTAACTTTTTTAAATAATTAAAAAAAAAAACATTTTGTTAATTTTTTGTTTTTATTTTTACACGAAAATGATTCATTCTTTGTTTTTGTTTTGTTGTTTTTTTTTTGTTTTTTGCTTTCATCATCCTCCCACCCAAATATTACAGCAGTCAGTCAGTCATTATTATTAAATTCTTTACTAAAATACAAACAACAACAACAAGTAAACAATTATGAAACAAAGTGAAAAACAATTCTGGTATAAAATATTGCAAAAACAAGATCCAAAAAGAATGAACAGTCAAAAAGAAAAATACAAAACAGAAAATACAAAACGGAAAAGGTCAGGGATGGCCGATTATTTTATGTCATGAGTAGTTGTTGCTTTTGAAAAGACATATTGAAAATAATTAAAAAACAAAAACAGTGGAAAAAGGCAAATGTAGTGTAAATGTAAGTGTAAATGTCATGTCATTTGTAAATAATAAAATCGATAATAATAACATCCGATTCCACAAAGAGTGATAGGACTTGGAGGAGTATGAGTTAAAACGAGTTCTTGAGCAGTCACAAACAAATCAGTAAAATTTGGTGCCCCTGTTGGCTAGTAGGTATTGTACGTGCTTATCAGTCTGGGGGTTGTGGGTTCGATTCCCAACAAAGACCTTGGCTGTTTTCACTACAAAAAATAAAAAATTGACTGTCGGTGGGGCTGTTTAGTGATGAAGGCATCACCATTGGTCACTGTGCTGTCTTATACGACAGTTAATTTCCGATAACGTGGGCCTTTTAGAAATGTGTACTTTAGCCTGTTGTTTGCACTACAAGTAAGAGCTTGAAGGCCATGTAACTATCCTTCTGCTTTCACCACCTGTCTTATCTCTTCTCTATCCCTTTCCTAAAGAATGTAGCACTGTTGTGACTAAATAGGCAGTGTTGCCTGAAGTGCTACTTCTCTTTAAAAAAATCGATAAATAACCCATAATACACGCTGTTAATTGTGAGTTACACCTTAATATTAGGTTTTTGACCAACGTAAATTCATATTTGCTTGTTTTAGTGTTGGACAAATTCAAACATGGAGAGGTATAAACTTGTGCAGCGACGAGACACACTTTCACCTCAGTGGATTCGTTAACAAGCCGAATTGCCACGAGTGATTGTTAAAAAGCCGATGTATCCCCAAAGAGTGACTGTTTGATGTGATTTATCGGCCCGAACTTTTTCGAAAATGAGATCGGCCAAGCGGTTTCTGTCAAAGATGTACGTTATCGTGGTATGGAAAAGTAACTTTGTCGTCACAACTGGAGATACCGACCTAAACGATATGTGGTTTAAACAGGATGGTGCCAGCATAATCAACTAAGTAAATTTACAATTGAAAGAATCGTACTTAAAGCAAACCGGGTCTGTTGAAAATGTGCAAGAAACTGTGCATGTTCTTCAAGGTAGTTTAGCGAAAAATATTGCTGTTATTTACTAGAGTAGCGCCGAAAAGCTGTCAACCTCGAATTTTTCATTAATATTCGAATTTACACCCTTACAAGGTTCAAGTGACTCAAGAGTTAAAATGATCATTTCAAGCGTCATTAAAACGCTGATTTGTTGATTGAACAGACAAAAGTGAATGGTGACTTTGCAAAGGAAATCATCTTCAGTGACGTAGCACAATTTTAACTTAGAAAATTGGTTAATAAGCAAAATTTTGTCACATGGAAAGCCAATGTATCCACAACGCTTGACCGTGTGGTGCATCATAAGGGCATACTCCTTTAAAAAAGAGGTTAGTCAAGCAGCTACCGTAAATGGTGTTTTCTAACGCGAGATAATAACGAACTTCTTACAGCCAAGTATTGAGGATATGGCCAATGTGAGGTGTCAACAGGATGATGCCATTTGCTTTACAACCAACGAAACAATAGCTTCTTTCCGCAAGAAATTCAGTGGCCGTGTTATTGTGGCGATATAAATTGGCCTACAAGGTTCAATTGACTCAAAAGCTGAAATCTACTGACCATTCTAAGCGTCGATAATCCACCCAATGATTGGTTAAACAGCCAACACTAATGGATGGCCTTACAAAGAAAATCATTTTCGGCGACGAGGCACACCTTTCTTTCAATGGATTCGTTAACAAGGAGAATTTTAGAATTTGCGCAAATGGGAAGCCGCGGGTGTTTGTTGAAAAGCCTATGCAACCGCAAGGAGTGCTTGTTTGGTGAGGTTTTTATGTCTCAGGGTCATTAAAAATGTCGGTAATTTTTTATATATTTAATTGTCATAATTGTGGCCAGAAATTGTGGATATGTTTGGATGGTGCCACTTGCCACACAGCCAACGAAACAATGACTCTTTTGAGCAAGAAATCTGTGCATGTACACCCAGTTTGTTCTGCGCAATACATTGCTGTTGGTACTGTGGTAGATCAGTCGCCAACCTAGACTCGTCGACTTGCTCAACAATTGAACATCTCACGAATATCACTGATGCAAATTACGAGAAAAGATTTAATATACATTTACAAGGTTCAATTGACTTAAGAACTGAAGCCTGCTGATCATTTTAAGTCGAATGCCTGGTTGACGAGTCTGAAGTGAGTGGTGACTTTACAAAGAAAATCATCTTCAGCGATGAGGTACACTTTTACCTCAGTGGATTCGTTAAGAAGTAAAATTTGGGCTTACGAGAAGCCACGAGATCGAAAATGAGGTTGGTAGAGCAGCTACCGAGAATGGTGTACGCTATCGCAAGTTGATAACGACCTTCTTGTAATAGAATTGCCGCAATTTAGAGAAATGAGAATCCACGAGGGATTGTTGAAAAGTCGATGCATCCACAAAGAGTGGCTCTTGGATGCGGTTTACGGGCTGGTAGCAGCATGGGGACTTACTTCTTTGAAAATGAGATCGTTCAAGCAGTTACCGTGAATGGTGTTCGCTATCGCGGTATGATATAAACCTCTTTGTGGTCCGAAAAGTGTATATAAGGCGCTGGACGTATGTGGTATCAGCAGGGTGGTGCCACTTACCACCAAGCCAACGAAACAATATCTTTTCTGCCCGTGAAATTCATTGGCCGTGTTATCTCACTTTGCGATGTTAATTAGCGGCCACGATCATATGATTTCGACTTCTTTCTTTTTGGATATTAAGACTAAACGATGACAACATCGAACCTTCGAAGTATTTCACCGAAACCGATATTTTTTTGTCACAGATTCTTCTTTCATAATAAAAATTATCTATTAATATTTGAAATTTTGTGTGAATTGTGAAAATATCTTCATTAATCCTCTAATAGTTTTTATTGGGGGAAGAGAAGTTTAGTTTTTATTATTTGAAATTTAATTTCTTTTATTTTTAAATTTATTTTTTTTTTTTTATTATTAAAAACATTTTTTCTTTGCGTAATTTACTGATCTTGACTTTTTGTCAATTTTGTATAAAAATATTATTATAATTTTTTCAGTGATCATTTATAACTATTTTTGAATTATGCTTTTTGTGTTCGTAAATGATTTTTATTTCCTTTTTTCGTTTTGCTGCGAAGCGGTTTATTTCACTCAAACGACATTTCACTTCAATCAATCCATCAGAAAAAACAGAAACACTTTTTCCCTCCTTTTTTTCTTATTTGAAAGATCATTGAACCACAGATGTGTTTAATATATTTTTATATGAAAACTTTTAAAATATTTATATTATTTATTATACTTTTGCATAACACCATCGTTATCTTTCTTAATGTTTGTATTTTTTAATAAAAAATTATATTTTCCTCTACAGTCGTCAACATATTCCGTATATTGTTGTATTAATACAGTGTCAGCCATTCATTAAAGTGACTTTAAATGTAAAATATTGAGGATATTTTTTTTTTAATAATTAAGACAACTAAGAGAACACATGATAGAACACAAAAATACAGTAGCGTTATGATAACTTGGAACTTTGCAACAGCCATTCAACCCTATTATGAATGTCAGCGTTGATAGTCTTGTCAACTTGTTGTTAATGTTCAATTAAGGCGACGACGACATCGCCTAGACGATAAATCTGTATTGACTAAAAGTGTTGTGTTGTCTTCGATATGTTATCCATAATTGAAAGGAGATTTTTGGCAAATGTATAGATTTTTGCTGTTGTTATTTCCCGTCTTATCTAGCTGTTGTTCTCCTGAAGTTAATGGCGAGCGCTTTCGATGTGAAAACATCAATGTCAAGCCGCGGTATAATTTGTACTGGTGAGTCAGTGTTCTCGTTTCGGTAGTTCTGCTGTTAAGTTCGTATCTATTTATGTAGGCAGAATGTCAGCCCCACCTGGCACTTTTATGCAAAATAAATCTCTAAATATCTTCGTCTTTTGTTATTATCATGTGAAAAAATTGTGTCTGAGGTCATGTTTACCGCCAAGAGGCGGGCATTTATCTGATATTGCATTCCATACATAATTGCCGACATTAATTAAAACATTTATCAATATAAGATCCATTATCTTTCATTTAACCTTACCGACGGACACCCTGTACTTTTGTACAAGATATGAACTACTATTTCAATTATTTCATAATTCTATTGTCAAATCTTAAACACGGCGGCCAAAAATTAATATCGCATCGTATTTGTGTCTTGATTTTCTTGAACTTTAAGGGTAAAAATTGATAAATAAATTAAAACAGTGGGCAATGTAAAAAATAAATAAATAAAAAATTGTCCTATAAAGTTTTAAGTCTTATGACAGATTTAGATCTTCTTCTTTCCTAGGATTTCTGCTAAATTAAATTATTTGTATTCAGTAGCTTTGTGTTGTAAATAACTGTCGTTGTTTGTTGTAACAGATAATAAAGTAATAAATTTATAAATGAAAATTTAAAGAAAGAAGAAATTTTGTGACAACGCCAGACAGACAGACAGACATAAATAAATTCTGTCAAATGATACATAATAAATTGATCATCTTGGCTGCCTCAATTTTAATATTCTTTGTAAATTTTTATTAAAAAAAACAACATTCTTTTCACAAACGACACTTTCAGACATTTAAGGAAATAACGCGGGTTCATTGACTGACTAACTGACTTTTCTTCTTGATAATTTTTTTTATTTTCTAGGAATGAATGAATGAATGAAAAGTTTTTATCATATTTTTTTTTCTTTCTTATTATTAATATTTGTGAATATATAAATTCAGTTATAAGGATACAAGGTGGCCATTATTAAACCAACTTTTGTAACGACGAGTAGAAACACTAAACGATTTCGAATATTTTTTCTTTTTATTATTAAATGATGTCAGTTGAAAATATTACTTCTCCACTGCAGAATCCTGTTTATTATGTTTGCACAGTAAAGTGGTAATTAATTTGAAATATTTTTGAATAAAAATATTAAAAAAAAAACGAAAAATTAATATAAAAGTGAATTTCGGGTTTAAAAAAAGCAGAAAGAATTTAAAAGAATTAATTGTTTTAAAAAAAAATTAGTTTAAAATTCGCTAAACACTACAAGGTTGGCACAAAACGCGTGTCTATCTAAATCAGTGTTCAAAAAAAAAAACAAAAACACTAAAGTACGCTACATTAGAGTTCTGTATTGTAGTTTTTGAGATCACTACAGAAACACATTTTTTTCCGAAGCCATACAAAATGCACAAAAAATTACTTTTAGTGTTTGTGAATGTGTTCGCACACAAAATATCGTACACAGACTTTCTTGGCTGATGAACACAAGAACTAAAGTAACCAATCTTTTTAGCACACTTACATTAACTTTCAAGGTATGTGTATTGAACAGTTTACGTAGTGAACTTGTTGTGATTGCCTTGTGTTCTTTAAAGTATTTTTGGTGTTTGTGTAGTTTCCTTTAGCGTACTTTTTAGTGTTTGCGTTGTTTTATTTTAGTAAACTTTTGTGCATTTTTTAAAGATCAGTATACATACTTAAAAAATTCACTTAAGTACACTAAAAAATAAATTAGTACGCTATTTTGGTGTTTGTGTACAAACGCTAAAAACAAGTTAAACGTTGAATAGTACGCTATGACAGCGTACTGTTTTGTTTTTAAAACCAGTATGTTACGATAACGTTTTGGTTTTTTTCGACCACTGATCTAAAGTATCACTAATTTTAATCAGAAAAAAAATATTAATTAAATTATTATATTTTTCGTTTGCTTTCAGCATGAGTCGGTCAGCTCATCAACGCCAACAGCAAAAGCTGCAAATGCAGCAGCAACAGCTGTTGGCGCAACAGATGGCTGATAATGAGGCAGCCGCTGCTGCAGCCGAGATGTTTGATTTATTTTGCGTGGCCACCACTATGCGTCAAATACTTGGTTTACATCGTCAAATGTGTGATATTGTTGGCTTACGACCAGCCCCTCTGAATGAGTTCTATCCAAAGCTTAAAACCAAAGTACGTTCGTGGAAGGCTCAGGCTTTGTGGAAAAAATTTGATGCCAGAGCTGCTCATCGGGCGTACGCTAAAGGTACAGCTTGCACTGGTGCCAGAGTGCTGGTTATTGGTGCTGGTCCCTGCGGTTTGCGTACGGCCATTGAAGCTCAATTGTTGGGTGCCAAAGTGGTGGTTGTTGAGAAGAGAGATCGTATTTCCCGCAACAACGTTTTACACTTGTGGCCCTTCGTTATAACGGATTTAAGAAATTTAGGTGCAAAAAAGTTCTATGGCAAATTTTGCGCTGGTTCCATAGATCATATATCGATAAGACAGCTGCAGTGTATTTTACTGAAAGTGGCTTTACTTTTGGGCGTTGAAATACATGAAGGCGTTTCGTTTGAACGTACTATAGAACCCAGTGGCGATGGTTGTGGTTGGCGGGCATCAGTTACTCCATTTGATCATGCAGTGTCGCATTATGAATTTGATGTGCTGATTGGAGCAGATGGCAAACGTAATACGTTGGAAGCTTTTAAGCGTAAAGAATTTCGAGGAAAATTGGCGATAGCGATCACAGCAAATTTTATTAATAAAAAAACAGAAGCTGAAGCCAAAGCGGAAGAGATAAGCGGTGTGGCTTTTATATTCAATCAATCGTTTTTCAAGGAATTGTATCACACAACTGGCATAGATTTGGAAAATATTGTCTACTACAAAGATGAAACGCATTATTTTGTAATGACTGCCAAAAAACACAGTCTCATCGACAAGGGAGTCATTTTACAAGTATGAGAATAATTATGATTTGAATTATTTGATTAATTAATTTTTTGTTTTTAGGACTTTGCCGACCCAGCTGAATTATTAGCTCCTGTTAATGTAAACACTGAAAAACTTTTAGATTACGCCCGAGAAGCTGCTGAATTTTCAACGAAATATCAAATGCCAAATTTAGAATTTGCTGTCAATCATTATGGTAAACCGGATGTGGCCATGTTTGATTTCACTTCCATGTTTGCTGCTGAATCCTCTTGTAGGGTTATCGTACGTAAAGGCTTTCGACTTTTACAATGTCTGGTTGGTGATAGTTTACTAGAGCCATTTTGGCCTACAGGCTCGGGTTGTGCGCGCGGTTTCTTGTCCAGTATGGATGCAGCATATGCCATTAAGCTATGGTCCAACTCCTGCAACAGTACTTTGGGAGTTGTGGCTCAGCGCGAAAGTATTTACAGGTACAATTTCTTACGTTATCAATTTCAAATGCTTTAGTTTTAACGGTTTGTGTGTAGACTTTTAGGTCAAACTACACCCGAAAATTTACAGCGTGATATTGGCGGTTATACCGTTGATCCTGCCACACGCTATCCAAACTTGAATCGTACATCGGTAAATGTTTGGCAGGTGAAACATTTAATCGATACCGATGATGACAGTGTGCTAGAACAAACCTTTATGGATACAAATGCCTTGCAAGCAACCCAGGTCGATACCCCGATGCGTAGAAAGCGTCGTAATGCAGGTATATATTTAATATTTTATATTCAAATGTAGAAAATATATTAAAAGAGATTCCCTTTCTCTTCAGATACCATGCCTTTAAGTGCTGTGTTGTTAAGATGGATCTGTGCTCAACTGCATGCCTATGAATTTATCAGCGAGCTGAAGGAAGTTGCTGATGTTTTTACTAATGGCAAAGTTTTGTGCGCCTTAATAAATCGGTAATTAATGGAATCATTGTTGTTGTTGTTGTCGTTGTTGTTTGTATTTTATATAAAAGGTGTGCAAATTTGAGCTTGGGAATTAAATTGGCTTACACCATCCACTCATTTTTAACGAATTATGGAAATTAATAATGGAATATGAAGGCGGACGAATGTCCTCCTCTAGCACGTCGGCAGAAGTTCGCTTTTGTCATAAAATTGTGAAGCGGCATTATTTGTGCTTGGTACAAGTAAGTCATTTGTGCTTGGTACACGTAAGCCCGGTCTTTCAAATGGCCCCTGAGAAAATAATCCAGCTGCGTTAAATTACCAAAACGGAATTTCTCTTGCAATAAGTGAATTATTTGGATGGCTGTGTGGCTTGTGCTTGATGGCAACGTTAGCCAATTGCGGCCTGGGACTGGGAAATTTCTCATGCAATAACTTAATTTTTGTGGTGGCTGTGTGGCTTGTGACACCGTCTCACTGAGACCAAAAGTCAGTGATATATTAATCAACTGTGACTACAAAAAAGTTTGCTATCATGGCACGGTAGCGCAAAGAATTTGCGTTCTCGGCGTTTTCTTACTCATTTGCGAAAAAAATAAGTGCCCATAATGCTGCCGGACCTCAAACTTTCTTTAGACGTAATGGTTTTTGTGGATTTTGTGAGCCCCATATGCGATAATTTTGTTTTTGTGCATAAGCGCCTCAACACTGAAGATGATTTTGTTCATTATTTTCGTTCAGCTTTGCAAACAGACGCCTTATAAAAGTTCGACGCACACAATTATCGCACGTGCACAGATGAATATCTTGCTGCAAAATGTTGCAGAAATTGCATCTAGTGATGGCCAACGTAGACGAGTTGATGTACCAAGCTCTTTCGCAACATCACTTTGCTATACAGCGGTTATGTTTGCATTCTATGGCTACTACGAGCGTATTATAAAGGTCTATTGTCAGCAACAAACCGTGAACCTGGAATTAAGTGATTAAATTATGCGTAAGTGGGTCGGAAGCAGCCTGATTACGAGGAAAAGCTACTTTAATTTTATCATGCTTAAAATTTCTCAACTCTTTACTAAATATGTGTCAAATGATGTCTGCTCATTTCTTGACATTTAATTATTTGACAGACAATTTAGTCGTAACCTCAAATTTGCCTACCCTATATTTATAACAATTATATTTTATTAATAATTTTTTTAAGCACAAGGCCTTTTTATAAAATTTAAATTAATTAAAGTTATTTTTATTTTCAATATTTCGCCACACTATTGGGTGGCGTCTTCAGGAGAAGAATAATAATAAGTATAAACAACTTTTTAAATCAATTAATCAATAAATGAGACATTTTTTGTAAAGAATAAATGTATTCGAATTTGTTTGACATCAATTTTCCATTTATTAATTGATTAAAAAATTATTTTATAGTTATTATTATTATTATATTTTGCCTGAAGATGCCACCCAATGATGTGGGGGTTCTTGTGCTTAAAAAAATATATATTTATTTTAGATATCGCCCGGATCTAGTCGACTTTAATGCAATTAAGGATAAAAGTCCTATAGAACAAAATGATCTCGCTTTTAAAATATTAGACAAAGATTTGCATATACCACGCATAATAAGTGGCAAAGATTCGATGCAAATAAAAAACTTAGAAACCAAAATTTGGCTTAATTACTTAGAACAAATTTGTGAAGTATTTCGTGGCGAAATTCCTCATGTTAAACATCCGAAAATTGATTTTTCCGATTTACGTGAGAAATACAAAATCAATTATGCTCATGCTCAACCAGACTTTTCGAAACTTTTACAACTTTCCACCAAACAAAAGGCTAAATCCCCTATACAAGATCTCGTAGATGTACCTCAAGTTGTTCAAAGGCGTTCTGTATTAGATGAGGAAAAGTTAAAACGGCAACGTCGCATTGAACAGCAACAGTTTGTTGGAAATTTAACAAGTGCAGGTAATGCAGGTAAAAAATGTTTTTTTAACTACTTTTTTATTTAAAGGAAAATAATTTTTATTCATATTGAATTCCTGTAGCACCAACTGATACTCCACGTCGTGCCAAAAAGCGTCGTAGTGCCGATAAAGCTGCCAATATTGTGAGTAGAATTTCTGGATTTTTTTCGAATGTTATTTCTCATGTAATTCATAGACGTTGTTAAGTGATCGTTTAACAGTTAAAATTTTTAAACGCTTTCAATAGTTTAAACTTTCAAAAATTCATTTATATTTTTTTATTACTTTCATTATTTTTTTATTTAAATTTATTATTATTTTGAAAAATACATTTTTGTACGACCGCTTTTTTATTTTATAAATAATTTTTTTAAGCAAAAGTCTTTATAAAAAATACAATAAATAAATAAAGACCTTGTGCTTAAAAAGACTATTTATAAAATAATAAAAAGGTCAATTATAATTATAATTATTATTTGCTCTCTTTTATTTTTATATTTGAAATACAATTTTGTTAAAACGTTAATATATATGATCACTTTTCAATTATCATCATATTTTTTTCACTACATTGCAATGTACTGAATGAAATCTCTCATAAACATTAAATTAAAAATTTTTAAATTATAAAGGTTCATTTTATAATAAATCATTATCATGAAAATACACACATTTTGGGTAATGACATCGTAACAACTTCCTCATATGATCAGGTATTTCTTTATTAACTGTCATGCGTGTTTTATCTAATGGCTCTATTACGAAAAGTATCCAAAGTTCAAATGCTTCGTGAACTCGTAAACGGGCAATGCCACTGAAATAATTAACATTACATATGGTAACTTTCGCCAGCTGCTATAAAGTTTTCGATAATACATACATATTTATTTTGAATTGGCTTAAACACACACTTTTTTTCGACAGCTTCAGTTTTGTTGATACCAAGTAAAGTAAAGTAAAAGTAGTATGTCAGCAGACGTTTGCTGTTTTCACAAAATTATGAAGTACCTTTCAGAGCATCAGTTGTTTGTAAGTTGTTTACGTAAATCCGATCTATTAAATCATGATAGAGAAAATAATCTAACCGCGTTAAATCACAAGAACACGGCGGTCAATTCTCATCGCCAAATCGAAAAATTACGCGACCGGGAAATTTCTCAAGTAATAACTGAATTGTTTGGGTGGCTTGTGGCGCGGTCTTGCTGAAATCAAAGATTACTGATCTCAACATTAGCCAATTCTGGCCACAAGAAATTGGTTATCATGGTTTAATAGCGCAGATGACGCCGCCTGATTACAAACCGTTTGGATGTAATGGTTTTTCGAAGACTGTTTGTGGATTTTGTGAATCCCATATAAAACAATTTTGTTTATTTACATAAACGCCTGATTGAAAGTAAGCCGGTCTCATCGCTAACGAAGATTTTGTTGAAATAATGCGTTGCTTTTGTTCACTTTTTCAAATACCCAATTTACAAACGTTCGACGCAAACAATAGTCACATGGCCTTAATCCTTGAACAAGTTAAACTCTATAAGCGTGAAGATGAACTTCTTTATGCAAAATATGGCGCAAAGTACCTTCAGTGATGCCAAATTTTTTCTAACGTCGACATAATGATGTTTCACGCTCATTCTCAACAAATTACTTTTGAATTTAGTAATTAGATTATGTACAGCGGTCTCAGAAGGAGCCTGATTACGAGGGAAAGCTGTTCGAATTTTACGAAGTAATACAGTGAAATTTTCACTATTTTCCCAAACTTCTATTAAGTCAAAGTCAAAGAATGACGGCTTAATTTTTGACATATAACCATTTGACACAATTTATTTCCTAACCTTAAATTTGCAAGTGTGTGCAGCTTTGAGTGACTTGAAAGTGACTTCAAACTCCGTATGGCTTAAACCATGGTGGACTTAACGGAAGTTGTCCAAGTCGTCTAATCGAGAAAAAGCTGTGTAAAATTTAAATTATTACCTCCAGCAGAGAAAACAAGTAATACATAATTTTTTTTAATTCAAAAATAAAGCTCCCTAGTGGTGGATTCTCTATATTTTTTGTTGCTGGTAAATTCCCTCATTTGTAACTGAAATAAACAACTGTCATTAAAAGGTTGCCATCTATAATGCAATTTTGACAACTGGCAACTCTCTAAACTTTGCATGCTTTCGTTAACAGAGCCATAAATTGTTTCGTGTTTGTTTTATCTGAAACTGCTTTGAAAAAATACTCAAACTCTTTTGTTTTAAAAAGTAATTAATTGCATTAGAAAAGAAATTACATTAAATGTTTGTGTTTTTTCTCTTAAACTAATGTTTAAGATAATGTACACATTAAATATTTAATAAACAATACATTATACATTACATTGTTAAATCAAAATCAGGAGGAACGTCAAAAACGTTTGCAAGAAATTGAGCAAAATCGCCAAGATCGCCAAAGTAAACGGCGTCAGCAACGTTATCAACAGACACAAAACTTTTACAAATCCCTGCATATGCTGCAAGCAAATAATTTCTTACGTGAAGCCGATGAAAATACTCCTTTTGAGGATTATTCGATATTTCTATATCGCCAGCAGGCTCCCGAATTCAACGATCGTGTCAAAGATTTGGAAAGAAAACTATTGTATCCCGTAAGACAGATGATGTTCTATGATGTTTGACGATAACGCATGTGCTATAAATTAAAAGTGCTTGCTTTTGTTTTCAAAATATTAAATTCAATTAAAAACAAAATGTATTATTTTATAAATATTTTTTTTGAGCATAAGGTCTTTATATTAAAATTAAATCAATTTTATTTTCAATACTTGGCCACAGCATTGGGCGGTCTCTTCAGGAAAATGATTAATAAGAAAACAAAAAATTTTAATAATAAATATTTGAAAAATGAAGCAATTAATACTAAATAATCAATAAATGCAAAAAAAAATTATTGGTGAAAATTAAAAAATAAAATCATATCCAAATAAATAAATAATCATTAATAATTTTTTTTATAAATAACAAATGAAAAAAAAAAAATAATCAAAAATTGAAAAAAATGTGTACAAAACAATAATAAATAATACAATAAATAATTAACAAATAAAAATATGAAAATAATAAATATTTAAAAAATTAAGAAATTAATAATAAATAATCAATAAATGCAAAAAAAAATTTTTTAAAGTTAAAAATCTAATAATAAATAGTAATTTTTTTTTTAATAATCAACAAATGAAAAAATTAATTATAAATAACCAATAAATGAATATTTTTTTTAATAAATTAAAAAATTAATAATAAAAATCAATAAATAAAAAAATTAATAAAAATGTTTTTTATTAAATAAGCAATAAATTAAAAAATTGATAATAAAAAATCATACATAAAAAACATTTTTTTTTATAAAAATAATAATAAAAAAATTAATAAAAAATAATCAATAAATAAAAAACTTAATAGAAAATGAGAAAAATATATTTAAAAAATTAATAGAATTAAAAATCTACAAATGAAAAAAAGACATTTTATAAATAACAAATAAAAAATGTAATTATAAATAACCAATAAATGAAAAATTAAATAAGCAGTAAAGGAATAATGATAATAAAAAATCATAAACGAAAGAAATAATTTGTTTTATAAAAATTCAATAAATAAAAAAATTAATAAAACATAATCAACAAATAAAGAAAAATTTTGCTTTTATAAATGATAAATGATTTTTTTTTAATTTATAAATAATCAATAAATGAAAAATTTTAATAATAAAAATCAGTAAATAAAAAAATGAATAATAAATAATCAATAAATGAAAGAAATTTATAAGTAATCCATAAATTAAAAAATTAATAAATGAAAAAAAAATAATAATGAAATTTAATAATAAATGACAAAAAAATTATAAGCAATCAATAGAATAAAAAATCAATAAAAATTTAATAAATGATCAACAAATGAAAAATTAATTATAAATAACGAAGAAATGAATATTTTTTTTAGAAATTATCAATACATAAAAAAAATTAATAAATTAATAATTAATAAAAAATAATGAAAAAATGCAAAAAAAAACTTAATTGAAAAACTAATAATAAATAAAAAATTATTTATAAATAATCAATTAATGAAAAAACTAATAATAAATAATCAATAAACGAAAAAATTAATAATAAATGAAATAAAAATCAACAAATGAAAATTTTTTTTAAATAACGAATGAAAAAATTAATAACCAATAAATGAATATTTTTTTATAAATTATCAATAAATGAAAAATTAATAAAAAATAAAAATAATCAATAAATGAAAGAATTAATAATAAAAAAACATGCACGAACAAAATTTTTTTATTTTTAATTTTTTTATACAAGTTCAATAAATAAAAAAAAACTAATGAAAAAAGTCAATAAATTAAGAAAATTTTGCATGTTATAAATAATAAATAAATAAATAAATAAAATAAAATCAATACATAAAAAATTAAATAATATTATTTTCAGTTTTATTCGACCTTTTTTTCAAATTTCTATTAAATTTTAATCTTTTTACTCGGTCCTTTAAATTATAACGCTTTATTTTTCTTTTTTTTCTCTCAAAATATAAAAAATAATTTCCTGAAGAAAGCGAAATATTGAGAGAAAAAAAGAAAAATAAGGCGTTATAATTTAAAGGACCGAGTAAAAAGATTAAAATTTAATAGAAATTAAATAATAAATATTCAATATATAAAAAAATATAAATAATCAATAAATTAAAAAAAAAATATAAATAAATTAAATAAATTAATAATATATATATTTTGTTTTCATTTACTAAAAATTTTTTTTCACTTATTGATTAGTTGCACATTTTTCTTTTCTAGAAGATGCTACTCAAAAGTGTGGCGAAATTAAAAACTTATTTAATTTTTATATAAAGACCTTAAGCCTCAAAAAAATTATTTATAAAATATTAAAAAAGGTCAATTAACTATAATTATTACAAAATGTAATAAATAATCCCATTTATGTTCTCTAACCGCTGACCCTAAAAAAGAAACTTACCAAATAGTTTATAGCAATATGTTTTTTTAAACCCAATTAAAAACAAATTATAAAATTGAAATTGTTTTAAAAATGTCTAAATGTTCTATTCATATTTATTAAACATATAAATTATTGTTGACGTTTATTTTGTTAGATAAAAAAAAAAAAAACAAATATGCATCCGAATTTTTAATGCCTTTTTTTAGCAAAAAATTTCATACAAATTCATGGCTTTTCCACTTGAAATTATCGTGAATGTTTTAATATCCTTCTTTAGCAAAATACTCCTGTCTGTTACAAGTACACAAACTCGCAAACAATTGAAATTTTGTCTCAGTTAATTGACAGAAAGATTTCACTTGCGATGCTGCACATAAACAAGAAAACCCTTAGTACTCCGGTCTGCCTTTTTGCGATTTTAAAAGTCTATGCTTCGACATTATTTTGGTACTTTAGAGACAAGATATCGTATATAAAAATAAATCAAGGTCTGAATAATTGTTAGCTTTTACCTGTTAAAC
Source organism: Trichopoda pennipes (assembly GCA_030448955.1). Lineage (NCBI taxonomy): Eukaryota > Metazoa > Arthropoda > Insecta > Diptera > Tachinidae > Trichopoda > Trichopoda pennipes. The sequence continues at coordinate 2,633,140 of JASKUP010000094.1, forward strand.
AGCCGATAATGGTTGATCGATTGTTTTGACACAATAAACCCGGTTGGGCGACTGAGAGGAAAGGTTCACATTTTTTTTTTGGGAAGCACTTGGCATTGCCATCTTGTGCTATTCTCTTTGCATCCTACCATGTGAGGTTGCATTGCCGAAGTTGTTGGGTCACTGATTGGGGGCAGGTGTTCTTCTAACCGTGTGACCAATACATATTCATTTTCCTTTGTTGATTTGCACCATTATGGGTTCTTCACTTGTTGTTTGCCATAGATTATATTTGGCCAGAATATTCCGCATATGATTTCGATGCATTTGCTTACAAACACTTGTAATCTTTGTGTGATGTTGTTGGAGATTAACCAGGTTCGCAGCCATAAACCATGCTGGAATATTCTTAACTTTGTTTTCGTGGACAAGCGACTGTTCACACATTCTGGCCATATGTTTCACGTTTGCTGCTCCACGATCTCTAGTCATTATACTTCCTAGATAGCAGATGTTGTCTACGAAGTGGACTCGTTGATGATGAGCTGTGTTTTGGTGGTGTAAATCATTGTGGCCTTGGTCTTCTTGAAGTTTATCTGTAGTCCTGCGAATGCAGCTAGTCTGCCTTAGCTTACAAATCGCTGGCTTTGTGAGATATGCCTCTTCTTTCCGCACAGACTTCTTCCGTGATGACATTTAGCACAATGATGAGTAGGAATGTCGAGAGTGGACAACCTTGTTTGATGCCAGTATTGGTTTTGAATGGCTTACTGGTTAATCCTTTATATAATGCTGTCAAATCAGAATCTCTAATTATTCTGATGATTTTCTGGGGTACTCTCCCTTCTTTTTTCAATGCTCTCCAAATTGCAGCATGTTCAAAGGCCTTCTTGAAGTCGATGAACGGTAGATACAGGGAAGTACGCTATTCCAATGATTGTTCAATTATTATGCCTAGAGTGTTGGCTTGGTCTACGCAGTTTCTGTGTGGCCGGAATCCTGCTTGTTCGTCTCTCATGTTTTTGTTAATTTTCTCTTGTAGCCTGACTTGAATTATTGTAGATTGCGTTCAGCAGAGTTGTAACTCTTCAGTCAGATCACATTTCATTGGTAGCTTGACAATGATGCCTTTCTTCCAGCTGGCGGAGATTTTTTCTTCGTCCCATATTTCTTCGATAAGTGGTTGTAGAAGCTCAACTGCTAGTTCTGTGTCGGCGAGCAGAAGTTCTGCTGGTATGCCATCTTCTCCTGCTGCCTTGTTCTACTTAAGCTTCTTAATTGCACTTTTAACTTCCATTTCAGAGTCTTCTAGAGTTTCCTCTGTTTTCAGCTGAGCATCATTAGTTGCTACTAGAATACTCTCTTTCGCTAATCTGGATGGAGTAATAGTTTCGACGTGTAAGACTGGTGAGACTGTTGATTGATACAAATGTTTTATATTGTATTGATTGGCTGCTTCTTTTGTCTCTTCATGCAGATCTTTTTTACCATCTACAATAAAATTATTATCTTATATTTAGACAATAACAACAACAACAACTGTGACACTATATATCTAAATTTGACCATAGGCTTCTTCTTTGAAATTAACGGACGTTTTTTAATTAAATCTTAGTGGAACCGGGCACCTCCCTTACAAACAATAAATACTCGAAGTCTGCGCCATTAAATTGTACGCAACAATTGTTAGGATCGGAAAAAATGAAATGGATTATGATAATTACAATGCAACGACGAAGCCATACCTGGCAAAATCAGACTAGTCTACAACTATAAAAACCAGGTTACGAAATAAGAAATCGTCGTGAGGAAAGCAAATGTACTTTGTGCTAACGTATTATCATTCCTTTTCCTTTCTATTAACTAAGGAAAAGCTGTTCCTTTTATAAGGAACAAAATGCAACTTTTTCTTTATTGTGATGGTACTAAATTAACTTTCCTTCGTATTTCGAGAATTTTCTTGGAAATAAGTTTAATTTGTGATCACCTGTAGTTTTTTTTTAGACAAATTTGAGGTTAGGAAGTAAATTGGCTTAAAACACACACGTTTTTGCCAACTTGCGTTTCATTGTAAAGTAGAAATATGAGAATTGATAATGGAATGTGATATCGGGCAAGTGTCCACCTCTAGCACATTCGCAGACGTCCGCTCTTGTCACAAAATTATCTCGTTAATGTAGCGGCGCATTTCATTTTTCAAAGCGTCAGTTATTCGAGGGCTGTTTACGTAAACCCGGTCTCAGAGGAAGTAATCTCCAAATTTAGAAATTACACGACCGGGAAGTTTTTCATGCAATAACTGAATTGTTTGGGTGGCTGTATGGCTTATGACATCGTCTTGTTGAAACCAAAGATCACTGATGTCACTAATAGCTAATTGTGGCCAACAAAATTGCGTATTCATAATTTAGTAATGCAGAGAATTTAGGATTACGGTCTGTATATTTTCGAAAAATAATGATGCCGCCTGCCGGCAATGTACTTTCTTTGGATGTAATGGTGGTCCTAATATATAACGATTTTATTTATTTACATAACCGCCTAATTGAAGATGAGCCTCCTTATCGCAAGATGATTTTGTTAAAAATGAAGTATTGTCCTTTAGTTTTACAAGCAACTATATGACACCAAACGAATAGAGTTTTATAAGCGTGAAGATGAAGATCTTTAGGCAAAGTGCTGTCTAAAAGATGTCCAATTGCTGCGAACGATTTTTCCTGCTCATTCTTAACACTTTACTGTACACTTTTTGGTCGGAATTGTCAGCTACAATTCTGTAAGCCGCGAATTTAGCAATTAAATTATGCCCTGCGGTCTTAAAAGGAGTCTGCTTACGAGGAAAACCTGCTCAAATTTTACGAAGTGATACAGTGAAATTTACACTATTAAAATTAACAACTTTTTAGTAAGTAAATGTTAAAAAAATGCCAGCTCAATCCTTGTCATTCAATAATTTGATATGCAACTTACTTCCTAACCTCAAATTTGCCTCATTTGAAATAAAAGAGGCAAGCATTTGAAATTAGCACAGGATATAACCATCAGAATAAGATAAATTAATTGTTAAAGGTGTCCCCATAGAATACCTGATATTGACATATAAATTTTCTCACAGCAACTGCAACAACAATAAATAAAGGTGTCCCCATAGAACACCTGACAATACCGTATGTTTTCTCACACCTACAACAGCAACAATAAATAAAATTAAAAGTTAAAGGTGTTCCTATAAAACGTCTGACATTGACGTATATTTTTTCATGGCTACAACAACAACAATAAATGAAATTACAAATTAATGCCCTCATAGAATACCTGACATTGACATAAGTATGTTTTCCCACGGCTACTACAACAACGATAAATAATGATGCCGCCATAGAACACCTGACAATGATGTAGGTTTTTCCACAGCTACAACAACGACAATAATAATAAATAAAATTAAACGAGAGACGCATTGACGTATGTTTTCTTATAGCTATAACAACAAAAATAAATGAAATTAAACGTTAAAGAGGAGGTACCATAGAACACCTGACATTGACCTATCTTTTCTCATGGCCCCAACAACAATAAATAAAAATTTAAAAGATAAATGTGCTCCCATAGAATACATTGTATTGACGTATATTATTTTATTTTTTAACTTTACAAATAAATATTGAAAAGGCCAATATTTGGTACATATTTTCATAAAAAGAAATTAAAAAAAAATAAATTCTTTATAGAGAAAAGCTTGCGCAATCAGTCATTTATTTTTCTTGAATAATTTTTAATTTTCAATATAGAAAAAGCCTTATTGAGTTTTTATAACACAAACTAATATGTTGAGTGTGTGTGTTGTTAAATAAGTTTAATTAATTTATTTACGGTTTAACTTGCTTTCTGTTGTTTTAATTTATTATAAAATTAATTTTTTTAACTACAACATCATTTAATTTTATTTTTCTTTTTGTTCCTTTGTAACTCCTTAATTGTTTTTTAACCCATTAACTAAATTTTAATTTCCTTACTTTCCAAAAACTAAACAAACAACAATAAAAATACTAAACTAAAAAAACTAAATAATAAAACACAATACAAAAAAACTAAAAACACAATATGCCATCATTTACACTTGTACCTCTACCTTTCTTAAACCCATTTCCAAACCCAAAATCCTGGATGCAAAATAAATACACTACAAAAAAAATCCATTTCAAAATTCGTCATCCAATTGGTGTGTGAAACGATAAAAACAAAATAGGATCGCGATCGTAGCGATATACCGTCAGCTTTACCTCGCAGTGTAGACGAACAGTTTAGCGATCGTATTAAGTCAATGGAACAACGTATTTCATCTCGCAATGCCTACGGTAATGACAAGAAACCAAAGGACTTAATGCGAGCCATAGGAAAAATTGACAGCAATGATTGGAATGTACGGGAAATTGAAAAGAAAATTGAACAATCAAAGAAAACAGAAGTTCATGGGCCTAAAGGCCGCGAAAAAGTTCCCAAATGGAGTAGAGAACAATTTCAGGCGAGACAAAATAAAATGGCTAAGCCCACTCGGCAAGATTCGGCCGAAGAAAAATTTAAAGAAATAGATCAGACTCTTAAAAATCTAGACAAACAGTTAAAAGAGGGCAATGTGTTGGAAGTAGGTAAAGTTGCTTCCATAGCGGGTCAGTTTGTTAAACGTGACGATACATCGGAAGAAAAAAATCCCCCTACAATAGTACCAAAATCAGTGAGTACCATCATCATCTTTCCAAACATTTCAAAACGCAACAAATCCTCAACTTTTAAGTTTAATTTTTGTTTCTGTTCTTCTTTTAGTTTTTCTTTATTTTTCATTATTTTCTTTTTTTTTGTTTTTTGGTTTTCATTATGGTCTATTATTTATTTTTTCTTTATGCTTTTGATTTTCATCATCATACTCATTTTCGCTTGAATAAAAATTTACCGCTGAACTCAAATGTAGTTTTGTTAAGAGAATAATTTACAACAATAACAATAACACATAAAATCAGTTTCATTTAAAATAGAGGGTGGACAAATTTGAGGTTAGGAAGTAGTAAATTTTTTAAAACACATTTTTTTCGACACTTTAAGTTTTATCGATACGAATTTAATGTAGAAATATGGGAATTAATAATCGAATATGATGTCGGTAGAATAAACACCTCTACAACGTCCGCAGACGTCTTACCTTTTTTTTTTAAATCAAATTTTGCAATAAACGAAGTTCGCTTGTCACGTAAATGCAATTCTCCATTTCAGCTTTGAGAGTGTCAGTTAATTCTGGCTTGTTCACGTAAACCCAGATTTTAAAATGGTCCTAGAGAAAATAATCCAGCGGCGTTAATTCACAAGGCGGGAAATTTGCATCGCCAAATTGAGAAATTAGGCGACCGAGCAATGTCTCATGCAAAAAACGAACTGTTACTACCACACTACTCCCCGAGGAGTCACACCAATAACTGGTGTGGACTACCGGTACCCGTGGTACCAATTGGTTTTCTAAAGTTTAATTCTTCGAGTTTTAGGCTCCTTTTTCTCCCACCCAGAAGCTACGTGTCAAGGTAAGAAGATTTCCAACAAGAGTACGGTGCTTATGGGTCGGTTTTTCAAGAACTGTTCGGGGATTTCGTGAGCCCCATATACAACAATTTTATCTATTTTCATAAACGTCTAATTAAAAATGAATCGCCTCATCACTAAAGATGATTTTCTTGAAAATGCGTTTTGTTTTGGTTCAGTTCTCCAAACAGCCACTTTACAAGCGTTTGACGCAAACGATGGTTGAACGGCTGTAATACTTGAGTTAAACTTTATAAGCGTAAAGATAATGATCTTTATGAAAATTGTTGCGTAAAGTAACTCTAGTGATTTCCATACCTTGCGAACGTCGATGAATTGATGTTCCAGACTTATTCTCAACACTTTGTTGTACAGCGGCTAAGGTTCATTACCAGTAACAATAGCTTGAGTCACAAATTTAACGATTAAATTAAACATAGCGGTCTCACAAGGAGCCTGATTGTGGGGAAAATCTGTTCAAGTTTTACGAGGCGATACAGACAAATTTTCACCATTGTGATAGTAAATTTTCACAATTAAAATACTTTACTCATTAGTATAACTTAAAATGCTTAAAGTTTTCTAACGTTTTACTAAATAAATGTGAAAAAAATGACAGCTCAATTCTTTACATTCAATACTTTAAAAGACAATTTACTTTCTAACTTCAAATTTGCCCACCCATTATCTAAACAGTTTTGAAAGTTCGAACTTAATTTCTTAAAACTTCTTAATAATTTCACTGTACAACCTTAAACTACTTTAGAGTACCAAAGTGGCTTTGGCCTTTAAGAAACAGGCTGCCTCCGAAAAGTGTCATTTTTGCAAGCAAACCGTGTATCTTATGGAAAAATTGCAAACAGAAAATTTAGTTATGCATCGTGGTTGCCTTAAATGTCATCATTGTCACACAAATCTGCGTTTGGGAGCGTATGCATTCGATCGAGATGATCCTAATGGTCGTTTTTACTGTACACAACATTTTAGATTACCAGCTAAAGCAATACGACCAGTGGTACGCAAACCAGGACAAAGGGTATATTTACATCGAGATTTTATATCAACTTAACTAAATCAATTTTTTTTATCTCTCTCCCATAATAGAAATCTTCACAGCAACAGCAGCAACAACAACAACAAAATGATACAACAGCTATTGCTGCTGTTAATGCTGTTGCAGCCCAGACACCAGTAGCTGCGCTTATTAACAGTGAATCAGGCGATGAACTTAAAACTCCAGATAAACGTGGCCCCGTTGATAATGTCGCCAAATTAGATTTACTAGAACGTGGTCAAACACCCGAGCGTATAGAGTTTGAAAACACTGATGCCATGTCTGATGGTGAACCATCTGAAGAACACATTATCGACGAACATGAGTGGTCAGGTCGGAACTTTTTGCCCGAATCCAATAACGATTCAGAATCAGATCTGTCAAGTTCTGATCAGTCTGATTCCGATTCGGATTCGGATATGTTTGAAGAAGCTAACGATTCTCCATTGGGTGCTCAAACTTTGCAACTGGCTTCAGAATGGATTGGCAAACAAAACTATTCAGATAGTGATGATTCAGACGATTTTTATGACTCTAGTGAGGGCATGGCAGGTATGTTTTAGTGATTATAATCATCCTCCTACGATAAGTGAATCTTGTAATTATATAACTGTGATGATGTAGGAATAAACCGCGTTATTTCAGGATAATTTTGTTTTCAAGTTTGTTTGGATATTTCGTTTTAAGTGCTGCTTTTGACAATATAATTTCAAAGATTGGTCTAGATGACCAGATTAGACCAGAACAGAGGCTAGAGTAGACTAGACTAAAGGTTAAAATAACTCAAACTAGAGGCAGGACTATACCAGACTATGCTACACAAGAGTAGCGGTTAGGCTAGACCGGACTAGAGCCTAGAGTAAACCAGATTTGAGGGTAGAATAGACCAGACTAGAGGCTAAGCTAGAGCAGACTAGAGGCTAGATTAGACCAAACTAGAGCCTAGACTAGACAGGACTGTGTGATTCGATTTACATCCGCACCTAGCTATGTAGCCTTTATCAGATGGTGGATCTAACCACTGCATAATTTGGAACGTCATGCTCGTCCTAGAAAGCCGAAGCTATAATTCTATGCAACAGAAACCTTCTAGTTGCAACTTTAATGATTCCAGAGCAGGGCTGCAAATCATCACTCCTTGCTAAAGAGTTGAAGACTTTCCAACTCCTGTCCAGAACACATGTCTAGCGTCCCCACTGGACTGGATCATTCACTTTGCATGTCATTATCAGTGAGATGATCCTGGCCACCATAATAACCATTATACCGTTATGGGGCCGCGAAACCACAACCACCACGTTACTCCCATATAGGGGCTAACTTCAATGATCAGCCAGAGAACTATTTAATGTCTTAAGAGACAAATAATGAACTCTGGGGCTCACTGATCCCCGTGGAAATAAAGTGGAGCTTCCAGTTGACTCCCTGCCTGTCTTCAGGGGACTGGGCTCCCTTTTTCCCCCAGTTGCATAGGTCTAGATAGCTGTTACAGACTACACAAGACAAAAGGCAAAACCATACCAGACTAGAACAGACGAGTGGGTGACTAGAAGCTAGACTAGACCAAACTTGACGGTAGAATACGCCAGATTAGAGACTAAACTAGACCAGAGTAGAGACAAGCGTAGACCAAACTAGAGGCTAGACTAGGCAGTCCTAGAAGCCAAACCACACCCAGACTAGAGGATAGACTAGACCAGAATAGAGGCTTGACTAGGCAGTAGTACAGGCTAATCTATACAAGACTAGAGGCTAGACTAGCCAGACTAAAGGTTAGACTAGCCCAAGCTAAAGACTAGACTAGAGACTAAATTGGGTTAAGTGTGCCGAAATATTGAAAATAAAAAAGTGTACAAGCATAACGGATGAATAAATTTCAGCTTAGGAAGTAAATCGGCTTAAAACACATTTTTTTTGAGGACTCCAGTTTTATTAATACCAGTGTAAAGTATGGGAATTAGTAGTGGAATATGATGTAAGGCAATTGTCCACCTCTTGCACGTGAAGCATTTTTTGTCACAAAGCTTCGCTTATCTCTTCAAAGTCGCGCCGAATTTTATCTTTCTTTAAAATTTATTAAATTTTGACATAAAGATCTGAAGCTTAAAACAATTAATAGTAAAATGACAAAAAAATATCAAGCAACTTTAATTAGATATTTACTTTTTGAACATTAATATCAGAGAGAAAAAATTTCTAATTTCTTAGACGACGGCAAAGATGATACTGAAGGTGAGGAGTTTGCAAAAGCTAGGGAGCTGCGGCGAGAGGAAGTTCGTTTACCACCTTTACCGCCCAACTTACCCACGGACACTGAAACAGAGGTAAAAGCATAATGTTTTTTATATTTTTATTATCTCATTATTAAATATTCCTTAAACTTTTTTCTTTGAATTATACGCACATCATCTCTTTTAAACCTAAAAACAAAACAAAAACAAAATAAAATATTTCTTTACACACTTTTTTAACCGTGACGTAAATTATGGTGTTGGTTTCATGTAAAAACAAAAAAAAAATATTTTATATTAACGGCCTAAATGCAGGTTATGTCAACTACAGAAGTTCCCAGCAACAATGGCGAGGACAACAATAAAAATCAAGTAAATAAAGAGAACGAATCTGAAGATGTAAACAAAGACAAACAATTGGAGGTTATGCCGAAAGAGAGAAAAGATTCTGCATTGTCTAATTCAACTGACCTTTCGTACAAATCTGTTGATTCCCTTACAAATGGCAATAAAACTGCAGCTGCTATTAAAAAAGATATTGAAAAATTAGATCAAAATTGTGATCATAAATTTAGTGCTGATATTGATGCGATTAGTGAAAAATTGTATCGATTAAATAATGTTGTCAAAATGAATAAGGACTTGGAGACAATTGCCAAAGAGAATTTAATACGTAGTGATATTTTAAAAAAGCTAAGCATGAAGGAAAAATGGTTGGCAGAAAATAAAATCGACTCGAAGTCTGTATTTCAAGAGAAGGTGGAAAATTTCCTAAAACCCATAGCAAAATTGAAAGATGAATTTTTTACAAAAAAAAAAGATGAGAAAAATGGAGAAAAAACTCAATTAAGTCACGACAGCAACTCCGATCCTTTCACACCCATATCAAAATTCAATGATATTTTGACGAAATCCACAAATAAAACTGAACAAAAGACTGCACAAAAGGCCGAGACGCTGGCGGCACCTAAATCAAAATTTAAAAACGAGGCTGAAAAAAATGCAGCGATTTTAGATTTAATAGAAGATTTGAAAAACAAGGAAAATCATAACAAAATGAAGCCGGAGAGCAACATTAAAATGGACTCTATACAGGAAATAAAGGCTGCTAATCAAACAGTCGCTAAATCAAATGTTTCGAAAAGTCAAACGGCAACATCTAGCCCGTTAGTCAAAACGAAAAGTTCCACTGTGGCTAAAAATCGAAATTCTGAAAATGAAATGGAACTTGAAGGCATTTTAGACGTAGTTAAAAAAATTGATCTGTCGAAATCGGAAGCAAATGCTAAAGCCACAAACAAAGATATGGGTCACTTGCTATACAAAGTGGAAGGTAAATTTTCGCCTAAACCCAACAAGAAAATGATGGATAAACTGAAAGAAATTGAAGCCAAAAGTTTTTCGGGAACCTTGGATTCTATAAAATCACAAATTGAAACCCCTAACATAAGTGCTCAGATGGCGCCCTCAAATGTGGACCTGTCAAAATATTTTCCAAATCCAAAGCAAGAAGAAAAAGCCTCCAATGCTTTGAACAAAAATCAAAAAACCCTTAGCGAGATAGATCTTACCAAATATTTTCCCAGCAGTCCGGTACCCCAAAGAAAATCAAACGTTGTTACAGTGGCAGATAAATTAAAAAAGTCTCAAACTGAAAAATCCTTAGCTGTCTCAGGGGATAGGGCTGCTACGACAGTAGTTTCAAAATCAAAACGGCACGCCCCCTTGGGATCATCAAACTACAGCTTAAAAGACAATCAATTAGATGGAACGGTAGACATTATAAAAAAGAAATCAACTGTTAAGGTGGTTACCACAACCGCAGTAGCAAATCCGGGAAAAAAGGGTAATGTAAAAATTGTACGCAAAATAGTGCCAAAAGGAACTAAAAGTAAGAAAAATTTAAATGTGAAAAAAACTGCAGTAATGAAAAATGAAGACGATCGTATTTTAGATGAAATTTTAGAAAGTGGCAGTGAGGCTCAACGATCACCAAGTTTGGAATATCAACAATTATTTCAGGGAGAAAAATCTCCCAGTGAAGATATTTCCGATAAAATAGAACGCATTTTACAGGAAACTGGCATAGATTTTGGAGTGCAAAAGGAAAGAAATAAATTACTTAATACCACGATAACAACTGACGACAAGGAATTGCGACGCAAAAATAGCGGATTTTGTGAAACCGGTGTAGAGGCAACAAAAGAAATTAGTGATAATTTTAGTGGTGTACAAAACATACTCAAACGCTTCGAATCGTTAAGTTCTGTGTCTTCATCAGATCATGCCTTCAAATTGAGACGTATGGAATCAACTACTAGCAATTTAAATAAGTCCAGAGAATCGTTAACATCACGAGAATCGGATAATTACAGTGATTTGGAAAAGACAATGGAATATTTAAAAACAGAATGGCGCAGTGAAGCGACAAATTTTTTGCAAAATAAGCGAAACGATTTTCAAAATAAAAAGCAAACTAAAGAGAATTGTGATGAAGCCAAAGAAAAACGTCTTTTTAATGAATTACCGGTGCAGTATAAAGAATCGAAGATTGCGAAATTTTTCGGACTCAAGAAGCAGGCAACACCGGAAAAAAGAAAATCTCCTATTAAAAAGAAGAAATCACCCGAAAAGAAATTACAAAATTCAACAGCAATTAAAAAACCAGCTTTATATACTTCTTTAGAAGAATTAGCTTTAATAAGCGTTAGCAAGCAAACAAGTCCTACAACTACACCTAAGCTAACTCACAGTAATATGGAGATCACATGTAAAAAGAATAATTTAGTGGAGAAAGCCAAGCCAAAAGAAAAGTTCATCGAAAAGCAAACGGGAGAAACAGAAATCTTAAAAGAAGAAAAGCCTGCCAAAATACGTCCTTTAATAGAGGATATTAAGAATTTACCCAAAACTGGATGTGACAAATCACTAAGCAGTTCTAGACGAGGTTCCCAGACAAGTTTGCAATCACGCAGATGTTCCAATGCCTCCGTAACTGAAAAGTTAGAAAATGCTGCAGTTGATTTAGAAAAACTTGTAGCCGTCAATGATTTAAATACAGCAAACACTATTTTAAATAAATCAGCTTCAAAATCAGATAATTATGAAACCGATTCTCTGTGTACCTCGATAAGTAAAAGCCCCAGTGTGGCTCCAATTACCGTACAAATGAGAGGTTCTTCAGAAGACGAAAGTATTGAGAAATTATTTAGCAAGTTTTCCGATGAAATGCTGGTAAATGTGGAATTTGATTCAAATGATGAATTAATAGCCATAACACCCAGATCCCCTTTTAAGAAGGAGGACAATTCAGATGAAGATATATTAGAAAGAGTGCCATCTTTAGAAAGAGATAGCGATAAATTAACTTCTTTGGAAAATTTTTCGGTTTCAATATCAAATAAAATGCCCATTAAAACTTCCTCCATTAACGATTTCAATTTTCCAAATGGTCCGCAACAAAGGCAAAAAAGTCTTTCTTCATCTAGTGAGTCGACAGCACCCTTAGCTCCACAGAGACTCAAAAAGAAATTGGCAAGATTGTCACCCTCAAATATAGCACCCTCTGTACAGGATCTTATGTTAGCCGCTGCTAAAAACGATCTAAGTGAGAGTGCTGAAAAAGCTGAAAATAATGCAGCGCCTTTAAAGTTTCCTAGAATTATTGATGAAGATGACATTTTATTGGACGAAACTCAAACTCCTTACAAATATTTTACAGAACCTGTATCATCTGCATCTAAATCCAAAGAGGATCATTTGAAAAACTTTGTGGAACAGCCAATAGTTATTACCACTAAATCCTTGAACGATGGCTTCCAAAGTATTAAAAAATTGCCGGAGAATGTTACAGAATTTACTAAAGTTCTGAGACCCATTTCACACACCAAGGAATCACTAGTAGAAAAAGGTATAAAAAAACCCGAAAATAATATTACAGATAATAAATCCCTAATAGGCAGCTCTACCGGAGAGTCACTTCAAAGTGTGGAAGAAATATTGCAGCCGAAATTAAGTCGTAGGGAACCTTCACTTGAATGGAATATGGAAATGATGCCACACAGTCCTATGCCGCCAAAACGTAAAGTGTCCAAAGATACAAAAATGGCCTTGCCACATGCCACTTCTAAGGAAAGTTTAAATAAATTTAATAAGCCGGAAATTAATCTTATCCAGGAAAATAAAACTTTAACCGACAAAATACACTCAAATACACTTAAAGAAAATTCCACTGAAATTTCAATGGATGGCGGAATATGTAAGCAAAATGATATTAACACGAAAGAAATATTTTTAACTACGAAGCCAGAAACTGTAGTCTCAACTTCCATAAACGATAGTGGAAACCTTCACAACTTACGAGAAAAATCTCCCACAATTTCTATTAAACAGCTGAATAATATTGATGCCAATACGGAAGCTTTACAAAAACGTTTGATTGAGGAATTTGAATTAGAACGTAGACATGCCTTAGTTGAACGTGATAAGCAATATCAAGTTATGGATAAACCGGATTTAAAACCATCCTCCTCAAAAGAAAATTCCAAGAGCAGTTCGATAAAGTCAACACCTCTTGTCACACCAAGCAAACAAAGCCCTCGAGATTCACGAAGAAGTTCAATACAAAGTACCGCAACCAATAGAGGTGGAACACCACCCATGATGAAACCACTAGAAATACCTTCAAGCCCTTTGTCGTCACAAACTTCACGTCGTAGCTCATTTGCATTTATAGAATTGTTGGATTGCAAACCTGTTATAGCGCCAATGCCAAAGAAATTAGATCTGCCTAAAATTGAGGATAGTCCCGAAATACCCGATAACCTTAATCAATCTCCAGCTGCTGAAGATGCGAAGAAAAGACCTTGGCCGAAATTGCAACAAGAGGAAGATGATGATGTGAGTTCGAAAGATGAACACGAAAACTCCAAGAAATATGCTGGGGAAACAGTAGAATATGCCAATATTCCTGCTTATAACGGACCTAAACGGGATTGGCCCGATGGTAAAACCATGTTTAACAAAAAAGATAAAGTTCAATACTACAAGCCACGTTCGGAAACCCCCGAAACAAATTACAGTTCTTATGATCCAGTATCACTAGAAAAAGCCCGACTATGCTCCAAATCCATAACGGATTTACGAAAACTACAATCACCATATAATTCCAATTATTCCTTGGCTACAAATGGTCAAACAGCCTTAACATGCTCCAGCAATGATAGTATCGAAGTTATTGGTCACAATATAAAAAACGATTTTTTAAACGCGACACCACAAAGGCCAGTACGCAAATCAAGGAATACATCCGCAGCAACGACAAAAGGCGGCGAAGATTTAAGCACTGAAATGCTGTTGGAACGTAGCAAACGTTTGCACAATCGTAAAAGGGATTTTGTTAATGAACGTGTTGTTGAACGTAATCCCTACATGAAAGATGTTCTTAACGAGGAAAGACGCAATTCTGGTTTAGTGAAGGATAATAAAGAGGATAGCGATATTACAACAACATATCGCTCTAAACACTATACTCCCAGCTGTGTAAATAACAATCGATTTCCCTCATCTCGTAACTTAAATAGATCAAATATTTCTTCATACCATTATGATTATAAGCCTTCTTATGAAAGCTCCTCCTATAGTTCTAGACGTTTGCCGGCGGTAACTGGAATGCCAATGTCATACAACAACTTCTCAACGTCTAGAAGCAACAATAATTACAGCTATAAACCTTACAGTTCAACGTCACTAGGGCCTACTGCAGGCCGAATATCTTATCACTACGATTATTCTAGAAGATCTCCTTCTCTGCTCAGAGAGCGAGAGAGAGCTGATCTTTCAAGAGATTCTTGCGTTTTATGTTAACACATCTTATTTAAATTAAATTTTAAAACTTTTTCTTGGAGAAGAATGAAACCAACATCCACAAACATTACAAACAACAACCTTCATAGAATAAAATTATAAAAAAATCCAACTCCATTCCCTGTAACAAAAGTCCAGCTATAAAAATCCAATTCAACCTTAAACTACCCATCCGCTTGCCCAGCCTGTCTGCTCTTGGTGTAACTCAATCAGTAAATAGAATCATAAATAACAACTTTCCAAACTTTCTTGGTTCTTTAAACCCCCAACAAAAACAAAAAAAAAATGATACAAAACATAAAATGAAAGCGTAAACGAATGATAAAGATTGATAAAGATTGAGAAAGAGTAAGAGAATGAGAATGAGCCAAGAATTTAAATTCGTAATGTAATTACACTGGGTACGATCTTAAAAGGTAATATAACGTTTGTGTGTGCCAAAAGCTGAATATGAAATGTTGCCTTACTGTTCTTTGCCACGCTACCTGGAATTAACTTCCTTCAATTAAAAAAATTAATTGAAGGAAAGCTGCAAATTATACCTCTAACCTCCGCTGTTGTTATCGTTGGTTTTTCTTTTGTTATTCTTTTTTTTTTTTTGTTAAAACACTCAAAACTCTAAAAAAAAATTCGAACACTGAAGAAAATAAATTTTTTTTACACAGTACAACATTTTTCAACTCATTGATTTTGGGCTCAAGTCTGAGAATTGCACGTGAAAGTAGTCCCAAAACTAAAAACTTCTACATCATTCGTTTTGTCAAGGTGGCTGCATTAACAACTTAATGGCTGTGGAATAAACAAGCCTTTTTTTGTCTAGAGTCAATTGCATTTTAATACCACAAGAACCTAAAATATTTCAATATGGAAAATAACAAGTAGCCAAAATTAGATGATTTTTGTAACATTTGTAGTCATATCATCCCTAGTCACACAGGTTCCAAAAAACTTGCAAGTTTTTAAAGCAGGCTTGTTTTTAAAATTTTCTTTGAGAATAGTACTTTTTAAAATTTCCCTTTAAGTGTAATTTAAAAAGGCACTTTAATTTAATAGATAATTTTTATATGCTTAAATATCAATTTTTAAAAGGCACTTTCTAAAAAATATTTAAAAAGTACTTTTTTCCAAAAGTCCTTTTGCCAGGAAACTACTTTTTTAGTTTTTTTATTAGGGGTTAATAGTTTCAAAATACATATTATTTAAATATTTTTAAATTGCGGTGATTAACTTAAAATGACTTTTTAAGTGTGATTCTAAAAGGTACTTTCTGAAAAAATTAAAAAAACAGTGCTTTTTCCAAAAAGTAAAAAAAAAAGTAACTTAAGTATAAAAAGAGATACTTTTTTTCATTTCAAAATAGTATTAAACAATTTTTAAATTATAATTAACATAAAATAGCTTCTCTTAAAACAGCAATTTCCAAGGAAAGGTCTTTTTAAAATTATCTTGTTAAAATAATCAGAAAATTCTCTTCCAAAAATTATCTGAGGTATTAAGGTTTACAAAATTAAATTAAAAAAAAGGCATTTTTAATGTAAATTTTTCATATTTCAAAATTGAATTTTTATGGTACTTTTTTAAATAAAATTTTTTATAAAAAAATTATTGTAAAACCACATTTTTAATGATCTATTTTCATTGTCCTTTTAATGAATATTTTGACTTTAAATTACTTAAATCTATTTCTTCAAACAAAGTTATCCTTTTACTGCTTTTAACTATTATTTCAAGAGGTACTTTTTTATATTTCAAATAAATATTTTTCAATTGTTCTAGTTAACTTAATATTTTTTCAAAAGAAATGGCTTTTTAAAATTACTTTTTTGAAATATTTTTTAATATCTCTTTTAAGAAGCTATTTTTGAAAAACTCCTTTTCAAAATATATAAAATGGTACTATTTTAAATTAAAGCTTTTAAAAGGACTCAAAGAAAGAAAATTTTTTGGTAAATTACAACTTTGTAAATAAGTGAACGCCAACTTTTTTTCAGACACCGTGTTAAAATGTAGAAAAAAGTCCACCCCGAGCCAAAAAAAATCGTATGGTCATTCAATTATTTATGTGGCCAACTTGATATAACGAATGATGCAGAAGTTTTTAATTTTGGGGCTGCTTTCTTACGAGCAATACTCCGAACTGAGTTCCTTAATCATATGCTGTACTGTGTTATTCTAACCTTCTAATATTATTGTTGTTATTGTTTTAAACCTCTTTAGATCGTACCTATAAATGCCTTTATTCTTTTTTTAACTCAATTCTGTTTTGTTCTTTCCTTCTTTTTTAACGCATGTTTTTTTTTTATTTTTAATTGTGTTTTGTTTTTTTATTTAATTCTAACTAAAATTTCGCCTTTTATTCTTAAATAATTAAAATTGTAATACAAATTTCAGGTGCAAAGTGAATCGGAGACCACATCACCCGATGAAATTGAACTAAATTCTGCTACTGAAATTTCAACAGATTCTGAATTTGATCAAGACGAAATGATACGTGAAGCACCAAAAATCTTTATCGACGATACGCATTTAAGAAAACCAACTAAAGTGCAGGTATGAATACATTTATTTCAATAAGAGTTTCAAAATTATTTCTTTGGTTAAATTAAACAATCGAATTTATAAATTTAATGCCTCTTGGGAGCAGATGGCAACGCCATCTTGTTCTGTTTGGCGGTATTCTCTTTGCATCCTTCCATGTACGGTTGTATTGTCGATATTTTTGGATCACTGAGCGACGTCAATGTTTTTGGGACGTCCTTCTTGCCTTGCTCCTTGCGGATCAAAGCCGTTTCTATTTTCTTCTCTGGATAGATCCTGGCGCATTCCAATCGAGGCCCAATTGAGTTATGCTGTTAGTGCTGTTTCCATTTTCTTCACTTGATTTGCATCATTATGGGTTCCTCTCTTGTGCTTTGGCATAAATTAATGTTTGACTCTGCGAATAATTGTAATCCTTGTGTGATCTTGTTGGAGATTAACCAAGTTTCGCATCCGTAGAGGATGCTGGACTTTACACATGCGTTTACCATTCTTAACTTTGTTTTCGTGGTCAATTGACTGTTCCTCTATACTGGCCATAGTTGAGTAAATGCTACTTTCGCCACGTTTAGTCTGTGTTCCACGTCTGCTTCTGCTCTACCATTTGCAGTCCTGTCTTCTTTTTTCTATGATTATGGGCTGTGTATTGGTGGTCTTCATGATCTTGGTCTTCCTGACATATATCTGTAGTCTTGCGGTTGTAGCTAGTCTTACAAGATGTCTACCTTAGTTTGCTTGTCACTGGCTTTGTAAAATAAGAAGCAGGCGTCGTCCGCGAAGTGCAAGTCTAGTTGAAATGTTAAAAACTCCAATGATGCCTTTTCTTTCTGCACAAACTTCTTCCATTGTGACATCTAGCACAGTGATGAATAGAAGTGGTCAGAGTAGATAACCTTGTTTGACGCCAGTGTTGGCGTTAATTGTAGCATTGCAGCAACTTAACTTGTTTCACTTAAAAAATTCCGCAATTAGCTGAGAGATTGTCCCAATACGAATATTCTCTAGTTTGGAGATTTGTTTTTCTATTTGGAGGCGTAATGTTCCTCCTGTGTCTGTCTATTATTTTACATCGAACTATTGATTTAATGTCGGAAACAAATTTCCGATATTCCTTTAGGTCGATGGTGTCAATTATTCTGTAGTTCCCATTGCTGATTTTTCCGAACCCCTGTTTTATTGTGCTAATAGACATCTACAGTTCAATATATTTCCTTTAAAGTTAAATGCAAGACTCTCATATGCCACCCTCTGACGGATTTTGCGGACAATTAAACTGTTAATCTATACCTTTAGATCCAAGTTCATCTTGACTTTTACCCACTTAAATACTTCGCTAAATTGTCTTGCAACTTTGTCAGCTCCAACAAAATGTTTCGTTGTCACTCCTAAGTCTTGTAGGCAGGCCACGACCTTTTTTTCTAACCCAAATACATGCATCCGCGGAAAAATCGAAAGAGACTTCTAAATGAATGACTGCAATAGTAAGGCACATAAATAAAGCCATCCAACGTTTTTCGTGACGACAACCAATTGTAACAGTAATTGGTGCAAAGTAGTCGAATCCAGTGTTTGAAAATGGTTGAATATGGCGTGAACCTGCCTTTTGGCAAAGAATTCCTAAATGCGCCTCTCAAGCCTGGGATTCAAAATTCACATATTGTGACCTGAAAATATTGGTGCTTTATTTTACTGTGTACATGGGCTATAAACAATTCAGTTATAGGATGAGATGACGGTAAACAATTTGCTGCATTCACACCACCATAAACTTGAAGTAACGAATTTTTATCTAAGTATGGATACAATTTGTACAACTCATTATCCTTAGGCAAAATATTTTCATTTTTGATAATTTAAATTTCTGCTGAAAAATTATCACGTTGAGCGTGACGGCGTATTTCATGCATTTCAACAGTTTTTATTTCAAGTGTAGTTACACTATTCTTCTTCTCAGGGCTCGATTTCTTTTGGCAACGATTAAAAAACGCGAAACCCATGCTACAGTACGTTTTAATTTTATATAAGACCAAAACCTGCCAAATTCAATGATTTCTAGAACTTTGATCAGAACTGCCTGCAAATTGTGAATACACACGATCATTGAGAAAAAAATTATTTTTATTTGGGTACGGTTTTACGTCGACCCTCGTCAAATTTGGTTTGTGAACAAACCGGTTTCGGCTATTTGCCATCTTCAGTGTTCTCTTTATATCGACATAAAACCGTACCCAAATAAAAATAAATTAAACCCCGTCGGAAAATATACGCACATATCAAAAAAATTATTGTTTTTTGCTGCCTTAAAGTATGCTTCATTTTTTATGTTGGGTAAAATTCCACTCCAAATACTTACTTGTTGACAAAATAACGCAATAGTAGGTGTTTTTATAGAGGTATGGAACAGTTCTTTAACTGGCGCGATTTTGTCAGTTTCCAAGTGATTTATGTTTAGTTTCGCTTGGTATTTAAACAAATAGACTGAGGCCTTAACAGCAATTCCGAATTGTGCAAATTGGACCGACCGACCCAAAACAATATTGCTGTTGATTCCGATTTTATAAGCGAATTTTGTTTAGCGATGATACTTAATTTTGTTCCGATTGAAGGGTCAATAAACAAAATTGGCGTATTAAGAGTGATGATAATCCTCAAGTCAAGAATACTGTTTTCTTCATTCACCAATTGAACTAACATGATTTCTGAACAAGACGGTTCTACATAAAACAAAGCTCCTGCCACAATCGAGGTATTGAAGAAAGCGTTTGGTAACCACATAGTTTCATTTTAAAAACCCGTGATCTAAGCTCATGCGATTTTACACCGCTAGACTATTTGCTCTGGAAATATGTGAAAATGCTAGGTTACGCCGACAAGCTCGAAACGATCGACCAGTTGAAAACATTCGCCGCTTTATTGCCGATATACGACCACAAACGGTAGTATGCTTTGTAGGCTGGTGGAATCATTGGCCCGTGATTACTGACTGTATCGTTCATCAATTTAACTACCATGATGTGCAGGAACTTTGGTTTAACAAGATCACAGCCGATTTATTCAGGCAAATGTTTGGTAATTGTATAGTTTCGCGTTCAAGACCCGTGAGTTAGCTTCCAAGATCATGAGATTTTACGCCGCTAAACTATTTTCTGTGGAGGTATATGAAGTCGCTAGCGTACACCGATAAGTCCGAAACGATTGAACACTTTGAGGACAATATTCGCCGCGTTATTGCCGATATACTGACACTAATGTTGAAAAAAACTCATTGAACCTCTAGATTACACTACGTCCGGGCCAGTCGAGGCGGTCGCATGTCAGATATCTTATTTAAATTATACTGCCAACGGACTATCTTTCGAATACAGCAAATTTCATGTGATATTCATGTGGCTTTGAATGGCTTAGCCACTAACTAAAGCTTTTTAATGCCTATTATTTTCAGTTTTATTCGACCTTTTTTGTTTTTATTTCTATTAAATCTTAATCTTTTAAACGGTCCTTTAAATTATAACGATTTATTTTTTTCTCTCGATATTTCGCTTTCCTGTGGAAAGCTTCTTCAGGGAATTATTTTTTATATTTTTCAAAAACAAAAATTGTTATAATCTTTGTTTCTATAACAAAAATTGTTATAATTTTTGTTTTTGAAAAATATAAAAAATAATTCCCTGAAGAAGCTTTCCACAGGAAAGCGAAATATCGAGAGAAAAAAATAAATCGTTATAATTTAAAGGACCATTTAAAAAATTAAGATTAAGATTTAGTTTTTTAATGCCAATTTTTAAAATGACTCTCTCAGCAAGGCGTACTAAATGGGAATTATTATTTGGTTATAGTTCTGCCTATTTATATTGAATGAAAAAATTCTACCAAGCGAGAAGGTCTTTTAGATTTTTAGGTATTTCGCCTTAACCGCAGTTCAATTTAATTTTTTTTTCTTTTTTATTTAAAAAAACCTTCTCAATGTGCATATTTTTCTCTCTATTTAGATTAAATCTACTGTAATACCGCCATCTATGAACCAAAAATATAACAATACATCTAGCAATCAACAACAAGGAAAAGATAGCGGCACATATTTAACAAAATACCAAACACATACCCAACAACCTATAATGCCACAATTTAAACCACTAGTGCAAGTAGATCCCTCCTTGTTAAACACAAATCGCACACCCCTGCAAAATCCACGACCAGGTGATTATTTACTTAATAAAACCGCCAGCACAGAGGGCATAGCGTCGAAAAAGAGTTTAGAGTTGAAGAAACGTTATCTGCTAGGTGAGCAGGCTAATGGTAATAAAATACAAAAATCAGGTTCCACATCTGTATTAGACTCACGCATACGTACCTTTCAATCCAATATATCAGAGTGTCAAAAGCTTTTAAATCCCAGCAGTGATATAAGCCCCAGCATGAAAACTTTTCTAGATCGCACTAAACTGGGTGAAAAGGCTGCCAATGAATTGATGAAATCTGCCACAAATAATATAATCAATGATTTAAAAGTGGAAATAACAATACAGAAAGCTTCGTCTACGGCGTCTACGGATAACGAAAAGGAAAATGTTTTTGTTAATAGCAAAAATGAGCTTAACAAGTGCTTGGAGTATTCAGATAGCAGAAAGTCCAATTCATCGACACCCACTAATAATAAAAATATAATCGAAACGATTGATTTGGTAACGCCAGAAAAGGAAGGTACCCTGGACACATCAGACAGCAACAAAGTGATTGATTTGACAGAAGATTCACCCATAAGAAGCAATAAAACAATAATAGAAGCTGCTGTTGTCAAAGCAGATTTACCGCTCGATTTCAATTCATGTGTACCCGACATTTTGGGTCATATCGAGAAGAAGGATGGAGGAATCAAATCCACAAAACAGGGTACACCTGAGATGGAAAAAAAGCTAGCAGATGATGAGGTTAATTTAATTGATAATAATATGGAAAAGGTTGATGTACCGGAGAAATTAGAAGCCATTTATGATAACGAAATGGAAGATGTACAAATTGAGGTTCCCAATATTGCTTGGAATTCAAAATCCGATAATATAAGCTTAAGCAGTAATTGTAGTTGTTCCTCACATTCCTCCAGTTTAGAGGATATAGAACATTACATCTTGGAATCAACTACCAGTCCGGAAACACACAATAGCGGTGTTGGTAATATGACATCGTCTGCCGGAGCTAATCATCAGGTGCCAAGACTGGAAATACACGACACAACTGGAACTCTAATGCAAATTGATAGCTTGATGATTATAGATGGCAAATATGTTGGAGATCCAGAAGATTTAAAGTTTATTGAAGTGCCCGAAGGCATAATAGTTCCTGAAGTGCCAGCAATTAAAACATCTGAAATAGAAGACGAACATGAGGTGGACATAGAACCAGTCACTGCCACACCGGAACCTGCCGAAACAACCATTATTGAGGCGGAAAATATAGATTTAGGAAGTAAAAGACGCGTAGTAATGGCAGGAGCTGAAGAAGAACCGCCACCATTGCCAGAAGTAGGACCACCGTTGCCAGAAAAAGGACCGCCCAAAACAAAGCCTTTTAATTTTAAATTTGATACAAAAAATGAAAACAAAATCGAGAGTCTAAAAAATCTACCCCTGATTGTAGATGCCACTTCAAAGGACTATAAAAAGGCCGTTAAGCCCATTACTTTAAATCTATCAACACTACAGAAAACTCCAGATACTCCAACCAATCCCAAGAGTAACTTTTTACCCACACCCACTTCTCCTTTGGTCGATATGGATAAAACTCCAACTGGCGAAGTTAGATCCCGAGCATCAGATTCTGAGACTGAACCAACGGGAACAGCACACATTTTAACAGAGACTGAATTATCCGACTGGACAGCGGATGATTGCATTTCTGAAAATTTTGTTGACATGGATTTTGTCCATAACTCCAATAAAACGAGTATAAAAGGTGGCAAACGGCAAAAGAAAAGGAATAATGGCTCGGCAAAAGGTTTGCCCACAAGCAATGAGGTGTTACAAGAAGTAGCCAAAGCAGCACCGGTAGCCGAAATCGAATGCATTCTTAAATATATTGACATTGACGATATTGAATTTATGGATACAGGTTCGGATGGTTCAGGCACTGAGCCTCTCTCTGCGACTAATACCGCGTTGTTGCGTAATCGAGGTTACATGGAATTTGTGGATAATTCAGCAAAACCAAACAAAACTTTAGCACAAAGTGCAATAGGGGATACAACTTCCTCAAAAGATAGTTGTTATAAACCCAGCCAAACAAAAAGAAATGAAAAGCTGGGAATTGATTACATAGAACAAGGAGCCTATATAATGCATGATGATATCAATAAAACCCCAGTCAATGAAGCGGCTAAAAGTGTCTCTGTCACACAAATGACACAATCGCTCACAGACTCAAGCATCATTAATGATGCAGAGGATGAGAGCACATGTGTTTTGTCATCACAAATACTACAAACCTCGGTTGACACCAACACACCACCCTCAAAGACAACAGTCCAAACTGCTACAACAGAAGAGAGCGAAGCTTTAACCGTAGTCACTAGTCCATTTGACTCTTCAACACCTCACACCCAAAATTCGAATAATTTGAAAAAGGCAACCAACATAGAAACTGTCCTTGATGCCGAAAAGGATGATAGTTCAACACCCAGTAGTTCGGACAGGGCACCCAAAACATCACAATCAACATCATGCACAAACTCAGCACCCACGTCTAGTAAAAATACTCCTCCATGTCAAACAGCTAAAAATCAGTTGTTGGCGCCCACAAGTGATAATTCATTATTGCGCAAATCAAATGATGAGCTGTCCTACGAAGAATATGTACGTGTTCTGCAGCAAAAGATTGTACAGATATCAACAACCGCTCTAGGAGATTCAATGGAGGCGCGAAAACAACGAAGGAAAAGCTCAAAAGGAGAGGCTCCTATAGCCTTAACAAATCCTAACCAAACTGTGATAGAAACAACACCAACAACAACAACAACTCCATTAGCTTCAACTAATTTAAGATTATTTAAGGATGATAAGGAAGTGAATGCTACACCAGTAGCCCACACCGCTGAAACGAAAAACATCAATACAAACGTTGCAACAGTATTAAACACACAACAACTAAATAAAGTACCTGAAACTCCAACACTTACTAGCAAGCTCGAGGAAATCACCAAAGAACGCACCAAACAAAAAGATCTTATACATGATCTGGTCATGGATAAATTACAATCGAAAAAACAATTGAATGCGGAAAAACGTTTGCACCGCAGTCGTCAACGTACTTTGATGACTAGTGGGGCAGGTGGTTGTGGTCTGGGTGGTGGTGGTGGTTATTCATCGGGTTCTAGTCTTAGTCCAACACCCAAATTGGCTGCAGCTATCTCAACCACTGATACAAATTGCACAAATCAGGCTCACTATCATGTATCGACAGCAGCGACAGAAACATTATCGTCTTCTTTTAATCGAGCTCCCGTACCACTTTTAATGAATAAAAACTCGGGTTTAAAACAAGACAACAAATCCTCGGATTCGTATGTAGCTGCTTATGGTTTAGAAGCATTATCATCACCCACTCGTGCAAGAGCATACAAAGAACGGCCATTCAGTGAACATTTGGAAGGAGATTCACAAAACTTTAAAATCAATAACACTCCCTCATTTTCAAGTATAACAACTAAGCAACAACACCATCAAATGACGCAACCAAAAACCTCACACTCTGAACTTGCTACGCCTATTCTTACTCCTGCAATGCGACAAAAACAAAATGCAGATAGTGTTGCAACAACAACAACACCAACAGAAACGAATAACGATTCGAATTTCTTAGTATCTACCGAAAATCTAAGAAGTGAGGCCCGAGCTCGTGCCCGTTTAAAATCAAATTCTGAACTGGGACTTAGTCCAGAAGAAAAGATGCAAATATTACGTAAACGTTTACAAAACGAATACAGCAGCAGCAACGTGAATACAAATGCAGAACCCTTTAAATCGAAGCAATCGTCCTATGAACGTCCACTTAACCACAAAAGGAGAGAAAATAAAATGAACACCTCAAAAAGTGTTAACGATTTGGCTTTCTTAAGTCAATTACAAAATCAAAATACCAACACTGTTAACATTTTGGATAACAGGGATAATAGAAAAATATCAGATTTTACTTCAGATCCAAATCTTTTACTTTCCTCCACTCAGACAACTGTTGCAACAATGAATTGTGGCAAACAATTAAAAACAAAATCGGGACGTAGAGCGGTAAAAGATCCAGAACGTCGCAAGTCGTTAATACAATCATTATCAAGTTTTTTCTATAAAGGACAACAGAATAAGGAGTACAAACATCAAAAAGATTCCACTGCCTCAACTTCAACAGGTGATGGCAACTCTGCCCAGCCAGAGCGGCCAGGTACTAATAGTGGTTGTGGTGGTAGCAGCAGCACATCGACATCCCAAACAATTTCTTCAGGCATTGATGGTGTTCTAAGTCGTTTTCGTATATCACCCAAATCGAAAGAGAAATCCAGGGTGAGTAGTTTTATTTTCTACGATTCTTATATAATTTTTAATCCACAATTAATTTTTTGTTATATCTTGTAAATTATTTTTGACATGTCATTTACATATGTACATACATGCATACTTATATGTATACAAAAAAACTTTTGTATTACAAGCGATCAATTCGTTAAAAAAAATTCTCAGACGAGTTGATCGCGTGTAAAACAGATAGAGCGCCTAATATTCGGTATTGGTTCTAATCTTTAAATTATAATTTGGGTTGGTCTTTTGTTTTCATATAAAATAATAATTTACAAAATTGCTTTAGTCCTCCAAACACTTGTTCGAACTGCAAAATTTACTTAAAATATTCCGAAATTCGGAATGGCCAAATTTTGGGTTAGGAAGTAAATGGTCTATCACATGATTAAATTTTAACAATTAAGCTGTCATCGTTTAGTAAAAGTTTGGAACACTTTAAGCATGGAACGTTACACTCTCGAACTAAGAATTTTAATTGGGGAAAATGTTCAATGAAAATGGTGAGAATTTTACCTCGCCAAACTTTTCCTTATAATCGGGCTGTTTCTGAGACCGCTGTGCGTAATTTAATTGCTAAATTCGTGGCTCACGTCATTGGTAATGACAATAGCGCAAAATAATATGCTCGTAGTGGCCATAATGATGCAAATCACTGTATATTGAAGTATTGAGAATGAGGTTGGAACATCAACATTTCGACGTTCGCAGGTGCCCCTGTAGGCTTGTAGGTAGTGTACTAGCTTGTAAATATGGGGGTTGTGGGTTCGATTCCCAACGAAGACCTTGGTTTTTTTCACTACAAAAATAAAAATTGGCTGTCGGTGGGGCTGCTCAGCGATGAAGGCATAGTCACTGGTCGCTGTGCTGTCTTATATACGGCAGTTAATTTCCGACTATCCTTCTACTTTCACCACCTGTCTCATCTCTTCTCTATCCCTTTCCTAAAGAATGTAGCGCGGTACTTGACTAAATCGGCATTGTTGTCTGAATGCTACTTCTCTTTTTAAAAATAAAAATAGAGCAACACTAGAGGCATTTTGTGCAAGTTCATGATTTTTTGTGGCCGCAACTTGTTAACTTTGACATCAGTGACCTTAAGTTTTAACAAAACGCTGCCGCAAACCAGTCAGCCATTCAAATACTTCAGTTATTGTATGAAATTTTCCCATTCGCCTAATTTTCGATTTGGCGATGTCAATCAACAGCCTCGTTCCTGCGATTTAACAATGCTGGATTATTATTATCTATAGGGTCATTTGAAAGAATGGAGCTAATATAAATTCGGCGCTGCATTTATAAGACAAGCGAAGCTTTATTGTAAAAAAAGTACTTCAAAATGTTATAAAAAGACGTCTGTCAATGTGCAAAAGGTGAACATTTGTCCGACATTACTTTCCATTATTAATTCACATAGTTTTACTTTACACTTCCATCAATAAAACAATTTGATAAAAAAGATTGTGTGTTTTAAGGCCAATTTACTTGCTAACCTCAAATTTGCCCACCCGTTATATGAAAATCTAATTTGAAATGTGAACATTTTTTTTGAGAAATTTTTATTTTCTATTACATTTTTTTTTTTACAATTACAGTGCAAGCTCTATTTTCGCGACTGATTAAAAACGAGATCTGTCGCAAAAACTGAATGAATTTTTGCGTTAACAGAAACCAAAATGTTATGTAATTTTTAAAATTCGAATTATTTTTATTTTTGAAATATTTACATTTCAAATATTTTGAAAGAAATTAGAGAACTTGAATAACGTAGTTCGTATATTGTTGTTGTTATGCTAATCAGTGTCAAAAGCCCATTGTATGCACATGTTTATCGATATTATACAATCATTCACTTTAATTTTGTTTTCTTTATGATTACTTATCGATTACTTCTGATAATTCCATTTGGTCCTTATTACTTTCCACATGAAATTCTTCTCATTACGTGCGACAAGAGCATGATTTGGAATTATCCTATAATATATACCGGTTCCATCGGCATTGTTGATTTGGTGAAGTGACAACCCATGCTCATAAACGTAAACTCTTTAACAAATGGGTCAAAAAGTTGAGGTTTTGAAAACAGTTTCTCGTCCGTAATTTTTAAAAATCTAATTTTATGTCGGCGTTCGGACTTGTTCAACCAAATGATGTCAACCCAGGCGTTATTGTTGCAGTTGTATATTACAGGATTATCAAAAAAGCATTTAAAGGCGCGTGAGTTTTTTGATTTTCCAACAACCAAAAATTTCAGTTGGTTTTCTTCCGGGAGCCGTTTCCTCATTTGGGAGCATCATAATAAACCCCGGATTCGTCGGTATTGTATGTTTGATAGAGAGTAAAGCCATGCACATTATCGTAATCCTTAAACTTTTTCACAAATGGATCAATAAGATGAGGTTACGAAGCCAATTTCTCGTCCATAATTGTTAAAAATCCATTTCCATGTCGACGCTTAAATTTCTTCAGCCATCAGTGCAGCATGCTTATCGACGTTATATTGTACAATGGTTCACTTTAATTTTTTCTTCACGCCCACTATCGCATAAATCCCCTAATTTCATAACTGAGAATTCCATTTACTCCTCATTACTTTCCACCTGAAATTCTTCTTGAATCCAGTTGTTTATGTCAGCATTCGTGAAAAGATGTTTCATACCAATTTGAGCTTCGAGTGTAGCAATCTTATTGGTGCCTTGATTTTCTTAGCAGTGAACACTCCTCCAGACATAGCGTATTCCGTTAATTTCTTAAGTCAATTTAATACAAACTTCCGTGGAGAATATTGGCAAGCGGCCAAACGAGTTTAACGGTATCTAAAGGGTACCATAAATCATGGCCTGTTATATCAACAGAAGCATACTGTGATATATGGCGTGGTTGATGCAGATTGGGAAACAAATTTGACCGATAGATGATCTTATTCTGGATTTGCTTTTATTTTTTCTGGTGCTGCTATAAGTTGGGAAGCCCGTTAACAGAGAACAGTATCTCTTTCGAGCACTGATCCGAGTATTTAGCAATTTCTGAGGCTACAAAAGGGGATCCAATCACGACCAAGTAGAGGTGTATATTCTTCTGGAACAATAAAGATTTCATCTGTTATGGTTTTACCACCGTATTCTCCACGGACTTGAATTTTCCCATGGGGAATAAAAACGTCTTTTGTGTATGATCGAAATGACATGTTTGTTGGTTGTAGTGGAACATTCAGTTGGAGCTATGAAAATGTATCTCTTGGTAAAAACGTATAGCCTGATACCGTGTCGACCTCAAAACTAACCGGTTTGTCTTCAATTTTAATATTTATAAAAAATTTTCTAAAAATTTGAATTGTTTTGATGAATATCTAAAACATTTAAAATTCAATACAGATTCCTTTCTTCGATTCTACTTGTCACCTCCTGGTTTTGTTTTAACCCTTTCATTCGCGCTTTTATACATACCCTAACAACGTGACCAGTTTTCCTACATTCTGCACATTTGAGACTACTTCTGCTGCTTCGACAGTCAGCCGCGTAATGGTTGTTTCTGCCACATCTTAAGCAAAAGCCTTCTATGCCCAACGCTTTAAAGTCAACTGGATATTTGTTTCTTTCTAGTAACTTGCTTTTATCTGATTTTTTTTGAATTGCTCTTATATTTTCCCTTTTTTAAAAAAATTTTATTAGCTTCCACCGCAACAGACTGGTTGAAGTCGTTAAAAAGTTCTTTTGAATCCAGTTTTGCTGCTTCGATGGCGATTGCTTTTGACACGATTTCAGAAAACTCTGTAACATTCGCTTGTTATATTTGTTCACGGATGCAGTTTTCTTTTAATCCTCGAATAAATTGTGCGCGAAGGAACATGTCTGCTACTGATTTCTTACACTGGCAGTACAACTCACAATCACTTATATTTGATCTTAAATTTGCAATATAATCTGCAATAGATTGATTATCCAATTGATACCATGTCAGAAATTTATGCTGTCTTACCAACACATTCCG
The DNA here is from genome assembly GCA_030448955.1 of Trichopoda pennipes. NCBI lineage: Eukaryota > Metazoa > Arthropoda > Insecta > Diptera > Tachinidae > Trichopoda > Trichopoda pennipes. The sequence continues at coordinate 2,662,923 of JASKUP010000094.1, forward strand.
CTTTGGTGATAAATGCGTTTGAAGAAGATCAATTAATTCATCGTACGTAAGCTCATTGAGATTATTAGGAGCGGCTAAAGCCGTCACTATGTTGAACATGTATGTAGTTTTCAAATCTCTGCTTGTAATTATTGATGGATTCTTTAGATGAATCAAACAATTCAAAGTTTGGCACCAACGCAACATTCGAACCTACTGTTAGTTGGCTCTGTTAATTCGCTGTCATTGGTATGTTGCTGCTAACTTTATCTAGAATTTTCTTTTGTAATTCCATAAATTGCGCAAACTGTGCGGCGTCCATTTTAAATGTTTTTCTTTTATTTATTTGTTTTACAATTATAGAAATGGTTTACCTTTATCAATTGATTATTCCTTTTTTTCACTTCGTCGCCAATTTATTGTAATTATTAAATGTATTGTACTTATTTTCCCCTTGTTAACCGGAGTATTTAAAGAATACCATGCCAGACAGTGGTTGAAAATAGAGAGAGTTTATTAACAAAAAGGAAAACTTAAAACTATGGTTATATACAGAGATGCCAGATATTTTTAATAAAGTTATAATAGATACAGAGATGCCAGATATTATAAATAAAGTTATAATAAAATGGTTTCATAATTCTCGCTACTTCGAGGGGAGGTGTTGAAATCGCGAAGTAATTTCTAATGGTAAACCCTATTATTTGGTATTTTGACATTTATCCAGTTTATATATACATATAGTTTTTATTACTCTTTTTACAACAAAAGAACTTCCTGAATTTTGTGAAATATTTAAGAGCATGTTATCCTCGTCCTCACTCCGTTTACTACCGAATTCGAGCAAGCCATAAGTTTAGTTGGACTGCTTTTAATTTCATTCGTGTTAACTTCAATTTCATATGGCTTTTCCAAGTAAGATGCCGATCAAAGATTTTCTAGGACTTCAAAAGGTTGTCTTTGCACAGTTGGAACGTTATATGAGAACATTTTTGTTCATTCACATTTATTCCCTATTTCTTTTCTGATATTTCATCCCAGAATGTAGCTAGAGCCTATACTGCATTTTTGAGATTTAAGTTCTTTTTTAGTTTAAGCGCCACTTGCTTGGCGAGAAAGAAACAAAAAATTTTATTTAATAAGATTTTGTTCTAACGCTTGAATAACGCAATGCAATTGGATGGTCGATTGATTGCTATAATTAAAACGTCATCACTTTTTAGTTCCTCAGCTGGGTGACACTTCGCGTTATCTAAAAGCAAAACTGCTTTTTGCCACAGACCTTTTGAAGCCAAATTACATGGGAAACAAATTTGTAAAGAAACCAGTACTTGAATATAAGTGACGTCATCCAGGATTATTGAAGAAGCATTTGAAGGCGCGCGATATTCGATTTTGATTTTTCAATAACCGACAATTTAAGTTTGTCTGTTTGCCACTGGGATTTGAATTTATTCATCTTCCGGGAGAGTGTGATTTAGAAGCATCCTATAGCACAAGCCGGATTCTCTTTCATAAATATATCAAAAGAATGAATGAAGTTTTGAAGATAATTTCTCGTCCATAACTTTTAAAAATCAAAATATAAATTCATGTCAAAGCTTGAATTTCTTTAACCCTCAACTTACTTCACTGGCGTTGAAACCAGAATTGCTTTAATCAATTTTGGAATACAAATGAATGGCTTTTGAGCGTATTTGGAATAGTTTTTTCCCTCTGAAGCATTTTTACCATTCTTAAGGTGCAACGTTTGCACACATGCGACTTAGGCATCATTTAATCGAAAAACTATCCACTCCTCATCGTTGTCCCCATTGCGACTACAAAATCGAATACGGAAACGTGCCTGGTAAATTAATAACTAGTTCCAATGTCATCATCAAATGTAATAAAAAAATATGGAGCGCTTCACAATTTTCCGTGTCATCCTTGCGCAGGGGCCATGCTAATCTTCTCTGTATCGTTAAAATTTTAGTGCTCTATCGAAGCACGAACAAAAGGCATACATTTGATCATTTTTATTAGTTAATACATTCCGTTGCACTTTTTTGCTGACTTAATCATCGGCATCAAAATAAAACAAGGGCATATCAAAAAAAAATGCTTAGTTCCTTAAGGTTTCTATTAAAGCGGGCACAATATTATAGGATCTTATGGATTAGGATTTTTCCCACTATTTTCTTTAAGCATACAAAGGCTTATGTAACTAATAATTCATGCAAATTGAACTTATGGCATCTTCACTTTTATATTTTTTTTAAATCTCTAATTCTTGAGAAATAACCCGACAAAATCGAAGACCAAAATTACCTAAAAAAGGTTAAATCGCAAAAATAAAGTGTGGGCAAATTTGAGGTTAGGAAGTAGATTAGTTTAAAACACACACTTTTTTGACAAAATGTATTTTGTTGATGCCAACGTTAATCTGAGATATGGGAATTAATAATATGAAATATGACGTCGTGCTCTTTTCTTAAAACTTTGAAGCATATTTTGCAATAAAGTTTTGTTTATCTCCCCACCTCACGGTCATTTTCGTTGCATGTAATGGTTTTTCGAGGACTGTTAACCGTCTAATTGAAAATGAGAGCCTTCTCATCACTAAAGATGACTTTGTTGAAAAATGCCTTGTTTTCGTTCAGTTTTTCAAACAGCTAATTTACAAACGGTCGACGCAAGCAATGGTCGATGGCTGGCTTTATTTCCTAAACAAGTTGAACTTTATAAGCGTTAAGGTGAAGATCTTTACGCAAGACATTGCGCAAAGTGTCTGTAGTGATGCTCAATTATTGCGAACATCGAGCAGTTGAATTTAAAGGCTCGTTTTCAACACCTTACTGTACAGCGGCCATGTTTACCTCAGTACGACCGCCTCTACAAGCGTAATGTTTTAGTCTATTGTCAGCAACAATACCATAAGTTTCGAGTTTAGCGATTAAATTACAGCGGTCTCAGAAAGAAACAGATTACAATAAAAAGCTGCCTCGAATTTTACAAAGTTACACCGTTAAACTTTCAATATTTTTATAGTAAATTTTTACAATTAAAATATTTTGCACAAGAGTGTAACGTTCCATGCGTAAAATTGTCCAACTTTTTACTAAGTAAATGTGAAGGGACAAATGTCAGTTGTTGACATTTAGTCATTTGAGTGACAATTTTGTTTGAAACCTCAAAATTGCCCACCCAACTGTTGCGATTATAGGTCATGCAATTTGAAAAGTTAAATCATCGCTAGAACTAGATCGGCGCCATAATGGCAAGTCGCGAATACCGAGCTTTCACTGTAGTTTTATTTTTCAATTTAACAAAAAAAAAACTTATGTGCATTTCATGTGTTTCTAAATTTTTTTCAGTCCTGCATTGAACTCAGGAATTTCAGTGTTAGCGTAAGCACCATTTAATTATCTACAAGTGTTCAGTTTGTTTTTTAAATAAAATTTTTGGTCAATATCAAGAAAGGAGAACTTTGATTATTTGTTTTTGTTGTTGTCTATTTTAAAATTAAGTTTGACAATTTGAGGCTCTCAAGGCTGTTCAAAAATAATAAAGTTCTCTCTTCCGTCTATTGACACTCTTGAGTATTTTCTTAATTATTTGCCTGCTTGTATTTCTTTATGTTTTAATTTGTGTTAACAATTGCTATGCCTGCTCTCTTTTATTTGTAAATAGTGAAAATAAAAAAATGCTTGCTAATGTGGGATGATTCTTAAAATATTTTTTGTAAAAAAACCCGACTTCAAAGCAGGCAGACGCTGATGAAATCTTAAAAAAAATTTAAATAAGACTAATATGCTGGACAAATTTTAGGTTAGAAAATTAATTATCTGTTAAATGATTGAATGTCAAGCATTGAGGATGATTCCTTTGGCATTTATTTAGTAAAAAGTTGGGAGATTTTAAATATGGAACGTTACACTCTTGAGCAAAGAATTTCAATTGTGTAATTTTACCATCATAATGGCGAAAAAATATTTAAAATCGGTTTAAAAATTTAAAACAGACGAATTGATAAATTTTGCTTTTTGTTTTGAAGTCGGTTAATAATATTAAAATTTAATTTCCAAAAATTTATATCTTTTTTTTAAATCTTTAATTTTTATTTAAAAAATATTCAAATACAAAAGTTATAAATTGATTTGTTTTGAAATATTCACAGCATTAAAAACCGGTAACACTCTGAGACATAATTTTAGGTCGATGACAGAAACAACTGAAGAAGAACTGAACACTAAAAACAAGATTTACAGAGCATATACGCTCATGCAAACAGAAAAAAGAAGACACTCACGGACACACACTAAGGGAAATAGATGAATGTATGGCATTACTATATCCTAGCAAAAAAGGACGAAGGCTAAACATCCTTGAAAACATGCGTGGAAATCTACAAGACAAACACTTTTAACAGTAACATAATAAACGAAGTAGTAAATACGACTTCAGACACAATTTTCACACTCATACTACTCAACTACTCATATACACGAACAAGCGGAAAACACCCTCAGGCGGACACACGTACCAAGATAATATTAAAAAACGGAGGTGTTGAAGGATTAACCTTGTATAAAGTGCCAGGCGGCTGGCATTTTACCTAAATGAGTAGATACGACCTTAACAGATAGTGTGATTCGTTTTACATTCGCACCTGGCTATGTAGCCTTAATCAGATGGTGGACAAACCACAATTGTATAATTTGGAACGTCATACATGCGTCCTAGGAAGCCGAAGACATAATTCTAAGCAACAGAACCACCTAGTTGCATCTTAAATGATTACAGGGCAGGGCTGCAAACCATCACACCTTGCTAAAGAGTTGGAGACTTTCAACTCCTGTCCAGAACACATGTCTAGCATGCTCACTGGACTAAATCATTCACTTTGCGTGTCATCATCAGTGAGATGATCCTGGCCACCATAAAAACCGTTATACTGTTATGGGGCCGCGAAACCACAACCACCATGCTACTCCCATATAGGGGCCAACCTCAATGATCAGCCATAGAACTATTAAATGTCTAAAGAGACAAATAATGAACTCTGGGGCTCACTGATCCCCGTGGAAATAAAGTGGAACTTCCAGTTGACTCCCTGCGTGTCTTCAGGGGACTGGGCTTCCTTTTTCCCCAGTTGCACTGTGTCTAGATAGTGGAATTCTATAAAGACCATATTTATATGCCCCTGGGGGGATACGACCTTAACAACAGAACTACCTAAACACGAACACTGACTCACCAGTACGAATTGGATCACGGCTTGAAAATGATGTCTTCACATCGAAAGCGCTCGCCGTTTACACCGAAAGAACAACAACCAGTAATGACAGAGAAAAATAACAGCCCGAGGAGGTCTATTCAAATAACCCTATTTTGTTTTATTAAATATTATTTTGTTACCTCGATATTTTGGCCATTTGCTGTTCTTCATCAGGAAAACTAAAGTGAAAAACAACAATATACACAAAACATTAATAACACAATAAAAAATACAAAAAAACATTAAAATAATTGTAATCTTACATCAAGTAGAAGTGTAAGCTTTTAAAGAAGGCGCAATTCTTACTAAAAACTGAAAATGTTTTAGAACTAACAAATGCCAGTCTACTAGTTGGCCTTTTCAGTCATTTCAGTGTTTAGTTCATTGTCCACTTTTCTTCGTATATCTCAGTTTTTTCATCTGTCTCCATTTCTTCTAGAGATTTCTTAGCTTCAGCTGGTAATTCAGATTTTTCTTCTTTCTCAGAGCTGATTGCTTTAGCTGTTTCTGCCTTTATTGACTTTGCCCTAGATTCTGCAACATTTTTCGCCTTACTATGTTTTGTATATATTATATATATATTAGACAACGCCTTACATATTGTTACGTTTTATCCTTTTTAATAAACATTTTGTTATTTCAGTTCTTTTATTGTAAAATAATAACACAGTACCTTAGAGTTTTAAATTAAGTTTAACGATTTATTTACTTTCAATACACACAAAATAAACACTGTGGTAACTTTGTTGTCTTTACTCACTGATGACTCAACTTGAATTCATTTATTCGCCTAGCAAGTGGTGGCTTATATAGTTGTTTTAAGCGGTTCTAGCACATACAAGAATATTCAGGATTGTTGTAAAATCCAAGTCAGAATTGTAATTTATTAGGAACTGAAAATCGATTCTGATATTATTTGGTGTCATGAATCTGTCTTGGTTTTGCATTAATTCGGTATTAAACAAAACCCATATTCGAATCAGCTGTTTTGTTTTGTTTATACTTTAACAAATTTTGGAATTGATAAATTATCTTTCTTTATTAATTAAAATGGTTGAAGCGATAGTTTTATTTTTCTTAATGGAGGAAAACAATAGTGAACAAGTGAAAAGAAGAATATTGAGGGATTACACCAATCCATTGGACCTGTCGGAGACAGCGTAAGCATACATTGCAATGAGTTTTGCAAAGATGTATTAATATAAAAAATTGCAGGTTTATTAGTCAATTCCGTTTGAATAAGCAGGGTTTTCAAATGCTGTTGAAGATTATTGAATTTCACCTACCTCCTTCAAATATTTTTTGCGCTATTCAGCTAGCCGGGACATTGGGTTTTTTGGCTGTAGGTTCGTATCAAAAGGCAGTTGGAAATGATAGTTCTGTTTGTTTGGGGCGAAGTAAAGTGTCAATTGTGTTAAACAATGTACTAAAGGCTGGAAATAAATGAGAATGAGAAAATAAGATGTAGGAGTTATTTTTTTAATAAATATAAAATAGCTTCAATAGTTGGCTGCATCGATGGAACCCATATAAAAATTTATAAAGTCTTCTGTTGAGGAGCATTTATTTTTTAATAGGAAAGGATATTTTAGTTTTCTTAAATACATATGTACGAGAAACTTATTTTTACTTTTAATTTTTCCTTGGAAGATATGTGATAGCGACATGGTGATTTGAGCAGTAAACGCACGACGCTTCTGTTTGGACCATAAGCAAATCCCGTCAGAATATGAAAGTGGCAATCGAACGTCAAGATTATTAGGAGATTGCGGGTATGCAATAGAGCCTTTTTTATTAATTACTTACAGAAGTGCAGCACATAACACGCGGGAACATAAATTTAATATAGCACATGCTGCAGCTCGAAATATTGTAGAGCGGACAATAGGGGTGCTAAAAAGTCGTTTACGGTGTGTAATGGGTATACGACACTACAGGCCGCAAAAAGTTTCGAGGATAGTGTTTGCTGCGTATTGCATAACATTTGCAGGAACTACAAAATTTCTTACCAAATCTATCAAATTGATTTTGAAGCAGAAGAGCCTTTCGACCACAATACTTCTTCGCCTACAGCGACACTTCAAAACGAAGGACAACGGATAAGAGATAAAATTACAAACACGCATAAAATTTATTTATTTCATTTTATTAAAATAATAATATTAATATTTCTATCTTTCCCCCTATTTTGTGTATTAAAATAATAAGTAAAAGTTTTTTTATATTTCATTTTTTATTTTATAAATTCTTTTTTACTTTCATTGTAAAGCCAATCGCTTAAAATATATAAAATGTATGAAAATCTGTCACATGGTAGTTGATCAGATTGATTCTGACAAAAAAAAACGATAAAAACAGATTCTGCGACACCATTTTCTGACAACAATTCTGATTCGAACATAAAACCAATAACATCTGTTTCTATGACACCAAAATCAACTTTTTGTCAATTTCAATTCTGATTCTGACAACAATCAGATTCTACAACCACCCTGATTATTTTTTAACATCACTCCATATTGTTGTTGTTGTTATTAAACATTTTGCTCTGTGTAAGTTGTTCTTGTTTTCTGTTGTTTACTTACTTGGTAGAATTTCTTATAAGCTTGTTGTTGTTATCTAGTGCTTTCTTAAAAAACTATGCAGTTTGTAAAATGCACAGTGGGTTGTTTCGTTTATTTTTTTTACTAATAATAAAAAAACTTACCTGTCGATACAACGGTTTTCTTTGCTGGTGAAGCGTTTATCGAATTTGACGTGTTGCCCACATCAATCATATAACGTTTCACTTTTATTTTCCGACCAATTCAACTAATAGGTTTTGTCAAATCTGCACCAAGTGGAACAGATCAAGTTCGATTAGCACAGAGTTGTAGTTTTTTTTGGTACAATTTATACATTTTAGCATTTTTCTTTCTAAATTTTGCGATTAATTTAACGTTTTGTTGATATGGCTTACGTTACAAACGTAAAGTCGAAATAACGACAAGTAAAAAGATAGGGTGACGCTTTTTGGATTGAAAGCAAGTGACTAGTTTTCTTTCGTTTTGAGTTCGATATTGTGGGACAGACTGTTATTCTTTGTGTATATTGTTATTTTTTACTTCAGTTTTCCTGATGAAGAACATCAAAGGTGTTTGAAATATCGACATAATAAAATAATATTTAATAAAACAAAAATTAAGGAAAGGTATACTACTTAGTTTTGCCGCCATTGTGGTAAACATTAGTCTTGACAGTTTATATTTGGCAATCGTGAAGTATACACGTGGCAAATTTGTTATGAAAAAAATATTCAATAAACTAGCGTGTTTTAATCGTTAACACGTTTTATCAAAATTAATATTCGCGTACTGTGACGATGAGAAAGTTACGTGAAATTTTTGGGAGAAACAACGTGCCACTAAAACGCACTATTTATTGTGTAGTGAATGATTTCGAAGAAAGAGGGTTTATAGGTGATAGGCTCAAGCAGGGACCACAACTATAAGATCAGCTGAAAACATTACTGCTGCTTAAGAAAGTGTTCAAAACAATCTATCAACCTAAATTTGATGCCGTGCTCAGGAGCTTGGTTTTCAAAGAACAACTTTGGCCACAATTTTGCACAAGGATTTGCTTTTGTTTCCATGTAAGTTTTAGTTGACACAAGAGCTTCTTCCTCAAGACCATTTACGCTGTCGTGCATATGCCAAAAGGAAGCTACAGCTCGCCCATAACAATCCCGATTTTCATGAAAAAATCAATGAAAATATGACGAGGCAGATTTTAATTTGAATGGATATGTGAATAAACAGAATAGTCAGCTCTGGGGAATTCGAAATTCTCAAACTATTCATCCATTAAAAGTCTGGCATGCAATTTGGTCAGGAGAAATTATTGAACCTAACTTCTTTGAACATGAAAACGGCGTAACGTTAACTGTGAATGAGGAACGATATCGTGATATGATTGAAATCTTCTAAACGCCACAACTGCATACTTTGGACTTGATTATCATACGGTATCAACAAATGATACAGCCAGGATAACAATGCAATTACTGTGAAACCTCTTTCCACAACAAGTTATTTCAAAAAGGGTGATGTTGATTGGCCTCCACGGTCGCCAAATTTGACTGCTTCGGACTTCTTTTTGTGGGGTTATCTGAAATGAAAGGTTTGTGCAAACAAAGCAGAAACGCTTGAGTAACTAAAAAAAAAATTATATTGAATGAAAATGTGCTCAAAAGGGCTCGCATTTGTTAGTCTAACAGCGGCGGACATTTATCTGATATTGTATTCCATACATACAAACATTTATCAATGTAAGATCTCCACTCTCTTTCATTTCATCAAAAATTATAAACAAACAAACAAAGAGGTATACCTTCCCGGCGGACACCCTGTACTAAAAAGGTCGAATAAAACAATCAATAATTACAAAAGTTATTTAAAATTTTATCTCCCATTGAAATTATTTTTTTTAATTATTTTTTGTTTAAGAGAAACATTTTTTTTTTACTTCATGCTTTCATGCTCTCTTATTAATATATATAACCTGTATTGCAACAATTTAACAGTGTCTAATGCTTAACAAAAAGTTGGCCTTAAATGTTAAAATGGTTTACAGTTTTTTCTTAACAATATTTTTTATTTTTTATTTTTTTATTTCTTTTTTTCCACTTTATGCCTTTTTTGCAGAATGATTAATTCGTGTGTTTTAATTTAGTCAGTCAAACGCCCTCATTCGATTTAATATTAAGTAAATTATTATTTATTATAATTTTGTATTATGATTTTTTGTTTTTGTTATTATAATTTTTAGTTTACGTCTTTATTTATTTATACACTGTTGTTTACAATTATAAATATAGTAAATCGACTTTTTTAAATTATTTTATAATTAAAGTTTCTTTACAATTATTTTTAAGCACAAGGTCTTTCTTTATGATATGTGCGTATATTCTCCTACGGCGGTCTTTCATTATCCACAAATGTTTATAAATTTTATTTTTGAAATATGTCAGGAATAGGAAGTGAAAATATATAAAAAATTTGCTTAATTACTATTTACATTTTTTTTTCGAACTATAAATTTTTAAAAATATTTTACATTTAAATATAATTTTTAAACTTTTTATTATTTAAAAAAAAATTATTTTTCAATTAAACAAAAAAATTTAATTTACTGTAAACTTTTTTGAAACTATTCAAATTTTTTCTAAAAAAATTGCTTACATTTTTGAAAAGTATTTAATTGTTAACATCTTTTAAGTTTTGTAAAAAAAACTATTTATCTTTTTAATTTATTTTTTTTTACTCTTTAATATTTAAATACTTTTTTTAAATTTTAATGGCTGTATCCATAAAAAACGCTTACTTGAGGTTTAAAGTACATGTTAGTTGACAAACACTTTAAGGCTAACAGACGTGTGTTAAAAAATGGTATTCATAAACAGTACTTTAGCTAATGTATGCTTTAGTGAAATTAGTATTTTGATTCTGGCAATACCACTATTTTCAGTTGTCACGTTGTAGTGAACGATGATGAAAAATGAATATTATTTATCCGGGTAGTTAGACCCATAAAAAATGTTTTTATTATTTTCAGCAAAATCAACATATTTTTTTTTTGTTTTTGTTTTTTTATTAATATTTTTAATAAAAAGCAAAGCACCCAAAAAAGGTGAATTTGCAAGGCTTACGAAAAACTTACAAAGAATTTCTTCATATTAAAAAAAATAATTATTCGGATAACGAGCTTTGTTTTGATTATATGTACATCAATAAAACTTTTGTTTAAAATAATTAATTATAATTATATTTTTGTATAAGCAATTTTATATCGTGCTTGATTCCTTTAAATAAATAATTCATAATATTCTCACAAAATATTTATTACAAAAATTTTTATTAAAAAATAAACATCTTATGATATTCTCATAAAACATTCATTCAAATAAAAATAAAAATATTTGAAATGTATTGTAATGGGGGAGAGCACATCCATATTGCAATTTCACTATTGCTCAAGTAGCTCATCAGTGAATTTTACCCCAATTTTGTATAGAAAAACCTAAGAGTCTTATATCCAAAGCCAAACTGATTCTATGAGAATTTTTCATAAAATCAACATAGCATAGACAGCATGACTCAAAGACACTTCCATACAAACACTACAAAACATTTCAAAACAACAAAAAACATTGTTTATTTTCAATCATTTCATTTTTGTAAAATATAAAATAAAGATGTTAAGATGTTTTATATTGAACGGCATGTTATGTTTTAGTTTTTATTAATTTTTGTATACTACAATTTGTTTTAATAAACATTTTTAAAAATTTTTAGAATAACAAAGTATAATTGTCAATTGAGCCGTTTACATTGAAAGTGCCATAAGTCACAACTGAACAGTTTTTTTTTCATTTCTAATAAATTTGATATTAATAAGTTAAGAAGCATTGAGATTTGTTTGAAAGGAGTGTTGATAATTAACGGTGTAACAAAAATGCTTATTTTGAAAGTGGCGTTAGTCGCTGTACTTAGGAAATTAATTACGGAGCTTAGTGTGAAAGAAATGGAAACATGTAGTAAGTGTGTGTGAAGTATTGTTGTGATTATTGGACTCATTTTTGTTAGTTCGAAAGAATAGTGCAGTTTACTGAACTATATTATAGTGATATCTAATATACTACACATAATTACCATTATTTTGTTATTTTTTTATTCTCAGGAGGTTGCTTCGTGTTGTATAAAATATTTAAGAATGTCAAAACTCAAAAGCATATTATTGTACATAGTGACTTATGTAAAGGACAAACTAGTAATAGTAGTAATAGCTCCCTATCAAAAAAAAAATCCTTCACAGTACACAACATGGAGAAAAAAGTTTTTATTTCAACACAATCATTAGAAAAATCCGTTTCAGAAAGTAAACTAAAACAGACTAGTTAAAATGGCTAAAAATTAAAATGTTTTATAAACTAATTTAAAATAAAAAGATAACTTTTGTAGTTTTTTTAATCGACCTTTTTTTATCTTTAATAAATATCTCTTATTCATTTTTACGGTCTTTTTAAATTAAATTAACAATATATATTTTTTTTCTTTTCGATATTTCACTTAATTTTCCTATGGAAAGCGAAATATCGAAAAGAAAAAAATATATATTGTTAATTTAATTTAAAAAGACCGTAAAAAAGAATAAGTGATATTTAATAAAAAGATGACAATAACTAAGTAACTTATGCCACTTTTAAAATAAACGGCTAGGTTTATTGTAAATACAATTTGTTTTGTTATTGAATTTTCAATAATAAAATTGAACTGTCAATTTATTGTAGGTTTAACGTAGGTTTTTCCTACTTTAAATTTAACAAAGGTATTTTAAGGTAAAAGCGTTTTTTGAATACAACTTTAGGAAATTGTGCATACAGCCGTAAATTTTTTTAAATTTCATTAAATTTTTTTTTTAAGATTTTTAAACATTTTTTGTAAAGAATATTTAAAGAAACTCAAATCTTTTTTAATTTCATTAAAACTTTTTTTTTAATTTTTAAATTGCTTTAGAAAATTTTCTTAAAACCTATTAAAAATTATTTACATATTTTGTTAAATTTTATTTTTTATTCGACCTTGTTTCTTCTTTGATAAAAAAGTATTTATCTTTTTATAGGTCTTTTTAATTAAATTTAATACATATAAACTCAACATTTTTAATTTTTAAGAATTCATTTTTAAAAAAATAATTTCCTGAAGAAGCTTTCCAAGGGAAAGCGAAATATTGAGTTTATATGTATTAAATTTAATTAAAAAGACCTATAAAATGGTAAATACAAAATATAAATTATTTTGTTTAATTTTTTAAAATTTATTAAAAATTTTTTTACAATTGTTTTTAAATATTCTTAAATTTATTACTGTTTTTTTTTAATATTAAAATAAAAGTTTTACACATTTTTAAGTGTTTATGCAGTTCATTTACAGGTCCTGAATATTTTTATAAACAATTATATTTTTGCATCCGGCTAACATGCCACCCAAAGGTGTGGCGGATAATTGAATATAAAAGTAAAAATTATAAATATGTTTATACAAAGACCTTGTGCTATAAAAATATTAATTATAACACATTTTTATTTACATTTGTAAATAAATTGTTATTTTTGTATATTTTTTGGAATATCGATTTTTTTGTTTTTCATTTTTACAAAGTTGCGTTTAAAGAATTCAGAAATTAATTTGAAATTAATATTTTATATATTTATTTATTAAACCAAGACAGGAACAAAATCCTTTAAAAATAAAACAGAAATTTTTAAACTGTTAGACCGATAGGAAAAATTTGCAGAGGCAGAAAATCGTGCTTAATTTTCGAATTCGCACTCTAAACTCTTGAGAAGTTACGAACCTCTTACGTAGTAATTTATAGTTAATGGCACTTGGATTAAGGAAAGGTACAGCTATTGTCTAAGTAAGATTGGAAAATAGTAATAGGCAATTTTGGTGAAAATATTAACCGCCTCTCGCATTCAATTGCTTAAAATACTTTCAAAGGAACTACAAATATTTAGTAACAACCCAATTAATGGAAGTTGAGTGATTTTTTATTCGAAGTACTTGCCTTGCCTGTACACACATTTCATTATAGAGAAGAACTTGAGATTTTCCGATAATAAAAGTACGTTAAAAAAAAAGTTTAGTACGTTATTTTAGTGTTTGTGTTCATCAGCCAAGAATCGTTGTGTACGGTATTTTGTTTGCGTACACATACACAAACGCTAAAGAAATTTTGTGCATTTTATATTTCTTCGGAGAAGTAGTGTTTGTGTATTGATCTTAAAAACTACAGTTCAGAACACTAACGTAGCGTACTTTAGTGTTTCTTTTCGAACTCTGATTTATTCCATAATAGAATAAAAGAAAAAGTGAGAAAACTCACGCGGAATTATTGTTTGTTTATGATTGGGCTATTAATGATAATTTTATATACAATTATTAAAACAATAAAAAAAAAATGCAATTTCAAGAAACCGAATTTGGAAATTCCTAAATAGTGTATTAAAAGTCCTAATATCCCAAAAAATATATATTTTGTCCTAGGGATCACAAAATAATTTTGCAAGTAACTAATGACATATAAAATTCTTTAAAATCGGTTTTAGTTTTTTAAACCCAGCTTGCGGCTTTAACAAGATATTTCTAAATTCGAAATTTCCAAAAAAAAAAAAATTAGATCAAATTTTAAAAGAGCTGACAGCAGGCAGAATTGAATTCTATAAAGATGGCTTTCAATTTTATTTTTATTGAAGGAAACTGACTTTTCGACAAAAATTAAAATGCAGCGTTTTTATGAAATTTAAGTCATATATTTTTTAATCCATTAGACTTAAATTATTTTGTCGAAATTGACTGGAAAAGTAATGTGCAAATTTACAATTTTTCTTCATCTGGAATAAGGACCTTAAAAAATTTGGAATTTTCAAATTTCAAGTTTGAAAAATTTCGTTAGCTATAGACTAGAACTTTACGATTTGCATTTGGTTTAAAATGTCTCATTAAATTATATAAGTGTGACCCAAAAGCAAACGAAATCACAAGTCGTTCAAAAATGTACATAATCGGCGTGTTCAATAAACTAGACGTTTATAAAAGGAATACTCAAAACTCACATAATATATGTATTATTACGGCGAAAGCATATCCATATCGCCATAATTTATTTTATTTTTTTTTATTTGTTGTCTCTTTTTTTTGTGGTTTGTTGGTTAAATACAATTCTCGTTTAATCAATTTGGCCTTAGATAATGGTTAGGAAATAAATTTGCTTAAAATACTTCAGTTTTATTGATACCAATGGGAATTAATAATGGAATATCGTGGGCAGGCGTCCTTTCCTTTCACGGCAAAACGGCTTCGCTTATCTCGTTAGTTCAGCGCCGAATTTCAGCTTTAAGAGCGTCAATTATTTGCGGGTTCTGTGTGATTAGATTTACATCTGCACCTGACTATGTAGTCTTAATCAGATGGTGGTCAAACCACTGCATAATTTGGGACGTCATGCTCGTCCTAGGAAGCCGAAGACTAATTCTAGCAACAGGTCTTTCCCCGTTGCAACTTTAATGATTCCAGAGCAGGGCTGCAAATCATCACTCCTTGCTGGAGAGTTAGAGACTATCCAACTCCTGTCCAGAACACATGTCTAGCATGCTCACTGGATCTGGGAACATTTCACCAGGTAGGTGTTATTAAAGGTGAAATGAACCCGGCCACCATAGAACCATAAACTGTTATGGTGCCACGAAACCACAACCACCACGATACTCCCATATAGGGGCCAACCTCAATAATCAGCCAGAGAACGGTTAAATGTCTAAAAAGACAAATAACGGAACTCTGCGAGCTTACTGATTCCCGTGGAAATAAAGTGGAGTTTCCAGTTGTACCCCTGCTGACTTCAGGGGACTGGGCTCCCTTTTTCCCCAGTTGCACTGTGTCTAGATAGTCGAAGTTCTATAAAGACCATATTTATGTGCCCCCGAGGGGTTATTTGTGGGTTCTTTAAGTAAACCCGGTCTTTCGAATGGACCCAGAGAAAATAATTTAGCGGCATTAAATAAAAAGGGGCGATTAATTCATATCGCCAAATCGAGAAATTGCATGATCGCAAATTTCTTATGCAATAACTGAATTGTTTAGGCTGTGCGGGTTAAGACGCTGTAGCCAATTGTGGCCATACAATTTTGGTTATCATGGTTTGCAAAAGCAAAGAATTCACGTTAACGTCATTTCCTTACTCATTTTCAAAAAAAATACAAACCGATAATGCCACCTAATCACCAGCCATATAACACAGTCACTTCACTTTCTTTTGTGGATTGTGCCCCATTTGTGACAATTTTGTTTGTTTACATTACCACCTTATTGAAAACTAGCCTTCCCATCACTTAAGATTTTATTGAATTCAAATTGTGTTTGCATTGTTTTCCTTCAGTTTTTTCAAACAGCCAATTTACAAATGTTCGACGCAAACAGCGTAAAGAATAAAGATCTTTATGCAAAGTGTTGCGCAAAGTGCCTCTAAAGGTGTCCAATTATTGCGAACTTCGATGATGTTCCAAGTTCATTTTCAACGCCTTGCTGTACAGGGGGTAAACTTTAAATCAGTATGGCAACTAAGAGTACGGCAACCACTCGAATTTACCAATTAAATTACTCACAGAGGTCTTTGAAGAAGTTAGAATTACGAGGAAAAGCTGCTCGAATTTTACAAAGGGATACGTGAAATTTGTATAATTTTGATAGAAAATTTTCACACGCTTAAAATTTCCCGAGTTTTTATTAAATAAATGTCAAGAAATGACAGTTCAATTCTTCGCATTTAATCATTTGAAAGACAATTTACTTTCAAACCTCAAATTGCCGCACCCTCTATAAAATTGTTGAGTTTCCTGCACAAAATATGCTTTCTCCGCAATATTACTTTTTCAAGTTTTGAATAGTAAATATTTTATAAGAATTTTATAAAAATTATTTTTTATATTTAAGGAATTTAGCTTAATTAACATAGATAATTATTAAGTTTTTTATTTTTTTGGTTATGGTTTTTTTACGTGGTAATTTGGAATAATTATATTTGTTCTGCTGATATTTTGGAATTTGTTTGCTTCCATTCCCTTCACAGCTTTCAATTAAAGTAATCCTTAGTTTGTGCGCTTTCCTTTATTTATTTGAAAATAAATTTTAATATATTTAATAACTAAGTTGGTACTGAATAACATTTTTTTATTGACTAAAATACATTCCCAAATATTATTTAAAATTTATAAAAAATGTTTAGAGTTAAAATTTTCGTTTTATAAAAATATTTTAGCTTTAAGTCTAAAGATCTTTATATGCAAAACTAGAGATTTCCAGCTTAAATATTATTAAATATTTTTGAAAAATTTATTAACGCAATTTCTCTTTTTTTCTTGCGAATACAGTAAAATCTGACAAAAGTAGAACCACTTTATGTTTCTGGACATTTATTTTGTACAGAAAATTATAAAATTAGAATAAAACTTGTCATGTTGTAAAGTTTATTTTAAAACAAACCAGCTTTCATTTCTTAAAATTTAATTAATTAAATTTATCAAGTTCCTAGAATAACTTTTGATTGGGCGAATTTGAGGTTAGGAAGTAAATTGCCCTACAGATGATTACATGTTAAGAATTGTGCTGTTATTCCTTAAAATGGAATGATGGGAAATTATGCAAAGATTTTTAATTGTAAAAATTAAGTATAAAAATGGTAAAAATTTCACTTTATCACTTTGTCAAATTAGAGGTTCACAGTATACTTTACACTTATAGTGCCCATAGTGATACAAACGTAGCGGCTGTACAGCTGTTGAAAATAAGCCTGGAACAACTGTGTGATTAGATTTACATGTGCGCCTGGCCATGAAGCCTGGTGGACCAAACCACTGCATAATTTGGAACATCATGCTCGTCCTAGGAAGCCGAAGCTATAATTCTATGCAACAGAACTTTCTAGTTGCAACTTCGATGATTCCAGAGCAGGGCTGCAAATCATCACTCCTTGCTTAAGAGTTGGAAACGTTCCAACTACTCCTATCCAGAAAACATGTCTAGCATGCTCACTGGATCTGGGAACATTTCACCAGGTAGGTGTTATTAAAGGTGAAATGAACCCGGCCACCATAGAACCATAGACTGATATGGGGTCGTAAAACCATAACCACCACGATACTCCCATATAGGGGCCAACCTCAATAATCAGCCAGAGAACAGTTAAGTGCCTAAAGAAACAAATAACGGAACTCTGCGGATCACTAATTCCCGTAAAAATAAAGTGGAGTTTCCAGTTGTACCCCTGCTGACTTCAGGGGACTGGGCTCCCTTTTCCCCCAGTTGCCCAGGTCTAAGTTGTTACTATCTCCAAAGACCATATATATGTGCCCCCGGGAGGTATAAGCCTGGAACATTCGCAATAATTGACCATTACTAGAAGCAATTTACGCTATAAAGGCTATTCCCGCCTATAAACTTCGACACATTGATTGATTTTAGCCGACTGAACGAAAACAACTTATTTTTTGCAACAAAATCATCTGTAGGAGATGAGGCTCATTTTGAATTAGGCGATTATGTAAACAAACAAAATTGTCGCATATGAAGCTCACGAAAGCCATAAACAGTTCTCGAAAAACAATTATCTCAACAAAAAAAAACTGATCGTATGGTATGGTTTTTCGTCAGGCGGCATCATCGGCGGGTATTTTTTCGAAAATTAGACAGAAAACAGCATCACAATAAATTCTTTGCGTTATCAAACGATGATAACAAATTTGTTGTGGCCACAATTAGTTAATCTTTCATTTCAGCAAGACGATGCCACGAGCCACACAACCAAACAAATACATTCAGATATTGCAGGACAATTTCTTCTTGTGATCTAACCGGCGCTGGATTATTTTCTCAGCCCACAAGCAACTGACACTCTGAAAGGCAAAATTCGGTGCTACATTGACGCTTTAAAATCAATAAAACGGAAGTTGCCGAAAAAATATGTGTGTCCTTTAAAGCCCATTTACTTCCTAATCTCAAATGTGCCCATCCATTAATTACTCGGTTGTTTATTTTGATTTATTTAAACTCATTCACTGGAAAATATATCACAGCTTTTGCACCATTTTATAAAATTATTAATGCCTTCAACAGGACTTTTAAATGAGGATATAATGGCGTTATGTTGATAATGTCGTCGTCGCTGGTGTCTAAAGCCCCTTCTCATCGCTATTTTTTGCATGAGATCCGTCAGTAAGCATACATCTTCATTCCATTCCGCCATTTCATTTACATTTACGAAATTTTTTGGCATAATTTCATTCATAAGCTCACGAATAATTTGGTGATTCCCCGTTTTATTTTTACTTTAGAGAACGAAAAATAATTAATTTGTAGTGAAAAACAGAAAAACAAACTAAGAAAAGCTTTCCTAAATTCAAAATACAGATTATTAACTTCAGAGCTTAAAATACATTGACATGACCGCTTCTAAATTCTGGATGTTTCGAATATGTGAGATTCTACTATATTTAAAAAAATTCTATTATTTTTAAACTTCCAAAAAAAAAAATGTACCAACTAGTAAAAATTATTTATATTTAAAAGCATGGGTTAAACGATTTATGAATAAATTTTAAAATAAAAATTAAAAGTCTTTTTTTAAATTTTATAATTAATTTTTTTTTGAAATTTTTTTCCATTTTTAACATGCTGCTTCTTGACTCGCCAATATTCAAATTCCAACTCAAAATTTTTTACAAAACCATACTTTACTATTTTATTGTTAAAACAAAAAAAAATATTTTAATTTAAAACATTTCACTTTTAAAACAAAATAACAAAATCGCAAAAAACATTAAAATTAAAACGAACCAAATCAAAAAAAATAAATAAAAAACACATTCAGGATAAGGAGGATGATTTATACAATATGGCCAATTATACTGGTAGCAGTCCAACAAGACGTTTAAGGACATCCTCAGCTTCTAGTGCCATAACACATGAACGTCAAAATAATTCTGATTTTTCAAACAGAACACAATTATTGCGCACACCCTACAGTCATTCACAAATAAATAATTTAAACAGCAACAACAACAATAATAACAGCAATAACAAAACTAATTGTCGACATCGTCATTACGAACAGTATAAACAACAACAACAGTCATCAACATCAGCCTATCGCAACAGTCAACACTTATCACACACTCCCAATAAGAAATCATCATCCTCATCAGCTTTAGCGTTTTCCTCATCTAGTCCGCAATTGTGTGTAAATAAATCGCAGTCTATGACAAATACAAATGTGGCAACAGCCGCTGCTTATGATGATCAAACTCCACCTCCCATACCGCCTCTGCCACTGAATTATCAAAGATCTGACGGTTGGTTTTTGTTTTTTTTTTTATTATTTCCAATTATTGCATTTTTCATTTTTTGTATTTTTTAATATTTATTTTTGGTATTTTGTTTTTAATTTTTAATTTAATTTATTATCAAATATCAATTTTATTTTTAATAATAATTGTAGTTAAATAACCTGTTTAATATTTTTAAAATAATTTTTGTTTTTTAAACTTTTTTTGTTTTTTTTTATTTTTTTCTTTTATTTTATTTTTAATTTTTTTATATTTTAATTTAATTTATTATCAAATATCAATTTTGTTGTAAATAATAATTATAAGTAATTAACGTTTTTAATATTTTAAAAATATTTTTTTTTTGTTTTTCAAACCTTTTTATTTATTTTCTTTTGTTTTAATATTTATAATTGAATTTTTTTTTCTCCAAAAAAGAAAAATGTAATTTTTTTGTTCGTTTTTTATAAACTATTTTTGTTTTGTTAGTTTGCACCCAAAACAAAATAACAAATTAAAAAATATTTTTTGTTTGTTTTTAAACTTGTTTTGTTTTTTTAAATATTTATAATTTAGTTTTTTTGTTCTTTAAAAAATAAAATAATATTTATTATTTAATTAAATTCAATTTGATTTTTTCTTGAGAAAACAAAAAAATATTTATAATTTAATTAATTTTAATTTAATATTTTTTTTCTTAAAAACACAAAACATTCAAAAATAAAAAAAAATATTATTATTTATAATTAAATTGTTTTGTTAATTTGCACTCAGCAAAATTTTTTTTTATTTTTATGTTTAGAAATGAACAAATTAAAGATAAAATTTTTTTGAATTTTTGCTTTTCTTAAGACGAAAGTTATCCAACAGAGACTCGCGATCAAAAGAAACAGCGTGCAATATCCAAAGCTGTTCGCCAAGCTGAACTTAAGCGATTAAGAATCGCTCAAGAAATCCAGCGTGAACAGGAAGAAATCGAAGTGCAACTAAAAGAATTGGAAACACGTGGGGTACTTATTGAGAAGGCTTTACGGGGTGAAGAACAAAACTTTGAAACGTAAGTTGTTGTTGTCTAAATAACTTATTTTTTGTGTGTTTTTAAATTATTTGTTTTTGTTCTTTTTGTTTTAGTACTGATTCTACCAACAATGTTGGAAGCAGTGATGAGAAACTATTAAAAGAACTTTTAGAAATCTGGCGTTATATAACACAACTTAAGTAAGAGTAAATAGTTGTTTTTGTTGTTGCTTTTCTAAGTTTCAATTTAATTTTATAAATAATTAATTTACATTTAATATTTAACAGAAAACGAGATGATGAGCTTGGAATACGTCAACAGGAACTGCAATTAGAACATCGACATGCTCAGCTTAAAGAAGAACTTAATTTGCGTTTGTCTTGCAACAGTAAGTTTATAAATTTGATTTGACAAATTTGAGGTTAGATAGTAAATTGTTGGCGTAAAACACATAGTTTTTTGACAATTTCAAATTTATTAATACCAAAATAAAGTAGAAATATGGGAATTAATAATGCAACATGATGTCGGACAGATGTCCTTAAAAAAACTTTGAAACTCCATTATACAAGAAAATCATCTTTATAATAAAGGGTGCTTCAACCAAAAGCCGCGATCATAATTGTAAATAAAATTAAAAGTTCTTTTAGGGAATTATCGTAATATTTGTTATTATGAAAGGAAGGATCTATGACAATTATTTGTGAAACAAAATATCTGCCAAATCGTACGCCACGGCTACGATGGCATACCTCTATCCGATGATCCATATTTTCTTAATTGTTCTTGGACTTTTTCTTCTAAGAAAAGCAGTGTAACGATATCAAATCACAGGATCGTGGAGCCCAACTAATATCGCCACACGGTGAGATAAAACGGCCATTAGATATCTTGCGCAAAACAGCCAGCTTTTCGTTGGCTGCGTGGCTGCGGGTGAAACAAAATAACGCCCAAATGCTCGCCACAGTTTATACGCATGATACACATTTTTAATGACCCTGAGATATAATTAATGTTATTGTGACGACTTACATCATCTTTTAGCTCTTAAATTGTTTGGCTAATAAGTTACAGTGTTTCCTTTAAATATCCTCAAAGAAAGTAGACCTTTAGTAGACATTATCGTGGCGGCCAAATAGCACGCCGACAACATGAGATAACACAGCCATCGTATTTCTCGTGCCAAAGAGCCATTGTTTCGTTGGCTGTGTAGCAAGTGGTACCATCCTGTTGCAACTGAATGTCGTCTGGCTACATATTTTCATTTTCTGGCCACAAGAAGTTTATTGTCATCTCGCAGTAGCAAATACTATTCACGGTAGCTGCTTGACTGACCTCATTTTCGCAGAAGTACGTCTCGATGATAACGGCAACTCATAAACCTTACCAACATTTCAATCTTTTGTGGTTGCATTGGCTTTTCAACGAACAGTCGTGGTTTCCCATTTGCCCAAATGTGGCAAATCTCCTTGTTAACTAATCCACTGAAGTGAAAATATGTCTCATCGCTACTGGTGATTTTCTTTGTAGCCATTCGGCGTACCGACGGCACTTAAAATGGTCTGCGGTGTTCAGCTTTTGACTCAATTCAAAATTCGCTTCAGTGATGTTCGTGAGAACACACAGCTTGTCGTCGTGTTGAACACGTTTAGGTTTAGGTAGTGTACTAGCTTGTAAATATGAGGGTTATGGGTTCGATTCCCAACGAAGACCTTGTTTTTTTTCACTACAAAAATAAAAATTGACTGTCGGTGGGGCTGCTCAGCGATGAAGGCATAGTCACTGGTCGCTGTGCTGTCTTATATACGGCAGTTAATTTCCGACTATCCTTCTACTTTCACCACCTGTTTCATCTATTCTCTATCCCTTTCCTAAAGAATGTAGCACGGTACTTGACTAAATAGGCATTGTTGCCTGAAGTGCCACTTCTCTTTTCAACAAAAAAAAGTTGTGGTGGACCTCTGTACTGCCACACTATTGCGAGCAACGGTAATATTTTTTAAAAATTGATAATTTAATAGGATAAACAATACGTTGATCAGCCCTTGTTATTATCGTGCTCTATTTCCAAAATATATTCCTCTATCATCTGTGGTTGGCAATCAATTGCCTGTCGGAGACTTTCATTTGTCTTACTTTTCGACACTTATTAGCCGGTTAGTCTAGTCTGGGTGCCCGATGGAAAACAAATTTTTAATTAAGGTAAAAGGCAAAAAACTTGACGTTAAGGCGTTTCTCATAATTAATACCGTGCCGTGCATTATGTTTGGACCAGCTGTTACTCCTATTCGTTCATAAATTAAAATTCGGTGAAAAATATTAATATTTTTTTGTTGGCGAGTGAGGTAGGGATTAAAATGCCTTTACAGTTATAGTGATTGTCGTCAGCTGCTTCGAGTAGTGTTTCCCCTAAAATAATTCCTTCTTCTTTCCTGGGGAAATTCCCTTTCCGGGACGACTCGCGGCATTACTTCAGAAAGGAACCCAGAGCAACGTCATTAAACCATTCTCCTCAAATACTCACGTCTGGTTCCCTAAGTCTCTTCCTATGCGACCTGATGTTACCGTAATGCATCAAGGTCCTTCATATTCCTCCGTAGGACGTATTCGACGTAGTTTCTTAACAAATTCCAATTGCTCTGGCATTCGAGCATTCTAGAAACTATATTCGCAGATTTGAATCCGCCTATCTGCTCCTCTACTCCTTTGAGTGTTCCACCGGGTGCATCCGAAGAATGTGTGCTCAACATCGTCGCATGGCGCCTCGTGATAAATGCAGGCGGGATCATCGACTTCACTCATGCGGTGTAGATACTTTCGAAAATATCCGTGACTTGGAAGGAGCTGGGTCAGGAAGTAGTTAACTTCGCTAATAAGCCTTTCAACCCATCTCTCTATATTGGGAATGAGCTTCGCCGTCCATTCGTCTTTACGCTCCACCTGCTCTGCCATCGCCAGATTGTTTGGGACCTCCGTTTCCTGGTGCTTTTCCCGGGGCGATCCTCCCTCGAGTTCCATGCTTCCTTCCACTGGCCACCTTCCCATTTATCACGAGTACTGCTGCGGTCGAGACTGTGCAGTAAGCCGAAGCAAGCCTGAGCGCCGTTGTACGCTGCACAGCCTCTAGCACTCTGCGCTTGGTTCTAGTCCCTGCCGCATCCCCGCCTCCAGCCAGATCTGAGTCCTGATCATAACGTCTTGACGTCATCCATCTCCCGTGCCGAGATGATCGCCGCTATATCATCAGCGTATCCTGCCAGATGTGTATCCTCTTGCGTTTCCATGGCAAAAATCTCGTCATAAGTCAATGACTGGGCGAGCACCGAATGTGATCGTCCTAGCTCTTTGGCCCCCTGATATATCATAGAGCAGCTAGCGCTCTGTCAGGTATGCAGGGTTGTGAAATCTCCCTCGTAGATCCTTCACAATGACGATCCACCGCAAGTTGTTGAAAACATTTCGCACATCGATCATTTTTATATAAAAAATTATTTCCAATTTTATTTGTTTATTTTAGAATTGGACAAAAATTCTGCGGATGTTGCAGCCGAAGGAGCTATTTTAAATGAAATGTTAGAAATTGTTGCCAAACGTGCCGCTTTGCGACCATCAGCTTCTAATCACGACTTGGCAGGCACCTCTGATCTTTTAAGCACTGGAGATAAAACAGCTGTTTCCTCCAGCAAATTACAACTAAGTTCGAATCGTGGACAATCAAATGATAACGATGAATCAAATGTAGGTGTATTTTGTATCAATTTTTTTTTAATCTTTAATTATTTTTTTCTTTTTTTGTTTTTTTTTAATTGACAGATTTGAAATTCTAATTTATTTTGGAGAATACACGCCATCAAAATTGTTGCGGAAATTTTTTTAATTATTCAGCTTAAAATTTAAATAGTTTATTTTATTAATAATTTTTGGAAGCAATAATGGCTTAGAAAGAAACAGGGGCCACCAACCAACCAAGCAGGAGATAAAAATATAAAGTCGACAAATGAAAATCATTTAAATGAAAATGAAAAGCCTTCTTAAAATGCCTCATCGAATTCAATTTGTAAACTAACTTGATAACAATTTTAATATTAACTAAAAACACATACACACACAAATATTATTATTAACAAGAGAAAGAAAAAACGATTTTAAAACAAAAAAAAAATTTAACAAAAGTTAAATTTATAGCTTCTGATTCTCAAGTTCTCTCCATTTAGAAAAAGAGCGTTATGCCAAAAATACAAAAAAGCATTTTGTTTGTATTCTTTAAAAAAAAAGAAAAAGAAAAAAAATTTATAAAAATAAACAATTAAATAATTTTAAATAAATCTGATATAAAATTTAATTTTTTCACAAATTTATATCTGGTATTTAAATATATTTTTATTAAACTTTTTATTTGTTTTTATGACCTTTGCATGAACATTGATAAATCATTTATTATTCTATATTTTGTTTTTGTGTTTTCTTCATTAATTATAAATTTAGTATGAAATAATTTAAACGAATGTGCGTGCTATTTTTATGTTATAACTTTATCTTTATGTCTGTATGTTTCTTTACTTTTAAAAAGATTTTAGTTATGCCTGTAATTACGTGTATACATGTATTTATATATATATATATATATATATATGTCATTCATTTATATATTAAGTGTTTTGTTTTATTTTTTTTTAATTGATTTTATTTGTTTATGAATTATTTTCATAAATTACTTCATATGAAGTTTGCCACTCCAGGACATGGAGTTATAAAGGCAATAAATCTTAAAAAATAACCAACCAACCAATCAACCTTTGTCGCAATACAATTAAAAATGCAAAATAACTAATTTATTTTAATGTATTCTGTATAAAATAACGAATTTATTGTTATTGTCTATTTTTTTTTTCCTTTTATTTTGTTTATATATTTAAAAACAACAGCAAAAACAGTCAATAAAAGTAAATAATTTTGTAAAAAAACACATTTTTTCTTTATCATAGAGGTAAGAGAACTCGCAATCAAATATTTGTTGAAATTGTGATAAATTCAAAATCAATCGTTGATTTTTTTTTATTTGAAAAATGCGTTGATACGTTATTTAAAATGTTGTCCATCGTTAGCCAGTACTTTAACACACATCTTTCTGGTCGCATATGGATTTTGCGCCAAAAAAAAACTGCTCCGGTTTTGAGATAAAAAGTGAATTAAGTCTATTTCTAATAACCTGTTCTGTGACGTGAAGCGTATTCCAGTAACAGCATTTTGCATCGATCGAAGTAGATGAAAGTTAGAAGAGGCAAGGTCTGGGCAACAACGTGCCTTCTACTGTTTTTCAAATAGTTTTTGATCGGTCTTGCAACATGCTGCTGAGCCTTGGCCTCGCATCTGGTCGAATATTCTAGTAGTTTTTCTTTGATTGGTCTCCTCAAACAAATCAATTGTCTTCGGTACAAGTCCCTTGTGTTCCTCTGACCCGATTTCGAAGCAACAGTTTATAACACAAAACACGCTTCTAATCGCATCATATGCAGGCAATTACCTTGGCATCATGAATATTCGGCTTCGGCGTTGATTTAGCTGGTTGGCTGCGCTTCACATATTACTTTTTTCGCTTAGAGTAATCGTAATGTATCCATTTTTCATCACCAGCAACAATACAATGAAAGAATTTGTATTTTGTAGCGTTTAAACATCTTTTCAGACATGCAATTTTCTTGGTTCTGAGTGAATCCCAATGCTTCTAAATGGCTTATTATGTGAATCCCAATAATAATATAAGTTCTTTTTGTATTTAAGATTTAATCGAATAAGGTTTAATCAAAAAAGGTTCAACCGGACAAGGTTTAATCGAATAATAAGGATCGCATTTATTTTGCACGAGAGCATATATCAGAATATTTTTCTTTTTTGAGCACGGTAAATAATCGAATAAGTGGTTTAATTGAATACATACAATTTAATCGAATAAGTTTTGCAGCACGTTGTTTTCTTTCCCCCACATCAACACAAAGAAAAATTTTTGCACAAAAACACTAAGAAAGCAGTGAAGCATGGATGGCTGGAGGCTTATCAGTGATGGTGTGGTGCTGCACGGCAGCTTTAGTTACCGGGAACCTTAATTTTATAGAAGGCATCATGCTTAAAAACAGGTATCGTGACATTTTAAAAACTAATGTTAAGAAAAGTGCGAGCAAGTTAAGTTTTGCTGATACTCTTACATTTTCAGCCCAATCACGAATATTCCCTAGGAATTTCTTTCTCACGGAAAATAATTTTCTCGATAAAAAATTCCTCCAATCACAAAATCTGCGGAAACAAAAAATATTAAAAAGTGGCATCATTGAGTTTTATAACCAACTGTTTTGTTTATTTACATTTATTTTTCCTTTTTTTGTTTGTAACTTAAGATTTTTTATTTATTTACAAACGTTCATCGGAGAATTTTGTTTTTAATTTAATTAAAGTGGACAGATTGTAAATAACAAATAAAAAACAAAAAAATTGATTTAGTCGGAAACAATAATTTTACCAAAGAGGTTACTAGTCCTTTAATGACACTCTGAATCAATTTTCGTTTTCTCATGTCATGTTCGCTGTGGTTTATTTACGGTTTTGTTTTTTTAACAAGTCCACCAAAATTAAGCGATAGAAAACTTATTTTATTAAAACATTTATTTGTTCAATCACTTTACATGTCTGTAGGTAGGTAAGTATGTAAATACTACATATCGTTGGTCTCATGTAGAAAGGCCCTAACTCGCATATTTAAAACTTTACAGTAGAAGGTAAAAACACATTTAAATCTTAAGCTGACAAAAATTAACGTTTTTTTAAATGTAGGTTATTATTAAAATGAAGGACGAATTTGGTTTTCAAAACTTTTTTTATTTGTAAATACATAAAAAACTAAATAGAGATAGGGCTTTTTGTAGTCTCATTTCAGAGCATAAATGTAATTTAGGGCTTTTTTCTGTAGCGCTCAAAACAAATTATATTAAGGAAAAATCATGATTAAAATTACTAAAAAATATTGTTATTGCTTAAAAATATTAAGTTCGAAAATAAAAATAGTGTGTATAATTTGTAAAGCAACGAACGTATCATAAAAGTTTTGGCAGTCTATAGGAATTAATTTTTTTAGAGCTTGCAAATGCTCCCATTTTTTTTCGGAATTGCTCATTTTTTTTTATATAACCGTGCGTTCTATGTGGCAGAAGCTCATATTCGTCCGTAATATTTATTTTAAAATATATGAGCCCTGAAGGTTCGTATGCAAGAGCACGCAACATATTACAGTATTATCACCTGCCTTTTTTTCCTAAAGTTTAATTAGAAATTAAAATTCAAATAAAAATTGATAAAAAAATGTACAATAATTTCTCTTATTACCTGGTCGAATTGAGAAATATCGCTTCGGAAATTTTTCAAAATCTAAGAAAAACGTGTAATCCAAATGGTGTACTTCCAGACATGATGGATATTTCCTGGCTTCTTTGATCATTTGCACATACTGCGACGGCAAATTTATTTGTTTGTTTTTTGTTTTTCTTTCGATAAGAGAATGGGTTGCACTACACTCCATCTATGTATGCCTAACAATACTTACATTTCGTTCTTCACAAAAGTAGAGAATACCATTAGATAACGTAACGTTGCGATTTTGATAAAAGCAACCGTCTGAATAAATAATAATGTGTTATAACATTGAATCGCAATAAAAAAAACAAAAATTTGCATATTTTTTATTGCCGTGCTAAATTCTTTTAGGAAAGGGATAGAGAAGAGATGAAACAGGTGGTGAAATAAGACAGCAACAGCGACCAGTGACTATGCCTTTATCGCTGAGCAGCTCCACCGAAGTCAATTTTTATTTTTGTAGTGAAAAGAACCAAGGTCTTCGCTGGAAATCGAACCCCCACAACCCCCATACTGACAAGCTAGTACACTACCTACTAGTCTACAGGGGCACCTATACAAAACTATAAATCTATAAAACCGTAAATTAGGAATCGTAAAACATCACATAATTTGGCGAGGTAGGGCTTTAAAACTATATATTTTTTTTAGAAATAAGTTAGGGCTTTTTAGAATATTACTTGAATAACCGCTAATTTTGATCAAATTGCCTTAAATTTTTGTGAGGAGGTGTATTTGCATTAAATGCATTGGAATCACCAAAAAAATCAATTTGGAAAAAAGTGTGAATTAGGGCCTTTCTACATGAGACCGACGATATACAATATACATATATAAATATAGTTAGCATTTTACATAAAAATAAAAGTGAATTCTTAATATTATTTCTTACTACTGCGCTAATCTCAAAATAAAAGAATTGCTTTTTTTATCAGATATTTTTCTTGCGATGATGACCATTATTTGGCTTAAAATTAGAGGTACCATTATTTAATATAACAGTAGTTTTTGACTTTTGCTGGTGGTCGTAATATGTTTCTGTTGTCTCGCAATCATCTTCGCTTGAATATGGTTGTTCTGCTTGTATAAGTTCTATGGCACAACGCCTAGGAAACCAACCGCGTAAAATTCTTTTATTGTTTTCTTGCTTTTTAACATCGACAACAAGTTCTCCGAATAGCCAATGTTGTCGAAAGCGTGTTACTTTAATAATATCTTCAGGTTCCAAACGTAAACGAGGCTCATCAGTGCAGGGTAGTGATAGGCATACTCGGAAACCTTGTGAGAAAAGTGGTAAGTAGCAACCCGTAGCTGGACGTACACACTTGTACGTGCGAGTACGGGCACGTTTTTCACATTTTTGATCAATTTGTTCACACTAGAAAAGTAAAGGATTTCATTTTTATTGTTTTTATATATTAAGGATCAAGCAAAATTCATTCAAAACCTACAGTCAGAGTGTATTGATTGCAGCCGTCTTTTACAGGCCACTCAATTCCACAGCCTTTGTTTACATTAGCGTTTATGAAGACTTGTTTTATATTCTCCCACCAACCTAAATCGTAGGGATAAATAAAGTCCTTCAAATCCGGATTATGCATACGTCTGTACGTTGCCTTTTCAACAATCCACATCTCAATGCCCGTTTGATTTTTTACAATTGACTTTAGCTGTAAAAGAAAACTCCTTTACTTTCATAACTGCAGCGTATATGCAGCGTGGAATAAATAAGCTGTAGCTCTCTCTATTGTACGCCACAACTAAACCACGTCTCGATATCGTAATTTTTCTTTTCAACACTAGCCGCATCGTTCTTCATTCGAAAATAAAAGTTATTGTTGATTTACCTGAAAATAAAGCAGCATTCCTAAAGCTATGACGACACCAATGGCCAATCCCATGGAAAATATACACAAAATAATGCTGTACATAGAAAATTGCACAGTGGCCAGATGAGTTAGACCTCTTGACAAATACCAAAAGCGATGTATGCCTCTATAAAATGTGATGCATAGAATGACAGCACCATGCAAACTGCCAATAATAGAAAATGCCAAAAAGTATGTGAAATAGGCGTGATTGGCCCAACCAACACAATGATTAATCCACGGACAATGATGATCCATTTTTTTAATGCACCGATTGCCTGCAATTTAATTAATAAAGTTTAACTTGAACCTCAACTCCATATTTCATTTCACACTTACATTTTCGACAATGATGAGATCTGGGTGCTTTGTAGCCTTCACACACTTTACAATATTGTAGACTTTCAATTGCTTTCGGATCCTTGAAGAGAGAACAAATTAAGTCAATCTTTAAAAAGATTATAATTCAACCAAAAGTATCGACAAGTTACGTTGCACTCGTAAAGGGTGTTTTTATAAAGGTATAGAACTTTAGGTGATTTAAGTATGTTTAGTTTGGTTTGACATTTGGCAACATGAATAGACTGATGCCTGTACAACGTTTCCAATTTGTGGAAATTGGGCTCAAAAAAAATTTGTCGTTAGCCATGATGTGCAGAAGCTGGCTTCAACAATTATGTCTTTCAGTTCAAACATACACTACCGCTCATCTGATTAGGTTTGGCATTAAAATAATTTTGTTTACCATCTCTGTCTACAACTAACGCATAAACTAGTAATACAATTGGTTTCATTTCAAAATTGCATGTAAGTATACCTAAAATCTTTGAAAAAAATCTAACGGGAATATTGTGCCGTTATCTTAATACATGCTGTAAAAGAAATATTGTATTAAAACAATGCAAATTTATTTTAGTGTTTTTTTTTATTTCTTTATTATTTTTAGTTTGAAGGATAACATTAAACTTTAAAATAATAAACGTTTCGTTTTGGTTTTTCTGTTTTGTTTTTATTATTGTAATCAAAATTATTAAATGACTTGGAAAACTAAAAAAAGAGGGGAAAAAAGTAAAATATGAAAATAAATTGAATAATCTGCTATCCTTGTTGCTTAAATCAAAACTAAATAAGAAGACAATATGTGAGGCTTCAGTTCTATTTTTAATTTTTGTATCTTCAATAAAATTTATAACTGAAGTAGGCAAACTTTTTCTTTAAAGTCTATCCAACATAAAAACAAAAACAAATATTTATCAGAATTTTTGTTATAATTATTTAAGCAAATACATATATTTAACCTGCTGTAAAAATTGTTAATATTAATAGCTTAATGGTTTAATATAATTTCGTGGCATTAGTAAGACCATAAATTAGAACATGAGTCAAACTTAGATTTGTTTCTTTTCGTTAATATTTGTCTCACCGCTCTTTAATTGTTTCTCGTTTTAAGCTTAAGAGGTAACCTAAGATAAATTTCGACGAATACATAAAGTATTGGGATTATTAAACTTGTCGTTTGCTCTATTAGATATTACCGAATTAATAAGTATTAAAATAAACGAAAGCAAAACCTGTATTTTAGTCTCTTCTCTTTAGAAGTATCTAAGGCTTTTGATGAGCTTGATCATGAGAAAATAAATAAGCTAAATAATGATAAATCAGCTAAGCTCTGAGTTCAGGTTTTTGCGAATGACATGCTTCCTTGTATTCTCATATTTAAGCGGTCGAAAACTGTTGGTTTCTTTAAATGTTCAAAAGTCAAACATCCAAAAAGTTAGCTTGAGAGTGGCTCAAGGATCCGTTCTAGGAACCCTGATTTTTTTCAATATATCTAAATAGCTTCTTTATTATTATTTACTCACAATCTTGTATATTTTATGCGTTTGCAGATTTCGTACAATTTATATTTCACCATCATCAATCATTGCTAGAACTGCAGATTGACATGAGTTAGATGATAACGAACAATTTTTTACTAAATTCATCTGACAAAAGTTTTAAAATTTGGTCCACTGTCGTCTGACGAGAGATAAAGGTCTGATAATAAATTGAAAATCTTGGGTGTTGTATTGAATGATTATTTTAATTGCTCGGAACTTATCAGTTCAATTTGCTCCAAAGTAGACTTTATTCTCCGTCATCTGTACTCCCGCAATATTTCCCTTCCTTTTCATGTTAGGTGCAAAGCCGCTCATGCGTCGCTAAAGTCGCAGATTTTATGCTGTCTGAATGTGTTTACCTACAACACGTCAAGTGATATTCCCAGAATCCAACTCTTAGTTACTAAAATAAAACGATTTGTATTGGATTTCTCCAATGTACTAAAACGTCGTAAACACTGTGGCAACCCACAAGCCCTACTGTGTGATTAGATTTACATCTGCGCCTGGCCATGAAGCCTTAACTAGATGGTGGACCAAACCACTGCATAATTTGGAACGTCATGCTCGTCCTAGGAAGCCGAAGCCATAATTCTATGCAACAGAACTTTCTAGTTGCAACTTCGATGATTGCAGAGCAGGGCTACAAATCATCACTCCTTGCTTAAGAGTTGGAGACTTTCCAACTCCATTGCAGTAAACCCACATTCTGCCCATCAATCCACTGTTTCACCAGCCTTGCAGTATGAATTGGAGCGTTATCATGTTGAAAAGTCCATGAAATGGGTCCAAAGATGTCATTGAATAGTGGAAAAGCTTTTTCTAGGACTCCTTTATAATTTACTGCATTCATTTTCGTTGAAAGAAACTGCAGTTCAACTGTGCCGTAATATGAAATAGCATCCCACACCATAACACCACCTGCACAGCTATGATTTCGCTTTACATAAAGTTCTTCCTTACGGAGATCATGGAAATAGTAATTAAAACCATCAGGACCATCCAGATTGAACTTTTTTTCGTCTGAAAAGACAACACGTTTCCATTCGTCCTTCCAGGTCATGTAATTTTTACCAAACTTTAGGCGATGTTCCTTACGTAAAGGATTAAGTGGTGGCTTTTTTTGTAGTTTCAATCTTTTTAATTGTTTGGCATTTTGAATGACTCGCTTTACAGTCGCTAAACTACTTTTACAACCAACTTTTACCTTTATTTTTGCTGCTGATTCTTTCGAATTGGAGGCAGATCTAACGATCGCTCGTCTTTAAGTTGCTGAAGTTGCTCTATAAGTGCCTCCTTTCATGTTTTTTCCATAGGTATTTTCATTTCGTAAGAAATTACTCACACAATTTTGGCTTTTGTTATTTTTTTTTTTTTGCAATTTCATTGTGAGAAAGGCCTCCTCCTTCTGCGTAGATTTTAACTTTGACCCTTTCGGCTTCAGATAAAGGTTTTCCACGACCCATTTAAATTACAAATTGTTATAACAGTTTAGAAATTAAAAAAAAAATTATTCAAAACAACGCACTCGCGGTCAAACGTTAGTGTAAACTAATACAATTAGTCGTAAACCTATTCTGATGAGCTTAAAAAAATGCATTGTTTTAATACAATATTTCTTTTACAGCATGTATTAAGTTAACGGCACAATATTCCCGTTAGATTTTTTTCAAAGATTTTAGGTATACTTACATGCAATTTTGAAATGAAACCAATTGTATTACTAGTTTATGCGTTAGTTTTAGACAGAGATGGTAAACAAAATTATTTTAATGCCAAAACTAATCAGATGAGCGGCAGTGTATATGCTTTGATACACGTGCGATTTTAAATTATCAAACGCTGTGTTCTTAATTTGCTTTCTTAAATAAAATATTAATTTGGAAATTTACACGAACGAATTTTATATAAATAGAGGCGGCAAGTTAGTTAAGACAGACGACTGTAGGTTGTATACATATACAGGCGTATTAAATATTTACGTTTTTAAGAAAATTTTAATTTAATTTTATCACTGCTAAATTACTTCTGAGCAATCATCAATCTATCGATTGATAAATTTTTAAAAATCCATTAACGTCTCTTACTCGTTTCGTATGTAAAGATGGCACACATTTGTTCTCTAATAAAATCAATCATGGAAATATTTTTAGCGTTTTGAACAAAAAAAAAATGTTTGCTTTCACCTGTAGATGACTGATTGCACATGACATAAAATCAATAAAAAGATATTTTTGTTGTTCGAAACTGCGACTTAAATATTTTAGCGTGAGAAATATATGCGAAGTTGTAAAAGTAGTTGTAGAAGAAATTTATTACCATAATTTTGTTGGAAGACGGAAAAGAGAGGAATAAAGTATAAAAAAGCTGTGCTTTAAAAAGGAGCATAAAAATTATAGAAATTCTAGAAATAGAAAATTCACAACGTCTTGTAATGTTGTATTGTTGTATAGTAATACAATAGTTTAGTTTGATCGACGCTTATTATTATTGAAAAATATTACATTTCGCATAGGGGTTTCTAAAGCCGTGTATTGGTCCCACACTACGGATCAAGTCTTTTATCCAAAAACGTTTTATTTTAAATTTAGTTGTACATGCAGTAATCGTTGTAAGAAGTTTACTTTCCTTGCTATTATTTATTAATGTATAATTATAGTCAATTTACTAAAGTTTATATAAAATTTTATCTTTTATAAAAATTCTTTTTACAAAATTGCAAGTTGAAAGTTAAAATAGATAATTAAAATTTTATGCTGTATTTTTTCCATTACAACTATACAACTGATATAATCATAATAAACGATACATGTTAAAAAGAAAGTTTTTGAACAGATCAACAACAAGTGCTTAAGAAGATTTGAGAGAGATATACTGTAAAATAATGCGCAACAAGCTTACAAAACTACAGAAAGACTCAACTTTAGATCAGTGATGGGCGAACTACGGCCCGCAGGCCACATCCGGCCCGGGAGAGGTTTCAAGCCGGCCCGAGAGAGGTTTCAAGCCGGCCCGCCGAGCGTTTT
This sequence comes from Trichopoda pennipes, assembly GCA_030448955.1. Taxonomy (NCBI): domain Eukaryota; kingdom Metazoa; phylum Arthropoda; class Insecta; order Diptera; family Tachinidae; genus Trichopoda; species Trichopoda pennipes. Next base: position 2,698,272 of record JASKUP010000094.1, read on the forward strand.
TCAAAAAAAAAAATTATGTTTTAAAAAAGATATAAATTGACAATTTTTGCTGAAAAATGCGATGCTTTCATATTATATTGTGTACAAACTGCGTAGTTTTCTGGGAAATATTGTACACACAAGACAACAACAACTTTCTGATGCAATATTCCAAGAAGAAACTTTAAAAAAGCATGAAACAAAAAAACACTAATATAGACCTATTGTATTGTGCCCAAACTGCGTAGTTTTCTAGGAAATATTGTACACACAAGAGAACAACAACTTTCTGATGCAATATTCCAAGAAGAAACATAAACTTCATAAAACAGTAACAACTAATATAGAAAACTGAACGTATAACATAACAACAACTATTATATGTGAGATCTAGAAGATTCTTGAATATTCGAGACAACATGCGCAACAAATATAAAAGGGCCAGCGATGGATTAATCAGCAATTAGTAAAAGTGTAAATCTCGTGACGTAAAGAATAAATTGTGAAGTAAAATTATAAAGTTGCCAACGTACAGTTTTATTTGTGTAATTAAAATAATAAAGTGTATTGTAAATACCACCATAAATGTCAATAGAAAATAGAAAGAGAGAAAAATTGATTCGGAATGTCGAGTATTTCAAGAAGAGTGAACATGGAAGTACTTCTTTATGGAATATAACCAAAAACCTATTTGTCTTATCTGCCAAGAACCGGTAGCTATACTAAAAGATTATAATCTCGCTAGGCACTTTAATTCAAAACATCTTGGGTCAAAGTACTATAAAATGACAGATGAAGACAAGAAACTTCATTCAGAGGAATTGAAAAGAAAAATATTTAGTCAGCAAATGTTTTTTAAAAAATCAAAGAAGTGTCCAGCGATCCTCCACGTTAGCTGGTCACGTTGTTGCCTATAAAATAGCAAAAATTAACAAACCGTTTTCTGAAGGAGAATTTATTAAGGATATGTTAATTAGCATTAAAAAAGTATTATGCCCAGAAAAGGTAAAAGATTTCGAATCTATAGGGCTGTCACGTAGAACGGTCACAAAAAGAATTGAAGCGATTTCTGCTTATTTAACCAATCAACTCGATGGACGTCTTAAAAAGTTTAAGTATTTTTCAGTCACTATGGACGAGAGTGTTGACTGGTGTGATACAGCCTAACTTCTAATTTTTATCAGAGGAGTCGATGAAGACTTTGTAATAACCGAAAAACTTGCTTGTTTGACATCTTTGAAAGGAAAGACGACAGGAAAAATAATTTATGATGAATTTAGAGAAGGGATGGAATCTCTTAATGCCCCAATTTCCAAATTAATTAATTTAACAGCTGATGGAGCACCTAGCATGGTGGGAAAATATACGGGGTTTGCAGGAGTTTATAAAAGTCAGAATCCTGAAAGCGAAACAATTTTTTTATATTGTATAATCCACCAGGATGTTCTTTGCAAGGCTGCCTTGGATATTAACCACGTACTTAATTATTTTAAAATTAATTAATACCATTCGAGCCCGTGGTTTGTTACATCGACAATTACAAGAGTTTTTATCGGAAGTTGATGCAGAATTTTCAGATGTACTTTATTACACAAAGATCAGATGGCTGAGTTGTGGGCATGCCTTCTCGAGAGTTTAGAGTCTTCTCGAAGAAATTAAAGTTTTTCTAAAAACCAAAACTGAAATTTGGATCGAGTTTGCTTTTGCATCCAGTTTGCTTTTTTCACGGATTTACTCGAGCACTATAATAAACTGAACAACAAGTTACAAGAAAGAAATCAATTTATTGATAAAACTTGGGGCAGTTTGAGGTCTTTTAAAACTTAATTATTTATATTTTCTAAATGTTTGGAAAAAAAATTATTTGACTCATTTTCCAAGACTTAATTCTTTAAGGCCTGTGAGTGAAGAGAAGTTAAAAGTCTTTTCACAATCTTTATTAAAACTGTATTCAGAATTTGAGGCCAGATTTGCTGACTTTAAAAAAAATCCAATCATGTTTAGATATTTTTTCAAGGCCTTTTAATGTTAATCCTGAGAATGTTTCATCTGATCTACAATTGGAAATTATAGAATTGCAATGTAATAATAATTAAAAACAGCTATTTTTAAATACAGATAAGCTTAATTTCTATAAATCCTTACCAAAAGATGAATTTCCAAAGCTAATTAATCATGCGCAGAAAATTATGGCAATGTTTGCTTCCTCATATTTATGCAGAAAAAATTCAATAAGAAACCGAATGTCAGACGAGAGTCTATTTAATATATTAAAAGTCCCATCCTTCCAGCTGGAACCAGATTTTGAGAAAATTATGTCAAGTTAGAAACAGATCCATGCTTCCCATACATCTGGAAAATCTTAAAATCATAATAACGGTTTATTATAAAATATCTTATAAAATTTGTATGTTGTTTTCAAATATTACGTAATATAACTAATAAATATATAGCTTAAACCGATCTTTTAATTGAACAGCAACCCCATAATTTTTTAATGAATGATTCTCTATGTTTTTTTTTTTAATTTAATGGCCCGCCGCAAAATTTTTTTTAAATTAATTGGCCCGCCACCCAAAAAGTTCGCCCATCACTGCTTTAGATTATCCGAGGAAGAATTAGTTCTAAAATAGTTCTTTAATTAGAAAATCTCTAGATGTAACATTTTCATGCGTAATTTCATGTATTATGTCCAAAGGATATTATTTCCTGTTGGTTCCAAAAATATTTAAAAAAATATTAATCTTAAAAATGTCTGTTATTTATTTTTAACTTTCTTGGCTGAATATAATTCTCATTTAGTGAATTAAATTTGGGGTACAAAAAACTAGTGTAGGCATAAGTAAAATATAATTTTAGTATTTACTTTTTAATACCTCATCAAGTAGTTGTCCCTTTAATATTTCCTAAACTTAAGAAACACAAGTAAGGGCTTTTAAAAGCTTTGGACAACAAATAATAGACTTTTGAATACGCAAACGCTTTTATGCACATTGTTTAGAGCATATTTCTTTAAGCACTTTCCTGAAGGTTTTCCCCTTAATATTTAATTGCAACATGATCGAACATGCTGTGTATAAAAATGTTCTTTGAGCCAACCAGTTCAAATCGTCTCTTCGTTCCTACGTCAAAGATAGTGTATACGTATTTATAAATAGTTGTATACAATGTAAAGTAATAAAATGGAAATTAATAATAAAATATGTCGGGCCAATGTCCACCTGTAATACAGCAGACGTCCACTGTTTTCACAAAATGTTTAAACACAGTTGCAACAAAGCTTCGCTTATATCGTCAATATAACGCCGAATTTCATCTTTCAGAGTGTCAGTTGTTTGTGAGTTATTCACGAAAGGCCGGTCTTTTAAATGGCCTCAGTGAAAATAATAATAAAACGCACAGCGGTCTTAGAAGGAGTCTTATTACAAGAAAAAGCTGCTGGAATTTTTGAACTGATACAGGGAAATTTTTACCATTTTTACAGTAAATGTTCACAATAAGCACCCCCCCCCCCCCCCCATTTATCAGTCTTTACCATCTCGACATGTGTCAACGGGGTTATAAAGGAGCCCAGTCCCCTGAAAGCTGGCAGGGAGTTAACTGAAAGCTCCACGTTATTTCCACGGGAATCAGTAAGCCCCACAGTTCACCTTTTTGTCTCTTTAGCCTTTCAGCTGCTCTCTGTCTATAGAGGTAGGCCCTTCGGGAATATCGTGGTGGTTGTGGTTTCGCGGCCCTCATGAATTTAATTAAGGGGCAAGGAGAACAGTGAACAGGATCCAGTGAGCATGCTAGTCATGTGTTCTGGACCACAAGTTGAATAGTCCCCAGTTCTTCAGCAGGGAGTGGGGGTTGGCGACCCTGCTTCGAAACCTCCGAAATTGCAACTAGGAATAGAAATTATCCTTCGGCTTCCTAGGGCGAGAATGACGCTACATTTCATCCACAGTGGTTCAGCCACCACCAGGTTATGACCTACGGTCGACACTGGTGTAAACCTTGTCACGTATGTTTACAATAAGAATTCTTTGCTCAAGAGTCTAACGTAACGTAACGTTCCATGCTTAACTTTTTAAATTAAATAAATAACAAGGGATGACTGATCAACTCTTGAAATTTATTCATTTGGCTAGTACTTTATTTCCTAACCTCAAATTTGTCCACACTCTCGTAAATTTATTATAGGTCCTGCAGATAATCCAGCCAAACATCAATAATTACGATAAGACTTTCTTTGTCGCCTCTAATGCGTATGAGTATTAAAAAAATTACAAAGGAAATGATAAACTTAAGGCAGACAATGCCTGCGGCGAAAGGCCACAAAAATTGCTAACTCAGCAAGGGGAGTTTTATTTATTGTATAATTTAGTAAATTAAGTTTTATTATATAATAAAATTTATAAGCGCAATTTTATTTATTTATGCTTGATTCCTTTAAATAAATATTTCATGATATTCTCATAAAACATTTATCCAAATAAAAATAAAAAATAAATTTGAAATGTATTGTAATGGGGTAGAGCATATCCATATTGCAATATCACTATTGCTCACAAAGCTCATCATGATTAAAAATAAACAATGTTTTTTGTTGTTTTTGAAATGTTTTGTAGTGTAGTGCTATGCCGATTTTATGAAAATTTTCTCATAAAATCAGTTTGGCTTTGGATATAAGACTCTTAGGTTTTTTTCAATACAATATTGGGGTAAAATTCACTGATGAGCTATGTGAGCAATAGTGAAATTGCAATATGGATATGCTCTCCCCCATTACAATACATTTCAAATTTATTTTTTATTTTTATTTGGATAAATGTTTTATGAGAATATCATAAAATTTTTATTTTTAATAAAAATTTTTGTAATAAATATTTTATGAGAATATCATGAAATATTTATTTAAAGGAATCAAGCACGAAATAAAATTGCGCTTATATTGAAAAAGATTCCGAATAATTATAAATTACTTATAATAAAATTTATTTATATTTTTTTTTTTATTTATACTGCTCACCTGAGGTTTCCAATTTTTTGGCAAGATACCGGGTCCTATGAGTGTTGCCATTATATAGTTGAATGTGGCCATGGAAGAAAATATTAAAAATACGGCTTGATTAAGGAAGCCCCCTAAAGATTTATTAGGTGGCCACCACATAGAGTTCATGTAGAGAGTGGTTAATGTTATGCATTTTATTATACCTAAAATAATAATAAAATATTTGTATTGTTAATAAAAATTTAAAATAAAACTTTTAATAAAACTCCAATTGACAAAATTGCAACAACAAAAAATACATAATAATTATAGTTTATTGGCCTCCTTTACTTTCTCTTGAAATCACACGGTGTTCTGTGCACACAACTTTTTGAAATTTTGTGATTTAGAATAGTTTTTTAATAACTTTATTTTAAACTTCGCAATAAATTAAATAAATAAATAATTTACTATATTTTTTTCCCCTCTAAATAATTTATAAATAAAATAATAAAAATATTTATGACACTTTATATTGCAAGAAATGTTGTTAGATGTCAGTTGTCAGCAGATTTCGATTCGAACTCTTCTTCTTTATTTCGTCAATTTATGATTGTTTGCGCTCCATATTTAAAAATTAAAAAAATTGTATCACGTTAATCTATCTTCTATCTGTCTGTTGGTTGCCAGTGTTTGACGAGATGCGCCGTCGGATTTCCACCAATTTTTCACAGTATCTTGGTAATGGTCGTTCGCTGGTTTGTTTTTAATGCTGTGAGTATTCCTTCTTTGTGAAAAAGGTTAGTTAGTCTGTATATTTTTGGTCCTGTATAAGTAAAGGTGTGCCATCGTGCTGTATCGGTTGTCTCTTTGTCTTCTTTATTCCTGTTTTTAGTGTTTTATTGTCTAAGAAGTTTATCGATGGTGAGCTTGTAGCCGTTATTTATAGCTATGGTGTAAATTGTGTCCAGCTCTTTGTTGTACTTATCTGGAGTAAGTGCGATTATCAAAGGTCTAAATGCTGCTAGTTTATTTTTGATAGGGTCTTTCGAGGTATTGTGGATGGTAGTATCCGTCGTAGTTGATTTTCTATAGAAGTCAAATGTTAAACAGTCAGTTCCTCGTGTTATAGTGATGTCAAGATAATGTAAATTTCTGTCTTGTTCTTTTTTCATTGCATATGTAATCGTAGATTTTTTTCGCCGTTGTCTTGTTCAAGGTTACATATGACGTCATCTACGTATCTATAGTAATGAGTTATTTCGTGTTTTTCCATTAGTGTTTTTACGTGTAGTGATTCGAGATGTTGCATGAAAATTTCCATGAAGATTACGGAAGTTGGGTTTCCCATACCGAGTCCGTCAGGTAATTTGTTAGTGGTTATTAAACCTAAAGTAGTTCTGTTTCATTATCGTCTTTGCAATATCTATAACATCAGTGATCTGTTGGCTTTCGTATAAATTGTTTAGTGTGTTGCGTAGGATATCTAAGGTTTCATGTGTTGGTATTGAAGTATATAGATGCTTGATATCAGAGGAAAAGCGTCGTGTGTTTTCGGTTATTTTGATATCATTAAGTTTATCGATAAGGTCTTGTGTATTACGTATAGTATATGTGTTTTGTAAATTTATCTTTTCTTTAAGTAGGCCGGTGAGGTGTTTAGCTAGGTGGTATGCTGGTGCAGGTCTGTAGTTTATAATGGGTCTCATTCGTATGTTTTCTTTATGTATTTTTGGTTGTGCTTCGAGTGTTGGTGGTCCTGGATTCATGTTCATGTATTTGTATACTTTTCCGTCTGTAAACGTTTTGCAGCATTTTAATAGGCTGCGTATTTCCCTTTGGAAGGATCAGTTGGGTCATTTTTAAATTTAGTGCAGTTGGTCTGTTGTATAAATTGTTGTGTTTTGTCTATATAATCTTTTTTGTACATTACTACAATCGCGTTTCCTTTGTCCGCCTTTTTAATTATTAGGTCATTGGCCCTAATCGGTTTAGTAATTTTTTGCTCGTTGGGTTAAAATGATCGGATGGGTTACAATAATAATAGAAGTATGTATATGGTAAAAAAAGGTGATGGTCGTTTTAATAAATATATAGACTTGGTTTAGGCATACAATAGCCAACACTACAGAACTGATTGATAAACTGGAGAATGTTAAAATAACGGAGAACACAAAACTGGTCTCTTTTGACGTGGAGGACTTGTATCCATCAATTCCAGTAATGGATACATTAAACATTGTTCATAAGACAGTAGAGAACAAAACGGAAAACAAGGAACTGGCAATACAACTTACAGGCACACTGAAAGCGACACTAGAACAGAATTACTTTAAATTTAACAATAATTTATATATAGACAAACAACAGGACTAGGGATGGGAAATCCAACATCTGCCATCCTCATGGAAGTATTTATGCAGAACTTAGAAGAAGAATACGTAAAGGAATTAAAAACCAACTTCAGAGTAATATTCTATGCAAGATATGTCGACGAGATCTTATGTATACTAGAAGGAAATAACGATGAGCAAATTCTAGATTACTTGAATGGAAGACACAAGAACATAAAATTTACAATGGAAAAAGAAGAGGAGTGAAAAATTAATTATCTAGACCTAACGATCAAGAGGAACATAATCTCGACCAGAATCGAATATGAAATATACAGGAAACCAACAGCAAGGGACACAATAATACACAACTCATCAAATCATCCCCAGCAATCAGGCAGTTAATAACAAGACTCGATAGAACACCACTAACACGGCAAATGTATATGAAGGAAATGGAAACAATATACACCATAGCGGAAAACAACGGATACAAAAAGCACCTCGTAGATAACATCATGAAACAAATTAGAACGAACAGAGAACAGGAGAATGAAAGGGAAAAATAGGCTACATTAACATATATGGGAAAATCAGCGTATAAACTGGCAAAATTCTTTGGAAAACACAACATCAATACCGCATTCAGGACAAGAAACAACCTAGGCAGAATACTGCGGAATAAAACAACCGAGACAAATCTACTAGACAAACAAGGAGTGTACAAATTAACTTGTACATGCCATTACAGCTACATCGGGCAAACAGGACGAAAAATTAAGACCAGATTTAGGGAACACATTAGAGACTGTAACAAAAAACTACGAGAACCAAAATCAATTCCAGAATCAAATTTTGCGAACCATATATTCAATAACAAATGTACACCAGGACATATAAAAACAACGGTTAAACTGCTTCATACACGGCACAAGGGAAGGAGACTAAATGTATTAGAAAACATGGAAATATACAAACAGAAAACATTTGACGGACAAATATTTGAACCATTGAAAAATTTTTACAAAAAAACAAACATTACACCAACACAAACACGTTATGTAGGTGCACAAGACCAAAGCCATAAAGAACATCATAAACGTACAATTACGGATTATTATGTCACATAAAAAAAACCCCCAATAGGTCCACACATAAACACAAATGGACAACAAGCATGTTCGTAAAAGGATTTAGTTAGGAAGAAAGACGAATGAAAAAGGGAGCGACAAATTAGGTAAAAAGAGACAAACGAAAAAAGAGAGAGAGAGATACAGCAAAAAAGAGAGAAAGTGACGAATGCAATAACACGAAGGAAAACACGAACAAGACGAACTATATAAACACAGCTGACAATAGAACGCAACTAGTACGAAAAGAACACTGAAGATGGCAAACGGCCGAAAATAAATCTAATACTGTCTCCAACAGACGAACAAGCGTGATTTGATTTACATCTGCACCGACCATATAGTCATAATCAGATGGTGGTCAAACCACTTGGTTGATTGGACACCAACCACGCCCCAGGAGGCCATTGAATACGTATATCCTCCGGTCACTTCTAGTAACAATTTCGAAAGCCCGAAGTAGGCCGCAGCCTTCACTCCTTGCTAAAGAGTTGGAGACTTTCCAACTCCTGGTCCAGAACGCATGAAGCTCTTTTTTATCAAGAACACGACAGCATTCATACTCACTAAACCTGAACCATTCATTGTGTTAATTTGAATGATTCGACCCACAAACTCTCACGAGGGTCCGAAACCACAACCACCACGATACTCCCATATAGAGGCCAAACTCAATAACCAGTCAGAGCACATCATTGTCTAAAGAGAACAAATAGTGTACTCTGGGGCAACTGATTTCCCGTGGAAATATGTGGGTTGTCCAGGTGACTCCTACTAGCCTTTGAGGGGCCTGGGCTCCCTTTTACCCCGCAAGACACCAGTCTAAATGGAATAGTAGGTTCCAAAAAGACTATAATGTGCCCCCGGGGGGAGCAACAGACGAACAGGTAGCAGTGCCATACACACTTCAGTGGAAAAAATAAGAGACGCAAAAAGTGTTGATATGTCATCTAAAGAAAAACCCATGATTCGCCTAAAAATAGTAACTCTTTGCACAATGCCGATGGTTTCACTATTCGGATTAAGCTTTTCATAAGAAAAAGTTTTCGATGCATTTTGTACCGATTGGCATCCAGAAATTTGTATCCAAGCAGGATACAACAACATTTCTTGGTTGTGGGTTGTCCAGGTGACTCCTACTAGCCTTTGAGGGGCCTGGGCTCCCTTTTACCCCGCAAGACACCAGTCTAAATGGAATAGTAGGTTCCAAAAAGACTATAATGTGCCCCCGGGGGGAGCAACAGACGAACAGGTAGCAGTGCCATACACACTTCAGTGGAAAAAATAAGAAACGCAAAAAGTGTTGATATGTCATCTAAAGAAAAACCCATGATTCGCCTAAAAATAGTAACTCTTTGCACAATGCCGATGGTTTCACTATTCGGATTAAGCTTTTCATAAGAAAAAGTTTTCGATGCATTTTGTACCGATTGGCATCCAGAAATTTGTATCCAAGCAGGATACAACAACATTTCTTCTAATCGCGGATTCACATAATCTTGCAAAAGGTTGAACGATCCATGGTTAAATTTACATCATTCGCTTTATCTCAGTAATGCTGCCAGCTGAATACTTGACAGAGTGGAACATTTTGGAAGGTGTGGTGATAAATAATTTATTATCATCTGAAAGGCTCTTTTATTTAATATGTAAAACGATATGACACTGAAAACGGAAAAAGTATAGATGGTAACATTAAAATAAAACGCTATTGTTCACATTGTTTCTTTCATATCCAATGGATTTGATAAGAGTCGCAAATAGCTTTTCTTAACTCGTTTATCTCTTAATTGTTCTCTTTTTAAAAATATTGACAGCAACAAAGCGCCAGGTATTTCAATTTGTTTTTAATATAAAAGCAATAATTTTGATTTGCTTTCTCTTGATATTTTGACAAAAAACACTAATTAATTTTCAATACATAAAAAAGGTCATCAAAGCTTAACAAAACATCACCTATTTTCATGAGTTTTCGAAAATATAAAAAGTTATAATTTTTGTGGTTTTTAGAATACCACTAGTGATTTAAAATCTTGTGATTTTCAGAACATTCCTATTTATTAATAAGTTTTTAAGCACAAGATTTAAATAAAAAATATTTTTAGAAATTTAAAATTTTTATAATTTCGCTACAACATTCAGAAACAATAAATTGTATGTTATTTATGCAATCTTATTCCTGATGATGCCACCGAGAAAAAGGATGAATAAAAAAAGTTACCTTAAATAAAATGATTGTATTTTTTTGGGTATGATTTTACGCCAACCCGCGTCAAATATGGTTTGGGAACGTACCGGTTTTTATTAAGAAAATTTTAATCAAATATTTAAAATGCGAGTTAACAAAATTAAAAAAAGAAAATATATAATAAATATAAAAATACATAATATAAATATAAAATATATAATAAATATATTATATAAATATAAATATATAATAATTATAATTATTATCTATTGACCTTTTTTATTATTTTATAACTAAGTTTTTAAGCACAAGACCCTTATAAAAAATTTTTAGAAATTTTAAATTAGTAATTTATAATTATTCGGAATCATTTTCAATATAAGCAATTTTATTTTTCTTGCTTGATTCCTTATATTGAAAATGATTCCGAATAATTATAAATTACTTATTTCCATTGCATGTGCCCGTTGCTTTTTTGTAAATTTTTTTTAAACTATTTACAAATATTTTTTATTTTCTGGAATTTTCAAATTACATATGAATGGTTTCCAACGGAAACCCTTACGTAAAAATGATTGAAAATAAACAATGTTTTTTGTTGTTTGAAATGTTTTGCTGTGTTTGTGTAGAAATATTTTTGAGTCTTGCTGTCTATGCTATGTTGATTTTATGAAAAATTCTTATAGAATCAGTTTGACTTTGGATATAAGACTTTTAGATTTTTCTATACAATATTGGGGTAAAATTCACTGATGAGCTACTTGAGCAATAGTGAAATTGCAATATGGATGTGCTCTCCCCCGCAGTAATACATTTCAAATATTTTTATTTTTATTTGAATAAATGTTTAATGAGAATATCATAAAATGTCTATTTTTTAATAAAGATTTTTGTAATAAATATTTCGTGAGAATATCATGAAATATTTATTTAAAGGAATTAAGCACAAATAATAAAATTACTTAGATTGAAAATGATTCCGATGAATAAATTACTTAAATTAAATACCTGTATCTATTAATCATTATATTCTACAGTTTATTTAAATTATATAATTCTTATAAATTTATTTAAAAAAAATGCAAACTAATCCATACTATGATACACATTGTTATAAGAATGTTGTTGTTGTTTTTCCATTGATTGCAGCGCCAGTTTTTCTTTAAGTTCCAATTCTCTCATGGCTATTCTTTCCTTCATTTGTAATTCCATTATTTTTAATCTTTCACGGCTATCGATTTCTTTTTCCTTAAGTCTGATTTCTTGGCGAAATTTTTCCTTTTCAAAAAGGAATTTCTCTCTCGCTAATTCAAGATCATGTTGTTTTGTTGTAATATCTTCATCAAATTTTCTTCTCTTATAATTAAATTTACCCATCTGAACTGCTAATATATCTTTTTCTATACTTTTCGGAAAATGACTCACAGTGGCTTGTTCGTGCAGACATTGAGCGGTGAAATTAGTAGTTGAATTATTTAAATTATCATTAACGGAAACGGATTCTTGATTTGAAGATTCCTCATCAGAAGAAGATTCTTTAGGATTTGGTTTTGTATAATTGTCCATATCGTTGGGAAATAAAATATCAAATTCATCTACGTACCAACATATTTTCAACACTATATCTATAATTAATTAATTGATTATAATGTTATACATTTTTCTATGAATATTTAATTTTTGTTTAACATACTTCTTATTTCTTCACTATCCATATCAATAGAATCTTTTTTATTTAGTTGATATTCTTTCGCTCTGCGATATACTGTACGCATGTTGCGTACTTTATATGCGACAAGTTTCCAATAAATATCCATTTTGTTTTCTTGCATAAATTTTGTGTAATAGACTCTTGCTGTCGGATTCTAAAATACAATATAAACATATTTCATATAATAGTTATAGTTTTTTGACCTTTTTAATATTTTTTAGTAGTTAATTATAAAGCACTAGATCACTATTTAATAAAAAATTTTTAAAAACTTTTATTTTTTATTATTTTTTCGATATTTCGCCACACCGTTGGTTGGCATTTTTTTGATTCAATCAAAAAATTTTTTCAATTAGTTTGTTTATTATTTTTGTTTTTCCTGATGATGTCAACCAACGGTGTGGCGAAATATCGAAAATATAATAAAAAATAAAAGTTTTTGAAAATTTTTTATTAAATAGTGCTTTATAATTAACTACTAAAAAATAAATAAATATGCATATTTTATTAAGCACATAAAACAAAAGGAAACGGTGGGCAAATTTGAGGTGAAGAACTTAACTTCAATTTTACAACTTCAGTTTTATTGGTTTCGTAATGCCATTAGAATTAAATTTTACTTTTTAAATTGTTGCATAGAGCATTTACCTCATTAGATTTTTATTAAAAAAAAATGTCTTCACAACGAATTTATAAAAGAAAAGTATAGAAAACGTTAAGTACAAGCCCGATGAAAATGTTTGCCCAACATCCTATTGTATTGTAAATATTTGTATGCCACATAATACGGGTCTAATTTAAACAAATGTTTATTTTTAAACTATTATTTATGTAATACATCATATTAAGTTTTAATGTACTCAATGATATGATTGCACATTTCGCGGAGACAGGTTAATGTTTCTGTATTCAAGTATATTTGGTTCTTTTATCGTCGTGTTTATACTTGTAATTTGTATATTTTCATTTTGCAAAATGATAAAGTAATAATAAGTGGTGTGTGTCATCAGTCTTTTTTATAAACTTTTCTTTTTTACCCGTTTATTTGATCTAGTTGAAATCAGATTTCAATATTTTGTCCTCATTTTTTCTTATATTCAGATTTGACGTTGTTGAATTTGCGTGGCCAACATCTACTACGTTTTACTATTTTTCAAATATTTTATTATTTGAGCTTCGTAAGTAAATTGGCTTAAAGCACACGCGCCTTCTTTTGTTTTTTTTGATACCAATTATTAATGGAATATGATTTTGGGCAAAAATCCACCAACGTCCGCTCTTTTCACAAAATTTTGAAGCACATTTTGTAACAAAGTTTCGCTTAGCTCGTCAACGAAACACCAAATTTTATATTTCAGATCACCAGCTGTTTGTGGGTTTGCCTTAGAGAAAATAGTCCAGCGACGTTAAGTCGCAAGATCGAAACGGCGAATTGAGACCATCAAATTAGAAATTAAGCCCACCCATTAAACAAAATATTTAGAAAAAATAATATTTGGTATACAAGTCAATAACGTAGATTTAGATAACATAACTATCACTAAATGATATTTTTGAAGGTGCACATCTGTAATTTTAGTTCAGTATTCGATAGACGCCAAAATGTAAACACACTTTTTCTTGAATCGCTATAATGGTGTGGAATTTTTTGCCTAAAAAAGATGTTTTGCGGAGAAGTCTGATAACCTTTTTCCATTTAAAGAAAACGGCTGCTGAAAGGTATCGATTGTTGATAGAACCTTAATGTAAACACTCACCAACATAATGCAACAAACAATTTAAGCCTAGATGATAAAAGGCGACTTGGAATGTCGAAAATCATGCTTGAAGGCTACAAAAATAAGTCATTTTCCCATCGTGTTGTTACTGGTGATGAAAAATGAATACATTACGATAACCACAAGCGCAAAGAGTCCGACCAACTAAGCTAAAAGTAATGTTTTGTATTTGTTGGGATCAGAAGGATTTTTTTTATTATAAGCAGTTTAAATCAGAAGACAATTGATTCGTTTGAAGCGAGCAATCAACGAAATACGACCAGACACATGGTCATTTCTTATAATGCCGGTCAAAAACTATTTTGAAACAGTGAATGAGAAGTTCCATTGCCCTTTCTGGCTACCATTTGTTCCGATCGATGCAAAACGCTCTTATTGGAATTAGGCTTCACTTCATAACAGGATAACATTCTTTACCTTAAAAACGAAATATGGGAAAAATTAGTGGCTAGCGGTGGACAATATTTTGAATAATGTATTAACTCTTATTGCTATTTTCAAGAAAAAAAGAGTCGACATTATTAATTTGTTTATCCATTAAAACGTATCAGATAGTGGCCACCCAATCACAACAACGTAATATCTTAAAAAAAATAGTGCAAAAAACTGAAATCTGACTTTATACCAAATGAACGAGTGAACAAGTAACATTACAAGATTGATGACATCAATTATTACTTTATCATTTTACAAAAAGAAAATGTACAAATTACACATTTAAATACGGCGATAACAAAAACCAAACCACATAGAGAAATATTAAACCGTCTATGCAAAATCTTCAATCATATCATTAAGTCTTAATATGATGTATTAAATAAATAATAGGATACAAATAAAAGTTTGTTGAATTACGACATGTGTTATGTTGCATACAAATATTTACAATGCAATGGGATGTTGGACATAAATTTTCACCGGCCTAATAAACACTGTATAAAATTAAAAACTTTATTTTTATAAATAAAATTGGTTTAATCTACAGTGTTCTTAAGCGAATAAAATGCAAGTAGCATCTGTTAAAGAACATGACATTTCAAAATTAATAAAATACGTTTTTCTTTTTTTTATTCTTTTTTTTAATAAACGCTAATGAAAGTAAGTTTACCTCAAAATCACGATTTTCTTTTAGAAAATTTATTATGTTCGTTTCATCACTATGAGTCCATCTCTTAATGCTTTTGGGTCTATTGCGTCCTTTCTGAAATAGAAGATGTTTTATACCTATTGAAGTGTTTCCATAAATAATAAAATACAAACCTTTTCTTTTTGAATGTATGCTCTCATTGTGGATATTGACGAAATAAACCATACATAAATTAAATAGCAATTACCATTCGTTGGTTATTGTTTTACTTTCTCTTAAACAATACAATATCACAGTATTCACAGTATATTTACAATCAAAATGTTTTATACAAAACACACACCACAAATTGTCTATAAATACAGTGCACTAATGCACAATTTACATTGTATGTAGATTAATTGAAAAAATTAAGATTAAAAAACTTTAGTATCAAGACGTTGTTTTATCATTGTAAAGAAATACGAAACAATATGCTTCTTCTTTTTAAAAATTCTAAAAAATATTAAAACCAGCTGGATTTTCAGCCTTTCTTTGTAATGTCATTCTCTTCTCACAAGTTGTAGGCACCAAATTTTAAACAGTTAAAGCTGTTTTAAATGGTATATGTATATATTTATATATTTGTAGGTGTGTAGTGGCTGTTACACAAGTATTTGCATTTGTGCAGTTAAATTTTTTATTGTTGTAAATTGTGTATGTAAATTTTTCATAATACAAAAATTTTGCTTCTTTTTGTTTGTAAGATAGTAAATCACTGTAGGTTGATATCGTAAAAATATTAACCTTAATAGCAGCTGAATGTAAATACCAACAGGCAGGCCATTGATTTAAGTATAAAGGTTTAGTTGTTGAATCTAGTGTTTAATGCCTCCCTTAAAGTATGCTTTTTAAATTCGATTCTTTACACAAAATATTTTAGTTTATTTATATAAAAATATAATAATCATCTTAAATTTGAGGTAAGGAATTAAATTGTCTGTCAAATGATTAATTATCAAAAATTGAGCATAATTTTTTGACATTTATTTAGTAAAAAGTTGGAAAATTTAAAAAAGTGATCGTAGGGTGGGATTTGTAGTTAGGCGGCAAAGTCTCCGCTAACAAAACCGTGATAAATTTATTTGGGCAGAATTAGTTACTGTTAACATTAATAAACTATGGTTTCAACAATACGCCTCCACAAGCTATACAGCCACACAAACAATTTAATTATTGCATGAGACATTTCCCGGTGGTAAATTGGCTGCTGGATTATTTTCTCTCCGGCCATTTGGGTTACGAGAACCTGTAAACAACTGACACTCTGAAAGATGAAATTAGGCGCTGCCGACGTACTGGATGTGGACATTTGCCCGACTTTATAGTCCATTAATAATTCCCATGTATCTACTTTATAACGGTATCAATAAAACTAAAGTTGTCGGGAAAAAGTGTGTGTTTTGAGTGAATTCACTTCCTAACCTCAAATTTGCCCACCACGGCACTTTACAACACACCAAAATATAGTCATAGCATTTGACAAAAAAATCTGTTAAGACCGTCTTTTACATACTTACATATGTTGGCAGGCATCTTTGTTTTTAGTCACAAATACGCAGATAAAGCAATATCATTTTGCCTTTGAAAAATACTCTTTTAAATAGTTTAAATTTCAAATCGTAACACGCAATACTTTTTAATTGTTTTTATCATATTTATGTATCAAGGAACCGTTCGTATGCTGGAAATGTTTTATAACAATTTTATAAAGCTTTAACAAATGTTGTAGTTGTTGCATGTTACCCTAACCTTTTTAATTACGTTACAACAAAGTTTTACTTCATTTTTGCTTTCATTAAATAACTGTTAAGTAAGTTGTTGGTTAATTACCTTTTGAATTACAATTATTAAACAAGTTGCTACAAATGAAATACCTACTGTTATTATATTCAGATTTATGAATTTAATCACTTTATTAGAAAAATATGCCAAACAGTGGAGTGTTCATATCCGGAATGAACGTTAAAACGGAAATATGCGTGTGGGTTAAGTTAATGCGGCATAATGGCATGTTTATAGTACAAATTAAAAGTGTTTTGTTACTCCAAACCGCAAGCAATTATTCATAACATTATTTCTGATATGTAAGTATATATTAGTTTGTACCTTTAATGAATTAAAGTGTTTAGTTTTACTCACTTAATGCCGTTATAGGACCCCAATGTAGAAAACGTTTAAGTTCTATTACACCGTCTGACATTTTTCTACAATTGTGTAGTTAGTTATTAACAAAGTTTTAATAAAAATAAATTTTGTTGTGTTTATGAATCACATCAAACCGAAATCCACCAAAAGAATACACTTCCCATAGAAATTATTGAAAGTGAACTAAAAAAGAAATTGCAAGCAAAACAAACTTGACAGGGTTGTATATTTTTAGAGTGTTGCCTAGTTACCAGTGTAGCCGTTAGGTCTTATAATTCTTAATTAACACCAAAATTTGCTTTGGTACTTTTAAAGCTGATTTTTACATATAGTTTTTTACTCATATGTAGTGATAACATGTAAAAAGTAAATGTAAAAATGATTTAAATTTATTAACTCAGAGATAATTAATAATATCGCAGTGGTGTGTAACAAAAACTGTGGCATACATAAATATATTTTTAATGTTTCACGTATAATTTATAAAAAATTTTATTTTTTTTTCTTTTTCATAGGGAAATTTTATACCCGTTTAAGATTCAACATTTTTCGGAAGACCGATGTATAGTGGCTCACATCGAAAGTCGGACAAATAATAACATAAAAGTTCAGCAGCTTTAAAAAAAGAGTACTTAAAGTTTTGCAAAACTTTTGAGAAAAAATTATTAACATATAATAAATGTAACAAAACAAAAACTATGTAGTTCAACCATATAAAAATAATAAAAAAATACTCCAAAACAAACCTTGAAGCGTAGATGTATTTAGATGTCTGTCATATTTGCGTTGTATTTAAAATTTGATGATTTTTGTGAAATATTTTCGAGCTCACCAGCTTTTGAAAAGAGTAATTTTGTAACGGATTTCCCAATTTTCCTTCATTTTGAAGCAACCTGTTATGAAAACTGACAAAAAATAACAGCTGTTTATAAAATATATTCACCAACGCGATATAAATAAATAATTTTTGATTATGTGGGGGGTTTTACTC
The DNA here is from genome assembly GCA_030448955.1 of Trichopoda pennipes. Classification (NCBI taxonomy): domain Eukaryota; kingdom Metazoa; phylum Arthropoda; class Insecta; order Diptera; family Tachinidae; genus Trichopoda; species Trichopoda pennipes. The sequence continues at coordinate 2,716,631 of JASKUP010000094.1, forward strand.
ATCTTCTGTAGAAGGTAAAGATTTAAATGCTTCAGACAAATTTTAAAAAAACATTTAAGACAACAATGTGATACATTTTCTCTGCCTAACAAAAGTAAAGTATATACAAATGTTAGGTATTTCTATTTCATTCCATTCATTTATTTTTGTTTTCCTGCATTTTGAATAGATTTTTTGTTCAACTATATACACATCTTATATATTCTGTCGTTATTACAAAACTTAACTCCAGCTTCCGACACCCAAATATTCCTAAGATAAGGTTTTTTGTAACAGATTAAAAAAAAATTTCGCATATCCCGTTTCAACCACGATATCATTACAAAAATAACAGCAACATTAAGAGTGAATACAGTAATAAATTTAAATTTTCATTCAATTTTCAACTTACTTAAAACGACATAACCACAAATTTATTGAAATAAAAGCAATGATTTGCAAAATTATGCCAAGTTATGATAAACATTATTAAAGGAATTTGTAGTTTTTTCTGTTAATCTCGTTTCTAAAATTTCCGCAATTTCCAATTCTTTTATCGCTATCCTTTCCTTCATTTGAATTTCCATTATCTTTAATCTCTCCTCGCTTTCAATTTCTTTTTCTTTCAATCTGATTTCCTGGCGAAATTTTTCCTTTTCAAAATTTAGTCTCTCCTTCGCTAGCTCAAGTTCTTTTTGCCTTATGCTAGTATCCTCATCTCGTTTTCGCTGTTTTAAGTTAAACCAATTCTTTTGCACGGTCAATATATCTTCATCTTCGCTGTTAGATAACGAACTCATAGTTGAATCTTCTTGAAGTAAAAAGTCGTTTTTACTTGTATTATTAACATTATTAAATGATTCATTATTCGATAGTTCATCATCAAAGATGGGATCACGACTTTTATAAACATAATTATCCATTTCGTTAGGAAAGATAATATCGAAGTCATCCACATACCAACAAATTTTTAGAATCTCATCTGTAAATAAGTTAATATTAATATATTTGAAATAAAAATAAATTTCGTCACTTACTTCTCAAGACTTGAATATTACAGTTTTTAGATTCTGATTTCAAAATTTCATGTTCTTTAGCTCTGCGATATGTTACACGCATATTGCGTACTTTGCTGCGTACAAGTTTCCAATCAATATCTATCCCGCTTTCAACAATAAATTTTGTATAATACAATCGTGCATTTGGTTGCTGAAATCACACATAAAATAAAAAAATGGTAAAAAATAGTGGTACATATATGAAAATGTATGATAAAGGTTGTCTCACTAAACTTTACAAACGGCTTTTATAATTTTTACTGTTTGAATTAATTAATTAAGCGAGGGGACCACATATTCATATATTTTTTTTCCGTTAATTCATTTCACACTAATTATCGTTTAAAAAAATTAATTTTATAATAATTAAAAAAAAGCTTATTACCTCAAATTCACGGTTTTGTTTTAAATAAACAATTATAGCAACTTGTTCATTACGTTGCCATTTTCTTATAGGATTAGACCTATTTCGAAATGGAGTACGCTAAAATGAAAATAAAAAGAAATAGATTTGTTGCAATATGCTTAAGAAGACGTCTTTCTTTCTTCATACCTCGGCTTCTCTTAATCTTTGTTGAATAAGTTTCTCTCTTTGAGAATGTAACACCTCTTTGGCTACGGCTGTTTGTTTTTCCGCCAAACCCATGTCTTCTTCTCGCTTTTCTTTTTTTATCACTATGTCGCCTTCTATACTCTTGGCAAACGAACTTACTGTTGATTCTTCTTCCATAGAAATATTACTTTTAAACATTTTATTTGAGTTATCAACATTAGGAATTGATTCGTCTTTAGACGACTCATCATCTAGTATGGGATCAGAATATTTGTTAGTGTAGTTATCCATTTGGTTGGGAAATAGAACATCGAAATCATCCACAAACCAACACATTTTTAAAATTTCATCTATAAATAATTTATCAATAAATTTTTGAGAAATATATTTAGTTCATCCACTTACTTCTCAACATTCTAACATTGCAACTATTTGAATCTGCATGTTTCATTTCATGGTCTTTAGTTCTACGATATGTTACACGCATATTACGTACTTTACAGCGAACAAGTTTCCAATCAACATCTATTCCGCTTTCAAAGAGAAATTTCGTATAATAAACCCTTGCACATGGTTTCTACAGTAAAAAAAAATGATTTTTTTATATAAAAAGTACGGGTTCCTATATATTAGAACATACATTTTTAAAATATAAATTTCATCTATGCTAATTTCTGCTAGATATTTTGTGGTCCTAATGACCAATTCACTACTGCTCATATAGCTCATCAGTGGATTTTACCCCAAATTTTGTATAGAAAATTAAGTCTTACTATATATCAAACCAAATTGATTGAGAGTTTACATTAAACCAGCACAGCAAAAAGACAATAAAACTTAAAAATATACTTTTATACAAAAACACAGCAAACATATTGAAAACAAAAACATTTCTCATTTTCAAAATATAAATTTAAATTATCGAATATGTTGTCAAAAATATAAGAAATATGGTTTACCGAAGTTACTTCGATAAAACAAAGCAAATTAAAAGTGCAAAAGTGCAAAGATTCTTGCCGGTACGTTAAGTTTTACACATTACGTTTCTAATCGAGATGTATTAAAATTTTTCCAAAATCTGTTAACTCATTAATTGTCGGTACAATTTGTATATTAATACTATGTAGGTTATTTTTATACCAGTTGCACTACGCCTACAAAGAGAGCGCGGTGAAATAAAAGCTCTTGAGGGATGCCAGAGAATGTACTTTCTATCGTTGTTTCAAATCATTTTTAACAAAAAGTCAAATGGGGAAAATGAAATATTGTTTTTTTACTTTCTTAAAAAATCGCATAACGTGTTACTTTACAATGTACACAAAATACATTTTACAAAAAATAGACTTCGTCAAAAAGATTAATGACATAGCATCAAAAATAATGGGTTGACAAGCATTTACATTTTTATAAATGCAGTTTCTACTGTCTCCTGTAAAGTTACAATTATGCTAGTTAGCGCTTCTTCTACATGAGACCAACAATATGTATGCATGGATGTATGTACACATATGCATACTTTGAATTTATTTTCATAACTATCCAGATAGCATCTATTGCTTTGTTAAATTACCTCAAAATTGCGATTTTGTTTTATAAAATTTATCAAAGCGATTTCTTCATTACGTTGCCATTTTCTTTTAGCACTATTCTTGGTACGAAATGGAGTTTGCTACAATTAAAAATAATAGTTAATATTAAATACAATGCACATAAGTATACAGCCATTGTTTATGTAAATACCTTTTCTTTTCTCATTACAATACTCATTTTCTTTTCTGTTGCTTTTGTAAGGCAATCCACAGTTTAAACTGGATAAAACTAATTTAGTTTACAAACAATTTTTAACTTCAATGTTAATCGTATACCGTAAGGCAAATTCTATTGTATATAATTTTATTTTGTGTTATAGCAGACCTTATTAAAAGAAACAATCTATAATATTATTTTCCATTTTTACGTTTCGTTGCCATATTGTTATATCGACATTTTGACGTTTATGTAAAGTTGTTATTTCGAACTACCATCTCCATTTGAAAAAAACATATTTTTAATTTTTATTTCAAAATATAAAATATACATATTTTTGTGGAAAATATATTACAAGCCCTGGCAAACATTTTGGTTTGTGCAAACAATTTTTAATATAAGAAATTATTTTGTGCTCAAAAATTAATAATAAAAATAAATTTACAATCAAGATATAAAATTTTAGCATTGCTTAAAACCAATTGGAGAGTTTTTTTGTAATATTATTTAAATTTTATAAATATTTTCCCCCGAAGTAATACATTTCAAATATATTTTTTTAATAATGAATATTATATGAGAATATTATAAAATATTTTTTTTAAAGGAATCTAGCACAAATTAACGCATATCAAATTTTATAATATATAAAATTTAGAAATATTACTTTCCCCATCTGCATAGCCAAATATTTTAGGAAGGTGAATTTTTGGAGCTCTATTCCTTAAAAGTAAAAATAAATCTTATGGTTATGTTGTAACAAAATATACATTAATTGGCCTTTAAAGGCTATAATATAATACTGTTTTGAAAATTAAAAAAATAAATAATTTTATTTTTATAAGTTAATATGGCAACTTTCATATTAATTATAACGACTGTCAATTAAAAAGAGAAAGAGAATGTTTAACATTTCATGCTAATAATTTAAATAATTGTCTAGAAAAAATTTGAAAAACTTTAAATTTGTAGGAACAACTTTTAATCCTACAACCACCGTACGTTTTTCTATTAGATAAACTTCAAATTCCTGATGAGGAGATTTATTAATTTTAAATTATGTATTTGCCATGTAGGTAACATAAACTCTGTCAAGTACTATACCAACACATAGTTGCATAATAATGGCTTAAACATTTTTTTTGTGTAAAATATAAAAGCAGGATAGATCGCGACTAATAACCATAATTAAAAACTATTCAAAAATTTAACTTTAATTTCGCTCTTGTTGCTTTGGCAACATTTATCGTAAGCTGATTAACGAAATATTGAGGATCGCTTGTTAAACCTCATAAAATTATTTACTAATGTTCAAGCAACTATGTGTGGAAAATATTTTTGCCACATTTCAAAGCATAAAATTAGGTAGAATTGCTAAAAAATGATCAGTCAAGAACATTTTTTCAAGCAGCGAAAATAATTGAATGAAAAATTTATTTCACAAACTAATATTTTTGTACAGTGTAAAAGTATATTATTTGTTTGAAAAAATAATTTTGAAATTGATTCAACAAAAAAAAAGAGTTGGAAAGTTTCACTCGTTGAAGTTGTAGGTAAGAAGAATCTCGTTTTTGTGATGTGTGAAAAAAATATTCGGCCAGGATAAAATAATTTCTAAACGTAGAAAAATTTTAAAACTATTTTAAGGTAAAATATAAATTAATAAATATGAAAAGTATGCAATTAGTAAAATAATTTTTACTTATACAATAAAAACGATCAGCAGCAATAAAATTTCTTTTATCAGTGAGCAAACAAAAAAAAACTTGTTGCATGTTTTTGACGGTTTAGCTAGCAATTAAATTGAGACGTTCAGAGAGAAATTTGCTCTTTGATTGAGTTAAAGAAGTGCGAGAGAAATTTTGTTTATGCCGCCATTTTATTCTTGATTGGTGTTTTTAGGCGTAATCATTTGGTTATTTAATCGCATTCAAACAACTAATTTAAAGATTTTATGGAATAAATAACAAAAATATTGCCTAAAAGTTTGCTTTATTTTTAGAATCACATTAAATTTATCCTTTCAATTTCATAGTCGTTCATCATGAGTTCGTCAAAAGATCAGAACACCATCAATACAAAACGTTCTAGTTCGGGTATTAAAATACTAAATGATGAAAAAATAACAACACAACTGCCTATAAAAATACCTGTAATGACTTCAGTGCCGTTGTCACCACCAAAACAAATGACATTGTCCATTGCCAAACCAAAAAAATCTTTAAAGCAAAAGAACATGGATCATTATGTGATGAAAACTGTTAAAGGAGAGAAAAAAACTGATACTGGTTTTGAAGAAAGCGAAACGATTGATTTTATATTGACGGAGAATAATGAGGAGGAATTATCAAAGCCGAGTGGTGAAATAACCGAAGAATTGCATTTAAGTGATGATGGGGATCATGACATCATATTTACCGGTTCGACACAAGAAATTGTTGAACATGTTTGCGGAAAATGTTTTAAAACTTTTAGGAGAGTAAAGGTAAATTCATGGAAACAAAATTAAATGTGTATTTTCTAGTGATTAGGAAGAGTTGTAAAGAGTTAAGCAAAGAGATGCGAACGCAACTTAAAATTAAAGTTGAATATCCATATTATTGTTATTATTTATCCACAATATTTCAGAGCCTCAAAAAGCATCTCGATTACTGCCGTTTTGATAGTGGCTATCATTTACGCAAAGCGGAAATGTTAAAAAACTTGGAGAAAATTGAAAAGGATGCCATCATAATGGAAAATAAAGATGTCTGTTTTTGTTGTGGAGAAAGTTATGACACATTTCATGTTAGTTATTATTTGCATAAACACTATAATAATAATAAACACTTTAATTTAATTTATAATTGTTAATTGCTTTAGTTGGGTCATATTAATTGTCCCGATTGCCCCAAATCATTTAAAACACAAATGAGTTATGAACGTCACATATTTATAACACATTCAGAGTTTGATGATCATCCCTGTAGCATTTGTAATGCAAAATTGCGCAGCGCCAATCTATTAAAATTGCATGAAGAGCAGCATCGCAATCGTGGAAAACCATTTGCTTGTAAGATTTGTGGCAAAGATTTTACTCGTTCCTATCATTTGAGTCGACATCAAAAGTACTCCTCCTGTACTGTTAATGAGAATGACTCTATGCATTGTAAAGTGTGCAATAGAGCATTCTATCGCTTGGACAATTTAAGATCACACCTAAAACAGCATTTGGGCACTCAACAAACTAAAAAGACGGAGTATATGTGTCCCATATGTAAAAAATGCTTCTATAGTTTGTCAACATTAAAGTGAGTCTCAATAAGAGTAGACAAATTTGAGGTTAGGAAGTAAATTGTCTAATTGAGCTTTCATTTTCTGACCTTTATTTTTTTATGAACCTACGCGCTAATCTCTGAATGACACAATATTTTGCGTTGATTAGACAATAAATTAGGATATTTAAATTTCCGATTATTTAACAGGCTTCTCTCAGAATTTTTTATACCTGAGAATTTTGTTAAATAATAAAGGATGTTGTTTAGTAGTTTGTCTTTCACCGCGATTCCAGAATTTTTTCCAGCTTGTCAATTATCTTCCCTTTAATTAGAGTTAGGAAATAAAGTACCTGTGAAGTGATAAAATGTCAAGACTTAAAATGTTATGTTAGGAAAAACATGGAGCGTTACAGTCTTGAAACAAGAATTTGAATTGTGAAAATTTCATTGCATCACTTTGTAAAACTTGAGCAGCTTTTCTTCGTAATCAATGTTCTTCTGAAGCCACTGTGCGTAATTTAAACACAAAGTCAATGCTCACGGTAATGTCATTGACAATAGACCAAAACAATGCAAAGTGTTAGAATGAGCGTTGAACATTAACTCGTCGGTGCGGTTTGTAGTCAGGCGGCATCATCGCCCCATATTTTTCCGAAAATGAGCAAGTAAACGCCATTACTTAAATGGTCTGCACTAACAAACCTTGGTAATCAATTTTTTGTGGCCATTACTGACCTTTAGTTTTAGCAAAACGGTGCCCCAAACAATTCAGTTATTGTATAAACAATTCGCCGGTCGTATAGTTTCCCGATTTGGTGATGTCAATTGATCGCTACGTTTTTGTGATCTAACGCCGCTGGATTATTTTCTATTCAAAAGATCGGGCTTTCGTGAATAACTCGCTAACAACTGACGCTCAAAAAGATTCAATTTGGGGCTGTATTGAGGAGATAAGCGAAGATTTGCTGCAAAATGTACCTCAAAATTTTGTGAAAAGAGCGAATGTCTGTCGTGCAGAGATGGACATTTGTCTGACGTATTCCATTATTAATTCCCATATTTCTACTTTATTTTGGTAACAATAAAACTAAATTGTCAAAAAAATGTGCGTGTGTTGTTTTTCAACCAATCTACTTTATAACCTCAAATTTGTCCATCGTTTAATTGAAGAATTCTTAAAAAATTTAAATATTCTAATTTACATACATATTTTTAAAGTATACATACACGTACGCATACCGGTGAAAAACCATTTGATTGCGATTTATGTGAGAAAAAGTTTCCATCATTGGTTGCTTTGAAAAAGCATAGACGCTACCATACAGGAGAAAAGCCTTACACCTGTTCAGTAGTAAGTGTTTTTATTGTATTGTTTATGCCGTAAAAATCATTTAGTCGTTGTTTTTATTTTTTTTTTCTAGTGTAAACAATCATTTGCTGTCAAAGAAGTTTTGAATCGTCATATGAAACGTCATACAGGCGAAAGACCTCATGTGTGTAGTGAATGTGGCAAAACTTTTATACAAGGCACTCAACTACGTAATCATGTCAGGATTCATCTAAGACCGCACGAATGCGATCAGTGTCCAGAAAAATTTAGAACTGAAAGACAGTAAGTTGAAGTTTAATTTTAAGAAATAATCGTTAATAATGGTTTTGAGGTAAAGAATGAATTAAGATAATATCTGATACCCTGTTCTGAAGTGATGATGCCTATTCCATTAAGGACGATCGATCGAAACAAATGTTAGTCAGAAGGGGCAAGGTTTGAGCTATAAGGTCCTTCCTATCCACTGTATACAAAGTAGTTTTGATCGGTGTTTCAGCATGTGTCCGAGCGTTGTCGTGATGAAAGGTTTTGGCCTCGTGTCTGTCGAATATTCTGGTCGTTTTTTATTCATTTTTATTTTATTTATTATTTATTTTATTCATATTTATTTAAACGAATCAATTGTCTTCGGTACAGGTACCCTGTGATCGTCTGAACCGATATAATGGCAACAGCTTCTAATACAAAACTCCCTTTTGATCCCACGAAATACAGATCATTACTTTAACGTCATGCATATTCGGTTTCGGCTTTGATTTGGCTTTTAGTGCTTCAGGTTATCGTAATGTATCCATTTTTTATCAGCAGTAACAATACGATGCAAAGATGATTTCTTTTTGTAGCATTTAAGCATTATTTCCGACATGCAAAGTCACCTTTCAACGTCTCTTAACTTCAATTCATATGGGACCCGATTTCCTTGCTTTTGGATGAATCCGAATGCTTTTAAATGTAGGGAAATTGCTTGCTGTATAACTCCCAGTTCTTCTAGCTTTTGACAACAATCTTTGTCGAGTAATGCTTCCAATTTTTTCCTTCAAACTTTTTCGACTGACCAGACCTCTCTTTGTCTTCTGCGTCGAAATCACCACAAACCAAATCGTCGTACACAAGTTTGTTGAGTTGGTGCATGTTGACCGCAAGCTTCTACCCACAATCAATAACTTTTAGCAGCCTTCCAATGAAAGAAGGTTATTAGACTTTCCCGCAAAAAATGTGTGCTTACACTTGGCGTCTATCGAATACTGAATTATAATTACCCTCCAAAAAACTATGTATATGTATTTATTATTATTGACACAAACCATATGTGATGGCTGTGCCTTATGTTGTCCAAATCGACATGATTAACTTAAGTATATATCATAAAAATATGTTTTTAATTTTTCATCAGATTAGAGAATCACATGAAAGAGCATAATAAAACAAAGCGAAGAGGTCGCACACGAATGGTGAACAAATGTGACATATGCAAGACAGGCTTCAAAACAGAATTAGAATTTAATAATCATATGCAGTTGGGTACACATATCAGTAAGTAATCAACTTTTTCATTAAAGTCGTCGAATTTCGTAACACAATAAATATTTTATGTTTTAGCACCTGCGCAAAGGCGTAGGTTAAAGACCCGTACTGATTGTGCTGTTTGCAAAGAAAATTTCGATTCTGTGCAAAGTCTTCAATTCCATATACTTAAAGTTCATCAAGAAGATCCTGAAACCTTCATCAACGAAGATCCCTTTGGCAGTTCATCGCATGTTGAGGATAATGATTCATTTCAAATGCCTGCTCCGAAAGTAATTAAAATTGAGGATGCACAGGGTCAACGTATAGAATTTGTTACCACAAATAGTGAGGGTAGAATTCTAAATACGAACATTCAGGGATTGAACCAACAAGAAATCTTAAGTCCAGAGAACAAGTCAAAAGAATCCAATAAAGTGCATATACTAGAGCAGTATATTATCGACGAAAGTGCTTCAACATCAGGAAGTGCATCTGGTAAACAGACTATATTCCTATCCAATGAAGCTTTTACTGTTATACCCTTAGAACCAGTTGGAGGTATAATACAGCCCATTGCTACAACTGCATTACCAAATAATGTTGTAGATACTGAATCCAAAAAAGAACAACGTAAATCTTTGGCTGAAAGTTTGGCAGCTGCAATAGCAGATAATAATGAAAATTCATTAGAAGTCATTAACGTAGAACCACAATACTCCGAAGATGATTTAAAACTAAAAGACAATGTTAGTAAACTATTAGATATGCTGGTGGACAGTACTACACTTAAGAAATTTGGTTGGCCGGATATTTCAGAAGAAACCGTTAGTATTTTATTTCAATTTAAGAAATACGTATGGGTAACGTTCTAAGACTTAAACTTTTTATAAATATTTTTTTTAAGCACAAGGTCTTCATATAAAAATTAAAGAAATTTTATTTTTAATTTCAATACTTTGCCACACCATTGGGTGGCATTTGTAGAAATGTAGAAACAATTCTTTTTTGAATTGACTATAATTACACAATGATACTAAAGTGGGAAAAAGAAATATGCAGAGTTTCTCACGCAGTAGTTCCGTTTTAATAACGTTCATAGAGTTCGACGACACTTATAGTTTTTCTCGATCACTTTGTTTGTTAGCAAATACAGTAAAATAGCCATATTTTTTAAGAAAAATAAAAAGTTTGTTGTTCGGAAACCGATTTTCAATTTTTTTCTTTGAAAGATATGATTCATGACTTATGAATAGAAGCGAATTGATTAGGAAATGGCTAAGTTACTGCCGATTTACTAAAAAAAACCAGCTTTTAAAAAATAGATATTTTTCGAACGTCATAAAACAGCATAATAACGTAACTTTCCAAAATGTTATCACAAAAAATCTGTCAAAAAATAAAAAAATACACTAAGTTTTGTGACAATACAGACAAAATAACAAAATGGTAACTTTGTTGTCTGTCAATTAATTAATTTGCTCATCAAATGGTGCTTATATAGTTGTTTTAAGCGGTTCTCGCATGTATTTCACTTCGAATTGTTATGTTTTCTGTTATTTATGATGTATAAGATTAAGCTCTTATCGGTTACTTGTTTTATTGATAATTATTTTCTTTTAAAATTTAAACAATATATTTATTACCTTGTTTGGCACTCTTCTAAAAATCGCTGCCCGTATCTCGTTTTAGAGACCAGCAGTAGTTGAACAGCATACTGATTTTACTTTTCTTTTACAATGGTGCTCTATATTTCCAAAATTTCCTGGTGAAATCGTCACCTTGTTCATATATTTCAAACAAACAAAATTTTTGAAAATCGGTTTCAGAACAACAAACTTGTTATTTTCATTATTTTTCTTTAAAATACTTTTATTTCACTACATTTCCTAACAAACGAAGTGATCTAGAAAAACTATAAATATCGTTGTACTCTATCGACTAAAGCAAAAGAAAACTGCTGCATGAGAATCTTTGCATATTTTTCGTGTAGCACTGTGTTATTATTTTAAAATTTTGTGTGTATTTACAGGTCCTTTGTAAGGTAATTGAGAATTGTGGTCATGATTTGTCTAAGGACCAACATAATTATACCGATTTGGAATATGCCAGCCGCATGCGTGAATATGTTAAATTACTCTTTACTGTCGTCATTCACAACGATTCAATAAAAGAATTACTCAATAACTATCCAATTGACGAAGTTATTGAATATGTTTTAGGAAATGATGATGAAGATGATGATGATGATGAGGACAATTCTAATGATATAAAAGATAAAGGAAACGACAAGTCTACCCTAAACTCCATCAAACGAGAAGAAGACGATTGAGTAAAAATATCAATTTAATTTTTATATTTATAAACAAGACAATATTCAAAGTTACTTTAATAATTTTTTTGTTGTTGTTTTATTTTTCTTGCACAATAATGCTAAAGTATTTCTTTCAATACTTTTATTAAATTAAATAATTAAGTTTTAGTTTACCAAAATGCCTTATTAAATACAAAAACTATTTATGTATTATACAAAAGTGAAATTAAAGTATAATTTTTTTATGTTTGCATAAAAAAGAGTGTTACTGGCTACCTAAAAAATGTAGAATACGAAGTTGTGTGTGGCACGAGTAAGGCAATGGCGATAAAAAGCCAATAAACGGAAATCAATCAGTTAGAAAAAATATCAATTTGGCTGAAAAACAATCAAACGCAAATAAAATGATTATATAGAAAGATCGTATAATAAAAATACTTCAAGAGCAATTTTATCCGGGCTTCAGTTAATTTTCTTACTTTTTCTATGAAGAAAGATGTAGTTTTTGCTCCCTTAATAGCATTGCACACAAAAGACAATCGCCACTCTTTGTTTAAAACATGTTAAAATTTCGATTTATATGTATTAATTAAAAGGAGATTAATTTTTCTATAGAAAAAATTTCACTACTAGCAGTTTTTTATAGAAAAAATTTTACCACTAGCAATTTTTCTATAGAAAAAATTTCACCAGTAGCAATTTTTCTATAGAAAAAATTTCACTAGTAGCGATTTTTCTATAGAAAAAATTCACCAGTAGCAAATTTTCTATAGAAAAAATTTCACCAGTAGCAATTTTTCTATAGAAAAAACTTCAGTAGCAATTTTTCTATAGAAAAAACTTCACCAATAGCCATTTTTCTATAGAAAAAATTTCACCAGTAGCGATTTTTCTATAGAAAAAATTTCACCAGTAGCAATTTTCCTATAGAAAAAATTTCACCAGTAGCGATTTTTCTATAGAAAAAATTTCACCAGTAGCAATTTTTCTATAAAAAATACATAATTCATAATAAATTTTTTTATAGAAAAAGCGTAGAGAATTTGATATAAAAAAATTTTCGCTAGTCATAATTTTTCTGTGAAAAAACTTTCATCAGTTAAAGTTTGTCTATAGAAAATTTTCATTAGCCTCAACCTTTCAATAAAATTTTAATCGGTAACGATTGTTTCTATAGAAAAATTTCTCATCGGTCACGAATTTTTCTATAGAAAAAATTTCTCATCGGTCACGATTTTTTCTATAGAAAAAATTTCTCATCGGTCACGATTTTTTCTATAGAAAAAATTTCTCATCGGTCACGATTTTTTCTATAGAAAAAATTTCTCATCGGTCACGATTTTTTCTATAGAAAAAATTTCTCATCGGTCACGATTTTTTCTATAGAAAAAATTTCTCATCGGTCACGATTTTTTCTATAGAAAAAATTTCTCATCGGTCACGATTTTTTCTATAGAAAAAATTTCTCATCGGTCACGAATTTTTCTATAGAAAAATGTTCTCATCGGCCACGATTTTTTCTATAGAAAAATGTTCTCATCGGTCGCGATTTTTTCTATAGAAAAATGTTCTCAACGGTCACGATTTTTTCTATAGAAAAATTTTCTCAAAATCACCATTTCTTTTATAAAAAAATTTTCTCATCGTCCACCATTTTTCTCATAATCATAGAAATATGCAGCTTAATTTGTGATCTTTTTTATCAAAACTTAATTAAAATGTTAAAACAGCTGAATATCTGTAAATAGAAACAAGATAAGTTTAACTTGCTAGTGACCACCTGTTCCGGCCACAAAAATAATTGTGGTGTTTTAGTTTCAAATCAAAAATTGTAACGTACTAAGACGAAAACGGAAATGCTTGCAATATGGCAACCCTTGAAAACCTATAACGAATGGCGTTGCGCCGGACAACGGATTGTATGTAAAACAATAAATTTGATGACTTATGAAAAACTTAAAAGACGTCTTTTCCTAAACGCATTAGCTACAACAAACTTTTACAAATAAATATGTCGGAGGAATTAGATCCAGCTGTGATTAAAACTACGCAAAATACATTGGGAAAATATGTAAAAAAACCAAACTTAACAGAAAAACTGTTAAAAAAGCCACCGTTTCGTTTTTTACATGATGTTTTCAGTGTTGTAAGTAAATTTTTTTATTTTTGTTTTTGCTTTCTCATTTTTAATTGAACTGTAAATAATTCGTTTGCAGATTATTCGCGAGACAGAATGTTTTGTTGGTCTTTACACTGTAGAGGAGCTAACATACGATAACATCAAGGGTCGCGAAGATAAAATGAAATTTTTGCAAAAAATGATCGATGTCGTCAGTAAGTATTCAGAAAGATTTCTATTTTGAAATTTTTTGGATGTTATTTAGTTACAGTCCGTACAACATTTCTTAGGGTGGGGTAAAAATAACAATATTCCGTTACAGTGGTAAAGTTATCGTCTTGTTTATTTTGTGTGTATTGAAAGTGGAACAAAATCCTTTAATTTCAAACTCTAAAGTGTTGTGTTGTGTTATTTTGCTATAAAAGAAGTCGTCGATATAACCAAATGTTTGTTTAAAGGAATAAACGTAAAAATATTATTAAACATGAAATTCAATGTTTAGAATAATTTAATAGACGAAAATAATTTTAATTTTTGTTGCGCTCAGTGTATTTTTTATATTTTTAAATATCGGGCGGTTAAATTAAAGGAATGTGTGAAACACAACTAAATGTCAAGTTTTATTTGCATTTCATTTGACATTTCGCAATTTTAGACTAACTCAACTTGAACAATGGAAAGATACACAATCAAGCAACGCGTTCAGGCTTATTATGAAAATGGGCGTTCAAATTAAAATGTATATCGTGCACTTTATGATATTTTTGGTCAATTTTATCGTAGAAAAAGGGCGTACAATCGGAAAAATCGTCCAAAAATTTTAGCAAGCCGGGTCTGTAGGAGATATGAAAACACCAGTGCATGCTCGTAAGGGCTCGTACTGCAGAAAATATTGCTGCTGTTCGCAAAAATGTGACTGAAGAACCGTCAACCACAACTCCTCGTTGTGCCCACCTCTTACGCTTGTCGTTAATGAACATTATGCATAAAGACTTGCATTTACACGTTTACAGGGTGCACTTGAGTCAAGAACTAAAGCCTCTTGACCATTCCAAACGTCGTTAATGGTCAGAATGGTGGCCCGAAATGGCAACAATGAATGATAAACTTTTGAAGAAAAAAATTTTCAGTGATGAGGCATATTTTCACCTCAATGGATTCGTCAATAAAAGCAGAATTGCCGCATTTGGGTAAATGATAATCCAAGAGTGATTATCGAAAAACCAATGCACCCACAAAGAGTGACTGTTTGGTGCGGTTTATGGGCTGACGGCATCATCGGGCCGTATTTTTTCCAAAATGAGGCCGGTCAGGCAGTTACTGTGAATGGTGTCTCGCTATCGTGAGATGATAATAAACTTTTTATGGCCCGAGATGGAAAATATAGATGTGAACGACATGTGGTTTCAACAAGACGGTGCCACTTGCCGCACAGCTAACGAAACAATGACTCTTTTGCGCGACAAATTTAATGGCCGTGTTATCTCACGTGGCACAGTGCGACAACGCCGGCATTAAATACAAGGAGTCATTGTAGAGCTCTAAAATTTTGCACAGGTTATTTTTGAGACAAATCCAGTTCAAAAAAAAAATATTAAGAAAATTCGCCCACTATTACGCCCACCTCCCATTGAAATGCAATAAAAAAGAAAAAAATTTTTTCATTCTATCAATAATTTCTTAACATCATCGAGTTATTCAATTTTTTTCAACTTCATTCTCATTCTAAATGAATTAATATAAGGATCTGATGATATTTGCAAATAATGCGTGAATTTTTACGAAAATGGAATAGCCTACAGTTTCTATACTCCTTATTGATTGCTTCTTGCGCTTCTTCAGATAATATACCTGTAGCAAAAAAAAGTTAATATTAAATAAAATTTAAAAAAAACACTTTTAAAAATAAAAATTGCAAACAAACCTATTGGCAATATATAGCCTCAGATACCATTTTGCTGCCGTGAAAGAAAACTTCATGGACACTGATAGGCATGTAATACCAGCCATAAAGCTCACCTACAATTTTGCAGTGTCCATGCAATACGTATGGAATTTACCAACATCTATTGTAACGACACGTTCTCGCGTTATGCTGGGGTAAAGCTCACGGCGTCCAGGGTTCGTTACAAAAAAAATGTTGCTTCACTGATAACACAAGAGACACTTTTGTTTTACAAAAACAAATTTCTTTTATTATAATTCACTCTTAAACTAAGTTTTAATTACACTACACCACTACTAAGCACGCCAACGACGATCAACCGCTTCGTGGCCCTCAAGAGTTTTCGTCTCCACTCTCCGTCGGCTTGCCTACTGCTTCTCACACTGGAGTGAATAAAATTCTGCTCCAGTCCGAGCAGAACTGTTGGCCTGTCCACCAATTTGTGACTTGTCGCGGTTGTCACGAATAAGATTCTGAGACAACCTTTTCACGTCGCAATTGGTCGCCTGTTGACGATCTTGTCCGTCTTTTCAGCTAGGGCGAATAAAATTCTGGCCTTGCTGAACAAAGCGCGGCCTGGCTCTGGGCTCCGTCACCTGGGCGAATAAAATTCTGGCCAGGTGAAGCAGCGACAGCACTTACTGGGCCGGAAACCTTAGCGATTCTCAATTAATTCAAAGTCGAATAAGATTCTGGCTTTGATTAAGTGAGCTAAACCTATTTGCAAGACTATTTTAATTAAGTTGAATAAAATTCTAAAGGCGATGTCAGATAAAACTTTGTTGCTTTGCGTGACATTTGAAACTTTAAAGCAAAAGCGTAAATCAAGTGGTGTATGTCACAATAAACTTTGACAACACTCATGAATTTTTTGTTTACGCCCACACACAAATACACAAACAATAAAAGCCAGGTGTTTGTCAAAGCGCGCAAAAAGTTGAAATTTGGTTAACTTTTCGCTGCGTCAAAAATGCTTTATGTGGCAACTTTCATACATTTACGTACATTTTAACTCAAATGTCAAAGCGAAACTCTGACGCAACGCAAAAGTTTTATCTGACACGACCTTAACTCACTTAAAGAAATCTTGCCCGGTTGCTCGCCCGTGGCTAACTCTTCTCAAATACGTAATTATCTCGCTTTTATATGTTTCTGCCAGGCACACATACACACCCATACCACTAAACTACAGCTGATTGCTACTGTTTAGGGTTGTGTTTAATGGTATGTTCTTCTCACGAATGTATCCTCGTCTTAATAGATGGCGCTTTTTAACGGCTACTATTTCTCTTTAAAATTAATACATTATGATTTAAAATATTTCATTAAACAAATAATAAATGTAATTTGAAAATATGACAAGTATATAATAGAATTCATTTGATAATAATAAAAAAACAGTAAAAAAAATTAATAAATGTGAAAAATATATATAGAGTTTAATTGCTTGTGATCTAATTGCTATGTGATCCAAAAACAAGCGTGTCGACTTTTGGTCGTCACATTATATTTCTACTAGTATTTATAGTATTTGATATAATTTTAAATCGGTGAATTAAGTCTTTTCACACCAGTTATGTCAGCGGCTATTTCTGGATTTTCAAAAAATCTTCTAGAGACATTACCATCATTGGTGGTAACCATGCCTTGTTTCACCACATCGATTTTTAAACCCAGAACTAATTTGAATTTTTTTTATTCCTGTTTTAACAGCTTCTTGCTATTCTTTTGTGTCTCTGTTTGTCCTCCACGCTTTTAAACTTTTATTATAACTGATATGTGTGATATGATATTCCATGAATTTTATTCGAGCATGTAGCGGCGAAATTACAAATTTTAATGCTGCAGCTGAATTTGTTCTCAAGATAACTGATTTCAAATTATTCATTTCAGCAGGTTTTGCTCCACATATGAAACAAACAGCCATCGAGCAATTCTTACCGACTGTTGTTGACACTTTTCCGTCAATCATCGTCATAGTTAAACTATGAGATGTCGCAAACTTCTTGTTGAACATTTCGAATTCTGTCGTTTTTAAATTTTGATTTCCTTTATTTACACTATTCACTTGATTGTTAATAACATCTGCTGTTTCTTTCACAAATTTCGAATTTCATAGGCCTACAAAGTCTTCTTGAAGATGGTGCTGAGTTTGTCCAACACAAATAAGAATCATTATAAAGATCATTTAAATTTAACGGAGAAAGAGATGTTAAAAACATATTTTTATCAGAAACATTTTAATCGGTGATCGGATATCAAATATGCTAAAGAAATGCTAATCTCTTATCAAAAGAGATCATTACGAGAACAGCCAAAATCAATGACCTTCTAAAAAATTATCAATCAAATGAATAACGCAAATAAAATAATAATAAACAATAAGTGAATTGTTGTAAACAATTAAAAAAATAAAAGTAAAAAGTTGTAAACATGCTATTGCATGCTAACATACGTATAGCGACAGAATGTGGGCGTTGCATATTTTTTGTAGTTTTTTGTATGTTTAAAGTACTTTTGCAAACTTTTGCTATATGTCCTTTACTTCAAATGAAAGCTGAGACTTCAGTCTGTTACTGTTTCGTCCAAATTGGACGACACGGAAAAAACCATTTTTTGCCGCAGTTACTATAGGACTGTCTCACTGTGCGTGGTGGCGATGTCAATTGGCCAACAAGATCATGCGAGTTTTGGAGTTGGAGTTTTTTCTTTGGGGTTTATTTGAAAGAAAAGATGTACGTCGATAGGCCAGTAACAATTAAAGAGCTAAAGGATAAGATAATTCGGCACATTAACGGCATAGAACCTCAATTATGCCTTAGCGTCATCGAAAATTTGTACCATTTGATGGAGGTGAGCTGCCGAGGTGACGGCGGCCATTTGACCGATATTTTGTTCCATACATAATTGAACCATACCTATTAGCATTTATCAATGGGATGAAACAGCAATAAATCCATAGCAGGTTTTTAAGGCTGAGAGTAAGGATTAAGTGTGATGTAGTTTGCAAACATTTCCACAATTTCAAATTAGTGCATAGGTCTCAAGTAATTTTTTACTCTATAATTCTAAATTTCCATTCGAAAATATTTAAACATTTTTTAACTTTAAGATAAAATTATACTTTGACCAGCAGTGGGAACGCATTGATTTTAAATATCTACGGCTGTATGCATAAAAACTTAAAGTAGGTTTAACTGCCGTTGTTAAGCACAATTTCCTAAAGTTGTATTCAAAAAACGTTTTTATCTTAACATACCTTTGTTAACTTTAAAGTAGGAAAAACCTACGTTAAACCTACAATAATTTGACAGTTCAATTTTATTATTGAAAGTTGAAAAACAAAACAAATTGTGTTTATAATAAACTGAGCCGTTTATTTTAAAAGTGGCATAAGTTACTTTGTTATTGTCATCTTTTTATTTTAAATTAGTTTATATAATATTTTAATTTTTAGCCATTTTAACTAGTCTGTATTTAGTTTTCTTTCTCAAACGGATTTTTCTAATGATTGTGTTGAAATAAAATTTTTTTTCTCCATGTTGTGTACTGTGAAGGATTTTTTCGACAGGGGACTATTACTACTATTACTATTTTGTCCTTTACATAAGTCACTATATGCAATAATATGCTTTTGAGTTGTGACATTCTTAGATATTTTATACAAAACGAAGCAACCGCCTGAGAATAAAAAAATAACAAAATAATGCTAATTATGTGTAGTATATTAGATATCACTATAATATAGTTCAGTAAACTGCACTATTCTTTCGAACTAATAAAAATAAGTCCAATAATCACAACAATACTTCACACACACTTATTACATGTTTCCATTTCTTTCACACTAAGCTCCGTAATTAAGTTCCTAAGTACAGCGACTAACGCCATTTTCAAAATAAGCAGTTTTGTTACACCGTTAATTATCAACACTCCTCTCAAACAAATCTCAATACTTCTTAACTTATTAATATCAAATTTATTAAAAATGAGAAAAAAAACTGTTCAGTTGTGACTTATACCACTTCCAATGTAAACGGCTCAATTTACAATTATACTTTGTTATTCCAAAAATTTTTAAAAATGTTTATTAAAACAAATTGTATTATACAAATAATAAACAAAACTAAAATATTACATGCCATTCAATATAAAACATCTTAACATCTTTATTTTATATTTTACAAAAATATAATTATAATTAATTATTTTAAACAAAAGTTTTATTGATGTACATATAATCAAAACAAAGCTCGTTATCCGAATAATTATTTTTTTAATATGAACAAATTCTTTGTAAGTTCTTCAAAAGCCTTGCAAATTGACCTTTTTTGGGTGCTTTGCTTTTTATTAAAAATATTAATAAAAAAACAAAAAACAAAAAAAAAATATGTTGATTTTGCTGAAAACAATAAAAACATTTTTTATGGGTCTAACTACCCGGATAAATAATATTCATTTTTATACATCGTTAACTACAACGTGACAACTGAAAATAGTGGCATTGCCAGAATCAAAATACTAATTTTACTAAAGCATACATTAGCTAAAGTACTGTTTATGAATACCATTTTTTAACAAACGTCTGTTAGCCTTAGGTGCCCCTGTAGGCTAGTAGGTAGTGTACTAGCTTGTAAATATGGGGGTTGTGGGTTCGATTCCTAACGAAGACCTTGGTTTTTTTTCACTACAAAAATAAAAATTGACTGTCGGTGGAGCTGCTCAGCGATGAAGGCATAGTCACTGGTCGCTGTGCTGTCTTATATACGGCAGTTAATTTCCGACTATCCTTCTACTTTTTCACCATCTGTTTCATCTATTCTCTACCCTTTCCTAAAGAATGAGGCACGGTACTTGACTAAATAGGCATTGTTGCCTGAAGTGCTACTTCTCTTTAAAAAAAAAAGTGTTTGTTAACTAACGTGTACTTTAAAGCTCAAGTAAGCGTTTTGTATGCATACAGCCGCTATTCTATTTCGATAGAAATTTTGTGTTTGATGTATGAGAAAAATTACCACTTTATATTCGATAACAACTGTGCCTATCTATATACCTCACTACTACTAGCATATGAAACCTTAGATATCCTACGCGATACACAAGACAATTTTATATGAAAACCAATACATTACCGACATTATAGATATTGCAAAGACGATAATAAAACAGCACTACTTTCGATTTAATAACTACCTTTACAAACTACCTGACGGACTCGGTATGGGAAACCCTACTTCCTCAATCGCCATGGAAATTTTCATCCAACATCTCGAATCACTACACGTAAAAACACTAATGGAGAAACACAAAATAACTCATTACTATAGATACGTAGACAACATCATATGTATCCTCGAACAAGATAACGCAAAACAAATTCTAGCAGACTTGAACACAATCTATAATAACATTACATACACAATGGAAAAAGAACAAGACAGACATTTACATTATCTTGATATCACAATAACACGAGGAACTGACTGTTTAACATGTGACATCTATAGAAAACCATCATCCACATTATCCCGAACCACCCTACCCAACATAAACTGGCAGCATTTAGACCAATGATACACAGACTTAACATAATCCCACTTACTCCAAATAAGTACAACAACAAAGAACTCGACACAATTTACACTATAGCTAAAAATAATGGCTACAAACCCACTACTATCAACAAACTTCTTAGACAATACAACACTAAAAACAGGAATAAAGAAAACAAAGAGACAACCTGTGTAACACGACGGTATAATTTTACTTATTCAGGACCACAAATGTATAGACTAACTAACCTTTTTCACAAAGATGAATTACCCACAGCATTAAAAACCGACAACACTCTGACACATAATCTCAAGACAATGACAGAAACAAGTGACAAATTTAATTCCAGCGGAGCATACACAGACTTACTTGTACCTGCAAATATATTAATATAGGACAAACTGGACGAATACTAAAAACAAGATTTATAGAACACATACGCTCATACAAACGAAAAAGAGAAGACTCCAACTTTGCATTACACCTTGACACTCACGGACACATACCAAGGGAAATAGATGAATGTACGACATTGCTCGGATATTGTTGCGAGATCGTGATTGAGCCAAATCACCTCTAACTGTTTCGGTCTATTACTAAATGAACACGATAACAAATGGTGCTGTCACCTGCGAAAGAGCATATAGGGTTGAAAGTTTGACAAAGAAAGTCATTTAGAAAAATAAGAAAAAGAGTAGGAGAAAGAACGGAGCCTGAATCCCTGAACTAATCTTGAACTCTCCGGTTGAAATTCTATCTATAACAACTCGTGTAGTGCAATTACTAAGAAAACTCAATATAATTCTGGAGAAATTATCACCGACACCAAAAGCAACTAGTTTTGACAAAAGTGCATCGTGCCACACTCCATCAAATGGCTTGGAAATATCTAGAGCCACCACCGACAGGAAAGCAAGCAAATCACCCGTAGAGCGCCTCCTATGAAACCATACTGTCGACCGCTAAGTAAGCCTCCAGGTACCTCACAAGATGAAAATTAATCATACTTTCCATCACTTTAGAAAGTGCAGAAGAAATTACAATTGGGCGGTAATTTTCAGGGTTGTGTCATGTCCCTTTTTGAGGACCGGCGTTACATTAGCAACCTTCCAACACTTTGGAAATTCAACGGCATGATACAACATGCTGAAAAGGATTGCTAATGTATGCGCTAGCGTCGAAGAGCACTATTTTAAGACCAGTGCTAGTATCCAATGCGCTCCAGGAGACTTGTTGACGTTGAGATCTGCTAAAACCTTTTTAACCGCTCGAGCTAGAAAAAATATCTTCGGTATAGTAACGGATACTCTGCCGAGCTCGGGCAGTGGTTGGCTGCTGCCCGGCAAACAAAAATTATTTGCAAATATACCAGCCAAAAGGTTTGCTTTATCAACCGGGTCAGTGAATATTTGATCATTCTTTAAAAGAGTCGGAATTGAAATACGTGATAAGATTTACATCTGCATCTGGCTATGGAGCCTTAATCAGATGGTGGTCGAACCACTATTCATAAATAGGGACGTCATGCTCGTCCTAGAAAGCCGAAGACTAATTCTAGCAACAGGTCTTTCCTAGTTGCAACTTTAATGATTCCAGGTGCAGAGCTGCAAATCATCACTCCTTGCTGAAGAGTTGGAGACTATCCAACTCCTGTCCAGAACACATGTCTAGCACGATCACTGGATCTGGGAACACTTCACCAGGTAGGTGTTATTAAAGGTGAAATGAACCCGGCCACCATATAAAAACTGACCTGTCTGTTAGCAGGCCGCGAAACCACAACCACCACGATACTCCCATATAGGGGCCAACCTCAATAATCAGCCAGAGAACAGTTAAATGTCTAAAGAGACAAATAACGGAACTCTGGGACTTACTGATTCCCGTGGAAATAACGTGTAGTTTCCAGTTGTACCCCTGCTGACTTCAGGGGACTGGGCTCCCTTTTTCCCCCAGCTGCACAGGTCTAAATATTTACTCTTCACAAAGACCGACAATGTTTCCCCGGGGGGTAGTCGGAATTGAACTAGCATTATCCTTTACTCTTTGACCAAATAACCAAAAGTTCTTGTTACCCCTAGTAGCGGTTTAGTATCTGCGTTTTTATATCTACGCCAGATACTGAATGGTTCCTCTCTTGATCTGACTGCATTTTTGCACGTCTGATTAAACCAAGATTTCGATATGCTTTTAATCGAAATTTTTTTGAGTGGAATAAATATTTTCATTCCAAACAAATTGATGTTTACAACCATTTTCGCCATGGCATCGACATTATCGTCCAAGGAACATAGTTTCCAATTAAGTTGCTTAAAAAGTTCGTTGAGCGCAGCCCAACGAGCCTTCTCATAAATATATTTTAAACGTTTGGTAGCCGGTTTCGAAGCGTTGTGAAGCTCCAAATGTACAGTGATCGGAGTTGCCGAGAGGTGTAAAAACACTAACTTCATACTTTTGGAGGTGTGAAGTTAGAAAAAGGTTCGATACCCTTCAATACAACGAATGTGTGTTGGCTCATTACTTAACAAATTATTGAAAATTTAAAAGTGAAAACTAGGACAAGTTAAATATACCAGTTCATCTCCACAACAAATGACTCCGTTGGTATCAAAAAAAGTTCCTTGTCGACATAACCGACATAAGTCGGTGCTCAATGACAAACCCATGCCACACGTCTACAGAACAAAGCATCGGGTAGGGTATAAATAGCGGTAAAAATGAGTAGTGATTAAGTTTTATCATCGACACTTGTTTTTGTGGGTTTTAAGAAGGAGCTGAAATTTTTTGACATGATTTTTTCTCTATTGAGAAAATTTAAAAATTCCGTTTCCATAACGAGTTGATTCTCTAGGCAATATATATATTTTTTTTAAAGAGAAGTAGCACTTCAGGCAACAATGCCTATTTAGAGAAGTACCGTGCTACAATCTTTAGGAAAGGGATAGAGAAGAGATGAGGCAGGTGGTGAAAGTAGAAGGATAGTTACGGAAATTAACTGTCGTATAAGAAGGCACAGTGACCAGTGACCATGCCCCTTCATCACTGAGCAACCTCACCGACAGTCAATTTTTATTTTTGTAGTGAGAAAAAACCAAGATTTTTGTTGGGAATCGAACCCACAACCCCCAGTCATACAAGCTAGTACACTGCCTACTAGCCTACAGGGGCACCTAATTTTGTTTATTTTTCATAGCGAAAGTAATTTTTGTATTGAAATGTTTTCAGAGTTGACTACAAAATCAACGTTGGCAATAAAAACATCAAAAATTGTAGCCGGTCATGAACCGGAAAAAACAAATAAACTTCTTCAAATGATGGCGGAAATAATTGAAAATAAATTAGATTGGCAAACATCAGTTGAACAAGTGTTGACAGGAAAAGTTGAACGTAAAGAATCTCCACGAAAATCAAAAGATTCAACAAATAAAATTGTTAAAGATGTTGCAGCAAAAGAAAAAACGAAAGAGAAACAAACGATAAAAAAAGAAGCGAAAACAACTAAAGTGGCCATAAATAAAATTACAACAACAGCAACGAGCAAAGAAGAAAAAACAAAAATAAATAAAACGAAAGATAAGACCGTGGGAAAACTGTCAAATAAAGAAATAACGACGAAAAAAAATAAAGGACCAGAAAATTCTGCTAGGACTACAGATAACAAAGCTGCTAATTTAAGACCAAAATTAAAGAAAACAGATTCGCAATCCAGCAACAAAAGTTCTTCTCCGTCTAACACGCAGGAGACCAAAAAGAAGTTAAATTCTGTAGCAAAAGAATCAGCCTCCAAACATGACGATGAGGAACAAGAACAACAAAGTAAAAACTCTAAAACTTTTGCGCCCACAAGAAAGTTGTCCAACAACAACAACAACAACGACAATGAGAATAATGAAGTTCTACAAGTAAATAATGCTTCAATTGAGAGTCAAAAGGATTTGTTAGCTGATGACAATTTTAGACAAGAAGGTTTATCAGCTGAAAAACCTACAACTTCTTCAGCCAAGTCTAGAAAACTAGACGGCAAAAAAATGACTGAAGGTACTGCTGAAGGTGTTGATGACAAAGAAGAGCACATAAATTTGCCAAAGGCTAAGTCTCTCAAATCTTCGCCAGAGAAATTAGAAATATCCGAATCAGACCCAAATGTTTCCTTAAAGCAAGACTCCGTTTCATCAACTACACATTATGAGAAACAGATAGAAAAACTTTCTGAGTCTTTACCTTCAAATAAAATGCAAAAAGGTTTGCCAAAGTCTCCTCCTAACGCCTCCGCTAGCGAAATGAAACGTGAATCGACATTTGTACGAGAAGACTCAAAAGAGTCTAATAAAAATTCTTTAACAAATCGCCCAAGAACATCTTTAAGACCGCCAAGTGCTCGGCCACCTTCTGCCCGTCCAGGTGCTCCTAGGCGACGTGATAAAAATATCGAAATTATCTTACAACCCAACGATCAAGTAAAAATGTCTGGCATACAAGTGAAATTGGAAACATTCGGTGCCCTAGACGACGATGGTGAAAATCTGGTCGTAATAGAGAATCCGGATGCGAATGATGTAACGGTCCCCCATCACACCGAGTTAACCGAAAGTGAAAAAATAAACCAGATTGAAAAGCTTGAACAGGGTCATTTGGTGCAGCAGATTTTGGAAACACAAAAAGAATTGGTGCAACACCAGGGTGCTGAAAGCAGTGACCAAAAAAATTATAAGGTAAGTAGTTGCTTTTAATTTAACTTGGATCTTCTTTGAAATTGAATCTTGAATTCAGTTAAAAATCAAACAATGATGGTGTGTTAGTGTCTTTCAATCAATTAGTCATCTTTGGTTTTAGCAAGGCGGTGCCACAAGCCACACACACAGTCACCCAAACAATTCAGTTATTGCATAAGAAATTTCCGTCTACAAACAACTGACGCTCTAAAAAATAATAATCGTCGCTCCATTGACGAGATAAGCGGAGCGTTGTTGCAAAATGTGCTAAAAAATTTTGTGAAAAGGGCCGACATGCTACAAGTGGACATTTGCTTTACATCTTATGCCATTATTATTTCTTTTTTGGGTTTAAGATGGGAAAATACATTACGTATCTGGCGAGAATCGTCATTCCGCCGTATGCCGGACTCCGTTACGGCTACCGGCTAAAAACCCACCTTAAGTCTGGGATATGTTGACCTCCCCGGTACCGCTCTTGCATGACCTCGGGGAGGATCCCTATCCGGCCAGCATGGCCCTGTCGTACTAAACCTACGTCCAGGTACCCACTTTGAGCTCTAAATCAGTGCTGGTTCACCGTCACCATGTCTAGGTCACGTTTCTTCGTGCGAAGTACTCTCTCCACGTAGTTCGCCACGGCAGTCCAGTTTTCGCGACTGCTGCCCATTTTGTCCACTATATTCGTTGCTGTCGTTCGCCCAGTTTGTGCCTCCATTTCCGCGCGGTATTCATACCAGCGGTGGCACTTGAAGAAAGTGTGGTCGGCGTCGTCTACCACATTGTCATCCTCCCCATATCGTGAAGGTACTTACAGAAGTAACCGTGTCCAGAAAGCAGCTGCGTTTGGTAGAAATTTACCTCTCCGTTATCCCTGCATATCCATTTATGCAAAATCGGGATCATTTGGTATGTCCATCTCCTATAGTTCTCACTTCTCCATCGCATCTGCCATTTCTCCATGGTTTCCCGTTTTATGGCAGCCACTTCGGGTGCCGATAGGGAGTTATTCCGTTTAGCGTAGTAGATCCTCTCCCGCTCTATCGCCTGCAAATCTATCGGCCGCATTCCCGCTATTACGAGGACAGCAGGTGTGGATACAGTGCGGTAAGCAGAAACGACCCGCAATGCTGCTGTTCTCTGCACTGACAGTAATGCCCTCGCCCTGCGATTGACACTCAATGTCCTCGCCCAGATCTCACTCCCATATAGTAGAATGCTGTTGTAGGCCTCCATCAGTAGCCTTTGCCTACTTGGACTGGGTCATCCGATGTTCGCCATAAGTCGGCAGAGTTGTGACACTATCTTCGCCGCTTTTGATGCTGAGTATTGGATCTGATCCCAGTATGTCAACTTTGGATCCAGTCTTACCCCGAGGTAATTTACCATCCTCCTTGTGAGCAGCACCATATCATCTAGCGGGACATCTATCCCGACACGAATTTGTCGCCTGGTGAGCAGCAGAAGCTCTGTCTTATGCGCAGCAAGTTGCAGACCGTATGAGTCAAGCCATGTCTTGATTCTCATTATGACTTGTCGCAGTTTACGCCGAGCATCCTCTGTAGTCCTCGCCTGTATGACTGCCGCAATATCATCAGCGTATCCGATTAAAAATGTGTCTTCAGGCATATCCATCTTCAGTATTCCATCGTAGCTTGCATTCCATAGATCGGGGCCTAATATGGAGCCTTGCGCAGCTCCCGAGGTAATCTCCATTCTTCTGATACGACTGGTCGTGCTGTAGATCAGCACTCTATCCTTAAGATAGTCTCCAATCATCCTCATAAGGTACTCTGGCAGATTGAAATCGCCTGCCAAAGGGCTCAGAATATCTGCCCATCTGAGGCTGTTGAATGCGTCCTTAACGTCCAGAGTGGCCAAAAGAACCACAGGTCTACTATGGCGATTCTTCAGCTGAGCCGTCGTGAATACATCTGCCACTTCTTTTATGGCCTCGATGGTGGATTTCCGCGGACGAAAACCCTATTGCCTCGGTGATAATCCTCCTCCCGCGATGATGGCATGTTCAAGCCTTTGCTTTATCAGTCGCTCCATCAGCTTGCCAGCCGTGTCCAGCATGCACAGCGGCCTGAACGAGGAGGGCGACGTCAAGTTGCCCTTGCCCTTATTAATGAGAACAAGTCTCTGCCGCTTTCATGCGGTTGGAAATATGCCCCATTCCAAGCAGCTGGTATATATTCCGAGCAACAGCTGGGGGCGCTTGTCCGCTATTTCCTTTATGACCTCGGCTGGGATTCCATCCGGGCCAGACACTTTCCTGTTCCGAAGGCCGCCAGAGGCAGTTTTCAATTCCTCCACCGTAAAAAGGGGCACGTTGGTCATCCGCCCAGTTTCCGCCTCTCTCTCCCTTATTTCGTGTCTCGGGAAGAGCGTCTCCACTACGTTTAACATGGTTTCCTCATCCATACATCTTATGCCATTATTAATTCCCATATTTCTACTTTACATTTTTATCAATCAAATTGATGTTGTCAGAAAAAAATGTATGTCTTAAGCCAACTTATATTGTAACCTAAAATTTTCCCACCATTTATTTAACAGCACTGTAACACAACACAAAGTAGACAAAAAACAAGAAACTAAAAAACAAATTTACAAAATATTAATTTACAAAACGTGTGATTAGATTTACATCCGCGCCTGGCCATGAAGCCTTAATCAGATGGTGGATCAAACCACTGCATAATTTGGAACGTCATGCCCGTCCTAGGAAGCCGAAGCTATAATTCTATGCAACAGAACTTTCTAGTTGCAACTTCGATGATTCCAGAGCAGGGCTGCAAATCATCACTCCTTGCTTAAGAGTTGGAAACGTTCCAACTCCTATCCAGAAAACATGTCTAGCATGCTCACTGGATCTGGGAACATTTCACCAGGTAGGTGTTATTTAAGATGAAATGAACCCGGCCACCATAGAACCATAGACTGATATGGGGCCGCGAAACCACAACCACCACGATACTCCCATATAGGGGCCAACCTCAATAATCAGTCAGAGAACAGTTAAATGTCTACAGAGACAAATAACGGAACTCTGCGAGCATTACTGATTCCCGTGGAAATAAAGTGGTGTTTCCAGTTGTACCCCTGGGGACTGGGCTCCCTTTTTCCCCCAGTTGCACAGGTCTAAGTTGTTGCTATCTTCAAAGACCATATATATGTGCCCCCGGGGGGTATTTAATTTACAAAAGTAAAAATGGACCCGGTTTTATTTTTGTAATCTTATATTGTACTTCTAGTGTTCTTATACTTGGGAAAGAGCTTTCTCTTCCTACGGTCCGCCATCGGTTATTTTCTTGCATAATTAGCACAATCAACAAAGTCAAACGATCAAACTTGTTCGAACGCAACATTTTGTTCGCTGTGTGATTTTAATTATCCACCTCAAACCAATTCTGATGGTTGTTCGTTTTATTCAACAATGGTTATTTTGATGGAAAAAAAAATACATAAGAAAACCATTTATTCGGATTATAAGAGAGATTACATTGATTTACAGTATCGGTCAAAAACCTAAGCACCCCCTCCGTACATTTGTTTTAAGAAAAAGTTATTAAATTTTTTTTTATTTAATAAATTTTACAGAATGCAGAATTTAATAAAAAAAAGTTAAAATTCAATAAACAAATATTTTAAGTCGCAAATATAAGCGGACTAAACTGAAGCACCACCTAATATTGTGTTTGGAAATTTTACTCCGCTACTGCAGCATTATGTATTAGTTAACGGTACACTCCAAAAATGCAGCAGCTATTAAGCAGCAGTGTTAAGAAGAAGAACTTGTTAGAATTTATGCGAAAATTGTCATAGTAAATTCGTTAGTGGGTTTAATTCTTAAACAAGTTGAGCTTCATAAGCGTGAAGATGAAGATCTTTATGCAAAATCTTGAGCAAAGTGTCTTAAGTGATGCCCGAACGTTAACGAACTGATGTTCCACAGTTTGATGTACAGCGGCTATGTTTGCGTCAATACGGCCGCTACGAGCGTATTGTTTTGGTATATTGTCAACAATAATACCGTGAGCCACGAGTTTAGCTATTAAACTAGGCATAGCGGTTTCAGAAGAAACCTGTTAACATGCAAAGGCTGCTCGAATTTTACGAAGAGACACAGTGAAATTTTTACCATTTTGATAACCAATTTTCACAATTAAAATTTTTTGCTCAAGGACGTAATGTGTCACGCTTAAAATTTCCCAACTTTTCGCTAAGAAAATATCAAAGGATGACAGTTCAATTCTTCATATTCAATTATTTGACGGATACTTCCTACTACCCAACCACTTCCTCACCAAAAATTTGCCAACCCGTTATATAAAAAAACACCTTTGCATAATCTAAACTCTAGAGGTAGAGATGCTGCTTAAAGTTCATTCCCGGTTAAGTTATTATTTTTTCCCGAAAATCTATTACATATTTTATTTAATAATTGATCAAACTTTAATTATCACATTAGGACTCTAGAAATAATTCAGTTATGAGACAAACTTCGGCTCGAAATATGAATAATTTGCGTGATGTTATACAAAATTTAACAAAATCCATTAATCCTTTGGGCAAACTTATGGATTTCATACCTGAAGATATAGACGCCATGCAATTGGAATTCACTCTATGGAGAGATGCCTACACACAAGCAGCCAATGATTTAAGAAGGGAGAAAAGGTAAATTTTTTTATGTAAAAATAATAAAATATCTTTAAGATTTTATATTTTTCATAATTTTTTCGTTCTTCTTAAGTCTTACGGAATCTGCCACCGAACCCATGAAAAATCAGCTGATACAAATCGAAACAGATATCGCAGAATATGAGGAGATGATTAACGCCAGTCGTGTTAAAATTTTGCAAAATTCTGAAAAACTTAATAAAATGTTGACAACACCGTAATGAATACAACAATCTTATTGTTATTGTTAGTGTAATAATTTGAACAATTATAGTTAAATCTGTTGAATGTTATTCGTATCTAAACACTGAAGAATCTGTGAGGTGTCAACAAACATAAATAAATAAAAAACACTATTATTGATTTTTTAAGCAAATACACAAATTTAGATGTTATATTATTTCTTAGCATTATTTATTTATTTATTCATTTAATTATTTATCACAAAAATACAGTATATCCCATAAGTTTTCTAACTGTGCAAAATTACAAAATATAAAAATCGCTGTATTAAAAGCATTTTAAAGGCAGGTTATACATTTGATTAGAAATAAATTTTTGAAGACATAAAAATCTAAAATTAATGCAGGAAAATGTATATTAAAAGATTTTATATCAATTTCAATAGTATAATTTTCAATTTTTAAACTAAAGCATTAATTAATTTATATTTATTTAGAAAAATGTAGATTAACAGCCTTGATTTTATTTCACTCGGCTTTCAACTTTATTTTTCACAACTGCTTCTACGCTTTAAGGCCCATGCATAAGCTGACTTAAGCTAATGTCAAAAATTGAACGAAAAGTCTGTCAACTGCTTAAGCAACTCATTGAAGACTTTTAGGTGGCTATATAGTACTTTCATGAATATAGAAATTATAATGCACAGTTGCACACTTGTTTTACGCGTATTCGTGCTTTTGCAAAAAAATAATTTCTTTGTAAATAAATGAAATTTATTAACAAAAAGGCGTTTAATAATCATATTTTGTATACTTAATAACTATCCTTATACAAATTTATAATTTTTAAGAAAATTACGAAAGAAAAATTTCACACATATCGCTGTATGTATTATTTGGGCCAAAAGTACTAAAAAATGCAACTGTGTGAAATGGTTAAAGGACCTCGTTTATTTTTATTGCCGTTATAATAAAACGTGTCTCTTTTGTCATATAAGCTATTTTTTCTCTCTACATTTTCTATTAAATTCAGATAAAACATTTTTTGCCCTCCATTGAATTTTTTTTACTATTATATCTAAAACACAATGCGAAATCAGCTGTTTCCGTACGGAATGTGCGATCAGTTTCGTACTTTGCTTAAGCAAATGACATTTGACGAAATTTGACGAAAAGTTTTGTTAAGTACATTATAGCTCGCCACATATGATTATTAGGTATTTGCACAGTTGGTTGAGTTGGCTTAAGCCTGCATATGCATATTATAGTTGGGCCTTATGTGTGTATGTAAATGAATTTACACACACCTATGCTAAGTAAATAAAATCACAACAAATAATTTAAAGGGGGATACACCAAAACCTTATAATTAAAATGTTTTTCAAAATGATCATGTTCGTTTTTCGAAAATCACAACAAATGTTACAATAAATAAAATATTTAATTCCTACAGTGTCTGAAATAAGTTTTCGAATTTTAAGAATTATTAACACGGATTAATCTTTTATAAATTAAATAATTTTTTGCTAACAATTTTTTTCTAAGTTAGCGGTACCGTGAAATAACTCCAAAAAAAAATTATGAAATAACTCCCAACAAAAAATTAAAAAATCCCAAAAAATTATTTGGGCCAAAAGTACTAAAATATACAACTGTGTGCATTATTGAATTTATAAACAATAAAAAATTGAATTTTATTGCAAATTGTATGTTAAAAAAATAAAAAAGAAAATAATATGTTTTAAGGCCCTTGTTCCTTTGAATTGCCGTTACAATAAAACGCGTCTCTTTTGTCATATAAGATATTTTTTCTCTCTACATTTTCTATTAAATTCAGATAAAATATTTTTTGCCCTCCATTGGAATTTTTTTTACTAATATAAGTATCTATAACACAATGCAAAATCAGCTGTTTCCGTACGGAATGTGCGATCAGTTTCGTACTTTTGCTTAAGCAAATGACATTTGACGAAACTTGACGAAAAGTTTTGTTAAGTACTTTATAGTTTGCCACATATGATTATTAGGTATTTGCACAGTTGGTTGAGTTGGCTTAAGCCTGTATATGCATATTATGCTGATGGTACATCCATAATAGCTTCCGACGAATCACCTATGGTAGTCTCATTATAAAAAAGGGTCACAACTCAAAATACTAAAATTTTTAGGGGAGATAAAAAACTGTTTAATTCATCGTGCAGAAACAACACACTTGTTTTCACGGCACCTGCGTCGCTCTCTATTCTTGCTTCACACGCCATACAAAATTTTGAGAACGAAGCTGGTAGATTCGTATTGAATCTAGCTGCGAATCAAGGAAAATCCTCTCTTCTCTAATTTTTATCGTAAGTTTATCTGCACTAGTTGTCAAAATTAAACATTTTTGTAAACAAAGAAAAATTATAAACAAAACAAAGTTAAAAGTGAAAACTTAAAAAATATAATTTTTTTATGGGTGTGTTAATTTATTTTAATTTTATAAAATTAAAAAAAATGGATAGGAAAAAAATTATACTTAATGCTATCGCGGCAAGAAGGATATTTTCTGTTGTTTTTGTTTTGCAACTTATGTTTTTCTGTTTAATAACAACTGTCAAATCGAAGCAGATAAATGAGTCGTATAAACAACATGATTCATAAACTTGCTTCAGAGAGCGAAAAACGAGATTCAAATTGTCGTGGAAACAGGCTATTAACACGAAAATAGCCATAACTGAAATTTTTGCAGAGATGTGCATGCTGAATCAATTTAGGAAAAAAAGTCAGTTATGGATTTTGGGTTGTGACCCTTCTGTATTTAGGGCGCGATATGTCCAAAGTGAGCTTAACATATTCAAAGATTGGCTTTTGAAGTGGAAAATAACTAAAATACAAATAAATCTACTTTAAATTCCATCCACTTTAAACAAAATTAATTACCCGCCTGTTTCTCTTAATAACTCTCAAATTCCCTTGACAAGAGAAGAGAGGCTTACTTGTAAAAGCCAAGTTAAAGTTAAAAGAGATCACTTAAACATGATAATCAAGAAATTATATTGGTTAATTGGATCTAAGTCAGCAGCATTAAGCCTCAATAACAAGATGATACTAATCATAAAACCAGGGACCATAAATAAGAGTTATCGAAAAATGTTTAACTCAAAAACTCTCTATGTTATAGTCAACGTAGATCTATAGTGTCATATACCAATAGGTTCTCTTTCAGAATCTACTAATGATCTTAAAAAAGGCGATCTTAACTCTACAGTTATTAGATGAGTCACAGCAGGTGATACGTTTACAGAGTTTGCATATTCTCGATCTCCCTTTTAGAAAACGAATTCAGCAAAACATAAAACATGTTAAGATTAAGTATTAATAAGTCATTAACAGGGTTATGGATAGTAAGACATTTCTTAGCTTTTTCATTAATGCCCTCAAAACATGATTGTAAAGTTCTTATTCTCGGTGGTGGTTCCGGCTTTTACTCCGTGGCTACCAAATTGTCTTCAAAGATGGGTAAAGGCAAAGCCACTGTTGTAGATCCAGCAGATAAACACTACTATCGAGCTCTGTTTAATGAAAGATGATATGAAATGTTTAGAAGGCTCCTGATGTTGAGACTGATGTTTTCCCCCAAAAATATTAACTCAATTAATGATAAAGCTGTTCACTTTGAGCCACCATAACAACACCGTATCAACATCCGGTGATAATGTCGTTGAATAGCATGGTGGTTGTTGGTTTAGCATGAAATTATATAACGATACCCAGGTTATACATACAAACTGGCAAATTTTGTTTAATTAATCATCTAAATATTTTTTTACTTATTTTTTTTTTTGGCCCGGCACTCAGGAGATGACCCCAAACGTTGCGATTACTAAACGTTTACTGTAATAAATTAATTGTGGTATAAGCTGTATGATATGCTATTTGTTAAAGAAGCTCCTACATATCATGGTTCTTCAATTGATGAACGAAAAAGTCCCATGTTTTTTCCCTCTTACCAGCACTCGGTATATGATACCTACACATTGTGCCAGAAATACGAAATTAGGTTATTGGGAAGAGGAAAGAGAAAGTAGTGTTTGTAGAGATTCAATCTGAACTTTCCTACATTGAAAGTGATAGGAAAGATATGTGCAGGGAGTTTATGTCACATACGGACTGTTCTGTTAAAAAACGAATTTTCCCTGTAATGCGTAGTGCAATTCACTGGCCAATCAGGCACAAATGGATGCGCTCTCAACGAAAATCGATTAAGACGCAAAAACGTGCGAGTAACAGGAATAAGTTCCCTAATATCATTAAAGCACTTACCATTGTAATGAGACTAAAACAGTGAAAGGCATCCCACATTGCATCGATAATCTGCAGAATCAATAGAGCCCAATGAGTCTCTTGGCGCTCTCCTATACGCGATCGAGCAACTTTAAACTAGACTTTAGAACGCCGGACTATATACAAGAGTTATAGTTGTTGGAGTGAAGTATCTATTATACCGCTCCCTCCTGCATAGATATGTTTTGACGGAATCTCACCGTCACCGCCCAGTCTCCTTCAGAGCTAGCAGGGGCCAACTGGACAATTCCACTATATTTCCACGGGAATCAGTAAAGCCCCAGAGTTCAGCTATTTGTCTTTTTAGTCTTTTAACTGTTCTCTGCCTGATTATTGAGGTTGTCCCTTTGGGAGTGTCGTGGTGGTTGTGGTTTCGAGGCCCTCGTTTGAGTTGTGTGGGTTGGATCATTCACAATGAACACAATGAATGGTCCATGTCCAGTTAGTATGATTGCGGTTTTGTTCTTAAATTTTATTAAGCTTCATGCGTTCTGGACAGGAGTTGGATAGTCTCCAAATCTTCAGCAAGGAATAAAGGCTGCGGCCTGCTCCGGGCTTTTGAAGTTGCAACTAGGAGTGACTGTGTGATTCGATTTACATCTGCGCCTGGCCATGAAGCCTTAATCAGATGGTGGACCAAACCACTGCATAATTTGGAACGTCATGCTCGTCCTAAGAAGCCGAAGCTATAAT
Organism: Trichopoda pennipes; assembly: GCA_030448955.1. Classification (NCBI taxonomy): domain Eukaryota; kingdom Metazoa; phylum Arthropoda; class Insecta; order Diptera; family Tachinidae; genus Trichopoda; species Trichopoda pennipes. The sequence continues at coordinate 2,752,587 of JASKUP010000094.1, forward strand.
TCTATGCAACAGAACTTTCTAGTTGCAACTTCGATGATTACAGAGCAGGACTGCAAATCATCACTCCTTGCTTAAGAGTTGGAGACTTTCCAACTCCTGTCCAGAACACATGTCTAGCATGCTCACTGGACTGGATCATTCACCTAGCGTGTCATTAACGGCGAAATGATCCTGGCCACCATATTAAACAATAGACCTGATATGGGGCCGCGAAACCACAACCACCACGATACTCCCATATAGGGGCCAACCTCAATAATCAGCCAGAGAACAGTTATATGTCTAAAGAGACAAATAACGGAACTCTGCGAGCTTACTGATTTCCGTGGAAATAAAGTGGAGTTTCCAGTTGTACCCCTGCTGACTTCAGGGGACTGGGCTCCCTTTTTCCTCCAGTTGCACAGGTCTAAGTTGTTGCTTTCTCCAAAGACCATATATATGTGCCCCCGGGGGGTAAACTAGGAGTGACTGGAGGATATACGTATCTGAAGGCCTTCTAGGGCGAGGATGACGCTATATTTCATCCACAGTGGTATGATCCACCGTCTGATTATGGCTTATGCATCTCTTACACCGCTTTAGAAAACCGAGGCACTTGAATGCTTCTTTAGAAACGTGATAAATGTGTTTAGTCCATCGAACATCACACTGAATTTTCATGCCAAGAACGTTAAGAGCTTCAGATTCCGTAATACCTGTATAACCCATAGTAACAGATGCAGCACCATTTCCGAACACATTTGTTGCGTAAACCTGCAACATTGTGTCTTAAGAGATTTTTTCGAGATTGTTGTGTTATATGCAAGTTCTGCCTTTTGGAACTCACTTCCTACTGGTTCGGTCTCTTACTAAATGAATACGAAAGACAAATAATGCTGTCATGTATATAGGGTTGAAAGTTTGACAAAGAAGGTCATTTAGAAAAATAAGGAATAGGGTAGGAGAAAGATGGAATTCCATCTATAGCAAACTCGAATAGTACGATTCCTGAGAAAACTCGATATAAATCTGGAGAAATTTTTACCGACACCAAAAGCAACAAGAATATATCGAGCATACTTATGACGACCTACTTAACGTCGCAAAGGACAATGCCATATTCACTTATCCCCTCCTCATCGCCAAATGTAATGTACGATATGTAATAAAAATGATGTGTTTAAAAGCAGACTTTCCAATAATTATTAATTTATTAAAGTCATTGACTTATAGTTGTTACTTAAAATAAAAGAATTAAAATATATATGAAAGACAAATGAATTATTATACAGGGTGCTTAATTGAATATATGTCATATAAAGTTTTTCGATCTTAATGAAGGAAATGAGGTGAAGTTTGTGCCGCATCCATGAAAAATGTAGTAAGCGAAAGAGCGAACGATGCTTGTTAAATAAAGAATGAATGCTAGACTCTCATGCTTGAGTGTTTCTAAAACATTTTTACGAATCAATCATAGAGCAGCATCAATCTCGCGATAATAAGTTGGAACTCACAGTAAACAACAAACAAATGTTTTGGCTTTTGTATTCATATTAGGCATAGGCGTTACTAAAGGGGTCAAAAATAAGTCCGATTGTATTTTTTCCGCTTGTATTAGTTAATATGCTTTTCCTAATTTATAACCCAAATCCAGGGTTGCCATTATCCAATTTATGGAACACCATTCTGATATTGCTAGGGGTTGTGCTAAAGGAAACACAATGAATACGGAGAATTTATGGGGTGATTTAATCACAGATTTGAATAGTAATGGACCGCAAATACATGACACGACTTACTGGAAGATAGTACGTTTTAAAACACTTATGGGTTTACTAAATGTTCATTAAAAATGCATATTCTATAAGTATAAGTTATGGCGCGACTGGAACACATGTGTAAAGAAGAAATTGACAGCAAATAAACATGAAGTAATTTCAACCGAAGAAGCCCCTATAATAAACTATATATTTGCAGTCTTGTGCGTTTAGATTTAAAAGTTCAAATATTTGTAGTTTTTTTAATCGACCTTTTTTTATCTTTAATAAATATCTCTTATTCTTTTTTACGGTCTTTTTCAATTAAATTAACAATATATATTTTTTTCTTTTCGATATTTCGCTTTCCTATGGAAAGCTTCTTAATTCAAATATTTTTTAAAATATTCTTTTTTGAAATAAGTAAAATTTTTGTAATTTTAAAATTCTCAAAACTTTGTCAATTAAGTTTAAGAAATTAATTTTTGGCATAAATAAAACAATTTAAATTAATGTGTATAACAAAATTTAATACTTTATTAAAAAATAAAAATATATATATAAATGGAAAGGAAATTATAATTTTGAAAATGAAAGGTACTTATGTAGTTTGAAAAAGGAAATGTTAAAGGACTTTTTCAATGAACATTTAATAATTGTAGATTTTTTTTTTAATATTTATACAAATTTTCACTAAAATAGTACAAAACAAAAAACTAAAATTTATATTATATTTATAAAATTTAGAAATATATTTTCATATTATATTATAAGATAAAAAAGGAAAAGAAATTAAAAAAAATATACAAGCTGCAAGTCAAACTTATAACTTTTTATACAATTGTTTTCTGTTTATTTTTCGTTTTATTTTTAACAACACACATTATTCATAAATAAAAATAAAACATTTAGTTATTAATTTTCTTACTATTATACAAAAAAAAATACTTACATATAATTTAAACACAAAATTTTACTTTCACTTAGCTAAACTACATTTTGCATTATCCAAACAAAAACAATTTCCAAAATATAACAAGCCAAAAACACGGTTAACAATTTAAAATTATAAAAACAGAAAATATAGTGAAGTATTTACAATTTAAAAGTTATCAACAACTTAATGTGTGTGTGTGTATGTATGTATGTATGTGTGTAATATGCCTTAAATATCTATAGTTAAACTGGTGCTTAAACAGTTGTTTGTAAAACGTGTGTTTCTAATTGCTTATTTAATAATAATAATTATAATTATTATAATATGATTATGTGTTTTTAGTTTAAACACAAAATTTATAAGTACATTTAAATAAAATAATAAAATTTTAAAATTCTTAAAACTTTTTTTTTATAATTTTACAATTTTTAAATTTCAATATTGTTGTTGTTGTTGTTGCTGATGTTATTCTTTTTAGTAGTGTGGTTTATGTTGTTATTTTTAGTAGACGAACTATTGTGCTACAATTCAAAAAAATCATCCTGCTGTTTCTCTAGTTGCTTTAAGGAATTTTGAACTTTTCTTAATTGTGTTGTATTTAACAATTGGGCGGTATCGGAATTGCTGCCGTTCGAACTGTGACGTATGTGATGAGGCTGCTGATTTTGTTGTTTTTTATAGGAATTATTTAAATTGTTACTTCGCCGACTTGGCACAACATCAGTGGCAAAAAACAGACCATCATCCGTCTGATTTGAAATTATTCTGTAAAAACAAAGATATTGAAAAAATCGTTTAATTTTTTTATATTAATTATAGGTTAATGACCTTAATATTTTATAAATAATTTTTATAAGCGCAAGGTTTTTATAGAAAAATTAAATAAATTTTATTTTTCTTTTCAATATCTTCTCTGATATTTTCAATATCAAAGAAACAATGTTTAATTAAATCAAGGTTCTAGAGGTGGACATTTGCCCAAAATCACATTTCTTTATTAATTCCCATATTTCTGCTTGACACTGTTATCAAAATAAAACTGAAGCTGTCCAAAAAATTGTGTGCTTTAAGCAAGTTTGTAGCCTAACCTCAAATTTAATAAAAATAAAATGGCTTGAACATCTTCAAATTTTGTACATATTTTACTCATTACCGTTCGAAGCATTTTTTGTTGACCATATTTTTTTTTTTAAAGAGAAGTTGCACTTCAGGCAACAATGCCTATTTAGTCAAGTACCGTGCTACATGCTTTAGGAAAGGGATAGAGAAGAGATGAAACAGGTGGTGAAAGTAGAAGGATAGTCGGAAATTAACAGCCGTATAAAGAAGACAGCAACAGCGGCCAGTGATTTTGCCTTCATCGCTGAGCAGCTTCACCGACAGTCAATTTTTATTTTTGTAGTGGAAACAAAATCAAGGTCTTCGTTGGGAATCGAACTCACAACCCCCATACTGACAAGCTAGTACACTACCTAATAGCCTACAGGGGCACCTATTTGGTACTCGTAGGCTATAATTGATTGTATGCACATTCTGTAGAGTGTAATCTTAGTCTTGCGGTTTTGTAGCTTTATCCGTCGCCTAAATGTTAACATTGCCAAATATTTAATTTCATTTAGAAATAGAATTTCACTTCTAACAACAATAAACCTGCTGCTAGATGGAATTCCTTTAGTTGATTTATTGTAGGGAAAAATTATGTTTTGGTTTATGTACTTTTATTTTCCATTTGGTGTAGAATTGAAGCGCATATAAAAGACCAGTTCTTATTCTTTTAACTATTGCATTTGAAACTTTTGCAGCATCATCCCCACACAATGCTGAAGAATGGGCGTTAAGAATTTAAAAACCTGAAATTTATATTGAATATAATGTGGATGACAATACGGATTTTTCGTGGGCTGAAAATTGATCTTCAATATTAAGCATAAATGATTGGTGTAACGTTCGATGCTTAAAATTCTCCAAATTGTTATATAACAAATGTCAAAGGATGGCAGTTAAGTTCTTAACAGTTAATTATTTGGCAGACATTTTGTTTCCTAACCTCAAATTTGCCCACACACATACAATTCTTAATACAGGGTGTCTGTTGGGAAGCTAAATTAAATGAAAGAGAATGGATTTTATATTAATAAATGTTTTATTTAATGTCGGCAATTATGTATGGAATACAATATCTGATAAATGTCCGCCTCTGTTAGCCTCACAGAGCACATTTTTCATAACATTTTCACACATTTCACGCGGTATTTTATTAATTTCATTACGAATATTTTGTTTGAGTTGCTCAAATGTTTCTGGTTTGTTTGCATAAAAATTGCTTTTCAGATATCTCCACAAAAAGAAGTCCGGAGCAGTCAAATCAGGCGACCGTGGGGGCCAATCAATATTACCATTTCTTGAAATAATTTGTTGTGGAAAGAGGTCTCACAGTAATTCCTGGCTGTATGCGACGTGGCACCGTTTTGCTGATACCAAAGCATGCACAGTTGTGGCATTAAAAAGTTTTCAGTCCAGCCATTATCATGATATTGCTCCCCATTCACAGTTACCGTTACGCCGTTTTTATTTTCAAAGAAGTAAGTTCCAATGATTGCTCCTGACCAAATTGCACAGCAGGCTGTCACTTTTAATGGATGTAAAAGTGACTGTTAAAAATTTGAGGGTTTCCCATTCTACACAACCGCCTATTCTGTTTATTGACTTAAGCTTTCAAATGAAAATGTGTCTCGTCACTCATGGTGTGTCAGGTATATGTACCGCGGCGTAAATGGTCTTGTGGATGAAGCTCTTATGTCAACTAAATCGTATATGGAAACAAACGCAAATCCTTGTGCAAAATTGTGGTCAAAGCTATTCTCCGTTGTGCAGGCCAATCTTTTGAATTTCTTATGCAAATATTTTGAATTATTCCAAGATGACAGTGACAGTGACTGTGATTGTGTATTGTTTTCCGGTATTTCATTTTGTTTTTGTTGCTGCAGCTCCTGGGAACGGCGGCGAATTGAGGTTGATGAATTGTTTTGAACGCTTTCTTGAGCAGCAGTAATGTTTTCAGCCGATCTTGCAGTACGTTGTGATTGTCTTTCTTTAAAATCATTTACTACATGATAAATAGTGCGTTTTGTTGACACGTTATTTTTCCCAAAAATTTCACGTAACTTTCTCATCGTCATAGTAATCGATTATTGATTTTGATAAAATATTTTAACGATTAAAACACGTTGGTTTATCGAATATTTTTCCATTATAAATTTGCCATGTATATACTTCCTGACTATTGGTCTATGTACGGTGGTGTTAATGGTCTTGTGAAAGAAGCTCTTGTGTCTTGAATTTCACGTAACTTTTTCATCGTCATAGTAATCGATGATTGATTTTGATAAAATATTTTAACGATTAAAACACGTTGGTTTATCGAATATTTTTCCATTATAAATTTGCCATGTATATACTTCCTGACTATTGGTCTATGTACGGTGGTGTTAATGGTCTTGTGAAAGAAGCTCTTGTGTCTACTGAATCTTATATGAAAACAAATGGAAATCCTTGTGCAAAATTATGGCAAAAGTTGTGGACTATGCTGGGACCTATCACCTACAGACCCTCTTTCTTCGAAATCATTCACTACACGATAAATAGTGCGTTTTGTTGGCACGTTTTCTTCACCCAAAAATTTCATCTAACTTTAAGTGATCGAAGATTGATTTTGATAAAATATTCTAACGATTAAAACACGTTGGTTTATCGAATATTTTTCCATAGTAAATTTCTCGGCGGATACCCTGTAAACTATAGCCGGAGGTAGATTAAAGTCACAAGGCTTTTGAGAAATTTTAATTTGTTCGTAAAATCAAATGGATGAGTGAACTTAGGTTCAGACTATGACATATAGATTCAAATCTTTGAACAGATTTCAGAATATGGGGATAACATTTAAAAAAATTTGGGCTAGTTTTAACGTACACTGTTAGAAAGAAAACAAATAAGAATATTGTTATTGAGTGTTTAAGATGCAAACAACTTACTCTTTCGATTTTTCCACATATTTTCGTGACTCCGATATTGTATTATCAATTTTACTTAAAAATTCGTTAATACTGCGTCGACTCTCTTCTTCTGGCGTCATTACGGCAGCCACTGAATCCAATGATTTACTTTGCTTATTATTGCCATTATTGCAATTGCTTAGCGTGGACTCATCTTCATTGTTTTGCACTAATAGTTCGCCAGCTATAGAATAAGGTCGGGTGGGTAATAAAGCAGGACGTGGATTACTATCGCTGCACATAGAGGATGACGAGGCAGACGCTGAGGATAAAGTTGATGATGAAGTACAATTTAAGGGATCTCCGCCGCTTACAACGACATCTTCCATAATATTGTGTAAATTATTTTCACTCTCATTTAATGATATTGTTGTGGCATTTGGATAAAAGGGTGAAGATTTTTCCACGGGTATTAGTAAAAATTGACGTAAAAATAAACTGTCTGAGGCAAATAAACGATTGGCTCGGCGTATCTGTTCTGTCTGTAAAAGATTAAAACATAATTATGGTTTTAGATACAAATTTTGCTTTAATGAGTTTTTTTTTATTTTTATTTTTTAATAATTTAATTTATTTGGGCACGACAATAACAAAATTATTATTTATAAGTGTCATTCAAATTGATTGATGACTGGTTATTGGAAACAACAAGTATCACATTATTATTTTAAGCATTTAAACCATCAAATTACAAGCAAATTAATAAATCATACCTAAAATGGTAAAAATTATTAACACATTTGTTATTTATAATTTTTAGCTGTATTTAGTTTGGGTTACTTTAAACTTTAACACTAAGCCTACCGACAATTTTTGTATAACTGAAAAAGTTACTAATTTTATTATTCAAAGCAGATAATCGTAATAATGGAAATTTATTTATTATGGGAAACAACTGTATGAACTTCATAACTTTAGAAAAGTCGTTGCGGTACAAAAGCGGGTCTACAATTTTATTTCACAAATTTATTGTGGCAATGCAATATGTAGTGATATTTTGAAATTTTAGACTGAATGGTACAATCAAATCAAAAAGAATTACTCCGATTTGACTGCTAGTTTTTTTTTTATAGCCGTCTCAAGCTCAGTACTTGTATGTTTTACCGAACCAACTTAATTTAAGCCTAAGCATTTTAAAACGAATATTTATTTATTATGTGAGCTAACGTTTTTCTCCTTATTGTTTTTTAAAGCGTTAACTTAACGAGAAAATTGAAATACAGGTTGAAACTGTTAAGCAAGGCGGCTCTGGTATGACAAATTCAGGAAACACGTCACGAAGATTCTTTGCTAATCCTACTTTGATTTTCGATATCACGGGTCTAGATGAAAGCATAATTAAGAAGTTTTCAATAATTCTCAAAGCTATAGCACCGAGGTAGTAGATCCAAAAAAAAAAAATTGGTGATTTTTGTTTGGAGACGGCAAAAGAGTTAGTTGCACTTGTAACGACACGTTTACGCTGGTTGCTGGGATAGCGACAGCGGAGGCCAGGGTCGTTGCAAATTTGTAATTGTTTATTACCGTTGAAGGAATGACATTCAATGTTTTATAAAACTTATCACCAAGTTTATTTATTAGCTAATTTGATAGTGGACGGTCGGGAATCGTAGCCGAAGAACGAGGAGTCAACTCGCTGAGGCAATGGGCAGCGGTAGGAACATCAGCGGTAGTACAGACGGCTCCGGCAGTAGTGGCAGAGGTACAGGCGGCAGCGGCAGGACCTGGTATGGGTACTGGCGACAGCGGTACAGGCGGCAGCGGTAACCTAAGCACTTTGCTTCGCGGCAGCGATCACGGGGAGTTCTTGGCCGGGTGAAATGATACTGCGGGAATATTAAACTCCGCAACAGTATCAGACGCACGATCAAGCCAATCCCCGGTAGAAGATAAACTTCCACCACTTGTAGCCGTACTGTCGATAAGAGATTATTGCGAAATATTAAAGTCCTGCCCAACAAATCTCTTACCGGCAGGCGGGCTGTCTGCGGGCAAGAAGTTTTTGCGGAATATTAAATTCCTGTCCAAAAGACTTCTTATTTGCAGGCGATCTTCTTGCCAATTGCCCCGGTTTAATAAAATCTTTTGCCTTATATACCACATATTATCCATCATAGTTGAAATGACAACTATCAGCGGTGAGTTTTAATCTGCATGCCATCTGACTGTGTTGTTGATCCTGTTGTTTCCGACTCACAGGTGGCGCTCTTACGTTCCCGACCGTTAATTTAAATAATAATAATTCATAAATCTTAAAGTAATGAATGAATTCAACAATAATAATAAAAATAATAACAATAAGGAATAACAATAAGAATAATAATAATAAGAATAATAATCCATTTTTAAATTAAGAAAAGTATGAATAAAGTGGTGATCTCATGTAGGTGAAAACGAGGTGTAACGACTTTCACCGTTACACACTGAATCACAAAATTCTGATTCATGGAAAAGATATAATTGAAAAGTGTATTTTTCCTGTAGGCTTAAGCTAAATTTACACGAAGTCTTATCAAAATTTGAAAAATGTATTTTGATGTTCTATTTACAATATGTGTTGATAAAAATTTGATAAAAATTTGTTGAAGCTAATTTACACTATTGGTAAACTTTTTATATTGGAAATATTGACTTTGATCAGCTGTTTTGTTTATTTTGTGAAATTATTTCGTATTACAAAAAATAATTTATAACTACACAAAAAACAAAGGAATTAATAAATATGGACGACGACACAATCATCACAGCATCAACATTTTTAATATTGGAGGATGAAGTAGATGATAATAGGGCAAAAAAAAAAGAAGGAAACAAAAGGAACATTGGGTTCGACCTTTTCTTTTGGACGGTAATGGCTTCTATGTCACTTTTAGGGAGCGATTGAAAAGGAATGATCCTGATCTATACAAAAACTTTTATTCTGTACCTCCTGATCTACGATTTCTCACAGTATCTAAAAAGTGTAGAGCTGCAAAATATTCACATTTTGTCCACTTTTGGAAGTATTTATTTTTTTATGCTCCGCCTTCAACATATAATAGTTTAAATTTTGATCAAAACATACTACAAAAAAAAAAAAACAAAAAAAACAATTTACATTTATATCGTGATCGCACAGCGCTAAACAACAGCTGTTAATACTGAAACTACTGATAATACCTCGGATCTTTTGCCCACTACTAGTTTATCGGAAAATTACACTAGTTATGCGCAAACTTTGACATCCCCAAATATCACAAATAACTCTGTAAATCATCTTAAACCTCTAAGAGTTATACTTCCGAGTAAGACAATTTTCGTTTCTCGTTTGGCGGCAGATACTACTGTTGAAGAAATTCAATCATACATTAATTTGAAATATGGTACAAACTTAGGCATCTCAGTGTATAAATTTGCATATACTGAGTCAAGGATAGTGGCATCATTTAAAATTACTGTACCGAATGAGTTGTTTGACCTTGTTATTTCTCCTGAATTTTGGCCCAATGGTACATATGTTCGCGAATTTATATTTAAAACAAGGCAAAGAACTTCTGTTCAACTTCCTACATCTATAACGAATATTTCAAAAAACTAAAAAATGATGCTGTAAATTTTACTCTGGTATATCAAAATGTTCGTGGAATTAATACAAAATTATCTGTTTTATTCAATCAAAGTTTTTCATTTGACTTTCAAGCTATAGCGTTAACTGAAACTTGGCTTAATGCAACTGTTTTAAATACAGAAATATTAGCTGATAATTACAGAATATATAGACAGGATCGTGTAAACAATATGAAAGGAGGTGGGGTGTTGATTGCTGTTTCTAGTTTACTAGCTTCTGAAGCTTTATTAATTCCTTTTTTGCTGAATATTGAATTTATTGCTGTTTTGGTAAAACTTAAACACAAGAAAATATTCATTACCTGTTCATATATACCTCCTAATTCTCATGATACAATTTACCAACAACACTCTGAAGCCATAGCGGCCGTCGTGCAAATGACTCATCAGAATGATACTATTATTGCAGTTGGAGACTTTAACATGCCTAAAATTTTTTGGAAATTTTCTAATGATGATGGATACTTTACACCATATTGTTCTGGCTTATGCATAAAATATACTGAATTTGTTGATTGTATGTTGGATTTAAATCTTAATCAGATAAATGGCGTCTATAATGACCACCATAACCTATTGGATTTGGTTTTTATAAATGACTGTATTGACACGTCGGTTATTCGAACTGATCCATTAACTGTGCCAGAAGATGGATATCATCCTTCAATCTTAATTAATGCATGTAATTACATACCGTGCTCAGATAGCATTTCAATAGTTCACAGTTTATGTTTTAAAAGAGCAAATTATAGAAGAATTACTGAACTACTGTACGAAACCGACTGGAAAAATATTCTATCATACGTTATCTCTGAAGATAAGTCCGTTGTCATAGATCACATCATTAGGAAATTTTATGATAAAATCTCTTGGATTCTTAATCAGTGTATTCCAAAGCAAATTGTTTCTCATTTATCTGGACCTCCATGGAATTGTAAGTTGCTTTCCAAAATAAAAAATTGCAAGAATAAATGGTATAAGAAGTATAAAAATTCTGGATTAGTTGCAGACTTTATTAAATATTCTGTTGCCCGTGCTGAATATAACAAATTAAATCAAGAATGTTATAACTGTTACCTTACAAAAATTAAGAATAGCTTTAGGAAGAATCCTAAGTCTTTTTATAATTTTGTGAATATAAAGAGAAAATCTGTTACCTTTCCGCCTTCTATGACATTAAATGAATGTGAATCAGATGATAATACTGAAATAAGTAACCTATTTGCAAAATTCTTTTCATCTACCTATGAGGATGATCAGGGTACTAACGTTAATGGACAACCAATGCACAATTTGGGAAGTCAGGCTATTTTACTGCCATGTTTGGATGAAATATCAATACTTCATGGTTTGGAGAAACTAAAATTTTCCTATAAGAGTGGACCTGATAACGTTCCTAGTTGCATTCTTATAAACTGCGCAGAGGCTTTTGTAACTCCTCTTACAATATTATTTAATTACTCAATTAAATTTGGTATATTTCCCGCAATATGGAAGACTTCTCTTATTATTCCGGTGTTTAAGTCTGGTAAAAAAAATGATATTAGAAACTACAGAGGAATTGCTAAACTGAGTGTTATACCTAAACTATTTGAAAAATTAGTTACGGATCATTTGTGCCATCAAGTGTCTTCAATATACTCGTCTAGCCAACATGGCTTTCGTAGAGGATGTTCTACTGTTACTAATCTTTTAGAACTCACAACTTTGGTTAATCGTGGTTTTGTCAATAAGATGCAAACTGACGTTGTTTATACTGATTTTAGCAAGGCATTTGATAAGGTAAACCATAGACTACTTATCAGAAAACTACATTACATAGGATTCACACAAAATTGCTTAAAATGGATAAATTCATACCTTAGTAACAGGAAACAGAATGTTGCATTCAAAAATGCGATTTCTAAGCCAATCTCCGTTTCATCTGGTGTTCCTCAAGGGAGCCATCTTGGACCCCTTCTTTTTTCATTATATCTCAATGACTTACCTGGTGTCATCAAGAATTCTTTTATACTAATGTATGCGGATGATGTTAAAGTATTCTTTACTTATAATAAATATGATGATCACATGCTGCTACAAGCAGATTTAGATTCTTTATACTCTTGGTGTAAATTGAACTCAAAGAAATTGAACTTCGATAAATGTAAATATATGTGCTTCTTCCGAAGGAACCATTTAAATGTTAAATATTGTTTGGGTGGCAATGAGCTGGAAAATGTCTGCATGATCACAGACCTTGGAGTTATACTTGACCATAAACTAAATTTCATTCAACATATTTCTCTAATTGTGAGCAAGGCAAGATCTCAGCTTGGCTTCATTAAACGTTGGGCAAAGGAATTAGAAGATCCTTATATCACGAAACATCTATATATGTCACTAGTTCGTCCAGTTCTGGAATATGGGTCAATTATATGGGATCCACAGTACAAAACTTATAGTAATGCAATTGAATCTGTTCAAAAACAGTTTCTTATATTTTGTTTACGCAGACTACAATGGAACCCGCTCTGTTTACCATCATATAAATCTAGACTTTCTCTCATCAAGTTACCATCTCTGGAAAGTCGCAGAACTATGCTTAATGCTATGTTCATCTTAAATATAATTAATGGGAATACTTCCTCTAACTTCTTAATTGAAAATATATCTTTTTGTGTTCCGTGGCGACCTACTCGATACTTTTATCCATTGGATATTTAATATTTTAGATCGAACTATGCAAACTCTGATCCTTTCATTAGATGTTGTAAACACTTTAATAAATTATACTATTGTATTGATTATACCTTAAATGAAAATCTGATAAAGCGTAATATTTTGTTCTCATTAAATAATTGCATATAATTGTCATATTTTTTCTTTTTTTTTTCCCCTTTCATTAGTTTTATATATATATATATATATAAATAAATTAAGTACTAATAGTCTGTAAGAATTGTAAATTCATAGACTTAAATAAATAAATAAATAAATAAATTGTGCTTTGCAGTCGGCTATGCAATGTTTCGTTGCAGCAGCAATTTCTAACCAGCACTTCTGCTTTTCTATTCGGTTTCTGTACCCATTACACTTTATAATTCCAAATTGGTTGGCATACTTCAACCATTTCGATAAACATCATCAGTTCATCTCCTGTTCACTTTTTTTGTTGCTTCCGACTGTTGCGCAAATTATCATTTATGTTATCACTTTTAAAAATCTTGATATATTATTAAATTCACAAATATGTATATCGTTATTAAATATGTAATACTTTACCAACTCATATTTATTTACTAACTAGCGTGCCCGTGACTGCTTTGCAAGTCATTTGTGCGCGAAAAAAATTCAATCATTTAATAAAATTAATCAGAAAGAACAGAATTTCTTTTTTTTTTTTGTTTTTAGTTTTTTTTTAATAATTTTATTTTTTTTACAATTCAATATTTTTGTGTGCTAATATACATACGTCTTATTCTATTGCATATGTAAAAGCATATACAACATTCTTCGATTGATTTTGATTCGCGGACGTAGATGCCCTTTCACGATTTTCCTGAAGACGTGATTCGTGTTCTTCAGCTGATTCAGCGGCTCTCTTGTCCTCTGCTGCCGCGTTGCGATGTTTTTTTTAGCAAGAGCTGTTTTTTAGGTGGCATTTTAGTAAACTGGAATAGTGCAAAAGGAACAATGATGTGTTTTGTTTTTTTTTACTTTTATAACATTTTATTATTGGTTGTTGGAACGACAGTAATCATATTACCTATTTGATGAATTGGCATTAAAAATAATTTGTGAAGTTATTTCACTATTGTAAATTTAAAAACACTTGTTATTTACTAAATTGATTTCACTTATAGGTTTCTCACTTATGAACACAAAACAGCAAAGTTTGTTGGATTGTACCGTTATTTTTTACCAGCGTAGCGGGGAATATGTTGTATTATATAGTAATGTAAATATTTTGTAAATATAAATAAACCGAAAACTAGGATTTTTGAATGCAACATTTCGGAAGTTTTAAAATTTTGATATTTTATTATATATTAGTGAGTTTTTTTTTGTAAATATCTTCGGAACTACATAACCGATTTAAGAGATTGATATCTCGTTTTGAAAAGCATAACAATGGCTTTAAAAAATAAAATAAAAAAGAAAAAAAAATAAATATGTATATGTACATGTCATTGGTGGGTTTTGCCACGCCCCTCCGCCCACAGACCGAAAATCAAAAATCGGACTTCACAGTGTCACCCGCCTGAATATTCTGAAGATTCTCTGAAAATTTCATCAAAATCGGCCCAGCCGTTTTCGAGTCCATTTCTTACATACATACACACATCCTCTTTTATATATATAGATAGATAGATAGATAGATAGAAGATTTTAATGTTATTGTTTGAATTTTTTATTTTAATTAATAAATTTAATTGCCGCCACAACGATTTATAAATAAAAACAGCTCACATGTTTTGAATCAAAATAATGAACATGCTGTCAAATTATGTATACGTATTAATATTGCCAATTTACACGGCATCAATTAAATCTTCAGAACTTTTCTTCAATAAATTTTTATCAATTAAAGCGTTCTACGCGCACACGCTTTGTATGCGTTTGATACTTTTTACGCGTTCTACGCTTTTCAAACTTCAAGTTACATGAAACGCTTTTTATGCGCCAAGTTTTTTTGTTATGATCAGCTGGTGGTGTAAATAATTTTATCTAATAAAGAAATTTTTGCAAAAATGAAAACTGAAATTGAAATTCTTCAAGAATTTATAGAATTTATTGAATTTATGCATATGATATTTTGTGTAATGAGGACCTATGGAAAACTGCAAGAGAAAAGAAGACGCTTTTGGGTGCGTCCCTTGTTTTTGGCAAGGGAAGTGAGTGGTTTTTTTGCAGCAACTTTTGAAAAATCAAAATAACAGAATAGATACAACATCAAAAACAGCCGACATTTTTTCATGGCGCTTGCGACGCGTAGAAAAGTAGAAAGTAAACCTACTTCATGCATTCTATGCGTCATAAGCATTCTATGCGATGTGCTGTGTAACTTGTCACATGCAATTACACTGATTCTACATTTTTGACAGACACGTATAAAGCGTGTACGCGTAGAACGCGTGGTATGGACTTTCAGCTTAAGTTTTGCAGAAATTTTGGTGCTTACACGAGTTTGAAGCATTTTAAAGAGCAATTTTGAAGAAATTTTCAATCCTGTAAATCTAGCTTTACTATCCGGAAGAGGCTTAGCAAAGTCATAACAAAGACTATAAAAAATATCGCCTTAGACACTCCAGAAAATGTAGTCGAATTGTCACGAACGAAGATATTATGCTCCGACTGATGGTAACATCAGATTCCATGGTCTCACATTTGAAGCGACGATGTTAAGGCTCTTTTAGAATAATAAATTAGAAATAGATTTAAAATAAATAATAAATTAAAAGTTAAAAAAAAAACATTTTTAATTTTTTTTGTTGGTTATGATTTTTTACATTGTAGGTAACGATCTGTATGTCTTTAACTTTCTTTATTTTGATTACTTTTGTGTTATTACTATATAAATAAAACTAAAATTGTGATGAAATTACTACATTTTTTGACAAATATATTTTTTTTCCTCACCTCAGTACAAAAATCTTCAGTGGGGCGCGAGCATATAGCGCAGAAATAAATGCGTCTAGTTTTGTTGCATTTAGCTCCCACTTACTCCCCCAAATACTCTAAATTCTTCTTCTTATTTTCCCCCCAGGGGCATATAAATATGGTCTTTATAAAATTCCACTATCTAGACTCAGTGCAACTGGGGAAAAAGGGAGCCCAGTCCCCTGAAGACAGGCAGGGAGTCAACTGGAAGCTCCACTTTATTTCCACAGGGATCAGTGAGCCGCAGAGTTCATTATTTGTCTCTTTAGACATTTAATAGTTCTCTGACTGATCATTGAGGTTGGCCCCTATATGGGAGTAACGTGGTGGTTGTGGTTTCGCGGCCCCATAACAGTATAATGGTTATTATGGTGGCCAGGATCATCTCACTGATAATGACACGCAAAGTGAATGATCCAGTCCAGTGAGCATGCTAGACATGTGTACTGGACAGGAGTTGAAAGTCTCCAACTCTTTTGCAAGGTGTGATGGTTTGCAGCCCTGCCCTGGAATCATTAAAGTTGCAACTAGGTGGTCCTGTTGCTTAGAATTATGTCTTCGGCTTCCTAGGACGCTGTATGACGTTCCAAATTATACAATAGTGGTTTGTCCAATATCTGATCAAGGCTACATAGCCAGGTGCGGATGTAAAACGAATCACACTCTTCTTCTTCTGTACATTTCATAATATGATGCATTAGGATGATTACAAAATGTGCTAATTGAGTAGAAAATAAGATTGGCAAAGTTTTTAAATTAATCTGATAATTCATTTTACGCTGATCAATAATAAGACTAAATGCCGTCTTTTTCCTGTTGGTCCTAACAGATCTCTAAAATTATTATGTTCTGGTAATTTCCCAGGTTTGGGACTTCCATCTATTTCTTTCCAGACTGTTCTATCAGCAGCAGTTTCGATGCGTCGATCTCCTAAATTTGTTTCACTTTCAGATGCCAATCTGATTCCAATGCACACTGCTAATTACATTTCACTTGTTAGAAATAATTCTTTATCTGTTTTCATGTTTCTTTTTTTCAGAAATTTCTCTTTCATCATATTCTGAAAATTCCTCTTCTGTGTGTGTGTGTGTTATATATCTTAGGTAATTTGTAATTTTCAAATGTTTTGGCATTTTTAGGGTAAAAATCTACAACAATTACACTATTTAATAAATAAAAAATTTAAATTCAAGTTTTCATACTTTACTTTTTTTTCCTAATAAACAATTGTCAAAAAAAAAATGCTTACTGTTTGGAAGTGCACTTCTTGAGACTGTAATCAATGCTACTGTTGTCTACTCGTTTCAATTGAAATAGACTTAAGAGATTTTAAATAATTGTACTCTGAGTCAAAATAATATTGCCCACACCAACAGCGTTAGGTAGGGCACATAATAAATTTTTCTTGAAAAAAAAATTAATTACTAAAAGTAAAAAGAAAGAAGAAGAAATTATTTAGGCATATTCCAAGAATTGTTATATACTTTGACAAACGGTATTATAACACAAAAAAAATGTGCAAGTTTTACAAAAGTTTGAAAACGATCAATTTGACCGGTAGTGGCAGGTTTAGTGTTAAATTCCGTTTCTAAATCTAGTTATCTTATTGCGTTATTTTCTTTAGCTATTGCTAAATATATATATTTTTTTAAAACTTCATTATTTAAGTTACAATTTGTTTTTAACTCGTGACTCAAATCTTTGACAGTTTTTCTGTTTTCTGACTTCTCTACAAATCTTATCTTGATCATACAAACTAGTTAAATAATAAGACAAATGTGTGTTTTAGTTGTTAAACAAATATTGTGTTGAATTATTCTTGGCATCTGTTATTAAAACAGATATTTTCATTAAACAAATTTTACTTTTGTAAAAGAATGTTATTTCAAATAAGAATAATGTTATTTATTTACATTATTAATTTCATTTTTTTCTTATATCTTTAGTTGCCATCTATTTTCTACAGAAATATTAAGCAAATCTTTTTAAAATTAAAATTAATAAAAACAAAAACAATAATTTGTATAATTTATTTAATTAATGTTAGCAAGCAAAACTTAAGTTATTTAGTAATCTTTATTTTCTAAAAGGAACATCAAGCACGTGATATCTTTTCAATCTTTTTGCTTCATCGCTATCGTTCACAAGATTAGCAGCAAGTAGTTAATAGACAAGCTTAAATTTTCCTACAAATATGTCCCGGGTGGTATTCCGAGTTGCATACTTAACAAATGTGTTATGCTACTGGCAAAACCTTTTACAATAATCTTCAACATATGATTGAAGCCCTGTTATTTTTCTAAAATATGAAAGAATTCTTTTATTATTCCATTATTTTAATCTGATTGTGGGAATAATGTTACCAACTATAGAGGTATTGCTAAGCTTAGCGCTCTACCTAAACTTCTTGAGAAAATTGTTAGTGATCACCTTTCATCATCATCTATATTGGATTCTGCTTAGCATGGTTTTAAAAGGGGTTATTCAACAGTTCAACTAACCTTTTGGAATTAATAACGCTAGTCAATCGGTGATCTGTTCAACGGAAACAAACTGATATTATTTATACCGACTTTAGTAAGGGAATCTTGACCGAATGGGACTCAAGGATAAAGTAATTTTAATTTCATCTGGTGCGCCGCAGAATAGCCATCTAGGTCCTTCATTATTTTCCTTACTAATAAACTCAATCTATCCAAAGCCATTAAATATTCAAATGGAACCATTACATGCAGACGACGTGAAAATGTTTCAACCACAAATTCGTCAGGTTAAACATATTCTCCTGCAAAAGGACTTGGATGCAAGTTAAGATATGTGAAAATATATCTTAATGCTATTGTGTAATAATTAAATTGGTAATTGTAAACTGAAACCCTTTTTGTTTTGTGGGAAAATATATTTTAATGCAAAAATGCAACATCAGCGTCTGATGAATTTGTTGACAATTTTCGTGTGAACGAAAATGCATTTGCAACATAATTGAAAAGCAAAATAAATATAAAACTAATTCTTGCTCATTATTCAGAATGTAATAGACAGGTTTCAAGTTAAGAGTGATTTAAGAACAATAAATAATAAAAAAATAAATTTATTTTTTTTAAATAAAATAACTAAAACTATTTAATTTGCATTTAGTTCCTGGTGTAAAATTAAACCTTATGGAGTGCAATACTCACAAACTTGACAAACTGAATGTAGTTGCAGATCTTGGTATTTTACTGGATGCTAAATTAAATTTTATACAGCATATTTCGTCGACCACTAACAAAGCACTTGTAGTTCTTGGATTTATAAAACGTTGGGTGAGAGACCTGTTCTAGAATACGGCTAGATCCAATTTGTTTAGTCCATAGTAATAACATGGAAACGGTGCACAAACAGTTTTTGTAATTTTGTGTTCGACGAGGCTTGCAATAGAATCCTTTAATTCTACCATTCTACATTAGTAGTCTTGCTCTAATACAATTCTGCCAGCTCTAAAATGTCACCCTTGTTTTAAATTTCATTTTAAAAAAAATTTCACCTTTGTTTTGAATTTAATAAAAGGAAATGTCTGTTTAGATTTTTTGATTAGCAATATTTCTTTTAATGTTCCATTCCGTCCCACGTGCTATTTTAATCCACTGGTCAAGCTAACTCCGATCCGGTTTTTAAGAATTTGCACTGATTTTAATAAATTGATTTTTCTTTAAATGTTAATGCTGTTAAATGTTATCTAAATAAATAACTAAATTTAAGTCTTATGTACTATTATTATTTACTATTTTAATGTCTGTAAGCATCTTGAATCCATAGACTCAAAATAAAATAAATAAATTGGGTTTGAATGATTGCTCTGTCACTGAATTTGGCCATAAATATTTTTATTGTTTATAAAGCATGGAGCGCTAACAATTGTTCTTAGTATTTTGAACTGGAATCTTTGAAATATTTTAATGTTTGAATTGCTAGCTGTTTCCCAAAGTTATTTTCCTAAGTTCAGACTGATTTTTTAGAAAACGTCAACAAAACTTAACAATAAATCAAAGAAAATGCATTGAATTTTAGGGACGAAATCTACATCACTTAACTGTGGAAAAGTTGATCCATTTAATAATATTGATGGACAGTCTTTTTTCCGAAATGCGAATTTTTTCTGGAACAGACTTTACCGTATTGATCATATTTTAGTTATTCAACCATTCCCCTACTAGGTTTATCATATTTGATGCCAAATTGCATTCATCCATACGCAGATACTTCACTTTTAACGAAAAATTCTTAATTTTAAATAGTACACCAGAATGCCATAATCTATCAAAAGCTGCTTGCATATCCATGAACACGTCACTATAAATTTAATTGATTTTGTATTTTTATAATAACAGATTTGACTGAACTATCATAGTTCCCAAAGAGAGCATTCTTTTTCAGCCCTTTCTTTTTAAACGATTACACAACTATTGATAATGTTATTCATATTCAATTGAATAGATCGATTATCATTGTTAAATTTTATATTAGCACACTGCAACATTTGCAAGCTCATTGATTTAATTCTAAATCAGTAGCTATTTAGCTGACCGGTTTAAAATCACAAAAATTCAAAAAGTTTTTCTGCAAAATATTTTTCTTGTGATTTCAAATTACTTTCACAAAAAGTTATTTTCAGAACATGAAAAAAAATACAAATTTAATTATTATTATTTTTTGTTATTAACATACAAGACAACTGTGCCCGACAGATTATTGGCTTTCTGTAACATTAAGGGTCGTACTATCGCAACTACAATATATATATTTGTTTTTATTACGTTAGGAAAGAAATATAGACCCTTTTCACCTGTTGTGAAGGTATTAAACATATCGTGTTAAAATTTCGTTTAAATAATTTTATATATTTTGACAATTGTCTTTATCAGTTTATGTGTTTTACTTTTTAACAAAGCCTTCTTTTTATTATCTTTATTTAGAACAAATAATGAAAATTTCACCTTTTGAGCCCAAAATTTCCCAATTTGATTAAAAAATGTTAATGTCTGAAATTTGTATAAATGAAAAAAAGGTATTCTAAGTGTCGCTCGAAATAGTTTATTAGACTATTGTCTTGTTTAGATAAAGCAAATAAAGAATTTGATTTGAATACTGGCTATTAAAATATATAGCATGGAAAAGGATAATGCTGGTAAAACGTTAACACTCTTAAACTGAAAAAAAGTTAAAGGAATAAAACTCGAAAAAATATAATTATCGACAATTTTTATACGAAAATCATCAACAAATTTTAATATTGTCAAAACAATTTAATTATTACCAAAAAATAATATTACACAGTAAAACATGTTATTTTGAAACTGAAACTCAGTTCTGAGAAATACACATGAAAGTAGTCCCAAAAATAGAAACTCCTACAATATTCTTGTTGTCAAGTTGGCTGCAATAATAATGGCCATACGAAGATGAAAGCATCCAAAGTAAAGATGAAATTGAAATTGGTGAACACACTGAAGAAAACGTGCCCTTAAATATTATGTCTAGCTCGGATGATGTAGACTTAGAACATTATTATGAAGAACCCAGACAGAAAATATGATCCTCAGATCCTACATGTGGCAACTACAACGAGGATGGTTATTGGGAACAGAGTGTGATTTGTTTTACATCCGCGCCTGACTATGTAGTCCTAATCAGATGGTGGACAAACCACTTTGTATATTTTGGAACGTTATACATACGTCCTAGATAGCCGAAGACATAATTCTAAGCCACAGAACCACCTAGTTGCAACTTGAATAATTCCAGGGCAGGTCTGCAAACTATCACACCTTGCTAAAGAGTTGGAGACTTTCTAACTCCTGTCCAGAACACATGTCAAGCATGCTCACTGGATCATTCACTTTGCGTGTCATTATCAGTGAGATGATCCTGGCCACCATAATAACCATTATACTGTTATGGGGCCGCAAAACCACAACCAACACGATGCTCCCATATAGGGGCCAACCTCAATGATCAGCCAGAGAACTATTAAATGTCTAAAGAGACAAATAATGAACTCTGCGGGTCACTGATCCCCGTGGAAATAAAGTGGAGTTTCCAGTTGACTCCCTGCCTGTCTTCAGGGGACTGGGCTCCCTTTATACCCCCAGTTGCACAGATCTAGATAGCTGTTACGTACCATAAATACCATAAATGTGCCCCCGGGGGGAGGTTATTGGGAACAATTGAAAATGTTCTAAATTTTGTGTAACAATAGCGGTAATATGAATCATAATTTATATTTTCATACAAAAAAGCTTGAAGTTGACGCTGGTGATTCTAATTTTCCTTGTATGCTATTCATATTTATTTCTGAGTAAGAAAAATCATCCAATTTTGGACACTTTTCAAATTCGGACTTTTTTTCATATTTAAATATTTAATGTTCTTCTGGTTTTAAAATGTAATTTACTCTAAAGAAGAAGGTTGTTTATTCTACTGTCAACTCGATAAAATGAATGAATAGGAAGTTTTCAGAATTGATTCCCAAATCAATGAGCTGAAAAAAGTTGTCTTATGTAATTGATGGGCGAATTTGAGGTTAGGAAGTAAATAATCTGTCAAATGATTAAATATTAAGTTTTGATTCTTTAACATTTATATAGTAAAAAGTTGGGAACTTTACACTCTTGAGCAAAGAACTCCCATAAAAATGGTGAAAATTTCACTGTATATAAAATTTGAGCAGGTTTCACTTGTAATTAGGCTCCTTTTAAAATAGATGTGCGTAATTTAATCGCTATATTCGACGCTCACAGTATTGTTGCTGACAATAGACCAAAGAACAATACGCTTGTAGCCGCCGTACAGCAAAGAGAATTAGCTTGGAACATCAGCGTGTCGACGTTGACAACAATCACTAAAGTTAAAAAAAGCTTTTCATCGTCATACCTGTAAAGTTTAACTCTTTCAAGAATAAAAATCCGACCCATTTTTGTTTGCGTCGCACGTTTTTGAATTGGCTATTTGAAAAACTAATGGAAAACAACACATTTTTCCCCAAATAGTCTTTTCACATTCCAATTTTCTGGTGTGGTCACAATTGGCGAATGGTGCCATCAGTGACCTTTGGCTTAAGCAAAGTTTTGGTGCAAAGTGTGGATATTTGCCCGACATTATATTGCATTATAATTCCCATATTTCTACTTTACATTGGTATCAACAAAACTGCTATTGTCAAAAAAAAAAAAAAATTATTATTTCCTAACCTCAAATTTGTCCACCCGTTATTTTAAAACTAAATAATGTTTGTAATACCTCAATATAAAATAACTGATATCAATTGACTATAAAGATTGTTAACCAGCTAACCACAATTAAAAATAAAAAAAAAGCCTTATAAAGAATAAATTATTAAAAATGAATAATAAATCAACCAATGACAATTTTATTGATACCCTCTGCTATAAATGTATTTTAAAAAAGAACAACAACTGTTGCTTATTATAAATTAATAATTATTGCTTTTGTTAATAATCACAATATGAAAAACTTACAGTGCATCCATATTTAAGAGCAATGCCCTGTAATGTGTCGGTTTTTTCGACATCATGTCGCACCAGAGTCTCATTGTTGCGCATCTGATGATTACAGCAAGTGCTGCCGTATTTCTTTAGAGAACGTGCTGATTCTCGTATTGATTGTTTTTCATTGAACACAAATTCATCGTCCATATCGGGAACAATTTCATGGAACTGCAAAAGAAAATGACACAAAAGAGAAAGTCTCAAGTTATTTAAAATTATATTTACATTGAACTTTAATTTAAAAAAATTATTTATAAAATAAAATGAAAACAAAACATAAAATATAACAAACACACAAGATTATTTTATATTTATATACATAAGTATGTATGTAAACTTTAGTTTATTACAAAATTAATAATAATTTTTCCTTCAGTGACGTCATGTGACTGCGCAGTCTTTAACATATTATGTTGTTCATTTGTATAAATTTTAAACATCTTTATAAATTTAATATTAATAAAATAACTTTACCTTCCTAAATTGCTTTTTAAAACAATGAGCAAACCTTTTTTTTTATATACAACAAAAATCAAATAGACTAATTCTGTTTAGCATACCCCACACCCACTTCTTTAAAGCAAAAATAACATTTTTCCACTACTTACACACTTTTATTTTCAATAAAGCAAATATCACTTTATGCAATAACTACTTCTTATAAGTTAAATTATAATAAACACTTTTTTTATTCTTAAATTTATCAGTTTGTTTAACCTGAAATCAAAACAAAAGCCCCCTAGAAGAAAACTTTTGAGAAAACAACTACACTCTTGTTTGACATTTACAGCTAAACAGCTGAAACAATGCTGCCAGATATTAAAATAATGCAATTAAGAAAAGTAAAGCCAAGTTTTTGCATTTAGTGCAACCGTAAGGTTGAAGATGTATGCAAAATTAAATTTTAATTAAATAAACGCTTTTAATCCGGCTTAAGTTCAAGTATTTTTTCATTTTTAAATTTGTGAAATCAGAACATTTTGTACAATCAATTCAATCACCTCATTTTGTGAAAGAAAACTCTTCTAAACGTTTGAATTTTATATGAAATATTTTAAAACTTTTTCACAGAATTCCTTTGTGTGTTTAGACGGGGAAAAATTTAGCTTAGTAGTATATTACGTAAGAGGAAGAAAGAATTGTTTTTGTGTTCGACACTTGGCGACAGGTTTCATTGACATTTACTTTTACAATTAAAATCTGTCCCTTCTTGGCACAGAATTCTTTATTTATGCTTAAAATTATTCTTATTTACTAATATTGTTTTAAGCCTAATTAAGACTAAATTGTGTGGATTGCTGAATAAGCATTCTCCCACGATATGAAATAACTTAAAATACAGATTAGTTGAACTTATATTATATATTTCTGTATTTAATGCAACTTAAAATAATTTTGTAATTTTAAACCTTTTTATTTCTATGTGTGATGGGTACGTGACAAGGCGTGAGCCCGTACACACTACAAAAGGTTTAAGTGTTATTAAAAGTATTAGATCAGTTTATATCGAGTAGGAAAATTCAAGTTTAGGAAGGAAATTGTCTGTGAAATGTCAAGAAATGAGCTGTCATCCTATAACATTTATTTAATAAAAAGTTGGGAAATTTTAATCCTGAAACGCTAAACTCTTGAGCAAAGAATTTGAATTTTAAAAATGTACCAAAAATTCGAGCTCTTTCTGCTCCTTCTTAAAATTCTATAGGTAATTTATGTAATTGGTTAATTCGAGGCTCACGGTATTAATGCTGACCATAGACTGAAACAATACGCTGGTAGTGGTCGTAGTGATGCAAACATAGCCGCTGCACAGCAAAATGTTGAGAATGAGCTTGGAACATCAACTCGTCGATGATCGCAACTGCACTGCTGCACTTTTTGCAGCATTTTGCATAAAGATTGTTTTTTTTTTTTTTTAAGAGAAGTAGCACTTCAGGCAACAAGTACCGTGCTACATTCTTTAGGAAAGGGATAGAGAAAAGATGAAACAGTTGGTGAAAGTAGAAGGATAGTCGGAAATTAACTGCCGTATATAAGACAGCACAGCGACCAGTGATTATGCCCCTTCATCGCTGAGCAGTCCCACCGACAGTCAATTTTTATTTTTGTAGTGAAAAAAACCAAGGTCTTCGTTGGGAATCGAACCCACAACCCCCATATTTACAAGCTAGTGCACTACCTACTAGCCTACAGGGGCACGATTGCTTGCAAAACTGAACGAAAACGATGCGTTTTTTCAACAAAATCATCTTTAGTGATGAGACTCATTTTTAATTAGTCGGTTTTATGAACAAACAAAATTATCATATATGGGGTTTATAAAATCCACAAAGAGACCTCGAAAAAGCATTACATTCTAGTAAAATGACGGTATGGTACGGTATTTTGTCGAAACCCGGCTCGTATTTTTTTGAAGCCATGATACTCTGCAGCGATAATATACGATGATAATCAATTTTTTGTGGTTATAAACGACTAATAATTAATCGGTTGAGTTGTTTCTCAATTTGGCTTGGCCGCCCCATGCTTGTGATTTATCGCCGCTAGATTAAATTCTCTGGGGCCATATGAAAGACCGGGTTTATCAATTTTGGTGCTTCAAAACTTTATGAAAAGACGTGCTAATGTACTAGAGATGGGCAAAGCTTTCTTTTTACAGGTGTGCGTTGTCTTATTTTGTATTGCGTAATGATATCGTGTACAGCTGATTTGCTTTCATAAACGATACTTGCGTTTTTTCGCTGAGTTTTACCTTCCAAATAATTTATGAAATCTATTCGCTATTTCGCTTTTCTAAGTTAGAATGTTTGATTGCAAGCGGCATTACAAAAAATATGTTAAAATATTTACTTACTACGAGGCAAATATCCATCTCTGACAGCTTATAATATAAACAAAAACAAATATAACTGTAATTGAAATAAAATTTTTTTTTGTGTTCAGTGTGACCATAACTTTAGAATTTTTAAAATCAGTTTTAAAGTACTTTGTTGGGAAATCCTCAGCAACGTTTATACTCGTTGCTAATTGTTTTAACAGATTTAATATGTTTTTTTGTTAATAAACTGGTTGATTGATTTTCGGAATAAATTATAGTTAATATATTATTTTTGGGTTTTACGGCTACTTTTTTACTTAGTATTAAATGAAAAAAAAATAATAATGGTGTTTTTGTTTAAATAAACTACATCTTAATCAATTGACGTCACTGCAATTCTATTAATTTAATTTAATTAATTTTGAAAAGAAGCCTGTAAATATTATATTATTAATCATGAGGTATAAATTTTCATTAAACAAAAGTTAGTAAATTATACAAAAATTGAAAAGTTAAATCCCCTTTTGTTTTTAATATAAAATACAATAAATATACATATTTTTCTTATCAACAATTATAAATTAAAAAATAAGAAATTTAACTCATGACTACTTGCTTACACAAACATGAATTTAAGTCGTTATTAGTAGAAAAAAAAATATTTTTTAGTTAAATTTAATATACGATATTGGTGGTGGCGTCTTAAAATTGGCCTTCGTTTTTTATATTTTTCAAATTTATACTAAATCAAGTGTAATGATTGTAGAAAAATGCTTAAACTATAAATCAAAAGATATTATTAATGCATTAATTATATTCACATAATATTTGCTCGTGTATTTAAAAGTATGAAATATTTAATTTTAATTAAATACTTACACAAAAATTTATATTCATATAAGTACACACATATGTATGTACATGTGTATGAATATAAAACAATTCGACTTTAATTTGTATGCTAAATAGTATTAATAGATACATGTTATATGTGGACTATAACAATTTTAAGATCCTTTATAATTTTAAATGTTTGGTACATTCGAATATTATACTACAAAATTATGCCCATACTGCGTACATAGTACTTTTTTAGAATACTCATATAGAGCCGCCAGGGGCTATCATATCCTACCTAAACATAACAATTGTAGCAAGAAATTTTAATTGTTCTTTTCCACGTTTTTCTGAGTAGTAAAGTTCTCGCAATATAAAATCAAAGTCGAAATTCATTTTGTATTAGCAGACATGTTTAATGCTAACAAATTCATATCAGTAAAGCATAATTTTTTCTTTTTAATTTCATTTGAGTTCTTATCGTGCAGTTTGTTTAACCCTTATGTCGACAACCAACAATTTAACTGTAAACATACAACCAACTTATCCGGATAGTTTGGTAGTGGATTTCTTCTGATAGATCTTTTGTTTTAAAATTTACGCCGTTGTTATTATCGCAGTGAATACTTTCTCTTACATGGTATAATTAAGGGGAATTCCCTTGCTAAAAAAATTGTACGAATATTTTACTATTTTTGTTATCACTCTAGAATTTGATGCCTATCTGGGAATGCTTTTATTAGCTGAAGTAGCACATTGTAATTTTGTCCACACCTCTGACTTATGGAAAACTAATTCCCATCCTCTATACCGTGCATCGATGTGTCTTCGTTTGTTTTTGAAATATTAGTCTTTACATCAGATTCGATAATGGTAATACTGGCCGGTATCGTGAGCAGAGTGGTAAATCAGCAGCCATATCTTCAGTGATATAAAAAAAGCATGCAAACGTTTAATTCAAATTAAATTTATTAACACATACATATATCTTTCTTAAACTCTATATTTTCAATATCATGAAACAAAAGCTACATTTCTTTCACAAATTAAAAAAAAAACTTAAATTAAAAACATAAATAAAAAAAATGCAATCAAAAAGTCTGCGTTCAGTATCAATACTTCCCGTAAAATATCAAATTATTTAAAAAAGAACGTTTATTTAATATTTTGTTGGATGCCCACGCTGCTTTAAGACTTCACTCAGTCTATTTGGCGTGGATTTGATTAAATTTTCAGTTTCCTTAGATGTGATACTCTTCTACTCTGCCCGCAGAACGCTTTGTAAAGTTTCTTTGAACCCAGAGATGCTCAATGGGATTGAGGTCGGGTGTTTGTGGAGGCGTTTTAAGCTGCCTTGGAGCATTGTACAAGAGCCAAAGCCTGATTACCTCCGCTGTGTGCTTTGGATCGTTGTCTCGCTAAAACCAATATGTGGATGATAAATCAAGTTTTTCTGCACTCTGCTTCAAATTTCTTTTTAATATGTTCAACATTAAATTTAATAACCTTCATCTGACTCACACCTCCAGCAGCCGTACCACCCTATACCATAATCCCATCACCAGCATGCTTAACTGTACCGACTAGATTTTGCTTCTCCGGGTTTGCGCCATATTATTAGGCGTCGCTTTATTCCAGAAATGCAAAATTTACTTTCATCTAAAAGTATTACTTATCTCCAAAACTCCGGAAACTTATTTGTAAAGGCATTAGCAAACTCAATACGCTTTTGGCTGTTGACTCTGGATATAAATAGTTTTCTACAGGCCGCTCTTCCAGCGGTTTCTGCACAGACTTTGTTGGTAAAGGATTGGCGAATATTTTCAACAATATTTGTGGAAGTTATACGAGGATTATTAACCTTTGTCATATTACGAATTTTCGTTTAGAACGTTTTGGACGTCCCGATTGCGGTTTAGAAGTAAATATACCTGTATTTTTTAAATTATTTACTATACGTTGGACGGAAGAATATCGTAGCCTAAATACAAAAGGGTCACAACTCAAAATTTTCCAAAACAAACTTTTTTTCCATAAATTAATTCAGAGTACATATCACTAACTATTGCAACTATCTTCTTTAACTGGAAAAATACAGTTATGTTTATTTTTGTGTTAAGTGTGTTGCTTCTGCACGATGAACTAAATTTTAGTATTTTGAGTTGTTACACTTTTGTATTTAGGGTGCGATATGTTCTCCCAATCGTTTTACCAATTTTTCAGAAAGTATTGCCTTCTTCTTACATTTTTATAATTATTTTTCTTTCCTTAGTACTAATTTCTCTACTTTTGGTTTCCATGTTTATAAAATCTATATTTCTTAAACTCAAAATTCACAAAAGTACTTTTTAAATAATTAGTTTAATAAAAGAAAATGAAGAGAACGCAGTCTTTGTGGTTGTGATATTTTTATTATTGTACTTAAATCCCGTTAGTGGAAAAATAAAGAGATGAATGAAGACTTTGTTTTTGTTTTTTTTTTAGCTATGGCTTGGAAGTTGGAAATTCATAAAAAGAATTTGCATTAACCACATTTTTGAACGCAGACTTTATGGGCTATGTGTATGTGACAAAAGGAGATTAACCGAAAAAAAGCTTGCAAAGAATGCAAAAATCCAGTTTGTGAGCAATACTTAGAGGATATTGCTATTTGTCATAGATATACAAAATAATATAATAGTTTTTGTAAAAAAGTCAAAATTTAGTTATTTTTTATTAGTTTATTTTAGAATATTGTTCAAAAAATATTAATATATAATTATTGAAACCATTATTAACCAAATTGCATGAACAGCTTTACGCCTATCCGGGTATGCCTATTGTAAGCTTTAGAAACTGCATTTTGATTTTCTTCAAAAAAATTTTTCTTTGCACTGTTTAATTTTTCGCCAAAAAAAGCACAATATTTTCGAAGAACGTTTAAAAATCGCTACAGAAAGTTAAACTATATCGAACATAAAATGAAATAATATATCTACCACGGTAGGTGGTTGTCGATATGAGGGTTAAAAACAGTGTCATTATAATTACTGTTTTTGCATAGATGAACCCATTGGACCTTAATTGGCGCCATGCACGCACGCACGCAAGCGGAAGCAGAAAACGAGCAGACAAACATTTTGAAATCTAATTTTTTTTTATATTATTGATTTAAATCATTTTTATTAATTTAATACTCATACATATGTACTTATAATAAAAACACTTTCTATTTTTGCTCTACTACTTTAAAACATGATTTGCTTTGAATAAAATCATTTAGTTCTTTTTTTTTAATCGTGTCTTTGTTTATGAAATTCTTTGTTTCTAAGACCAAATTTTGCTCTGATGATTTCCGTATTTATAGTTTGAAGAGAAAAAGAGAGTGACAGCGGGTATAAAAAAGGTAACTGTGTTTATAAAAATAGTTTTAATATTACTAAAGTACCGGTTCTTTAAACAAAATTGCGAGAAGTTTTTTTTTTCTTTTAAATAGAATTACGTATAAGCTTTAGTTAATAACAAGAAAAACATATGTTGCCAGCTTCGGTTTGTACCTACCTTACTTACACACATTATTACAAACACACATAGAGAAACTACTAAAGAGAAGTAGTAGTGAATTGTGGGTACAAACATAAGTATAAACACATGGATGTGTATATAAACACAGCTACGAGTTGTTATTATGATATGGCAATGTATGCATGCACATGTAAATATTTAAATATGCATGAGTACCGGCATAATATACAAACATACATACATACATGCATGTATACTAAATAATTTAATCAACGAATGAAAAATGTAATAAGTCAATGAATGAGCGTATTTAATTTTGGATGCCATTGCATTATTCGTGTAAACATTGTTAATATTTAAAATAATACGTTTCATTGTTTTATTTATTTAATCAATTCAAATCAATTTCATATTATTTTTTGAAAAAATGTATTTTAAAACAAAATAAAACAATATTTCTGTTAATTGCATGAGGAACATAAGTACATACATATGTACATATTCACAATTACACGACTGACAATGTTTTGTATGTATGATATGCAATCAGAGTGATTGAAACATGTTGCTTTTAGTTTCTCTTAGAGATGATTTACATACGAACATACAAATTATGATTTTTAACTAATTTCTTTGGCTTTGAAGTTTTTATTAAAAATTATGTGAATTTTTGCAATGATTTTTTTCCTTTCAACGTATGTATGTATGTAGGTATGTATGTGCAAATTTTAGGTTACGAAGTACATTGGATTAAAACACACACTTCAGTTTTAGTGATGCCAATGTAAAGTAGAAAAATGGAAATTATTTATGGAATATGGTGTTGGGCGAATGTGCACCTCTAGCATGTACGCAGAAGACCGCTCTCTTCATTTATCTTATCAATGTAGCGTCAAATTTGAGCTTAGAAAGAAATTGTCTGAAAAATAATTAAATATTAAGAATTGAGCAGTTATCCTTTGAGATTTATTTAGCAAAAGTTGGAAATATTACACTGTTAAGTAAAGCATTTTCATTGTGACAACTGACGATCAAAATGGTGAAATTCGAGAAGCTTTTTCTCTTAATCAGACTTCTTTTGAGACCTCTGAATTCGAGGTTCTCAGTGTTGTTGCTGACAATAAAACGACGAAACCAATACGTATGTAAGCCGCTGTACACATGTTGTGGAGTAAGAGCCTGAAACATTAACTCATCGACGTTAGCAATAAGCACGTTGCTTTTTCAAAAATTAGCAAGAAAACGCCGTCACCGTAAATTCTTCACGCTATACAATGATGTCAAACAATTTTTTCGTGGCCACATTTGGCGAATGTTGACATCAGTGACCACGCGAGCCACACAGCTATCCAAATAATACAGTTATTGTATGAGAAACTTGGGGGTCGGTTGATTTCTCCTCGCCACCACCCCCCGGGGGCACATATATATGGTCTTTGGGGATAGGAACAACTTAGACCTGTGCAACTGGGGAAAAAGGAGCCCAGTCCCCTGAAGTCAGCAGGGGTACAACTGGAAACTCCACTTCAGTGACCCGCAGAGTTCCGTTATTTGTCTCTTTAGACACTTAACTGTTCATTGGCTGATTATTGAGGTTGGCACTTTATGGGAGTATCGTGGTGGTTGTGGTTTCGCGGCCACATATCAGTCTATGGTTCTATGGTGGCCGGGTTCATTTCACCTTTAATAACACCTACCTGGTGAAATGTTCCCAGATCCAGTGAGCATGCTAGACATGTGTTCTGGACAGGAGTTGGAAAGTCTCCAACTCTTAAGCAAGGAGTGATGATTTGCAGCCCTGCTCTGGAATCATCGAAGTTGCAACTAGAAAGTTCTGTTGCATAGAATTATAGCTTCGGATTCCTAGGACGAGCATGACGTTCCAAATTATGCAGTGGTTTGGTCCACCATCTGATTAAGGCTTCATGGCCAGACGCGGTTGTAAATCGAATCACACAGTTCTCCTCGCCGCCTCATTCTTGTAATTCTTTTTCTTGAGGGCATTTGAAGGAGCGGGCTTATGTGAACAACCCACAAACATTTGCAACATCTGAAAGAAATTTGGCTTGCATTAACGAGATAAGCGAAGCTTTGTTGTAAAATGTGCTTAAAAACCCTATTTACTCTTTCGCAGATGACTGCATCATTTGTCATTCATATTCATTTAGTAGTTCCAAAAGACAAAACATTAATGTGATACGTTCAATCACAATCTCGCACTAATCTTCGAATGGGGTCGTGCGAATCGAGTCAACTTTAATGCCCATAAGACGCAATATTGCATGCATTGATGTTCAGTGTGATGTTCGATGAACTAAGCAATTTTTTCAGGTTTCTAAAGAAGCTTTAAAGTACGTCAGTTTTCTAAAACGGTATCACTGATACTTCACTTTATGCGATCTTCGTACTATTTATACCAGCTATATTCGTCCAAAAGTGGAATACAACTCTCATGTATGGGCCGACATCCCAAAGTATGTTTTGGAGTTGCTCGACCGCGATCTCGCAACAATCTTCGAATGAGGTCGTGCCCGTAAGACGCTATGTTGCATGCTTACGTATAGATCTGTGTTCGAAAATGGCGCTGCACCTCTTGCTAGGTGTAAAATGGGTACTAAAAAATCGGAAGCTCTTGATGTTTTTGGCATGAAAATTCAGTGTGATGTTCGATGGACTAAACAAATTTTTCAGGTTTCTAAAGAAGCTTAAAAGTTCGTCGGTTTTCAAAAACGGTGTAAGAGATACTTCACTTCATTCGATCTTCGTACTATTTATACCACCTATATCTGTCCAAAGATGGAATATAACTCTCATGCATGGGCCGGTGCCCTAAAGTGCATTTTGGAGTTGCTCGACCGCGTGCAGTAGAGGGCCAAGAGGTTCATTGGCGACAGTAGGGTATCCAACTCTATTGATTCTCTGGAGCATCGACGCAATGTAGGTTGTATTTTACTGTTTAATCGTTACTACAATGGTGAGTACCCTAACCAAATTAGAGAACTTGTTCCCGAAACTCGTGTATTTCTGCGTTTGACTCGATTTTCGCTGAGAGCACATCCATTTGTGGTCGATTGGCCAGTGAGTCGCACTATGCCTTACAGGGAGAATTCATTTTTTAGCAGAACAGTTCATATGTGGAATAAACTCTCTCCACAGGTCTTTACTGTCACTTTTAATGTAGGGAAATTCAAATCGAATGTCCACAAACACTACTCCCTCTTTCCTCCTCCGCATAACCTAATTTTCTAATTCTGGTATAATGCATTGCAGTGCTGGTTAGAACCAAAGAAAAAAAATTAGGCTAAGAGCGGACGTTTTCCGACGTGCTAGAAGTGGACATTTGCCCGACATCATATTCATATTTCTACTTTACATTGGTATGAATAAAACTGCAGCTGTCAACAGAAAGTGTATGTTTAAAACAATTTACTTCCA
Organism: Trichopoda pennipes; assembly: GCA_030448955.1. Lineage (NCBI taxonomy): Eukaryota > Metazoa > Arthropoda > Insecta > Diptera > Tachinidae > Trichopoda > Trichopoda pennipes. Next base: position 2,786,699 of record JASKUP010000094.1, read on the forward strand.
AACCTCAAATTTGTTCACCATTTATTTGAAATAATTTAAAGAATAAAACATTAAAATTTAATTATTTCTGAATATTTAACTTTCAATCATTTTTGTTGTTTGTTTTGTTGCTGTCTTTTATGTTTACGCAGTTTACGTAAATAAATGATAATTTTTCTTTGATTTGTTTTATCATTAGTAGCCGAGTATACAGTCACAAAGAAGGTATTTCTTTCGAGAGTAACGCAGTATCTTTTAAAATTAAATGGAAAATTTGTTGTTCTGGAACCTTGAAATTGTCTCATTTTATCATTTGCTATTTTATATTATCTTATTTCGCTTTGCTTTAATATCCAAGAAATGAAATAAATTTGTTTATACAATCGAATGAATGTTGAAGAGAAAAATAAAATTGCAGTTTTTTTTTATTATTATTACTTTATGTCATAAAATTGTCTTGTCTATCAATTTCCAATATTGTATATTGTAGATAATAATAATAATTTGTAAATATTGAATTTAATACTCAACTAACGTCATTATTGTCATCCTATGTATTTAAGATAGTCATCACATCACAAGTATTGGTTATTAATACATTTGAATGAATTTTAATACTTTTTCAATGAATTTCGAAAAACTTACAGTGGCGAACAAAAGTGAGTGCTCTGATATTTGCTTTATTTAAAAATTAAGCGAATCAAAAAATTTTATTAAATTTTATTTTTACTTTAATTGCAATTAAAAGGGTTTGGAAGAGAAAACGGAATTAACACAAATAAATTCAATTTTACACGTCCTATTAATTGCTCTCCCACTTCTCTTATGAGCAGAAATCATGCAGATTTACTTTCATGCTTTTGTTTTATTCATCTTGTTCGTGTTCCTTGGGAATCAAAGAGATCTTGTCAATTGCAATCATATTTAAAATAAATTGTTAATTTTTTTTATAAAAATGCGAAAAATATCTGCAGAAATTAATAATAGTGTTGTGTGTGCCTGACCTAGGGTCACCTACCATTTCCGAGAAGCTTGGCATTGGTAAATCGGCGGTGATCACAGCTTAAAAGAGACGAAATGTAACACCAAAATCTAGAGTCAAAAGCCGCAAAAAATAATTAACGGACTAAGATGCTTAACTAATAATTTGCGAAATTAACAAAAATGTAAGCAAATTAACTATTGCTTGGGGAGCACGCTTTATGACATCGGTTATACTTCAGCTGTTGAAAAAACGCTAACCTGTATAGTCCGATAAGAATTTTAAAGCGAGCTTAAAATTTGTAGTGGAGCGCAAGGGGCAATTGATGATTGGAAACATGCTATCTAGTCTCATGAGTCCAAATTTAACCATATTCAGTCAGCTGGGAGCCCGTTGAACGTATTCAAGGTCACCAAGTGAGGCATACTTTTAAAGCTTGAAGTTTGCAAGAGAGCGCAGAATATAGACTATTGATGATTGGGAAAAGTTTTATGTGGTCTGATGAGTCCAAATGTTATCATTGTCAATCAGATGGAAACTAATGCTGCTATCGTAGACCCGAGGTACGTGTTCAAAGACCGCATGCGAAGCAAACTGTTAAAGCAGAGAGATAATGATTTCGGGATGCTTTACATGATCGAATGTTAGTCCTTCGCATATTTAGTTGATGGTATCAGAAGACGACAATTTACAAATACTACAAAATCCATCTTCTCAATTAACAAAAATGCGAATGAACTGTTAGAGGGGCACTTTATAACATCGGATATACTTCAGCTGTTGAAGGAACGCAAACCTGCATTGTCCGATAAGAATGTTGAAGCGTGCTTGCAATTTCCAAGCCAGCGCAAGGGACTATTGATGATTCAGTTAGATGAACGGGAACATATTCAAGGACATCATGTGTGGCAAACTTTTAAAGCAGAAATATAATGGTTTGACGATGCTTTAGATGTTGGAATGCTGGTCCTCTGCGTTTAGTTGATAGTATAGATTCTGCAAAACCAATCTCTACAATTTTATGGACAAATGTGTGCTTATCCCGAAAAACATATATGGGGAGCCGAAAATAGTAAAAGAATGAAATGGAAAATAACATTTTCAATTGATGGACTGGCCCGTAAAAAGACCTCAATGCCATTGAAAATCTTTGGTCAATTGTGAAAAGACGGCTCGGGCAGTACGCAGCAGCTGCAACAAACGTTTTTTTTTTTCAGATGGTGTAAATGCGGTATGTAATCGAATTCCAAGAGATGTTATCGAAAATTTGGTGCAAAGCATAAGGACTTATTGACCAAATATTGGAATTGGGTTAGTTATTAGTTTTCTTGAAACGTGCAAAATAGATTTTGTGGGGGCTATTTTCATTTTTTCTTTCATTTATTGTTGTTTCTTTACTCCCAGTTGTTACGAATAAAGCAATAAACATAAAATTAAAAAAAAAACCATACTCCTATAATTGCTTGTTACAATACCACTTTGCAGACTGTTTCGCAAAACATACAAATACTTTCGCCCAAAACTGACATACATTTCTTTAAAAGCTGGCTCGATGAGAGAGTTCTGCTTAATACTCGTATAAAATCAGCAGATGAGCTCGAAAATTGTGTGGAATACTTTAACAGCCTGATTCATGAAGAAGCTCTTTTATCTACTCCTCAAATACATTCTCAAAGAAATGCATTTTCTATGTCTGCGGAAATAAGAGAGCTAATAAGGAACAAGAGAAGACTTCGAAGAATTTGGCAGCAAAGCAGACACCCATTAGATAAAACTAATTACAATTAAGCTACAAATCACCTGAGAAGACGTATTGGGCAAACTCAAAATGACCAGCTGTCGAACTACTTAAGAAGTCTAGGGGATACAACTAATAGTGAATATAGTTTATGGAAAGCAACAAAATATCTGAAAAAACCAGTATCCAGAAACGTCCCCATAAAAGATCAAAATGGTAGCTGGTGCAAAACCAGTAAAACTAAAGCTGAAGCATTTTTAAAGTATTTGCAGCATACATTTCAAACAAACTCAGCAACATTTTGAGAGAGAAATTTGTAAACTCAAAAATTCAAAGTCACCAGGTTATGATAAAATTGTACCAAACGTTGCAAGGTCTCTGCCTAAAAACTGTGTCATGTTCCTAAACTTATTATTTAATGCCGTAATCAGGCTATCACATTTTCCGATTCAGTGGAAATGTGCTGAAAAAATAATGGTTCAAAAACACAGTAAGCCAGAAAGCGAGTTAACTTCTTACAGACCTATTAGCCTTCTGCCAGTTTTGTCCAAAATATTCAAACGATTGTTTAAAATCAAAATATTACACCAGATCACCAATTTGGTTTTCGCAATCAACACGCAACTCCTGAGCAGTGCCACCGCATAGTGAAAACTATCTGAGACTCCCTAGAGAGAAAGTATTACTGTTCTGCAGTATTTTTAGATGTCAAACAGGCATTTGATAAAGTATGGCATAAAGGACTTCTGTTTAAATTTGAAAACTTTTTACCAACTCCGTTTTATTTATTTTTGAGATCATACTTAGAAGATAGAACCTTCTATGTAAAAATTAATGATGAAAGGTCCAACATATGTAGCATCAGTGCAGGTGTGCCGCAAGGTAGTGTTCTTGGGCCTCTTTTATACGCAGTTTATACCTCAGACATACCTGTAAATACAAATATAACTATGGCTACTTATGCAGATGACACCGCTATTTTATCTTCGAATCAGTCGCCGTACGAGGCTACATTATTAATTCAAACACAACTTGATGCCTTGGAAAATTAATTGCAAAAATCGAAAATAACCATTAATTCACATAAATCTTCTCATGTAACAGTCACCTTAAGAAGTAAAGAATGCCCAGCGGTGTTTTTGAATGGGTCTGCAATACCAAAAGCTGATAAAGTAAAATACTTAGGAATGCACCTTGACAAAAGGTTAACATGGAGAGAGCATATTCAATCTAAAAGACAACAACATAAAACATAAAAACGAAAAAACTGTACTGGCTGCTTGGAACTAAGTCTAGAAAATAAGATAAAAGTTTACAAGGCAATACTAAAGCCGGTGTGGACATATGATGTCCAACTCTGAAGTACTGCAGGTAACTCAAATGTGGAGATTTTACAAAAATACCAATCTAAGACACTAAGAACGTTAGTCAATGCTCCCTGGTTTGTAACGAATAAACAAATTCACAAAGACCTCAAGTTCCCTTTAATTAGAGATGAAATAAATAGATTTAGTCATGCATACTTAAATCGATTAAGTAATCATAGCAACATTTTAGCAATTGCTCTTTCAGAAGAAACAGAAGAAGTAAGAAGACTGAATAGATTTCAGGTACTAGATTTACCTTATAGAAAATAAACTTATATACATATTTTTTAATTAATCCAAATCGATATTAGAACTTAATATTTGTTTAAGCTATTAAGCTTGCTGAAGCTTAATAGCATATGTTATGTTTCTCTTTTTTTTTCATATTATCGTATGTGATCAAATTTACTGATTATTGTAAAAATAGATTGTAAATAAATAAAATGACGAAAAAAAATATATATAAGGTGCCCCTGTAGGCTAGTAGGTAGTGTACTAGCTTGTAAGAATGGGGAAGAGGGAAGACCTGGGTTTTTTTCACTACAAAAATAAAAATTGACTGTAGGTGGGGCTGCTCAGCGATGAAGGCATAGTCACTGGTCGCTGTGCTGTCTTTATACGGCAGTCAATTTCCGACTATCCTTCTACTTTCACCACCTGTTTCATCTGTTCTCTATCCCTTTCCTAAAGAATGTAGCAGGCATTATTGCCTGAAGTGCTACTTCTCTTAAAAAACAAAAAAAAAAAAAAACAAGAAGACGAAAATCAGTGTCGTGAACATGGACTCACTTCTGCTAAAAGAAAAAGATAATAGTTTTTGAAAAGATACTTTTCTAATTAAAAAATAAAATTGTATAAAATAGTATATTTTGCAATTTAAAAAACTAAATTTTCTTAAAAAGATCAACTGTCTAAACATGGATGGATTTTTTTAAAGTCAGCAAATCTGGCCTCAAATTCTGAATACAGTTTTAATAAAGATTGTGAAAAGACTTAACTTCTATTCACTCACAGGCCTCAAAGAATTAAGTCTTGGAAAATGAGTCAAATCATTTTTTCCCAGACATTTAGAAAATATAAACAATTGAGTTTTAAAAGACCTCAAACTGACCCAAGTTTCATCTATAAATTGATTTCTTCCCTGTAACTTCTTGTTCAGTTTATTATGGTGCTCGAGTAAATCCGTGAAAAAAGCAAACTCGATGCACCAATTCTTATCCTCCAATATTTCCCACTCATCCCAAATTTCAGTTTTGGTTTTTAGAAAAACTTTAATTTCTTCGAGAAGACTCCAAACTCTCGAGAAGGCATGCCCACAATTCAGCCACCTGATCTTTGTGTAATAAAGTACTTACATCTGAAAATTCTGCATCAACTTCCAAAAAAAACTCTTGAAATTGTCGATGTAACAAACCACGGGCTCGAATGGTATTAATTAATTTTAAAATAATATTAAGTACGTGGTTAATATCCAAGGCAGCCTTGCAAAGAACATCTTGGTGGATTATACAATGTAAAAAAATTGTTTCGCTTTCAGGATTCTGACTTTTATAAACTCCTGCAAACCCCGTATTTTTTCCCACCGTGTTAGGTGCTCCATCAGCTGTTAAATTAATTAATTTGGAAATTGGGGCATTAAGAGATTCCATCCCCTCGCTAAATTCATCATAAATTATTTTTCCTGTCGTCTTTCCTTTCAAAGATCTCAAACAAGCAAGTTCTTCGGTTATTACAAAGTTTTCATCGACTCTTCTGATAAAAATTAGAAGTTGGGCTGTATCACACCTGTCAACACTCTCGTCCATAGTGACTGAAAAATATTTAAACTTTTTAAGACGTCCATCGAGTTGATTGGTTAAATTAAAAGAAATCGCTTCAATTCTTTTTGTGACCGTTCTACGTCGAACGTAGTGCGATCAAAGCGAAGTTTTGGTGGTGGAAGCGTTGTGATGTGGGGAACATTCTCTTATAACTTCAAGCTTCGTATTTGTTTTATAACTACCAGAATGAATTCAGAAATGTACCAGGAACTTCTGGAAGATGTCCTAATTGCAAAACTTGACGAAAATTCTGACAATGAGTATATTTTTCAACAGGGCAACGCGGTAATACATGTATCGAATAAATGTAAGGAATGATTGCTTCTATGAAATATGTTTAATTTTTGTTTACTCCTTTTAAGCTAATAAATCACTTAATCGTTTTGCTAAAAAAAATAATTAATGCCTTTTTAGTTTCTTTTAAAATAGAAAAAAACATGGTGCGGTCAAACGAATTTCTATCACTGTATTAATCTTAGTTTCGTCAGTGAACAGCACGTTTTGCCAAAAAGAAAAATCCTTATTTTCATGGTCTTTTGCAAATTTTATTCTCACAGACAGCTTAATTTCGTTTGATCATAAAGAGCTTCATTTTACTCCCATTTACATCTTTCCCAGCGCAGATTTAGACACAGCAGCAAGTTTTGGAGATCTCAACAACGGATTCGCCTTTACTTTTTTCACTTGCACGCGTTTCTTCGCTTCAGTGAATATTTTGTTGTATGTCTTTTGCACCGTCTTATAAGTTTTAAAGGGCTTTATAACATCGTTTATAATTGTTTACAATTTTAGAAATTTCCCGAACACTTTTTCCATCTTTGGCCTGTTTAATTAATAATTACCCGACATCAATACTAGTTCGTCTTCTTTGCTTCGACATTAATATAATTTTATATATAAAGTTCTATCACAACAATAAAGATCTTTTTTCTTTTTTAAGATCTTTTTTTATATATTTTTTCTTTTCAATATTTCGCTTTCCTTTGGAAAGCTTCTTCAGGAAAAAAAATTTTTTTTTTTATATTTTAGAAAACAAAAAAATTATTAACAAATTGAAAAATTGTTTCAAAACATTTGACAAAAAGATATAAAATATTTTTTCATACATACATACAAAAATTTTAAATTTTCAAATATTCAAACATACAAAAACAAGGAAACGGAAATAACAAATAAATAACAAATTCTCTCTTATGAAATGATTATAACATATTATATGTCTTTTGAATTAAGTACCTATAATTCTGAGCTAAATTGTCTGTGTCTGTCTTGAAATTTATTCTCCTTACATTTGGTACATTAACAATTTCTAACACAACTTTTAAAACGCGTATTTTAATCATTGAAGTGAAGTTGGTGGCACAAAACCTCAAAGGTTGCCATATTTATGATACAATTGCCAATAGCCGAATTTGGCTTGTGTTGAATGAATTAGAAATTTATTTTGTGCTTTCATTAGCTAAATATATACTCGATTAAAATTTAGTTCAAAATTAGCTTTTTATTTTGACAATCGTTAAATATTTATACTTCCAGGAAATTACTCTAGTTGAGTAAAAAAGAAAACGGAAACAAAAATGATTGATTGCTAAAAAGTCGATGTGATGATACATTAAATTTCAAATGCACATTCATATGAATAATATTTTTTAATTTCGGCTATTATTAGTTGGCAATCTATTATGCTATAAAATTGTTAATAAACAATTCTTAAGTGGTGTCGTTTTTACAATTCAACAAATTGATTGATAACGAAATTTGTTCACCACAAACAAATAGTGATGATAAAAACAGTTAAAAATAATTAGTGACAACTTAATTCTTAAATGAAAACTTACATCGCATTCAATTTCTAATTAAAATAAGCTAAAAAAACGACTACAAACCAACTACTATCGACAAACTTCTTACATAGTACAACACTAAAAACAGGAATAAAGAAGACAAACCTTTGTCACAAAGAAGACTTACTCACGGTACTAAAAACCAGCAACACTCTGAAACACAATATCAGGCCATCGACAGAAACAACTGACAAATTTAATTCCAGTGGAGTATACAGGCTTGTTTGCACCTGTAAACATAGGACAAACACTAAAAACAAGATTGCGTTTCACCTTGAGAATCAATCACGGACAATTACCAAGGGAAATAGAAGAGTGTATGGGTTCATTTATAAGTCTTTATGGATCACACATCCATCTAGACTTGTGTCTTGCGGCGGTAAAAGGAAGCCAAGTCAAGGGGACTGGGCTAGCAGGAGCCAACTGGGCAATCCACTATATTTCCACGGCAATCAGTAAAGCCCCAGAGTTCCGCTATTTGTCTTTTTAGGCATTTAGCTATTCTCTGAGTGATTATTGAGGTAGACCCTTCGGGAGTATCGTGGTGGCTGTGTGTTTCAAGGCCCTCGTTTGAGTTTGTGGGTCGGATCATTCACAATGAACACAATGAATGGTCCAGGTCCAGTGAGTATGAATGCCGTCGTGTTTTTAATTATATTAAGCTTCATGCGTTCTGGGCCAGGAGTTGGAAAGACTCCAACTCTTTAGCAAGGAGTGAGGGCTGCGGCCTGCTTTGGGCTTTTGAAGTTGCAACTAGGAGTGACCGGAGGATATACGTATGCGAAGGCCTTCTAGGGCGAGGATAACGCTATATTTCCTCCACAGTGGTACTGATCCACCAGCTGATATTGGCCCATATGGCAGATGGTGCAGATGTAAATCTTATCACGCATGACTTTGCTGCATCCTAGCTACAAAGGACAAACACTACACATACTTGAAAACATGGATATTTTATTCACCAGCGACATTAAAAACGAACAGATGAACACAACCTCAGGCGCAATTTTCACTTCACTAAAACTACTCATGCACTCGCTCAAACAAAAAAACACCCTCAGAGGTACACATGTACCTGGACAATAAAAGACGAAAATATTAAGCCATCTGGCTGTCATTCTAACTACGTAAGTAGATACGACGATAATGGGATAAATAGCTGGATAATACAGACTCACCAGTACGAGATAGAACGTGGCTTGAAAATGATATATTCACATCGAAAGCCCTCGCCATTCGCGACCAAAGAACCAGCCGATCTATTGGCATTGCCAAATCGAAAAATTACGCGTCCAATTATCTAAAACCAAAGTTCACTAATATCAATATTAGCCAATTATGGCCTATCCATGTGGCTCTAACCTGAAGGTGGTATTACCACTGGGTGAAATATAATGCGTCTACCAACTACACCCAAGGTGCGTAACACACTGGTGGCAATTTTAGAAGTACAACAACCAGGGATGTGCCACCACTCCTTGCTTGATAGCCGTAAACTCGAAACCTAACTATCCAGTCGCGCCTAGCAAAGCGATTTTATGCAATGCAATGCAGTGCAGTAAATTGCATAGGAAAAAGCTACATCTTCCCGCAGTTTGGATTTAAACCATAGCCGCCGTGTTACTCGCTAAAGGGTCTCACCAATAACAGGTATAGTAGCCTTCTGGGCTACTGGTTCCCGTGATTGTGTGATTTGATTTACATCCGCACCTGGCACTATGTATAATTTGGAACGTTATACACGTCCTAGAAAGCCGAAGCTATAATTCTATGCAACAGAAACCTTCTAGTTGCAACTTTAATGATTCCAGAGCAGGGCTGCAAATCATCACACCTTGCTAAAGAGTTGGAGACTTTCAACTCCTGTCCAGACAACATGTCTAGCATGCTCACTGGACTGGATCATTCACTTTGCGTGTCATTATCAGTGAGATGATCCTGGCCACCATAAGAACCATTATAACTGTTATGGGGCCGCGAAACCACAACCACCACGATACTCCCATATAGGGGCCAACCTCAATAATCAGCCAGAGAACTATTAAATGTCTAAAGAGACAAATAACGAACTCTGCGGCTTACTGATTCCCGTGGAAATAAAGTGGAGTTTTCAGTTGACTCCCTGCCTGTCTTCAGGGGACTGGGCTCCCTTTTTCCCCAGTTGCACTGTGTCTAGATAGTGGAATTCTATAAAGACCATATTTATGTGCCCCCGGGGGGATTGGTTCCCGTGATGCCAGTTGGTAAGTTACTGGTCGGACCTTCGCGTGTCCAATTCTTTCAGTTTCAGGCTCCTGCTAGTCTAGGGGTGACTAGAGCCGCCGTTTACACATTTCAAGATCAGAAGATATCCACTAAGACTGGGTGTCCATTCTGCATGTCAATTTTGTGGGAGGTTATGATTTTTCCAGGTCTGTTTATCGGCAGGCGCCCACTCTTTTAACAAAATTTTAAAGCACATCTTGCAACAAAGATTCGATTATTTCGTTAATTCAATGCTGAATTTCATCTTTCAGAGTGTCAGTTGTTTGTGAGTTGTTTATATAAACCCGGCCCTTCGAATGGCCCCAGAGAACCTAGGATCATTAAATCACATGAACGAGGCGGTAATTTACAACGCCAAATCCTGAAACTACGCAATAACTGAATTTTTTGGGTGGCTGTGTGGTTTGTAGCGCCGTCTTGCTGTAAATAAAGTTACCGATGTCAACATTAGCCAATTGTGGTCACAAAAATTACAGAGCGATGATGCAAATTGACTATAAACCGTACCATACGGACTTTTTCTTTGAATGTAATGATTTTTCGAGGACTGTTTGGCAATTTGCTTCCTAACCTCAAATTGGCCCACCTATTATTACATACAAATATTTTTGTATTCAGCTAACGTCGACCAGTTTTTAAAGCCAATTTTTAGATGTCAGAGGCGATGTCTCATCAGATGAAATATTTTGTTGGACAACTTTTCAGATGATTTCAGGAAAACAAATGTTGCAAAAGCATACTACGACATTATCTTTGTTTATCAGGCAGACTTACTTGGGTTGTTGCATGGGTTGGATAACCTGCTGGAAAGTTGGGTGCATGCAAACGGTTCGGAAAGCAGTCCGTTATAAAATGCATGGGGCAAATGAATATAAACTCTAAATTAGCGCTGTAATTTGTTCTAAAACTTAACAGATTTGGACATAGGTTTAGCTGCCTATAAAGCAGCAGACCAAAATCCAGAGTAGTACTGCGAAATGTCTTACTGCGAGCAAAAGTTCTACAAAAGTTAAACTCAAAAAGGGGGAGACAGGCTAAAATAGTGCAAGAGGGTTAGTAGGGTGCTTAAATATAATAAATAAAAATACCTTAAGCTAGATAACTTTAGGGATAGCTTTAGCGATAGATCTTTGTAACTTTAAGCTTTGATGAAAATCTAAGAAGAAGACAATATTTGCAGATTGTGAATGGAAGATATTGAGTCATTGGCACATATTGTGTGTGAATGTCCTGTACTGGAGAGCTCAGGGCTTGGGACCACGGTTAGAAGCTTATTAAATGTGAACGCCATAAGAGAACTAAGCCTTGGACAAATGCTAGCAATTACTAAAGACTGCGTAATGAGAAAGAAAGGCGAGAGTTGAAAATCTCTAAATCATTAGTGATAGCAAGAGATTCAATGAAAACAAGGCTTGCCCTAAATTAAAAATCGGAAAAGGTGCCCATTAAAGAAGCAGATCACTTCCCCCTACCTTAATAATATAAATAACATGATGCATTAATATTTTGCTTTAAGAAATATGAATCACTTTGTAGAAAATGCAAAAAAAAATTATCTACTAAATCAAAACCCTCTTATAAGAATCAGCAGTGTAGTAATATTGTACATTTATTGTTTCTATTAAAAAAAAAAAACAAAACAGTTTTTTTTATTATTGAAATAGACCTTGAATGTTAAATAAGCTTCTACTTAGAGCGTTTGCTTCTTGTGTTAATCACCTGTTAAGGGTTTTTTGTTTAGTGAAGGCAGTTTTTTTTAGCTTAAAAGTTAATTTAATATTTAAATATCATTAATTATTTTATATTTACTATTTAAATTTATAAAAAATGCCGACAACTTTTGTTTCTTAAATTAAATTTTCTTAATTCATAAACAAAAATTTTGCGAATGTTTTACAAGAGAAAAAAAGAGAAGGAAGATAATAATGAAAGAGAAAAAAATGAAAAATGAAATACTCGTACACAATTATTACTTTATTATGTTAATCTCAAATAACTGTTTACACATTTTGGACTTCCAAATTTTTCTTCATCTATAACAAAGTTAACTGTAGATTTACTGTTACTTTTTACGTGCCTGTAGTTAGTTTTTTTGCTTTGCGCTCAGTCTTTATTGAAAAAGTAATTAATTTTAAAAATTAATTACTTATTTATGTATATAATTACATTTGTATGTGTGTATGTAGTTGATATATAACAATCACTCCTTGGGAAAAAGGGCAAGTGAATGAACAACAATCTTTTTGCGTGAAAAGATTTACGTCTGTAACCTAGCTGCGTAAACCATAACCAGACGGTGGATCATACCACTGTGGATAAAATGTAGCATCATCCTCGCCCTAGAAGACCTTCAGATACGTATATCCTCCGGTCACTCCTAGCAGCAACTTCAAAAACTCGGAGCAGACCAACGCCTCCACACCTTGATGTCTTCCGTAATGACGTGATAAGATTTACATGGTGGATCATTACCACTGTGCATGAAATGTAGCGTCACCCTTGCCCTAGATGGCCTTCGGATACGTATATCCTCCGGTCACTCCTAGTTGCAACTTTAAGAACTCGGAGTAGACCAATGCCTCCACTCCTTGATGTCTTCCTTAATGACGTGATAAGATTTATATCTGCACCTGTCCGTGGGCCTTAATCACATGGTGGATCATTACCACTGTGGATGAAATGTAGCGTCATCCTTGCCCTAGAAGGCCTTCGGATACGTATATCCTCCGGTCACTCCTAATTGCAACTTCAAAAGCTCGAAGCAGGCCGCAGCCTTCAATCCTTGCTGAAGAGTTGGATACTATCCAACTCCTGGTCCAGAACGCAGGAAGCTTAATATAATTGAAAACACGACGGCATTCATACTCACTGGACCTGGACCATTCATTGTGTTCATTGTGAATGATCCGACTCACAAACTCAAACAAGGGCCTCGAAACACACAGCCACCACGATACTCCCAAACGGCCTACCTCAATAATCAGTCAGAGAACAGCTAAATGCCTAAAGAGGCAAATAGCGGAACTCTGGGGCTTTACTGAGTCCCGTGGAAATGTAGTGGATTGGCCAGTTGGCTCCTGCTAGCCTTGAAGGGGACTGGGCTTCCTTTTACCCCCTTATAATGTGCCCCGGGGGGATGCCTTCCGTAATGCGTGATATGATCTACGTCGGTACCTAGCGTGTGTATGCCATAGCTCGACGGTGGTCAAACCACTTGGGCGATATGATGCATCAGCCGCGCCCTAGGAAGCCGACGACTAATTTCCTAGTTGCAATTACGGAGGTTTTGAAGCAGAGTCGCTAACCACCACTCCTTGCGAAAGAGCTGGAGACTATCCAGAACACATGAAAGCATGCTCACTGGATCCGGATCATTCACGCAATGCTCTCAGTAAAGGTAAGATAATACTGGCCCCTTAATCAAATTCATGAGGGCCGCGAAACCACAACCAGCACGATACCCCTGAAGGGCCTACCTCAATAATCAGACAGATAAAAGGTAAAAAACTAAAGAACCAATTAACTGAACGCTGGGGCTTACTAAATCCCGTGGAAAACTAGGATCTTCGAAGCCATAGAAACTTCTTTATTTTGGGCGGCAAATTCAATTTCTAATATGAAAACATTTTTCCCATTGACAGTAAAAGTTTAAATTTAAACTTATTTTGTATTATTATTGAATTAGTTAGTTAATACTTGCAGATGTAAATCAATAAACGTTTTATACAAATAAATATTTAATTTTAATAAACAGGTTTATGAAAAATAATTTTTAGCTGATTTTTCCAACAAACAAGCAAATCCTAACAAACCTTCACCTCGCGCATTGATAAAATGTTAAAAACAAAAAACAACAATTTTAAGCACTCACGACTAAATACGTCATTCTGTAAGGGGTTTACCAAACCTGCGGCTTATCCATTATACTTAAGTGTGTTTTATTACTTTAGATTGTTATTTATGTTTCAAATGAATGATTTTTTGCGTTAGCATTCGAATGGAGTGGGAAACAAAGAACTGCTCATTTCTTGTTTTCAAAAACAATTAAATTGCAAATTGTGAAGCGATTTATTTTGTTGATATTCCATTGTGCTCTTAAACAAGTTAAAAATATTTTTTTTTATAAAACATAATTTTATTACATACTTCCTTAAACTATTCATAATTTCACACCTTTTCACACCGTTTCTTTATATAAAAAAGAACTTTCAGTCGTTGTAAAAATATTATGAAGTGGAAAACAAAATCATATTTTTATTGTTGTGGTAAAATTAATTTATTTCATTTTTCTTAAGAAAAATGTTAATTTAGTACTTTTCTTTTAAGTCACATAAATAAAAGTTGTCTGTGACCGACTTCGTTTACCCTATAAATATCATTTCTAACTTGACTTAACTGGTGTTTTGCCTAAATAAATGTTGTTCGTGATTGATCACTTTTCCCCCAAAAATAGTCGTTTTTTCTCTCGTTTTTTCCCTTTTCTTCCTAAAATACGTCGCATGTGACTTAATAAATTTTTTCTAAAAAAGGTTGTCCATCACTGGTCACATCTTTCCTAAAAAAGTCGTCTGTAATTGACTACGTTTTTCTCCAGAAAAATCTTTCGTAACTGTTCACGTTTTTCCTAAAAAACAAATCATCCGTAACAGACAAACAAGTCGTCCGTGATTGAACACGTTATTCCTAAAAATAAATTCGTACGTGATTAGTCCCATTTTTTCCCAAAATAATCGTTCGCGACTGCCCACTATTTTCCCAAAAAAAAGTCGTCTGTGAGTGCCCACTTTTTCCCCCCAAAAAAATGGTCTTTGACTGACCAGGTTTTTCCTACAAATTCGTACGTAATTGACTACGTTTTTCCTAAGAAAAGTCGTTGTAACTGTTTTTTCCTAAAAATTAAGTTATTCGTAACTGACCATTCTTAATCTAAAAAAACAAGTCGTCCGTGATTTTTCCTAAAAATAAATTCTTCAGTGATTGGTCCCAACTTTTTTACCCAAAAAAAGTGGTCCTTGACTAACCACGCTTTTCCTACAAAAATAGTCTGTCACTGGAAACATTTTTCCTAGAAAAAGTCGTCTGTGACTGGGACACATTTTACGTAGAAAAAGTCGTCTGTGACTAGGACACATTTTTCCTAGAAAAAGTCGTCTGTGACTGGGACACATTTTACCTAGAAAAAGTCGTCTGTGACTAGGACACATTCTCCTAGAAAAATGTCGTCTGTGACAGGAAACATTTTTCCTAGAAAAATGTCGTCTGTGACGGGAAACATTTTTCCTAGAAAAATGTCGTCTGTGACGGGAAACATTTTTCCTAGAAAAAGTCGTCTGTGACTGGACACATTTTTCCTAGAAAAAGTCGTCTGTGACTGGACACATTTTTCCTAGAAAAAGTCGTCTGTGACTGGACACATTTTTCCTAGAAAAAGTCGTCTGTGACTGGACACATTTTTCATAGAAAAAGTCGTCTGTGACTGGGACACATTTTTCATAGAAAAAGTTTTCTGAGACTGGAAACATATTTCCTAGGAAAAGTCGTCTGTGACTGGGACACATTTTTTCTAGAAAAAAGTAGCCTGTGACTGGACACATTTTTTCTAGTAAAAGTCGTCTGTGACTGGAACACATTTTTCATAGAAAAAGTCGTCTGTGACTGGACACATTTTTCCTAGAAAAAGTCGTCTGTGACTGGGACACATTTTACCTAGAAAAATGCCGTCTGTGACTGGACACATTTTTTATAGAAAAAGTCGTCTGTGACTGGGCACATTTTTCATAGAAAAAGTCGTCTGTGGCTGGACAAATTTTTCCAGGACCCCTTTTTCTTAAAAATTAAAAATGTCGTCTGTGGCTTACAAATTTTGTTAAAACATTTTGAAAGCTACGTTATTCAGCAGTGATTAACTCAAATTTGTGAAGCGAGATGTTGTGATTTATTAATGCACTATATTAAGTTAGTTTGGGTTTGTTTCGCCAGTGGATGAATTACTGTTGTCAATTCTTTCTCCATATAGCGTCTTTCCTGACTGTTTGTTCGCAAATGGCGAGTGCTTTCGATGTGAATACGTCATTATCAAGCCACGTTCTATCGCGTACTGATGAGTCAATATTTCTGGTAAAGGTATTTACCACATAATCGTCGTATGTACGTGGTGTTGTTGTGCATTTTATGTGGGGACTAATCTTAATATTTTCGTCTTTTATTGTTGTACAGGTATGTATGTCATTTGTTTGAATTTATGACTACTTTAAGTGGTGTGAAAATATTGTCTGAGGTTGTGTTTACCTGATCGTTTATAATGTCTCTGTCAAAAGTTTTTGTTTTGTAGATTTCCATATGTCTGGTCTGCGTCCTTTTTTGCTAGAATGCAGTAAAGTCATACACTCATCTATTTCCCTTGGTAAGTGCCGTCCGTGATTCTCAAGGTGTAGTGCAAAGTTGCAGTCTTCGCTTTTCCGTTTAAGAGAGAAATTACAAAAGGCGCAAACAAGTACTTTTTTTCTTTCTTTTTTGTTTCTTATAAATATTGTTACGTTTATACCTTTTATAAACATTTCGTTGTGAGTTCTTTATTGTAAAATAAATAATACCTGGTTTTAGAGTTTTTAAGTTATTTACAAATTTATTTACTTTAACGACAAAGTTGACACTACAGAATAATTTACTTAAGATGCTCGTCTTTACTTCGCGAGGTTTATTTTACAACTAACAAACTATCCACTCAGACACTGCCTTTTAATATTTGTCCACTAGAAGTCTAGAAAAATTAAGAATCTTCTACTCCCTTTGTATCACATTTTGTTGTTGTATGTTGTCCATTCAATGTATAGGCGCCTGTATGTTTGTGATATTTTTGTTTTTGTTTTTATACTGATAAAGTTTCTTCCTGAAATTTATTTTAAGATAGTTGTTGTTGTCTTGTGAACATAAGTTTTCTTAGAAAATAACGCAGTTAGTGAACAGCACACCCAGTTATTTTCTTTCAAAACTTAAGCAAGACACATCCGAAACAATATAAAACTTTAAACATAAATATTTTATGATATTCTCATAAATTATTTATTAAAAAACAATTAAAATAAATTACTGCGGAGGAAGCATATCCATATCGCCATTTCGCTACTATTTTAAACAGATTAACTTAAAAGTTATTTCAAATAATAAATTTTTTATAAATGTGTTTTATTTGAGGATGTGATTGAAAAGAGAATTAGAAAGGAACGATACACTGTTTCATATACTTGCAATTCTCTTTTGTTTTTATCATTTGTAAAGTTTAACAAAAGCGCTATTCCAGCATTCAAGGCAAAAATGTTGCAGAAACAACATTTAAATGTTTGGACACGAATACAATTTCAGAAGAGAATTTTAGAAAATTGCATGTCCGGACGAAGACTTATCAAAATGAAAAATCTGAAAGGACAAAATATATTCTCGTACATTTTATGAGTAGCACGCAAACGGCTGCATTTAATAATTTTAAATTACAAAATTTGAAACAAAAATGTTTAAAATTCCTTAAGTCACATAAAATTAACGTGATTTAGTTGAGATATTTAAGACAAATAAACTTTTACAAGACACCAATCATGGTGTTTCGATAAACAGTATGGAGTAATTAATGGGAATTTGTTAAACTCTTAAGTAAAGATACCCTGGAAAGTGAGTGAAAGCTGCAATCGAAAAAAGGACAATTATCAAAGTTTGTTGCAGATAAACAACTCTTGAGCCTTAGCGGTTTTAATTTTAATAAAAGCTTATTACAACAGCAAAATTATTTTTGTTAAATTTCGTTGCCAAAGACCTTTTAACCTGTGTGAAAAATAATAGATAAATTTGAGGTTAGGAAGTAAATTTGCTTAAAAGATACAAATGTAAAGTAAAAATATGGGAATGGAATATACTGTCGGGGAAATCTGTAGCACGTAGACAGACGCCCGCTCTTTTCACGAAGTTGTGAGGCATATTATGGTTATCTCGCAAGTGCCCCTGTAGGCTAGTAGGTAGTATACTTATCTTATCAGTCTGGGGGTTGTGGGTTCGATTCTCAACAAAGACTTTGGCTATTTTTACTACAAAAAATTAAATTAACTGTCGGTGGGGCTGCTCAGTAATAAAGGCATAGTCACTGGTCACTGTGATCTCTTATACGACAGTTAATTTCCGATTACATGAGCCTTCTAGAAATGAAAGCTGCCCCAGTAGGCTAGTAGTTAGTGTACTTAGCCTACCAATCTAGGGGTGGTTGTTTTCACTACAAAAATAATAGCTTGAAGGCTATGTAACTATCCTTCTACTTTCACCAACTGTCTTATCTCTACTCTATCCCTTTCCTAAAGAATGTAGCACGGTTTTGACTTAATAGGCATTGTTGCCTGAAGTATTATTTCTCTTTAAAAAAAAACAAAAAATGTAGCGCCGAAGTTAATATTTCAGGGCGTCAGTTGACTCTGGGTTGTAAACATAAATCCGGACTTTCAAATGGTCCCAAAATGTAAAGACGTTAAATCACAAGAATGAGGTAACCTATTGGCATTGCCAAATCGAATAACTACGGGTCCGGGAAATTCTTCACGCAGTAATTAAATTGCTTGAGTGGTTATGTGGCACAATCTTTCTGAAACCAAAGGTCTTTAATTTTAACATTAGCCAAATTGGTTACCATGGTTTGGTAGCGCAGAAAATTCACCATAACGACATTCCCTTGCTAATTTTGGAAAAAATACGGACAACTTATACCTCCTGACCACAAACCATGCAAAATGGTCAGATTAACGTCAGCGCCTATCCGTGCGGCGCTAACCTGATGATTGTATTACCTTTGGGTGAATAGTAATGCATCTGCCAATACCAACAAGGTACATAACACACCTCAGGTGGCAATTTCAGAAGCACAACAAGCAGGGATGAGCCACCACTCCTTGCTTGATAGGCGAAAACGATTTAAACTTCAATCGCATTTAGCAAAGTAATTTTCTATTACCATAAAACAGCACATTGCATAGGAAAATGCAACAGCTTCCCGCAGTTTGGATTTAAGCCATAGCCGCCGTGTTACTCCCTGAAGGGTCTCAGCAATAACCAGTTTAGGACGGTGGTCTTTTCGGATACTGGTTCCTGTTGTGCTAGTTGGCAAGTCACTGGTCACACATCGCCTGTCCAATTCTTTCAGTTTCAGGCTCCTGCTGGTCTAGGTAAATTGTGCCTTCTTTTACCCCCAGAAACACATGTCAAGATCGGAAGATATCCACTAAGATTAAGTGGCCATTTTGAATGTCAATTTTTTTGGATGTCATGGTTCTTTCAGAACTATTTTAAGATTTCGTGAGCCCCATATGCGACAACGTGTGATTAGATTTACATCTGCGCCTGGCCATGAAGCCTTAATCAGATGGTGGATCGAACCACTGCATAATTTGGAACGTCATGCTCGTCCTAGGAAGCCAAAGCTATAATTTTATGCAACAGAACTTTCTAGTTGCAACTTCGATGATTCCAGAGCAGGGCTGCAAATCATCACTCCTTGCTGAAGAGTTGGAGACTTTCCAACTCCTATCCATAACACATGCCTAGCATGCTCACTGGACTGGATCATTCACCTAGCGTGTCATTAACGGCGA
This sequence comes from Trichopoda pennipes, assembly GCA_030448955.1. NCBI lineage: Eukaryota > Metazoa > Arthropoda > Insecta > Diptera > Tachinidae > Trichopoda > Trichopoda pennipes. Next base: position 2,806,317 of record JASKUP010000094.1, read on the forward strand.
AATGATCCTGGCCACCATAATAACCATTATACTGTTATGGGGCCGCAAAACCACAACCACCACGATACTCCCATATAGGGGCCAACCTCAATAATCAGCCAGAGAACTATTAAATGTCTAAAGAGACAAATAATGAACTCTGCGAGCTTACTGATTCCCGTGGAAATAAAGTGGAGTTTCCAGTTGTACCCCTGCTGACTTCAGGGGACTGGGCTCCATTTTTCTCCCAGTTGCACTGTGTCTAGATAGTCGAAGTTCTATAAAGACCATATATATGTGCTCCCGGCGGGTCCCCATATGCGACAATCTTATTCGTTGAATGAAATGAGGCTAATCACTTAAGATGAGTTTGTTGAAAAATGTGTTGTATTTCGGTCAGTTTTTCAAACAGCCAAATGTGTGATGCAAACAATGGTCGATCAAATTGAAATTTTTGACGTTTTCAATTTTATACGCGTAAAGATGAAGTGATATGGTGATGCTAAATTGTTGCGAACGAAGACAAGCTTATGTTCCATGCTTATTCTCAACACCCTGTTATACAGTGGCTATGTTAGCATAACTACCACAACTATAAGTGCATTGTTTTGGTCTGCTGACGGTAACAATACTGTGAGCCACAGTGATCTGAAAAGGAGCCTGATTATTAGGAAAATCACCAATTTTCATCAATTTGATAGTCAATCTTTACAATTTATAGAATGTAAAGTTCCAGGTATAACTGTTTACTAAATAAATTTTAAAGGATGACAGCTTAATTCTTGAAAATTAATATATTGACAGACGATTTACTTCCTAGCTTCAAATTTGGTCAACACTCAATATAGCAAAAAAAATTTATCAACCATTTGCCCATATGCATTAAATTAAAATATTTGTAGACCAGTGTAATTGTTTGAGATGCAATTGATATTTTATTGATAAGACTAGAGAAGTGATGTTGAGTGCGAGCAACTTGTTTTTCGAAAAGGAAAGGATAGATGGCAATAAAGGACAATCGGAATTAAATAAGATACAACTACAAGTATATAAAATTAAAACTTGATTCTTCTTTGCACGAAATAAGCTCAAGTCTTACCTGTGAATGCAGTTTCCAATCTTTGTATGCCTTGACAATGTAATCCATTTTTGCTGGTTATTAATTATACAAATGTAAACAAGAATACCTTAACGAGTATTGAATGTATTTTAAGAACAAAATTTCGCTTGTTTTCCTTTTTTTTTTTTTTGTAAATTTGAGTTTCTTTTGTTAGGGCCTTTAAAGAAAGAAAGAACTTGTATTTTGTTTTTTAATTTCGTTAGTCAAAGTTTGTTAGTTAATAACCAGTTGTTTGTTTTTGTTGCTGCTTTCAACTTTGGCAAGTCTTGTGCTACTATTAATTGCGTTTATATACGAACAAAAACAAAAATCCCATAAAGACTGTGGAAAGTGTTGTTGTTGCTTTTTTTTTCTTATTGACGATGATGTTGGTGGTTCGTTGTTTGGTTGGGCTCTAAGTTCGTTTGTCGGTTTAGTTGAATGACTTCAAGTTTTCTTTCTTTGGTTTTGGTTTTAAACTTTATTATTTCATTAAGAGTTAATGTGTAAGATGACTAAATTATAAAACTAAAATTTTGTTTAATTTTTTGTTTGGTTGATTTTTTTGTATTTATTTTTAATTTGTTCTCAATTTGAAATAAATTTTTGTCATTAAATGTGTCAGTTGTATTGTGTCTTTGCAAGAGAACTCGTTCTTGTTTTTGTTTTTCAATAATTTTTGTTGCTAGAAGAGTTAACGGTTTTTGTTTTTTTTTTTTTTTTGGTTTTGGTTTTGTTTTATTTTTTGTCTTAATGCAAATTTGATTTAAGAAATTTGAATATAATTAAATTAAAGCGAATTTGTACATATGTACATACATAGTACATACATATGTATGTATGTATGCCTATTATTTAATTTATGGTTCATATGTTCATGTGTATTTAATATCAAGTTCGTGATTTTCGAGGATTTCTTGAAATCTAAGAAATGAATAAATGTTTTCTTAAAAATTTCGCAACTGACACTTGTTTCACTTCTTTTCAATTACACAGCTAGTTAATGCTGGCTATTTAAATAGCTTTTCATTTAATTATTTATTAATATTATTTCCTTTTCTTTATTTATATTCAAATGTGGAAAAATCAGCATTTCCCGGTTTTATTTATTGATATAGAATTTATTATTGCTTTTGTTTCTCCACAAGTGTATTTGGCAGACGTTCAATATTTTGGAGACGACGAAAGAAAAGTACAATATACACAATAGTATGTTATTTAAAGGAAGTAGCGTTTCTTACTACTGTCTCGCCACAGTACAACGAATATCTTTTTTAAAAAAAATCAACTTAAATAAATCACAATTATTAAAGAAAATTGAATGTAAGTTAAAAGAATATCTTTATTCGATTTTATTTTAGCGCGCACAGTTTCAACCTTCATTCGCGTACATATTCCGACTAATGTCAGAAAAAAATAACACAGCTGTTCGATGTCTTTACTTGTATTTATTTATTTATTTATTTGCACTATGTTCGAATAGGTTGCTGGGTTAGTTAGCTCACTGAGCAACCGAATGCGAACATATTAGCTGTTTAAATAACCTGACAGCTTATTAGCTCTAGTAACAAAAATATATATTGTAAGTTAGTATGAACATATCTATGTATATATTATATAAATATACTTATACATATTTCGTATAATACGAACTTCTTTCATTATTGTTGCTTTTTGAATTCGGCTGCAGTTGTGTGCTAAAGTAATCAAGAATTAAAACAACAAAAAGTTTGCCAATAAATTTATGTAAGATAGTGTTAGTAGTGTCTCTATATATAGAAAAGAGAGTGACAATAATATAAATTGGGCTGCCACATGGAAATATATTTTTTCGTCCTTTTCAGTTTTCAAAATTGTATTTTAAAGGTAAAAAAAAACAAATGAATATATACCAAAGGCCCAACTATAATATGCATAAGCTGGGTTAAGCTAATGTCAAAAATTTTACGAAAAGTCTATCAAATGCTTAAGCAACACATTGAAGACTTTTAGGTGGCTATACTGTACTTACATAAATATATTCGTACTTTTGCGAAAAATATTTCTTTCTAAATAAATTAAATTTTTTAATAAAAAGGTATTTAATAATCATATTTTGTATACTTAATACTATTCTTATACAAATTTATATATATATTTTTTAATAGTTTTAAGAAATTTGTATTATTTGGGCCAAAAGTAATAAAGAAATGCAACTGTGTGCATCATTGAATTTATAAACAATAATAACAGCCGTATGCATAAAAACTTAAAGTAGGTTTAACTGCCGTTGTTAAGCACAATTTCCTAAAGTTGTATTCAAAAAACGTTTTTACCTTAACATACCTTTGTTAACTTTAAATTAAGAAAAACCTACGTTAAACCTACAATAAATTGACAGTTCAATTTTATTATTGAAAGTTGAAAAACAAAACAAATTGTGTTTATAATAAACTGAGCCGTTTATTTTAAAAGTGGCATAAGTTACTTTGTTATTGTCAGCTTTTTTATTTTAAATTAGTTTATATAACATTTTAATTTTTAGCCATTTCAACTAGTCTGTATTTAGTTTCCTTTCTGAAACGGATTTTTCTAATGATTGTGTTGACATAAAATCTTTTTTCTCCATGTTATGTACTGTGATGGACTTTTTCGACAGGGGGCTATTACTACTATTACTATTTTGTCCTTGACATAAGTCACTATGTGCAATAATATCCTTTTGAGTTGTGACATTCTTAGATATTTTATACAAAACCAAGCAACTTCCGGAGAATAATAAAAATAATGCTAATTATGTGTAGTATATTAGATATCACTATAATATAGTTCAGTAAACTGCACTATTCTTTCGTACTAATAAAACTAAGTCCAATAATCACAACAATGCTTCGTACACACTTATTACATGTTTCCATTTCTTTCACACGAAGCTCCGTTAATTATTTCCTGAGTACAGCGACTTACCGTTATATCCGTTAATTATCAATACTCCTCTCAAACAAATCTCAATACTTCTCAACTTATTAATTTAAATTTATTAAAAATGAAAAAAAAACTGTTCAGTTGTGACTTATGCCACTTTCAATGTAAACGGCTCAATTGAGACTTTTACTTTGTTATTCCAAAAATTTTTAAAAATGCTTATTAAAAACAAATTGTAGTAAACAAATAATAATAAAAACTAAAATATAACATGCCGTTCAATATAAAACATTTTTACATCTTTATTTTATATTTTACAAAAATATAATTATAATTAATTATTTTAAACAAAAGTTTTATTGATGTACATATAATCAAAACAAAGCTCGTTATCCGAATAATTATTTTTTTAATATGAACAAATTCTTTGTAAGTTCTTTGAAAGCCTTGCAAATTAACCTTTTTTGGGTGCTTTGCTTTTTATTAAAAAGATTTATAAAAAAACAAAAAAAAAATGTGTTGATTTTGCTGAAATCAATAAAAACATTTTTTATGGATCTAAATACCCGGACATTTTTATACATCGTTCACTACAACATGACAACTGAAAATAGTGGCATTGCCAGAATTAAAATAATAATTTTACTAAAGCAAACATTAGCTAAAGTACTGTTTATAAATACCATTTTTTAACAAACGTCTGTTAGCCTTAAAGTGTTTTTTAACTAACGTGTACTTTAAAGCTCAAGTAAGCGTTTTTTATGCATACAGCCGTAAAAAATTAAATTTTGTTGCCAATTGTGTCCTAAAAATATGGAAAAGATTTTAAAATGTTCAAAGGCCCTTAAGACATTAAACTCCAAAGTTGAGTCTACTTCTTAAATGTTATTACGAGTACTACAAAATACATTGTAAAAAAGTAAAAAATATTCATTATAAGTGCTTATACTGGTGGGGTGCGAGAGAGCTTTTCAAAAACATCATAGGCTGTAGTAGTGCCCATTCTACTGCCTGATGGAGCTTCCGGTCCTTTCATTTCCTTGCAGAAACGCTCTCGTAGCAACTTCCATCTGTGTTTGCATTCCGCGTTTTTAAATAATTCATTCCAGTATGAAAATGAAAAACTCAAACAAAATTCTTCAACGTATTACTTACGTTTTTTACTGCATTTTTCTGCCACTGCTTTCCATGCTCGTGCCTTTGAATAGCCGTTATAATAAAACGCGTCTCTTTTGTCTTATAAGCATTTTTTTCTTTGCACATATTCTATTGAATTCAGATACAATATTTTTTTTACCTTTGTCCTCCATTGGATTTTGTTTACTAATATATCTATAATACAATATAAAATCAGCTGTTTCCGTACGGAATGTGCGATCAGTTTCGTACTTTGCTAAAGCTAAAGATATTTCACGAAACTTGACGAAAATTTTTTTTAAGTACATTATAGTTTGCCACACATGATTATTAGGTATTAGCGCAGTTTCTTAAGTTGGCTTAAGCCAGCATATGCATAATATAGTTGGACCTTAAAAGTTCTTTGAAAAATTATCAAAATATGCAATTCTTTTTTTAATTCTAAATATTCTGTGTTAAAAGATTAAAATCGAACTTCTGGCAGCACTGGTTGCTGTGGTATAATTAAAACTACAAATACAGTTGGAAAAGCTGTCAGCAAACCGTATTGTGTTCACATATAGCAACGACGCACAGTGGCTCGTTTTGACTTTTTCCGTTGGAAAAATCCTAACTTTTGAAGTAATGAAGATATTTTAAAAAATTCAAGAAGGTGGTGAAAGAAAATATCTTCTGCTTTAAAACAGTATATCATACATGTTTCAATACATACAGGGTGCTGCAAAAATCGCAGTCAAACTAAAAAAAATATATTTTTGCTGCAAATTTCATATTTTAGTTGGTTATTAAATGTGTTATTGGCGTCAAAAATTCATATTAGTGAAATATTATTAATATTAATGACTTAGCGATAATTATTTTTTGTAGTTTTCTTTTTATATAAAACTGTCTTTTTGAACTTTTAATCATGGTAGGATATTATCATTATATGATCTTTTTACTGATTACTTCTTTACAAAGTATTCATCTACATTGGAAGCAATCTCTAATAAACTTAACTAAAGTTATTTTTTACCAAATCTTTCTGTGATCTAACATGTCTTCATAATGAAATGAGTGGAGCTGATGCGGAAATCAATATGTTGAAGAGATCTTTACTTTCTCTAATGCGTGAAATCTTGCAAGGTGCCTCTATAGGCTAGTAGGTAGTGTACTAGCTTGTTGTGGGCTCGATTCCCAACGAAGACCTTGGTTTTTTCACTACAAAAATAAAAATTGACTGTCGGTGGGGTTGCTTAACGATGAAGACATAGTCACTGGTCGCTGTGCTGTCTTATATGGCAGTTAATTTCCGACTATCCTTCTACTTTCACCACCTGTTTCATCTCTTCTCTATCCCTTTCCTAAAGAATGTAGCACGGTACTTAACTAAATAGGCATTGTTGCCTGAAGTGCTACTTCTCTTAACAAAAAAAAAAGTGTACGTGCATCTAACATTTTTATAGTCCTTATTTCTGCACTTCTGGGCTTCTTCTGAAAGTTCTCCAATTGGTAAACACTGATAATCAATTAAATTTTTCCCTGGAACCAAAATTTTGTGTAGCGTGGGCGTAAGCCGTTTTTGGGGATACATTTGGGTTAAAAGTTAGGCAGTTTCTGATGCGTATTCTTTAAATTTTGATCCACTGATCTTTTCTTCACAGTTTAGTACATTAAGCATAACAGTAAACCTTTTTATAATATTCATATGCACACCAGTAATTTGAGGAGTCATTACAGGATTATTACAAAATGTTCTCGCCGTATTGCCATCATTTGTATTTCAATATCCATCCTTTGGATTGTCTACTTTTTAGTACAAGTTTTTTTAAAAAATTTTTCTTGTATAACTTTTTTTCTTATCACCTGTTTGTTCTTAGGTGGTGCATTCTCGTTAAAAGTTTCTCCCACCAGTGGAATTTAATTCAATTTTTGTTGAAAAAACAAGCAACATTTTCAAACAAAATCAAACAAATAGTAATCGGTTGCAAACTTTGTGTAAAAAATTATTTTGAAACCTAAAGTTTTTGTCAAAAAACAGTCCAAGCGGCCACAACATCCACAATTTTCATATTTTTTTAAGAATGTTTTTTCGATTTTTGACCAGTAAACTATAACCTACAATATGGTTTAGCTTATTTCTTAAAATTTTATATTTGAATTTTTGATTTTTGCCACGGATTACAGAAAAATGAACCACTGTGCGACGGCTCTATGTTTTTCAAACAATGCAGAATTTTGAACATTTTTTGTGCGTATAATAGACATATTTGATGAAGTTATTGAGTTTTTCAATATTGAAATTGTTAATACTTTTTATCTTTAAAGAGATTTTTATTTTTTTCGACAAATAATGGGAACCATAATTTAGAAGTAGAGACAATTTTAGCAATTAAATCCATTGTTCAGCAATCACTGGAATAAAAAGTGTACGTAAGGCTAGAAAATATACTCTTGATCATGGCCACAATGCGCTAAGAATTCTAACAATAATTCGATACTATAAGAAAATTGGTACTTTACATTTGATGAAGGGTATAAAAGGTCCAGCACAGCCGAATATAGTACACTTCGTAAGTAGTTGCTGGTATGTTATGAAATACTTTTGAACAAGAAAAATGAATGTATTTAAAGAAAGAGAAAAAACTCAAAAGAAGAGAGAGAGAGAGTAAAAAAAATAATAGATTGATAACGAATGTTTTTGTTTTTACTGTGACAACTGATATCAGTTAGTTTGAGAAATGGAGCAACAAGTACCACAGACACTATTTCCACATAAAAAGTCTTGTGAAAAGAAAAAAAAACCGTCTTTTAATATATAATTTATTATAGAAAACAAAGTTTATGGAAGAGGAGTCGGAGGAACAAGTTTGTGTGCTTGTCGATCAGAATAATCAACGTATTTTGCTGATAGCGGACGGGGATGAAAGCATGTATTATTAAGGCAAGTTCGGCACATGTTTTAGACTTCCAATGTTTATTTACATATGCACTTGTATATTGAAGTTGTTTTTTCTTCTCTTTATATCAGCAAAAAACAAACAAACAAACAAACAAATTGTCGCTTAGTGCTAATGATATAAGTAACTACATAATATGTTAGTATATATTTTTTATTTAATTTTTTAAATATATAGTTTATGCTCTAAGTCAGTGATGGGCGAACTACGGCCAGCGGGCCACATCCGGCCTGCGAGAGGTTTTAATCCAGCCCGCCGAGCGTTTTCCAAAAAAAAAAAAAAATTAATCACCTATTAAAAAATTATGCCCAAAAAATAAATTTGCATTATGTTTTAAAAAAGATATAAATTGACAATTTTAGCAAAAAAAATGCGATGTTTTCATATTATATTGTGTTCTAGGAAATATTGTACACAACAGACAACAAGAACTTTCTGATGCAATATTCCAAGAAGAAACATAAACATCATAAAACACTAACAACTAATATAGAAAACTGAACGTATAACATAACAACAACAACTATTATATGTGAGATCTATAAGATTCTTGAATATTCGAGACAACATGCGCAACAAATATAAAAGGGCCAGCGATGGATTAATCAGCAATCAGTAAATGTGTAAATCTCGTGACGTAAAGAATAAATTGTGAAGTAAAATTATAAAGGTGCCAACGTACAGTTTTATTTGTGTAATTAAAATAATAAAGTGTATTGTAAATACCCCCATAAATGTCAATCGAAAATAGAAAGAAAAAAATTGATTCGGAATGTCGAGTATTTCAAGAAGAGTGGACATGGATGTACTTCTTTATGGAATATAACCAAAAACCTATTTGTCTTATCTGCTGTACTAAAAGATTATAATCTCGCCAGGCATTTTAATTCAAAACATCTTGGGTCGAAGTACTATAAAATGACAGATGAAGACAAGAAAGTTCATTCAGAGGAATTGAAAAGAAAAATATCCAGTCAGCAAATGTTTTTTTAAAAATCAAAGAAGTGTCCAGCCATCCTCCACATTGTTGCCTATAAAATAGCAAAAAATAACAAACCGTTTTCCGAAGGAGAATTTATTAAGGATGTGTTAATTAGCATTGGAAAAGTATTATGCCCGGGAAAGGTAAAAGATTTCGAATCTATAGTGACAGCCCTAGAAGAACGGTCACAGAAAGAATTGAAGCGATTTCTTCTAATTTAACCACTCAACTCGATGGACGTCTTAAAAAGTTTAAATATTTTTCAGTCACTATGGACGAGAGTGTTGACAGAAGTGATACAGCCCAACTTCTAATTTTTATCAGAGGAGTCGATGAAAACTTTGTAATAACCGAAGAAATTGCTTGTTTGACATCTTTGAAAGGAAAGACGACAGGAAAAATAATTTATGATGAATTTAGAGAGGACATGGAATCTCTTAATGCCCCAATTTCCATATTAATTAATTTAACAACTGATGGAGCACCTAAGATGGTGGGAAAAAATACGGGGTTTGCAGAAGTTTATAAAAGTCAGAATCCTGAAAGCGAAACAATTTTTTTACATTGTATAATCCACCAAGATGTTCTTTGCAAGGCTGCCTTGGATATTAACCACGTACTTAATATTATTTTAAAATTAACTAATACCATTCGAGCCCGTGGCTTGTTACATCGACAATTTCAAGAGGTTTTATCGGAAGTTGATGCAGAATTTTCAGATGTACTTTATTACACAAAGATCAGGTGGCTGAGTTGTGGGTATGCCTTCTCGAGAGTTTGGAGTCTTCTCGAAGAAATTAAAGTTTTTCTAAAAACCAATACTGAAATTTGGGATGAGTGGGAAATATTGGAAGATAAGAATTGGTGCATCGAGTTTGCTTTTTTCACGGATTTACTCGAGCACTATAATAAACTGAACAAGAAGTTACAAAGAAGAAATCAATTTATAGATGAAACTTGGGGCAGTTTGAGGTCTTTTAATACTCAATTGTTTATATTTTCTAAATGTTTGGGAAAAAATGATTTGACTCATTTTCCAAGACTTAATTCTTTGAGGCCTGTGAGTGAAGAGAAGTTAAAAGTCTTTTCACAATCTTTATTAAAACTGTATTCAGATTTTGAGGCCAGATTTGCTGACTTTAAAAAAATCCAATCATGTTTAGATATTTTTCCAAGGCCTTTTAATGTTAATCCTGAGAATGTTCCATCTGATCTACAATTGGAAATTACAGAATTGCAATGTAATAATAATTTAAAACAGCTGTTTTTAAATACAGATAAGCTTAATTTCTATAAATCCTTATCAAAAGATCAATTTCCAAAGCTAATTAATCATGCGCAGAAAATTATGGCAATGTTTGCTTCCTCATATTTATGTGAACAGGCCTTTTCAGTAACGAAATGCAGAAAAAATTCAATAAGAAACCGATTGTCAGACGAGAGTCTATTTAATTTATTAAAAGTCGCATCCTCCCAGCTGGAACCAGATTTTGCGGAAATTATGTCAAGTCAGAAACAGATCCATGCTTCCCATACATCTGGAAAATCTTAAAATCATAATAAACGGTATCTTATAAAATTTTTATGTTGTTTTAAAATATTACGTAATATAACTAATAAATATATAGCTTAAACCGAACTTTTAATTGAACAGCAACCCCATAATTTTTTAATAAATGACCCTCTATGTTTTTTTTTTTAATTTAATGGCCCGCCGCAAGATATTTTTCATTTATTGGCCCGCCACCCAAAAAGTTCGCCCATCACTGCTCTAAGTCAATCCGTACTCGTTGGTTTGCTTTTTCGATACAGATTCTCTTTTGCACCTCTAGTCGAAGAGGGAAATCCCTTAATCTATTTCACAAAACATCTGCTTGCTTTTTTCTAGTTGACGTTTTATTTGTCAGATTTGTAATGTGGAGCTAACAATAGATAACACGTAAGATATGTTTATTAGGGCAAGGCATAGCAAAATGTGGATAATTAAAATGCAAATAAATTAATTAACTAAAAATTCACATGAACTAGTTAAACTCTTGTATTCCAATAAAACGCTGCCAGTTGTATATTTTCGCTTTTTTTTTTGCTTAGACCAATATTTACAGGAACAATTTATAAGTAAAAGATTAAAAATAAATAAAATATATTTTTTTTTTATTTTTACGATTATTTACAATCCTCATATCAAAAATAAATAATTTTATTTGGAATATTTTTCAATAAAATGGTACTTAAGCCGTTACGAAATTTACATACGTAAATATTTCCATCGGTTTTGGGTCTTTAATGGAATGTTCTCATTTTTATCATTAATGTTGCCGCAAATTTCACATATGGTAAAAGTCCAAAGATAATGTCATCTGAATTATCTAACCTGGCACATACTTTTTCAGAACAATAACTTTAAAATAGGGGAATATTATTGCGCAATTTGCTGTAGTACAGGGAAAAAGCACCAGTATCCTGTTATATGCAATAGAATTCGCCATATGTTAAAATTTTACCAAATTTATAAAGGGTCCGCCAAAAAAATTTTTTTTTGTTTTAAATGCCACTGACTATTTTCTTAATTTTTTTTTTATTTGAAAGCACAATCCTTCCGGTTAATGGAAATGAAAAATAATTTCATTAAAATGGCTGCCTCGGCTGGCCATGCAGTAGTCTACACGATCGGTCCAATTTTTAAGCACATTATCGATTGTGTGCAGCTGTATTTCACCAATGGCTTCACGAATATTGTCCTTTAAAGTGTCAATTGTCTCTGGCTTGTCGGCGTAACACTTATCTTTGACGGCACCCCACAAATAATAGTCCAACGGTGTCAAATCGCAGCTCCGAGGTAGCCAAATGACATCAGCTCTGCGGCTGATAATGCGATCTTTAGAAATAGGGCGCATAACATAGAGTGCAGCTTCGGCAGTGTGGCACGTAGTGCCGTCCTGTTGAAAAAACCAAATGTTGCCAGTATCCTTCTCTTTAATTTTTGTGAACAAAAATTCGTTTAACATGGTCCGATAACGATCGCCATTGACTGTAACGGCCACTCCTTGCTCATTTTCGAAGAAAAATGGCCCAATTATTCCTCTGGACAAAAATCCGCACCAAAGAGTGATAGTGTGATTCGTTTTACATCCGCACCTGGCTATGTAGCCTTAATCAGATGGTGGACAGACCACAATTGCATAATTTGGAACGTCATACATGCGTCCTAGGAAGCCGAAGACATAATTCGAAGCAATAGAACCACCTAGTTGCAACTTTAATGATTCCAGGGCAGGGCTGCAAACCATCACACCTTGCTAAAGAGTTGGAGACTTTCCTACTCCTGTCCAGAACACATGTCTAGCATGCTCACTGTACTGGATCATTCACTTTGCGTGTCATTATCAGTGAGATGATCCTGGCCACCATAAGAATCATTATAACCGTTATGGGGCCGCGAAACCACAACCACCACGTTACTCCCATATAGGGGCCAACCTCAATGATCAGCCAGAGAACTATTAAATGTCTAAAGAGACAAATAATGAACTCTGTGGCTCACTGATCCCCGTGGAAATAAAGTGGAGTTTCCAGTTGACTCCCTGCCTGTCTTCAGGGGACTGGGCTCCCTTTTTCCCCAGTTACACTGTGTCTAGATAGTGGAGTTCTATAAAGACCATATTTATGTGCCGCCGAGGGGACCAAAGAGTGACACGTTTTGGGTGCGTCGGCTTTTCAATGTATACGTGGGGGTTTACTGTGCCCCAAATGCGACAATACTGCTTGTTTACATATCCGCCAAGATCAAAATGAGCTTCATCTGTGATTTTTTTTTGCAGAATCGGCATCTTCTGTAAGTCGATCGCAGGCCCACTTAGCGAAGTGAAAACGCATTCAACTCCTGAACCAATTGGGCTTTGTATGGCGTCACACCCAAGGTGTTTATTCAAAATTCGTTTCAATGATGTCTCTGAGATGTTCAATTGTTGAGAACGATGGTGAATTGATGTTGATGGCGCTGCACGCACACTTTCTGCCACAGCAGCAATATTCTCGGGTCTGCGCACTGTTTTTTATCATTTCATGCTTTGGTTTATCGATGAGGATGCCAATTTCTTTCACTTTTTTCACAAGATAACGAACATACGGAGCTGTCAGTGCTTCTCTTCTTCCAAAATCCGTACGCAATTTTCGCACACATTCTGCAAACATTACCATGATGTCGCAATATTTCCCAGCGTTGTTCAAGCGTATACACAACCATATTCGTTCAGAGGAAGGATAAAACTAATTATCTGTCAAATCAAGTGTTACCATTCACGAAATAAGCACTAGTTGAAAAAAAAAACTTTAGATGGCGGACCCTTTATTTTGCTCATTTACACACTAAAACGATTGAAATGAGATAGACACATTAAACCTCGCCAACATTTACAAATCAGTTGAAAAGAGAACAAAGATCATAAGAGGGGCGAAGTGAATTAACAAAACCGTTAACAACAATTTCCAATGTAGTTGAATTTAGCAACTAATAGCTATTAACAACATCATTCCAACATAAGGTTGGCAGTTAGTTGATATGTGCGTATAGTGTCCGATGGGGTTTGATTTATTTGGGTATGATTTTACGTCAACTTTGGTTTGTGAACAAACCGGTTTCGACTATATGCCATCTTCAGTGTTCTTTTCTCGTTGCATTTTATTGTCAGTTGTGTTTATATAGTTCGTCTTGTTTATGTCTCTCTTCGTGTTATTCTTACTGCCTTCGTCTCTTTCTTTTTGTTTCTTCTTTTTGTCTGTACATCTCTCTCTCTCTCTCTCCTTTTTCGTTTATTTCTTTCTACCCTTTCTGTCTGTCTCTCTCTCTCCCTTATCATCCGTCTCTCTTTCCACCCAAATGCTTGTTATTCGCTTGTGTTTATGTATGAGTTGGAAGTTAATTTTACGCTGATAATCCTTATGTTTTTGTGGCGGTAGAATTTACAACGGAAAGGATAGAACAGAACACAACAGGCACTGTCAAATAATAATTATTGTGTCAACTGCAGAATATAAAATGCCAGGCTCAGCCCAACGGCATTTAAAGTCTGAAGGAGTTTTGTAACAAAACTGAGCCATCTTAATAATCGAGCTAAAGCCAAGAACGATTTGTTAGATCTTGTAGATCATTAAATGAACCCCCCGGGGGCACATATATATGGTCTTTGGAGATAGTAACAACTTAGACCTGTGCAACTGGGGGAAAAAGGGAACCCAGTCCCCTGAAGTCAGCAGGGGTACAACTGGAAACTCCACTTTATTTCCATGGGAATCAGTGACCCGCAGAGTTCTTTATTTGTCTCTTTAGACACAACTGTTCTCTGGCTGATTATTGAGGTTGGCCCTATATGGGAGTATCGTGAAGGTTGTGGTTTCGCGGCCCCATATCAGACTATGGTTCTATGGTGGTTCACCTTTAATAACACCTACCTGGTGAAATGTTCCCAGATCCAGTGAGCATGCTAGACATGTGTTCTGGACAGGAGTTGGAAAGTCTCCAAGTCTTAAGCAAGGAGTGATGATTTGCAGCCCTGCTCTGGAATCATCGAAGTTGCAACTAGAAAGTTCTGTTGCATAGAATTATAGCTTCGGCTTCCTAGGACGAGCGTGACGTTCCAAATTATGTAGTGGTTTAATACACCATCTGATTAAGGCTTCATGGTAAGGCGCAGTTGTAAATCTAATCACACAGATCATTAAATAAAAAATGCTTGCGAAAAATAAGCTTGTTGGTGGGCAAATTTAAGGTTGGGAAGTAAATTACCGGTCAAATGTCTAAATATCCAGAATTCACCTGTTATTCTTTGACATTTATTTAGTAAAAAGTTGGAAAATTTTAAGCATGGAACAGTACACACTTAAGCAAAGACTTATAGCTGTAAAATTTTGCTGTGCAAAATGATAAAATTTGAGCAGCTTTTCCTCAGGCTTCTTCTTCTTCTTAAATTTCGAGGCTCACGATATTTAAATTAATAAGCCAAAACAATACATTCGTAGTGGTCGTAGAGATGCAACTCGATATTTGCAACAACTGAGCATAACTAGAGGCACATTTGTGCACATTTTGCATTTTTTCATTTTCACAAATTTCAAGAATTAAAGTCGGTCGAACTTTGTTTATGTCGAAGGTTTTACTTAAACAACCCACAAACAACTGACGCTCTGATAGATGAAATTTGGTGCTTAACTCGTGAATGAGTTACGTGAAGCTTCATTGCGAAATATGCTTAAAAATATGAAAAGTGTAAACGTCTGACGACCTACTATAGGTGGAAATTCGCCAGACATTATTTCCATTATTAATTCCCATATTTCTATTGATATTAATAAAATTGAAGTTGTCAAAAGTGTGATGCTTAAGCCAACTTACTACCTCAACCCAAATTCGCACACACTTTCTTTGCAGGTCCCACCGTTTACGTTTTTTGTTATTTATTTTTTTCTGTAAGAGAAATTAGAGAAATAAAATAATTGATGCCGAGTAAGGCGAGTGGTTGATGGGTGAATGCATTACCTCATGCGGCCTACAAATGATGGCCGCTTTTTAATTTGCAATTTGTTCAAATTGTTTTTTTTTGCATCGCTTTGACAGTAGAATGGAATTTTGCAAGGCGAATTGCTTTTAAAGTTAATGTAGACACCTGCTATGAATTCGCCTTAAGTTATTTTAATTTGTATAAAATATTTCTGAATTGCATCTTTAATATTCCATATAAAATAATAAATATTCCGTGAGTTTACAGTGAAATTTTATATTTAAAGAAGTCGAGTACAATTACTAAAGATTGTAAATAATTCTAAACAATAAATTTTATAGTGATAAAGAAAATAAAGCAATTTTGAAACAAGAGAAAAATAAATCATAAATTCATTATGAAAATATTTTGTTCTCTCCGAAAAGTTGCCGCTTTATAATTTTCGTTGGCATGAACTTGAAGTTTCATTAGTGTGCTTAAATCAAAACGAAGGAAATTAGACCTTCAAGCCATAAATGCACTTAATTTTACCCGTTGATATTTTCGATTAATTTATTATCAAAATCAATTTATTTGGCAATAAATTTATTTTATCATAAAATAAATTTAAATCAGAATTTTTAAAACATGAACTTTTAAATTATAAACTCTCTTCGATGAATTGACAGCTTCGAAATAAACAATAACAGCACCAAAATCTTTTTATTTTTATACAGGGCAAGTCATAAGTCTACAAGCAGTCAATAAAAGAAATTTTATTATGTAAATATATTGAAATTATTTCTTGTTATGCTGTTCAATTTTAAATAATATTGCTTCCGACTCCATATTGAAGATTTTCGACAGTTGCCCGAACAGTGAAATTGTTGTTGCTGGTGATTTCAAAGTGCACAACTGTTCTTGGCTTCGCCATTCAGACCATACAACTACAGAGGATCAGTATGATGAGCTATTTGCCGCTCATAATCACCTTGCGCAATTAGTGAATGAGCCAACAATGAGGCACCATAGTAATACACTCCACCTTTTTCTAACTTCACATCCCCAAAAGTATGAAGTTAATGCTTGTGCACCTCTCGGCAACTCCGTTCAGTGTACCGTCTCCGGCTCCTTTTCATATTCGAAGCTTCACGACGTTTCTAAATCAGTTACCAAACGTCTAATATATATTTATGAAAAGGCTCATTGGGCTGAGCTTAACGAATTTTTAGGCAATTTAATTGAAAACTACGTTTCATGGACAATAATGTCGATGCCATGGTGGAAATAAAAATAATAAAAATTTCGATTAAAACCAGATCAAAGTCTTGGTTTAACTAGACGTGCAAAAATGCAGTCAGACCTAGAAAGGAAGCATTCAATATCTAACGTAGAAACAAAAACGCAGATACTGATTCGCTACGCAAAAGGGAGAGATCTTCGTTTGCCAATGTACTAAGGCGCGAAAAAATCTATACGAAGAGCGCCCTCATGCTCAGGTTCTTGCTACTTCTAGGGGTAGTAAAAATTTTGGTCATTTGTTAAAAGAGTAAGGGATAATGCTAGTTCTTCAATTCCAACTCTTTTCAAGAACGATCAAATTGATGTGATTTGATTTACAACCGCACCTGGCCATGAAGCCTTAATTAGATGGTGGACCAAACCACTGCATAATTTTGAACGTCATGCTCGTCCTAGGAAGCCGAAACTATAGTTCTATGCAACAGAACTTTCTAGTTGAAACTTCGATGATTCCAGAGCAGGGCTGCAAATCATCACTCCTTGCTTAAGAGTTGGAGACTTTCCAACTCCTGTCCAGAACACATTTCTAGCATGCTGACTGGATCTGGGAACATTTCACCAGGTAGGTGTTATTAAAGGTGAAATAAATCCGGCCACCATTAAAAACTGATCTATCTGTTATGGGGCCGCGAAATCACAGCCACCACGTTACTCCCATATAGGGGTCTAAAGAGACAAATAATGAACTCTGCGAGCTCACTGATCCCCGTGGAAATAAAGTGAAGTTTCCAGTTGAACCCCTGCTGCCTTCAGGGGACTGGGCTCCCTTTTTCCCCAGTTGAACTGTGTCTAGATAGTGGAATTCGATAAAGACCATATTTATGTGCCCCCGGGGGGCCAGAACGATCAAATATTCACTGACCCGGTTGATAAAGCTAACCTTTTAGCTGGTATATTTGCAAATAATTGTTATTTGCCGAAAAGCAGTCAACCACCGCCAGATCTCGACAGAGTATCCGTTACTATGCCGAAGATATTTTTCCAAGCTCGAGCTGATCTCAACACAAACAAGTCTCCTGGACCAGATGGGATACCAGCACTGGTGCTTTTCGACGCTAGCGCGTCCGTTAGCAGCCCCTTTCAGCAAATTATACCATGTCGGAGAATTTCCGAAGTGCTGAAAGGTTGCTCCTCATGTAAAGCCGATCACCAAAAAGGGGGAGCCTAACAACCCTAAAAATTGCTGCCCAATCGCAATTTGTTCTGCACTTTCTAAAGTGTTTGAAAGTATAATTAATTTTCATCTTGTGAGATACCTGTAGTCCAACAGCTAGCTTACTTAGCGATCAACAGTATGATTTCCGTAAGGGGCGCTCTACGAGCGATTTGCTAGCCTTTCTGTCTTAACAATGGTGTAACTCCATACATCATTTCGGAGATATTTCCCAACCATTCGATAGAGTGGCGCATGATGCACTTCTATCAAAACTTGCTGCTTTTGGTCTCGGTGATAATTTCTCCCGATTTATATCTATATGAATTGTTATAGATGGGACTTCATCAGACGAGTTTATGATGAATTCAGGGGTACCGCAAGACTTCGTTATTTCTCCTACCCTATTTCTTCTTTTTCTGAATGGCCTTCTTTGTCGAACTATACGCTTAATCAAGATCTCGCAACAATCTTGGAATGGGGTCGTGTGAATAAAGTCGATTTTAATGCCCGTAAGACGCAATGGTGCATGCTTACGCATAGATCTACGTTCGGTAATGGTGCTGCATCTGTTACAATAGGTGATATAGCTATTACGGAATCAGTAGCTCTTGATGTTCTTGGCATGAAAATTCAGTGTGATGTTCGATAGACTAAACACATTTTTCAGGTTTCCATCCGATCTCCGTACTATCTATACAACCTATATCCGTCCAAAAATGGAATAGAACTCTCATGTATGGGCCGGCGCTCCAAAGTCTATTTTGGAGTTACTCGACCGCGTACAGGAGAAGGCCAAAGAGGCTCATTGGGGACGTTAGGGTATTCAACTTTATTGATTCTCTAGAGCATCGACGCAGTGTGGGATGTGTTTCACTGTTCTATTGTTACTACAATGGTAAGTGCTCTGATGAAATTAGGGAACTTGTTTTGGTAAGAAGGTAAATCCAACTGCTCAGTATACACTGTAATAAAAAACTTTAAAACAACCGGAATTATAACTTCAAAGCCCCGGTCTGGTCGCTCACCAAAGCTTACCGTCTGTAAAAGCAGCACGCTTTTAAACACAGTAAAAAAATCTCTGTGTGACTGCATCTGAAATTAATTGCGAAAAGTTTTCTAAAAATATATCCGTTGTTACTGTTCGCAGAATTTTAAGGCGGACTGATTTTCAAGACTAGGTAGCGCCGGAAAAGCCTTTTTATTAGTTAAAAAAGCGCATAGTCTTTGCAAACAAGTATGTCAATATGCCAATTAGTGTTGGAATAACGTTCCCGGATGAGACGAAGTATTGTGTTTTTGGCAAAAAGGGGCGCAAATTAGTGTGGCTAAAGATAGGTGATGCATTCGACAAATCCTGTCTCATACCAAGATTAAAACAAGGTAGTGGTGTAGTGCTTTGGGGCTGTATGTCAAAAAGTGGAACAGGAAATATGGAGTTTATAGTGAGAACAATATGAAGTCAAGTGCTGAAAAATTGGAATTCAATAAGGACTGTTATTTCCATCACGGCAACTATCCTAAGTATACTGCAAAAAACACACGCCTTCGGTTGTTATATAATGGTCCAAAACAGTTACACTCTTCACCACAATCCCCTTATTTAAATCTAATAGAGCATTAATATAATTGGAAAATACACAATATCCAGTGTTCAGCAGCTCAAAAGCATCATATTGGATGAGTAGACTGAAATACGCCTGAAGAGAGGGGAAAATTTGTGTCTACAATGAAAAACCTTTAGGCAGAAGTCCTCAAGAGATACGGATATCCAACACGTTCTTGAATTGTTGAAAAACTTTCTTTTTTACACACTTTCTTCTTCTAATTTTAAGTGTTTGGAGACTTTTGATGGTTTATTTTTCTGTAGAGTGAGAAATAAAGTTCCTGTTATCTCCGTTATTTTGCTGCGATTTAAAATAAAACTTGAACATAATATTATGTACTAAATGCTGCAATAGAATTATAAATTTGAGTTTAATAAATTGAATTCGTTGAAATTTTTTTTTAAAAACAATTATATTTTATTGTCTGCTTGTAAACTTATGACTCATACTGTAAGTTGTCTGCAAGAAGGCGCCAAAGATATGACGTAAACAAGTTAATTTCAACAACAATACAACAAACATGCTTTGAATAGTGTAAAAAAATATAAAACAAACAAAGGCAAAAAGAACCGTTAATTTTCAGCAAATTTACTGAGCACAAGCTTATTGTACGGATAATAAGAGTAGTTAAAAGAGTAAAAGAGAGAGCAGAAGAAACCTAAATAATGCCAGGAAAACGTCTGAGCAAAAATATTCAACAAATAAAGAAATTTTAATTATTACAAAGGGAAATCTTGGAGAGGAATTGGTGAAATGTTCTGCCTATGAAAACAGCGTATAACATTATTACCAGGGTGCAAAAGAAGCCATCTAGAGCCGAAACAGATCAAAGAAGGTAACAGCGTATTAAAAGAAAATCTGAAAATTATTGATAAGAGTCCATATTACAGCACTAGAGTGATGATACTTGGCATTAATTTTGAATGTAGAGTATGTATACATATGCATGTATGTATATATGTAAGTATCTCTCACCAGACGGTGCAAAATGTCAGTAAACCTTTCAACACTTTTCAAGCGCTCCGAGGACAAAACCTTTGTTCTCGACAAATAATATTGACAAACGAAATTTGCCATTAATTTCTGAAATAAAGGCGTTTTTTTGGGATACCAGCCAGTTAAGTCGCCATGTCAATTTATTTTTTAAACAAAATACAAAAAGTAGTTCCTCAAATCAGCCGCGTCGAAACAAATTTATGGTGTTAATTAAATTAGCACCTTTTCTTTCGATCGTTGTACAGTTTAAATTGACAAACTTCAGAAATTGCTTAACTAATAACGCTAGTTTTAGTGAATTACAACATTTTTCACACTGTACCTCTCTCTCTCTTTCAAATTATTAAACTTATCCAAAAGATTTTAAAAGGCAAACTTTCAAACTTTGGACTATACCTTGCGATTTTAATCGGCGGCAAATTATAGAAGTGTTAAAAATTTTCTATACTTATAATTATAAATTCCGCCATAAATTCTGTCAAGAATGGCATGTGCATTTATCTCAGAAATCGCCCCCCCGGGGACTCATTTATCTGTCTTTATTGATTACTTAACCATTTAGACATGTCCCACTTCCTGAAAGCTGGCAGGGATTTAACTGGAAACTCCACGTTATTTCCACGAGAATCAGTAAGCCCCAGAGTTCAGCTAATTGTGTCTTTAGCCGTTTAGCTGTTCTCTGACTGATTATTGAGTTTGGCCCTTCAGGAGTATCGTGGTGGTTGTGGTTTCGCGACCCTCATGAATTTGATTAAGGGGCCAGGATCATCTCACCTTTACAGAGAACATTGGGTGAATGATACGGATCCCGTGAGCATGTTTGCCATGTGTTCTGGACCAGGAGTTGGTTAGTCTCCAACTCTTCAGCAAGGAGTGGACCTCCGAAATTGCAACTAGGATTAACCAGTTGCTAGAAATTAGTCTTCGGCTTCCTAGGGCGAGAATGACGCTGCTTTCCATCTACAGTGGTATGACTACCATCTGATTATGGCTTACACAGCTAGGTACAGATGTAAATCTTATCACGTATCTCAGAAGTCGGATGGAGTAAATGAAAATTACGAGCATAATGAAAATAAAATGGGTCACAGATTTATGGGTGCATGTCTATCCGATTTACTTATGCTTTTAAAAGCTTTGTAATATTGTTACCTTTTGGGAACACTTATGAGTGCTTGTTTTATAGGCCTCGCTTCGCCAGTATTTTTACCTTGGCTTTCATTAGTTAAAGCGAAGAAGCAGACATGTTTTCTCAGCAACTTAGAAGACGTCAGTTCTGCCACTCATCCACTTGTTCAGCGTTAGCTGAATGGCTGATCTTAGTTCAGGGAATTTTACTATAGCATGTTGTTGTTTGGTGTTCATAAGATTATTTAAAAATTTCTTAATTTATAAACAGACACAACAGGTCATTGCACTTTACTTTCTTTCCTAGTGACAGCTATCTTTTTATAGCTTAAACTAAAAAGCTTCGTAACAATATAATTAGCGAGTAGAAAACAAATTTGTTACAATCAGAGTTGCATCTTCTAATGTGACAGTGTGGCATCTTGCTGCGCTTTTTTATGTCCGAAAGAATTCCATTCGATTTCCTTGTAAATGATTTGTGTGATCGTGTAGAATAGTCTGTCGTAAAAATTACCCGACTATTCTTACTATTTTTATAATAACCTTGTTATTTTCCACGCTAGTTAAAGAGTCTAAGATTATTTCAGTAAAAAAATAAAACCTAAATAAACCTCTTGATCGTTCTTCCTCTTACAGATCTAAATGCCTTTTGTTATCCATTAGTAAAATTCTCGAAAAAGCTACAAAGGAGGAATTCCTTCTCACTAATATCGATTTGTTAGTCAACACAATACTATAACACTACTAGTAAGAATAGGAATCTTAAGTCAAATTTTAATGGTGGAACTCCATACATCATTAAGAAGAGTGTAAGGTGGTGGCTCTAGATATTTCCAAGGCGTTTGATTGAGTGTGGCATGATGCATTTCTGTCAAAACTGCATTTCTGTCAAAACCTCGATATAAATCCCGAGATTTATATCGAGGTTTCCCAGGAATCACACTATACGAATTGTTATAAATGGGATTTCTTCAGACGAGTTTAAAATTAATTCAGGGGTACGGCAAGCCTCCGTTTTTTGTCAAACTTCTTTGTTCAAACCTTCAACCCTACATACACTTTCACAGATGACACTACCATTTATCATTCGTGTTCATTTAGTAATAGACCGGACCAGTTGGAGGTGAGTTCCAAAAGGCAGAACATTAATGATACGCTCAATCATGATCTCGCAACAATCATGGAATGGAGTCGTGTGAATAGAATCGATTTTTATGCCCGTGAGATACAATGTTTTATGCTAGCGCATAGATCTGTATTCGGAAATAGTGCTGCTGCATCAGTATTGGTGATATAAGCATTACGGAATCAGAAGCTTTTGATGTTGCTGGCATGAAAATTCACTGTGATGTTAGTAGGTTCTAAAGAAGCTATTAAGTGCTGCGGTTTTCTAAAACGTTGTAAGAGATACTTCACTCCATCTGATCTCCGTACTATTTATAGTATCCGTCCAAAGATAAAATACAACTCTCATGAATGGGCCCCAAAGTCTGTTTTGGAATTGTTCGACTGCGTACAGAAGAGGGCCAAGAGGCTCATTAGGGTCAGTAGGGTATCCAACTCTATTGTATTTTACTGTTTTATCGTTATTGCAATGTTAAGTGCTCTAACTGTCCCTGTAGACTAGTAGGTAGTGTACTAGCTTGTCAGTCTGGGAGTTCGGGGGGAGTTCGATTCCCAACAAAGACTTTGGCTGTCTTATACTACAAAATAAAAATTGACTGTCGGTGGGGCTGCTCAGTGATGAAGGCATGGTCACTGGTCGCTGTGATGTCTTATACGACAGTTAATTTCCGTAACTATCCTTCTACTTTCACCACCTGTCTCATCTCTTCCCTATCCCGTTCCTAAAGAATGTAGCACGGTACTTGCCTAAATAGGCATTGTTGCCTGAAAAAAAAAATAGGAAACTTGTTCCCATTACTCGCACGTTTTTGCGTTTGACTCGATTTTCGTTGAGAGCGCATCTATTTGTGGTCGATTGGCCAGTGAATCGCACTACACAGAGAAAATTCCTTTTTTTTTAGCAGAACAGTGCGTGTGTGGAATAAACTCACTCCAGAGGTCTTTCCTGTAACTTTCTATGTAGGAAAGTTCAAATTGAATGTCCACAAACACTACTCCCTCTTTCCTCCTCCCCATAACCTGATTTCCTACTTCTGGCACAATGTATTGCATGTGCAGAGGTTATCCCCTGAGTCTTGGTCCGAAGCAACATAAAAAAAATAATATTGCCATTTTCCGTCCTAACTGGCTGCTTTGTATTCGATGGCGAGCGCTTTCGACGCGAATGCATCATTCTCAAGCCGCGGTTTAGTTTGTACTGGTGAGTCAGTGTTGGCGTTCAGGTAGTTCTGTTATTAGGTCCGTATATATTCAGGCCTGAACCGCGGCTTGAGAATGATGCATTCGCATCGAAAGCGCTCGCCATCGAATACAAACCAGCCAGTTAGGACGGAAAATGGCAATATTATTTAATTTACTGGCGGAGGACAACCAAACAACATAATAAAAAAAAATTTTTAATGATCAGAAATCAAAGGATGGATGTCACAGCTGCATTCAATTCAGTGTTGCACAATGGCTTAAGTTATTTAGAGTTGTCTATATAATTTTAAAGTACATGTCGGCTTAAAGGCTGGGGCACATAGAATCCGTCATCCGTCGTACATTGTATTTTTCAACTGACAAGTAAGTTGAAATACACGTTTTCTTATCAGCGTTGTCACAATCAATACGTCTCCGTCAACGCAAAGTACGAAAGCTGGCCAACTTTTAACTTTTGACGTACGTTGAGTACTTTGATATTTTTTATTTGCTTCTTCTTCTTGTTTTTTTTTTGTTTTCGCTCTATCGTAGTAAAATACTTTAAAAATAAATTATAAATAATAATATTAATAAATAATGGAATAAATAGTACAAATTACCATTAACAGAAAGTCTAAGATGTCGCCTAACTCCATTTCAAATTGGCACTTTAATAAAACTTTGCTGCAAAAATATATAAAATAAGAAAAACAAAAAAAAAAAAACAGCTGATTTCTTATCCATCAACAAAGTACTCATTGTGCCAACCCAATCCGTCGTTACTTTGACTTCAGTTGAATACGTCAAAGTATAACGCATGACGGATTCTATGTGCCCCGGCCTTAAAAGCTTTAGACTTCAGTAAAATGAGGTACTTCTGCAACTAGAGCTTATTTTAGAGAGTTTTTGTAAAGTCCGATGAAGTGACATCACCACAAAGGTGAAAGATTTTTTAATAATTTTTTTAATCATTAGTAAAAGTCTTTGACATTTAAAAGGATTTCAAATATTTATAATTATACGGTTTTGTTTTTTAAAATAGGTGCTAATCATTTGAGTTAACAAATATCACGAGTCTTTTGTAAAAAAATGTAAAGACTAAAAGCAAAAAAACCTCCAAATCAATTAAATTCCACCAACAAAAAACAAACATTTTTAATTACCCGCACTTATGAACATCCTAAGGGTTACATTCAGAAGCCATGTGTTTTTAATTTATATAAAGTAAATTTCCATATAAAATTTCTTCACGAAATTAAAAAATAAAAAGCAACAAAAATAAAAATTCAAATTAAAAAAAATTAAATTTTAACGGTTGGGCGATTTTCAGCAAAAAGAAATTATATAATAAAACGATTATTCAAGCCGTAGGTCATACGTAAATAGTCCTTACGATACTCTTCGAATACCGTCTGCATCAATTTCTTATAAAACAAAAAAAAAAAAAAAAACATAATAAATACAGGGTGTTTGCCCTGTTTATAATTTTTGATGATGCGTGATAAGATTTCCCTTAGTATCTAACTGTGTAAGCCATAACCTGACGGTGGATCCATACCACTGTGGATGAACTGTAGCGCCATCCTCGCCCTAGGATGGCTTCAGATACGTATATCCTCCAGTCACTCCTAGTTGCAACTTTAAGAGCTCAGAGCTGGCCCTCACTCCTTGCTGAAGAGTTGGAGGCTATCCAACTCCTGGTCCAGAACGCATGAAGCTTAATAAAATTTAATAACATAACCGCAATCATGCTCACTGAACCTGGACTATTCATTGTGAATGTTTCGAGCTACACAACTCAAACGAGGGCCTCGAACCTACAACCACCACAATACTTCCGAAGGGCCAACCTCAATATTCAGTTAGAGAACAGCTAAAAGGCTAAAAAGACAAATAGCTAAACTCTGGGGCTTTGCTGATTTCCGTGGAAATATAGTGGATTTGTCCAGTTGGCTCCTGCTAGCCTTGCAGGGGATTGGGCTCCCTTTTATCCCCGTTGACACATGTAATGGTGAGATCCTGTAAAAACATATCAATGTGCCCCCGGCGGGGATTTTTTGATCAAATGAAAGAGAATGGATCTTTTGTATGAATATCAGATGAATGTCCTCTGTTAGCCTCACAAATGCTAGCCTTTTTCTCTATTTCACTAATTTCATTACGAATATTTATTTTTGAGTTGCTCAAGACTTTTTGACCTTGCTTTTCAGATATCCCTACAAAAAGAAAAAATCCGGAGTAGTAAAATCAGACGACCGCGGAGGACAATCAGCATCACCATTTCTTGAAATAACTTGTTATGGAAAGAGGTCTCGCAGTCTCCATTGTAATCCTGGCTGTATGCAATGTAGCACCGTCTTGTTGATACCACATGTTAATCAAGCCCAACGCATGCAATTGTGGGGTTACACCGTTTTCATTTTCAAAGAAGTAAGGTCCAATAATTCCTCCTGACCAAATTGCCAACTTTTGTTTATAACAGCACGACACCAAAATCATAGACGACAATATCAACGGCAATTTAAGGCAGCATCAACGTCAAATTGTCTTTTAGAATACCAAACATGTTTTGCCAGTCATGGATAAATGGCATTATTGCCAACGAGAATACAGATTTACAACAAGCGATAAAAAACGACGTCGTCATGTATTGCCGTCGCCAAACAGAATAAGAGTGAATATTATCACTGTATTTTTGGTCTGACTTATTGTCCTGCCATTCTAGTTTTCCAATTTATTTTTTGTTGTGCCTACATAAACTTTATTGCAATGCTCCTTATCATTAGAGTTACAAGGACTTTTGTACACTATATTTAATTTTAACATATTTAATTATTGAATTTTATCCTTAGTTTTACTCAATAACCTATTTAATGTGTTAAGTATTCTTATATGCTATTTGCTATTTATTTGTATCAAAAATTTTTGATTTTTCTATTCTTTTGGATAAAACGGATATAACAGTTATATATTTTGAGTTCTGCTATATTTCTTATAACACTTTTCCTTTTATTATTAAATTGGTTAATCAACCTATAAGTTAATCGTATTGGAAAATTATTTTCAGTTAATAAATTCGTAATATTTTCTTTATTCTTTCTATGGAATTCTTGGTCACTTATTGTTGAAATTCTGGCTGTTTTAATAATAATTCTTTTATTTTGTTTACAACAATAATTAATATTTCTATCTGAAGCAGTTGGTTTTTAGTATCAATCCAAAAAGGTTTCTAAATATGAAAATTTTGCATCGCATTCCTTTTCAATTGTAAATTCTATTGAAGTGTCGAATTCATTTAATGTTTGTAAGAATTCGTTAATTGCAGATTCAGATACAATACAAAACAAATCATCAACATATTTTGTTACAATTTTTGGTTTAACATTTAAATTTTGAATAACATTATCTAACAATTTCTCCATAACAATATCTGCCACAATAGAGAAGGTGGAGAACCCATCGGAAGTTCTTTTTGTTAAATATATATCTTTTTATTATGTTGAAAATATCTATTATCTTCTATACAAAACTTGAGAATAAGGAAAAATTAATTTTCAAAAACATTTCATTTTTCTTCTTATGTATTGATTGCTCGCCAAATCAACAGGACTACTTGGAAATAATACTACAGCAAAAGACATTAGTTTTTCATGATCTTGCACATTAAAGGTTTTAAATTTTTCCTTTAAATTCAATTGAATCCTTTATATTATATTTAGAACCCTTAGCGATCTTTTTTAATATGTTAGTAAAATATTAACTTAAATCTTAAGATGGATAATTAACAAACGAACAAATTGACCTTATAGCAAATTCCTCTTTGTGAATTTTTGGCAGTCCATATAATCTAGGTGCAATAGCAATATTTGTTTTAAGCTTATTTCTTTCTGTAATGATGATAATTTTAAGTTTAAAAAGTTCTTCTACTATATATTTATTTGTCTTCTTCAATTTGGTTGAAGGGTCCTTATTTACTTGTGTGTACTTTGTTATATCTCCTACAATATTGTTAATCCGTAAGTTATAGACAATTTTATTTAAAGCTACAGTAGTGTTACCTTTATATGCATAAAAAATTATTAAATCTTTATTGTTTTTCAAAAACCTTTCACTTTCCTTAACTTTTTTATCGAAAACAAACCGAACTCTGTTTTACAATATCATTTTGTACAAATGATTATCTACAATTCTAGTTAATTTTGTTCCTGCTATTTCCTGATCTTCCTTTCTCTAAAGAGTCTGTTTAAAATCTTCTCCAACTGTATGTTAAAATTGAAAAATCTTGTTTCATGGCTGGTTAAGCGTGTTTGTGGCCTAATGATAAAATCCATTTAACGTCCGTTGGAATATTTAAGTCAGTTTTGTTAACGAACCACTTCTCATTGAGTTTTACATTTCTTTTTTAACACATAAAGTAAATTAAATGTCTTAATATGAATCGTTTTTGTTTTATTATTTATAAAATCTTAATACTATATAGAAATTTTAATCAGCTTTAGTTGGAGTTTACCACCAAGATCAAAGGGACAAAGTTGTTTAGTACGTACATAAGCAGGTATATGAAACCAATAAAAATTGAATTGTGGCCGACGGACGATAAACCGAATTTATATTATTTTATAAATAAAAATAAACTAGTTAAAATCACCACTTTTGCCATCGCAAGCAACAATTTTCACTTTATCCACTTTTGCAAATTCATGCACTTCACGAAATTCTACCTCGTTCAACATTAAAGTCCAGACATTGTCACAAAAACGATATGTATTGAGTTTGTTGGCCTTAAAGGTGACACGGGCTTTGACACGTTGACTTAAGGCATTATTAATACATTTATCAAATTGTAACAGTACTTTAAAAGCTAATGCAGGTGTAATTTGTCCATACTAATATAACAGAGGAAAAGGATTAAATAAACAAACAATATAAAATTAAAGTTTAGCAGATGTTTTACCTGTATTAACTCATCCAGACTTTCTTGCAGTGTATTGCCTAGAGTAGTATTGCGGTATAATTGATAGGACATTTTATTTTAGTTTTTCAGCTACTTGCATAAGAAATAATAAATTGATTGTTTTATCAAAATAATAAAACAAACATGGAACAAGTAATGTATTAAAAATTCCCACATAAAGAGTTGCCATATGAAACGAAACTTCTATTACAATTAATAATTGTATAAGATTAAAGAACGTTGCCATAGGTGTCATATATAGAAAAGAGTAGCCATATTAAAATAACTGTTTTACTAATTCAATGTATTGGTTACTTTTTAGGTTCAGTACAATTTTATTCATTTCTTGGTGTGGTTGGTTGTTTAAAGTGCTTGTTTAAGAAAAGTGATTTAAAGCATTTAAAAATAAATATATTTTTTAACTTGTTACCGTAGAATAAAACAAGAAATCTATTTTATAATTATATTTTTTACTTCTAAAAAAGTGTAATATTTTTTTTTAAACAAACAAACATGCAGTTTAAGTTGTTTTGTTAACATTCTTTTTTTTGTGTTGTGTCGGTAAAGAAAAGCAAAAGTATAATAATAAATGTATTACAAAAAAGTTTATATTAATCAAGAATGCAAAAAAACTACAAAAACATTTAAAGTTTATTTAATAATAAATGTACATACAAAGCAAGAAAGAAAAAAATGCTAATGTAATGGCAAAAAAAAAATCTTGGAAAAAACAGTGTAAAGGTTTCTTCTACTGTGTTGAAGCGAATTGCATTAAAGATTTTTTTTTGGGTTTTTCTTTTTTGCTTTTCAGAAAAGCCGTAAAGAAAAACTCAAATAGATATGTAATAAAAATAAAGATATAAATTAAAAAATAATAAACATATTTTAATAATTTTTTTCGCATTGTTATATACTTATGTTAATGAAGCACAAGAAAAAAGGAAAAATAATATATACATAATCATCATCCTCTTCATTATTAACATTATGATAGGGAATTGTCATTTTCCTTATTAAGCACTTTGGTGTTGTTTTTTGTTAATAGTGTAGAGCTGAGTGTGTGTGTTTATGTGTTTTTGTTATTATTTTATTAAACGGAGGCGGGTGTATTTGTCATGTTTACTGCTGTTGATTATTTGATCCCATAATTAAACTCCATCTTTACTCTTCACTACAAACTTACACACATATACATTCACCTCACATAAATATATTGTCAAAGTAATACCGTACTTCATTTATTAAAAAAGATTAACAAAAACAAATACAACAATAAAATTAACAGAGTTTACACTATTTTTTTTTGTTTTTGCTACAAAATTATCACTGCAAGTGTTTTTTGTTTGTGTACTAAGTATAAGGTTTATTACGTCTTTTTCTCTAGTGGGTAGTGTAAAAAATTGTATTTATTTGTTTTTAGCTAAAGCTCTAACTTAAATAAAGAAATTATTGTAATTAAAACAAAAACAAAAAAGAAAATTGTGTATATATAAATTAATAAAACCAAAATTAATTTCCGTCGCATTAAGATTTTCTCAAAACTGGATTATTATAAATCCGACGATATTGGATCTCTACAGGAAAATAATTCAGGCATAACCAACAAAATGGTTAAGCGGTAAGTTAGTAAATTA
Organism: Trichopoda pennipes; assembly: GCA_030448955.1. Taxonomy (NCBI): domain Eukaryota; kingdom Metazoa; phylum Arthropoda; class Insecta; order Diptera; family Tachinidae; genus Trichopoda; species Trichopoda pennipes. Next base: position 2,836,914 of record JASKUP010000094.1, read on the forward strand.
AACAATTTTTATGCATTTTTTGTTTTAATAATAAAATAATTTTTATATTATTGATTGCATTCTCCAGTACACAATTCACATATGAACTGTGTCTCCCACAGATTTTTTATGATGTATTAAAGCAGACTACATTTATTTTACTAGGCAGTGTCGCTCGCTTAGCTGATTTTTGACTTGTTATTATTCTAAAGCAAAATGGCTTTTTATTGTTGCTTTTAAGTCAAACGAAATATCTAAACTATTTATGGTTTATAAATAAACCATAAATGGAAGTAAATTGGATTGCAACAAAAAATATTTTTAGCAATTTCAGTTTTATTGATAGCAGTGCAAAGTAGAAATATAGGCATTAATAATGGTATACGGTGTCGGGTAAATGTCCACTCCCAGCATGTCGTCAAACGTTTGCTCTTTCACAAAATTTTTAAGCACCTTTTTCAACATAACTTCGCTTAACTCATTGACGAGTTAAGCCTTAAATTTCATCTGTCAGAGCTTCTGTTGGTGGTGGATTGTTTACATAAATCTGTAAAAAATATTCGGTCGTCTGTAATTCTTAAGCGAGTTGAACTTTATAAACGTGAAAATGAAAGTGTTGCGCAAAGTGCCTCTAGTGATACTCAATTGTTGCGAACGTTAAGTTGATTGGCGAGCCAATTTTTAACACTTTGCAGTAAATGTCACAGCTTAATTTTTAATATTTAATCATTTGTTAAGTAATTTACCTCCAAACCCGTAATTTTCTCCTCGATTATATACATCAACACAAATTTTTTTTTGTAATAATGAGACCTGCTAGAGGCGGTCGTTTACCTGACACCACCATTAATTCCCGTATTTTTTCTTTGCATTGGTATTTTTTCGTGTTTTAAGTCAGTTTACTTTTTAACCTCAAATTTCCCCAGCTTTACTTAAAAAATTGTTTTCAACATTTTAGTTTTATAACTGCCGAAATTACTTCTGGCGCGGCCTTCACACATTCCACTTAATGTTAACCTGGACCCGGTTTTCCTGTTTCAGCATTTTAGTTTATGAAAGTCAAAATCCCATCAACTGTTAAGTGATTAACAGTGCTCTGTTATTTTGAAGTAAAATATTTGGTTTAAGTCTCTGCTATTAAAATGCAAAATTAACTTCACACATAATTAATTATACATGGTTATCTCTTATTTTATAAAAAATAACAATTTGGCATTTCTTTATAAAGGGTGTTTTTTATATTGGTGTAAACAAATTAAATGCCATTAAAAAGAATTTAACATGAAATTTACTTTATTCGAAAGACAATCTTCCCTGGCATTATAATTATGACTTTTGGCATATAACCGCAACGGTTGGCTCGGACGCAGTATAATGTGAAGGTCATTTACACCAATACATGGTATCGAAACGCAATAATATGCGGCTACCAAACGTTTCGTTTAAAAAAAAATCAATAATAGCACGAGCTGTATGACATGTTGCCCCATCCTGTTGAAGCTTTTGCTCCTGCAGATCCTGGTTTACTGAACTGGTGAACGCAAAACTCAGTAATCGTGGCCTTGTAGCTGACACTATTGACTGTAACGATGTGACGTTCTACATCTACCAGACCATAAAGAACACCAGCCACTTTTGTTTTGGATGTAACGATTTCTTATCATATACTTAAAGATTGTTATAACTACAAATGCAGCCATTCAAACAGAAGAGCGTTAGGGTAGTTCGAACAGAATCATTATTTTCAAAATCAATTTTCACAATTTTGAAGCGCTGTGTAGTCGTCATTGTAATCATTTTGAAATCCCAAGCCAAATTTAAACATAAATCACTTGACAGCTGATAAAATGGCCACCATATAAAAAGGTGTTGCCAACTTTATGATAATCTGTTAGAAATAAAAACAAAATGGCAAATGCTAAGTGAAAAGGTAAATAAAATGTTACTTCCACCACTTAAATGTGTGGTGTTTATAGCTAGAATAACAGCACAAATTAGCAAACATAACAATTGTTGTATAAGAACTTTACAGTGCCTGTAGAGTAAAACAAGAAAATTATTGTTTAAAACTTAAGAAAGTATTGCTTAGCGAAATATGTGACTTGGCTGGGTTACAAAAACCTGCCTACTTTGTACTTGAAGCCCTTACGTAATATCCCAAAACAATTGATCTGCCCTCGTATTAAAAAAATATTTAAAATATTTGTTTTAAGTTTTGTTTATTTTAATTATACGGCGCATATTAATTTTCAAAAGTTAAGCGTATTTTAGAGTTAAATTGTAGTATTTTCTATATAAAAAAAAATATGTACGTTTATGTTTTAAAAGTCATAGACCTCTTGCTCGTTCGGCACTCCAAAAGTACAAAATGCATAAAATCAATAACAAAAGAGTGTGATATGAAGTAAGTAATGACGTTCACATATACAATTCTTTTTATTCAAACGATAATTTAATTAAGCCCAAACAGATCAGATCGTAATAATTTCTTAAATAATCATAGACATTTCAGCAAATATAAATTTTTTTTACAGACGAACTAACTCTAGACCTGATTCACTCACTGTCTAAACAAATAGAGATTTGGAATTCATTTAATTTTTTTTTTGTTACCTTCCACAAGATATTTATAAACAAAAAAGTGTATTGAACTTTAATCATATTTATTTTATAGATTAAATGTTGTTTAAATGTTTGATACGTGAAAGGCTATTTATTTTTGTATTTAGATAAACAACAGGTGAGTGTCGTTAAACTGTAATTATTAAATTATTTAATAAATTACAATTATAAACTGTAAACTGAAATCTAAAACCCTTCATTCTGTGTTTCAAATGGCAAAAAAAGTTATTAAATAAAACTCTTTAAAACTTGAATAAAAAAAGAGTTTTTTATGTGTGAAATGACTTTCTCTCTTTTTTAAAATACAAATTTCACCGTTATTTATTTAATTACGAAGGTTATTTATTTTTCCTTTGTTTGAATAAAAAAAAACAAATTTTTTTGCTTTTGTTTTTTGTATTTGCAAAAGTGAGAGGGTTACACTCATCTGTAACGGATCTTATTTATCCTTCACCACGATTTTTTTTTAAATAAGAAAATTCGTTTAATGCTAAATTAGTCAGAAATATGTTTTATATTTATATACAGGGTGTCATAATTTCTCGAAATAACTTATTGTGGAAAGAGGTCTCCGTTTTCATTTTCAAAGAAGGTAGGTCCAACAATTCCTCCTCTCCAAATTGCACACCAGACTGCCACTTTAATGTTGAATAATTTGAGGGTTGCCCATTCCAGAGAATCGACTATTCTGTTTATTGACATAATCATTCAAATGAAAATGTGCCCCTGTAGGCTAGTCGGTAGTGTACTAGCTTATACGACTGGTGGTGGTGGGTTCGATTCCTAACGAAGGCATTGGTTTTTTTTCACTACAAAAATAAAAATTGGCTGTCGGTGGGGCTGTTCAGTGGTGAAGGCATAGTCACTGGTGGCTGTGCTGTCTTATACGACAGTTAATTTCCGACTATCCTTCTACTTTCACCACCTTTCATCTCTTTTTATCTCTTCTCTATCCCTTTTCTAAAGAAAGTAGCACGGTACTTGACTAAATAAGCATTGTTGCCTGAAGTGCTAGTTCTCTTAAAAAAAAAATACAAGTTTCGTTCTCGGGTCTACCTAACAGTTGTTCACAGTGTTGTAATGTTAAAGTCAAAGTATTATTGGACATGTTGCATACATTAACCCTAGACTAAAACACCCTGTGCCTACGGCAAAACTCTCCTCACGATTTTACGTTTTCACCACTGAGTCCGCTATTAACTAACGTAATTATGACTGCCAAACACTTTTCTTATGCTGTTAAATTTCTCTCTCTACTCTCTTTTTTGTAATTAATTACTTACGCATTCAATTACTGAATTATATTCAAATGTTTGCAATTGTAATTGATTTTTTTTAATTACACATTACATGTAAGTTGTAATTGAAAAAATACAATTACAATAAGTTGTAATTTGTATATTCTAATTAAAATTACTTGTAACTGTAATTAAAAAAAATCAATTACAATTACATTTAATTTAAAATTTTTAGTAGTTTTATTTCAATTACAATTACTTGTAATTTGTAATTGAACTTTTCCAATTACAATTACATATAAATGTAACTACAAATTACAAATAATTGTAATTGTGTTTAGTCCCTAATTTCAATTACAATTACTTGTAATTAGTAATTGGAAATTTTCAATTACTAATTACGTGTAATTGAAATTAGGGACTAAAATCAAGTAAAAGTAATTGTAATTGTAATTGAAATGTAATTGAATCCCCCCTGTCTGCTTTTTTCCCAGTTATGAAAAATATGAATTATATAAAAGATCGCATGATGTATTTTCATAAAAACTTTACAATTGATTTTCGTTAAAGTTCACAATTTTGTAAAAGATTGACTTTTTAAAATTTTACCTGCTTTCTAATGTGATTTATTGATCACCCCTCGTATTTTTATGTTTTCATATTTAAACAAACAATTCTTCAGATTTTGTTTTTGTTAGAAAGATTGATTTTTTAAAATTTTACATGCTGCTAATCTGTATTATCGACCAGCCCTCGTATTTTTATATTTACATAAACTATGTATTCCTTAGATTTTCTTGTTGTTGTTATTGTTTTTATTGCCTTTTTTGTACACATTTTCCAAAAATCCCCTCCACGAGCAATCATTTTGGCATTTACATCCATACATATTTCAATTTTCTTCTTCTTTGCCAGGTTTTATTTTTAAAACAATTTTATTACGCATGCGTTTTTCTAAAGTATAAAAAAAAGTTATAAAAAAATATCAAAATCTAAATTCTATTAATGCAACGATTTTTCTCAATTTTCCAATAGTTTGTTTTGATTAAATTATTCTTTTGCATTTGATCAGCATAAAAATATTTACACACTTATACATACATACATACAAACAAATACATATGTACATATATAAACTCTTCGGGGGGTGCCGTAGAAAATGTATGTTTAAACCCACAGACTTGGTCGGACTTTCATTGCTGTTCACTGAGTAAAAAACAAAAACAAAAAATAGAAAACAAAATTGTAAAGTGTAAAAAGTACTGTTACTGAGGATATTTAAGTACGTTGAGAAATGTTGTTTATGTTTTTATCATGCATACGAGGAGTATTAAATTACAGGCACTTACAGCTGCGCACAAAATAATCGTAGAATTACAAAAAATTTTAGTAACTGAATATTTTTTAAAAGATGGAATTAAATTTACTCAAAATATTAATATTTTACTCTTATTTACTTTAAAGAAAATCGAATTAGTTTACACAAAAATTTAGGAAAACAGTTCAGGCAAAATAATAGCACTTTAGTTTATTTTTATAAAAGTATTCTGTTTGTAAAAATAAATAAAAATAAAATATTTATTTTTGTATCCCAGAGCTTGTCAATACAAATTCTCGAGTCTTTGTTGTGTGCCCTTTATTTGTTATTACAGCTGCCCACAATGTCTGCCAGTCGAATCGCCATCTTTTGGGCAGAAATAAAATTTCATATTTCGCTGTCAGCTTTCTAAAGACTTTCACTACCTTATTTAAGTTCACTTACAAGTTTTCGACGGGGATTGTGCAGGCCGCCCTTTCTTAATAATACAGGGTGTTCGCCGGGTAGATATACTACTTTTTTTGTTTATAATTTTTGATTAAATAAAAGTGAATGGATCTTGTATTGATAAATGTTTTATTTAATGTCGGCAATTATGTATGGAATACAATACCAGATAAATGACCACTTCTGTTAGCCTCACAAATGCGAGCCCTTTTGAGCACATTTTTCATTACATTCTCACATATTTCACGCGGTATTTCGTTAATTTCATCACGCATATTTTGTTTGAGTTGTTTTTCAGATATCCCTACAAATCAATCAAATCAGGCGAGCGTGGAGGCCAATCAACATCACTATTTCTTGAAATAACTTGTTATGGAAAGAGGTCTCGCAGTAATTCCATTGTAATCCTGGCTGGATGCGATGTGGCACCGTCTTGTTGATACCACAGGTTAATTAAGCCCAAGTGGCGTTAAAAAGCTTTCAATCATATCACAGTATTGCTCCCAATTTACAGCTACCGTTACGTCGTTTTAATTTTTAAAAAAGTAATGATTCCTCCTGACCAAATTGCACACCAGACTGTCACTTTTAATGGATGCAAAGGTGACTGTTGAATAATTTGAGCGTTTACCTTTCACCAGAACTGGCTATTCTGTTTATTCACATAACCATTCATTCGAACTGTAACATCGTACTGGCATATGCACGGCGGCGTGAATACTCTTGTGGAATAAGCTCTTGTGTCAACTGAATCTTATAATGGAAACAAATGCAAATTCTTGTGCAATATTGTAGCTAAAGTTGCTCTTTGAAGATCAAGCTCCTGAGCACGGCGTCAAATTGAGGTTGATGAATTGTTTTGAACACTTTCCTGAGCAGCGGTAATGTTTTCAGCCGATCTTGCAGTACGTTGTAGTTCATGCTTGGGTCTATCACCTACATACCCTCTTTCTTTAAAATCATTCACTACACGATAAATAGTGCATTTTATTGGCATGTTTCCTTCTCCTAAAAATTTCAAGTAACTTTCTCATTGTCACAGTAATCGAGGGTTGATTTTGATAAAATGGTTTAAGGATTAAAACACTTTGGTTTATAGCATATATATTTTCATAATAAATTTGCCACCTGTCCTCACATAACGTTTTCTGGTTTGGCATATTAACAATATTGCTGTTGATCCAATTTTTACAAGCGAATTTTGCTTAGCGTTGAATTTCACTTTCGTTTTTCAATAGATACGTCAATAAACAAAACTGTCGTCTTTGGAGTGATGATAATCCTTAAGGGCATAATGAGATACCGTTACATCTAAAAACAAAACTGACCGTTTGAAGGCTGGTCTAAACGCTAGTCAATGGTGACAGCTATAGAGTCATGATTACTGAACTTTTTCGTTCGTCAATTAAACAACGTGGTTAAACAAGTCGGCGCAACATGTCAAACAGCTTGTGCCACAGTTGATTTTTTAACACGTTTGGCAACCGCATGTCACATATCGACTTGCTACTTGGCCTCCAATATCGCGCGATTTAACGCCCCTGAACTATTTTCCATTTTCTGTGGGCATATGCGAAGTCGCTAGTCTCCGTCGATATTCATTGCATTATTCCCAATATATAAATGTTGGAAAGAGTTAATGAAAATTGTACTTCCAGATAAAACTTCACCCGAGCTGACCATGGCGGTTATATGCCAGAAGTCATATTTAAATTAAAATGCCAAAAGATTATGGTACTAAGTTGTTTAGATTTTTTCCGCGAGTAAATGAAATACTGTTGTTATTTTTCTCTGTTCTTTCTGCCTTTCGATGTGAAGACATCATCAGAAAACCAACTACGACGGGCACTACCATCTACATCACCTCTAACCACCCTACCCAACATAAGCTAGCAGCATTTAGACATATGATGGACAGACTTAAGATAATCCCACTTATTCCAGATAATTACAACAAAGAACTCGATACAATTTAATCATAGCTATAAATAATGGCTACAAACCCACTACTATCAACAAACTTCTTAGACAATACAACACTAAAAAGAGAAGTAAAGAAGACAAAGAGACAATCGATATAAGACGACGGCACAGTTTTACATACACAGAACCAGAAATATACAGATTAACGAACCTTTTTCACAAAGAAGGTCTACTCACGGTATTGAAAGATAAGCTTTACATAAAGTGCCAGGTGGTTGGCATTCTACCTATATGAGTAGATACGACTCTAACAACAGAAATACCTAAACGTGAACACTGACGCATCAGTGCGATTTGGGTCACGGCTTGAAAATGATGTCTTCATATTAAAAGCACTCGCCGTTTACACCGAAAGAAACACAGCCAGAAAGGTCAGAGAAAAATCACAACACTTAAAGGTTATCTTTAGAATAACGTAAATTTCATGTCAGTTTAACAAATTCATCCTTGGTTTATTCCATTTCAAAGATCTTTACCTCTAAAAAAGCACCTTTTATCATAACAAATGTTTGAATCAGTATTATTTTTTATTTTCGAAGTGAAACTGCAACTTTTACCCTTCTCACCCAGAAGTACGACCTTAGTCTCGTCAGTCCATTAAACTTTTAATTAGTGCTATTATTTTGACCGGCGCGGTATACATACACATAGGCAAACTAACATGAACTGCATCTATCTTGAGCATATCACACAGTTAGGCCGTAGTTTAACAGAGGGAATAAAGACATTTTAAGATGGATTTTAAAATGGCAATCGGTTTGCAAACAATAGCAGGATGTACTGGTTGCATGGCTTATTGTTAAAGTCATTCGCACTTTACTGGAAACTCAAATCAAAAATGCTACGCTTAATACACTGTTAAAAATATTTTAAGTTTTAAAATATTAAAAAAAAATCCAACCAAAGCTTTTTAATAGTCCAAAGGCCAGAAAAGTGAAGTCTATCAAAATGATTCCACTGGCTACGTGCCGTTATTTGAATAAACCTCAATTTATTTTCTCGTATTTTCTCTGCTCTTAGAGTTGCCATAATTTTTGTTAATGCTAACTTAATGTAATATATTTTCTGTTCTCTCTATATTGAGGTTGTTCGGGTAAATTGATGTTCATGTTTGCTGCTACAATTTCTCTTCTAAAATGCAGAAGGGACGACCCTTTGAACTGTTTGCAATTACGAGCATGTGAATATTTTTTAACTTGCTCTGTGGCACTTACTTTCATATTTCTTTGATTTCTTATCCTCTCTAGGCGTCTTCAAAACATGTTTCTTTTTTTTAATTTATGCCATAATTCAAGCTAAAGCAATGTGTTATCCTGTGCATGGTTTTAATTCGCGGTCTGCTGCTTTCCAGCCAGTCCGTTTGTAGGTAACTGTCACATATATTGTTATTATAAGATTTGTACTACGATTTCATTATATTCCTGCTAAAAAGTCTTAACTAACTCATTTGCTATTCAAAACTAGACTCCAGAAGGTTTCATTTGATGTGACTTTGAATTTATTAGCCCTTTTTTAAAACTCGTTGACCGAGGTTATTCGGCAAAAATTATTTCTTTTATATTTAAAACTCTGGTGGGATTTGAAATCGTATTTATCCGCTTAACAAACAAGCAAATGCTTGCATTTTTGATCCGAAAGTTATAATGAAAAGCCTATCTTCTAACTCACGGTTCCAACTTAAAAGCTTTATAAGCTAAAAACAGAACTTACATTTCGCGCCTCTAAAGTGGGAGAGTAATTAAAATAATGTGAAGATTTTTACTGTGTATAACGATTTCCCGTAAAGAAGGAAAACTGAAAAATTTTGAGTTGACTCTCTATTTTATTTTAAAGCTGTGAAATTTTAAAGAATTAAATTAAAATTAATAAAAATAATATACATATTTTTTCTGTTTCCCTTCGAACGAGTAGTCAGGGGATGACCCCTACCCAGGCAATGCATTGTACCAGAACTAGGCAATTAGGTTATAAGGAGGAGGAAAGAGGGAGTAAACGTGGTGGACATTTGATTTGATTTTTCCTACATTGAAAGTGACAGGAAAGACGAACTATTCTGCTAAAAAACGAATTTTCCCTGTAATACGTAGTGCGATTCACAAGTTCCCTAATTTCGTTAGAGGACTTACTTACATTGTAGTAACGATAAAACAGTAAAATACAACCTACATGACGTCGATGCTGTAGAGAATCAACAGAGTTGGATATCTTACCGTCTCCAATTAGCCTCTTGGCTCTCTCCTGTACGCGGTCGAGCAACACCAAAATTGAATTTGGGGTGCCGGCCAATGGGAGTTGTATTCCATCTTTGGACGGACATAGGTGGTATAAATAGTACGAAGATCGGATGGAGTGAAGTATTTCTTACGCCGTTTTAGAAAACCGAGGCATTTGAAAGTTTCTTTAGAAATCTGAAAAATGTGTTTAATGCATCGAACATCACACTGAATTTGTATGCCAAGAACATTAAGAGCTTCCGATTCCGTAATACCTATATTGGCCATGCAGCGCCATTTCCGAAATACATATCTATGCGTAAGCATACAACATTGCGTCTTACGAACATTAAGATCGACTGTATTCGCACGATCCCATTCGGAGATCGCCGCGAGATCATGATTGAGCGTATCATTCATATTATTTCTGCCTTTTGGAACTCACCTACAACTGGTTCGGTCTGTTACTAAATGAATACGCATGACAAATGCTAAAAATAAGAAATAGGTTAGGAGAAAGAACGGAGCCTTGCGGTACCCCTGAATTAATCTTGAACTCGTAAATATAAATATGGCCACAAGGTCATGAGGTCTCTTATTATTTTTATTTAAGATTTCTGTTTTGTAATCCTGATAAAAAGGTAACGGTTTACGGTAACCCTGCTCATAAGCAATAATTTTTTATTTTATTTCATAAATTTATATTCGCCCTTTTGAAACTGTTTCTGTTTTGTATTTTGTAATTATGTATGAATGAAGTATGTATGTATGTATGTATGTATGTATGTATGTATGTATGTGTGTTGAAGTTTGCTTTTCTGTGGATCTGATTGTTTTGTTTTCTAATTTCCTTTTTGCATTACATTCGTTATTTTTGTCGATTGTTTGCTGCACTTTTCCAGCTGGTTTTTCCAATTGCTTTTTTATATCTTTCATAATGTTTTTTATAATTTTTTATTCTATTCTATTCTCTTCTGTTATATTTGAATTTGTTCAGTTTATGTTTTTGCTGTCGTTCTTCTCATAAAAAAGACTTATTTACAGTAAAACAGAATGAAACAAGCCCTCTGGTGGTAGATGGAGAAGTTTGTACTAAAAAAAACCCAAAATACAACAACAAAAATGACTGGGTAAGAATAAACACGCATACATATATGTATGTTTGTTTGTTTGGATGCATGTATAGTATTGTATGTGTATGGACGTGTAGGCATTCAGTCACTGGCTGACACATTCCAATAAAACCGGTTGTTTGGTATTGTTGTTGCTGTTTTTTTTTTTTTATTTTTGAGTACCAGCTAAAAGGAAAAAAGGGGGTTGTAAACCATAAAAATTTTTGTTATCTTCTTGTTTTATTGTTTAAGTTTTTCGTTCGGTTTTTGTTTCTTTTTCTGTTTTTAAAGTTTAAATTAAATACTTTGAAATTTTAGTAATTTTTCTGTTCAACAATCTGCAATTCGTTTGCGTTTTTTTGCATTATTGTTTACGATTATAGCAGAGTAACTGTAATTGTAATTGTGGGGTAACTGAAACTATTTAAACACCGTTATATTTATTTTAATCACAATTTTTTTTTTAATTTTTCTTTTTTTATTTGTAGTTTCAAGTTCAATTTGTGATTCAGGCAGGGGGAAGAGAACGAATGCAAAAACTAAATCAAAGTATCTATCTTATTGACACACTGGAATAAATGTTGTAGAATAAATCACTTTCATTATTTCGGATAGATTTTTATTTCTCTGGCTCTGGGCTTCTTTTTGTTTTTTTTAACGCCTTTAAATCAATTTATCTATTGGGGGCAATTTTTCCTTATTGTAAGTCGACATAGAATGTATGAATATTTAATATGTGCATATCTTGTTGTTGTTGTTTTTTTTGGGGGGGGGGTTAAAATTGCTTTAAATGCTTTAACTTTTAAAGAATAACTCCATAAATAAGAGTATATCGGGTGTTTTTTTATAGAGGTATATAAAGCCTTAACTTTTATAACTGGCGGCCATTTTGTCAGTTATCAAGTTATTTTATGTTCAGTTTACTGTTTTCTAAACTTTTTGAAAGAACAGTCTCAAAGCGTTTAACGCTTTTTTGTTAGAATCGAAAAATATTATACCGGAGTAGCAATTTGGGTTCCGACACAAACATGGCACTCCTGAACAAAGCCACCGTATAATTAATGAAATAACGAATGTTTTTGATAGGGTCTGGCAAAAAGGCTTATTTAGAAACTATTTTAACAGCCTCCATATATGTATCTGCTATTAAATGCTTGCTTTAAAAAAAGATTGTTTTATGTAAGTGTGAATGTGTAAAACATTTCTGCTGCTCAAGAAAGTGTTGAACACAATGCACCAATCTCCATTCGACGCCTTGCTCAGGAGCTTGGTCTTCAAAGAACAACTTTGGCCACAGTTTTGCTCAAGGATTTGCATTTGTTTCTATTACATGATTTAGTTGACACAAGAGTTTATTCCACAAGACTACTTATGCCGCCGTACATATGCCAATAGGATGCTACAGCTCGCCCATCACAACCATCCCAATTTTCATGAAAAAAATCATAATGAGTGTCGAAGCACTCAACATTCAACTGCATGCTGAGTTGACGTTATCAAGACGGTTCCGCCACATCGAATACAGCCAAGATTACAATGGCATTACTGCGAGACCTCTTTCCACTAGTTATTTCAAGAAATGGTGATGTTGACTGGTGGAGATATCTGAAAAGCAAGGCTTATGAAAACAAACTAGAAACGCTCGAGCAACTCAAACAAAATATTCGTAATGAAATTAATGAAATACCGCATGAAATGTGTGAGAATTTAATGAAAAATGTGCTCAAAAGGACTTGCATTTGTGAGGCTAACAGAGGCGCACATTTTTCTGATGTTGCAAATCATACATAATTGCCGACATTTCATCAAAAATTATAAAAACAAACAGCCTGTTTAATGTTTCAAGTTTTGCTTAAACCCGCAATTGTGATTTGTATTAACAGGCGATTTTAAATGTCTAAATTGTTCTACTATGGAAAGAATCTGGCAACTTCTTTTAGACTGCTTCTTTTAGACTTATAGACTATTAGACTCAAATATATGCATGTAGAGTACGTTTGGCTCTGAGCCAATTCTAAAGTGTTGCAACAACAACTAAAACAAAATAATGGTGTTGTTTGTTAATTAAGTTTTTATGTGCTTTAGACTTTAGTGCAACAAAGTCTTAACAAAGTTTTAATAACATTTTAAAGTTTTCTTTGTTTTTCATTTACATTTTTGTAATAAAAGTTTAAATTATTTAATGATTTCAATGACTTTTCATTTTTTTGCTCATTATTTTTTTCTTTCTCTACTGGATACACACACACACACACACTCACATAAACATCCATATAGACATTAAATATATGTATGTATGTTATTCTTTAGTTGGTGTTCTATTGCGCTTTTTGTTTAATTTTTGCAAAAAATGAAATAATTTTACTACGCACTATATTTTAGTCAGCTATTTATGGCTTTCGTTAACAGACAAAGGAATTCCACCAAAAATGAAAGGAGAGTGATCGGTTTAAGATTCAGATGATCTTGTATGTTTGTATATACTATGTATAGATTTTTTTTTATTTATAAATAAAATAATTACCTCTGTGCTCAATTCCTGAAAGGTCTCTATTTTCTACAAAGATCTATTGGGTGTGCAAATTTGAGGCTAGGAAGTAAATTTTCTGACAAATAATTAAATGTCGATAATTGAGCTGTCATCTTATGACATTTATTTAGTAAAAAAGTTGGGATATTTTAAGCTTGGAACGTTATACTTTCGAGCACTGGGAAGGTGAAAATTTTATTGTATCACTTTGTAAAATTCGAGCAGCTATTCCTCCTAATCAGGCTTCTACTGACACCGCTGCGTATAATTTTATCGTTAAGTTCCAGGCTGACGGTAGACCAAAACAATACCTTTGTAGTGGCCGTAATGATAATAGCCCCTGTACAGCAAAGTTTGAAAATGAGCCTGGAACACACTCACACATCACTACTTTCCGCGACATTTTGCATAAAGATTTTCATTTTTACGCTTATAAAGATCAACTCGTTCAAACATTACAGCCGACCAATCAATGAGAGGAACGTTTTTCAATTAGCTTTTTGAAAAACTAAACGAAAACCACCCATTTTTCAACAAAATCATATTTAGTGAAGAGGCTCATTTTCAATTAGGCGGTGTGATCAAACAAAATCATCGCATATGGGATTAAAAAAATCCACAAACAATCCTTGCTGTTTGTGATCAGGCGGCATCATCGGCCCGTATTTTTTTGAAAATGAGCAAGGAAACGCTACCACCGCGTATTCTCTACACTACCAAACTATGCTAAAGACTTGTTTGGAGCCAAAATTAGCTAATGCTGACATCCGTGATCTTTGATTTTAGCAAGAGAGCGCCACAAGCCACACAGCTACCCGTATAGTTCAGTTTATGCATGAAATTATGACATTTTCTGGTTGCGTGATTTCTTCATTCGATCATTCTATTTGGCCGCCTCAATCTCGTGATGTAATGCCATTCAATTATTCTCTGACGCCATTTGTAACACCGGGCCTACGTTAACAACCCACAAACAACTGATGCTCTAAAAGATGACATGCGGGACGAAGCTTTATCGCAAAATGTGCTTTAAAATTTTATGAAGAAGCGACGTGCTTGCTTAGAGGTAGAAATTTTGCTGACATAATATTCTATTATGAATTCCCATATTTCTATCGGGTGGCTGATAAATTTTCCTACATTAAGAGGCTGTTTATGTAATTTATTTTTTAGTTATTCATTTGAAAAATAATAGATTTTTGTTAAAGTATGAAAGTTCATGGAGTTTTGTCCACCCTCGGTGACACATGTGCGACATCTTATCAAAAAGTTATTCATTACTGCCAGGAGTGTTGCAGCGGGAATTGTCTCAATTACCGTTCGAATAATTTGCTTTAAATCATCCAAATTTGTTGGGTTTCTTTTGTAAACTTCCTTTTTGCAATAACCCCACAAAAAAATCGGGTGCATTGAGGTCAGGAGACCTGGGAGGCCAACACAATGTGGAGTTTCTTGAAATCAGTTTATAGGGGAATTTTTGCCGTCATTCTGGCATAACAGGCGTGGCTATGTGACAAGTTGCTCCATCTTGTTGAAATCAAACAGAGTTAAAAGAGATTCCCTTTTGGTGTAATTCTGGAAAGAAAAATTCTTTCAACATCTTTAAGTAACAGTAAGACCGTTTTCTTCGAAAAAGTAAGGCCCAACAATGAACCTTGAAGAAACTGCACACCACACTGTCTCTCGAAGTGGATGTAATGGCATCTAATGGAGTATCTATGGGTTAGAATTACTCCGTAGTCGACAATTTTGTTTGTTAACATTGCCGTTTAAATCAAAAAGTGCATCGTCAGACATAAAAATGCAGTTCATTCTCTGACACCATTTAATGGATCTTTTCACAAAATTCCAAGCGAGTCGGGAAGTCTCTTGGGTTTAGTTTGTTTGTTAATTGAATCTTATATGGAAATAAGTTTAAATCTTCGTGCAAAATTGCAGTGACTGTCTGCTGACACCCATTTGAGCCGATCAGCTCCTTGTCGAAACTCGAGGATTGGATTGTATGGCAGCAGCTACAGCAGCGATACTTTCCTGCATCCGAACTGAGGGATCTCGATGATAAGGCCTTCTTGACATTGTGCCACACTCGGCAAAATTCTTCACGAGCTTCATTATGGTCTATCTGCTAGGAGGAGTGCCACCAAACGTGTGCCTATATTATCTTTGTACAGAAACTACGGACTCTAAAGCGTGAAAGCGTTGCACTATCCAAATTCTTGTTTCATTGTTACAATTCTCCATTTTAGTTAAATTTAAAGATCAATCTATAAAATAAAATAAAAATGGAACAGGGTTGGTTGCGCAGAAAATAAGTTATTACGTTTTTTAGACACCCTGTACTTTTCTTGGCATCAATAAAACAGAATTTTTTCAAAAAAAAAAAAATAGCAGAAGCTTGTGGATTTTCGTTAGCTTGACAAAACCAAACAATCGTATGCTGGTACAGGTTGAAATACAGAATAAGCTGAGGGAATTTTTTGTTTGTACACCCACGTATGGCTGGTTTGTTGTATAAAACTAAACTTTCTACACTTTGTCAACGCCACATTACTGTTTTGTCAAACGGTTTGTGTGTGTACTGGTGTACATAAAAATTGCTTAATTTTGTAATAAAATTTTCGTTGATT
Organism: Trichopoda pennipes; assembly: GCA_030448955.1. Taxonomy (NCBI): domain Eukaryota; kingdom Metazoa; phylum Arthropoda; class Insecta; order Diptera; family Tachinidae; genus Trichopoda; species Trichopoda pennipes. The sequence continues at coordinate 2,852,983 of JASKUP010000094.1, forward strand.
ATGTTAAAATGAAAGATGAAAAATATTTAGACAGTTGATATTATTTCTGAAAGCTGCTGGAATATAGAAAAAATTATATTATTTTTAAGGTCCGCAAGCTTAAAAATTAACTTGTTTAACAAAATTCGTGAAAGTATAAATTTTATTAAAAAGGAAGCCGTATTCAGATTATAAACTTTTTTTAAATAATTAAAATAATTATTTGTATTTGTTTAAGTTATAAAAAGAAACGATTTTGAAAAAGTATTGAAATAAAAAAAAAATTATTTATTGAAATTGAAAGAGGTCTTCCAGCTTCCACAATAGAAATGAAAAGACGCGTGTAACTACTGCATAACGTTTAGATAGTCAACAATTAAAATATTTAAAAATCTGTGTTGGAAGATTCATTTTTGTACAAAGCATATGCAGATGGTAAAAACTTGTTGTTTGACAAACCGCTTGTATCGTTCATTTGGTACTTTATCTCCTTCTTAGCGGTATTTTTTTTCAAATTTAAAAATTTCTTTTCTTTGCCTTTCTTTTTTTTATATTTTATAATCATCATTTCTTGGACATCATAATAGGTGCCATTAGTTGTCCCTTATTTTTAATTTTTTAAATTTATAAATACTTCAAAAAATACAAAGAAGAGAAACAGAAATTAATTACAAGAATTTATTGTTATTGTTATCGTAGTGGCGACAACTCAAACTACCGTAGATGTTTTGTTATTGTATTTCTTTCTTTCTTCTTAATGCTTGAAAAAACGCCTAAATCCACAAATAGATAAAAATAATAATTCTCATCGTTCATGATTTTAATTAAATGTTTAGTCAGGGAGGTAGACGCTAGTTAAACCATTCATCCAGCCAGTCAAATAAATATTCAAGTATGAAGGCACTTGCATAGCCATATGTGTGTGTGTGTGTGTGTACACACATATTTGTAAGAAATGCAAGTGAGTTAAGTTGAAATGAAAAGAAGAGTTCATTTGTCAAGTGTCGCGTACGTGATCATCTGCTCTTATTTATTGTTGTTGTTGCTGTTGTATATATTTTTGATTTGTTTGCTTACTTTGTAACAACAACAACAAAAAAATAAAAAAAATACAACAATTGTGACCAAAACCATATAAAATTAAACATAAACACAAATTGGTAAAATGCATTTACAAAGTTGCCAGATTAGTTGGCAAAATGCAATAGCTGAGCTGCCAGAGGAATATAAAAATTATGTAATATCCTAGTACCATCGAGTCGTTCTCTGGGAAGGTATACCATATTTGTTTTACCGCCGTTTTGGTAAACATTAGTCTTGACAGTTCCTATTTGGCAATCGTGAAGTAGACACATGGCAAATTTATTATGGAAATATAGGCGATAAACCAAAGTGCTTTAATCGTTTAAACATTTTATCAAAATCAATCATCGATTACTGTGACGATGAGAAAGTTACGTGAAATTTGTGACGAGGCACATTTTCATTTCAATGGAATCGCAAACACTCAAATTATTCAACAGTTACCTTTGCATCCATTAAAAGTGGTAGTCTAGTGTGCAATTTGGTTGAGAGGAATCATTGGACCTTTCTTCTTTGAAAATGAAAACGGCGTAACGGTAACTGTAAATGGGAAGCGATATCATGATTTGATTGAAAACTTTTTACACCACAAATGCATTCTTTGGACTTGATTAGCAAGTAGTATCAACAAGACGGTGCCACATCGCATACAGCCAAGGTTATAGTGGAATTACTATGAGACCTTTTGATTGATTAGCCTCCACGGTCGCGTGATTTGACAAACGCTTGAGCAACTCAAACAAAATATGCGTGATGAAATTAATGAAATACCGCGTAAATCGTGTGAAAATGTAATCAAAAAAGTGCTCGAAAGGGTTCGCTTTTGTGAGGCTAAATGAGGCTAATCTGATATTGTATTCCACACATATTTTTTTTTAAGCAGTAGCAGTTCAGGCAACAATGCCTATTTAGTCAAGTACCGTGCTACATTCTTTAGGAAAGTGATAGAGAAGAGATGAGATAGGTGGTAAAAGTAGAAGGATAGTTACGGAAATTAGCTGTCGTATAAGACCGTATAAGAATGCGTTCATCACTGAGCAGCCTTACCGACAATCAATTTTTATTTGTAGTGAAAAAAAACCAAGGACTTTGTTGGGAATCGAACCCACAACCCCCATTCTTATAAGCTAGTACACTACCTACTAGCCTACAGGGGCACCTACATTTATCAATATAAAATCCATTCTCTTTCATTTAAACAAAAATTATGAACAGACGCCCGGCGGACACCCTGTATAAAGTTATTTGAAAACCCATTTGGACATATGGCATTGAGCTGTGAGACATGACCAGTAAAGCAAATATTGAAATATTACAACGTTAACAAACCAAAGGGTTTTAGGAAACACTTCTGGCGCTCCATTATTAATGACCAACATTCAGATTCATAGCGATCGAAAAGTACCCTTGGCACTAAGTGAAATAAATGGATTTACTTCTAGGTATGTAAATAGGCTAAGCAACCACCAATATCCAGTGACGATTTCTTTATTAGATGAAACAAATTAAATTAGAAAGAATTTTTTCAAGAGCACAAGATGGCAACTGGCCTGAATTCTGAATCACATTTAGACATTGGCATGATTTTTGCTTTTCGTAAGGAAAGTGTTATTCATTATAATAGTGTTAAATAAAATTATGCAATTTTTATTTCCAAATTCATATTAAAAATCGATCAGCATTAATTTTAATTTAAACAAACTAAAAAGTTGCATATACTTGGCAGCACTGCATGCACTTAATGCGACTTAATTTCATGCATTTTCATAAATTTGTTTTTGTACGTCTGATTACAGACTTTATCATCTTTGAAATACTTATTTTTACTTTGGGGTCATTGGAATAGGGCCATTTTTATATTCTATTCGCACTCTGTTATGCAGTGTTCTTTTTTCAACTAAAAATACTTTAATAAAAGCTGCTTAGGTATTTGTTTTAGTATTTCTTTTTAAGCGCATTTTAACTCTTTTTTTATTTTTTACATTTTTGTACAAGGAAATGCTGCAGTGGAGATCAAATACATTGCACACCCGGATGTTAAACGAAAAATAAAAATTAAAATTAAAAAAAAAGAAAATAAAAAAATTAAAGAAAATCTGGCGGGCAAATTTGAGGTTAGGAAGTTAATTGTCAAACGATTTGATGTCATAAAATGAGCTATCATCCTTTGACAATATTTAGTAAAAAGTTGGCAAATTTTAATCATGGAACGTTGGACTCTTGAGCAAAGAATTGTATCACTTTGTAAAAAGCGAGCAACTAATACTCGTAGTCAGGCTTTTTCTAAGGCTCACGGCATTGTCGTTCAGAAACAATACGCTCTCAGTGGCCGTAGTAATGTAAACATACCCGCTGTATAGTAAATTGTTGAAAATGAGCCTCGCTGACGTTTGCAACAGTTGGGCGTTACTAGATGCACCTTGAGACATATTTCAAAAACTGGCAAAACAATGCATTTTCAACTTTAGTGATGAGCCTAATTTTTTGTAAAGCGGCTGGTGTCGTACCATGGTTCGAAGAACCTACATTAGGGTGGCCAGACTATTGGCGATGCTGACATGCTCGCGCATGCTCCGGATATTGTTCGCCGTGTTGGGCTGGTTCTTGCCTACTTCATCACAGAAACAAAAAAAAATCATGTCAGACTTAAACAAAATAAAAAAATTTTAATGGAGCCTGAATCTGAAACTCTCCCTACACAGATATTCGTATCACCTTCTGGCTGATGGTGTAGCCAGGAAATAACTCTCCCCACTAGAGATAATAAACATCTCATCATAACATCATTGAGCGCTCCGATGTCCCTGAACCCTCTTGCAACTCGCTACCCTACTTACCGCTTGATGACCGTTTTAGCCCTCATCACAAATAGTCCACGAAAAACCATTACATCAGAGAAAATGAGCAGGGAAACTTTCCCTTTGTGAATTCTCTGCGTTAACTAACCATGATAACCAATTTTTTGGGGCTACAAAAGGCTAATGTTGACATCAGTTAGTTTTAGCAAGACGGCGCCACACACCCACCCAGAAATTCATTCAATTGCATGAGACATTTCTCGGTTGCGTAATTTCTCTATTTGACAATGTCAATTGGCCGCCTCGTTCTTGTGATTTAAGGCCGATGGGATATTTTCCTTGGTGTCATTTGAATGACATGGTTTACGTGAACAAATCACTGCGCTGCGATGTGCTAGCAGTTAATATTTTCCCGAGGTTATATTCCGTTATTAGTTGCCATATTTCTACTATACTTCCCCCCGGTGGCACATGATAGTCTTTTTGGAGCCTACTATTTCAAAGGCTAGTAGGAGCTACCTGGACAATCCACTATATTCCACGGGTATCAGTGAGCTCGCAGAGTTCCGCTATTTGTCTCTAGACATTTAGTTGTTCTCTTGCTGACTGATTGGATTGATTGGCCCCTATATGGGAGTATCGTGGTGGCTGTGTGTTTCGAGGCCCTCGTGAGAGTTTGTGGGTCGGATTATTCACAATGAACACAATGAATGGTTCAAGTCCAGTGAGTATGAATGCCGTCGTGGGGATAGTCTCCAACTCTTATGCAAGGAGTAAAGGCTGCGACCTACTTCGGGCTTTTGAAATTGCTACTAAGACTGACCGGAGGATATGCTTATTCGATGGCCTTCTAGGGCGTGAATGGCGTTACTTTTCATTCACAGTGGTAATGGCCACCGTCTGATTATGGCTCACTGTCGGTGCAGTTGTAAACCTTATCACATAATTTCTACTATACATTGGTATCAATAAAACTGAAGTTGTCACACAAAAGTGGCAACTTCAGTTACTTCCTAACCTCAAATTTGCTCGGAGAACTTGATTAAAAGCTGGTAAACTAAAAGGTTTTAAAGTATAAAAACTTGCTAAAAAAAACTATTAAGGTGAATTTGAACATTTTAAAGAAGTTTTAAAGTATATTTGTTGCACTTTATAACTAAGCAATACTGTTAAAGTGTAATGTAAATATTCGATGTATATATAATACAAAAGATACATATTCCTAAACATATTTATTTACATACACATGGTGGGCTAATGACTTACTTCGTTTGCTTACTTCTTTCTTCTTTGTCGATATGACAAACTTCCGGGAACTTTGTTTTATTTTTATTGTATCCTTGTAACACTTACTGGTTTTTATTATAATGCTCGTGTTTTTATGTATAATTTTTTGTCTTTTTCTTCTTTCTTCCTTAGCAAAAAGGAAGCAGACTATTTATTTATTGTGTGCACTTTACTTTTTTTTTTGTCTTTCGTTTAGTTTTAACCCCTTTTTGGTTAAATCTTGGAATGAAATAAAATAAAAAAGAAGTGGAAGCACTTTACTCTTATGATTCAAATCCTTAAATATTTTTATGTGGGTGGTCTTCGACATAGTTTTCAGCAAAAACTGCAGAGATAATTTTTATTATGCGGGTGGCCATAAAGAACATTTTTCAAAATAATTTATATGAGCAAAATTAATAAAAAATTTTTTTAAACAAATTTATATTTAATTGAAAAAATTCATTAATTACAGTCCATTATAGCAAATCGTTTTGTAAATAAAAATAAATTTTATTAGTCGTTAAGTTCTTTTAGCTACAAATAAACTACGGCAGTTAGTATTTTAATTCATCTCACATTATTTGCTACTCAGCTCTTTAGCAACACTGTTAAAACCGCTAATAGATGACGACACATATTTTACATCGGGCATGCAGAGGGACCAGATAATTTAATAATTTAATAATAATAATTTAAGCACTAAAAAATAGTGCTCAAATTTAAATGACTTATTTTTATGCAAATATTTTCTTTGAGAGTTCATTGTTCTATTATTCATTTAAGACTGTCATAACAAATCCATCCGTTAGCTTGGTTTTTACCAACTCTGTTATAGCTTACATTCTACCCCTCATTCAAATAATGTTAGTTTAACAGAGTTAAATTATTCGGTGCGTAAGTAGTCCGGTAAGCCGCACTTTTATAATTGGGGCCCATTTTTTGGGCATTTTAGAAATGTCGATGAAAAGCTTATTTTCACATTTTTCTTAATCTAGAAATTAAACTTCGGTAAGTTCACAGAAAGCGTGGACGAATTGGGGCAAAAAGTTTTTCTAAACATTACACAGAACTACAAAAATTATCAGTGACTCAGTCTGCTGTATGTGCGGTCGCCATTAAGAATGGAATACCCGGCGAAACGACAACATTTAAGTTCATCGATACTATGATGAATCAAGATGGAAGCTGCCATCGATTCAACTGAATTCTGGAAGTTTTTACTCATCATTCAATTCCACCATTAGTTTGCAATGGCACCGAAACTCTCAGTCAAAAGAAGAAAATGATATACAATGTTATCAATGGAATAATTTTAAATGGAAAATTCAAAGGTGAAGATGTACTGTCTTTTTTTATTTGGTCAAGTACCGTGCTACATTCTTTAGGAAAGGGATAGAGAAGAGATGCGACAAGTGGTGAAACTTGAAGAATACTTACGGAAACTAACTGTCGTATAAGACAGCTCAGTGACCAGTGACTAGGCTGCATCACTGAGCAGCCCCACCGACAGTAAATTTTTATTTGTAGTGAAAAAACCAAGGTCTTCGCTGGGAATCGAACCCACAACCGCCACTCATGTAAGCTAGCACACTAACTACTAGCCTACAGGGGCACCTATTCATACCAATGTAAAGTAGAGATATGGGAATTAATAATGGAATATGATGTCGGGCACATGTACCCCTCTAGCATAACGGCAGACGTCCGCTCTTTTCACAAAATTTGGTTGTTCATTTAAGGAAAGGAATAGCTAAGAGATGAGACAAGTAATAAAAGTAGAAGGATGGTTTTTTACGGACCATTTGTGGATTTTCTGTGTCCTATATGTGTCAATTATGTTTGTTTACATTAACGTCTAATTGAAAATGAGCCTCATCACCGTTTTTCAAACAACCATTTCACAAACTTTTGACACAAACAATTATCAGTTGGCATTAAATGCTTGAACTAGTTAAACTTTATAAGCGTATGAACATGAAGATTTTTATGCAAACTGTTGCTCAAAGCGCCTCTACAGATACTCAATTGTAGCTAACATTGAAGAGGTTATGTAACCAGACCGATACTATGCACTGCTATACAGCGGCTATTCCTACATCACTATGGCCACCATGAGCGTAAGGTTTTTGGTCTATTATCAGCAACAATACCGAGAGCCTGGGGCTTAGTTATTAAATTAGGTACAGCGCTGTCAGTAGGTGCATGATTACGAGCAGAAGTTGCTCGAATTTTACAAAGTGATACAGTAAAGTTTTCACAATTAAAATTCTTTGCTCAAGAGTGTGATGTTCTATGCTTAAAGTTTCCCAACTTTTTACTAAATACATGATTGATTTTAATAAAATGTTTTAACGATAAATAATAAATTTTCCTTGTGTCTACTTCACGACTGCCAAATACGAGGGCTGCTATTTATATTTCTGGCCTGGTAACACTGACTGGTGCTAGGCACCAGCTGATGTTTCCAGTGCAACCTTCACATTGTTAAACATAATCTCAACCAAAACATTTTGTCATTTTATTGTTGTTAGTGTTAGTGATAGCAGGTTTGAAAAGTGGTCTTAACAGAAAATGGAATTAACTCGTGAACATTTTTCATAACTTTCGACGTGGCATGACACAACAACAGTGCACAGATGAACTTAATTCCTTACATGGTAATGAAACACCTTCTTACAACACCATTAGAAACTGGTATAACGAATTCAATCGTGGCCGACAATCACTCCAGGACGAATCTCGTGAAGGTCGTCCAACAACGGTTGTTGTGCCAGAAAACATCGCAGCTGTGCATGAGCTGATAAAGCATGATCGTCATGTAAGATATTGCGAGATTGAGGCATCTGTAGGGATTAGTATGACAAGCATCAATAAGATCTTGCATGAACATTTGAATGTAAAAAAAGGTTTGTTCACGTTGGATACCGCATAACCTGACAAACGCACAAAAGGATGCTCGTGTTGATTGGTGCAAGAAAATGTTGCAGAAATTCGCGCAAGGTGCATCAAAAGCAGTTTAAAATATCTGCATAGGTGATGAATCATGGGTATACTCATATGATTCTGAAACAAAACAGCAATCCACCGTATGGGTCTTTCAAGACGAGCGAAATCCCACCAAAGTTGTTCGTGGAAGAAGCACATCAAAGCAAATGGTTGCCTGTTTCTTCGGCATTACCGGTCATGTGGCGGCTGTGCCATTAGAGCAACGTAAGACGGTTAATTCGGCATGGTACACCACTATTTGCTTGCCAGAAGTCTTTGAGAAACTTCGGGAAAAGTCAAAGAAAAGACGCATCATTCTGCATCACGGCAATGCGAGCTGTCACCGATCGGCTGAAACAATGGAGTTTTTGACAGGGCAAAACATTGAATTGATGGGCCATCCGCCATACAGCCCTGACTTGGCACCTAATGACTTCTTTTTGTTTCCGAACACCCATAAAACTACGTGGACAACGGTTTCCTACACCTGAAAAAGCAGTTTCTGCATTCAAAACCCATGTTTTAGAAGTAGCTACATCGAAGTGGAAACAGTGCTTTGAAAATTAGTTCCAACGCATGCAAAAGTGTATAAATCTTAATGGAGAATATCTTGAAAAACAATAAAATAGATTTTGTCTTTAAATGCTTGTGTTTTCATCCTTAGGCCACAAATATAAATAGCAGCCCTCGTATGAACTATCAAACTAAAATGGCGGCAAAACAAAATAGTATACCTTCCCGACGAACACCTTGTAAATCAGGAGTTCTAAGCTTTAATGTTGTTACGTTTCTACCATTTGTTGTGAGTTCTTTATTGCAAAATAAATAACACCAGATTCTACAGTTTTTAAATTAGTTACAAGTTTATTTACTTTAACTACATACAAAGTTGACACTACAGAACAATTCACTTAAGATGCACGTCTTTACTTCACGAGGTTTATTTTTCAACTAACTGACTATCCACACAGACGCTGCCTTTTAATATTTGTCCACTAGAGGTCTAGAAAAATTAGGAATCTTCTACTCTCGTTATATCACATTTTGTTGTTGTTATGTTATTCATTCAATGTATAGGCGCCTGCGTGTCTGTGTGTCTATTTCTGTTATTTTTAGGCTGATTAAGTTTCTTCCTGGAATTTATTTTAAGATAGTTGTTGTTGTCTTGTGTACATAAGTTTTCTTAGAAAACTACACAGTTAGTAAACAGTATATCTAATAGTTGTTGTTTTGCGTTTATAAAATTTCTACGCAGTTTGTAACTAGAAATTTATTGCTGTCTTGCGTGCATAAGTTAGCTTAGTAAGCTACGCGGTTAGTAAACAGCATACCCGGTAGTTTACTTTATTACTTAATTATTTTCTTTTAAAACTTAAGCAAGACGCATCCGTAACAATATTTAACGTAAAAGTCACAAAAACTAGCAGCAGTGTGAAATTTAGTGAGTGTCGATTTAATGGTAAAATGTCTGAATCCTTGTCGGCATGCTAAATAGATGCGTAAGATATCTGAGGTCCTCATACCTGCTAAGGTTATTTATAATACATTTATTTTTTTAAAACAAATGACATGACCTCCTCTGCCTTTAGTGACATCTAAAGTCTTTAACATAAACTGCTTTAAAAAATTAAACATTTTTCTAATAATTTCAACTGAGAAATTAAAATGTAAAATACAAATCAATAAATGTCAAGGCACTAAAAGGGTTAAGTGTGCCTGTGTATGGCAATTCGTTATAACTGTGCCTATAACACTAACATACAGTTGTTATGTGCTCTTTTTCATGTGCTATTCTTTGTTATGTTTTCGGTAATTTTGCACTCTTGCTGGTGCATTTCGAGGAGATTTGATACCAAGAAAACAAAAACTAAAAACAGTTGTAACAGCAGTAAAACTATAAATATTGAAAAATAAATAAATATGCATCCACAATGTTTACATGTATTTGTGAGTTTGGGAACAAAAATATCTATAAGACTGACTGATTGCCTCTCATCATCATTATCAGAATTTACTCGATAGGGTTTCTTTGCGGTAATCATATGATACAACCAGCCAACAATTCAGCCCATAACAACAAAATGTGCTAAACAGTTATTTTGTACGAGGGCATGGAAATATTAAAACCAAAAAAAACAAAAAAAAAAACACAAATACTAGACATGGACTAATTAAATAAAAGCAAATGTTAAAAACAATTTTATTATTTTCACATGTTTTACTTGATCTGCCTTTTGATTTTGCTTATGTCTGCCTTTAAATTAAGGCAAAGGATTTGCAATACAAATCTATTTGTCCTTTAAACCATTGAGGCAATAAACAATCTTCAATCTATATACAGGGTGGCTGATCAATTTTTCTACATTAAGAAACTATTTATGTAACTTATTTTTTAGTAATTCATTTGAAAAATAATATATTTTTATTAAAGTAATTCATGACATCTTATCGAAAGTTCCTTACTGCCTGAAGTGTTGCAAATTTGTTGGGTTTCTTTTGTAAACTTTTTCTTTTCGATAACCCCACAAAAAAAAATTCCCCCCCGGGGCACATTTATCGGTATTTATATAATTTCGACTATCTAGACCTATGCAACTGGGGATATAGAGGAGCCCAGTCCCCTGAAGTCAGCAGGGGTACAACTGGAAGCTTCACGTTATTTCCACGGGAATCAGTAGCCCGCAGAGTTTCCGCTATTTGTCTCTTTAGGCATTTAGCTGTTTCTCTGACTGATTATTGAGGTTGGCCCTTCGGGAGTATCGTGGTGGTTGTGGTTTCGTGGCCCCATAACAGGTCAGTTTTATATGGTGGCCGGAATCATTTCACTTTTAATAACACCTACCTGGTGGAATGATCCTAGATCCAGTGAGCATGCTAGATAGTCTCCAGCTCTTCAGCAAGGAGTGGTGGTTTGCAGCCCTGCTCTGGAATCATTGAAATTGCTACTAGGAAGCACCTGTTGCTGAAATTAGACTTCGGCTTCCTAGGGCGTGATTGGCGCTGCTTTTCACGCACAGTGGTATGACCACTATCTAATTAGGGCTCACTGCCAGGTGCAGATGTAAATCTTATTACGTCTCCATTGACCGTAACAGTAAGACCGTTTTCTTCGAAAAAGTAAGGCCCGACAATGAACCAATGAAGAAACTGCACACCACACTGTGACGCGAAATAGATGTAATTGCATCTGATGGAGTATCTTCGGGTTAGAATTACTCCATATTACATAATTTTGTTTGTTAACATTGCCCTTTAATTAAAAATGTGCCTCGTCAGACATAAAAATGCAGTTCATTCTCTGACGCCATTAGAATGATCTTCAAGTGTGTGAAGTTAGCTCCGAAAGTTAGCTTCGTTTTGCCAACGCTGTTATAGTTTACATAGCTCTCACTCATGAAATGTTAAGTTAACAGAGTTGAATTATTTTAACATTTTGGTACGAAAATGAAATATATAATATAAAAAACAAATATATTTGTAAAAATTTTAACTTTATTTATTCATAACAAAAGAAAAAAGTGAAAATAAAACAATTTAAGAAAAAGAGAGTGAAAAATGCTTGCAGTTTTTATTTCTGTACAGTAATTGTACGGACATTTCAAAAGTGCCCAAAAATGGGTCAAAATTGAAAAGGTGCTCCTTAGCGGACTATATGGGGTGAAAGCCTTGACATTGTAGATTTCAGAACTGTACAGGTTATTTTCGGAATTTGTATAGGTTTTTAGTAATAGAGTTCAAAAAAATGTGAAAATATGCATTTTGGCATATGGGCATTTCAAAAATGCCCAAAAATGGGTCAAAATTGAAAAGGTGCTCCTTAGCGGACTATATGGGGTGAAAGCCTTGACATTGTAGATTTCAGAACTGTACAGGTTATTTTCGGAATTTGTATAGGTTTTTAGTAATAGAGTCCAAAAAAATGTGAAAATATGCATTTTGGCATATGGGCATTTCAAAAATGCCCAAAAATGGGTCAAAATCGAAAAGGTGCTCCTTAGCGGACTATATGGGGTGAAAGCCTTGACATTGTAGATTTCAGAACTGTACAGGTTGTTTTCGGAATTTGTATAGGTTTTTAGTAATAGAGTCCAAAAAAATGTGAAAATATGCATTTTGGCATATGGGCATTTCAAAAATGCCCAAAAATGGGTCAAAATTGAAAAGGTGCTCCTTAGCGGACTATATGGGGTGAAAGCCTTGACATTGTAGATTTCAGAACTGTACAGGTTATTTTCGGAATTTGTATAGGTTTTTAGTAATAGAGTTCAAAAAAATGTGAAAATATGCATTTTGGCATATGGGCATTTCAAAAATGCCCAAAAATGGGTCAAAATTGAAAAGGTGCTCCTTAGCGGACTATATGGGGTGAAAGCCTTGACATTGTAGATTTCAGAACTGTACAGGTTATTTTCGGAATTTGTATAGGTTTTTAGTAATCTGAAATCTACAATGTCAAGGCTTTCACCCCATATAGTCCGCTAAGGAGCACCTTTTCGATTTTGACCCATTTTTGGGCATTTTTGAAATGTCCATATGCCAAAATGCATATTTTCACATTTTTTTGGACTCTATTACTAAAAACCTATACAAATTCCGAAAATAACCTGTACAGTTCTGAAATCTACAATGTCAAGGCTTTCACCCCATATAGTCCGCTAAGGAGCACCTTTTCAATTTTGACCCATTTTTGGGCATTTTTGAAATGCCCATATGCCAAAATGCATATTTTCACATTTTTTTGGACTCTATTACTAAAAACCTATACAAATTCCGAAAATAACCTGTACAGTTCTGAAATCTACAATGTCAAGGCTTTCACCCCATATAGTCCGCTAAGGAGCACCTTTTCAATTTTGACCCATTTTTGGGCATTTTTGAAATGCCCATATGCCAAAATGCATATTTTCACATTTTTTTGAACTCTATTACTAAAAACCTATTCAAATTCCGAAAATAACCTGTACAGTTCTGAAATCTACAATGTCAAGGCTTTCACCCCATATAGTCCGCTAAGGAGCACCTTTTCAATTTTGACCCATTTTTGGGCACTTTTGAAATGTCCGTACAATTACTGTACAGAAATAAAAACTGCAAGCATTTTTCACTCTCTTTTTCTTAAATTGTTTTATTTTCACTTTTTTCTTTTGTTATGAATAAATAAAGTTAAAATTTTTACAAATATATTTGTTTTTTATATTATATATTTCATTTTCGTACCAAAATGTTAAAATAATTCAACTCTGTTAACTTAACATTTCATGAGTGAGAGCTATGTAAACTATAACAGCGTTGGCAAAACGAAGCTAACTTTCGGAGCTAACTTCACACACTTATGATCTTCTCACAAAATTTTAAGAGAATCGGAAAGTCTCTTGGATTCAGTTTGTTTTTTAATAGAATCTTATATGAAAATAAGTTTAAATCTTGGTGCAAAATTGTCTGCTGACACCCATTTAAGCCGATAAGCTCCTTGTCGAAACTCGAGGATTGGCTAGTATCGCAGCAGCTACAGCAGCGATAGTTTCCTGCATCCGAACTGAGGGATCTCGGTGCCACGCTTGGAAAAATTCTTCACGAGCCTCATTATAGTCCATTTGCTAGGAGAAGTGCCGCCAAACGTGCGCCTATATTCTCTTTGTACAGAAACTACGGACTCTAAAGCGAGAAGGCATTGCACTATCCAAATTCTTGTTTCATTGTCCCAATTCTGCATTTTAGTTAAATTTAAAGATCAATCTTTAAAATAAAATAAAAATAGAACAGGTTTGGTTACACAGAAAATAAGTTATTACGCTCTTACGCCACCCTATATATAAAAATTTATTGCTGCTCGTTAGTCTCGCTAAAACTCGAGAACGGTTGCAGCAATTTGGCTAATTTTCGAATGTTTCGAATTATTAGCGGAAGTTCAAGGAAAACTTTAAATGGTGAGAAATATAAATAATAAATAATGCAAAATATTAGAAATGAAAATTTAATTTTAGATGTTCCTAGCTGTGAAATATTTGATGTCTTTTGTTTAAAATTCTCATTTGATTGTCAAATATTTATGTGTTTAGGCGTGAAATTAACTGACAATTTAGTATTCTTTGATTTTATTTTAGGTTCATTGATGGCGCTGTGCTTCAATTGGAAATATTTATTTATAAATACAGCACAGTCAATGTGCGCTTTCAGTATCATATCGACACATTTCCCTTCTAATCCAAGAGATTTTGTGGGTAAAATACAGGTATGACATGTCGTGTCCGCCATTAAACTTTGAATCCAACACTACAAATGACTGCAGAAATTTGCAATAAGACATTGTTAGAGACATCATAGAACATATGATTTATAGATGTTTGAGAGTGACAGCACCCACGTGTCATTTGTTTAATGCAGTAAATCACGAGTTGCAAAGAGAAAAACAGTACGACACTGAAGCATTGCCACGGTACTTTAAAACTAATTAAAAATTTTTTTAAAAGCAAAGGCAAAGCAAAAAATTAATATCAATTGCCGTGCCGTTGTATTTGTTCATTTCTTATAATTTTTATCAGATCAGAGTTGTAAAAAATAGTAGGAAAATGTTTTTTTTGTAATGCTCCACAGACAATCAAAAAGGCTGGATCTACTTTTGAAAAGCAAAAACTATTTATAAGGTAAAACTCAACGAGAAATCTCAAGTATCGTTACTAAAAGCAAATCAACTGTATACGGCATCATTACACGTTACAAAAAAGACAACAGAATTACAAATTAACAGCACGCATCTGTCTAGAGAAAGTTTTGGCGATTTGGCTACTATATGGCATAACTATAACCTTAGGTTCGTGTCAATAATAACAAATGTGACATTGTCATGAAGATGATGTATTAAATTTAAAAAAAAAATAATTATCAGTCAAATAGTACGACCCACTGTGCATTTTTCAAATTGCGTAGTTGTGTAATAAATCTTAGGCGAGTAGGTAGTGTATTAGCCCCTGTAGGCTAGTAGTTAGTGTACTAGCTTGTCAGGTTGTGGGTTCGATTCCCAACGAAGACCTTGGTTTTTTTTTTACTACAAAAATCATCACTGTGCTGTCTTATACGACAGTTAATTTGCGACTATCCTTTCACCACCTGTTTCATCTCTTCTCTATCCATTTCCTAAATAATGTAGCACGGTACTTGTCTAAAAAGGCATTGTTGCCTGAAGTGCTACTTCTCTTAAAAAAAACATACTTAGAAGAAATTCTACCAAATAAGATAAACAACAGAATACAGAAACCGCCTAAAACAACTATATAAGTGCCCCTTGCTGGGCAAATTAACCTGTGCTTGTGGGGAGCAGTTATATGAGGCGACCGTGGAGGCCAATCAACATCACCATTTCATTTCACTGTAATTCCGGCTTTATGCGATGTGGCACGGTCTTGTTGATACCACAAGTTAATCAAACTCCAAAGCATGCAGTTGTGGCTTTTAAAAGTTTTCAATGATATCACGATATCGTTCCCCATTCACAGCTACTGTTACGACGTTTTCATTTTCAAAGAAATTGCACACCACACCGACACTTTTACGAGGGCGGTTCGGAAACTTCTTAGCCTATCTATGAAAGAGAATAGTTAGTTTTTCAAATATATTTTTATTTTTTGAAACTTCAATACACTTAGTCCAACGCTTATCTAGCAATTCTATCCCTTGATTAAAATAGTTTTCCTCAAGGTCTTCAAAATAGTAGTTTACAACTGCAATTGCATCTTCATTTGAGGTAAAACGCTTGCCAGCAAGGATTTTTTTTAGATTTGGGAGCAGGTAAAAGTCACTGCGAGCTAAATCCGGAGAATAAGGTGGGTGGTCAAGCAACTCGCACTTTAATTCGTTGATTTTAGCCATTGTTAAAACACTCTTGTGCGCTGGTGCGTTGTCTTGATGAAAAATTATTTTTTTGCGTTGTAAGACAGGACGTTTTTCTTGAATTTTTACATTTAATTGATCGAAAAAGTTGCAATAGTACTCTGAATTTATTGTTTTACCCTTTTGCAGATAGTCAATCAATAAAATACCTTTGCAGTCCCAAAAAACCGTTGCCATAACCTTACCAGCCGATTGAATTGTTTTTGCCTTCGTTGGGGCACTTCCTCCAGCTTCAGTCCATTGTTTGGATTGTTCTTTTGTCTCTGGATTATAGTGGTGGGTCCATGTCTTATCAACAGTTATGAAACGACGCTTAAAATCCATTTTATTTCCCTTAAAACGATCCAAACAAGCTTGAGAAATGTTCATTCTTATGCGTTTTTGGTCGACTGTTAACAAATGCGGCACCCATCTTGCAGAAAGCTTTTTCAACTGTAGTTCTTCATGAAAAATTAAATGGACTCGATCATTCGAGATGTCCATGATATTAGCTATTTCACGCACTTTAATTCGTCGATCATTTAATACCATATCAAGCACCTTGGGTATAATTTCTCATGATGTTGCTGCTTTTGGACGTCCACTACGTGGTTCATCTTCAATGCTTGTACGACCACGTTTAAATTCAGCAACCCAATTTTTTACTTGTATATGAAGAAGCACTTTCACCTAACACATTCACCATATCATTATGAATTTCTTGTCCCGCTAAACCTTTTTTATGTAAATATTTAATGACAGCACGAATGGATGCAAAGATGAATAATTTGAGAGTTTCCCATTCCCCAAAACCGATTAAATGAAAATGTGCCTCGTCACTCATAGTTTTCAGTTGATTAGTTGAAAACGTTTTTAATTTCCAAAGGAGTAAGGTCAATGATTCGTTCTGACCAAATTGCACAACAAACTGTCACTATTAATGGATGCAAAGGTGACTGCAGAATAATTTGGGGCTTTCCCATTCCCCAAAACCGATTATTCATTTCTATTAAAATGAAAATGTGCCTCGTCATTCATTACAATTTTTTCATGAAAATCGGAGTTGTCATGGGCGAGCTGTAACATCCTTTTGGCAGCTGTTGTGCCAACGGAATTATATGGAAACAAATGCAAATCTTTGTGCCAAAATTATTCTTTGAAGACCAAGCTGCTGAGCACAGCGTCTAATTGACGTTGATGGAATGTTTGGAACACTTTCTTGAGCAGCAGTAGTGCTTTCAGCCGATCTTGCAGTACGTTGTGTTCTAAGCTTGGCCCTATCACTTACATACCCTCTTTCTTCGAATTCTTCATAATCATTTACTACGCAATAAATAGTGCGCTTTGTTGGCACACCGTTTCTTACAAAAATGTCACGTAACTTTTTCATCGTCACTGTAATCATTAATTGATTTTGATAAAATGTTTTAATGATTAAAACACGTTATCGTTTATCGAATATTTTTCCATAATAAATTTGCCACCTTCACGTCTGTCAAATACCTTTCCGGCGGACACCCACCCTGTATTTGTAGCGCTTCGTGAAAACTTCAAGTGTGTAGTTGATACGATTCTAAATGCAGCTCAGCTCTGTCTCAGGCGGACAGTAGTGTATTGCATTGAGTTTACCACTTGCCTTAAATAACTTACCCTCGTACAGTTAAACTTACAAATATTCTCATACTCAAAATCACATGTTTCTTAAGCTTCAAAGGTATTTTGTATTGATTAAACAACAATATTGGTGGCTAACAACAGCAACAAAAATAGCAATTTAACTAAAACAAAAAAAAAAACTTTCACACGAAACACTTCAATATTGTCGGTCGGTCGATATTAATCGCAAAAAGTAGAAAAACATTTAATAAACATAAACTTGTACGTACAAAATAGCGCAGAAGTTTATTTTTTTAAATGAAACAAAAAACCAGATTTTGACATTGCAAAAATGTTTGATCAACAGAAAAAAAAATAAATAAACAACAGAAACAAAAAACAGAGTTCAGCTGACTGACAATCGAATTATTTCTCATGCTCAAGTATTCATAAGCCGGCAACAGACAGACTATTTGATGTTTGTTGTTGTTGTTTTAGATTTACACCTAAACATGTGGTCTAGTGGTTGCGCTTGTTTTTTGGATTCTCTTTTAATTAATATTTTTTTTTTTAATTTTTATTTTAATGTTGTTTATTGTCTTTCTAAACACGTTTTCTCAAAGTTTCAATCTCAGCAATTTTTTGTTGTTTTTGCTTCAAATAAAACAGTGGGAATTTTTAATTGTTTAATCTTAAGTTGTTTTATTTTTCTGTTGCTCTTCCCCTTTTGTCTGTCCGTTTGTTTGTGTTTCTAAGATTACAGTATTCAAGTTTATTGCACAATGATGTCTGTTTCTGTGTTTCACTCACATGTGTTGTGTTGTGAGTGTTGCCGTGCCCAATAATTAATTTGTCTTTGCTTTTCAATCATTTAAAGTCTAGAAATTTTTTTTGAAATTCAATTTATTGGATAATTTTTGTAGTTGATTATTTATGAATTTTTTTTTAACATTGGAAAAATCAATTTTTTTTTTATTATTTGCATTTGTTTGTTTGAGTTGTTTGTAACAACTTTTGCTTTTAAATCGTTTGATAACGAAAATGTTTGTTTACTTCCACATTGCCAGTCTCATGAATTAACGAGGAGTTTAGAAACGCAATTTTAGGTTATCTAACAAAATATATATAATGATGTAAGATAACGGGTATACAAATTAATAATGTCGATTATTTTGCTTTAAAAATGCATGCATTGTAATAAGAAAATGAGTTAATACATTATTCAAAATATTGCGCATCGTTAGCTGCTACTACCTTTACCCAGCTTTGAAGTAAAGAACGTTTCAAGCCAATTTCTGATAGCCTGTTCTGAAGTGTGTCGTATTCCAGTTCGCGTTCATGGTCAGAAGGGTCCAGGTCTGAGCTAAAAAGCGAGTGACCCAGAACTTTTAATCCACTAATTTCTAAATAGTTTTTGACTGGTCTTGCAATATGTTTCCGGTACAGATTCCATGCGATCGTCTGACTCGATTTCAACAGCTCATAATACTAAACGCACTTCCGATCCCACCAAAATACAGAGTTTTTTACCTTGGCGTCATAGATATTCAGCTCAGGCATTAATTTTGCTGGTAGACCGGACTTTACACATGACTTTGCGGTGGGGGCTATCGTAATGTAGCCTTTTTTTATTTTTTCTAAGAAGTAGCACTTTAGGCAACAATGCCTATTTAGTCACAACCGTGCTACATTCTTTAGAAAAGGGATAGAGAAGAGATAAGACAGGTGGTGAAAGTAGAAGGATAGTTACATAGCCTTCAAGCTTTTATTTTTGTAGTGCAAACAACCACCCCTAGATTGGTAGGCTAAGAACACTATCTACTAGCCTACTGGTCTAGCTTCGATTTCTAGAAGGCCAATGCTATCGGAAGATTAATTGTCGTATAAGACAACACAGCAACTAGTGACTATGCCTTCATCACTGAGCAGCCCCACTGACAGTCAGTTTTTAAAAGTGAAAAGAGCCAAGGTCTTTGTTGGGAATCGAATCCGCAACCCCTGGACTGATAAGCTAGTGCATTACCTACTAGCCTACAGGGGCACCTTTATCATCACCGATAGTAACACAATGTAAAAATGAGTTTTTTTGCAGCTTTCTAGCATCATTTCCGACATGCATAATCGCTTTTCAATGTCTCTGGCATAAATTCGTATGGGACTCAATTGTTTGCTTTTCAAAGAATCCCAATGCCTTTAAACTTAGGGAAAAGGCTTGCGGTGTGACTCCCAATGATAATGCAAGGTGCCCCTGTAGGCTAGTAGGTAGTGTACTAGCTTGTGAGTATGGGGGTTGTGGGTTCCATTCCCAACGAAGACCTTGGTTTTTTTTCACTACAAAAATAAAAATTGTCTGTCGATGGGGCTGCTCGCTGTGCTGTCTTATTAAACGGCAGTTAATTTCCGACTATCCTTCTACTTTCACCACCTGTTTCATCTCTTCTCTATCCCTTTCCTAAAGAATGTAGCACGGTACTTGACTAAATAGGCATTGTTGCCTGAAGTGCTACTTCTTACAAAAAAGAAAAAAAGGCTACAAAAAAAAAGTTGTCCTTGCGAAGCCAGCATAGGTTACGCCTTAAAGGTCGACATGGAAATAGTGACTTAAAATCAGGCGTTCCCAATCCACTTTATCAAGAGCAGCCGCGTTAACCATATGACCAAAACTATCTCCAAATATTTGTGTCATGCATTGATGCTTTGAAAGCTTAAAGATTTTTCTACTAAAAATTAAATTTTCTGTGTTATTATTTTCAACTTAAAGTACTATTGGGCTTATTAAAACAAACCACCGTTATGTGGACATTAATAATGTTATTGCAATGAGCCTGGTCGAGTTTTTAAAATAATCTTATGCTACTGACAACCAAAACTGTTTTAAAAGGTTTCTCTCCGGCTTACAACACATGAATTTATCCATTTATCTTTCATAGAAATGAAGTTCTATTTGTTAGTCTTGTTAAAATTCTTAAACGGCTGGAGCGATTTGGCTATTAGCGGAAGTCCAAGGAAGGTTTAACAATAAGTAATGGAAATTACCAAAAACAACAACTTAGTTTTCCTATACAAATGTTCCTAGACGTGAGACGAGCTGACAATTTAGTTTCCTCCAATATTATTTTTGGTCAATAGATGGCGCTGACTTTAATTTCAAATGTTTTTTAGGCTTAAGTGCCAGTATCGTATTGCAATACATAAGATTTATGGATAAAGTATGGTACGGCATCGTGTATGCTGTCAAACTTTGAATTCTAAGTTAACCGTCAGAGATCACAGAAAGCAGAAGACGAATTGGTGCAAAAAGTTTTTCAAAAAATTTGCACGGAACTGTAAATATTGTCAATGACTCAGTTCACATGCTGAATTAATCACCAAAAACATCGACGTCAATACCATCCATCAACTTCACCATTTAGAATGGAATATCCGGCGAAACGGAAATATATAAATTCAAGATGAGCTGATTTCTTGAATTCGCCAGATTTGCCGGACATGCCACCGCACGTTCTCACTTTAAAAATTTGCTTACCCATAATTCTTCTTTGAAATATAAATTCACCATGACTTTGCAACGGAACCCACACTCTCAGTCAAAAAAATGATGAGGCAAAATATTGAGGCAACAGTTTTAACTGGAAAACTCAAAAGTATCTCAATGATGATGACAGATATGCACTTCGAATACAGTTCCTAAGTAAGTTTCTTGCAGTTCCTTGTGCAACTTACAATGACTATCAACAAAGTACAAGGACAAGCCTTGCAAGTGTGTGAACTAATTTTGAAGAATCCATGCTTTTTACATGGGCAGCTCACGAGTCTATTCGTTTACGTACCAAATGGAATTGAAAAGAAACGCTGCAATGTTGCAATTTTTTCGAAGTGACCAATATCAATAAAATGGTGGAAAAATTAATTAAATATTTGTGTAATGACGTCTTCCACAAAATTTATTTCAGTTAGTGGCGTCGAGAAAAACTAAAAGTGATTCCTTTTCCAAAAAATAAAAATTAATACACAGTCTTTGAATACACTTACATACGTGTAAAAAAATATCTTGTAACGTTTACAAAAATTTGGAACTGTAAAAAAAAATATTTATCTAAAAATAGAACTTAAATAATATTTTATTGTTGTTGTGCTATATATGAAAAGTGGGCCAAATTTTCCACAATCATACAAATTAAACAATCACACACACTCATATTTACTGCAAAGTGATGATAAATTTGTTGTGTAAATGGTACCAATAAAAAAAGAATTAGTACCAGATCTCACAAAAGCATATACACACACACTCTACAAGAGTAACCAACAGCCACGTTAGATTTATTTAGAAAAAAAAAAAAAACTAGAGAAAACCACTATAGACACTTTAAAAAAGTGGCTTCCAAAATAGCGAAAATTAGAAAATTTACACCGTGACTTTTTAAACATATTTTTCAAATTTAAAAAATCTTTAAAAAATTAACATTTTTCAAATTCTTTTTTTCTTTTCCCCATACGACGTCTCTCCTGGCTGTTTTCTCACAAAGCCACTTATCTATCACGTACTAGTGAGTCAGTACTTTCTGCTCCAGGTATTTCTCCCATAATCGTTGTATCTAACTACGTAGTTATAATGTCAGCCATCTGGCAATTTTTGTGGGAAATAATTCCAATAGTTTCGTCTTTTATTGTTCTATAGGTACATGTGTACGTCTGAGAGTGTTTTTCGTCTATAATGTGTTTACCTGTTCATTGATAATATCTAGTCTTCGTCCTTTTTTTGCTAAGATGCAGTAAAGTCATACACTCACCTATTTCCCTTAAAGGGTGTGTCCGTGAGTGTCAAGGTGGGGTCTTTTCTTTTCTGTTTATATGTGTTCTGTAAATCTTTTTTTAGTGTCCGTCCAGTTTGTCCTATATAAAAGGCTGTTGCCAATAAATAATGACGTAAATTTCACGCAACTGATGAAGCAACTCTCCTCACTGAAAAAAGTGAGTAAACGGTTAGGTGGTGACTGGTTAAAATCACTTCTTTCTCCACATCAATATCAGCTAACTTTGGCAGAAAAGTTTGTATTTCTTATGTCCTTTAATGGAAGCAGTCATTGTACTGCAGCTGTTTCTGTGCCAAATGCTGATACGAGGGCTGCTATTTATATTTGTGGCCTAAGGATGAAAACACAAGCATTTAAAGACAAAATCTATTTTATTGTTTTCCAAAATATTCTCCATGAAGATTTATACACTTTTGCATGCGTTGAAACCAATTTTCAAAGCACTTTTTCCGCTCCGATTTAGGTACTTCTAAAACATGGGTTTTAAATACAGAAACTGCTTTTTCAGGTGTAGGAAACCGTTGTCCATGTTCGAAAACAAAAAGAAGTCATTAGGTGCCAAGTCAGGGCTGTACGGCGGATGACCCATCAATTCAATGTTTTGCCCTGTCAAAAACTCCATTTTTTCAGCCGATCGGTGACAGCTCACATTGCCGTGATGCAGAATGATGCGTCTTTTCTTTGAGTTTTCCCGAAGTTTCTCAAAGACTTCTGGCAAACAAATAGTGGTGTACCATGCCGAATTAACCGTCTTACGTTGCTCTAATGGCACAGTCGCCACATGACCGGTAATGCTGAAGAAACAGGCAGCCATTTGCTTTGATGTGCTTCTTCCACGAACAACTTTGGTAGGATTTCGCTCGTGTTGAAAGACCCATACGGTGGATTGCTGTTTTGTTTCAGGATCATATAAGTATATCCATGATTGGTCACCTATGCAGATATTATAAACTGCTTTTGATGTACCTTGAGCGAATTTCTGCAACGTTTTCTTGCACCAATCAACACGAGCGCGTTTGTCAGGTTATGCGGTATCCAACGTGAACAAACCTTTTTCACATGCAAATGTTTATGCAAGATCTTATTGATGCTTGTCATACTAATCCCTACAGATGCCTCAATCTCGCGATATGTTACATGACGATCATGCTTTATCAGCTCATGCACAGCTGCGATGTTTTCTGGCACAACAACCGTTGTTGGACGACCTTTACGGGATTCGTCCTGGAGTGATTGTCGGCCACGATTGAATTCGTTATACCAGTTTTTAATGGTGCTGTAAGAAGGTGCTTCATTACGATATAAGGAATTAAGTTTATCTGTGCACTGTTGTCGTGTCAGGCCATGTCGAAAGTTATGAAAAATTATTGCACGAAAATGCTCACGACTTAATTCCATTTAATGCTAAGATCACTTTTTCAACCTGCCATCACTAACACTAACAACAATAAAATGACAAAATGTTTTGGTTTAGGTTATGTTTAACAATGTGAAGGTTGCACTGGAAACATCAGCTGGTACCTAGCAACAGTCAGTGTAAGCAGGTCAGAA
Organism: Trichopoda pennipes; assembly: GCA_030448955.1. Classification (NCBI taxonomy): domain Eukaryota; kingdom Metazoa; phylum Arthropoda; class Insecta; order Diptera; family Tachinidae; genus Trichopoda; species Trichopoda pennipes. Next base: position 2,876,927 of record JASKUP010000094.1, read on the forward strand.
ATATAAGTAGCAGCCCTCGTACAGGATAAATGCATTAAATTAGATGGTTCACGTGAAAATTTGCTAAAAATTTCCCTAAATCGTTTCGTTAAATTCGAGTTGCTTTTCCTGCGCCTGAGACCGCTGTCCATAATTTAATAGCTCAATTCAGGACTAATGGTATTGTTGTACAGCAAAGTCTTGGGAATAAGCCTAGAAAATCATTGTCGGCGATCGATACAATTGGCCATCACTAGAGTTACTTTTCTTAACCCTTTGTATTATGGTCTCCATTTGCACGCTTATAAAATTCAACTCCTGCAAGAATTAAAGCCGTCCAAATATTATATGAGTCGAACATTGGTGAATTGGTTGTTTAAAAAAACTGAATGAAAACAAAGCATTTTGCAACTAAATGCTCTTTAATGATGACGCTGGCTCATTTTAAATTAGGCAGTTGTGTAAACAAACAAAATTATCATCTTTTATTTGGGTACGGTTTTCCGTCGACCCTCTTCAAATTTGGTTTGTGAACAAACCGGTTTCGGCTGTTTGCCATCTTCAGTGTTCTTTTCGTACCCTGAAGATGGCAAACAGCCGAAACCGGTTTGTTCACAAACCAAATTTGACGAGGGTCGACGGAAAACCGTACCCAAATAAAAGTAATTTTAACCCCGTCGGAAAATCCAAGCACATATCAAAATTATCATCGCCTATTGGGCTCACAAAATCTATAAACAGTTTAAAAAAAAACTCAAGAAAGTGACCGTATGTTACAGTTTGTGGTCAGGCGGCATTATCGGCACATATTTTTTCGACGCTTGTGCAAATTTTTTGCGTTACCAAACCTTGATAATCAAATTTTTGTGGCCGTAAATGGCTAATGACGTCAGTGACCTTTAGTTTCGGCCAGACTATGCCACAAGCTACACATTTAACCAAACAATTTAGTTATTGCATGAGAAATTTGCTCGTCGCATAATTTTTTGATTTGGCGAAGACTATTGGCCGCATAATTCTTATGATTTAACGACACTAGATTATATTCTATATATTATATTATATTATATTTAGGTGCCCCTGTAGGCTAGTAGGTAGTGTACTAGCTTGTTAGTATGGGGGTTGTGGGTTCGAATCCCAACGAAGACCTTGGTTTTTTTTCACTACAAAATAAAAATTGACTGTCAGTGGGGTTTCTCAGCGATGAAGGCATAGTCACTGGTTGCTGTGCACTCTTTATACGGCAATTAATTTCCGACTATCCTTCTACTTACACCATCTGTTTCATCTCTTCTCTATGCCTTTCCTAAAGAATGTAGCACGGTGCTTGACTAAATAGGCATTGTTGCCTGAAGTGCAACATATTCTGTGTGGCGATCTGAAAAACCGGGTTTACATGAACATACCATTAACACCTGATGCTGTATTGACGAGATAAGCGAAGCAGTGTTGCAATGTATACTTTGAAATTTTGGGAAAAGAGCAGACGTCATCATATTGCATTATTAATTCCCATATTTCTCCTTTAAATAGATATCAGTAAAAATTAAGCTGTATTTTAAGCCAATTTATTTTCTAATTTCAAATTTGCCCACCCTTTATAATTCATAAATCAGGAGCTCAAAAAAAATTTGTTGTTAATAAAAGAATCTTAATATAAAAAAATATTTTAAACGTCCTGATTACAATGTGTTTAAATTTAGTATTTTACTGCTGGTTCCAATCGATTTAAATCCATTTTTTAAGTTTCAATCAACTTTTACCAAATCGGCTTTACATAAAAGGATTTGAAGGTAAATACATCAGCTAAATGCGGCCGATACGAATTTTAAATACGTTCCACACACGGCTAACTCCACCTTTGAAATAAAATGCACATTAAAAACAAATTATGCCGGTGATCCGATCTAAATCGACTTTAACCACTTCATATTATTTATCCCTAAAAACAAAATTTTCAAAAAATTCAAATCTCCGATATTGGGCTAAATCCGGACATAGATTATATACCGTTCGAATCTACTAGTATGGAGTTACTCCCACTATGCCGGTAAATAATTTAAAGCTATTTAAAGTTTATTTCTAATGAACAGTGCAGTTAGCATTTTGTGGAACGTATTTCAAATTTGTATAGAAGGTATTTAACTGACGTATTTCTGTTTCTTTGCTCTTGTTGTTTTAAGTTATTTTTTTTATACGAAAATGTGTTAACATAACAAATTTGATTCATTAACTTAATTAAATAATTCATTAAATTAATTAAATAATTCATTAATTTAATTAATTAATTCATTAATTTGTATTAAAACTAAAATGAGTTTAAAAACTTTAATACTCAAAAATTAAATAATGGGCAGCCAATTATTCATCCTTTTTGTTGGAATATTCGTTTCAAATATTTTACATCACACTTTTTTACACTTTTACTTTGGCGTAATAATTTAATTTTTCAAACGAATGACTGTAAGCTAATAGTAGGTCGCTGCAGTCAGGCAATCCAGCACAAAAACATACATTTTGTTAGATTTTTTTTGTTATAACATAAAAATGAAAATTCAAACAAACAACAACAAAACCAACACAACAAAAACAATTTAAAATTATGGAAGAAAACAATAAATTTTGAATTGAATGAATGCATGAATTCAAATATTATTCCAACAACAACAATAACAACAAACAATAGTTCTTATGGAACATGATTTGGAAAATCATAAAATTTCTTAGAAGGAATCAAAAGCATCTTAGAAAACCATGAGAAACAACAACTTGATTAATAATGCTTTCAAAGTTTTACCCAACGGCTTCAACACTACTTAAATTTTACTGCTTTTTTCTTATTCTTCTTCATCTTCTTCTAGTTGCATATAAAAATAAAAACTACAAACAAAGAACACCATTGTTATTTTAACAAACGCATATTTTTATGTGAAAATAATTGAGGGAAGAATCTATTTAGTAACTGGGTGAGTGTTTGCATTAACAACAATCGATGCTTTTTTTAAGTGCTGTGCTAATTTCGAATTTAAGGTGTGAAATAATGGCTTAAGTGTTAGAAAAACAAAAACAAAAAGGCCACACTAAATACTTAGTTTAACTTAACCAAAACATTAATATGCTGCGTGTTTCTTTTTGTTTTTTTAGTGTTGCAAATTCTTAAAAACCTCCTCTAGCACGTCGTCACACATTCGCTCTTTTCACAAAATTTCGAAACACATTTTGCAACAAAGCTTGGCCTATCTCATTAAAGGTCCAACTATAATATGCATAAGCTGGCTTAAGTTAATGTCAAAAACTGAACGAAAAGTCTGTCAAATGCTTAAGCGAATCATTGAAGTCTTTTACGTGGATATATTGTACTTACATGAATATATTCCTACTTTTGCAAAAAAATAATTTTGTTCTAGATAAATGAAATTTATTAGCAAAAAGGTGTTTAATAATCATATTTTGCATACTTAATACTATCCTTATACAAATTTCTAATTTTTTGGTGATAGTTTTAAGAAAATTACGAAAGAAAAACTACACATACTTATGTCGCTGTATGTATTATTTGGGTCAAAAGTACTAAAAAATGCAACTGTGCGCATCATTGAATTTATAAACAATACAAAATTAAATTTTATTGCAAACTGTTTGTTAAAAAATGGAAAAGAAAATGGCCCTCGTTCCTTTGAATTGTCGTTATAATAAAACGCGTCTCTTTTGTCATATCAGCAATTTTTTTGTTTGTACATTGTCCATTGGAATTTGTTTACTAATGCATCTATAGCACAATGCAAAATCAGCTGTTTCAGTACGGAATGTGCGATCAGTTGCGTACTTTGCTTAAGCAAATGACTTTTGACGAAACTTGATGAAAAGTTTTGTTAAGTACATTATAGTTTGCCATATATGATTATTAGGTATTTGCAAAGTTTTTTAAGTTGGCTTAAGCCAGCATATGCATAATATAGTTGGGCCTTAATCCAGCGTCAAATTTCATATGTCAGAACGTCAGTTGTTCACGTAAACCTGATCTTTCAAATTACCCCGGAGAAAATAATTCAGCGGCATTAAATCGTAAAAACGAGGAGGTACTAAATCGAGAAATTATGCGACCGGGAAAAAATCGTCCCACGGCGTAAAAATCGTCCCAACCTTTGTTCGTATCTGGTAAGGGTGTGAACGATGTTGGTGTAAAGGTGAAGCATGGCCGCGATTATTTTACTCTGATATCAGCTTAAGTATGTGTTGTAAAAATATATTTTGTTAAAAGTTATGTGTCAGCAAAAAATATTAAATAAGTTGCGCGGAATCGGTCATGGGATTATATTTTTCTACCGATTATAATTTCTGTACATTCAATTGTTAGGCAAATTTCCCGTCTTGAGACATATTTTATTGTGGGTTTAGTAGCTAATACTGGCCCAACGTAATATTTACAAACAAAGTTGGCATTTGTGAGAAATTCATTAAACTTAAATATTTATGAATTACCCTCGTAAATTACAACAAATTAAAATTAAATTAAAAGATCTTCTACAAATAAACTTTGAAATAGCCGCATTAAGTGATATTCTTACCAATAATTAGTTAAGGTCTTCTTTACATCACACACACACACACACACACACACACAATCTAATGTTTGTTTATTCATACCGGCAAAACTGTTGTAAAATAATGGGTGCGGTACATGCCAGCAGACTCTTTTTTATGGGCTTTTTGTTTCGAAAAGCGGCACAATTCTAATTGACTATTTTGCTGACTAACTTAGAATATTATTGAAGGTGTTAAGAGTGAGTGTGTGTGTGTGTGTGTGTGCGTGTGCTTTGGCAAAGTATGTCATATACTTCAAGTCATTGGGTGTGCAAACACCAAATAAAATGAACAATAGTCAGTCGTCAATATAACATTTATTGCCAGCATAAATTGTTAAGTGGCAAACAAATAAATAAAAATAGATTTTTGTTTGTTGCTATTTTTAGTAAAAAGAGAAAAATCGATTAATCGATTTACACATAAAAATAAAACCAAAAGGAGTGTGGACATTTTAAAATCATTAAGTCATTATTTTATTTAATATCTTTGTAATTTTATGATTTAAATACCATAAATAACCACCCTTATTCTGTTTGGCAATGGCAACATCGTCGTCGAGTTTGAGGCAACATCAATTTAACACAACATCCATAGTAATTTGGTATTCCCTAACAGTCTTATGATAACGTTGCCAGTTTATCGATCATTTTAATAAAATATAACACACATATCTAATATTTCAATTAGCTGATTCATTTGTGTACTATTTTTGATGAAATTGTTGTGAAGAAAATATAAACTGTGTGAAAAAAAAGTGAACCTAAAATAAATTAGAAATCAAAATAAATTAAAATCAAAATGTTCACCAGATTTGCCACAGCTTCTTCCAAGGGACTCATTATAAGTTGATTAAATATGCCGCCTCCAGTAGTTTTGCATTCCATTTTATTTTTTATCTTTTTTTTACTTTAAATTTTAAGTCGTGCTAAATCTAAAAAAAGAATTTTGTCAAACATGTATTTGTAAAAAACTACATACTATACCTTTTGCCATCCATCACTCGTTCTGGTTGGTGGGCCAAGGGCGTTTAGAGCAGTCGCAACAGTTTCCCATTGTTCCTTAAAATTAGTAGGAACACTGCCGCTTCGAAGTCCCCAGGCAATTATTCCACTAATTTTTCAAATTGGTTGGCGTTTAATTTGAATTTTTTCCATTTTCTATTTTATTTGTACTTTTTTATATTTTATTTTTTTTATTTTTTTCAATCTTATAAAATTTTTGTTTATAACAGCACGACACCATAATTAAAGAACACAATATCAACGGCAATTTAAGGCAACATCAACGTCAAATTGTCTTACAGAATACCAAACATGTATTGCCAGTCAACGATAAATGGCAATATTGCCAAAGACAATACCAATTTACAACTAACAATAAAAAACGACGTCGTCTTGCATTGCCGTCGCCAAACAGAATAAGGGTGAATATCGCTTGTATCGTCATTTATATGGAAGAACAATGAAGAGTGTTAACAATTATCCGGATTAGTTCTTCGAAACGTGAAAATATAGGAAAGATTTACCCTAATTCATTCTAAATTGAAAGGGTGTGAAGATAAATACGTCACGAAATATGTCCTACAGAAATCTGAAATACGTTTCACATACAACTAATTACACTGTTAAAATTAAATGTATATTAAAAATAAACTTTATTGCTATAAGAATTAGAATTTGATTATATTCTATTGAAAAAATATTTAAAAATTTTATAAAAAAATATCGACGGCTCTATTAAAGGTCTAATACGTAATAAATATTCTTAAAAAAAAAATAATATGCAAAAATAGGATATTTTGAAGTGGATAAAGCCGATATTTAGAGAAGACATGAATCGGGTCACCGAAATACTGGGTGTAGTCCAGGACCAGTAGATTGCAACGGTATAAGATTCATTCCGATATCGGAGATATGAATTTTTGAAAATTGACAGTCGGCGCGGCTGCTAAGCGATGAAGGCATAGTCACTGGTCGCTGTGCTGTCCTATACGGCAGTTAATTTCCGACTATCCTTCTACTTTCATCACCTGTTTCATCTCTTCTCTATCCCTTTCCTAAAAAGAATGTAGCATGGTACTTAACTAAATAGTCATTGTTGCCTGAAGTGCTACTTCTCTTAAAAAAAAAAATTATATGCAAAAAAAGGATATTTTTTAGGGGATAATGCCGATATTTAGAGAAGATATCAATTAGGTGTGCGATACCTCTGGTCTTATCATCCCCATTGCCCTTTCTAAAATCTCCCCAATTTTTGTCTGGTATTCATCCGTAGAACCTTCACCAACTCCCCTGCATTTAGAGTCTTTTATTAACTGTTCTGTATGAGCACAGTTGTGTTTCCCTTGTCTGCTTTTGTAACCGAGTTTTCGTTTTAGCTTTCTAATTGTGCTGTGTTCTTCGTTAAGGTGTTTTGTAGATTTGGCCTCTTTCTCTATTATTTGTTTGCAGATGTACCTGGCTTGCTCATCGCTATTGCGACTTCTGCGTCCACAATAGTTTGTTCTATTTCCTTTTTCTTATTGTTTTCTGTGATGTTGTGTTTTAGTCCCTTCTCTAATAATTGAGCCTCTTGGCCCTCCGGGGGTACATTTAGCGGTCTTTATGGAATACTTGACCCTCTAGACCTGTGCTGTAGGGGGTATAAGAGAATGCTAGTCATGTGTTCTGGACCAGGAATTGGGTAGTCTCCAGCTCTTCAGCAAGGAGTAGTGGTTTGCAACCCTGCTTTGAAACCTCTGAAATTGCAACTAGGAAAGACCTGTTGCTAGAATTAGTCCTCGGCTTACTAGGGCGTGAATGACGTTGCATTTCATTTCCAGTGGTTTGACCACCATCTGATTAAGGCTTACAGCCAGGTGCAGATGTAAATCTTATCATGAAATGAGCCTCTTGCTTGCTGATGGTGACCTCTGCTAGATTCAAAAATCTAGTGTGAAATTTGTTATTCCTACGCGTTTTGTTGTTTGTTGGATGTGTTGGTCTCCCGGGTTTCCTGTTCAAAGTTGCGCATTTACGTTTCATTGTCCCCGCGCTTTCTGCCCGTATTTGGTCTAATATGTTCATGAGTACGTCGGTTTGGAGTCGTTCTGTTAGTTCAAGATGAATGTGCAGTATTCTCGAGTCCGTATTTCCCTTTTTGGCGTAAAGGTTTTTGAAAGTCTTTTTGTGCTCTTCCTATTGTCCTTCTGCTTGCCGTGGTGTTGGTTTCCATTCGTATTTTGGCATATTTAAGTGTGACATTCGATGCTATGCATCGTTTGCCGAACCATAATCCATTAAATAGCTCAAAACTGTTGATTCATCCAGAAATGGAATTGATATCGCTCTATATGTCACCTCTGATAGTTGATAAGAGTTGGATTCATCAAAATTTTTATTAGAATCGGTGGTAGAAAAGACATTTGGAAATAAATTACTTATTGTCAGTTCATCATTACATTCTCAATTTTATGACTTCATAATACATGGAAATGTCCTTGATCTATTTTTGGAGTTTACACAAACTTTTGGAAAGTTCTTGGATTCGACTTTTATTGAAGTAAGCACAGTAACACAAGTGATTAATTGAATTGTACTGAGCACTACTAACAGGGTAATTTGATTTTATTTGGGCATAAACTTCAAAAACGTATGCAAGTTTTTCAAACTTAATATCACTAATGGAACTCTTAAACAATCGAATAAAATACTCTTGTATGCAATATTCAATAAGTTTTTTTTAAATTTATCACAATTATGTGAATTATATAGCGACTACTGGTAGTTATGCCCTAATTTTGTGTTTGCGGAAATTAAAAATCATAAGATTGTAAACAATTGCAGGCAGAGACGTAGACAACAGAAAAAAAAAAAACAGTTGGCGGTTTCTTAACCGCAGTTTGCTTAAGTGTGTTGTTTTTTCATTATATTTTTGTGCAACAATTATACAATCGTTTCCAAAAAAAAAAAAAAAATATTAGTATTTGCTTCAAGTTGTTGCAACAATCACGCAGCACTTATTATGTGAAGTGATAAAACAAATTAAGCAAAGCAGCTGAACAGCTGAGTTTTAAAAATGAATGATTTAAATTTCAGTTTAGTGTTGCATAAAGTTTTTGTTGTCGAAGAAAATGGAGTTACTGGGCCTTAACAATTTATAAAATACATGTAAAAATTGTAACGTTTATTGACATAACACATAAATTTTAAACTTATAAATAAATAGTGTTTTTTGTAGAGGTATAAAACTTTGACTTGGCAACACTTTTTTGAAGTATTTTACTTTAAGAGTTTGATTTGCCCTTTCAATATGAATAGACTGACGCGTGCACAACGTTTCCAAATTGTGCAATTTTATTTTCAGAATTAAGGTTCTGTTCAAAATACCTGATCTTGATGAAGCTCATTTTATTTTGAGTGGATAAAGAAATATGCCACATTTGGAGTGTTGACAATCCTCAAGTGTATAAGGAAACATCGGCACATCCAGAAAAACTGACAATTTGACGATGCTAATCAGAACGTGATAACCAATGATTGGTGACTGCTATAGTCATGATTAATGGCTTTAGCGTTCATCAATTAAACAACCATGAAGTGCTGGAGCTGTGGATTCAACGATCTTGGAGGCCACTTCATGGGTCCGATACGTGCAACTATGTGGTTACTATACCATTTCTTCACTAAGTTAGTTGTGATACGAACTGTGTGACATGTTGCTCTGTCTTATTCAAACCTCAGCTCCTGTACATTATGACTGTTCAATCTAAAAAAACGAAAAAAACCAGTAATCATGGCTGTATAGTGATTACTATTGCCTGTAACGTTCTGGCCAGTACAGTGCGGAACAATAATTCCACCAGTCCATAGATTACATCGGGCAGTCGGTATGTTTTTCTGGATATCTCATCATTTACTTGAGGGTTATCAACACTGCAAATACGGCAGTTTTATTTAAAAGCATGAAGCTCATCTCGCTAAACAAAATATCACTCCATCCGATATCCGTACTATCTATTTTGTGACGACTCGACCGCGTACAGGAGAGAGCCAAGAGGCTAATTGGAGACGGTAAGATATCCAACTCTACTGATTCTCTAGAATGGGATGTATTTCACTGTTCTATCGTTACTACAATGGTAAGTGCTCTAATGAAATTAGGAACTTGTTGCCGATACTCGCACGTTTTCACGTTTAACTCGATTTTCGTTGAGAGTGCATGCATTTGTGGTTGATTGGCCAGTGAATCGCACTATGCATTACAGGGAAAATTTGTTTTTCAGCAAAACAGTCCGTATGTGGAGTAAAATCCCTCCGCAGGTCTATTCTGTCACTTTCAATCTGGGAAAGTTCAAATGTCCACAGACACTAGCCCCTCTTTCCTCTTCCCCTATAACCTAATTTCCTAGTTCTGGCACAATGCATGGCATCCTCTGAGTGCTGGTCCGAAAAAAATATGGTTATAAAAATCGAGACTGACGGCAATCAACAACTTGGAAGCGTTGTTCAGACAGACGCAGACTGTACACGTTGAAATGCCAAATCAAACTAAACAGAAATCTCTTGCCAGCTGACAAAATGGCCGAAAGTCAAAAAAGTGTGTCAAATTTTAAAGTCTTTTGACACTATAAAAATACCCTTACATGCCTCACCGCCTCAGACCAGTTCTCTACCCTGTCTACTGTGGGAGAGAGTTTAAAAGAGAGCTCTTATTTTTTGTATTTAAAAAAAAAAAATAATCGTGGCCATTTGCAATTAACATCGACATATTTAATTTTAGATGTTTGTTAATAATATATTAGTTTAAATGTTGCTCTTGTAGCTCATTATAAACAATTATGACGGACAAAAAACCTCAAATTCGCCCACCCATTAAATTAAATCAAAATAAAAGATTTTTTATTTCGAAAAGATGCTGTTCGAAAGTTCTAAAATTTGTTCACCACAACTACATTGTGTTTTTTAGCAGAACAGTCCGTATGTGAAATAAACTCCCTCCTTCCTATCACTTTCAATGTAGGAAAGTTTAAATTAAATGTCCACAAATGCTACTCCCTCTTTCCTCCTCCCCTATAACCGAATTTCCTTGTTCTACGAGAACATAATATGGTTCTTGCGACCATTTTATCTCTAAATGTTACAAATGCACTCTTTTATTTCTTGATTTATATATATATATATATATATATGTGTGTGTGTGTGTGTGTGTGTGTAACCGTAAAAATGCTTAAAATAAAAATGCAGACTTAAATATTTTTAAAAACTTAATGTTGTTGTAACGTTTTAATTAAAAGAATCGAAATAAACAAGAAAAATTTCATGTTTTTGTGTGTTCATTTAAAGGGTTTCCTATTTCGTTTTAACTAAAACAGACAGACAAAAAAGTCTGACAATAAGCAGACGTATACTGTACTGTGACTATGCTATGCTATGCTGTACTATGCTGTACTGTGTTGATGTTTAATTTCCTCTGTATTTCTTTTTGTTTGTATGGAGGCAGCAGGTGTTCAGACTGGTTTTGTTCGTGGCACCTTTAAGAACCAAAGAAAAAGAAATAAATGAAGAATAACTCACCCTCTTAAAAATTGAATTAAATTTCGCAAAGTCAACACATTTAAATCTCAAAAAAAATAAAAATGAAAATAAACAGCTTTAAAAATGCGTTTGTTTTAAATAGGAAAGAGATTTTTCACTCAAAAAGATTTGCTGCTGCATTTGTTGTTGGTTTACTTACAAAGACAACGGTTAAAATAAATAAATAAAAATATAAATTAAAACTAAATAAATTAATTTTCAAAGAAATTTGTTTTCACTACAACGATGAGGTTGAGGTGGTTTATGTTTGTTACAATTTCATTATCTCTCTGAGTTATAAGTTATTGTCTCTTAACTTTCTTTCTCAATAGAAGAATTGTGATGAGTAATTTTAATTTTCTACGAAAAAAACATTTTTTAAAATCTTTTATAAATAATTGTTGCAAACACAAGGTCTTTATATACAAAATTATGTTAATTTTTATTTTATTTTCAATATTGCGCCACACCGTTGAGTGGCATCAAACTACAAAATTAACAGAAAGTATCAGGCGTGAAAACAAAAACGCATATAATGATTCGCTACGCAAAAGGGCGAGATCTTTGTGTGCTAATTTACTAAGGCGTGAAAAAAATCTATATGAGCAGCGTGCTAAGGCTCTTCCCAGGGGTAGCAAGAACTTTTGCTCATTTGCTACAAGAGTATGGAATAATGCTAGTTCTTCAATTCCGACTCTTTTAAAGATTGACCCGTCCAAGCCCGACAGAGTACCCGTTACTATGCCGAAAATATTCTTTCGAGCTTGAGAGATTAAAAAGGTTTTAGCGCATCACAACGTCAGCGCTGTCTTGAAACAGTGCTCTTCGACGGTAGTGCATCCGTTAACAACCCTTTTCAGCCTGTTGTATCATGCCGGTGAATTTCCAAAGTGCAGGAAGGTTGCTAATGTAGCGCCAAAGGGTGAGACTAACAACTTTGAAAATTATCGCCCAATGGCAATTAGTTTTGCACTTTCTAAAGTGATGCAAAGTACGATTATTTTCATCAGCTTACTAAGCGACAGTATGGTTTCCGTAGGGGGCGCTCTACCGGAGAGTTGCTAGCTTTCTTATCGAAACAATTGTGCAACTCCATACATCATTTCGGAAAGAGTAAGGTGGTGCCCTTCAATCAAAACTTGTTGCATTTGGTGTCTGTCATAATTTCTCAAGATTTGTATCAAGTTTTCTTAAGTATCGCACTATACGAATTGTTATAGATGGGATTTCATCAGACCAGTTCAAGATTAATTCAAGGGTACCGCAAGTATCCGTTCTTTCTCCTACCCTATTTCTTATATTTCTAAATGACCTTCTTTGGCAAACTTTTAATCCTATATACTCATTCGCAGGTGACAGCACCATTTAACATTCATATTCATTTGGTAATAAACTGAACCAGTTGCAGGTGACTTCCAAAAGGTAGAACATGAATGATACGCTCAATCACGATCGCGCAACAATCTCGGGATAGGTCCGTGTGAATAGAGTGGATTTTGATGCTCGTAAGACGCAATGTTGTATGCTTACGCATAGATCTGCGTTTGGAAGTGGTGCTGTATTTGTACACTTGCAGATATATGTATTACGGAATTGGAAACTCTTGATGTTCTTGGCATGAAAATTCAGTGTGATGTTCGATGGACTTAACACATTTTTCAGGTTTCTAAAGAACCTTTCAAGTGTATCGGTTTTTTAAAACGGTGTGAGATTTATTTATTTATACCACCTATATCCATCCAAAGATGTAATACAACTCTCGTGTATGGGCCGGTGCCCCAAAGTCTATTTTGGAGTTGCTTGACTGCGTACAAGAGATAGCCAAGAGGCTCATTGGGGGCATCAACGCCCCCAACAATGAAATACAACGTAGGTTGTATTTCATTGTTTTATCGTTGCTACAGTGGTAAGTGCAGTAGGGTATTCAACTCTATTGATTCTCTAGAGCAACGACGCAATGTGGGATGTATTTCAGTGTTCTATCGTTACTGCAATGGTAAGTGAGTGAGTGGTCTAATGAAATTAGGGAACTTTTTCCCGATACTCGCACGTTTTCACATTTTACTCGATTTTTGTTCAGAGCGCATCCATTTATGATTAATTGGGCAGTGAATCGCAGAACATTTCGTCTGTAGAATAAATTCCCTCCAGAGGTCTTTTCTGTCACTTATAATCCAAATCGAATGTGCACAAACACTACTCCCTTTTTTCTCCTCCCCATAACCTAATTTCCTAGTTCTGGTACAATGCATTGCATTAGTGGAGATCATCCTCTGGGTGCTGGTCCGAAAGGGGGGAAATATATATATATATATCGGTAATTGAATTGAATTTAACTTTAAAACAAGTAATTATCCACTTTAGTGTAACCATAATTTGTAATCAAAATTATTCAGACTTTTTTTTTAAATAATAAAATAGTACTAATGATTTGCCCGACTTTGAATGTAGGCCACTGTATATTTAACCTTTGACCCATGTGTTAATGATTTTTCGTGATTCCTTTTACACATTCGTAGCCTGCAGCCATATATTATAAGGAAAAATAGTCTAAAAGTTAAGCCGTGCCAACCTTGTTGCTATTATCATTAAGTACATCTGTCTGTCCACTCAAAATATAGTTAAAAAAAGCAATTTAACTTTAAAACAAGTAAAATTGCTCTTTTTCTATTTTCTCGTTTTTTTTTTTTTTGTAATATGGATTTATTTTGTTGTAATTTTTTATTCAAGTTAAAGCAGAAAAAAAAAATAAAAAAAAAGCAAATGACATTGACCATTTTAAATGAGCTACAACAAAAGTGAACGTTTATAAAAAGGTGACACGCACACATTAAAATAAATTTAATAATAACACACATATTCTAATTCCATTTAAAGTACTTTTTATTTTCTTGTTTTATATTTTAATTAAGTAAAAAATGTTTTAAAATGTAATGGACATGCAATATTTGTAATAAAAAAACGGTTAAAAATGCTTTAGGAAAGGGTGTACTAATTAGGGTGGGCAAATTTGAGGTTGGGAAATATATTGGCTTAAAACATACACTTTAGACACTTACTTACTTTTAAGAGACTTATCCGCCAATTTAATTTATTTCACCAACAAAAATCAATATAGAGCACATTTTGCAACAAAGCTTTGTCCGTCTCGTTAATGCAGCGCGGGATTTGTGGGTTTGTGGGTTGTTCAAATAAATCCGATTTTTCAAATGGCGGCAGAAGAAATAATGTACCCGTGTTAAATAACAAAAACTAAATTGACGTCACCAAATCGAGAAATTTCGCGACTGCGACTGCGACTGCGAAATTTCTCAGACAATAACGAAATTGTTTGAGTGGCAAAGGCCGGCGATGTCAACATTAGCCAATTGTGGCCATAAAAACTTGGTTATCATGGCTTAGTAGCGCATAGAATGTACAGTTACAGCGTTTTCTTGCTCATTTTCGAAAAAGCATGCGCCAGTGATGATGCCTAAACACAAACCGCAGCATACGTTCATTTTCCTTGAGTGTAATGGCTTGTCAAGGATTGTTTGTAGATTTTGTGTGTGCCATATGCGAATATTTTGTTTGTTTACATAACCGCATAATTGAAAATAAGATTAAACTTTATTCGATTAAACCTCTATTCGATTAAACCTTATGCGATTAAACCTTTTTCGCTTAAACTTTATAAAATTAAAGCTTATTCGATTAAACTTTATTCTATTAAAATTTATTAGATTAAACCTTATTTGATTACAGCTTCGATTAAGCCTTATACGATTTAACCTTTTTCGATTAAATTTTATTTGATTAAATCTTGATCGACTAATTGATAAAATTTTATTCGAAACAAAAAAAAAATTACATAAAATAGAAAAAAAGTTGGAGTTCTTGTTGGAGTTACTATTCGAATTAACTTATTCGATTAAACCCTATTAAAGCTTGAAAAAATGACTTTTTTGGTAATTTTTTTTTTACAGCCGGTTGGTTGGCTTTACTTCTTGGACATGTTGAATTTTATATTTATATAAAATAGTCCATAAGTGCTAGTTAAGCGAATTTAGTAATGTTTTTGAATTTGTCACCCTGCAGCTGTTCACTGCTGACGTGCCATACCCGGATTTTATTCGGGTACAGCTTGATTGTTTTTAAGCCCTTTGATAATGGTGACGGAATTGTGAATGTGGGTCATTGTTACAGGAACGTGATAAAATAATGTTTATTGAATCTCGATTAAAGAATATAAACGGATGGGTTTAGCAGGTCGCCGCCATCTGCTACACTACGGACAAAATAATTGATTTGTTGCAGCATTAGTTTTTTCAGAACAGATCATTTTCAGAATACTACTGTCTAAAATCCACCACTTTAGAGTTTTGTAAAATTTTGGGCTTGTGTGTATTAAACAAAAACTTCGTCCAAGATGATGAGCAAAAGGGCCGTAGTGGTCGATGAACATTTACAAAAAGTCTATAGACTATTTCATTAATAGAGCATTGAAGCCCGGCCTCAAAACCGCAAAGCTGGCACATTTTACACCATTAGGCTGCATCTTAATGGAAACAATATGGGTTTTTAACACTCCGGGGCAGTAGTCTTGATAACTACCTTCCATATCCTGACATTGTAGCGGCAGAAGTCATACAACCTAGCAGAGGCCTGAAACTGAGAAATAAGGACCCCTTTGAAGACTTTTTCCGTTTGATGATAATGCCCTTTGGGGAGTAACTTGGTGGCTGTGGTGTTAACCCAAAACGCAAAGGTGTAGCGTTTTCTTATCCGATGTGCTGTTACATTCTCAATAAAATGTCCCTAATGGTGCGGCTCGCGAGCACCTGCTTGCGGTGTCTATGAAGTTCGAACTCGGAGTATCGCTGTACGCCTCAAGAGCATTATATTTATACCCGACCGTGGTGTTGGGCCATCTTGGTAAGTACAGATATAAATCTTGAGCCCAATATGCGGTTAATGTTGTTCAATGAAATAGTGCACTCTTATTGAGACACCCTTTAACGATTGCAGACTAATTTCATTTTAAAGTTGTACAAATTTCTTTTTACTGCATTTAACAAAATTAGTTCAACTCCAAACTACATTTGATCAGGCATTTATTTATTTAGTGCGGCATTATCGATTTGTCAGTAATGACATGAGGTGAGATTATTTACGTGTCCTAAATATTTTATTTTATTATTTGTTGTCAACGGTTAAAAAACCGATAAAAAGCAATTTCTCTTACGAAACAGAGTGTTACTAATTTCACATACAAAATAATTCAAGTAGAATTCTAAGTGAGAAGTAAGTATAACGTCTGGACCATTTTTTATAACTTCCCTCTTGGCGTAAACGTGTCCAGGAAATTAAAGTGAATTTAAAAACTCTTTGGGAAAGTTGTCTACGTCATCCTGGATTATAACGGTGTCTACTGATGATTTGAAATAAACAAACTGTCTCGGAAGAAAATTGTAAATCGTCGCGTTGAGGTTATCGTCATCATTACATTTCGCCGCCAATATTAAAATACGCTGAATAAGCGGCTATTTTAAGTCTGCAATATGATGAACAATATAAACAGATATAATTTTTCTATAGAAAATAATCGACAGATATAATTTTTCTATAGAGAATTATCGACAGATATAATTTTTCTATAGAAAATTATCGAGAGATATAATATTTCTATAGAAAATTATCGACAGATATAATTTTTCTATAGAAAATTATCGACAGATATAATTTTGCTATTTCACTTCATAAGCACATATAAAAATTTGATAACCAAATGAGAATTTTAAACAATTGACATCAAATGTTTTACAACTAGGAACATTTTGTATGGGAAAATTAAATTGTCGTTTTTGGTATTTCCCATTATTTATTATTTATATTTCTCAATGTTTAAACTTTACCTGGACTTTCATTAATAATTCAAAACAAAAATTTGCCAAATCGGTCCAGCCGTTTTCGAGTTTTAGCGAACTAACGAACGGCAATTCGTTTTTATATATGCAAATAGTCATTTAGGGAAAATAACGAAGCTGGCCTTTCTTGACCAGTTTTTCAACTCGCCTTCGTTCCTGATCAGAGTATGATCGGGAGTATCGATTTGATTGCCACGCCTCGCAAAATACAACAGAGTTTTCCTCCAGTCAGGCGGTGTGAGATCGTAATTCTCAATTTTTGCTTTCATAGTAAAGTCTTGTATAGTTATTCGTAGGCATCAACAACCGATATTATACAGTCTGAGATTCTCGTTGTAAAAACAACAGTTTAGGTCCTCTCTTTGGCAGGTGAAAGGGTGCGTAGGATAGTTGTGGAAATTTACACAATTGATAAAATTGGGAGAATCCTTTTTTACAAGCGAATTGTATGAAATAGCATTCAACATATTCAAAGCCTCACTCCCCCCCGGCGGCACGCAGTCAAGATTACACCCACACTGATACCACGGGAACCAGTTGTCCGCAGGCCTACTGCCCTATTGCTGGTTATTGGTGGAGTCCTTTGTGGTGACTGTAGTATAAAAAGGATGCTATTTAAAGCTTCCGATAGAGGTGTTACCGAATAGAAAGGGTAACATACAACGTTCGATGTTACGGGTGTAGTATGATGTGGAGTGCTGCTTCGCTCTTAAAAATTGCTACTAGGGCGTGTATGCACCTAGGTATTTATGCGCCATGGGGCGCCGATGTTCGCGTTTCTAATTGCCCAAGTGGTAAGAATACCGTCAGATTAGGGCCAAACGGCCAGGTGTTGCCGTTAACCTTATCAGATCGCTTCAGAACATCAGTAGGTTTTCAAACAGCCAATTCACAAACGTTCGATGCAAACAATGATCGGTTAGTTTTAAATCTTGAACGTGTTAAACTATATAAGCGTATAGGCGAAGATCTTTTTGCAAAATGTTGCGCAAAGTGACTCTAGCGATGCTCAATTATCGCGAACGTCGGCAAGTTGATATTCCAGTCTCATTCTCAACACTTTGGTTTAGAGCGGTTATGCTTGCATCACTTCGAGTGGTCAACAACAATAACTTGAGCCTCGAATTTAGTTAATAAATTATGCATAGCTTTCTCAAAAGGAGCCTGATTATGAGGAAAATCTGCTCAAATTTCAGGAAGTGATGAATTTTTCATCATTTTGATAGTAAATTTTGGACACTAAAATTCTTTGCTTAAGAGTGTAATGTTTAATCGTTAAAATTTCCCAACTTTTTACCAAGTAGATATTAAAGGATGATAGCTCAACTCTTGACATTTAAACATTTGACAGACAATTTACTTGCTAACCTCAAATTTGTCAGGAGACATTCTAATTTCGATATTCTAGTTCCGACATTCTAGTTCCGACGTTCTACTTTCGACATGACTTGTTAGGTTTTCTTTACCTGTAGGCCCTGTGGGCTAGTAGCTAGTGTACTAGTTTACAAGACTGGGGGTTGCGGGTTCGATTCCCAACAAAGATTTTGTTTTTTTTCACTACAAAAATAAAAATTTACTGTCGTAGGGGCTGCTCAGTGATTGTCACTGTGCTGTCCTAAACAACAGTTAATTTCCGTAATTACCGCCTGTCTCATCTCATCTCTATCCCTTTTCTAAAGAATGTAGCACGGTACTTGACAAAATAGGCATTGTTGCCTGAAATGCTACTTCTCTTTAGAAAAAAAAAAGAAAAACAAAAAAGAATATGTTCGAAGCTCAAGTTGTATTTGTCATCGCACATGTTTTGATGCTTTCAATAAGGCCGATGATATTGCTGTTGTTAGGCAACAGATGGCATTCCTTGAAGATGTAACTATCAAAATTAAAAAGTGATGTTTAATGGAAGGCAACGTTATGCAAAAGAACTGGTCTGACCATGCGGGCATGTGTGAACATGTGCAAACAAAAAATTGTTTGATGGCACGAAAAAAATGATGAGTCGTCAACATAACTTGTATGGCGTATTAAAACGAAACTACCCCAGACAATGTAAATTTAAAAAGGCGCCATACACGAAATTAAGTTATAAAATCAACCAAATATTGAAATAAATTTATAAAATTTATAAAATTGTAAAATTCCAATTGCGAGTGAAATTAATTCAATTATAATATTTATGCTGGCTTCTATTCTCAATTGTTTCATACTTTTTTTCTTCCATTTTTAATGCTCATAGAAATAATCCATCCAGTGCTTGATTGTTGTTTGCTCATTTCTCCCCTTTTGTTTGTTGCAAGTCAATCATCCAACAATATTCGCATATTAAATTGCATACAATTGTTTGTTGTTTTGTTTGTGTGCAACGTTGGTGTTATTTGATCTGATTAGTTTGGAAATATAATATAAATTGTGCATATTACTTAAAAATACATACACAGATATGTATGTATATATGTGTGTATGTATGTTGTATGTATGTATATATGCATGAATGCATGTTGTGTTTGCATTTACTTCATGGTGTGGGTACCAAAAATATTGTTCATTTTAGTATTTTATCTCTTTTCCCTCATATTAATTTTTGCATTAAAATGTTTTTAACCAGCGCGCTGAGTTTCTTTTTGCAACTGAGCAAAACTTCTTCAGCCAGAAATGAAGAACAAAAGATTTGAGTATTTTTTTTCATTTAAACTTGATATTTTAGCGGATGCTGCTGTACTGCTAAAATTAAAGATTAAATTGTTTGTCCAACAATTTGCCAGAGACTAAAAAAAATAACAAATAAAAATATTTTTATAGTATTTAATTTGGTGTTTTAGTAGAGGTGCAGAACTTTGAAAGCAACGATGAATTTTTGAAAGTGACATGAAGTTTACTTTATTCGAAAGATATTTTGCGGGGATTATAATTAAAATTTTACCTTTAGCATATGACTGCCAGCGAGCTGTCTCGCACATAGTCTATTCGGAAGGTACAATTTTCAGTGACTTCCAACATTCCTCGCCGTGTGTTGACAATAATGCGGCGAATATTGTACTCCAAGTGGTCAATCGTTTCGAGCTTATCGGCATATAGATCAGCGACTCCACACGTCGCTACGAAATAGACTCTAGCAGGATTAAATTTTACATTCTGGAGATCAGTTCTCGAGTCCGAAACGTTGAACTATGCGGTTACCAAACGTTTCCTTCAATAAATCAATTATTGGACGGAGCTCATACACATCATGATCATTCAATTGATAAGCAAAAATTATAATTTAACTATGACCACTACGGTTGGCTCGAACGTAGTCTAATCTGAGGATTTAATTTTCGATGAATTATTTCAAAGTTTGCGGTCTTATATCATCAATAACGCTCCAAGTATTTTCGTCTAAGTGGTCAGTCGTTTCGTGCATATCGGCGTAGACTAGCGGCTGCACATATCCCCCCCAGAAAATAGTTTAACGGCGTAAAATCTCACAAACTTGGAGCCGAACCGTAAAACTACGGTTGTGGCCGTATATCGTCAATAACACCGCGAGTGTTTTCCACCAAGTGGTCAATCGTTTGGGCTATGCGGTTACCAAACTTTTTCTTCAATAAATCAATCACATGACATATTGCGCCGTCCTTGAATTGATGATAATATCGGTAATAGCGGTCACCATTAAATGTGACGTTCTGGCCAGTAACGTTTTAATAGAAGTGCGGACCTATGACGCTACCAGTATCTCACCAGTCGGTTGCTGAAATTGCAAATGTAAATCGCTCGACAGTTGACAAAATAGTAGCCAGTTAAAAAAGTGCTGCCAGCTTAAAATGCTATACCCCTAATATATGTGAAAGTTAAAAAACTTTACTATTTTTTTTTTTTTTTAGTTTAATCCAGAAATTAAAATAAAAAGTGGGAAAGCCTTTAATTTTGTTTCTTTATTTAGGCGAATTGCCAGGCATTTAGATTTTGGAACATAAATTCAGCATTATTTGACCAGAACAAATTTCAACAAAGCGGGTCTACAGGTAGTCTAAAGATATCTTTGCATGCTCGGTCAATTCGTTCTGCGAAAAACCTTTCTGCTTTTCATACGAGGGCTGCTATTTATATATGTGGCCTAAGGATGAAAACACAAGCATTTAAAGACAAACTCTATTTTATTGTTATTAAAAATATTCTCCATGAAGATTTATACACTTTTGCATGCGTTGGAACCAATTTTCAAAGCACTTTTTCCATTCCGATTTAGGTACTTCTAAAACATGGGTTTTAAATGCAGAAACTGCTTTTTCAGGTATAGGAAACCGTTGTCCGTGTAGTTTTTTCTTGATGTTCGGAAACAAAAAGCAGTCATTAGGCGACAAGTCAGGGCTGTACGGCGGATGACCCATCAATTCAATGTTTTGCCCTGTCAAGAACTCCATTGTTTCAGCCGATCGGTGACAGCTCGTGATTGTCGTGATGCAGAATGATGCGTCTTTTCTTTGACTTGTCCCGAAGTTTCTCAATATATAATAGAAATATAAATAGCAGCCCTCGTAATAGAGTGACAAAAGAATCGTCAACTACGACTCCTGGTTGTTATGAATTTACACGGTTACGAGATCGAATTGACTCGAGAGCTGAAGCATGCATATCATTCGGCCTATCGGATTCGTTAATGGCGATGCATCCACAAAGAGTGATTTTTTTTTTACTTTAAAGAGAAGTAGCACTTCAGGCAACAATGCGTATTTAGTCAAGAAATGAGACAACTGGTGAAAGTAGAAGGATAGTTACGGAAATTAACTGTCGCATAAGACAGTACAGCGACGAAAAACCATGCATGAGCAGCCCCACCCGACAGTAGTGAGTGAAAAAAACAGCCAAGGCGGCGGTTATGGGCTGGCGGCATTATTTGGCCGCACTTCTTCGAAAATGAGATCGACCAAATAGTTACCGTGAATGATGTTCGCTGTTGCGCGGTAAAAAGAAGCCCATTATCATCGCCCTTGGCACCCTTGGACATCTTTCTTTGGGGATATTTAAAATAAGAAATGTACGTCAATAAGCCAAGTTCAAGAGCTAAAGGATGAGATAATTCAGTGCATTAACGATATTAAGCCTCAATTATGTCTCAGAAACATTGAAAATATAGATTATCGGTTAAAGGAGCATTTCGCCAATATTTGGATTAAGATAATTCTCTGAAAATAATTTTCTCATTTACAATTAATAATGGGCTTTTTGGTTGGAACACCCTTTACGTTATTGAGGACATTATTCTTTATTATTATGTTTTTAAGCTTGCAGAACAACAAAATAAAATTTTCCGCATAATAACACAAAGTCAGAAAACTTTTAATAGCGAATAAAAAAGTCGAACTCGTTTACATTTTTTTTTGTTTTGTTTTAATAATATTCTAAATTTAGTTCCTCCGCTTAAACATTTTCTTTGTCAGAAGGCATTTCATGCCTGTTAGGCTTACTTTTGTCTGGTCTGATTAGGTGTGTGTGTGTATGTGTGTGAATGTGTGCGTGTGTGTGACTTTTTGCAAAATCATGCCAAAACCTAGTTCACATGCACTTAATCGTTGTTTGTGTTTTTGCTTTAAACTTTAATGAATGAAAAACTTTTATACGACTTCATTCATTTAGCAGTTTAAAAGATAATAAATAGCATATTCTATATTTAATTAAATAACCACATAATTTCATATTTTAAATAATTTTTTTTTATCTTATTTACAGCACTGACGGTTCAGAATCCCCAACATTAGCGGAATCAGATGCAGATGGACATGAAAAACCACGTGTTAAATATGGAGAATTAGTTATATTAGGGTAAGTGAATACAACATAACATATTCAAATTAATAACATAATACAATTAACAAACAACAAAATCAACAAGAAAAACAAAAAAAAAATGAATAAAATACACAAAACAAAGCCCAACACTGTAAAAAATAATTATCTTTAAATGGTTGATTTTTTTTCTTTAATAAAAAGAAAAATTATCGCTTTTTATTTTGTTTTTTATTTTATTTGTTCTGTGAACTAAACAATTTTAAACGAATTAAATTTGTGTTAACTTACAAAGGGAAAAAAATACTATTTACTTTGTTTTTTTTTTTAAATTATTTAATCTTTTGCTTGCTTTGAAATAAATGAATACAGCGAATTGTGTCTAATTAAAATTCATACAAAGACCATTTCAACCAACGCACTGTGGCACGTATTTTGAGAAGGCGGACAAAAATAATTTTTTTATGAGTAATAATCATTGTACCTCGAAAACCAAAATATTACATTTCGACCTCCCCCCGGGGGCACATTTATCGGTCTTTATAGAATACTTGACTATTTAGACCTGTGCTGCTGGGGGGATAAGGGAGCCAAGTGCCCTGAAGTCAGCAGGGGTACAACTGGAAGCTCCACGTTATTTCCACGGGAATCAGTAAGCCCCAGAGTTTCCGTTAATTGTCTCTTTAAACTTTTAGCTGTTTCTCTGACTGATTATTGAGCTTGCCCCTTCGGGAATATCGTGGTGGTTGTGGTTTTGTGGCCCCTAGCATGAATGATTATGGTGGCCAGGATCTTCTCTCCTTTAATCATACCTACCTGGTGAATGATCTAGATCCAGGGAGCATGGTAGTCACGTGTTCTGGGCAGGAGTTGGATAGTCTCCAGCTCTTCAGCAAGGAGTAGTGGTTTGCAGCCCTGCTCTGGAACCGCTGAAATTGCAACTAGGAGGGACCTGTTGCTAGAATTAGTCTGCGGCTTCCTAGGACATGAATGACGTTGCTTTTCATTCACAGTGGTTTGACCACCATCTGATTAAGGCCCACGGCCAGGTGCAGATGTAAATCTTATCACGAAATGATCCATTTCGACCATATCACACCGAACAGGTTGATCCAAAATGGACTTTCTCTGTATTTAGCCAAATTTTTAAATGTTTTAAAAGATTTTGATACAAAATTTTGTATGATTTTACATGTGTGTGAGTAGTATAAGTATGCGTAGTAGAAAAATGAGTATGAGCATTAGAAGCATGAGTTGTATTAGTATAAGTAGTAGTATGGGTAGTAGTAGAATGAGTATAAGTAGTAGTATGAGTGTAAATAGTGGTAGTATGTGTATAAATAGTATTAATATGAGTATAAGTAGTGGAAGTATGAGTAGTAGTAGTATGAGTAGTATTAGAATATGAAAAGTACTAGTGGTAGTATAAGTAGGAGTTGTAGAAGTATGATTAGTAGTAGTGTGAGTGGTATAAGCATGAGTAGTAGTGCAATGAGTATGAGTAGTAGTAGTATGATTAGTAGTAGAATGTGTATAAGTGGTGTGAGTGTGGGTAGTAGTAGTAGTAGTAGTATTATAAGCATAAGTGATATATGAGTATTATTAAGATGAGAATTAGTAGTGGTAGTATGAGTAATAGTAGCATAAGTAGTATTGGTTGAGTATGTGTAGTAGTGGCTTGAGTATGAGTAGCAGTATTATGATTATGAGAAGTAGTAAAATGATTATGAGTAGTAGTAGCCTGAGTATGAGTAGTGATAGTATCCTCATGAGTAGTAGTAGTATGAGTATAAAGTCTTTGTGTTCTCCAGAAATTTATTATACTCTTTTTAAATAGAAAACTCCATATTGCTCTAGAAACTTCGACCTAATAGAAAATTTTCACCATTTTGTGGTTCGAACCTTTTTCTACACCGCAATACATGCGCTGGGTTGCAGCCCATGGGCTCTAGAATAATTTTTCTGATCCAAGGTCTGATGTTTTCTTCACAAATTAATGACTACATAAGATTTGAAAAACCAACTTTTTTCTGCACAGCTTCGCAACGTTGTTTTTTAAAGCATTTTGACATTTTAAAACAAATCTAAAGGCATACACTTTTTATCAAATCGTCTTCTCTTCTTCGACTCCGCCCATAAAAACAAAAATGTTAGAGGAAGTAAATATAAAATATATTTGTTTTTTAAATGAAATTTCTAGAAAGGAACCTATCAATTCTTTCTCGATTTGTCCATAGATATTACTTGGACATGATAATTTTATTATTTTTTTTATTAGTTATTAACTTCAAGTACAATACTATACAATTATCGGCAAAGCGCTCCCTGCAATAATTATAATATATAATATGTAATATTAATCTTATGGGGTTTTAAGTATTTTAGTAAACTTGGAGAAGCCCAAGTATTCTTTACACGATGAATTGGAATAATGATATTCTAATTATTAATTTCTAGTTAGCAGGTTACTTAAAATTAAATTTTTTGCTTCCAATAAAGTCTACATGTTGTTCAGTTTTTTCAATTCTACATTTTGGAAAACTTAAATTTTTCGAATCTGTATCAGCTTATAACTTTAGGGCCAAAACATATTTTAAAACCTGATATTCGTGAGTTCCCTAAACGGGAAAAATTGTTTTACAAATGACCCGTTGTAAACAAACTGTGGGATATAATGTTGATAAATTATTAACTATTTCTAGAGCTTATTTTGCATACGTTGAAGGGATTTAAACATAAAACTGTTCTTATATAGGGCTGTCGTATAACTAATATGCGAATGTATAGGATACTGATCATCATCAGTTAATTTATTTTTTAATTTATATAACACACCAATAACTGCAGCAATTTTCCTCTTAATATATTTTATGTACAAAATTCACGAAAGTTTGCTTTGTAGAGTAATTCCAAGATACTTTACTGAATAAGTTACCTCCAATGTTGGGCCAGTCATTTATACCGTAAAAAAGTTAGTCCAAAACCTACAAGTTTTGTTTTGCCTGGATATGAGTGCAAGACGATAATCAACCTTATAGCGCATAGCGCTTGATTATAAATAAAATTGATTGTGCGTAATAATATATTATTTATAACATTCTTTAGCAACATGTTTTAACACTACACTTTTATACTAAAATTCAACTAAATATTAAAATGTATTTTCAATCCTTTACAACGTTTTTTTATTATTGGTCGATTTTCATGTTTAATGGCAAAAAGTAAAGACCAAATTCCCATCTACTTAACCAATCCATTAAAAAGTTATAGATTTTTTAGTGCTTTCTCGTGACATGGTCCACGGTGCAACGTATGAAAATATTTCAAGGGGTCGGCTTAAAAACTTAAAGACATTATACTACGCACCTAAAATATAACATTGAGAGAAACATAAGCGTTTTAAAGAGACATATTAACACGAAAACACGAGAACAAACATAAACAATTATTTCAGCAAAATGTTGTCTAACAAAAAAAAAAAAAAAAAGAAAGAAATGCCTTTTCTAATCGATTTGAATACATTGACTTTAAACGGGCCAGTATAGTTACGAATCAGATTAAAGGGAATGACAAAGGGGGGAAAATTTTTACATAAAAATGAAAATAGCAATATTGCGTTTTTTAAGCGGATAACACCACGTGTTGACATTAAAGACAAATATTATTTTTATAATGGGCTGGAAAGTACATATATTTTCTTTTGACAAGTTCAGTTATACCAATGTTAAGTAGAAATATGTGAATTAATAATAGAATATGATGTTGGGCAAATGTCCAGCGTCGTGACGTCTGCTGTTTTCACGTCAATGCAGCAAAAAACTTTAAATCATAAAATTTCTCTATCAAAATTTAAGCAACTTTTCCTTATAATCAGGCTGCTTCTAAGGTGGTTGTGTGTAATATAATTATTTAATTCGTGGCTCGAGGTAGAGACCATAGCGATGCTAAGATAGCTGCTGTACAGCAAAGTGTTGTGAGTAAACCTGGAACATAAACTTATCGACATTTTTAATAATTTGGCCATCACTAGAGGAACTTTGCGCAACATTTTGCATAAGATCTTCATCTTCCTTTAAAATTTATAGCCGACCGACCATTTTTTGCGCAGAATGTTTGTAAATTGGCTGTTTCAAAAACTGAACGAAAAAAAAGCATTTTTCAAAAAAAACATTTTTCGTGAGGAGACTCTCTGTTCCAAAGGATTCACAAAACAGTCCTCGCAAAACCATTACATCCAAAGAAAGTAACCGTATCATTGGCCCGAAAATAAACAACAAAACGCCGGTGGCCTGAATTTCTTGCACTACGAAACCATGATAACCAAACTTTTGGTAGGCTTATGTTGACATCAGTGACCTTTAGTTTTAGCAAGATTGCGCCGCAAGAAACACCCAAACATTTCAGTTATTTCATGAAAAATTTCCCGGTCAAATAATTCCCAGCTATGTCAATTGACCATCTCGTTCTTGTGATTTAATGCCGCTATATTGTTTTCTCTGCGGTCAGTTGAAAGATCGGGTTTACGCTAACAATGCACAAACAACTGAGGTATAAAAGTTGAAAAAGGTGCTTCAAGATTTTATGAAAAACGCTGACGTTTGGCGATGTGCTGGAGGTGGACATTTGCCCGACAATATATTCTATTGAAACTCCAATATTTCTACTTTAGAGTGGTATCAATAGAACTAAAGTTGTCAAAGAATAGTGTGTTATTTAAGACAATATACTTCCTAACCTTAGATTTGTCCAGCCAATATGAGCAAATACCAGTTTCAACGCTAGAAGAAGCTACTGCCAATATAGCACAGTGTCGAAAACGTCATTCAAGGAATTTAATCTTCACACCATCCAATAACATCAGAAAATCCTGCCCATGGTGATCGCAATCGATTTTGCATTGAGGGCGCTATTCCAAAATGAATTTGGGCGTCGTTTTGGTTAGACAAAAGTTATCAACAAATCTATAATATAGAATGATTTAGCGGTTTCAGTTTTTGGAATATTCTCTAATTATTTTATTCATGTCTGCCCTTTGACTCAAAGCTTTTCTTTAAAGCTTTGGCTGGAATCAATAAGCAGTGTAATATAAAATAAACAATACTATTCAGCAGTATTTTTCGATGCAAAAGCATGGCATAGTGGCATTTTCTATAAATTAATACATTTGACTCCCGCTCTATTTTACTTCCTTGTCAAGTACAATCTAAGTGATTGTAGCTTTTAACTCAATATTAATAATGAAGATGTAGAAATTGGAATCATTAAGGCAGGTGCGCCGGAAAAAAACCTTGTTTAGACCGACTCTGTATGCGTACTTTACTTCTCATATACCGACAAACAACGATGTCATAGTTAAAACATAGGCTGATGATACCGCTCTACTAGCAGCTAACGAATTGTCAACCATCATTTCATCAGAAATTATTCAAACTTAGATTGACTTTGTGAGTAATTGGTTAAATTGAACTGAATGCAATAAAATCTACCCATGTCACATTTACACTTCAAAATGAGGACTGCCCTTCGGCTAAGTTAAATAGTGTTTAATTATGGGAAACCTCTTCCTACTCGAACATTGATAAAATTCTAAATTATCAATTGAAAATTCTTAGATCTGTAATAGGTGGTCCTTGGTATATTAGAAACTCTTCAATTCACAATGATTTTAATATTCCAAATATGATCACAAATTAAGTTTCTTCGATCTTGTTTGCCTACTGAAAAACCCCCCGGGAGTACATATATATGGTCTTTGTAGAACTTCGACTATCTAGACATAGTGTAACTGGGGAAAAAAGGGAGGCCAGTCCCCTGAAGGCAGCAGGGGTCAACTGGGAACTCCACGTTATTTCCACGGGAATCAGTGAGCTCGCAGAGTTCCTCTATTTGTCTCTTTAGACATTTAGCTGTTCTCTAGCTGGTTATTGCGGTTGGCCCCTATGTGGGAGAATCGTGGTGGTTGTGGTTTCGCGGCCCCATATCAGGTCTTTTGTTTAATATGGTGGCCAGGAACATTTCGCCGTTAATGACGCGCTAGGTGAATGATCCAGTCCAGTGAGCTTGCTAGACATGTGTTCTGGACAGGAGTTGGAAAGTCTCCAATTCTTAAGCAAGGAGTGATGATTTGCAGTCCTGCTCTGGAATCATCGAAGTTGCAACTAGAAAGATCTGTTGCATAGAATTATAGCTTTGGCTTCCTAGGACGAGCATGACGTTCCAAATTATGCAGTGGTTTGATCCACTATCTGATTAAGGCTTCATGGCCAGGCGCGGATGTAAGTCTAATCACACGTTACCTTCTGAAATATTTAATGTTCTTCTGGTTTTAAAATGTAACTCACTGAGGCAAAAGGGATATTCATTTCACAGTCATTAAGTTATTAATGCAGTCAACTAGATAAAACGAATGATGCAGAACTTCTTATTTTACTTCAGTATACTTTAATATATTTTTGTGTATTTTACTATACTTTAGTATACTTTTTACTATTGTATTTCTTAGTATACAAAGTATACTAAGTATAATTTTGTTTAATTTAGCATATTTTTGTTTAATTTAGCATATTTTTGTATGCTTTAGTATAACTTTTTATACTTTAGTATACTTTTAAATACTTTAGTATACTTTTGTATTCTTTTGTCTGCTTTTGGAATACTTTAGCATACTTTATACACTTTAGTATTCTTTTGTAAACTTAAGTATACTTCGTTTCCTTTGTCAGGTTGGCTGCATTAATAATTTAATGGTCACATATATTTTAACACGCTTATATCTCGGTATACCATATGAGATATCTCTATTGTGTCTGAACATTAGTAATAATTATATAAAATTATATTTTAAAGCTGAGCTGTAGGCTTATGGTACCATTACCTCTATTAATAGCAACTTATAATTTTTATTCTAGGATCAATAGTATAATAAATAAAGAAATTAAATTAAACTAATTAAAATTTGATGTTCTTAAGGAATTTTCGCAATATATTTCTATGATATACTTCTATACACTTTACTTGTTCTTTTTATAACATCTGTGACTAGTTGGAATTTTTTCTCTATTTACTTCTTTTATTAAGTATTAAGTAATGGGTTAATCAAAACCCTTGATAACTCTCTACCTTTAATGATTATTCACCTGATAAACTGATTAAAAAGCGAAACCTTATTATTTCAATACCCTGGT
Source organism: Trichopoda pennipes (assembly GCA_030448955.1). NCBI lineage: Eukaryota > Metazoa > Arthropoda > Insecta > Diptera > Tachinidae > Trichopoda > Trichopoda pennipes. Next base: position 2,906,903 of record JASKUP010000094.1, read on the forward strand.
AATTGAATTTGTTTATTGCGTCGTAAAGATATTCGTTTTATTTTATTTATTATAAAGACTCTGACGTACAATTTGCATAAACAAAAAAATAATAATAAATTTTCCAAAAATTCTCTACAAGAGTTTTGTTTTCATGACGCACAAAACAAAAATTGTTAATTTTTTTTTTAACTAATCTAGTGTTATTAGTTATTGTCACAGTCGATAACTTATACATTTTGTATGGCATTCAAATTCGAATTTAAAAGAAATTTTTTTTGTCGTAATTTTCTCGCTCATTGCTGCAGCACATTAAAGTGTCATAAATCTCGTTAACAAAAATGTCAATTACATATCGTCATTTTAAAATGTTATTGTTAAAATTTGTATTTATGTTTCTGTTAAATTGTGACAATGCAATGTGGTCATAAATTCGTGTTATATTTTCATGCAAAGATTAATTTAATTTTTTTTTTTGTGAAAGAACAGAAGTTTCCTAATATGGTGACCAATGCACATTGCTTTTCAAAACTGAATAATAATAAAATAAAATATAAAAAAAAATTAATAAAACACGTCAGACATAGTTTAATCATAATTGGATTTGAGAAGCCACATCAATATTGTAGACAGTGGAACAATAAATTATTTTGTATTGGCGAAAAATATTTTAATAATTTAAAACAGTAAGAAGAATGCTGTTCTGACTTAAAATAGAAGGGCAATTTGGGCTCGGATCGTGTTATTGAAAAGAGCTAGCTGAAATTCTAGCAGTTTGCTTTGTGAAATCCTATCAAGCAGTTATCGTTTTTAACAGCAAAAATTTAATGTTTGTTTACCAACACCTTTCTTTTTTTCCCAAAAAAAGGTCGTCCGTGACTAACAACTTTTTTCATAATTTTTTTTCTAGCAAAGGTCGTCCGTGACTGACAAATTTTTTCCCAAAAGCTGACTGACAGCATCTCTTCTGAAAAAAGAGGTCTGGGACTGACAACTTATCTCCTAAAAAAAATTTGTTCGGGACTGACAACTTTGTTTCCTAAAAAAGCCTGAAAAATTCTTTTATAACTTTTTTCCTAGCAAAACTCGTCCGTGAATGACAACTTTGTTTTCTAAAAAAACGTCGTCAGTGACTGGCAATTTTGTTTCCTAAAAATAATCGTCCATGAGTGACAACTATTTTTCCTTAAAAAAATCGTTCGTGACTGTTTCTTAAAAAAAAGTCATCCGCGACTAACAACTTTGTTTCCCAAAAAAAAAACTATCCGTGACTGACAACTTTGTTTCCTAAAAAAAAAGTCGTCCATGACTGACGACGTTGTTTCTTAAAAAATTTCGTCCGTGACTGACAACTTTGTTTCCTAAAAAAAGTCGTCCATGACTGACAATTTTGTTTCTTAAAAAAATTTCGTCCGTGACTGACAACTTTGTTTTCTAAAAAAATTTCGGCCGTGACTAACAACTTTGTTTCCTAAAAAAAAGTAGTTCGGGACTGATCGTTTTTTTTTTACTAATGAAAGTCTTTCGTGACTGACAATGTTTTTCTTCAGAAAAAAAAAGCTTTTGTATTTAGTGGTCGTGCCTGACCACTTCCACTTTCTAAAAGAGTCGTCCGTTACTGGCCATTTTTTTTAAACGTCGCCCGTGACTGAGATCATTCTTTCGTAAAAAGTCGTTCGTCACCATCCAGGTTTTTTTTTCTAACAAACGTCACCGTGACTGAACTTTCTTCCTTTTTCGTCACTAATCACTACTTTATCCGTAATCACTTTTTGTACACAAAGATTGTCGTCCATGACTGGCCTTTTTTTTTCTCTAAAAAACATCGGTCGTGACTGGCTACTCTTTTACTAAAAAAAAGTCGTCCGTGGCTGATCATTTCTTTTTGCTGAAAAATGCTCTCTTGACCATTTCTTTTTCTATAATAATGGACACTTTCTTCATAAGAAAAGTTTTCCGCGACGTACCAGTTTTTCCTAAAAAATTCTCTGTGACTGAACTTCTTTCCAAAAAAAAAATCCATAACTGGCTATTTGTTTCCTTAAAAAGTATGATCCTTGACTGTCCACTTTTTTTTCCTAAATAACACGTCATTCCTGGTGCATACTTCTTTTCCTAAAAAGTTCGTCCATGAATGACCACTTTCCTACTAAGAGTCTGAACATTTTTCCTAGAAGATATTTCTGTGACTAACCACTCCTTTTCGTAAAATAAACGTTTGCCCTGCCTGATTAATCGTTTTTCTTCTTTTCCTAGAAAAAAGTCGTCCATGGCTGGCCGCTTTCTTCCCAAAAAAATGTTTTTTGTGACTGACCACTTCTCTTCCAAAACAAAAGTTACCGTGACCGACCACTAACAAAAAAAAAACAAAAACTTTATCCGCCATGGCCAAAGACCTTTTGCTAGAATTTGTTCTTAGTTTTATGTCTAAAAGCTTTTGAATATTAATTGTGGTAATTAACTGTTGTTTAATAAACACATCCGATCGTATTCTTTTCGCACAACTTTATTACCTTGGCTTTTGAAAAGAATGGCAAATAAACAAACAGCTTTTCTTCAGAAAGAAACACACATTCAGAAATAATTACAGACATAATATTCGTTGCTCCAAAGAGCCCAAGTCATTAATACTCATTACCGTCATTAATGCGGTGAAAAAGAACACAATAGATAATAACAATAATAAAGACAAAAAAAAAAAAAAAAAGAAAAACAGGTTAAAGCCCACTGAACTTTAGTTCAAATTCATGAAGTACTTGAACTGAAAATGATAAAGATACACAAAATGAAGTCTTTCTTTGTGTTTTGTGTTTAGTAACGTCCAAAAAACAAAAGATGGAAAGACAACATTTTTAACCCAACAATGATGACGACATTTAGAATAGCAAATCAAGTTTATTCTTTTACTTTTATTTTATCGCTATTGGAGTGTTTGCCGGCAGTCCCTCTTTTTTAAATCTAGGTTGGGTTTTCAAACGTTACCAAAGTAACTTATTCCATTTTCTGCAATGATGTATGCATTAATATGTTTTGATGGAAATCCCCAATCATTACCAACTGGACAATTCCACTGTATTTCCACGGGAAAGCCCCAGAGTTCAGCTATTTGTCTTTTTAGTCTTTTATCTGTTCTCTGACTGATTATTAAAGTTGGCCCTTCTAGAGTGTCATGGTGGTTGTGGTTTTGAGGCTCTCGTTTGAGTTATGTCGGATCATTCACAATGAACACAATAATGGTCCAGGTCCAGTGAGCATGATAGCGGTTTTGTTCTAAAATTTTATTAAGCTTCATGCGTTCTGGACCCGGAGTTGGATGGTCTCCAACTCTGCAACAAGGAGTGAAGGGTGCAACCTGCTCTGGGCTTTCCAAATTGCAACTAGGAATGACTGAGGTATATACGTATCTAAAGGCCTTCCAGGGCGGCGATGACGCTACATCAGCTAGGTACAGACGTAAATCTAATCACGCATCAGGACATCAGCAGTGTTTTAATTTAGAAACTCTGATACCGGTTTAATGCTGCAATGTGGCAGTTAAGCCTTTAGAGTAAAAGGAACAAAATATGCAAAATCCGTCTTAACAACCGGTAGAGCAAAATGACTTTCTATATAAAAATTCCATGTTCATGATATTCCATCATGAAAGAAAGTTGTGAAAATTATCAAAGGAATACTTGTCTAGATCACATTGAAGGAATAAAGCTTCCTGCACAGTAAAAATTATAAAAATTTGCTTGAAACATGAATCAACATTAATCACCAACCCTTAGTTGAGAAATAAGGGATGTTGCAGCAATAACGCGCACACGTGTCACATCTTAGCGTCAAGTTTGTTTGCCCAACTTAATTTGACATTTATTTCTTTCAGTGTTTGACAAATTCAATCGAGGGAGGGGTGTTTTCCAATGGGCGTTTAAATCAAGAGGCACATTTTCACCTTTGGGGAACTGAGAATTCACGACTGATGGTTGAAAAGCTGATGGATACATAAAAAGTGATTGCATACTGTGAGTTGTGGGCTGGTGGCGCTATCAAGCCTTACTTCTTTTAAAAAAATAAGATCGGTCAAGCATTGTTCGCTACCGCAAGATGATAATGAGCTTCTTTTGGTCAGAAATTAAGAATATGCATCTGGACGATATATGGTTCTAACAGAAAGTTTCCACTTACCACACAATCGCTGTTTTTTTTTTTGTGGAAGAAATTTAATGGCAGTGTTATTTCACGTCAGGGTAATATTAATTGGCCGCTATGTTCATGTGATTTGACACGGCTACACGAAAATAGTGCGTTTTGTTGGCGTTTGTTTCTTGCAAAAATTTTACGTAACTTTCTCATCGTCACAATAATCGATGATTGATTTTGATAAAATGTTTTAGTGATTAAAATATGTTGGTTTATCGAATATTTTTTTATAATAAATTTGCCACGTATCTACTTTACAAAAATGGTGGCAAAACAAAGCAATATACCTTCCCGGCGGATACCCTGTATTATTGATTTTATAATTTATACTCATATTATTCAATAGTGTTCATACATTTCATTTCATTTAATTTAATTTATAATTTTCTACTTACAAAGATTAATAAAATATATTTTTTATAAACAACTTTATTAACAACATTTTGCAATGTGAAGTGATAATTACATGTGTTAAGGTTAATGTCGAAATACCGCAATAACAAAAACAAAAATATATGTATATAGATGATACTCGTAATAATGATAACAGTAAAGGGTAGTCCAATGAAAACAGTATAAAAAACGAAAATTTTTCGTAAGATTTTTATTAGGAAAAAAAGGAAATATGACAATTATGTGTGAGAAACAAAGTATCGCCCAAATGCTCGCTACGACTTTGGTGGCATACGTCTATCCGATTGTTTATATTTTCAGTCACTTTGAGTCCTGAGATAAAAGAAATTGAGGTTAGTTTTCTTTAATGTGCCGAATTATTTCATTCTTAAGCTCTTGAATTGTTCTTGACTTATTATTGACGTACATTTTTTCATTTGAATATCTCTAAAGAAAGGAATCCAAGCAAGCCAAATCACTTGTTAAAATCATATTTAACATTGGCACGACATAAGATAACACGACCATTAAATTTCTTGCCCAAATGCCCTTTGTTTTGTTTCCCTCCAGGAGGCATGCACTCTTGGCGGTAGCAGTCGCCTAGACTAGCGGGAGCCTGAAACTTGAAGAATTGAATACTTGAATTCCGTCCAGTGACTTAGACACTGGCACCACGAGAACTAATAGTCCACAGAGCTACGCCCTGTATTGATTACTAGTGAGATCCTTTGGGGAATAACGTAGTGGCTGCAGTTTAAAGACAAACCACAGAATGGAGTGGCTTTTTCTTACGCGATGTGGTGTTGCATTGCTGGGGGCGACAGGAGTTAAGATAGTTTTGGTCCTTAAGCAAGGAGCGGAGCACGATCCTGCTTGCTGTGCTTCTGAAGTTACCAACTGGGGTATGTTATGCATCTAGGGGACGTTAGTAGATGCATAGTATTCACCCAGTGAATAAGACCACACTCAAGGCTAGTGCCACATGGCTACGTACTGACGTTAATCTATTTCACATTTGCCCCATCATACTGTTCGAAAGACATATCATACAGATCCATATCGTAAATTTCTGGCTACAAATTTCATCTCGCGATAGCGAACACAATTCACGGTAGCTGCTTGGCCGACCACATTTACATAGAAGTACAGCGTGATGATGCCAGCAGCTCTTAAACCGCACTAAACAGCCATTTTTAGTGGGATGCATTGGCTTTTCGACAATCACTCCTGGATTCTCATTTAGTCACATGCCGCACATCTAATTGTTAAGGAATCCACTGAGGTTAAATTTTAACTCGTTGTTGAAATAATTATCTTCGTAAAGCAGCCATTTACTTTACTCTGTTCAACCAACCATTCGGCGTATTGACGCTTGACGCTTGTAGTGATCAGTAGGTTTAAGCTCTTGAATCAATTCGCATTAGTTTGATTTGAGCGCCCATGTTTGCGAAAGACTTCACCAATTTTAACGCGCTGGTCAATTGTGTAATGAATACCATTCATGGTAACTGCTTGGCAGCCTTATTTTCGAAAAAGTATGGCCCGCTGACGCTACAGCCCATTAACCACACCAAACAAACAATTACTCTTTGTGGATGCCAACAATCACTAGTGTGTTCTCATTTGCCAAAATGCGGCGGCAAGTTACATTTCCCCCCCAGTGAGTCAGTTGAACCTCGTAAGTGTAAAAATGTTTGTTCAAAATTTGCATCGTGAGATGTCGCAGAAGGAAATGGGTCAGCTTGTACAGGTGTTTTCGCATTTTCTACAGATCCGATTTGCTAAAATTCTCGCACAAGTATCCCGACTGTGAACACATTCGGTAGATTATGCTGACCAGAAAAATTACGAAGTGTATGAAATGCGTTTTAATTTGAATTTCATTTTTAATAAAAGGCTTCAACAGCTTAACACGTTGCTGAATTGTGTACCTCTCCATGATTGAATTTGTCAAACACTGAAACCAAAGAAATGTCAAGTTATGCTGGAAAGAGCACCTGAGGTTACCGTAACACCCATAATTAACATTGCACATTATGATTGCTGCACCCGTTAAAAGAATTTTCTTTGTTTGTTAGTGTTTTTGTTTTTTTTTTTCATTATGTTGTTTTTGCTGTTGTTACTTATTGTGTGAAATTACTTTACATTCCACAAAAATTAGAATTTCAAAGTTAAATACTCATAGAACTGATTGATAATTACATACACAAGAATTGAATAGTATAAATTGAATAGAATAGTATAAATTATTGTGTTTTCTTTCTTAATTTGGAACAATACGAACACGAGTGTAAGAATAAGATATAATAAATTCTACTCATTAAAGTATTGTATGTTAATAGCAGACACATTATTATTATTATTATGTCTTTTTGCTTCAATTTAGCTCTTTGATTTACAAGTACAGTTTTTACAATTTTTACACTAATTTATTTAAAACAACAAGCGAAACAAAAAACAAAGTTACAAAAATGTTTGAAAAACTTGACCCACATTTACAACAAAAAACAAAAAAAAAAATACTCGTATGCTAAATTTTAAATTTGTTTTAAGACCGTTTTTCATTTGTTTGTTTGTTTTTTTTTTTTTTAAATTTTCAGTTACAATGGCTATTTGCCTCAAGGAGATCGTGGTCGCAGACGTTCAAAGTTTGTGCTATACAAACGCAGTGAACCCAGTGGTGTTAAACGTTCCAAACATTATATTGTTCAATCACCGCAAACATCTAAAGCCATACTTGATGCCAATCAACATTCAATATCATACACTTTATCACGAAATCAGGCTGTTATAGTCGAATATAAAGAAGATACAGAAACTGATATGTTTCAGGTTCGTTATAAATTAAGATAAATAAATAAAAAATAACTTAAATATATAATTGTTTTAAGCACAATAAATTTTATTTTTATTTTCAATATTTCGCCATACCATTGGGTGGCATCTTACGAAAAAAAAACAATTTTTTGTACACTCTTTTCCTAAAGAAGCCACCAAATGTTGTGGCGAAATATTGAAGATAAAAATTTACCATTTATTTTTTATATACACAGACATTGTGCTTAAAAAAATTATTTATTAAATATTTAAAACGTCAACTAACTATAATTATTATTTAAAAATAAAATTTATAAGTTTTTTTAAGCTGCTCAGTCGAGTAGAACTTCTTAAATTGAATTGAAAAAAGTTTTAAGGTCAATGACTTTTGAATCATATTCTACGTATTGTAACGACACGTTTAGCCTGGGTCGTGTTGTGCCAATATTTAATTAAAAGGCGGCTGTTTGATTCGGCATAAATCTTCAGCCTTTATTTGTCACTAATCTCCTTAACGGAAGCTCACCCTCCCCTTTGTTCCGTGTGCCGTGCAATGGTTCACAGAGGTATCTCTGTGATAGGTACCACATGTCGACAGTAAGTGGACGAGGAAAATCGCTATAACAGCGAAAATTGTGCAGGATAAAAACCAATAGAACGCAATTTAAAGCTGCTCTAGTCACTCGCAGTAGGGCTGGGTAAAAACCACCACACTAGTTTGTGACTTCACCGGTGCTACTATGGCCAGCACCAGGGGATAAGAGTTAGTGTACGAGGGAAATACACAGAACACCGGAAATTGTGCAGGGTAAAAACGACTAGAAAACAATTTAACCCTGTTTTGGTCACTGCCAGTAGGCACAAACTGGGCTGGGTAAAAACCAGTTTGTGACCTCACAGTATTTGCCGAAAATACTCAGAAATATTTTCGGGCGATACGATTCTGTCAGGATATTAATAATATCTGTCGTTCGGCTGGGCACCAACTCACTCTTTGTTCATAAAGTTTACTATCTCCACAGCTGGTGTATAAAACAGCTAGTTCATTATCAGCTGTCAGTTGTACCATTACGTAAAGATGGCGCTGCCCAGCGAGCTGCCGTTAAACACAAAATTATAATTAAAAATGCATTCGTCTTAAAACTGCAATTATAAAATAAATATAATTATAAACTAAAATAATAACTCATATAATTATAAAATAAGTTCCCTGTGTTGCTAAAACCGATCATCAGGACTTTTAGCGTCACAGTATTTTATTATTTAAAAAACACAATTTTGTAAATATAGTGTGACAGTTTCAATAACATTGTTCTGCACCAAACAAAAAAAAAACCAAGACGATTTCAATTATGCTAAAGCCTGAAGCTGAAAGTCCATACCATACGTCGCACAGTGGTGGCTCAGAATCAATTTTCATTGGCCAAAACCTATATTTTTTCTTGACATAGATTCTTAAAATTTTTATGCCATCAGAAAGGAAACAGATCAGAACTTGGGTAGCCGAAAAATTTTGTAAAAATTTTCACAGTAGTAGGCGTGGCATGCTGCTAAAAGCAAAGAATTTAAGTTAATTTAGAAATAAAAAAAATTTGTAATATTTGATCTCATATAATTACGATTGCTTGAAAACTGTTATTGATAATGGGCTGCGGTTTTTTTTGTTATGTTGGGTGGACTGTTGTTTTTCACAAATAGCACCCTGTATAATTTGTAGTTAGGGTGTTATATAATAAATTTGAAACCACCATATATTCGTAAAATTTTAAGTTTAATAGTGTATAACTCTTGAAGGACAAAAAATCGAAACCACCCAAAAAAAGGCAAAAGTGTTTTCTTTAAGCCTATACATACTTTTGCAACCGCCCGGACCCGCCCGTGAAACACTTTTTTTTTATTTTAAATAAAATACTCAAAATTTTTACAAACAAAATTCTATCAAAATTGTTAGTAAATACAAATTGCAGGTAGCAAAACGTAGGGAGAAAGACAGGAAAGTTAGTAGTGGTATAAATATTTCTTCAAATGGTTGAAAAATTTACTAGAATTTTCCATGCTTTTTTGCACAGATGTTTCAATTACCTGCTAAAAATTATAGGAAAAAATGTTTAAAATTTATTTCAGTAAAGTACAACTTATACCCATCATATCATCACATACTGCAGCTAAAAAGAAACGTTATCCTCCAAAGGAATCTATCAAAATCACACCAATTTCGGCACAGTTACAACTGCAAGTTCTACTTGATCATACAGCCGAAAGGTTGCTACAATTACTTAAAGGAAGTGAGTTGAAAACAATCTAAACTGCGATGCGATGAATCTTTTGGCCAAAAACAATATAAAAAATTTTTATTTGAAGATATTTCTGACACAGATATGTTCATGCTGTCAATTGTGCCATCGCGATTAATAAAGAACTTAGAAGACTCGGAACCTTCGTCCAGCACAATGCAAACAAATTGATTTTTTCAGCACTTTGTATCATACCGGCGAATTTACAAAGTGTTGAAAGTTTGCTAACGTAACGCCGATCCCCAAAAAGGGTGAGGCTAAAAACCCTGAATATTACCGCCCAACTACAATGTAATCTCCACTTTCCAGAGTAATGGAAAGTATGCATAATTTTCATCTTGTCCTGGATTCCAACAGCTCACTTAGCGACCGACAGTTTGGTTACCGTAAAGGACGCTTTACGGGCGTCTTGCTGGCTTTCCATCATAACAATGGAGCAACTCCATACATCATTTCGAAGAGAGTGGTGGCTTTATATATTTCCAAGACGTTTAATAGAGTGTGACATGATGCACTTCTGTCAAAACTTGCTGTTTTTGGTGTCGGTGATAATTTCTCCAGATTTATATCGAACTTTCTCAGGAACCGCACTATGCGATTTGTTATAGATGGGATTTCATCAGACCAGTTCAAGATTAATTCAGGGGTATCGCAAGGCTCCGTTCTTTCTCCTACCCTATTTCTTATTTTTCTAAATGATCTTCTTTGTCAAACTTTCAACCCTGTATACTCTTTCGCAGATGACAGCACCATTTATCATTCGTATTCATTTGGTAATAGAACATGAAAAATACGCTCAATCACTTTCAAGTGCCTCGGTTTTTTAAGACGGTGTAAGAGATGCTTCACTCCATCCGATCTTCGTACTATTTATACCACCTATATCTGTCTATAAATAGAATACAACTCTCATGATTGGGGCGGCGCCTCAATTTTGGAGTTGCTCGACTACATACATGAGAGGGCCAAGAGGCTCATTGCGGACAGTAGAGTAATCAACTAATAGAGTTGGCCTGCATTAACGAGATAAGCGAAGCTTTGTTGCAAAATGTGCTTAAAAACCCTATTTACTCTTTCGCAGATGACAGCATCATAGAGTAGTTCCAAAAGACAAAACAATAATGTGATACGTTCAATCACAATCTCGCACCAATCTTCGAATGGGGTCGTGCGAATGGAGTCAATTTTAATGCCCGTAAGACGCAATTTTGCATGCATTGATGTTTAGTGTGATGTTCGATGAACTAAACATTTTTTTCAGGTTTCTAAAGACGATTCCAAGTTCGTCAGTTTTTTAAAATGGTGTAAGAGATACTTTACTCCATTCGAACTTCGTACTATTTATACCAGCTATACCCGTCCAAAGGTGGAATACAACTCTCATGTGTGGGCCGGAGTTGCTCGACCGCGATCTTGCAACAATCTTCGAATGAGGTTGTGCCCGTAAGATGTAATGTCGCATGCTTACGTTTAGATCTGTGTTTGAAAATGGCGCTGCACCTCTTACTAGGGGTGATGTGGCTACTACGAAATCGGAAGCTCTTGATGTTTTTGGCATGAAAATTCAATGTGATTTTCGATGGACTCAACAATTTTTTTAGGTTTCTAAAGAAGTTTTAAAGATCGTCGGTTTTCAAAAACGGTGTAAGAGATACTTCACTTCATTCGATCTTCGTACTATTTATACCACCTATATCTATATCCAAAGATGGAATATAACTCTCATGTATGGGCCGGCGCCCCAAAGTGTATTTTGGAGTTGCTCGACCACATACATGAGAGGGCCAAGAGGCTCATTGGGGACAGTAGCGTATCTAACTCTATTGATTCTCTGGAGCATCGACACAATGTGAGATGTATTTCACTGTGTTATCGTTACTACAATGGTAAGTGCTCTAATGAAATCAGGGAACTTGTTCCCGAAACTCGCACTTTTTTGCCTTTGACTCGATTTTCGTTGAGAGCGCATCCATTTGTGGTTGATTGGCCAATGAATTGCACTACGCATTACAGGGACAATTCGTTTTTTAGCAGAACAGTTCGTATGTGGTAAAAGCTCCCTCCAGGCCCCACAGGTCTTTAATGTCACTTAGAAAGTTCAAACTGAATGTCCACAAACACTACTCCCTTTTTCCTCTTTCTCATAACCTAATTTCCTAGACAATGCATTGCAAGTGTAGGGGTCATCCTCTGTTTATACTGCATTTTTGCTACAAAAAAGCTTCCTTTTATGCCAACAAGCACAACCAAAGCAGAGGAAAATCAAATCAAATTACGCTAATAGTTTTTGTGACAAGATATAATAATAAAAGAATTATGCATACCATAATCAACTTATGATAATCAACTTATGATACGAGATTTTAAATCATAATTATGCTAACCAGTTTATTTTATAATTTGATATTTGTGCTACTTGTTGTGATACAACAATGTTTCACAAATTTATTTAGTTTACGCCAAACCATCGCATATTTACATTTCAATCAGCTTTCTATTGTTCATGTTTCATAATTATAATGGTGATGTTGTTGTTATTGTTGTTTCTTTTAATGCAGGTTGGACGATCCTCAGAGTCGCCTATTGATTTTGTTGTAATGGATACACTGCCTGGTGATAAAAAAGATGCAAAAGTAATGCAGAGTACAATATCACGTTTTGCATGTCGTATCTTGGTCAACAGATGTGAACCTTCGAAGGCGAGAATATTTGCAGCCGGTTTTGATTCAAGTAGGAACATATTCTTGGGTGTAAGTTTTTATTAAAAATATATAAATTTTCTCCACCTTAACACATATCGCTACATGAAGTGCTGGAAGGCCGTTTCTATAGCTTAAAAAAATTCAAATTTACTGGTGTTAAAACCCAAGTTTTTTATGCATTTTATTAAATACAAAGTGTCTGCCGGGAAGGTTTTTTTTGCCACCATTTTGGTAAACATTGGTCCTGACAGTTGATATTTGGCAGTCGTGAAGTAGACACGTGGCATAGTTATTATGGAAAAATATTCGATAAATCAATGTGTTTTAATAGTTAAAATATTTTATCAAAATCAATCATCGATTACCGTGACGATGAGAAATTTTCGTGAAATTTTTGGGAGAAACAATGTGCTAACAAAACGCAACATTAATGGTGTAGTGCATAATTTCAAAGCAAGAGTATCTGTAAGTGAGAGACCCCAGCATGGATGCCGTGATCCATGCAAGAAAACATTACTGCTGCTCAAGAAAGTGTTCAAAAACGACGCCGTGCTCAGGAGCTTGGTCTTCAAAGAACAACTTTGGCCCCAATTTTGCATAAGGATTTGCATTTTTTTCCATATAAGATTCAGCTGACACAAGAACTTCTTCCATAAGACCATTTACGCCTCCGTACATATGCCAATAAGATAATACACCTCGCCCAATATAACCCCGATTATCATGAAAATATCATAATGAGTAGCGAGGCATATTTTCATTTGAATGGATATGTGAATAAACAAAATAGCCAGTTCTGGGAAATGGGAAACCCTCAAATTATTTAACAGTCACCTTTGCATCCATTAAAAATGGCAGTCTGGTATACAATTTAGTCTGGAGGAATCGTTGGATTCCTTCTTCTTTGAAAATGCAAACGGCGTAACGGTAACTGTGAATGGGGGGCGATATCGTGATATGATTGAAAACATTTTTACACCACAACACGCATGGACTTTGGGCTTGATTAACATGTGGTATCAACAATACGGTACCACTTCGCATACAGCCGGGATTACAATGGAATAACTGCGAGACCTCTTTATTTTTGTTGGGATATCTGAAAGGCAAGGTTTATGCGAACAAACCAGAAACGCTAGAGCAACTCGAACAAAATATTCCTGATGATAATAATGAAATACCGCGTGAAATGTGTGAGAATGTAATGGAAAATGTGCTCAAAAGGGCTCGCATTTGTGAGGCTAACAGAGGCGGTCATTTATGTGATGTTGTATTCCATACCTAATTGTCGATATTAAATAAAACATTCATCAAAATAAGAACCATTATCTTTTGTTTAATCAAAAATTATAAACAAAAAAAAGTAGTGTACCTTCCCGGCGCACACCCTGGATTTTTAAAACTTTTTACGTTTTAAGTAACGATATCTCGATATCTCGTGTACATTTTATCGTTTTATATTGAGTGTGTCATTGACAAGACAGCAGGCAGCAGTAACATCATCTACTTAACATATTTAACAGTTGATTTAATTTTTATTTTGTTGTTGTTGTTGTTGTTTTTGTTGTTTTGTAGTTTAAGTTTTTTCTTTTTATGCATATGAGTTCCCGTATAAGATGAGATGACGATTAATTTAAATCAATAAATGTGTTCAACTTTAAATGCAGTTTAAATGGAATTAATGTTTTAAAAAAAAAGTCTTACAAAAAGTTATAGAACAGCAAAAACATGTGTGTAGCATGTGGCTATTTACTGGCTATGAATAATTTAGTGAATGTAAAATAGCTACACCATTTCCAATTGTTATTGAAATTTTTACTCTCTCTCTCTCTCTCTCTTTCTCATCTAAATGATAATTATTTACATTTACTTACATGTTGAGTTTTTTAACGACCCTGTCAGAAGTGTAATCAAAATTAAAAGAGCAGAATCTTGTCACTATTGATTATTGGTATTTTGTTTTAGTCTTGCTGCTATTGATATTGCTTTGTGATATTTTTTATTCAACTCTCAGTGAGTTAAAAACAGAGTTTTAAATACCATTAGTAGCTTTAGCTTATCTAAACTTTAGTCAAAAGCTTTCCAACGACTAGAGTTTGTAAGTGGCCACAGCTGACATTATTCCCAAACAATTTTATATTCTTGTTTTAATTTTCGCGATTCGCTCGCTTTATATTTTTCTAAGTGAATTCAGATTTTATTCAACCAACCCAACCACTCGCTTGAGACACCACCTTAAACAAAACATTGGCATGCTTCGTTGTAGCAATTCGCTGATGATGGCTACTTCACCTTATTATTTTCTCCTTGGCTTGATCTCTAACAGATTCGCCGTGGTTTTTATATGCATTCGAGGCGAGTACGTCTCCGTTTAGCAGGCAGAATAGCTTGAGTTACTGCATGCGTTGGATGGAGTGCTAGAAAGTCAGCTGCAAGGAAGAAAGCTTCTCATTGCAAGAGACAACCAGTCGGTTGACACAGCTGGAAGCGAAACAGCAAACCAACTAGCAAACGGTGAATCCGCTGTGAATTTTTAAAAACCAGAATAGAACTAGTTAATGGTTTGATGCCACCGAATGCATATATACAGGCTTGAATACTGCTCAAAGATCTCCTTTTTTGTTATTGGAAGAGACTTTTAACTGAAAGTGGATTGATTGAATTGTAAACGGTTTAGACTAAAACTTATTTTGCTGATAATATCGGGGCCATCAGAACAAAAACAACAATAAGAACTTTCAAAAGCAAAACAATATGCATATTAGTCATATGGCGCTTTGGCCCAATACAAATGTGGGTCATTGTTACAGTGTCTGTCTATATTTTACAAGAGTATTTTCTACTGCTGTTGAACTGCAGCAAGTACGTTTGTTATACATGCAAATGAGCTGATTTCTAACGGTACCCACAACTTATTAACAAATGCCACACTTCTTAATAACACACATGTACGCGCGACCGACGGACGGACTCAATAAATGTTTTTGTTTTTATTTTCGTTTTCTCTAAATTGTTTTATTGTTCGGTCGGCATAATCTCTTCTAAAATTTTTTGTTTTTGTTTTGTGATTAAAATTAAATGCATGTAAATTGAACTTGCTGTTTCGACATTTATAACCTGCTGTTGCCTATCCTACCCTGCCCTTCCTCTTTCGCCCATTGTTTGCTTTTTTATGATTTCCTTTTATTTCATGTTGCAATTTTTGTTTATTGTATATTTTTTTTTTGGGAAAACAGGAAAAAGCTACAAAGTGGCAAGATAATGTGGAAATAGATGGCCTTACAACAAATGGTGTTTTAATTATGCATCCAAAGGGTCAGTTTTGTGGTGGCAATGCCAAATGTGGTCTTTGGCGTGAATGTTCTGTGGGCGGTGATGTCTTCAGTTTACGTGAATCACGCTCAGCCCAGCAAAAAGGACAACCGGTATTATAATTTTATCCTTTGTTGTTGTTTTGTTTTTTATACAATAAAATTAATATTTTTTTGAAATTTTTTTTAGATTTATGATGAATCAAATATTTTACAAGATGGCACATTAATTGATTTATGTGGTGCTACTTTATTATGGCGTTCTTCAGATGGTCTACAACATTCACCGGTATTTTTGAAATAATTTTCTTCTAATAAATTCCAAAATTTTTTAAATAAATTTTTCTTTTTTTTTTAATTTTTTAGACTAAACGCGACTTGGAGAAATTGATTGATGAAGTCAATGCTGGTCGCCCTCAATGTCCTGTTGGCCTTAACACTTTGGTTATACCCCGTAAAGTTACCATTAGTGATCAAATTAATCAGCCTTACGTGTACTTAAATTGTGGTCATGTTCAAGGTTGGTTAAAATTTTCTTTTCTATTCGCAAAAACTGTTAAGCAACATTAATTATTTCGTCTGAAATTTGCTAGTGATGACAATACAGCGGTTTAATGTCTTAAAGTAATGCAATATTGTTTTAATTTTTTAAACAAAAAACATATGTTTCGATTTGAAAGAATTGTATTTTAGAAGATTCATGACTACATGATATTTGAACTGGAAAAGGTAACGGCTGGGTAAATTTGAGGTTAGGAAGCGAATTGGCTTCAAGCCACACACATTTGTTTGAAAACTCCAGTTTTATTGGTACCAATGAATTATAGAAATATGGGATTTAATAATGGAATACGATATCTGGTTATTGTTCACCTCTAGCACGTCCGCTCCTTTCACAAAATTATAAAGCACATTTCGCAACAAAATTTCACTAACTTGACGGCTAATTGATATTGCCAAATTGAGAAATTGCGCAACCGAGAAATTTCTCATGTTATAACTGAATTGTTTGGGTATCTGTGGTGTCGTCTTCCTGAAACCCAAGATCACTGATGTCAACATGAGCTAATTTAGGTCATAAAAAGTGGTTGTCTAGGTTTAACAGCGCAGAGAATCCATGTTGATGGCGTTTTCGAAAAATTACGGGCCGATAATAAGGTCTGAACACAAGCTGCATTCTGCGGTCGGTTTGTTTTCTTTTCGAGGACTGCTTATGGATTTTGAGAGCGCCATATAAGACATTTTTGTGTATAACCTTCTAATTGAAAACGAGCCTCCTCATCATTAAAGGTGATTATGTTGAGAAACGCATTGTTTTCATTCAGTTTTTTTAATAGCCAGTTCACAAAAGTTTGACATAAACCATAGTCGCACCGCTATAATTTTTGAACGAATTGAAATTCATAAGCCTGAAGCTGAAAATTTTTGCGCAAAATGTTAAGCAAAGTATCTCTACTAATGCCCAATGGTTGCGAACGTCGACTTGTTGATGTTTCAGGTTCATCATGCTCAACACTTTGATGCACAGTGGCTACGTTTGCATCACTACGGCCATTACGAGCATATTTTTTTATGGCTCACGACCACGAATTTAGCTATTAACTTATGCACAACAGTCTCAAAAGGAGCTTAATTCTTGACATTTAATCATTTGACAAATAATTTACTCCTTAACCTCAAATTTGCATGACTGCACAGCTAATCCAACACCTTTTGTTGGGTTGTAGAACTCAATAATTGCCGGTTTTCAGATGCTGAGTCAAGCACACGTGAAATTAAAAAACAGTTCTATAACGCTTTACCTTACAGCTAGTCAGACTTAAGTTATCATGAGAGCCAAAAGTGGACGATATCAACAAGACGAGATGTATTATCCTTGCACTGTTCTGATATTTTTTCTTAATTTAACCAATTATCTTCAATTATATTCCGCTTAGTTCCATAGTAAGTGGCTTGTAATAATAAGAATCTAACGGTTCGCTAGCTACGTTACAATTTTTTTTCCAAGTATGATGAGCCGTCAAACATATATTTAAGTTTGACATCGCAAACTAAAAGAATTTTAATCCCATACTTAGTTGGTTTGTATAGTTGACTCATAGGAAATGGGCACCAAGCTCAAAATGCTATTAGTTGTTTTCGCTTTTGTCCTATTACCTCGACTACATAGATAATCATTATGGAGGCAGTTCCATACTCATTGTTGCTATTCTTTGAGACCTGCACAGCGATGAATCAAAAAGCTTTGTAGTTCAGCGCATCTTTCAATACATTCTATAAAAAGGCTTTCGTGATATTCATTTTCTCCTTGAACCCTTGAACACAATATGTAA
Source organism: Trichopoda pennipes (assembly GCA_030448955.1). Lineage (NCBI taxonomy): Eukaryota > Metazoa > Arthropoda > Insecta > Diptera > Tachinidae > Trichopoda > Trichopoda pennipes. The sequence continues at coordinate 2,924,917 of JASKUP010000094.1, forward strand.
AATGTTCCTTGCTCGAGTACGGTCCGAACTTTTATTTAAGTTGATCAAATAAAATTATTCTTCCCTCTTACAGCACATTCAGAAGGCTTGATAATGAACGAATCATTAACTTTTTTATTTTTTTGAGTTCAGAAAGTTGAGACTTTTCTTTAACTGGAACTATATTTTCTGTTTCGTTCTCCGATTCAAGTGTAAAATTTTCATCAACTTTACTGTCAACTAAATCAAAATCCTCTTTTAAATTTTTCTCTATTCCGTTTTCATATAAATAACAGCTCTTCCATTTACGTATTTCGGAATCAGAAGTACAGATGTGATAAAGATTAACGTCAGCACCTAGCCGTTTGGCTATAATTTGACGGTGACCTCTCAACTGGGTATTTTTTAATGCGTTCAACTTCGCCTTAAAGCGCTTAGACACCTAGGTGCACACACGCCTCGGTAACAATTTTCAAAAGCACAGCAAGCAGATTTATGCCACCACTCTGTGCTCGAGAACCATAGACTATCTAAACTCCTTGTCGCCCTTGGTAAGTGTCTGGCTGCTACATGTGCAACAGCTCTGTGGTTGTAAAAAGCCGATCTTTCCACTCTGGGTTTTTTAAACGATAGCTACTGCGTTTCTACCCGAAGGTCCTCACCAAAAACCCTGCGGGCAAAGGGTTTTTGTGGTAACAGTGTGTTCGGTCCCTGGTCAGACCGCGAGAGGCCTTTTATTTCTCATCAGTTTTAGGCTTCTTATAGCCTTGGCGTCTGGTGACGCCTTTTACTTCCGAAAGCATATATTAAGATAGAAAATCGATCCATCGTGAGGGTGTGCACCCGCGGGGATCAGACGTACACATCACAAAATAATAGCAAACCTGTTCAGATTAAAAGTTTAATAGGAACATGAAGCGAAAATAATTTTACCCTTAACACTAAACCTCGACTCTCAGACACCTCGAAGTTTTATACCTCCGCAGCAGTGCAATGAATGACACTCACAAGCTCAGACGATAATACACTGAGTAGGTTTAAAAGATTATGTGAATGATGCAACACTGTAATTTGATGTCATTCACAGGCGGAGTTTCTAGGACCAAAAAAAAAAAAATAACAATAAAACTTATTTGTATAGATTTACCGTTAATTATTTAGAAATTTAACAGAACTTGCGAAACAAAAAAAAAAAACAAAAACAAGCAATCGTTCTTATTATTTTTTCCAACACTTAAAATAACATGTTTTGTTTTTGCAATTAATTAATACATTTTTCAATTTTCCTCTCATATAGGCCATCATGATTGGGGTCAGGACAAAAGTACTGGTGCCCGACGTTGTCCCATGTGTCTGGAAGTTGGTCCCGTTGTAACATTATGTATGGGCTTGGAACCAGCATTTTATGTAGATATTGGTCCACCAACATTTGCATTTAATCCATGTGGTCATATGGCAACAGAAAAAACGGTCAAGTGAGTTTCTCAATCTTAAAAACAAAATTAACAAAACAAAAAAAAAAAAAATAAAAAACTCATCAAAAATAATACGTTTCCTTGATTTATTTTTAGATATTGGGCAAATGTTGATATACCACACGGTACAAATGGTTTTCAAGCAGTTTGTCCATTTTGTGCGACGCCACTTGATGGCAACTCCGGTTATATAAAATTAATTTTTCAAGATAATTTAGATTAAAACTAAAAATTGTATTATAATTAAAAAAAAGTAAGTAAAATTGCTAAACAAATTAAAAACAAGAAAAACAAATAATCCATAGGCTTTATTTTTCTAAAAACCTAATTATTATTATTATTATTATGATTATTATTATTAAAAACAAAAATAACAAATCCAAAAACAAAAACATTAATATAAAATAATCAATTATTTACAAATTATTGTTTAGAATGTCAGAATATTAAGTTCTATTTATATAAAACATACAAACAAACATACATATACATCCACACATATATACATACATGTAACTCGTACGTAACTACATACATACATACTTACATGCAACATACATACATACACAGCTACATTTATAGGGAATAAACAAAAAATTATAAATAACATTTCTTAAAACAAAAATAACAACAAAAATTAAGAAAAAAATTATTTATAAAAAATAATAAAATTGTATAACCATGAAATGAAAAAAATAAATAAAAATCATTTTCATACAAATTAAATTAAGTTAAATAAAATAAAATGATTTAAATATTTTCAATAGTTAAATAAAATACGTTTCAAATTATTGAAATATGAAGAATTGTAATATTTATATAATGGAAACAGCTGCAATTGCTTAAGCTTCGTTTCGAAATTGTAATAAATTGTGTTGCTCTTTATTTAAAATTAATATTTATTTGTTTGTTTTAATTCTGTTGAGCGTTAATGTCAAATATTCTTTTCAAAGAATTTTCTTTGCGACAAAAATAGTCAATATTTGTCTGATTTTAAAGCAAAAGAAAGTATACTCGTATGGTTTTCATGTTATATTTGTTTTATTGCATTGCTTATTGATATTTTGGTTAAATATTTTATTTCATTTAATTATTTAATTAATTTTGCATAATTTTTTTTGTAGTTGTTTGACAAAACAAGAGTGGAACAGCAAAAGTCTAAAGCACTTCAAAAGAAAAGCTTGCTTTGAAATGCTGTTGTTATTTTTCCCTGTCCTTTCTGACTGTTGATCGTTTCTTGTAAACGGCGAGCGTTTTCGATGTGAAGACATCATTTTCAAGCCGTGACACAATTCATACTGGGGAGTTGCTCTGTTGTCAAGGTCGTATCTTTATGCCAGGCTAATCTTTGAATACCTCCGTCTTTTATTATTATCTAGGTGCGTTTCTCCGTCTGAGGGTGTTTTTCGTTTGTTCGTGCGTATGAGTAGTTTTAGTGGTGTGGAAATTGTGTCTGAGGTCGTGTTTACCTATTCGTTCATAATGTCACTGTTAAAAATTTTTGTTTTGTAGTTTTTCATTTTGTCAAGAATGTCTATTCCTTTTCCTTTTTTGCTAGGATATAGTAATGTCATACATTCAGCTATTTCCCTTGGTATGCGTCTGTGAGTGTTAAGGTGTAATACAAAGTTGAAGTCTTCTTTTTTCCGTTTGTAGGAGCGTATGTGTTCTGTAAATCTTGTTTTTGGTGTTCGTCCAGTTTGCCCTATATAACTATGTTTGCAGGTACAAGTAAATCTGTTACTCCGCTTGAACTAAATTTGTCAGTTGTTTCTGTCATTGTCCTGAGATTATGTATCATAGTGTTGCCGGTTTTTAATGCTGTGAGTAGACCTTCTTTAAGAAAAAGACTAGTTAATCTATATATTTCTGGTCCTGTGTAGTTCAAAGTGTGCCGTTGTGTTGTATCGGTTGTTACTTTGTCTTCTTTATTCCTGTTTTTAGTGTTGTATTGTCTAAGAAGTTGATTGGTAGTAGGGGGTTTGTAGCCGTTATTTTTGGCTATGGTGTAATTTGTGTCGAGTTCTTCGTTGCACTTATCTGGAGTAAGTGGGATTGCTTGCTCTAAAGTTGAATTTCTTTAATTACATTTATGCTCATTGGTCTGTCTTGGGATGGTAAAGTCAACCTCAAAAAGAATCAAATTCGGGTAAAAATAGAACCGTTTCGAACACAAGAATAAGATCTTAATATTATATTTATTACTATTTTCTGTATTACGCCACACTATTAGGTGGCTCCTTCAAAAACAGGAAATGAAAAAATTAAAAATAATTTTTCCTTTTTTTATTTTTTTAATCGACCTTGTCATATCTTAAATAAATATCTGTTATCCTTTTTAACGGTCCTTTTTAATTAATTTAACAATATATATGTTTTTTCTCAATATTTCGCTTTCCTATGGAAAGCTTCTTCAGGAAAAATTGATTTTAATAACAACAGTTGTGTTCGAAACAATTTTTTCAATTTGTTAACAATTGTTGTTATTAAAATTAATTTTTCCTGAAGAAGCTTTCCATAAGAAAGCGAAATATTGGGAAAAAATATATATATTGTTAAATTAATTAAAAAACGCCGTTAAAAAGAATAACAGATATTTATTTAATAATTTTGTCTTAAATTGACAAAACCTCAGGTGGCAATTCAGTCTTGTTTTTAGGTTGTGTTTCTACTAAAGTAATCTGTTTTTGTAGCAATTTTTGTCCCAATTGATAAGAAACAAAAAAGCTGTCTTTATGTCATTATGACCTTTTAGGCCAACTATCAAGTCTAGAACTACCCGTATACCTTGATTTCTTTCGGGCATAGCTCTAAATTCTTTGCCTGTATACGGTTGTATATTCTAGACGTAACTGGTACTCGAATCGCAGAATATACCTTACTTAGCTGGTTTTGACGGTATATACTGCCGAAATGGACACCTTCTTCTGAATGCGACTAGTTGCTCATCAACGCACATAATCCATAACTATCGTATCGCTGCAAATTTATCTAAAATTCGACGTTGACTGCGAGTAGCCTTATTGTCAAATCTTATCACTCTAGAAAGACTTTTGAATCTTTTCAATGACTTTTAAATCTTTTCAATGGATTGCTCTAAAAATCGCTGTTCCTTTCTCAGGGTGTGATAAACTTTCCATACTGTTATTATTTGATCTAAACACTCCAGCTAACAAAAGTGTACCAATAAATGCGTACATTTCGGCGACGTCAACTTCAGTCCAATCAATATCAAATGCACGTTTTACCTTAATTATTGGTATATTTCCAAATAATGTTCATTACAGGTGGCGGGAAAAATAATTGAAAATTGGAAATTGTTTCCTTTGTGATTCTCGAACAAGAGTAGCGGGTCAGGCCTGGTTTCATGCTAATAATATTCTCATGCCGGAATCTTCCTTGACTATTTGTAAGAGGTTGTCTGAAATATCTTATTCCACCAATTTTTGATGATATTGCTGCAGTTGTTGCTACATCAATTTTATCTCCGCTAGAACTGCCAGATGTGTCTGCGCATTCTACGTTATCTTCATATTCTAAACAAATCGCCTATTTATCCTATAGTGTATTTAGCATATTTTCTATTTCACTAGTGTTCATTTTCAGGCAAGAACTACAGACTCGGCACTTTAAAACGTTGATATGATTGATTAGTTCCGTATTTCTTATATAGTGTGATTCGTTTTACATCCGCACCTGGCTGTGTAGCCTTAATCAGATGGTGGACAAACCACTATTGTATAATTTGGAACGTCATACAGCGTCCTAGGAAGCCGAAGACATAATTCTAAGCAACAGAACCACCTAGCTGCAACTTTAATGATTCCAGGGCAGGGCTGCAAACCATCACACCTTGCTAAAGAGTTGGTGACTTTCAACTCCTGTCCAGAACACATGTCTAGCATGCTCACTGGACTGGATCATTCACTTTGCGTGTCATTATCAGTGAGATGATCCTGGCCACCATAATAACCATTATACTGTTATGGGGCCGCGAAACCACAACCACCACGATACTCCCATATAGGGGCCATCCTCAATGATCAGTCAGAGAACTATTAAATGTCTAAAGAGACAAATAATGAACTCTGCGAGCTTAATGATTCCCGTGGAAATAAAGTAGAGCTTCCAGTTGACTCCCTGCCTGTGTTCAGGGGAGTGGGCTTCCTTTTTCCCCCACTTGCACAGATCTAGATAGCTGTTGCGTACTGTAAGGACCGTATTTCTTATGTAAGGGCGTATTTCTTATTTGACTGAAAAGAATTTTGCAATAAGAAAATAAGCTTTGATTTTTACGTAAGGATTCTCATTTTTCATACCAATACAATTTTTTGACGCCGAAGGTAACTAAATTTTGCTGTGAAAAATAACTACGATTAACGATTATGGAATTAAAATGCTGGTTCCCCCTATGGATTTAATAATGATTTCGATTATTCCGATGAGTTACCATCGACTTCGCAAAAACGCAAGAGATGAAGTCGTGTAGAAAACCCTGCTTGGTTAGGGCCAAGAAATAAAAAACGGAGCGAATGAGGTAAAAGCTATTTGGGAAGACAAAAAATACGATAAAAAAAAGAGAACGACGTGCGATAGGAAATAGATGCAAATATAAGGGAAATTTTATTCGGGTATGATTTTACGTCAACTTTATACTCTAGTATAGAGAGAACACTGAAGATGGCAAATAGCCGAAACCGGTTTGTTCACAAACCAAATTTGACGCGAGTTGACGTAAAATTATACCCAAATAAAGTAAAACCCGTCGGAGAATACACGCTTATATTACCATAAGGTGCGTACAGATTTCCGCTGATGAAAGATGCAAAATATTAACGGAATTTTGGAAAATGTCAGGGTTGGAAAAACAAAGGCTTGATAATAATTGTTCCAACTAAAACACCTCGAAACCGAAAAGTGTCCGATGAATCCAAAAGATGTCGAAAGTACCAGAATATAAAACACAAATATTCGACTCATTTTTCTTAAATACTTTGAAAATAACGACAAGGAAATATGAGGACCTAAAATTTTTAAAACTGACTTTACCCAAAGACCATCACCGTTTTTGTGATGATACACCTCATTTATGATTTGTTTTTCTAAATATTCTGTAACTATTTTTTTTTAAACATAGCAAGCTTCCTTTTAAAATAAATACACTATTGAATTCAACATAATCGTATAATTTTAAGCAATTGTTACTTATTATTATTATTTATATTTCTTTAAACTAATAATTCTTATTCTTATTTATTGTTTGGTTTCAGCGAACACCGCTGCAATGAATTATGCTTCCTTCATAGGGTACAATTCCTTAAATTAAATTCCAGAAATAAATGAAAACATATTTAAGGAAATAATAATAAAAAAAAATTCAAATAGGAAATGTGCTAAGTCCAAAAAAGGTATAAGTTTACAAATGATTCATTTGAAAATCCTACGACTACTGGTAATTTACGAGAATGGGCTAAAGAGAAAAAACCTGCATTTACAGATTTTCAAAAAGCCTACTAAAGATAACTTAAACAGTTTTTTATCTCTCCTAAACAATTTGAAAAAATGGAATTAGCACTTTTTCCGACTAGGGAAACGAAATATGAAAATTATTTGTAAATATTTTTGAAATTTACAGTCATAGTCATATATATATTTACAGTAATTGAAAATATTGGAACGATTTGAAAGTAATCGAAATTACGCAGTGACACTTATCAACTTGCCACAAATTAAAATTGTTAATTGCAAAGGTGATGGTGCAGATTCACTTAGTACAACAATTTGTCATATATAAAGTTGTTAGTTGTTCGTTTAAATCACAACAAATGACTCGCTCTCTACATTAGAAATTATTGACACAATTTTATTTCGCTTCAAAAATTTGTACACATCATTAAAACTAAATCAAGCAAACATAATTATAATGAGTTTTAAGTAAATAGCCTGATGCGTCACCTTTAGCATTTATGATAGCTTGGTGTCTATCTGCCATTTCAAATATTTCTGATTTTATTTATTGTTTCCTCCGGTTTTCTACCTTTTTCTTTAACACCTTTCTGGCGTTTTATAAATGGGCTCTGCGGCGGCCATGGAAGAACATCTTATTCTACTCTATTTAAGCTAGGTAGCCATGCTTTGTGACATTGAGCATTATTATGTTGCAAAATCCAATTCTCATCCGGAAACAACCTCTGAGCTGAGTTGAAAAGATTATCGTTTATAATGTCAAGGTATCCTCCTAACTGGTTTAAAGTACCTATTATTGGTACTAAATCTCCAAAACCGTTGTAAGGGGGAACACATGCTCAAAACATTACTGAGCCACCACCGAAATGATATTAAGGTTGCACTGCCTAACGCTTTGATACTTTCGAAAGATGATGCTTAAAAGTTTTTCTGAACGAACCTTCAAATTCAAAAGAGGATTAATCTGTCCACAATATATTACGCCAAAACTTTATTCGCTTATTTATATATTTCATAGTAAATTTTAAACGCTTTTCTTTGTTTATTTTAGTTATATCGATTTTTTTTTTTGTTAAGAGAAGTAGCACCTCAGGCAACAATGCCTATTTAGTCAAGTACCGTGCTACATTCTTTAGGAAAGGGCTAGAGAAGAGATGCGACAGGTGGTGAAAGTAGAAGGATATATTACGGAAATTAACTGTCCTATAAGACAGCTCAGTGACCAGTGACCATGCCTTCATCACTGAGCAGCCCCATCGACAGTCAATTTTTATTTGTCGTAAAAAAAACCAAGGGGTTTGTTGGCAATCGAACCCACAACCCCCAGTCATGTAAGCTTGCACACTACCTACTAGCCTACAGGGGCACCTATATCGATTACTTTTCGTACAACGTAACTCTTTCTATCGTACTGATTTAGCCTTCTCCGAATTGTAGATTCACTTACACGTTTTCCAATAATGCCATTTATCTTTGAAGCAACTCTTGCTGGACTTGCGATTGGATATTCTGCGAATATTTTCAATGAATTGAATGATCTCCCATTTTTTTTGGGGTATATTTTCGACCACTTGTGACCCTATTTTGGCAGTCTAGCCATGAGTTTTTTTCTGTTTGACTAGATTATAGACTGTTTTTCGGCAAACCCCGTACTCTCATGTTAATTCCAATGCTGATATACCCAATTCTAATGTCGCTACGATTTCAACTCGCCTCTCGATTGGAATCTCCATTATTTTCATTAATTCCATGATTTTGATGTAGACTTTCTCGTTGATAGTTACTTATATTTGAAGAATAAAAAGCAGCTAACCAAGGAAGTATTTGAAGTTATTTTTAAAGTTTGCAGGGCTTTCGATGTTTTTGTTTCAAAATGTGTAAAAACTTTTGAAAGAATATAAATTTGGGTAAATAATTTTGAAAGCAGAGTTGAAAATATATTTTACGATATAAATAAGCAAGCAGCTAATGATTTAATAATTATTTTTTTTTTCACACACAAGGTCCATAAATTACATAGATTGCAGTCAAGTTTTCAATTTTTTGTTAAAAACTAATTGATATTATTGCGTTATTTCGATTAATTTCGAATCGTCCCAATATTTTAAATTTGTGTAAATATGAATTTGACTATGACTGTATATATGGCACCCTAAATACAAAAGGGTCGGTCACAACTCAAAATAGTAAAATTTTTAGGAGAGACAAAAAACTGTTTAGTTCATCGTGCAAAAGCAACAACACACTTAACACAAAAATAGACATAACTGTAAAGAAGTTAGTGATGTGGATAAAATTTTTGCAGTAGTTAGAGATGTGTACTTCGAATTAATTTCTGGAAAAAAGTCAGTTTTGGGAAATTTTTAGTTGTGACCCTTTTGCATTTAGGCTGCGATATTTTCCTTTTTCTGGTTTTCAAATTATGTGAAAATCATCAATTATTTTTTTTTTTAAAGAAAAATTCAGACCGGCGACTGGTAATAAAACTTAAAAAGGCTAAATATTCAAATATGAAAATTATTCAAAAAATAATTTCGAAATTTAATTCTTTTCATGTTCAGGGTAACTTAAGAAAACTTAAGAAAAAATAAAAGTTTCGAAATTTTGTTAAAATCATTATGTTGTGAATAAAATGTGAAGCAATTTAAAGAAATTATTCAGTTAAAGCTGTAGCTAAAGTTGTTCATATTTTAAAAACTTTTCAACTTTTCTTTTTATATTTTTTCTTGTGTTTTTTTTTTTTTGTTCAAAAATAAAATCAATGTGTTCTCATTGTGTTCAATGACAGTTGAAGCGTATTTTATATTAATATTTTTATAAAACTAATAATTTCATTTAAATCAATAAAATAATTCCAAAAACAATAAAATAAAGAAATATTATAACAGGAAAAAAATATTATTTTTTTAATATAATTTAGTAGTTTATTGTTAAGCACTTGGTCATTATTTAATAAAAAATTTTTAAAAACAAATAATTTATAATTCATCGGAATCATTTGCAATCTAAGCAATTTTATTTCGTGCTTGATTCCTTCAAATAAATATTTTATGATATTCTCACAAAATATTTATTACAAAAATATTTATTAAAAAATAAACATTATTATTTAAATTTAATATATAAATATTATTAGGGGGTAATATAGATGTTGTGAGTATTTACCAATTTATAATTATTATTTAATATAAAACATTTATTCCAATAAAAATAAAAATATTTGAAATGTATTGTAATAATTATTAATAATTAGTTGTTATATTACTAATTAATTATTATATTAATATAAAAAAAATAATATTAATATAATAATATTATTAATTATTATATTAATTATTAATAATTAACTAGCAAACCCGGCGAATTCCGTTTCGCCACCAGATGGCTTCGTTTATTGTAACATTTCGTTTGGGGATTAAAAGATGAAGAAAAATTATTTTTTTTTGTTTTATATTTGAAAAGGAAAAATTTTATTTCATTACACAACAGTAATGAATTCATTTCAATTACAAAAACGAAGTGGAATTTAGTAGAACTTATCTAAGTAAAAAATTCAAGTAAATACTGAATCGAAGCATTATACGTGTCCGCAAATTACCCGTTTCATTGAAGTGCTCTTTGGTAAACCACATTTTTTGATTTTTGGTCTGACGTTAACACAAACAAAGCGGATGGCTTCCGAACTCGTGAACACGCAACGTATAGCTGCCCATGTGAAAAACAATGATTTTCTAAATTTATCCCGCAAACATTAAGCGATTGCTAATTGTCATTGCGAACGCAAGGCGAACCGGAGATTGCAATCATTTGAAGTCAAACGGAAGATCAGTCTGAATCATTGGTATTCGAGGAATACATACATTTTCACCTACGTACTTTCTGTTAATAATGGTTGCCTCAATCGAATTCGGCATGTCTTTTTACCGCAAGTCGAGTACCGTTGCATAGTCGCGGTGGATTCAAATTACGCAGTATCATAATAACTGAACCAACTTTGAGTTGCAAGCTATGTGGTGGAAATCCTGGTAACTCCAGAGAGTTCAAAAACTCCATTGAATAATTAACTGCATCATCAGGATTTGTTATTGATTTCCAAAATCCAAGTCGCCATTGATTTTTGATTGAATAGTGTAATTCAGTGCGTGTACATCATTATTCTTTGGGGCGAGAATTGCTTGTTGACTTAACTAAGCATAATTCTGATAATTCTCACTAAAGAGCTAATTGAGAGTCTACAAATCGGCAAAAGTCGTTGGTAAAAGTAATTAATCCAGCTGTCGCATCAACTGGGACTTCTTCATTTCCAGCAGCTAACAATTGTTTTGAAAATTCTGCAGCACTTTGATCGTTTTGGCTCTGTACAGCAAACGCTGGAAGGTGGCGTTCGCTTTGGATATGTCCAGCGCGTACACAAAAAATATTTATTAAATCCTGTTGACCTGCCGGAAATGGTTGATGATGGTGAAGGAAACAATATTGACAATAATCAAATAAATATTGGTAGAGAAGTGCAAGATCTTGCCAGAAGACGCAGACGGTGGCGTACTGGCCATCGCCGAAGTCGTAGACGGTAAATTATTTTAATGAGAATAAATTCTATTGTGAACGAAATTCAATGTTAAATTAAAATTTTTGTTTAATATTAAAAAAAAAGAAAAAAAAACTCATATTAGTGGTTAGCGATAATGTTTTTACGTTACTTCACAAAGGTGATGCCTTCAGGCAAGCATTCAATTCATCTGCAGGCGTTGCACGGGGAATTACTGGTAACGTCTACCTGAAATCGCCTGCCAACAATATCTTTCTTCGCTTAAGTTATGTGAATACACTTGTTGGTGGCTTGCATGTCTTGTGCGGCGGCCGATGTTCGCACGTCGTCCTCTCGGCATTTTGGACTATGGACAGACTGTTGAATTTAACCTCAAATGCACGATTCACATATATTTATACAGTTCGTTCAACTTACCACCTTAAGGACAAATGCCTGCTGTTGAAGTTGAACAAAAAATTTGCACAATACGCGTGATTGATTTGATGGTTTCCAATTGAACTGTTAGGAAACGAATAACTTCAATTAACCTCAATTTCACATGCGCATGAGTGGCAGTCAAACAATGTATCATGAGGGATACTCACACACCACGTACTGGTGCCGTTGTAGTACATGCTATGTATCAGAGATGGCACTGTATGTGAAAAATCACGAACCCCGATAACTTTCCAACCAATGCAAAACCGTGGAAATCGGTTCGTGCGTATTGGAGTTATAGCATCAGAAAGGATAACCCGACTTATTTTTATATATAAAGATTATTAATAATTATTTATACATTCTTCTTTTTGTTTGTCCTGATGATGCCAACCAAAGGTTTGGCGAAATATTGAAAAATAATAAAAAATAAAGTTTATAAAAATTTTTTATTAAATAATGACCTAATGCTTAATAATAAACTACTAAAAAATATTAAAAAGGTCAAATAACTATAATTATTATATATTATTTTTTTAATAATTTTTTTAAATAAATTTTTCATTTAATAAATTTTCAATAGGCATCACTGTCTGAGAAATTTAAGGGTTTTATTAAGAAAAATAAGAAACAGTTCAAATATTTGTATGTTTGTTGGATTTGTTCGCAAAGTATTTATCCACACATACATATATACATATATACACATACACACACCCATTGTTGCCAGCTTTTCTTTTTGAAAACCTTTTTTTGTTATAAAAGATCTAAGTTTGATTTTTAGAGAAAGTCTACACAATTTTTTTATAATGATTTTTATATTTAATTTTGTTAATTTTATAATCTATTATTTTAAGCTTTATAACTTGTTTCTTAAAAATAAAAAAAAAAACATATTTTATGTGTAATGAATAATTCGTTAATCTATTGGATGGCCTGCCTGGCAAGGAAACAAAATTAAATCGCTTTCTAAAAAAACACAACATAATTTATTATTTTATTTTTCAATGGATAAAAGAAACAATTAATTTTATTTATACATATTTTATAAATAATTTCTTTAAGCACCAGATGTTTATAAAAAAAATAAATTTATTTTATTTTTATTTTCAATATTTCGCCACACCATTGAGTGGCATTTTCAGTAAAAGAAAAAAATAATATTAAATAATTTTTTTATTGATTATTTTATTGGGTATTAAAAAAAATTTACACATTTTTATCTGTTTTTGAAGATGCCATCTAAATGTGTGGCGAAATATTAAAAATAAAAATAAAATTAAAGGTAAAATGTGTCAACAATTTTTCAACATTTTATTAATTTTTTTTTAAACATTTTAGATATTCTACATTCTGTATAAAGAATTTGTGCTTAAATAAATTATTTATAAAATTTAAAAAATATTAATAAACTACCAATTATTATTAGTTTTAGCTATAAAATAAAAAAAAAATATATGTTTTAAATGTGAACAATAAAAAATAATTTTTTGTAATTTAAATTGTAAAACACCTTAATAATATTAAATTATAAATATAACAAGATAACAAAAATCATAACATACTATAGACATACAGTAGCGGGCAAAAACTAAAGCACGAACTGCTACTTTTCAATAAATTGTTAAAAACCTAAATTTCATTGTATTGGAAAATAAATTTTTTATTTATTAAAAAAAGCATTTTTTTTTAAATTAAATTGTAAATTAAAACAAACAAAAAAAAAATAACATTTAAAACATTTTTCTTCTAAAATGAAAATCAGTTAAAGCGACAAAATTAAACGACTATCAATTGAGCATGCAACTGCACATCGAATAGGAAAAAGCTACATCTTTCCACGGCATGGCTTTAACCCATAGACGCTACAGTTGTAGTCCTGTGGGCTACCGATTCTCGTGGTACCATGTCGAATTTCGAGTGTCCAGTTTTACCAGTTGCAGGCTCCTGCTAGCATAAACAACTGGTGCCGTTTTTTACCCCCAGGAGCTGTTCATCACGAGTGCGTGCTCCCGGGGGAAAACTGTAACGATATTACGTGATAAGATTTACATCTGCACCTGGCAGCGAGCCTTAATCAGATGGTGGTCATACCACTGGGAATGAAAAGCAACGTCATTCACGCCCTAGGAAGCCGAAGACTAACAACAGGTCTTTCCTAGTTGCAACTTTGATGATTCCAGAGCAGGGCTACAAACCACCACTCCTGAAGAGCTGCAGACTATCCAACTCCTGTCCAGAACACATGTCTAGCATGCTCACTGGATCTAGGATCATTCCACCAGGTAGGTGTTATTAAAAGTGAAATGATTCTGGCCACCATATAAAACTGACCTGTCTGTTATGGGGCCGCGAAACCACAACCATCACGATACTCCCGAAGGGCTTACCTCAATAATCAGTCAGAGAAACAGCTAAATGTCTAAAGAGACAAATAGCGGAAACTCCGCGGGCTACTGATTCCCGTGGAAATAACGTGGAGTTTCCAGTTGACCCCTGCTACCTTCAGGGGACTGGGCTCCCTAATACCCCCAGTTGCACAGGTCTAGATAGTCGAGCGTTCTATAAAGACCATAAATGTGCCCCCGGGCACACCTGTTCTCTGACTAATTATTGAGGTTGGCCCTTCGGGTGTATCGTGGTGGCTGTGGTTTCGCGGCCCCATACAGGTATGTTTTTAATGGTGGCCAGGATCATCTCACCTTTAATAAAACCTACCTGGTGAATGATCCTAGATCCAGTGAGCATGGTAGTCGTATGTTCTGGACAGAAGTTGGATAGTCTCCAGCTCTTCAGCAAGGAGTAGTGGTTTGCAGCCCTGCTCTGGAACCGCTAAAATTGCAACTAGGAAAGACCTGTTGCTAGAATTAGTCTTCGGCTTCCTAGGACGTGAATGACGTTGCTTTTCATTCACAGTGGTTTGACCACCATCTGATTAAGGCCCCCGGCCAGGTGCAGATGTAAATCTTATCACGAAATGCCCAGTGGTGAGATCGCCATCAGATTATGGCTCCATGGCTCGGTGCTGATGTAAATCCTATCACACATTACATAGTTTCTTTAGAAGCAGAAGTTTGTGTTTTAGTTATATCCGACACTGTACAAACACACATACTTACATACAGATTTATTGAAAATGAAAAAAACTGTGCTAGATACCGGTTATTCATTAGTTAGAATATATTTTTTCATTTGCTAGACGGCTGAATAATTTTTCTAATTTTCAGAAATATGTGAAGTAAAAAATTAATATAAATAAATAAATACAATAACAACAAAAAAAGTAAGAATTAAAAAAAATATAAACGAAATGCCTTGATAAATTTTTCTGTACAACTCTTTCGTTTGTTTCGAAACTAAAAACACAAAGACAACAAAGACAACAAATTCCTTAAATATTTTCAAATTTTAATACCAAAAAATTAAAAAAAAAAATAAGAATAAAACTATTTGTTGCTATTAGGAATAACACACCCAACATAATCCTCTATTGAATGTGAAATTTTAAAATACAAAAAAGAAAAAAAAATTAATTTTTGTCTGCTATTATTATATAAAAAAAAACAAAAAAAGGTATTAAATAAATGTTATTAAACCAAAATAAGAATTTAACAAAATTGAAAATAATAAATTAAATTATTTAAAATGAAAATTAAATCGAATTATTTATGTAAGAATTTGTTTGTTAAGAAAACAAATAAAAGAAAATACAAAAATTAATAATAATTTTGTCCAAAAGTAAATTCAACAAACAAAATATTTAAATATTTCAAAATAATAATTTTTTTAAGTGTAAAAAAGTTTGGTTTTTTTTAAATCCAAAAAATTAAATATGAAAAGTTTTAGTTTTAGTTTTTTCAAAAATTATTAATTTGGTTTTAATTTTTAGTTTTACTTTATTTATTTTGTTATATAAATTAACGGGTGGGCAAAGGTTAGGAAGTAAATTGGCTTAAACCACACTTTTTTTTTAATTGATCTAGCATGTCGGCTGAGGTTTTGTTCTTTGTACAAAAAGTTAAAGCTCATTTTGCTACAAACATTCACTTATCTTCTGAATGCAACGTCGAATTTTTTAATATTGCCATTTTCCCTCCTAACTGGCTCGTTCGTATTCGATGGCGAGCGCTTTCGATGTGAATGCATCATTCTCAAGCCGCGTTTTAGTTTGTACTCAGAGTGTACTCAGAGTGTGGACTGTTTTCATAAATCTGCTCTTTCAAATGCCTACAGAGTAAATAATCCAAGAACGGGGCGGCCAATTGACATCGTTAAAGCGAATAATTTCGCATCATGCAATAACTGAATCGTTTGGCTGATTGTGTGATTATGATGTCGACATTAGACAATTGTGGCCACAAAAAATAGATTACCATGGTTTGGTGTCGCACAGAGTCCATAGTGACGACGTTTTCTGGTCGATGATGCCTCTTGACGACAAACTGTAGCAAAATAACTTTCTTTAGATGCAAAGGTTTTTCGAAGACTATTTGTGGAATTTTTGAGTCCCCTAAAAGATAATTTTCTTTGTTTGCATAACCGGCTAACTGAAAATGAGCCTCATCACTAAAGATGATTTTGTTTAAAACAAGCGTTCGTTCGGTTTTTCAAACAGCCAATTCACCAAACATTCGACGCAAACCAAGGCCGCACGGCTTTATTTCTCGAACAATTTGAAATTTATAAGCGTAAAGGCCAAGTGATGCCCAATTGTTGCAAACGTCGACAAGCTGAAATGCCAGATTCATTTTCAACATTTTGCTGTACAGCGGCTATGTTTGCGATCACTACGACCACTGCGAGTATATTGTTTAACAGTGTTGAGTTTCTTAATGGAGTTACCACTCGAATCCACTCATTCGTTTAAACTGCTAGCACTAAACCTTTTGTTGAAAAGTACGTCGTTTTTCAAACCGAAATTTCATAAACTTTCGACGTAAACAATGTTGGGGTCGATTGGCTTTAATTCTTGAACGATTTGAACTTTATAAGCGTAAAGGTAAAGATCTTTGTGTGAAATGTTGCACAAGTGAAGCTGTTCTAATTCTAATTTAAGTGATATAGTGAAATTTTTACAATGTCAACGAATGACAGCTTAATTTTTCACATTTAATTACTTGACAGACAATTTACTTTCTAACCTTAAATTTGCCCACCCTATATATTGATACAAATTGATTTATTCGTGTACCAAAATGTGCAAGTTTTATATATGTGTACTGATCTTTAAAAGCTTACACAAAAGTTTACTAAAAATGTACGCTAAAGATCATTAAAAAATACGACACTAAAAAGTACGCTAAAGGAAACTATGCAAACACTAAAAACACTTTAAAGAATACAATAAAAGTTCACTACGTAAGCTGTTAGAGATCAGTACACATACATTAAATGTTCGCTAAAGTACGCGTAAAAAAGATCAGTAAGTTATTTTAGTGTTTGTGTTCAACAGCCAACAATCTTTGTGTACGGTATTTTGTATGCGTACACTTACCCGACCGCTAAACAAAATTTTTTATGCATTTTGTATTTCTTCGGAAAAATGTGTTTGTGTACTGATCTCAAAAACTACAGCACAGCACACTAACGTAGCGTATTTTAGTTTTTTTTTCGAACACTCCTTCTGTAATTCGTGTTATCACGTTGGCTGCAATAATAATTTAATAGCCATACATTTTCAATTATTGTCAATATCTATCCACCCGTTGGAGTTAACGCTTGTGGTTCTAATGATATTGTTTTCTTCGTAGGCTATTCATGTTCTGAGTCTAGGTCTGAATCATTATTACAGTTCGACAGAATATTCAAGGGCATGCTGTCTTCAGGGTGTTGATTAATTTCATCTTTAAACTGCATTTGGCATTTTGATCAGGAGAATCTTCAAGTGGTAGTTTGGATCTAACTAATTTTGTGCCTCAAAAAATTTTTTATGTTAAAATTTTATTTAAGAAAAAAAATTTCTTTTTTTTTTTAAATAATAAGTGTGTTAGTCCTGCCCCCTAACCCTCATTATTAATTATTTTTTTTAATAAGAAAAACTGAAACTTATTTTAATTTTCCAAAATGTATTGAAACAATTTATACAAAAATGTAAAACAGTTTTTAAAATTAATTTATTATTTTTAAATAATCAACTGTTTATTGAATAATAATTGTTGCTTTAAAACAAACAAAACAAATACAAAAATAACAATAATTGAAAAGGAAGAAGAAACAAACCCCTAAATAATTTGTGTTCTAAATTAATTAATTTATAAATAAATATTAAAATATATACAATAAAATATTATAAAAGAAATGAATAATGAACAAAGAACATCGTTATAATAAAATATCGTTCGAAATAATAATTGTAATTATAATTAATAATGAAACAAAAATCATATTATATGGAATTATAAAATAATGATCAAATGAACTGAAATTAAGTAATAAAACAAAATTATAAAAAATAAAAAAAATCGCATCTTCATTAAATTTACAAAACTACAGACAGGCCTTAAGCTGTCGCGTAATGCGAAATAGCGCTAAACGAAGTTATTTTAGCACATAAATAATGGAGTTAAATGGGATTAAAGGCGATAGACCATTGTTTATGTCGGAAATGTCGTCATCGTGAATTCTCTGCGCTATCAAAACCTGAAAGCCAATTTTTTGTAGCCGGTGCTACGTGATAAGATTTACATCTACGACTGGCTGTGGAGCCTTTATCGGATGGTGGTCGAACCACTGTGCATAAATAGGAACGTCATGCTCGTCCTAGGAAGCCGAAGACAAATTCTAGCAACAGGTCTTTCCTAGTTGCAACTTTAATTTTTCCAGAGCAGGGCTGCAAATCATCACTCCTTGCTGAAGACTTGGAAACTATCCAACTCCTGTCCAGAACACATGTCTAGCATGCTCACTGGACTGGATCATTCACCTAGCGTGTCATTAAAGCGAAATGATCCTGGCCACCATATTAAACAATAGACCTGATATGGGGCCGGGAAACCACAACCACCACGATACTCCCATAAAGGGGCCAACCTCAATAATCAGTCAGAGAACTGTTAAATGTCTAAAGAGACAAAAAACGAACTCTGCGAGCTTACTGATTCCCGTGGAAATAAAGTGGAGTTTCCAGTTGTACCCCTGCTGACTTCAACTTTTTCCCCCAGTTGCACAGGTCTACATATTAGCTCTCCATTAAGACCATATATGTGCCCCTGGGGGGTAGCAAGATGGTACCACTAGCCACACACCCACCCAAACAATTCAGTAATTTTTCGATTTGGCGATGTCAATTGGCCGCCTCGGTCTTGTGATTTGACAGCACTGGATATTTGAAAGAACGGATTGCTGCTTTTGGTGTCGGTGATAATTTCTCTAGACTTATATCTCAGTTTTCTTAGGAGTCGCATTATTCGAGTTGTTATACATGGGATTTCATTAGACGAGTTCAAGATTAACTCAGGGGTACCGAAAGGCTCCATACTTTCTCCTGCCCTATTTCTTACTTTTCTAAATGATCTTCTTTGTCAAACTGTTAAACTTTCGTATTTATTTGCCAATAGATCGAACCATCGGCAAAATAATACCTTATTCTTCGACTTCTACGAAAAACCGGCCACCACCACGACCACTTGCTCTTGAGGAGCAGTTTTTGTCGTTGGACATATCCGTAAGAGAAGATTCTGCTCTCCAACTCCCATGAGAAACCATTCGCTAGCTAATTGTTGCCATAAAACTGTTATTGAGAAGTCGAGGACAACTCGCATACGAAATCAGCATACAAGCAAGCAGAGTGTGGGGCATTTATAACACCAAAACTACCTTTATTTCGCTCTTTCTAAACATATTTATATATTTAGTTTGAATTTATGATAATACGAAAGACTGCCTTTCATTTATGCAAAACGGTCATGGAATATTTTCGATTGAACACAAATATTGTGCTACAATTGGTGTTTTGTTAATTACAGTCGCAAGAAAATTGGAGTATACCAAAGCGAAATGAAATCGCAAAAGTGGCGATTCAGTTAACACATGTATAGTAACAGAAATGCAGTATTTTGCTTTAACTGACTTTTAAGGAGCCAATACATTTAGTATTTCTCCTTTACTTTAATTAAAAATTATATAAAAAAATTATTTATTATTCAAAAAATATTAAATATGAACTAATCTTTTAACGGTCTTTTAAATAATTAAACGATTTTATTTTTTTCTTTCGATATTTCGCTTTCCTGTGGAAAGCTCCTTCAGGAAATTATTTTTTTATATTTTACAAAAACAAAAAATTATTATATTTAATTAAATTAAAAAAGGTCGAATAAAAATAAAAGTAATTCAAAAAATATTTTAAATATATTACTGTGGGAGAAAGCATATCTATATGGCTATTTCACTGCTGTTCATATAGCTTAACAGTGGATTTTATCCTAAATTTTGTATAGATAAATCAAAAGTCTTATATATCAGGCGACATTGATTAAATGAGAGTTTTCACTGAACGAACGCAGCAAAAAGAAAAACAAAATTCAAGAAAAGTACCAAAACTATGGACAGAATTATTAAAATGTACTGGCGAATCACTAGTTCTAATGTTTAAATAAGGTGCCGAAAAAACTACGAAGTCACTAATATCCATCTCAGTAGTGATTTTTAATACCACACACACATACACACGTTAAATGTCGATAGTAAACAGCATTGTATGGGACATTATATGGCACAAGTACTGGTAACTGTGTCAATAGTGAGTCACTACAGATTCACTATTAATGTTTCCTACAGTCTTTGTAAACACACGAAATCTAAATACCGCAGTAGCACTGTATGTGTCGATACGTTTTGGAAGTCAGCCAAAGTTAAAGGCGCCTCCAACTTTAACATATAGTCCACCCACAGTTGGTGCTTTTTAAAGTTAATTGAGACTACTCTGGACAACTTTGGTCAATGTTCGATAGTTTTTTCAGCGAACTCAATTGTTCATTTGTTCAATACTCAATAGAATACAGATCTGTGTACATAATAGCTTCTGCTAGGAATACCTGCTTAGATCACATTTTTAGTAAAAATGCTGAAGGACTCTAGGTTGATGCCATAGAATGTAGCTCATCAATCAGATCATAATGTTGTTTCGTTTATTCCTTTATTGCAAAATAATACTATAATACTTTAGAGTTTTAAATTACACGAATTATTTACTTTCATTCACGATCACTTTAACGCCTAAAAGACGCTTTATTACCTTTACGTCGACGATGTTTGTAAAGGCGTTTACAACAAGAAGTTTGTTTTCTAAAACAAAAAATTTTGATTAAAATGATTAAAATTTTTTTTATATTCCATCTTCGGCAATTATGAATGAAAAATTATGTCTGGCAAATGTCCCGCACGATCACGATCACGCTGACAGATGTCGATTTTTTCATTAAAGTTCTTAATCACTTTTTGACAAAATGCCGGTCTTTCATTTCCTTATTGAGATTAATCACAGATTTTGAGTTTTAAGGCTGAAATCGATTGGAATGGCTTCGTATAAGCTCTGTCCTTAACATAGCACCACAAACAATATTCCAGTGATTGCCGTGAAGTTACGCAATCGAGAAATTGGGATTGCAATATATTAATCGTTGAAATCACATATCAGTGATATCCACGTGGTATATAATAGGCCAATATTAAGTTGTTAACATCTCCCGGTAGCGTTCCCATCGGGGGCACATTATAAATCTTTATGGATCACACAACCATCTAGACTTGCGTCTTGCGGTGTTAAAAGGGAGTCCAGTCCCCTTAGGCTAGTAGGAGCCTATTATACTATATTTCCACGGGAATCAGTAAAGCCTCAGAGTTCCGTTATTTGTCCCTTTAGGCATTTAGCTGTTCTCTGACTAATTATTGTGGTAGGCCGTTCGTGAGTATCGTGGTGGCTGTGTGTTTCGAGGCCCTCGTTTGAGTTTGTGGGTCGGAGTATTCACAATGAATACAATGAATGGTCCAGGTCCAGTGAGTATAAATGCCGTCGTGTTCTTAATTATATTAAGCTTCATGCGTTCTGGACCAGGAGTTTGATAGTCTCCAACTCTTCAGCAAGGAGTGAAGGCTGCGGCCTACTCTGGGCTTTTGAAGTTGCAGCTAGGAGTGACCGGGGGATACACGTATCCGAAGGCCTTCTATGGCGAGGATGCCGCTACATTTCATCCACAGTGGTAATGATCCACCATCTGATTAGGGCCTACAGTCAGGTGCAGATGTCATCTCGCGGTAGCGTATTCCATCTTCAGCCTAATCTGCGAAAAAAAAATAGCCCAATCTTGCATCCAGACCACATAGCGCACCATACAGTGACTCGTTGAGCATGCAAAGGCTTCTCAATAACCGCTTTAGGATTTTCAGAAGCCCAAATGTGGCAATTTTGCTTGTTGACAAACCCTGACAAGTAAAAATGGGTTTCGCCTGAAAAAAATGTTCCTTTGGAAAAATCAACCGGTTGTTTCTGAATAAATTGAGCGAAACTACGGCGATGTGAATGGTCGGTCGGCTTCAAATCCTGCACCAGCTGAACCTTGTGAGGCTTCAAAATCAAATTCTCACCCAAAATTCGCTATGCTGTGGTTTTGGATGACCCTAATTGTTGAGACCATTGAGGAATTGACAAATTTAGATCTGCTTCAACACTGCGGCTCACGGCTGCGATATTTTCAGATGAACGACCCGGTTGAACACTGGTCGAGCCTGTTGACTCAAATTTGACAACCAAATTCCTAATAGTGGTCTCAGAAGGACGATTATGTTGTCCGAAAATATCACGAATTTTACGAATCACCATTTTCAGCGGATTTTAAATATTTGAATGCAATTTTCGTGCAAAATTGAACTCATTGTAACAATTGGCAATGCATCTGCAACGAATACGTCAAAAAACTATTGTCAGAACTATGATGTTGTTGGTGATGCCACAATTGAAAAAAAAACTTCTTTGTTAAAAAAAACCGATATATTGTAGTTTAAATTTAAAAATAATTAAAAAAATAAAAGAAATATTCAAAATTATTTACTTACATTTGATTATGTTATTTACAGGGTGTCCGACAGTCAGGTATACTACTTTGTTTTGCCGCCATTTTGGTAAACATTAGTGGCGACAGTTCATATTTGGCAGCCGTGAAGTAGACACGTGGCAAATTTATTATGGAAAAATATTCGATAAACTAACGTATTTTAATCGTTCAAAAACATTTTATCAAAATAAATTATCGATTACTGTAACGATAAGAAAGTTACGTGAAATTTTTGGAAGAAACAAAGTGCCAACAAAACGCACTATTTATCGTGTAATGAATGATTTCAAAGAAATAGAGTCTGTAGGTGATAGGCCCAAGCATGGACCACAATGTACTGCAAGATCGGCTGAAAACATTACTGCTGCTCAAGAAAGTGTTCAAAACAATTCATCAACCTCAATTAGACACTGTGCCGAAGAGCTTGTTCTTAAAAGAACAACCTTGGCCACAATTTTGTACAAGGATTTGCATTTGCTTCCATATAAGATTCAGTTGACACAAGAGCTTCTTCCACAAGACCATTTAAGCCGCCCTACATAAGCCAATTGGATGTTACAGCTCGCCCATGACAACCCCGATTTTCACAAAAAAATCACAATGAGTGACGAGGCACAGTTTCATTTTTTTTTTTATAAAGTAACCGTGCTAAATTCCTTAGGAAAGGGATAGAGAAGAGATGAGACAGGTGGTGAAAGTAGAAGGATAGTTACGGAAATTAGCTGTCGGTTAAGACAGTACAGCGATCAGTGACCATGCCTTCATCACTGAGCAGCCCAACCAATAGTCAATTTTTATTTTTGTAGTGAAAAAAAACACGGTCTTTGTTGGGAATCGAACCCACAACCCCCAGTCTTATAAGCTAGTACACTACCTACTAGCCTACAGGGGCACATTTTCATTTGAATGGTTATGTGAATAAGCAGAATAATCAGTTCTGTGGAATGGGAAACCCTCAAATTATTCAACAGTCACCTTTGTTACCAGACCGTCACTTTTAATGGAGGAATCATTGGACGTTACTTTTTTGAAATTGAAGACGGCGTACCGGTAACTATGAATGGGGAGCGACTTTTTTACGCCACAACTATATGCTTTGGACTTGATTATCATGTGGTATCAACACGACAGTGCCTTATCACATACAGCAAGGATTGCAATGGAATTACAAAGAGATGATGATGCTGATTGGCCTCCTTGATCGCCTGATGTGATTGCTCTGGACTTATTTTTGCAGTGGTATCTGAAAAGCAAGGTTTTTGCAAACAAACCAGAAACGCTTGAGCAACTCAAATAAAATATTCGTGATGAAATTAATGAAATATGTACCGCGTGAAATGTGTGAGAATGTAGTGAAAAATGTGCTCAAAAGGGCTCGCATTTGTGACGACATTTATCGATGAAAGATCAATTCTCTTTCATTTAATTAAAAATTATAAACAAAGTAGTATACTTTCCCGTTAAACACCCTGTATTTCTAAATAAAACTCTTTAAATTTTAATTAGTTGAAAACGATATTTTATTTTTTGTTTTTAATGTCGTTTGTTTGAATTTGAATTTGAATCTTTTCACATGAGTTTCTGTCAAGTTGTTGTTTTTGTTTGGAATTTTGTTTTTGTTTTTTTGTAAGTTGAATGAACAATTTTATTGATTTATTTAATTAGTTTAATAATGTTTTTAATAAAATTGAAACATTTTCAAGTGATTTATGAATATGTTTATATGTTTGTTTATTAAGTTGTGTATTAATAATAATTAGTAGTACCGTTATTATTATAATTTAAGAGAATGACAAATTTAATTTTTCTTTTTTTTCTTTTGGTTTTACAAGTTTCAAAACTCTTTCAATTATATTTGTATTCTATGCCAAAATTGTGTAGTTTTTTAATATAATTTTCTTTTTTAATTATAAAAAAATAAAATATATAAAAATATATTTTATATAGCCATGATTAGTTTTAAATATATTTTGTAGTTTTTAGATTTAATAACTAAAATACCAAAACATCATTTGTTAACCAATAGGAGAGTTAAGGAAAAAGTATTAAAATTTTATATTTATATTTAAAAATAATATTTTATTGTTATGCGAAACCATGTTGCAGATAATACTCGTAACTCAAATAAAATTAAAAGTTGGCAAAAATAATTTTTTCTAAATAAAATAAATTTTTTATTTTGTTGTTTATATTTTTTTCTTTTATAAAAAGTCATGTATTTTTAAATTTTTATGTTTTATATTTACAGTTAAAGTTTAATGATTTTTTTTTGTTATTTTAATATGAAAAGAGTTTCTATCTAACATTTTTTTTATTTAAGTTTTATAAGTTATTTTTTTTTTCTAGCGTGATTTCTTAATCAATGATTTATGATTTATTAGATTTTTTTTTAGAATATTATGCAACATTAATTTTGTAAACATGTACATAGATACATATAAATAACAAAAAAAAAAATAATAATATATTTTAATTATAGTTTAATCACCTTTTGAATATGTTATAGGTAATTTCCTTAAGCACAATGTCTTTATATAAAAATTAAATAAAATAGGTTTTTATTTTTAATATTTCACCCCACATTTGTGGTGGCGTCTTTAGGAAAAAATGTTTAATTTTATTTTTGTAAATAATCAATTATTATTATTAATTATATAAATTTTAATAGTTATAGTTTTTTGACCTTTTTAATATTTTTTAGTAGTTAATTATAAAGCTCTAGGTCACTATTTAATAAAAACTTTTAAATTTTTTTATTAAATAGTGACTTAGTGTTTTATAATTAACTACTAAAAAAAAAATTATATAAGTTAAATAAATTTTATTTTTATTTTCAATATTGCGCCACCACACCTGTAAATGGCATTATAAGCAAAATAAAATATGTATAAAATTATTTCTTGTAAACAATCAATTGTTATTATTAAATAAATAAATTTAAAAATTTTTTATTTCAATATTTCATCACCTTTAGCATTTGAATGTATAATTTTGTTTGTAAATATTTAATTGTTGTTATTAAATATTATTATTATTAATTAAATATTAATATTAATTATTATTTAATAATTTTTATTATTATTTTTTAAATTTTTTTTTTAATAATCAATTGTTCTATTTGAATAAATCATTAAAATAAATTTTATTTCAAGTAGCGTTATAACAAAAAAGTATGTATAAAATTATTTATTGTAAATAATCAATGTTATTTATAATTAAACAAATTATTTTTATTTTCAATTTTTCACCACAACATTGAGTGGCACCTTCACAAATAAATGTACAATATTTTTTTCGTAAATAATTAATTGGTATTATTAAATATATACTATTGAATAAATTTTATTATCATTTTACATTTTTATTAATAATCAATTGTTATTTTAAATTAAATAAACTTAATCTCTTTTTTTTTATTTTGATTAATTCGCCACAACTTGGGGTGACATCTTTAGGAAAAAATGTATAAACAATTTTTTTTTATAAGTAATTAATTGTTTTTATAAATTCAATAAACTAGTAATTTTTTTTATTTTCAATATTTCGCCACATAAATGGGTGGTGGCACCTTTAGAAAAAAATGTATAAATAATTTTTTTGTTTTATAAATAATCAATTGTTATTATTAACTTAATAAATCAGATTTATTTTATTTTTATTTTCAATATTTCGCCACCTCTTTGGGTGGCATCTTCAGTAACAAAAAATGTATAAATATATTTTGTTTTTTGTAAATAATCAATTATTATTAATTAAATAAATTTGTTTTCCAATATTAAACCACACCACTGGGTGGCATATTCAGGAAAAAAATGTTTATACATTTATAAAAACAAAATTTATTTAATTTTCGTATAAAGACTTTGTGCTTAAAGAAAGTATATAGAAAATGACATATTATCCTAAAGTAAAACCAATAATAATCACAAGTTGGATTGAAAAATATGTAAAAGAAAAAACGCAAAATACAGTTTTTGTTTTTACTTTTGCCATTTAATTAAGTAGAGTGATAAAAATAATTTTTATAAGAAAAACCAAAATTATTTATTTGATATTTGAAAGCTAGAGAAGGCTTTATACCTCTTCTCTTTCTTTCTAATGGAAAAAACAAAAGTTGAGCAACAAAAGTTGAAGCGTGTAAAACGGCACTAAGAAAGAAAGAGAAGAGGTATAAAGCCTTCTCTTTTTTTCTAATGGAAAAAACTAAAGTTGAGCAACAAAAGTTGAAGCGTGTAAAACGGCACTAAGTCTGCGAAAATTTTGTTTCACTGCCTACTCGCGGATTTTGTTAAAAGAAATTAAAATTATATCCTTTCGCTGGGTTAGATTTTGGTTAGAAATGAAATTGAATCTGAATTTTTATATTTAAAATTCTGTCCTTTGAAAACTTATAAATTTGTTTTTATTTAAAATAGCTTGTGTGTGGCATCGTCAAGAAATGAAAAATTATATAGATAAATAACACAGCAATTAAATAATCAAAATATATAAAATGGTCTTTCACATATATTTTACTAACTTCATCTTCCGCGCTATTTTACACAAAATAAAATAATCAGCAAAAAACATGTCGTGCTGGTTCTTCTAAGAAGGATCAACTAAAAAATGTTTTAAAGCTCTTTTCGTGAAAGAATCGAAGTACAGGGAGTGGCTATATCTAACCACTGTGAAAATTTTATATTATTTTTTCTACTCTTTCGCCAAAAAAATACAATTGTCTTGCTCTTCTTGATATAAGTAAAGAAGTAACCCAATAGAAGAGCGAGTTATTGCACCCAAAGAGTTTAATAATTTATTAAGAAGGATGCTTAAAGTTTTTGGGTGTTTTCAAAATCCAGGATGTTTTCCAAATTCAGGATGTTTTAATAAGCAATTTTAAGAAAAAATGTTTTCTTATATGACCTGGTTTAAAAAAATAGGTGTATGTCATAGCTTTTATCTTCAATAACTAGTGTAAACGAGGTATTGAAGAAGGGCTCCCATTATACGAAAAAATTTTATTTAAGGATATTCTAATAATTTTCATCTCAAAGTTCAGTTTTAACCAACTAAGTCAGTTCTCCTCAATGTACAGTGGTGGACATCATTGAAATTTTTGGTTTATTGCAACAAGTGTTTAATCTGAGCTGGACAGTGAACTTTGAATATATTTTAACTAATTTTTTTTTTTTAAACTTAAAACAAAAAATAGATATGCGTAAAGGTAAATAGTGCACAAAGGAGCAGCGTTAGATTATCCATCAAATGAAACCGGGAGGAAGCAGTATTTGTGATATTGTTTCAATCTTAAAATGCTCCAGAAAGATGGTGTACAACGCACTAAGTCATATTCAAACCAATGGGACACACAAAAATATTCTACAGTCTACAAGGCCTAGAAAAACTTCACGTAAAGAGGACTCCATTATTTATAGAGCTTCAGTTGCGGACACCTTCAAAACCCCAACTGAAATTTAAAGGGAAGTTTCAACAAAATTTGGTATTGTCGTCTCCTCAGGAACAATTAGAAGACGACTAAATGAAAAAAACCTGCCTGGATGTATTGTACAATATACATCACACGTGTCGAAGAAAAATTTTAAGTCCCGATTTGCATTCGCCCGTGCATACATGGACAAGTACCTGCTTTTTCGGAAAAATATCCAAATTTTGGTGATTTCGATCTGATGGAAAAAGTTATGTATTGCGTCCTCCAAACATGCAACACAAGCCCAGGTACACATCAACGACCGTAAAGCATGGTGGTGGAAACGTAATGGTTTTGGCTGCGTTTTCTTGGCACGGTATCGGTCCTATAATGAAGCATAATTTTTACAAAACTATAATTACGAGTACAATGTTTCCATATGCAGTGGAAAACATGCCACTTAGATGGAGTTTAATGTACATGCGTGATCTGATTTACATCTGTACTCGGCAGTTAGCCATTACAAGATGGTGGCCAAACCACTGTGTCATTCTCGCCCTAGGAGGCCTTTGAGTCCGTGCCCTTTCCGGTCACTCCTAGTTGCAACTTCAAAAGCTCGAAGTAGGTCGCAGCCTTTACTCCTTGCTAAAGGGTTGGAGACTATCCAACTCCTGGTCCAAAACGCATGAAGCTTAATATAATTAAGAACACGACGGCATTCATACTCACTGGACCTGAACTATTCATTGTGTTCATTTTGAATGATCCGACCCACAAACTCTCACGAGGGCCTCGAAACCACAACCACCACGATACTCCCATATAGGGGCCAACCTCAATAATCAGCCAGAGAACAGCCAAATTTCTAAAGAGACAAATAGTGAACTCTAGGGCTCACTGATTCCCGTGGAATTATGTGGATTGTCCAGGTGGCTCCTACTAGCCTTTAAGGGGCCTTGGCTCCCTTTAACCCCGCAAGACACCAGTCTAGATGGAAAAGTAGGTTCCAAAAAGACAATCATGTGCCCCCGGGGGGAGAGTTTAATGTACAACAACGATCCAAAGCACACTTCACACGTAGTGAAGACGCATTGAGAACCTTTGCAACGATAACACATAACCTCTGCTAAACCCAAAAATTTGAGCGAATTGTGGTCCGAAATACAAAAGGCTTGGTATGCTATACCAAATCAACGCTGCATGGCCCTTGTGGACAGCATGCTCAGAAAATGTGCGGCTGTATAAAAGAATAAGGGCTCTTCTACCAAATATTAATCATTGCTTAAAACATGCTTAACATTTTAGTTTTTTGTTACAGAGTTGGAAATAAATTTTGTTAATTTGTGCTATATTGTACTGGCCAATAATTGAGCACATTCATTCTAAAAAAAAGTTATTTAAACAAAAATAAAGTTTAGTAAAATAATAACGTATACTCCTGACACCGAAAATAACACATTAAGATATAACGACGATTAAAATCATTCATACAAATATAAAAGAAATATTTACAATTTTAAAAGTGCAAAAGTATGTGCTAAAATCATGGCCACCACTGTATGTTATCTTAATTTGCATTGGTGCCGTTTATTTTTGGGAAAGTATTTATTAGTCGATTCTTTATAGGTGAAAGCAAGAAGAAAATATAACTTCTGTTTTCAGTTTTTAGTACAAATCGATTCGGATAATAGATAAGAAGAATGCTTAGTTTAAGTTATAAAAAGATAATTAACACTAACAAAAAATGTGAAGTGAAAAAACCTATGGTGTCTGCTTAAGAATTAATAAGCTTCTTAGAAATCACAAAACAACAACAACAACATACTATATTCAAACCATGAACCGTCAGAAAACAAAAAAACCAACACAGAACAAGAAGACGCACAGCCAAGCAGACGCCTACACTAAATGATGACAACAACTTTATCTATGCAGTGTATTAGAGCTCTGTCTCTCTCTCTCTCTCTCTCTCTCGGGCAAAAGTCAGTATAACTGTGAATGTTATGGAGTGAAGACACAAAAGTTTAAAACAGGCGTTAAAGTGGTAAAGTTACCATCGTATAAAGTAGTGTGTATAAAAAAATAGCTCGCCCAAATAAATCGTGTTATTTAATGTAAAGTTCTAAAAAATACTAAGCAATTATTTTTTAATAAAAAACTTAATAAATTAAACGTTTATTAAAGGAATAAACGTGACAGTATTTTGTCATCTGTTTCTTTAAAGATTACCAAACTGTGACTATCACTGTTAATATTTTCCCAATTACAATTACGAGAGTAGTAATTTATTTTATAAAAATGTTTTGTGCGTTTGATTTAAGCATTTGTTTTTTAATTTTTAAATATGTAAATGCTTAATTATTTATTATTAATTTTTTAGGCAAATTAAAAAAAGACAGACAATTTTATTACACAAAATAAATGAAAAATGAAATAAAACACATGAAGCTTGTTGTATATGTATTTACAAAAAATTCCTGTAAAGTTTTTTTACAAAATAACAAAAGAGAGATAAATTAATTAATTTTTTTTTAAATTTACAAGCATAATAAATTCTCATATGGTTAATAAAAAAATATTTATTTTATAAATATAATTAAGGTTTTTAGTTTTTAGTAATTATTTTAATTATATTTCTAAAAAAAATGTTTATCTAAAACGAGTACAAAATATTTAGATACATATATAATAATTTATTAATTTATTTATTTAATTTTTTATTAAATATTGTCTTTTATTTCTTATTAATTTCTAATCATTTGTTCTTTGCAATTATTGTCCATGTAACATTTTTTTATTTATTTATTTAATTGTTATTGTCGTTTTTACCTTAAAAACACTAAATTTTAATACTTAATATTTAGAATCTTAAAAATTAATGTTAAACATTTATTTGAAATAAAAAGAAATATTTTTTTAATGAAAATTAACTAATTTCTATTACAATTAAAAAAATTTCTATCGATTTTATCCAATATTTTACAGTGTTTTGTTGTTGTCGTTTTTTTTTCCTGTTTTAGTTTTTTTTTAAGAGAATGCAATGATTTCAAAAGTAAAATGTATTAAAAAATTTTTAACAATATAACAATAGACAGGAGCCTTTAAACTCTTAAATCTAAATTGCAGAGTGCAAATTTTAATTGTTTGGAAAATATTTTTAAATATTAAAACGCTTTCTGTGAGTTTTTGATCTTTTTAATCTTAAACAAATAAAAAGAGTTTTTGTCAAAACTGGGGACAAATCATCACATTCAATATCGAGTATTTTGAAAACGTTATCGCAATGTATTTACTCTAAATTTCTAATGTTCTATCGAAATCAGCTAAAAAGTAGGTGTGAAACAAACCAATTGAAACCCTTTTCTATTAAATTCATGTTCATTTTCTGTTGGTGCCTAGACATCGAAGTGTGTGTCGTCGTCTTCACAGCCGACCCCTAAAAGTAACTTCTATAAATTAAATAGATTCAAATTGTGTTTTTCTATGGAATTTAATATGTTTTCAATATTTTCATAGTTTCCGCCCTGCTCAAAGAGAAAATAAATCTAAATAATACATACCGTATATTAAACACAGGACCTTATCGAAAAACTTAAAAAGAAATCAAGATAACCGTAAACACACAACTTTCTTTTCTTTGACATCAAGGATCTTTATACCGCAATACCAACACAAGAAACCTTAGTTGTCTTACGTAATAAACTAGACAATTTTTACGACAAACAATTTGTTACCGAAATTATAGATATTGCCAGGACAATAATAAAACAAACTACTTTAGATTTAATAACCACTTCTACAAACTATCTAACGGACTCGGCATGGGAAACCCAACTTCGTCAATCTTCATGCAACATTTTAAATTACCACACATAAAGACACTAATGGAGAAACATAAAATAACAAATAACTATAGATACATGGATGACATCATATGCATCACTGAACAAATTCTTACAAACTTAAACACAATCCATAATAGCATTACATGCACAATGGGAAAGGAACAAGACAGAAATTTACATTATCTTGACATCACAATAATGCGAGGAACTGAATATTTAAAATTTGACATCTATAGAAAACCAACTGTGATAGACACTACCATCCAGATCACTTTGAATCATCCTACCAAACATAAACTAGCAGCATTTAGACATATGATACACAAACTTAAGATAATCCCATTTACTCCGGATAAATACAACAATGAACTCCACAGAATCTACAACATAACTAAAAATAACGGCTACAAACCAACTACTATCGACACATACAACACTAGAAACAATACAACACTTAAAACAGGAATAAAGAAGACAAAGAATCAAACGATACAATACGAGGGGACACTTTTACCTACCACAGCACCAGAAATCCGAGGTCTTAACCCAGCGGAATTTGTGTCTACCGTCACCATAGTGGGTGACCAGAGCATTGAACAGTTGAGCGGAGGTTTTGACCCAGCCCAGCCTACAGTGTTTTGGTTATTTCCCTTGCACACATGGCCAGACTACGGAAACTGCCGCATTCATGTACACACACCAGTATACAGTAGACGAAGCCGATAAAGGAGCTGCCGTCAACAAAAAGAAGTGGCAAATAAAGGCTAAGTTTACACCTAAGCAACCGCAGCCTTTTTATTTGTCCCAACGACACCACACGACCCTGGACGCCGCTGAGGATACCCCAGCAGCCAAGAAAAGCGTGTCGTTTAAGTTTCCGTATGAACTATGCCTATGCTGATTCTAATGTTAATGAACAATATCAATTTATTGATTACGATTTAAGAAAAATAATAAAAGCCAATATGAAAGAGGAGAGAGATAATAATTGTATATAAAAAAAAAATCCATAACTGTTTAGAACATTTTATTTAGCAACAATAATTTGTGCAATTTGTATGCTATTCCAGCCATTTGCTTTTTTCAATCTTAGAAATAGGAAAAGACTATTTGTTTACTCTCTAATATTAAGTAAAAATATAAAATAAAAATTGCATTCTCCAAAAAATTCGTTAATATTCTCTTGTTCTCTTACAAAAAATAAAAATTTAAATATGTACAGTGTGTTATTTAACAATAAAGATATGATGACAAATATGTTTTATTTTATTTAATGTTTAATAGAAAAACTATTGTCGTTATTCACATTTAGACAAAGACACAAAATAGAAAATATTTTAATTAAATAAGTTTAGGATTTATTTATAATAATTTATTTATTTATTTAATTTTTTTTTATAAAGAGCACCGGAAAATTGATAAAGAAACATGAAAGGCAAATTTGAGGTTAGAAAGTAAATTAGCTTGATAACTTTAGTTTTTCTGAAATTGAATGTAAAATAGAAATATTGCAATTAATTATAGAGCATAATTTCAGGCAAATGTCTACCTCGGCAGACGTAGTTAAGCCCAATTGTAGCGAACATCGATCGTCTTTGATGCTCCAGGCTCTTTCTAATCACTTTGTTGCATAGAGGCAATACTACGGCCACTGCTAGCGTATTGTTTTGGTCTATTGTCAGCAACAATATCATGATTATTGAATTTAACGATTTAACCACGCACAGAGCGGTCTTGAAAGGAGCCTCTGAAGGAAAAGCTGCTCAGACTTTACCAAGCGATACTATGAAATATTCACAATTTTGATAATTAATTTTCACAATTAAAATTTTTTGCTCAAGAGTGTAGCGTTTCATGCTGACAATTTCTTAACTTTTTCCGAAAATATTTCAAAAGATGGCAGCTTAATGCTTAATATTAAAATATTTGATAGACAATTGAAATCCCAAGCACAAATTCATACATTTTATATATTTTAAAAATATTAAATATATATGTTTTAATCTTTTAAACGGTCTTTTTTAATCTAAACTTCCATATTTAGGTATATTGATAATAAGAAAGGGAAATAAGTTAGTGTTTGATTGGTATAAGAAACCAACATCTTCTGGAAGAATTATTAATTTTTATTCCAAACATCCGAGAAAAATAATAATAACCACGACTAAAAATATGATAGACAGGATATTGACTATAAGTGATAGAGAATTTCATTTGAAGATACAATAAGAGATATACTTAATGACAATGATTTTCCAGTAGAATTAACTAACAGATTAATTAGACAATATGGTAGTTATAGACATAATTTAGGAAATTCTACGGCAGAGCCAAGAAATTATTCCTGGAATATCAGAAAGATTAAGAAAGTCTAAAATATATGACACAGATAAATATATAATTGCACACAAAACACATAACACATTAAATAAATTATTTAGCAGTATGAAGGATAAAATAGGAAAAATGGAAATATCTGATGTAGTATACAGGATCCCATGTGGAGGAAATGACCAGGTGAACTGTGGCAAACTTTATATTGGGACAACAAAAAATAAACTTAAAACAAGATTAGCTGGTCACAGATGTGACCAAAAATATAGAAATATTTCAACACAGAAGACATCCTTATCTTCACATTGTAAGAAATATAATCATTATCCAAAGCTTGAGGAAGCATCAATATTAGATATAGAAAAAAACTATAAGCGAGGTTATATGTTGGAAATGTTAGAAATTGTTAATGCACCAAATGTCAGGAGAATAAATTTCAAAACAGACACAGACAATTTAGCGCAGAATTATAGGTACTGAATTCAAAAGACACATAATTTGTTATAATTATTTCGTAAGAAAGAATTTATTTAATTTCCATTTCCTTGTTTTTGGTATAATTAAAATTTTTTGAAATTTTAATTTTCTATGTACAGTGATCTCGCAGAAACGTGAACTCATTTTTACCGAGGGTGTTCACGTTTTAGATTGCATTTTTTCTATAACATATTTTAGTCTCTTTTTAATTTTTATTTAAAATAAAGTACGTTATTTTTCACCTATGAGACATGTTTTGATTCTACTTTTTGTAAGTTCCTGCCATATTTTAATAAATGTACTATGCTACTATGGGTTGCCAAAGGGTTTCTAAGATACTAATTTCTAAATTAGTACAGAGATCTTTACATTTTTGAAAGCTCCGAAGAATGCAGTGTTTTCCGTTTTCCAGGACCCGAAAATGTATTAACACATTTTATAATTGCATCTTTTTTGTTTTTTTATTGCACAAATCGTCGATTTTATAATTTTTCGTTGAAACAGTTACAGGTGAACCTTTCCATAACAGCTCTAAAATATCTGAATTTTCTTGAAGAGTTAATACTTTTGGTTTTTTATAAGATATATTTTCAATAAAAATATTTTTAGAGATCACTTGTTTATATTATTTATATGCATAGTCAGCACAGAGAAATGCTTCCAGTAGAACTGCCGCGGTAATACCAAAACTACTTATCCTGCAACAGAAGTTGTTTACAACAAACAAACTACGATATTCTTCTGCGGGGAATCCCAAAATGTTAAATAAGCTTACAAAATTGAATTTTAACGTTCGATAAAAAATTCACGTTTTAGAGCCTTCAGCCTTTGTTGACGTTTTAGAGTAGCCAATCTAAGAAAAAAAATGTTCATGTTTTTGGATGTTCATGTTACTGGGTGTTTACGTTTCTGCGAGTCCACTGGATGTATGAAGCAAATTATTTTATATGTTTTTGTCAATTGTTTAAAAAAATTGTTTTTCTTTAAATTGTTAAAATTTTTGTCTTTAATAAATATCTCTTATTCTTTTTTATGGTATTTTTTAAATTAACATTATATATATATATATATATATATATATATATATATATATATATATATATATATGTATATATATATATATATATATATACATATATATATTTTTATTTTTCTTTTCGATATTTCGCTTTCCTATGGAAAGCTTCTTCAGGAAAAAATTTTTTTATTTTTTTTTCCTGAAAAAAAAATTAATATATTGTTAATTTAATTTAAAAAGACAGTAAAAAGGAATAAGAGATATTTATTAAAGATAAAAAAAGGTCGATTAAAAACTATTAAAATTTTTGTTGTTATAAAATTAATTTCCTAAAGAAACTTGCCAGAAGAAAGCGAAATATTGAAAAAACATATAGTTAAATTTAATCAAAAAAAGACCGTTTAAAAGATTAGAACATATTTATTTAATATAAATAACAAGAGGTCGAGTTAAAATAATAATATTTTAAAAATATAAATTATTTATGTGTAAATGAGTGTAGCACAATTAATATAGATTAACTTAAAGATTTTTCCAAATAATACGTTATTTACACTCTTCCATGGTTAAAATTTCCTAACCTTATAATAATTAAATGTAGAAGAATAATAGCTCAACACTTAATATTTAATCATTTTTTATATATGTAATTTACTTTCTAACCTCAAATTTAGCCAGTCATTATGTGAGAAAATCAATTTAATAAGTTGGCAATATTAATCTCTAAACATTTATCGTATTAAAAATGTAGCATACTTTTAGCTGCTGTTATATTTACTATACATTCATTTAATAGGAATTGCAGAGAAAGAGAGCAAAAGACTTGTGCATTAAAAAGTTTGTTTAATACAATTAATTTAAGTGAGAGGGGAGAATTTATGTATAAATTTTTTACAATTCTTTTATAAATTTGTTTGATATCTTATTTGCATTAAATACTTCAATAATTGAGCACAATTTGTAATATATTTTTTTATTTATTATTAGCATGTATATGTATAGATGTGTAGGTAGTTAGTGTTGTATGCATTTAAAATTATATATTAAATATATTTTTAATAAATTTAAATCAATTTTATTAATTCATTATTGCATACAGACTTTATTATTTATTGTCTTATTGTCAAATTTATTTGTCATTATTATTGTCACTTAAAGATTTACATAAAAATTAGTTTTTAGATAAATGAACATTTTATAAATTATTTCAAGTTTTTAGTTATTTACTATTAATATTATTATTATTATTAATATAATTATGTATAAAAAAAATTTGTTTAATATATTTTTATAAAAAGAATCATTTTTATTACAAATACAAATTATTTAAAAGTAGAAAAATTATGTGTAAAACATAAGAAAAAACAAACACTTGCGTGCTGAAGTTTACAATTACAAAAAATAAATATTTCTTAAAGCCACCATATAAACTTTCAAATATTAAATTACTATTAAAACGACCAGACGCAAGACCTCACAGTTTATAAAGGTATAATTTTGTAAAAATATGTTTTTTCAAATATGTTTATGAAAAGGCGTTGTAAAATCTTCATTTTGACTTTATTCTTTTTTAATTACTACAGTTTGATTAGACAAGTCTTATTTCAATAAGAATTACTAATTTCAGTTTTAAAGAATTATACCCGTTTAAGAAGTGTATTGGATTGAAGTGGTTCTTCTTGTTTTTTTTTCCCTTTTAACAATTCTGATTTGGACAAGATAGGACAGAACTCTCACATGGTTTGTGTCAATAATAATAAATAAGGCATTTTCGAGAGTAAACATCTGTCATAGACAAAACAACACTAAAAACAGGAATTAAGAAGACAAAGAATCAGCCGATACAACACAATGGTATGCATTTACCTACACAGAACCAGAAGCATTTAGATTAACGAATTTTTTTCACAAAGAAGGTTTACTCACGGCACTAAAAACCAGCAATACTCTGAGACACAATATCAGGACATCTGAAGTATACAGACTTACTTGTACTTTACTTGTACACTAAAAACAAGATTTACAGAACACATACTGTCATACAAACGGAGAAGAGAAGACGCCAACTTCACACTACACCTTGAGAATCACAGACACTTATCAAGGGAACACTTTACTGCATCCTAGCAACAAAGGACGAAGACTAAACATTCTGTTGACGTCATAAGGAATTGACAAAAGTATTTCATTCGCTGGCGGAACAAACCCAAACAAGACTAGACATATTTGAAAGCAAAAATTTGTAACAGCGACACTACCACAGACACAACTTTTACACAACTTAAACTAAATCACACGTACCTGGACAACAATAAAAGACAAAAATATTAGAATTAATCCCCACATAAAATGCCGAATGGCTGACATTCTGACTACATAGATAATTACGACGATTATGGCATAAATATCTGGACCAGAAATACTGACACCAGTACGTGAATGAACGTGGCTTGATAATGATGTATTCACATCAAAAGCGCTCAGCAGGAAAGACGTCATATGGAGAATAAATTGGCCAACAAACTGTCAGTATAATTCAAAATTCAATAGATGCCAAAGTGTAAACACACATTTTTTCAGTCGGTACAATAATGTCAAGTTTTGTACGTAAAAAATATGTTTTGCAGGATAGTCTAATAATCTATTTTTTTTTTAATTGGAGAAATTGGCTGCTGAAGAAATTGGTTCCCATATAAAAATGATTAATCGAAAAAATGCAACAAAAAATTTGTTAACACATTGGTTCTAATTAACATATAACATTTTAAGTAGCAAATTTGCGGGTAAGTTGATTTTTGTTAACAAAAACGAAAAACAAAATTGGCGGGTAAGGTGCTTAGTTATAGGAAATATAACTAAAATGCTGCACTCATTAAACAAACGACTAGTAATGGTAAATAATGTTATAATAATTGTAAGAAACCGGTAAAGCCCGGTCAACCAGCCAAATTAACGCCGAAGCTGAATATCCACAATGCCAAGGTAATACTATGTATTTGGTGGGACCAGAAAGCTTTTTTTATAGCTGTTGATATCGGGTCAGATAATCACAGGAGACCTGTACCAAAAAAAACTGATTCGTTTAAGGAGAGTATGTAACGAAAAACCATCAGAATATTCAACCACACATGATCACACATAATCTTCCATCATGATAACGCTTGAACACATGTTGCAAAACTGATCGAAAACCTTTTTGGCAAATAGTAGATGGCAAGTTTTTGCTCAATCGCTTTATAGTCCAGCGATTGCCCCTTCTGTCTACCATTTGTTCGACTGATGTAGAACGCCCTTACTATAATACACTTAACTTTAGAACAGGGTAACAGAAGTTGTCCAGATACATTCCAAATCGGAGCAATTTTTTTATCCAGAATTCCCATATGCTACCATAAAGATGGAAAAAAGTAGTGGTTAACGATTAAAAATATTTTGAATAACGTTTCGCCTTATTGTGTTATTATAATTAATACACCTTTGAAGTAAAATTATAATCGAGTTAAAATTGTATTTACTTACAAAATCAGCTGATACTTATTTAAAAATATTGTTGTTTTATTTATAATTTAAGTAAGATTTTGTTTTTGGATGGCACTCCTGCCTTTTGCTGAAGCCAATTGGTCTAGTGTCAGTGAGTTGAAGATTTAAATAAAGATAATTCCTTCATTTAGCGTGATTTTGTTTTGGCATCAAACCAAATGAAGGGCATATAATTTTTGTTATGTTTATATTCGGCCGGTCATCTTAATTGTAACTCAAGTTTAAGCATGCATTTTTTTGTTATTTAATTTTTAATTATTTAAAAATATTGTTTTTATTATCAGCATAAAACTGATCTTAAATTATTGTCAAGATATGTTTTTCTAGATGATATTTAGCCTGGTTGTTATTCTTTTTATATATTTTATTTTCATTACTTTTATTATCCATTTTGTCTTGCCTTTAAAAGAAATAATTTATCAAAGTTTTTTTTTTGTTTTTTTTTTAACATTAACAATTAAATTAATCAATTAATAAATTAATAAATGATATGTGTTTCAAAATTTCTTGTGATATTAATTTTCAGAATATGTATTGATTTAGTATTCGTCTCCGTATTCATTTCGATATTGATTTTTTTTGTTTGTTTTTGTTATTTAATTTTTAATTTTAAATTAGCAAAGTTTGAAGGTTAATTAAATTTTTCTTCCTAAAAATCTAATAATTGATGCGAGTTTCTTTTTACATGATATTAATTTAAGATTTCGTTTTTAAGTGGAGAATAATTTTTTGTTTTTACACTTAACATTTCCTTAATATTTTAAGTAGATTTTGTTAAAATAAATTTGAATTTTTATTTTATTAAATTTGATAATACATTCGATTTTCATTGATTATGAATTTTACAAAAACCTTGATAAATTATTTCATAAAATTTTTCCTTCAACTTTTAACATAACTTTGTTGTTTATTTTATTATTTTAATATTTTATTTTTTTTTATTTTAATTACTATCAGGCAATAAATTGGTATTGATTATTTGACTTTCTTACAACCAGGCTAATAATTATTGTCAATAAACAGGTCATTATTATGTAGGTAATGGAGGTGGAAGTATGTACAGAACCGGCTGAACCTCTTTGATCAATAACATTAATCTTCCAACCCAGATTATTGTGGGTAAAACACTATTTGAAGAAATTTTTGTTATTATTAATAATTAAATAAATAATAATTTATTTTAATAATATTAATAATAATTTTTTTTAGCACCAGGTCTCTATATAAGAATTAAATAATTATTTATTTTTATATTTTTTAAGGTGTGCTGAAACTTTGAATAAAAAACTTTTACAAAAGCCATTTAATTTTTATATATAAAACTGGTGTTTAAAAAAACTAGTTATCAAAAATGAAAATAAATATATAAAATTGTTAATAAAATATTTATAAAAAAAATAAAAAAATGTTTGTTAAATAAAAATTATTTATAAAATAAATAATTTTTAATATTAATTCATTTGTTATAAAATAAATATTTTTTTAAGCACAAGGTCTTTAAATAAAAATTAAATAAATTTTATATTCAACATTTTGAAACAAAATTTCGTGACATCTTCAAGTAAAGAAGAAATATTGAAAAAAAATAAAATTTATTTAACTCTTTTATGAATGCCTTGTGTTTTAAAATTTATTTGTAAAATATTTATAAAGTAAAAAGAAAAACAAAAAATGGTAGATAAAATATTTATAAAATAAAAATAAATAACAAAAAATAAAAAAAAAAATAAAAAATTATATATAAAATATTTATAAAGCACAAAGTCTTTATATAAAAATTAAATAAATTTTATTTTCAATATTTTCCACAACATTTTGTGGCATCTTCAAAAAACCAAAAAAGAAATATTGGAAATAAAAAAATATTTAATTTTGATATAAAGACCTTGCACTTTAAAAATTATTTGTTAAATATTTATAAAGTAAAAAAAAATTAAAAAAAATAAAAAATGGTAGATAAAATATTTATAAAACAAAAAAATAAAATAATATTTACAAAATATTTATAAAGTACAAATAAATATAAAAAATAAACGTTGTTATTAAGAACAACGTCTTTTAATTAAAAATTAATTGAATTTTATTTTCAATACTTCCCACAACATTTGGTGGCATCATTCAGAAATGTCGAAAATAAAAATTTATTTAGTTCTTATGTCAAGACCTTGTGCTTTAAAAATTATTTGTAAAATATTTATAAAGTAAAAAAAAAGATAAAATAAAAAATTGTATATAAAATATTTATAAAGTAAAACAAATATAAAAAATAAACGATTATTTTAAAAATATTTATAAAATAAATATTTGTAAAATAAATAAATTGTATTTTCAATACTTCCCACCACATTTGGTGGCATCATGTCGAAAATAAAAATAAAATTTATTTAGTTGTTATATCAAGACCTTGTGATTTAAAAATTATATATAAAATATTTATAAAGTAAAATAAATATAAAAAATAAACAATTATATTAGAAATATTTATAAAGTAAATATTTTTTTTAAGAACAACGTCTTTTAATATAAAAATTAAATAAATTTAATTTTCAATATTCCGCCACATCGTTGGGTGGCATCTTCAGGAAAAGAGGTTGTGTGGCGTAATATTGAAAAAAAAATTTTAATTTATTTAATTTTTATATAAAGACGTTGTGCTTAAAAAAATATTTATAAAACTCTTTTTTATTTTTACAAATTTTTATATTTTATTTTACCTGATAATAAAGCAGATCGGGTGCATCCATTGGCACTGTCCAGTTCAGATAACCTGGCTCTCCTTCTTCACACAATAGTCTTAAAGTTTTCATATACTCTTCGAATGTTTCAATTTCGGCAGAGCGATCTATGGATATGTGGGTCCATTCACAATAGCGGCCGGCTAAAAAATGGTTTGGATATTTTTTTATTGTAATATAAAAAATATACTTCAACTCTAGAGTGCTTATTTAAAATAATACAGTTTAAAATATTTTTGTTTGTGTTATTTATGGAAATTATTTAAGACAAGTAAATAATGTCGACTTTTTATCCATCGTTGTTACTACTTTTTCCCACTTTTATGTTAAGGTGGATTCAACGAATCAATGAACTACTCCAGTTTTGAGGTAAAGAATGATACCTTGTATGAAGTAAAGATATTCCAATAAGGGCATTCAGCATCGAAACAAATGATAGTTAGGAGAAGAAAGGTCTGGACTATAAGCCGGATAAGCCAAAATTTTCCATCCACTGTTGTCCAAATAGTTTTTGAGTGGTCTTTAAATGAATCAGTTGTCTTCGCTACGGGGAGCTGTGATCGTCTAACCCTATTGCAACAGCTCATAATACAAAACACCCCTCTGATCCCACCAAACACAGATCATTATATTGGCGTCATGGATATTCGGCTGCTGCGTTGATTTGATTGGTTGGCCGGGCCATTTTTTTATCGCTGGTAACATTAAGACGCAAAAATGACATCTTTTTATAGTCTCATTTCTGATATGCAAAATTGCCGTAAAACT
Source organism: Trichopoda pennipes (assembly GCA_030448955.1). Lineage (NCBI taxonomy): Eukaryota > Metazoa > Arthropoda > Insecta > Diptera > Tachinidae > Trichopoda > Trichopoda pennipes. The sequence goes on from JASKUP010000094.1 coordinate 2,967,981, forward strand.
ATTTCATTGCTTTTGAATGAATCCTAATGTTTTCGATTAGAGGGAAATTGCTTGTTGTGTTGATCCCAATGATAATACAAGTCTTTCTTGCATTTGAAAATAATATACGTCGAGTGATGCTTCCGATTTCCCATTTTCAAACTTTTTCGGCTGACCAGGTCTTGTCTTCTGTGTCGATGTCACTACTTTTGAAGTGCGCAGACCATCGTTCACAAATTCTTTTAGTTTGTGAATGTTGACCGTAAGCTGCTACCAATAATCGATAACTTTTAGTAGCCGTTTTTTTCAAACACAAGGAAATGTATCAGACTTTCCCGCACAACATATTTTTGGGCACAAAAAAATGTGTGTTTATACTTCGGCGTTTATCGAATACTGAATTATACTGACAGCTGTTTACTCTCCATAATACCATATTTGTTATTATTGACACGATCCATATGTGATAGTCATGCCATATATTGTCCAAATCGACATTATTAACTTGTATACCAATAAAAAAAAGTGTACTTCAGCCTGACTAATAAATTTTTTATAACTAAAAAATTTATTTTATAGTTCTTTTCAGCTATATAAAAAAACCTAATTAAGGCTGTGGTGATGAAGAATATTTATCTTACAGTTCTTATACAATTAATTGCATAAAATAATGAACTTAAGCATTACCTATGATTTTTTTCACTCATATAAAAACAAAAGGTTTTTCGGAGATTGTCATAAGTCTAGATTTAAATCTTAAGCCCTTTCGCTATATCTAGATTTTCAACTGAATTAATGAGATGACTTACCGGCAGTGGGTATTGGGTTGCCATCTTCGTCGTATTCAACTCCAGCGTAGGCTTTTTGTTTACCCAATTCAAAACCAGTCTTTTGGCCTATTCCTCCTTCTGAAGAATCGGTTATATAAAATGGATGGTATCTGTCATAGGAAAGGAGAAGAATTTATGCCAGCATAACAATAATAAAGCAAAACAAAAACAGATACAAATGGCGCCCTCTCTTTATCTCTCTCTCTTTTAGAAAATTTTTAATATTTGTTTACCTGGCTGGTTGGCTGGGATTATCACCACCTTCTACAATAAATTCATAGGTTTTGCCCCGTTCTACGGTTATTTCAGGTATAAGTAAATCATTGATATACCAAGCAATACCCCAAGAGGGTACACCAGTAATAGGAGTATAGCCACGCTTGCCTCCCGTCGGACCAATTTTGGCAGTAAATGTACTTTCATTTTCAATTCTACGTGTTGGCCAAGCCATGGGACCGCTTTCATCCTTAACGCTATGCAATGCAGTTTTGCAATTATTGTCATTCTAAAAACGGTTATAAAATAACAATTAAACAAAGTTAATAATAGCATAAGCGTTTAGTGGCAGCACTTACCCTTAAGGAGAAGTTAATGCGTATATCATCAACATTATGATCACTGGCGGTGTGAGAATGAGCGTTGGCTTCTTTACGACTATTCAAGGGACCAATGGCCGCTATAACAGATACTTCACGATCTGTGGGTATGGGTGCATCATAAATGGCTTCATTGGTTTGCAAGAGACGTTTATATCTAATAGTGGTAACACCATTTTTCCGATCACCACTTACTATTTTTTTTTTAAATTAAACGAAGGAAAGAATTAATTTTATGATACGTCTAAAGCAAATTACTGTTATAATAGCAAAGAATAAAAACATGTTCTTAGATCATTAGGCAAACTATTCCATAAATAACTTTTGAAAGATCAAGCTTTAATTCTTAGGATAATTTCAAAAATATTTGAACAATCTTAGTAGAGTGCAAGAAGTTGAACTTCTGTGCTTGAAACGTTGGTGCAGCCTTCTCTATGATATTTTAGAAATTCATGTTTTGAGTTAAAAAGTGAGAAAAAGGACATTTCAACAATCTTCTGACACCAGACCATATGTGGTCCTAATACCTTATATTTCTTATATCAACCCAAACTTTACAACTTTAATAACCAGAAGTTTTATTCTATTAACATTACCAGCCGTCGAAAAAAGCAGGATATCAGCAATGCATGCGTCACTTTATATCGTACATGCTGAGGAAGCTACGTATTAAGGCAAAATAATATCCGAAGGGTAAAACAGATTCTCAATCTTCTATAATTATACTCAACATTTTTCAGTTTATCCACAAATTCTAACTCACTTTGTCTTAGTTGAATTTTCAAATCGGTAAAATTTATGGAATCAAAGCATAAAGTTTTAGATTACGAGGTATTCAAGAGTAAAGAGTTTGATCTCAACCATCATGCAACTCGCTGTAGCGTGTCATTAATTTTTGTTTGAAATAAATCCGAAGAGACAGTGCCATGAAATAACAATTGAATGTCTTGTGCAAAAGCATATCTGAGCATATCTCTGAATTATCTACAATAAAAAAGTTATTAAAATACCGGGTGTCTGCCAAGAAGTTATACTACTTTATTTTGCCACCATTTTTGTAAACATTAGTCTTGGAAGTTCATATTTGGCAGTCGTGAAGTAGACACGTGGCAAATTTATTATGGCAAAATATTCGATAAACCAAAGTGTTTAAATCGTATCAAAGTCAATAATTGATTACTGTAACGGTAAGAAAGCTACGTAAAAATTTTGGGAGAAACAACGTGCCAACAAAACGCACTATTTAACATGTAGTAAATGATTTCAAAGAAAGAGTGTCTGTAGGTGATAGGCCCAAGCATGGACCACAACGTACTGCAAGATCGTCTGAAAACATCACTGCTGCTCAAGAAAGTGTTTAAAACAATCCTTCAATCTCAATTCGATGCCGCGGCGTGCTCAGGAGCTTGGATTTCAAAAAACAACGCTGGCCACAATTTTGCATAAGGATTTGCATTTGTGTTCATATTGGATCCAGTTTGAATGGATATATGAATAAACAGAATAGTCGGTTCTGGAGAATGGGAAACCCTCAAATTATTCAGCAGTCACCTTTGCATCCACTAAAAGTTACAGTCTGGTGTGCAATTTGGTCGGGAGGAATCATTGGATCTTACTTCTTTGAAAATGAAAATGCCGTAATAGTAACTGTGATTGGCGAGCGATATCGTGATATTGAAAACTTTGTAACGCCACAATTGCATGCTTTGGGCATGATTAATGATGTGGCATTAAGAAGACGGTGCCAAAAAAACGGTGTAAACAAAGTAATACACCTTCCCGGCGGAGACCCTTTCTAAACTTTCTAAACCTGTAAAGATAGACAGACACACTATGGCCCATTTTTTTCTTAATAATCTAACAAATTAAAAGTTTTAACTTTCCAGGGGTTAGAGAGCTAAAATGCTTTCGTAGCAAATTTTAACAAAAGTCAGAAAACAAATTTTGGTAAATTTCTACTGCCACTCTTTTTGCAGTCCATGCATTTTCTTTAATATTTTCCACATCTTTAAACAACGAATGTTTTAGAAATTAATTTATTTTGTTTTCAAACTAACAACAGCATCGAGTGACAGAGAGAGAGAGAGAGAGAGAGAGTCCATGTTAAATGAAGAATAAAACCAATTCAACTCCCGGTCCAGAACACATGTAAGCTTAATAAAATTTCAGAACACAACCGCAAGCATGCTCACTCAACCAAGACCATTCAAGACCGCGAATGCACAACCATCACAATGCTCCCGAAGGGTCAACCTCAATAATCAGTCAGCTAACTGGCTAAAAAGCAAAACTCTGGGGCCTGATCCCTGTGGAAATAAGTGGTACTGTCCAATTGGCTCCTGCTAGCCTATTAGGGGACTGGGCTTATTTTTACCCCCGGTGACACATGTAATGACGGTGAGATTCTGTCAAAACATATAAATGTGTTTTAACAACATTTTCACTAGCTTTAACACTAGAACACTAATGATACTAAGACACTTTTTCCGCCTTCATTTAAGTGCTCTCTTATAGATTCGGTATCTCCAAATAAGACAGATGATGAACTACAACCACTGCGATAACCTGCTTGCTGATCATTTAATTAAACTAAAATTAAAGTGCTCAATATGCTGGGCTATTTGCGACCCAATGGATTCAGTATTGAGCGAATGTCTAGCTTTAGGTATTGGAATCACTTTTGCCAGCTTCCAACTATCCAGAATAGAATTAATAAAATGTTAATCAAAAATATCAATTGTTATACCATCAACGCCGGAAGCATTTAATTTGATTTAATTTTGTCCAGGAAATTTAATAACAAAATTAATAAAAAAAAAATTAATTTAAGAAGAAATGAAATATAAAATTACTTACATACGACCACATCATTACGTGCTCCTATTCTTTCATCGGGACAGGCACCATTTTGGCCATCACATTGGGATAAATCAGAAAGGAAATAATCCTCTGCCCGAAATACACGTACTGTAGTGTCATAAAATGCCACCACTACATCCGACTGAGACATCTGGGCCCTACCATTCGCTCCTGATAAACCAAATGCCATGTATTGATCTTCATTAATGCGACCAGACAGATCTATTTGTATGTACTCTCCTTGTATCTCCCATTTAACTTGCAGTTTGTTTGGCAACAGTTCTCGACAGTTTGAAGACGAAGGACGTGGCGTAGTTGTAGTCTAAAAATTAAGAAAACTAAAATTTAAATGTCTATTCAATTTTCATATTTCAGTGTCCGGGAAATGAATTGTGTGTTGTATTTAGCAATGAGTTCTATTTGTTTAAATATATGTTTTGATATGTGTGCAGCTTTTTTTAAACTATTGATTGTGAAATAAGTGAGCAGAAGCGAAGTTGTTGCTTTTAACGATATCGCACAGCTGATTTAGCTGTAACTTTAGTCCACATTTATTCGCTTCCATTCAGTTATTTTATGCTATTAACTAGTACTTACAGGAGAATACCACCATGGAGGCTAATGATTGATTGATATTTAGTTGTTTTGGGTGACAAAAGATAAAAATACACAATGTTTGGTTACGAAATGTAAAAATGTAAATGAATTTTTGTCAGAGAGAAAATTAATTAAATAATAATTAATAAAATTACAAATGTTTTTTTTTTTTTTTATTAGGGAAGAGGTTAATTAATTAAATAAAATTTTTTTGGTTAATTTTAACTAAAGCATAAACTAAAAAGCGGTTTCTAAATTTAGGAAGAGTTATTCCATTATAAATATGGGCTTGTTATTACTTTAACATTTTCACTCTGTTAAAATTTTACATAATTTTTTTTTGTAATTAATTTTTTAAGCACAACGTCTTTGTATTAAAAATGTATAAATTTTATTTCAATTTCGCCACACTTTTGGGTGGCGTCATTAGAAAGAGAAACCGGAGATGTATAAACAATTTTTTAAGTAACAAATAAATAAAAAAAAGTTTCATCAAATAACTATCACATAAGGTTTGTGTGCCCCCCGGGAGTACATTTATATATCTTGACGGAATCTCACCGTCATTACACGTGTCATCGGGGGTAAAAGGGAGTCCAGTCCCCTAAAAGGCTAACAGGAGCCACTATGTTTCCACGGGAATGAGTAAAGCCCCAAAGTTCAGCTATTTGTCTTTTTAGCCTTTTAGCTGTTCTCTGACTGATTAGTGAGGTCGGCCTTTTGGGGGTATCGTGGTGGTTGTGGTTTCGAGGCCCTCGTTTGAGTTGTGTGGTTCGGATCATTCACAATGAACACAATGAATGGTCCTGTCTGGGAGGTGGATAATCTGCAGCTCTTCAGCAAGGATTGAGGGCTGCGGCCGACTCCGAGCTTTCGGAGTTGCGACCAGAAGTGACTGGAGGATAGACATATCCGTAGGTGTCCTGGGGCGTGGGTGACGATAAAATCATCTACATTGGTATGATCCACTGTCAGGTTATGGCCCTCCCCGGGTGCACATTTATGGGTCTTTATAGAATACTTGACTACCTAGACCTGTGCTGCTGGGGTTATAAGGGAACCCAGTCCCCTGAAGGCAGCAGTGGTCAACTGGAAGCTCCACGTTATTTCCACGGGAATCAGTAGCCGCTAATTGTCTCTTTAAACTTTAGGCTGTTTCTCTGACTGATTATTGAGGTTGGCCCTTCGGGAGTATCGTGGTGGCTGTGGCTTTGCGGCCCCATACAGTTATTGTTGCATGGTGGCCAGGATCATTGCACCTTTAATCACACCTACCTGGTGAATGATCCTAGATCCTGTGAGCATGCTAGTCATGTGTTCTGGACAGGAGTTGGATAGTCTCCAGCTCTTCAGCAAGGAGGAGTGGTTTGCAGCCCTGCTCTGGAACTGCTGAAATTGCAACTAGGAAAGACCTGTTGCTAGAATTATTCTTTGGCTTATGAGGACGCCAATGACGTTGCTTTTTATTCACAGTGGTTTGACCACCATCTGATTAAGGCCCACGGCCAGGTGCAGATGTAAATCTTATCACGAAATGTCAGGTTATGGCTTACACGGCTAGGTAATGAAGTAAATCTTATCACAACCCACAATAACTGATACTCTGAAGGATAAAATTCGGCGCTGCCTTGACGAGTTAAGCAAATCTGATTAAAAATTTTATGAAAAAGGCGGACGTTTGCTAAGGTGCCACTTGTGGATATGTGGCTAGCATCATATTCTATTATTAATTTCTATATTTTCACTTTACATTGGTATCAATAAACCTAAAGCTGCCCAAAAACACTTTGTGCTTTAAACAAATATACTTGCTAACCTTAAATTTACCCGTTTTTGGATTTTATATTTTTGTTTCACTAAAAATCTATTGAACGTTCTTCACAAGATTTATACGCCATCTGGTATTCATTGATATCAAGTATTTTTTATTTTAATAAAACTTATATATAAGTTATCGATTGATATATTTTTGGTTTTGTTATATTTCTTGCAATATTTTTTTAAATTTTTTTAATTAATAATAATTTTTTTCTAATCTTTATTCTTCTTGTGAATTTCTTTGTAACATTTTGTTAAAATCCTGGCTAACAAATTACTGGTTGTGTTATTGTTCTTAAAAAAATTAATTACAAAGTAATAAGGTATATAATTATATTTTTTTTTATTGAAAAATGTTTATGTAAAAATATTTCAAATCATTCCGCAGAAATTTTTTTGATTTTAAAAAGAATATTTTTTGTTTTATTTTTTTGAATTTTGAATTAGAAGTAAAATATTTTTTAGTAGTTAATTATAAAGCACTAGGTCACTATTTAATAAACAATTTGTTTTCCTGATGACGCCAACCAACGGAGTGGTGAAATATCGAAAAAATAATAAAAAATAAAAATAAATGTTTTTAAAAAAATTTTTTATTAAATAGTGACCTAGTGCTTTTTAATTAACTACTAAAAAATATTAAAAAGGTCAAAAAACTATAACTATTATATAGAAGTAAAATATTTGAAAAAGAATATAATAAATTCTGAGGTGTTTTACTAAGTTTGGATTTTTTACTTTTTGTTTTCAATTAACAAAATCGGGTTTTACTTACTGTAATTTTGGTTTGTCCCAAGGCTGGGGGCACATCCAAGTCTTTGGGTATAAAAACATGACCGAAATTGTGTCTATACTCTACACACCAAACGGCAAGCCAATCAATATCATAAACGGTTAGAGTGCCAGGCAATTGAATTTCAATATCTTCACCTTGATAGCCGCGCAGAGGCTCTAGGGAGCCGATTTCATTGGGCACCTTTCAAATATGTTGTAAAGTAAATATTTTAAAGTTTTTTATCTTGTAAAGAAATTATGTTGAATTATGTTTGAATGGCAAATTTGCTTACTTTAACGCCCATAATATTAGGTTCTGTGCCATTGCCCACCCAGAAGTAGGCATCTGGACCAGCACCATCATAATGTAAATTTGGTATATAAAATGTTTTCGCATCTAAGACACTTATATTGCTCGATCTCAAGCCATGAGCTAAACGCTTAAATTCTGGTAAAACTCGTGGCTTGGGTACATCTAAGCCCGGTGGGATGAAAACTTCACCAAAATCAACCTACAAAAAATTAAATGATATCATATCTTAGATAACGATAATAACATAAATAGTCTATTATATATATATATATTTATTATTTTTATTTAAACGATCTTTTAAATTATAACGATTTATTTTTTTCGATATTTCGCTTTCCTGTTGAAGCTTCTTTAGGAAATTATTTAAATTGTTATAATTTTTTGTTTTTGAAAAGTATAAAAAATAATTTCCTGAAGAAGCTTTCAACAGGAAAGCGAAATATCGAAAAAATAAATCGTTATAATATAAAAGACCGTTTAAAAGACTAAGACTTAATATAAATAAAAAAAAAGAAAAGGTCGAATAAAACTGAAAATAATATATATTTATTTTCATACAGCTATAGAAATTTAAGTTGGCAGCAGTTATTCAACTGACGGTCATTTTGTCAAATTTTAAGTGCTTTCAAATTATGCAAATTTATTTTGAAAATCAATCTGTTCGAACTACGTATCGCGCTCTACGTTCATTTTACTGCCAACGATATCGTGCATCAGAGCAATGAGTTTATTAACACTGGAACGTTTTCGTACCAATCTATAATAAGTATCCACAGAAACGTTGTTTAAAGCATACAGAAAGAATCATTGCTGCTGTAGCACGTACCGTAGAGTAAGACACCACTTTATGGCAGATTTTGCATAGAGATCTTGATTTATGTGGTTACAAAAATCACTTTTATGAATTGAAGCCAAACGACGACCTAGTAAGGCGTAGGTTCGATGAATAGACCGAAAATAAAATTACCGTTGATCCTGATTTTTATAACAGAATTTAGTTTAACGATGAAGCTCACTTTTGCTGGAATAGATCCGTCAATAAACAAAACTGCCGTAATTGGAATCCTGATGGTCCCCAAGTGTACATCCACAAAAATTCACCATTCTAAAATAATTCGTAATTGCTTCAAAACTGCACATGACCTTTTTCGATAAGCACAAATTGTGTAGAATGGACTTTCCCAGGAAATTCTATTTAACTGAGTTAAGAATTTTTTTTTCAAATTCCTCAGATAAAAAGCACGAGATGGCAATTGGCTTAAATTTTACAACATTTTTAGTCATCATTGTTATTATAGTAATGTTAATTAAATGTGTTATGTACGGGAAGATTACTGGCTACAATATCTTTACGTATTTAGAATGTAAGGCAGTGATGGTCGAACTTTTTGGTTGGTAAGCCAATAAATTTAAAACAATTTGGCGGCGGTCCATTAAATTAGAAAAAAAACATAGAGGGTCATTTATTAAAAAATTATGGAGTTGCTGTTCAATTAAAAGTTCGGTTTAAGCTATATATTTATTAGTTATATTACGTAATATTTTAAAACATAAAAATTTGTATAAGATACGGTTTATTATGATTTTAAGATTTTCCAGATGTATGGGAAGCATGGACCTGTTTCTGACTTGACATAATTTCCTCAAAATCTGCTTCCAGCTGGGAGGATGTGACTTGAATTTTTTCTGCATTTCATTACTGAAAAGGCCTGTTCACATAAATATTAGGAAGCAAACATTGCCATAATTTTCTGCGCATGATTAATTAGCTTTGGGAATTCATCTTTTTGTAAGGATTTATAGAAATTAAGCTTATCTGTATTTAAAAACAGCTGTTTTAAATTATTATTACATTGCAATTCTATAATTTCCAATTGTAGATCAGATGGAACATTCTCAGGATTAACATTAAAAGGCATTGAAAAATATCTAAACATGGATGGATTTTTTTAAAGTCAGAAAATCTGGCCTCAAATTGTGAATACAGTTTTAATAAAGATTGTGAAAAGACTTTTAACTTCTCTTCACTCACAGGTCTGCCTCAAAGAATTAAGTCTTGAAAAATGAGTCAAATAATTTTTTCCAAGACATTTAGAAAATATAAACAATTGAGTTTTAAAAGACCTCAAACTGCCCCAAGTTTCATCTATAAATTGATTTCTTCCCTATAACTTCTTGTTTAGTTTATTATAGTGCTCGAGTAAATCCGTGAAAAAAGCAAACTCGATGCACCAATGCAATTCTTATCCTCCAATATTTCCTACTCACCCCAAATTTCAGTTTTGGTTTTTAGAAAAACTTTAATTTCTTCGAGAAGACTCCAAACTCTCGAGAAGGCATGCCCACAACTCAGCCACCTGATCTTTGTGTAATAAAGTACATCTGAAAATTCTGCATCAACTTCCGATAAAAACTCTTGAAATTATCGATGTAACAAACCACGGGCTCGAATGGTATTAATTAATTTTATAATAATATTAAGTACGTGACTAATATCCAAGGCAGCCTTGCAAAGAACATCATGGAAATATAAACACACATTTCACATGTTGTTAAAAAGGTAAATAATGTCACGAGACTTATGTATCCGTTTGTTAATAGAAAATCCACGTTAAGACGAGAAAATAAAATATTAATATTTAATGCTATTTTCATGGCTATAATATATTACGCTGCCCCAGTTTGGAGCAATGTAGCTAAATGTCATGTAAACAAACTACAAATATGTCAAAACAAGCTTCTAAAAATGATATACAATCTGCCATGGTATTTTTTAACATATCGTCTGCACTCCATTCATAATATTGATATGGTTCATGAAAGATTACTCCAACTAACTTTAAACTACGCTACCAGGTGCGAAGAATCCAAACATCATCATATTAACGAACTGACCGTTAACAATTAGAGTTAAGTTTTATCTAAATTTTTTTTTTTATCAAATAGGTTTTTGTAAATTTTTCCTTATGTATATAATATTATTATTAAATTATAAGTACCAATTACCTGTAAATATTATTTCTAAGTAGAAAAGACTAAGCTGTCTCTGAACTCTTTATAAGTTGTATATTACATTGTAAATATTATATTACTTAAATAAATTGAATGAATTGAATGTCAGTTGAAAAATACAACGTATGACGGATTCTATGTGCCCCAGCTTTTAGCACGGGGAGTCAGTTTACCACTTCTTGGTTTTTTTTCTACACTATTAATTTGATTATATTTCCGAATAATTTTTTGAATGTTTGATTTTGGATGCCCGGCCAGTTCTTCAATCTCTCTTAAAGATTATTTCCTTATAATATTTCATAATTAGCTCATGTACGTTAACGCAGATTTTTTTTACCCATTTTGGTTAAATTAACACAACTACAATAATAATAATATCGGCCAATTAAACTTGTGTTTAACGAACGGTATCTAGTAAAGGCAGCACTGTGTGAGTACAGACCTCCATTTTGTGTACTTCACTTCAACGCCGTATGCAGACTTTTCTGTGTTTAAAAAATGAATTTTGTTCATTTTTGTTAATAAATATTTAATAAATATCTCTTATTCTTTTTTACGGTCTTTTTAAATTAAATTAACAATATATATATATTTTTTTTTCGATATTTCGCTTTCCTATGGAAAGCTTCTTCAGGAAAAAAAAATTTTTTATTTTTGAAAACAAAAATTATTAACATATTGACAAAATTTTCAAAACATTTGACAAAAACATATCAAATATTTTTTCATACATACATACATACAAAAATTTAAATTTTCAAATATGTAAACATACAAAAACAAGGAAACGGAAATGACAAATAAACAACAAATAACAAATTCTCTCTTATGAAATAATTATAACAAATTATGTGTCTTTTGAATTAAGTACCTATAATTCTGAGCTAAATTGTCTGTGTCTGTCTTGATATTTATTCTCCTTACATTTGGTACATTAACATACATTAATTTCTAACATTTCTAACATATAACGTCTCTTATAGTTTTTTTCTATATCTAATATTGATGCTTCCTCAAGCTTTGAATAATGATTATATTTCTTACAATGTGAAGATAAGGATGTCTTCTGTGTTGAAATATTTCTATATTTTTGGTCACACCTGTGACCAGCTAATCTTGTTTTAAGTTTATTTTTTGTTGTCCCAATATAAACTTTGTCACAGTTCACCTGGTCATTTCCTCCACATGGTATCCTGTATACTACATCAGATATTTCCATTTTTCCTATTTTATCCTTCATACTGCTAAATAATTTATTTAATGTGTTATGTGTTTTGTGTGCAATTATATATTTATCTGTGTCATATATTTTACACTTTCTTAATCTTTCTGATATTCCAGGAACATAAGTTAATGATTTATGGTTTCTTGGCTCTGTCGTAGTATTTCCTAAATTATGCCTATAACTACCATATTGTCTAATTAATCTGTTAGTTAATTCTACTGGAAAATCATTGTCATGAAGTATATTTCTTATTGTATCCCTATTCTTCAAATGAAATTCTCTATCACTTATAGTCAATATTCTGTCTATCATATTTTTCGCTGTGTTTATTATTATTTTTCTCGGCTGTTTTGAATAAAAATTAATAATTCTTCCAGAAGATGTTGGTTTCTTATACCAATCAAATACTAACTTATTTCTCTTCCTTATTATCAATATATCTAAATATGGAAGTCTAGATTCTAATTCCCTTTCAATCGTAAATTTAATATCCGAATGAAAACTATTCAATTCTGACAAAATATCATCCACTGCATCTTCTGAAGTTATACAAAATAAATCATCCACATATTTTGTGATTATCTTAGGTTTAATATGCATTTTACTAATACATGAATTTAGTAATTCCTCCATCACAATATCAGCTATAATTGGAGATGCTGGAGAGCCCATAGGGAGGCCCTCCTTCTGTTCATATATCCTATTATCAAATTGAAAATACCTGTTGTCTTCAATGCAAAACTTAAGAATACGTAAAAATAATTCCTTCTCAATATTCGTATTTTGTTCTATTATCTGCCATTTTTCCTCTATAATACTTAAAGCTAATCCTACAGGAATACTTTGAAAAATTGAAACTACATCAAATGAAAACAATCTATCATTATTTAATATATTTTTTCTCTTGGTTTTATCCTTAAATTCCAATGAATTTCTAATATTATATATTGATTGTCCTGTTATCGCCTTAAGAATATTCGTTATATACTTGCACAGTCCGTAGACCGGGGAATTAATGCAAGAGCCAATAGGCCTTAAAGGAAAATTCTGTTTATGGATCTTAGGTACTCCATACAGCTTTGGAGAATTTGATACATTAGTCTTAAGTCTGTTTCTCTCCATTTCTGAAATGATATCTTTTTTAAAAAGTTCATCAACTAAAAAATTGTTTGTTTTATGCAGTTTAGTAGTCGGATCCTTAGTCAATATTGAGTATTTAGCAGAATCGTTAAGAATGTCATTTATTCTCGAATTATAATCGTCTCTGCTCATAGCAACAGTAACATTACCCTTATTAGCATTAACAATTAATTCCTATTAGTTCCTATTAGTACTCAAAAATCTTTTAGAGGTTTTTACTTTATCTAATATAAAAATATCCCTTGCTGTAGGTATAATGTTGCTAATGTGCCTATCAATAATCATTGTTAGTTTTGTCCGCGCTACTTCCTGGTCCTCTTTTTCTTTTATAGTCTGAATCAAATCATATCCTTCTGATTAAATTTTTTTTTGTTAAAATTTGTTGTTTGTTGTTAGAAATCTCCAAAACCCGCTTTTCAATGGGGTATGTAGACTTTACTGTGTAACTGTATTTTAATATTTAAAAGTTGGTGCCGACATTTTGTTGCACACTGTACATTTATATACGCTGCATATTTATTATGTTGGTAAATAAACCTATAGGAGTTAATTTATTTTGGCTACATGCATATTTGTGCATGGGTGTGTGTGTGTGTGTGTATGTATGGTTAAATATCTGTATATAATTATATATACAACTTTATTTACGATTATATGCTTGTAAATTGAAACTCACAAAGTTGTATTTGTATTGAATAAACTTGAATGGAATCAAGGAGACTAATAAAATAAAACAAAAGCCAATGCGTGCGCATTGTTTTCAAACTTTTAGAGAAAAATGTTTAAAAAATGTACTTTCAATTCTAGAAAAGACATGTTTAAGTTGGTCCAAAAATATATAAATAAGAAATAACACAAACTGTTTTAGCTTTAAATACTTTAAATGCACAAACATACTCATTTGTATAAATAAGCAATTTAAAATGTTCTCTTGAACACTAGTGGTGGAATTATGTTAAACTCTCTCACTCGCGCTCTCTCTATTTTGGTGTATTTGTTAGTAAAGGAATTTATTTAAAAAGCTCCAGATGTATTTAGTGGTAAAAGTATTTTTTTTTTGTTCTTTATGTAAAAATATCTGCAACACACATACAAATGTAAACAACACATGCTTTGTGTGTTTGGGGATATTTATCTATATTTTAGTTGGTTACATGTGTGTGTTTATATGTATGTATTTATGTATGTACTTTTTATATACATTTTGGGTACTTATTGTGAGTAGCACTTGTATTAATCAAAAATGTCTGCCGAAAATTTTATTTTTACTACAAATTTTGATGTTTATGAGAAGGACGTCGATTGTTAGACGCCATCTTTAAAATCTTTTAATACTCCTGCCTGCTTTCTGCTGCTACCTGTCATTCGTAGTTAAACAAACATGTGCTTGTATTTCAGTATCAAATACTGATTTCTAGTTTTTGTCTAATTAATTAAAGGTAAATAATTTTATGCAATTTTTGTTGTTGTATTTTTTACATTCATTTTATGGCTGTTGTTTTGTAGTATTTTAAAAGTTCGTGGGCGTTGTGTGTGGATGTGTGTGTGTGTGTGTGTGTGCGTGTTTAACAAGCAGTTTATAAAAACTCTTTCTTAAAAATTGCCTTTTTTGTTTAATAATTTAAAAAAGTTAAATAAAATAAAATAAAGCAAAAGCTGTGGCTTTTTATGCGACTACTTTTCTTTAATTTATGTTTATTTACTATTTACTCTTCCTCTTCTTCTTTTGTGTATCCTTGTGGTAAAATTAAATTGTGGCTTCTTTTACATTTTGGCTTTATTGTGTAAGTATTCGCATTAAATATGTATTTATTTTGTAATACATATTTTAAGCACAAAGTTTGTATTGGGCGCGGCTGTATACTTTTTTTTCCTTAATATTGAATAAGTTGTGTGCTCCCATTTTGTTTTATGAATTATTTTTTGCGGGTGCCTTTTTATTTTTTCTGGAATAATGAAAATCTTGCCTTGCCATTCTTCTTTATACTATTTGAAATTTAACTAATTCATTATTGCATTATTTAAAAATTATTTTGCTTATCCTAATAAAATAAATAAAAAATTAATATTTAGAATAGGCAAGGGAGAAAAGCTTGCAAAGCACAATGGGGCAAAGGCAAAATATTTTAGAAATCAATCCCCTAATTCTAAAGGGCAAACTAAGTTCTCCTACAATATATTTTCTTTTTTGATTAATTGTTATTAACTTTCTTTTAATTCACCACATTAATACAAAAAGTCTGGTAAAAGGAATCATTTTGTCAAGTAGTTGAACCATTGAATGCCAAAATAAAACCAGAAGCGGTAATTAACTAAATATATTCAAAGTTAATATAGGGTCCGCCAAATAGCTTGTTCTTTTTTTTAAATGCTATAAACAAAACTATACAGCTTCGGCGCCGTCCCGTTGAAACCAAATGTTGCCAATATCCTCCTCTTCAAATTTTGTGAACAAAAATTCGTTCAATATTGCCCGATAACGATCGCCATCGACTGTAGCGGCCACTCCTGAAAAATGGCCCAATTATGCCTCTAGACCAAACAGTGACTCGTTTTGGGCGCGTCGGCTTTTCAATGTATGCGTGCGGGTTTTCTGTGCCCCAAATGCGACAATTTTGCTTGTTTACATACGATTTTTTGCAAAATCGGCATCTGTAAGTCGATCGGAGGCCTACTTAGCGAAGCGTTGTTCAAGCGTATACACAACCATATTCGTTCAGCGGAAGGATAAAACTAATTATCTGTCAAATCAAACATGAGCTAAGTGTTACCATTTACGAAATAACCACTAGCTGAAAAAAAGACGCCAGATGACGGACCCCTTATAAAAGCATAAACATTAAAAAAAAATAAATAAATCTATGGAGTAAAGAGTGCGTACTCAACTGAGTACAGCGGCGGGTCACAGGTGTAAATTTTCGAAATATTTTTTTTCAATACATAATGTTTTTAAACATTTCTTGCATTGCTAGCCAACTCTTCCATGGCATAAAACACCCCACCGGGAGCACTTTTATATGTCTTGACGGAATCTTACCGTCATTACATGTGTCACCGGGGGTAAAAGGGAGCCCAGTCCTCTAATAGGCTAGCAGGAGCCAACTGGACAACTCCACTTTATTTCCACGGAAATCATTAAGCCCCAGAGTTTAGCTTTTTAACTTTTTGGCCTTTTAGCTGTTCTCTGACTGATAATTGAGGTTGGCCCTTCGGGAGTATCGTGGTGCTTGTAGTTTCGCGGCCCTCATTTGAGTTGTGTAGTTCGGATCATTCACAATGAACACAATGGATGGTTCTGGTTTAGTGAGCATGCTTGCAGTTGTGATCAGAAATTTTTTTAAGCTTGCATGTGTTCTAAACCGGGAATTGAGTAGTCTCCAAGGAGTGAGGGCTTTGGTCGACTCCCCGCCCTCGGAGTTGCGACCAGGAGTGACTAGAGGATAGAGATATTTAAAGGTTTCCTGGGGCGTGGATGACGCTAAAATCATCCACAGTGGTTTCATACACCTTCAGGTTATGGCTTACGCAGCTAGATACTGACGTAAATCTTATCATGCATGGCATTAAACACATCTTAGTTGCTTTCTATGTTTTGGAAGTAGTGATCTATACTGGCTTGGGGTGACCCTAGTACTATTTAAGATGAAGGTCGAGCTTTATTTTGGACATTTTGGCGTAAATAGTATCCTGCAATCAAACGTCGGAATAAAAGTTGATACATACTATCGCCATGACTCATTACGTATAACCGCCAAGTGTTTGCAATGACCATATCTGTTATGTAGGTAATACCCACCACAATTTCTTACCACGAATTGCAATTCTATAAAGTGAAATAGAAATGGACTGGTCCAGTTTATCTACTCCTTCCATATGTTTGTTATAAGATTGAAAGACCTTTGGAATATTGACATAAATTTTTTGTCGCCGTGTAGAAGACCAACGTTTTACCGCTCCTAAAGGCTCAATTGCATCATAGTTTGTTGCCATCGTACAGACGCTATTGTCTTTCCATTTCACCAAAAGAATTAAATTTTGTATGTCAAATCTTCGCTTGGACCAGTACTCAGGGAATGACCCCTACTCATGCAATGCATGGTACCAAAACTAGATTATGCGGAGTAGGAAAGAGGGAGTAGTATTTGTGGACATTCGATTTTAACTTTCCTACATTGAAAGTGACAGGAAAAACCTCTGAAGGGAGTTTACACCACATACAAACTGTTCTGATAAAAACGAATTATCCCTGTTATGCGTAGTGCGATTCACTGGCCAATCGACCTGAAAAGGATAAGCTCTAAATGAAAATCGTGTCAAACGCGAAAATGTGCGAGTTTACGGAACAAGTTCCCTAATTTCGTTAGAGGTCTTACCATTGTGGTAACGATAAAACAGTGAAATACATCCCACATTCCATCAATGCTCTATAGAGTTGGATACCCAAAATATACGCGCAATTCCCAATCCATGCATAAAAAAATCCCAGATTAGATTAGATTTTTTTAACAGTGTTGCCTATTTAAATTTCCAATTTATTATTCTACTGTAAAAATATAATAATTTGATAATGGTATTAATACAATACAATAATAATTTGATAATGACAATAGAAAAAAAACTGGCGTTTTGGCCTTTAAGTACGGAATGTTGTTTTAATTGTGTAAATTTGTAAATTTGCTACATCCATAGCGGGTAGATAAATTGGTTTAAAAAACATTACTTTTTGACAGCTTTATTGATGCCAATGTTAAGTAAAAATATTGGAATATAATATCAGATAAATTTCCACCTCTAGCACGTTGATGAGGCTCTATTTCCAAAATTGTTGCATATGGGGCTCCCAAGATCCACAAACAGTCTTCGAAAAACTATTTCATCCAAAGAAGTAGACCGTATGGTGAAGTTTGTGGTCAGGCGGTATCATCGTATTTTTTTCGAAAATGAACAAAGAAACGCCGTCGCCGTGAATTTTCTGCATGACCAAACCATGATAACAAATTTTTTGTGGCAGCAATTTTTAAATATTGGCATCAGTGACCTTTGGTTTTAGCAAGAAGCCACACATGAAGAATACCCCGGCCGCATAATTCCAGATTTGGCAATGTCAATTGGCCACCACGTTTTTGTGATTTAACGTTGCTGAATTATTTTCTATAGAGCCATTTCACAGGACGGATTTACAAGAACGACCCACAAAGAACAGACGCTCTGGAAAATGATATTCGGCCCTACATTCACGACATAAGAGAAGCATTGTTGCAAAATGTCCTTAAACATCTGTTGATATACTATAGAGATGGACAATTTACTTTACATTCGCATCAATAAAGCCGAAGTTGTTAAAAGAGAGTGTGTAATTCTAACCATTTCACTTTCCAACCTCAATTTTGCCCGCCCTTTATTAAAAAGGAAACATTGAAAAATAATGTTACGCGAAAAGTTACTTAAAGTGTTAAATCTTTAAACAAAATTTTGTTTAGTGTATCGAGCACAAAGAACACAATTAAATAAAGAAAATGATAAAAATGTTCAGGGTCATTTTGTGCTTTCACTTACCGTAAAGCGTCTACACCATACTGAGAGCCATCTTATATCTTTAATCCTTTTTCCCATAGGCAGACGCAGTATGATGTCCGTATTGTTGTGAGCCTTTAATATGGGTGGATCCCTAAAAGAAAACAACAAAACATAATGCAATAAATGTGACTGAAAATAAAACTTTGAAAAAGAAAAATATATATTTTGGCGAGAGTTAAAGTTATATAAATTGTTTTTGTATTATAATTCATAGCGCGAAACAGATTAATTGCAATTAAAACAGTATTAGGAAAAATTTACAAATACAACAAATAAAGGGGATTAAAAACAAACGCGGGTACATTTTTTTTAATTAAAATTAATTAAAAATTGTTTGTAAAACACAGGAAATGTTAACAAAAAGAGATTTAAAAAAAACGCTTTTTGGTAACTTGCAAAGGTAATGTTGTTTACATTTGACGAAAGAGAGGAAGAATTGCATAGATAATGTGATCAAAATTTCAAACAGAGCATTTATAACATATTCTGTCATACTTGTGTACAGTAGGTTTACAGTCTTAAGGCCCAACTATATTATATATATACTGGCTTAAGGCAACTTAAGCAACTGTGCAAAAACCTAATAATCATATGTGACAAACTATAATGTACTTAACAAAACTTTTCGTCAAATGTCATTTGCTTAAGCAAAGTACGAAACTGATCGCTTATTCCGTACGGAAACAGCTGTTTTGCATTGTGTTATAGATATATTAGTAAACAAATTCCAATGGAGGGGAAAAAATATTTTATCTGAATTTAATAGAAAATGTACTTATACGGGAAAAATAACTTATACGGCAAAAGGGACGCGTTTTATTATAACGGTAATTTAAAGGAACGAGGGGCTTTAAACATTTTATTTTCTTTTCCATTTTTTAACACACAATTTTCAATAAAATTTAATTTTGTATTGTTTATAAATTCAAAGATGCACACAGTTGCATTTTTTAGTACTTTCGGCCCAAATAATACATACAGCGATATATGTGTAATTTTTCTTTCGTAATTTTCTTAAAACTATTAACAAAAAATTATAAATTTGTATAAGGGTAGTATTAAGTATACAAAATATGATCCTTAAATGCCTTTTTGCTAATAAATTTTATTTATTTAGAACGAAATTTTTTTTTGCAAAAGTACGAATAAAACAAATGTGCAACTGTGCATAATAATTTCTACATTCATGTAAGTACAATATAGCCACGTAAAAGTCTTCAATGATTCGCTTTAGTATTTGACAGACTTTTCGTTCACTTTTTGACATTAGCTTAAGCCAGCTTATGCATATTATAGTCGGGCCTTTAATCATGTTTCAAAATATTGTTTGATGTTAAAAGAACAACATTGTGAGAGTATTGAGAGTATGTATATTGAGAGTATATTTTGTATGTAAATTTAATTAGAACATATTGTCTTCAACGAATAAAACACCGCCAGAATAGCTGAACTGATTTCTTTTTAGTTAATCTTAATTAATTCAAAACAGGGATAACATATTCTAATAATAGTTCAGTTACTTACAATTAACTTATCTACTTTTTTGGTATTTTTGCAGCAGCAAATTTCCAAAAATAATGTGTGGGCATATTTGAGGTTAGCAAGTAAATTATCTGCCTAATGATTATATGCCAAGGATCATCGTTTGACAATTATTTAGTAAAAAGCTGGGAAATTTTAAACATAGAAAATTGTAAAAATTTACTGCCAAAATTTTACTGTATAACTTCGTTAAATTCGAGCAATTTTTCCTCGTAATGAGGCTCCTTCTGAGACCGCTGTGCGTAATTTAATAACTAAATTCAGGGCTCAGAGTATTGTTGCTGATAAGGGACTAAAAAATAGACTCGTAATGGCCGTAGTGATGCAAACATATTCGCTGTACAGCATGGAACATCAACTCGTCGCTGTTCGCAACAATTAGACATCACTAGAGGCACATTACGTAAAATTTTGCGTAAGGACCTTAACACTACGCCATCACAGTTTAGCTCGTCTAAGAATTAAAACCTACCGAATTAAAGCTGACTG
Organism: Trichopoda pennipes; assembly: GCA_030448955.1. Taxonomy (NCBI): domain Eukaryota; kingdom Metazoa; phylum Arthropoda; class Insecta; order Diptera; family Tachinidae; genus Trichopoda; species Trichopoda pennipes. The sequence goes on from JASKUP010000094.1 coordinate 2,988,732, forward strand.
AAAACAACACATTATTGAAGAAAAAGCTTAATGATAAAATTTAATCGAATAAGGTTTAATCAAGTTAGTTTTTATCGAATAAGATAATTCAATTACTAACTTCAGCAAGAACTTTAACATTTTTGCTATTTTTAATTAAACTTTTTTTTTCGAATAAAATTTGATTTATACCTCAATTTATGGCATAAGTTCTAAAGGAATAAAATTTAATCGTGTAGGATTTAATCGAATTAGATTTAATCGAATAAATCTTAATCAAATAAAATTGAATCGAATAAGATTTAAATAAATAAAATGTAGTAGAATAAAGTTTAATCGAATAAGGTTTAAACGAATAATGTTTAATCGAATACGATTTAATCGAATAAGTTTTAATCGAATAAGTTAATTGAATTAGTAACTCCAACAAGAATTTCAACGTTTTTACTATTTTAATTGAATTTTTTGTTTTGAAAAAAAATTTATTTACATCTTAATTAATCGAATAAGCTTTAATCAAATAAAGTTTAATCTAATATGGTTTAATCGAATACGATTTAATCGAGTAAGTTTTAATGTGATAAGTTAATTTGATTACTGACTCCAACAAGAACTTCAACATTTTTGTTATTTTTAATTGAATTCTTATTTCGAATAAAATTTTATTTATACTTCAATTAATCCAATAAGCTTTAGATGAATAAAATTGAATCGAGTAAGGTTTAATCAAATAAGTTTTAATCGAATGTTTAATCGAATGAGGTTTAATAGAATAAGGTTTAATCGAATAGGTTTTTATAGAATAATTTAATTGAATTAGTAAGAATTTCAACGGTTTTACTATTTTAATTTAATTTTTTGTTTTGAATAAAATTATATTTACATCTTAATTAATCGAATAGGCTTTAATCGAATAAAGTTTAACAGAATAAGGTTTAATCGAGTAGGTTTTTATCGAATAAGTTAATTGAATTAGTAACTCCAACAAGAATTTCAACATTTTTACTATTTTCATTGAATTTTTTTGTTTTGAATAACGTTTTATTAACATCTTAATTAATCGAATAAGCTTTAATCGAATAAAGTTTAATCGAATAAGGTTTAATCGAATAGGTTTTTATCGAATAAGTTAATTCAATTAGTAACTCCAACAAGAATAACAACGTTTTTACTATTTTCATTGAATTTTTTGTTTTGAATAAAGTTTTATTTACACCTCCATTAATCGAATAAGCTTTAATCGAATAAAGTTTAATCGAATAAGGTTTAATCGAAGAAAGTTTAATCGAATAAATTTTAGTCTAATAAGATTTAATCGAATAAGATTTAATTGAATAAAATTTAAACTAAGAAAATTCACTTTGAGATTAAATATAAGCTTTGTTGAGAATAAACATAAAACATTTAAGACAACAATATGCTGTAATGCTTATTTAAAAAAATAAAAAACATTCTACTTTATCTCCACCAAGCAATATTACTTTATTGTCCCTAAAAAAAACTTAAAATTCTTTTATAATTTCAGAGATTTTTATTTTAGACGTTGTAGAAAGCATATATTTCTCAAATATAACAATTTTATTTTAGTAATTTTGTAGCCAATTGAATTATAAAATTGAATTCAATATTAAACGGCTACTGCGTGTGGCTTAAATTCTTCCACGAGTTGGATTTTGGAAGCACGATGGGTCTTTCTCTACGCTACGCTCTACAGCAGTAATGATTTGTTCTAAATGCATTATATGACGCTTCTATGGATGCCTATTATCATGCGGAGGAATTAATCAACCTTACGTAGCGCGTGATATGTATATCGAATAGCACCACGATTTTCGAAAGAAATTGTCTGATTTGAAAGCATTGTTTAGGCTTCAGTTTATTCATGTTGAAATGCCAATACAACTTTAATAAAAATCACTTGACAGGTGACAAAATGGACACCAGTTAAAAAAGTTGTAGCAACTAATAGTTATATACCTCTATAAAAAACACCCGATACTTTGCTAAAAATCCATATTGATTCAACCCTCTTAAACATTCTACAAACACAGTGTATTAAATTTAACAACATTTAAATGTTAGATGCTGTTGAAGCTCAACCTAAAAAACCAACAACAATAACAACATTCGATTTGCTGGCAAATGAATGATTTCATATCAATCATTCTTACGAATGCCCAAGGCAAAGTGCTAAAAACAAGATTTGAAAACTTGAAATTTTTTTATTGAAATTAATCTGTTCGCCAGGGAATAAGTATCGTTAAAGTAAATTTAGCCCTGAAATGCCTGCTTTTATTTGTTTTACTAAATTATTCATGGGCTTTGTTGAGACGCTCAATCGTACTTGCGAGTATTTATGCAAGTGTCTCTGTGGTATCTAAGGTGGTCAGTCAACTCATGGGCTTTTAAGAAATTATTTTTAATATTTTCTGTTTGTAAATCTATTGTTTTTATGAAATAACACTTGTTTAAAGTAAGTTTTGTATTGAATTAGTTTTATAGCGATGATAGCGAACTACTAGACACAAATCCATTAACTTAATTCGACGCCGTGCTCAGAAGCTTGGTCTTCAATGAACAACTTTGACTACAATTTTGCACAAAGATTTGCATTTTCTTCGATATAAGATTCAGTTGACAGAAGAGCTTCTTCCACAAGACCATTTAGGTTGCCGTATACATATATGCCAATATGATGTTACAGCTCGCTCATGACAACCTAGATTTTCTTCAAAAAATAATAATGAGTGAGTGACGAGGCACATTTTCATTTGAATGGATGTGTGAATAAACAGATAAGTCGGTTCTGGGGAATGGGAAATCCTCAACTTATTAAACAGTCAACTTAAAAGTGACAGTCTGGTGTGCAGTCTGGTGTGCAGTTTGGTCAGAAGCTATCAGTGGACCTTACTTCTTTGAAAATGAAAACGGCGTAACGGTAACTGTAAATGGGGAGCGATGTCGTGATATGATTGAAAACTTTTTAACGCCACAACTGCATGCTTTGAGCTTGATTAGCATGTAGTATTAACAAAATGGAGCCACATCGAATAGAGCCAGGATTACAATGAAATTACTGCGAGACCTCTTGCCACAACAACTTATTCCCAGAAATGGTAATGTTGATTGGCCTCTACGGTCGTCTAATTTACCTGCTCCCTACTTTTTTTTGTGGGGTTATCAAGGTTCATGCAAACAAACCAGAAATGCTTGAGCAATTCAAACAAAATATGAAATGTGTGAGAATGTAATAAAAAATGTGCTCAAAAGGACTTGCAATTGTGAGGTTAACAGAGGCCGATATTTATTTGATATTGTATTCCACACACAATTGCCGACATTAAATAAAACAATTATAAAGATAAGATCCATTCTCTTTCATTTAATCAAAAATTATAAACAAACAAAGGAGTATACCTTCCCGGCGGACACCCGTTATATATTTGAATCTTTTGTATAGTTTTGGCAAAAACTCTGAGATCTATGGCTGCCATTTGGCTAATAATTCAAGTTTTATTTTGCGAAACACTTAAAACTCTCACTGCTGAAAATGACAAAACAATCGAAATACTATTTAAAAAAAGCTTTTGAAGAATTGTATATTTTATTATTTTCAAGAATTTATAATAAAAATGTTCAAGCCCTTAAAAACAAGTATTTTTTAACTGAAGCTGCTTTTAATAATAAAAACGCTAAAGAAATTGAATGTTTATTTCTACTCTTGTCAATATTTGACTTCAAATAATTTGTGTGATGTCTTAAACCAACTAATACACACATGTATGTACATATATGTACACACACATATGTATGTACTCATATTTATATAGAAGCATATGTCAGTGCAGAAAATTCGATATCTTGGCTTGACAATGCGAGTATGTAAACAAATAATCGCTGTCACTTTTGTCAATTCAGTTCGTTGTTAGGAAATTTGAAAAGTTTTGCAAGGATTTATTTGCTTTTCTTTACACATACAGTGTACATCATAAGTTTAGGTACCTTAACTTATACAGACATTTTTATGATTTTTGAACGAAAATTAAAAATAAAATTCAGTTTTTTAAATGTATTTTATTAAATATAATATTGTAGATATAGTTTTTTGACCTTCTTAATATTTTTTAGTAGTTAATTACAAAGCACTAGGTCACTATTTAATAAAAAATGTTTAAAAATTTTATTTTTAATTTTTTATTATTTTTTCGATATTTCGCCACACCGTTGGTTGGCATCATCAGGAAAAACAAAAAAAAATGTATTTTATTAATTTGTTTCCAGTTTATATATTTAACAAAAACAACAGAAAAATAGGAAATCTTTCTGGCAATTCCATAATTTTTTACGAAAAAGCATTGGCAACTCCAAAACTTTTATAAAAAAAAAACTTTACATTTATAACTGTAATCTAAATACGTGTTTAAAAGTATAAAATATTTGCAGCAATAACAAAATACACAATTTTAGTGCAAAAAATAATTATTTTATAATGACTCGAAGCGAATTGTCTATTGAAGAGGAAATATAATAATTAGTAACCATAAATCAGGTAAATCGTACTCCGAAATTGCGCAAATAATAGGCACCTGCCCTATGTCTTATTTTTCTAAATGACCTTCTTTGTCGAACTTTCAATCCTATATATTCATTTGTCGATGGCAGCGCCATTTGTCATTCGTATTCATTTCGTAATAGACCAGGCCATTTGGAGGTAAGTTCCAAAAGGCAGAACTTGAATGATACGCTTAATCACGATCTCGCGACAATCTTGGAATGGAGTCGTGTGAATAGAGTAGATTTTAATGCTCGTAAGACGCAATGTTGCATACTTACGCATAGATCTGCGTTGGGTTGTGGTGCTGCATCTGTTACTATGGGTGATTTAGGTATTACGGAATCGGATGCTCTTGATGTTCTTGGCATGAAAATTTAGTGTGAGGTTCGATGGACAAAACACATTTTTCAGGTTTCTAAAGAAGCCTTCAAGTGCCTCGGTTTTTTTAAAACGTTGTAAGAGATACTGCACTCCATCTGACCGCCGTACTATCTATACCACCTATATCCGTCTAAAAATGAAATACAACTCTCATGTATGGGTCGGCGCTCCAAAGTCTATTTTGGAGTTACTCTACCGCGTACAGGAGAGGGCCAAGAGGCTCATTGGGGACGGTAGGGTATCCAACTCTATTGATTCTGTAGAACATCGACGCAATGTGGGATGTATTCCACTATTCTATCTTTACAACAATGGTAAGTGCTCTAATGAAATTAAGGAACTTGTTCCCGATACTAGCACGTTTTCTTGAGGAGCAGTTCTTGTCATTGGACATATGTGTAAGAGGGTAGTGTTCTGTCTGTCGTTATATTAACACGTGTTGTATTTTGTCGCTGTGCTTTTGTGGTTGATTGCAGAACAGTCCGTATGTGAAATAAGATCTCTCCGGATTTCTTTCCTGTCACTTTCAATCTGGAAAAATTCAAAGAGAAAAATTACAGACACTACTCCCTCTTTCCTCCTTCCCGTAACCTAATTTCCTAGTTCTGACACAAAGCATTGCATGTGTAGGGGTCATCCCCTGAGTGCTGGTCCGAAAAAAAAGAAGTAAGTCTTCAATACAAAAAGTAATAAATCGGTTCCAAAACGAAAACAGAATTGAAAATAAGCCAAGATGTGGACGTCCTAAGAAACTAAGTATTAGAGAAAAAAGAAAAATAGCCTCCGTAATGAACAACGATCCATTTAAAAGTGCTCCAAAGAGTGCTACAGAGCTGAAGGTATCAATTGGCAAAAATATTTCGGCGGATACCGTACGCAGATCTATAAACAGAGCCGGTTATAATGCATGCAAGAAGCCCTACATTAACAAAAGAAATAGAAAGAAGCGAATAGACTTCGCAAACGAATATAAAAATAAGGCAAATGAGTTTTGGCATAAAGTCATTTTTTCAGACGAGTCAAAATATAACATTTTTGGCTCGGACGAACGTAATTTAGTGTGGTGAAAAATATGAAGAACTTAAACCAAAGAACACGTGTAAAACCGTTAAGCGTGGTGGAGGTGGTATAATGGCGTGGGGATGTATGTCAGCAGCAGGAGTAGGCAATTTGGAGTTTATTGAGGAAACTATTACCAAGACGATGTATTGAAAAATTCTTAAGAAGAACCTTAACCAAAGTCTGGAAAAGTTAGGAATTCGTAGTGATTACTACTTCCAGCAGGACAACGATCCTAAGTACACTGCCACTGATATCAAAATGTGGTTTGCCTACAATACTCCCACATGCTTAGTACTGCTTCACAAAGTCCCAATATAAATCCAAACGAGAATTTGTGGGATTATTTGGAAAAACGCTTGAAACTCAAAAATTTACTTCTCAATGAATGGCAGCAAATATAACCCGAATACACAAGAAAACTTGTACATTCGATGCCAAATCGAAATGAAGTTCTTCGTCTTAAGGGATATCCTACCAAATATTAGCTATAACATTATAAAACAGTGGGCCTTTCAATTTTAAACTTATGTTTTTTTTTTCATAGGATACCTACCCTTTTGTGGTGCAAAAATATAGAGAAAGATTACTTATTTTTCTTTTGTTTTTCTTAAATACATAAAAAATTTTTTTGTTTAATAATATATAATAGAAATGAATTAATAAAAGACATAAAAACCACATGAATTTTTTGTTTCGTTTAAAATCGTAAAAATGTACCTAGATTTATGCTGTACACTGTACATACATCAATACACACTGACTGACTTATCAACCCGGCATCATTAGCATCACAACATTAATCTTTAATATGTTTTACGAAAATACAAACAAATTGTGTTTTATTATTATTTAATGTTGATTTTCTTCTTCTTGCTTATTTTTATTTATTTATTTATTTTTATTTTATTTATTTTGTATCTTATTTGATATTGAAAGGAAAAATAATGAAAATAAAAGATGTGTCATTTATACAGATTGTGATGATACTTTTCCTAGTTTCATTCTACGCTTCCATCCCTTCATCTCTCACGATTTCGTTTATTTACAAGAGACAGTGGACGTAATTCCATACACGTATACGTAAAAGAACGACAAGGAACAAGTGCAAGTCTGTTTAAATTAATGAGAATCAATTGAAATTAAAGTTAACAAAGGAAGAGTACAGCATTTAAAGAAGGATATCGTTACAGTTGGACTATTATTTTGGACTCTTTGAATGAATAGTTTTTGAAAACGGTGTTTTTTTTTTAAAGCGCTATAGAACTTTGAAATGAAATAAAACTAGATGACTAGACTCACACAGAATGTGGTACAGCTTAACCCCCCCAACGTATATAACACACCCCAAGTGTCCATTTCAAAAACACAGCAATTAGGGCTGAGCCAAGACCTCCTTGCTGAGAGTCGGAGACTATCTAAACTCCTGTCGCCCCGCAACAAAAAGTGACGAAAGCAAATTGGATAGGAAAATGCTACATCTTTCCGCAGGTAGGTTGAGTTTAAACCAGAGCCACCATATTATATTACGAAGGATCTCACCATTAACCTGTACAGGACCATGTACTTGTGGCAATACATTCTTAGCTGATAGACGTTTTGACAGATGGCAACTGATTTATGTTTAATTTCATTTAGGCATTTCATCACAAATAATTTGATCCCTAAACAACGCTCCCAAATTATGGAATTTTATGTTGATAATCATGATTATGATCGATATACGTACATTTGATAATGCATCCACAGAAGCAGCTTACACTGCCCACAGATAAAATTATACATTTTGATAATAATCGTTTTCGCGGACATTTGCTTACGGGAGAACTGAACACAATATCGTCGAATCATTTTCAGAACGAATGCGCTACTATATTAAATAGAAGTATTAACGACGCTTTAAGTACAATGATAACCACTAGGACTGTATCAGACACTACAACAAATCAATGTTTCAGTTATAATTTAAGACGTATGAAAGAAATGAAAATAAACTTGTATTAAATGTCTGTATGGTTTAACAGTTTCGTTCACTGGCACAATTACAGGCAGTTCAGAAATAAAGTTTTCTGGACAATAAAATAAACAGCTGTATAGATCAAAAAACTATGTGGAGAGCAATAAAAAGATTTGTACTGAGAAAAGAAAATTCTAAAATACAAGAAATACAATTAAATGGGAAAATTATAACTAATGAACTACAAATAGCAACCGAACTAAACACATTTTTTATAACAAGTGTAAAGAATGTTATTGAAAGTATAGCAGCTGTGAAATACACAAAACCAGGGTTCAGAATTTTTCATTTATGAACATTCAAAAATCAACATTCATGATATTTTTCATAAATGAGAAATCTAAAATTTTATATTTAATTTTCACGCTCATAAACGAACAACAAAAAATGTTCTGCTTATGTTCATACGTGAATGCGAACAACAAGAATTATGAGTCTTATTCATATGTGATGAATGATAAATTAGCTTCTTCTCATTAATGTTCTTTTTCATAAATGTATATGTTCATTTATGAACGTTGAAATTTTATAAAATTTCTCATAAATGAACGTGAAAAAATTTTCTACCTACGATCGCAATTTACCGTTAAATGTAGTAAAAACACATGGGTACATATTAACTCAAAATACAATTTTGCAATATATTCTAAAAGAAATAAAAAAAAAATATTTTTTTTTCTACATGCGCCGACAATTGCACATTACCAAATATGTGCGTTTATGTACACGAATGCTTAAAGCACATATTTTTATGATCTTTTCATTTCTGAAAAATTATCAAAATTGTAAATTTTCAAAAATGAACACTTGTGTGTTTGTCATTTTTTCACTTATGAATAGAAAGAAAAAAATAAATCGTCGCATTCACAAATGAGAAAACAAAAAATATTTTGTAGTCTCTCACACATGTATGAGAAGAAGCGGCTAAAAAATTAAATGTACATATTCACACATGTATGAACAGTGAGTGAACACTTCGCTACTCTGCAAAAAACGCACAATGTATATTTAAATTTGATAATATTGACCTAAATGACATTAAAAATATGATGAAAAGCATGAATAATAAAAAAGACCAAAATTTCCTCACGGTTAATAAGTTGAAAAAAAATTATGATATTATTGGATCATATTTGCACTGCCTTATATTATCATCAATGCAAACGGGAACATTTCCTGATTGCTTAAAAAGGTCATGTATGGTGCCTATTAAGAAAGTCAAAAATACGCCCGATAAATATAATTTCTTTTTTTTTTTTATTCATATTATTTATTGAATCTTCAAAAAGAACTAACAATAATTACTCATATCTTAAATCTAAGAAATTAAAAAAAAATAATTTAGTCCAGCCAGTGCTAGACAAAATTAATATTTTTCATGTTTTTTGCTATCTCTCATATGAACGGCCTAGTACGGCAATATCCCTTCTCTTTAGACGGATGTAACCAGGTTCATTAAGTATATTACGCTCCAAAGGATTCGGATGAGTTTCCAGTTTCCTCAAATAAGTTACTGGGTGTTTCGCTATTTCCGCGCGGACTGATGGCATATTTAGATCCTTGTGGATGTTTGCGTTTTTTACATACCAGGGAGCAACTGTGATCAAGCGAAGAATCTTATTTTGGCGCCTCTGAATTTTCTCAACATTGCTTGCTGAGGCAGTACCCCATAGTTGTACTCAGTAGGACCAAATTGGTTTGAGGATCGACTTGTACAGTAGAAGCTTGCAGTCTAAGCTGAGGGTTGAGTTCCTGCCAATAAGCAAGTTCAATTGGACCGTCTTTAACTTCATTTGTGTCAGTTTGAACTCTACGTGTTTTTTCCATGTAAGGCGACGATCAAGATGTATACCAAGGTATTTGACATCTGAAAGTTGAGGTATCATCTTGTTATTCATGCTAATAGCGGGCCATGAGTCCCTACGCAGTGTGAAGGTTATATGAGTACATTTTTGCCTATTCACCTTTATTCTCCATTTTTTCAGCCATTTATCCATGTTGAGTATGTGATCCTGTAGATGACGTGATGCTGCTTGTGCAGTTTCATGAGTACTTAAAAAAGCTATGTCATCAGCAAATGTCGATGTGTGCACTCGGTTGCTAGTTGGCATATCTGATGTGTACATCAAGTATAAAATAGGACCCAAAATGCTACCCTGAGGTACTCCTGCCTGAATAAGCTAAGGTGAGCTTATATCTTATATCTCCTCACCTCGATCAGCTAGATAGTTTTAGTTCAGTTTTATTTTATATATGAGGCCCTCATGCCATACCTTATCAAACGCTTGGGAAACGTCAATAAATAAAGCAGAACAGTATTTTCTTTCTTCCAAGGTCCTTTTGATAACATTTACTAATCTGTGCGTTTGTTGGATCGTACTATGTTGTCTTTTGAAGCCGAATTGATGGTTCGGAATACATTCCTTTGCACTCAGAATCGGGTTCAGCTTGTAACGACCAAAAGTCCGGAGTCGTTTTTGGTCACACATAGAGCTGTCTGACAACAGTCCCGATCTTTTATTTTAAACGTATTTACTAGAATAATGAATTTATGTCTAAATCTCTATATTTCCTCTAATGTATTTATTTAGTTATAGAATCATTTACTAAAAATATGAATTCATGTATTTACTTATATACGCATGTAGTTATAAGTATTTATGTTGACGTAAGATTTAGTTCTAGTATTATTGTAATTAGCCACGAAGGCATAATAATTAAGTAATGAGTAATATTCGTATTGTAAAACTGGCTGCAGCTCGGTGGTGAAAACAGCCGTCGGCTGTGGTGTACTTACTACCGAAGTAATGTAAGTGTGTTTGTGCATTGGTGTGTGGTAGGAAAAAGAGTATAAAAGCGCAAACATCAATCAGAATAATTTAATTGGTGTGCGACCGGCAACAGGAGCAAAGGTAAATATCTTCCTCTACTTTTTTATTTATTTTTTGGACTGGTAGTCAGGGTATAGATAAGGCCGTGGTAATACCCAGCCGAAGCTATACCCCGAGACAGGACAAAACTGCGACGTAGCGACCACAAACAGAGCCGTGGTAATACCCAGCTGAGTTTGTGTCCGCAGTCGCCACCGACAGTGACCAGGCAGTGAACGGTTGCGCCGTGGTAATACCCAGCCCAGCCTACAGTGCCTTGGCGCTTGCGGCGTACAGGCCTATTTCGACAGAGCGACCACAAACAGAGCCGTGGTAATACCCAGCCGAGTTTGTGCCCGCAGTCGACTTAGATAGTGACGTTCGCCGAATACGGACCGCATAAAGTAGAAGATGTTTACTGAAGCTGCCTGCATACACACCAGTTCACAAGATTTGAGCACGAGCTGCAGTCAAGTTGCGAACTAAGAATAGGGCAACCCCTGTCCTGAATAAAGAGCAACATTGTGAGTAAGGCTTTGTCTTTCTTTTTGAAATCGACACAACACGACCCTGGACGCCGCTGAGCATACCTCAGCTACCAGGAAAACGTGTCGTTACAAGCTTAGTCACTAGTATTCTCTCAAACAGCTTTGATGTATTTGATAAAAGGCTAATAGGTCTGTATGATCCTCTCTTTGTATGGTCTTTACCCGGCTTAGGAATCATCGTTATCATGGATTTCTTCCACTCTGTCGAAAAGTACTCAAGGCGTAATATGGCATTAAAAATAAAAAGAATAATTTTCCGGGCTGTACTGGGTAATTCAAATAACATCTTGTTACTGGTTTCATCAAGTCCTGGGGCTTTCCTGATATTCAAATTTGTTAATGCCTGTTCAATTTCCCTTAGTTCAAACCTTATTGTAACTGCCGGATTACCATCGACCGGTGGCGGTTCAGCCAAATCTGTCGAGATATTATGGGTAAATACATAAATAAAGTCTACAAATAGTCCTCGAAAAAATCGTCACATCAAAAGAATATGACCGTGTGGAAATGTTTGGGGTCAGGCGAAAAAAAGTCAGAAATCGGCTGCGTTAACAATAACTGGCTAAAGTTGATATCGGTGGCCTTCGGTTTTAGCAGACCCACAAACAATTCAGCTATTACATGACAAATTTCCAGGTCGCCGGATGTATGCAGACGTGTTAGAGGTGTACATTTGTCCAAAATCATATTCCATTATTATTTTTTCTAATTGTACTTTACAGTGGTGTCAATAAAACTGAAATTGTCAAAAAACTGTGTGTTTTAAGGCAATTTTAGTCCAAAATAATAGTCCAACTGTTACGATATCCTTCGTTAAATGCAGTACTCGTCCTTTATTAACTTTTTTAATTTAAATTCGTTCTCACTAATTAAAACAGACTATTAAAGAAAGAGTAAACGATCCAAATACTTAAACTATTTACCACCACTTTTTATACATTTTACTCTTTCGCCCATGTTATACATTCCTACAATTACCTTGGAGTAAACAACGAAAGTAGTGATATTAGTAAAATAACTAATGAGACATTAATGAGCGTTGACTGTTCGACTGACTGAGTGTGATACAAATTTTATGTTTTTACGGGTCTTATAAATGTTTTATACTTCATAGCACTCGTAGTTATTGTGTTTTGTTATGGCAGTTGTTGTTTTTGTTGTTGCTACTACATTAACAACATTGTACATTTTATGATAATGAAAATGTATCTTAAATATTTTATGTTCTAATAATTACATTTGTTTTCATTTATAAAGTTAAACGATTTATCAAACAAAGTTTCTTGGTTTTTCAAAAGTAAGATACAATTACAAAAGCTCGTTATAAATTGTTGTAGTTGTTTTACAGGTGTGAAGAATAAATTTTGTAAAGTTTTGAATTCGATAACAGCAAATATATAGGATGTTGATACAGAGGTATAGAACTTTGAAATGGAATAAAACAACGATGAATTTTTGAAATTGACATTAAATTTACTCTACTCGAAAGATAAACTTTCTGCTGGGCAAATTTGAGGTTAGGAAGTAAATTGTTTTTCAAATCAATTATTTATCGTATATTTGGTGAAAAGTTGATGAATTTCAGGCATGGAATGGTACATTCTTAAACAAAGGATTTTAATTGTGGTAAAGAGGTATCATCGACACGTATATTTTTCGAAAATGAGCAAAGAAACGTCAATACCATGAATTCTCTGAGCTACCAAACAATGTTTAGCAATCTTTTGAAGTTTAAACTGACTAGTGTTGACGTCTAGCTACTTCTCGACTTCAATTGGCCGCCTGGATCTTGTCGTTTAACGCCGCTTAGTATTTTGTCTGAGGCCATTCGAATGACCGGAATTACGTGAATAACCCAAAAGCAACTGACGCTGATATGATGTGATAAGATTTACATCTGCACCTGGCTGTGGGCCTTAATCAAAGGGTGGATCATTACCACTGTGTCATCCTCGCCCTAGAAGGACTTCGGATACGTATATCCTCCGATCACTCCTACTTGCAACTTCAAAAACCCGAAGCCAGGCCGCAGCCTTCACTCCTTGCTGAAGAGCTGGAGACTGTCCAACTCCTGGTCCAGAATACATGAAGCTTAATATAATTAAGAACACGACGGCATTCATACTCACTGGACCTAGACCATTCATTGTGTTCATTGTGAATGATCCGACCCACTAACTCAAACGAGGGTTTCGAAACACACAGCTACCACGATACTCCGGAAGGGCCTACTTCACTAATCAGTTAGAAAACATCTTAAAGACAAAAGAGCCAAATAGCTGAAATCTGAGGCGTTACTGATTCCTGTGGAAATATAGTGGATTGTCCAGTTGGTTCCTGCTAGCCTTGAATGAGACTAGGCTCCCTTTTACCCCCGCAAGACACAAGTCTAGATGGTTGTGTGATCCATAAAGACTTATAATGTGCTCCCGGGGGGGACTGACGCTAAAATATGAGATTCAGCACTGCTTTGAAGAGATAATCATCGTATTGTTGCAAAATCTGCTTCAAAATTTTGTGAAAAAAATAGACGTCTGCTGATGTGCTAGAGGTAAATATTTGCCCGACATCATATCTTATTATTCCACTCCATAGGTCCTCTTTACATTAATGTCAATAACACTAAAGTTGTGAAAAATAAGTGTAAGTTTCAAGTCAATTTATTTCCAAACCTTAAATTTGCCCATGCATTATTTAATATTTCTGTTCCATTTCCAATCAATAAGAAATCCTGCTTGTTGCTGACTTTCAAACTCTGTTTCTTTCATTTCCCGTTCGCTTGTTTGTTTATTTGTTTATGTAGAGTTTTTTGCTCAGTGTCATTATCATTCAAACATGTATTACTGGCATGTTACAGCATGTTACGTGTTGTGTTGTAGTACCAGTAAATGAATTGCGTGTTCTTTATTTAAGGGTGTCATTTTTAGTTTCTTCTTCTTCTTTTCCATTGCCTCCCTTTCATTTCGTTAAAAGCATGAAAGTGGCTAAATTTGTTGGGCTCGTAAATTTTATTTTTTAATGATGAGAATAATGCATCCATCCATCCATCCATCCATCATCGTCATTATTATATCGTGTGTTAATAAACTCATTTTGAATAATAATTTATTGTTATTATTATTTTATGTGACACCCTCGAAAATTGTGTAAATTTTTTGTGCTGATGATGACAAAAAAGTGTCATGACATACAAGTACCCATTCATTCAGTCATTCACTCACTCAACCTCAAATCATCAGTCATGCTGCTTGTTATTGGCAAATAGCACCAGTGCAAGTTGTAAAGTAGTTTTTGTAATTAAATTTCTTTTTTTTTTTGTTATTTATTTAATTATGCATCGTCACACTCACACATAACACGAGATAATTTTACTTTTTTTAATATGAAATATTATTTAAATAAAATGGATTAAAAATATTCTCCACTTCATAAAAAATCATGAAATTTTTAAATTTCTTTATTCTTTTAGGCTTAACTAAGTTTTTTTTAATTAAATTTTGCTTAGTGTAGTTCAATAAAATGGTTTTTGAATTAATCAGTCATTTCAAATTTTCGAAAAAATTCAATTAAAAATGTAAATTTTCCAAAATTTCACAAAAAAAAAAAAAAACAAAAGAAAAACGCTAACGACACAAACTGAGTGACAACAAAGTGAACAATTAAATCTGCTCAACAGTCATGGGGAGTAGACATGAAACGTAGCCATGACTACTTTTGTACAACTCTAAGGTTGGATACCGCATTCATTATATATTTTTTCATTCTCCTTTTTATTATTACTGTTGTTGTTGTTATTTCTGTGTTATTGCTATTGAAGAGAAGTAAAATTCTAATTTAATTATTTATACTGAGTGCATCTATTGTCACGTTGTTACACACGTTTTGCACTTTTATCTGTCAAATCATTTTTTTTATACGACCATTAAATATTCAAAAGCAGTAACAAAAAGATGTTATCTAATTAAAATTCATTTACACATACAATACTATACAATATAACACAATACTAACAAACCATTAAATTTCTTCAAGCAGAGCTGCAAACACATCAACGTTAATGCCCTCACAATCCTTCCGCATTTGGGACTATAAAATATATTTTCACTTCAATTATTGCTGCATTAGTTTTATTTTAAATACGATTTTAAATACGATATCCTTTTTACGTTTTATGTGTTTTGCCGGTTTTGCTAAGATCTGTTAATTAGAGATGACATTTGAAAATGTTGCTCATTTTTTTAAAATTAAATTGAATTGACATTAAATGCTGTAAAGGGACCATGAGACGTTTTTTAAATTTGTAAAAAAAGCTGACTGTATTTGGTAGGAATTTATAAGAAAAAATTATTCATAAACTAGGAGTATTAAATAAAGGGTGCTTTTTTATAGAAGTATAAAAATTTCAAATGGAATACACACACACACACAAAACAAAGATGAATTTTTTGTTAATTGACATGGCATTTTAAATTAAGTATGACTACTAGCATATGATTCTCCCAGCTGGCTTGGCCATAGTCTTAATTGGAAGGTGCCTCTGTAGGCTAGTAGTGTAGTGTACTAGCTTATCAGTCTGGGAGTTGTGGGTTCGATTCCCAACAAAGACCTTGGCTGTTTTCACTACAAACAAATAAAATATGGCTGTCGGTGGGGCTGCTCAGTGATGAAGGCATAGTCATTGGTCGCTGTGCACTCTTATACGACAGTTAATTTTCGATAACATGGGCCTTCTAGAAATGAAACCTTCCCCGGTAGGCTAGTAGTTAGTGTATTTAGCCTACCAATCTAGGGGTGGTTGTTTTCACTACAAAACTAATAGCTTGAAGGCTATGTAACTATCCTTCTACTTTCACCACCTGTCTTATCTCTTCTATATCCCTTTCCTAAAGAATACAAATAGCACCGTTATGACTAAATAGGCATTGTTGTCTCTTTAAAAAAAAAACTTGGAAGTCAAATTTTCAATGAATTTTTCCAATAAAGTTGTCAATTGTTTCGGAATTATTGGCGTAGATTAGCGACCTCACAAAACCCCACATAAAATAGTTTAGCAGCTTTAAATCGCACGATCTTGGAGGCCAATTCAAAGATTCGATACGCGACACTTCCCCCCGGGTGCACATGATAGTCTTTTTAGAGCCTACTATTCCATCTAGACTGGTGTCTTGCAGGGTAAAAGGGAGCCCAGGCCCATTGTCACCTGGACAGTCCGCTATATTTCCACGGGAATCAGTTGCCCGCAGAGTTCTGCTATTTGTCTCTTTAGGCATTTAGCTGTTCTCTAGCTGATTAATTGAGGTTGGCGCTTTTGGGATTATCGTGGTGGCTGTGTGTTTTTAGGCCCTCGTGACAGTTTGTGGGTCGGATCATTCACAATGAACACAATGAATGGTTCAGGTCCAGTGAGTATGAATGCCGTCGTGTTCTTGATTATATTAAGCTTCATGCGTTCTAGACCAGGAGTTGGATAGTCTCCAACTCTTTAGCAAGGAGTAAAGGCTGCGACCTACTTCGAGTTTTTCAAATTGCTACTAGGAGTGACCGGAGGATATATGTATTCGAAGGCCTTCTAGGGCGTGAATGGCGTTGCTTTTCATTGACAGTGGTAATGGCCACTATCTGATTATGGCTCACTGCCAGTGCAGATGTATACCTTATCACGCCATACGAGACACTATGCGAATATCATAATTTGCCTTCAATAAATCAATTGTCACACGAGCTGTGTGGCATTAGGGTGCACCTTATTTTTAATAGTGAAAAAATTTAGTAATGTTCTCTTTACCCACTCAGAATAAATAAATTTACTATAATCCACCTAAAAATTGTTAAAATATTTCGTAAGTCCATCCTCAACTTAGCATTTGTAGTTCTTCCAAATGAATTTACACAATTTTGACATTTTGTGAGCGGTTATGGCACATCGTCTCCTATTACAATCTGCCTATAACTATCTACAAAGCATCTTCTTGTTGCAGAGAATATTTCTGCGGGGAAGTTACAATTCAAAATTTGAAAGAAAAATTTGACCCATACATATAAGGCGCAAGCTAGTGTAACATGTTGCGCCGTTTTTTTTTTAACTAAAGCTCCTGCACATTATGCTTGTTGAATTGAAAAATGAAAAAGTCATCACTACTAATACTGCAACATTCTGACCAGCATGCTTTTTAAAGAAGAACGGACTTATCATCAATTCAAATTCAGCAGTTTTGTTTATTCGAACCAAAGTTAGCAGTCTTTTTCTGGACCCAATTTGCACAATTTCGAAGCGTTCTTCACCAGTCAGTCTATTCATATTGAAATGCCAAACCAAAATAGAGATAAATCACTTAACAGCTGACAAAAGGGCTTTCAGTTATTAACTTAAAGTTCTATACATCTATTAAAAAAAAAAACACCCGGCAACCATACTGTCGGTCGCTAAGTAAGCTGTTGGACTCCAGTTACCTCACAAAATGAAAATTAATTAATTACTTTAGAAAGTGCAAAACAAATTGCCGTTTTCAGATTTGTAAACTTCTCCCTTCTGGGGATCGTTGTTACATTGGATACAACGTGCTGAAAAGGGCTGCTTACGGACGAGCTATCGTCGATAAGTAGTGTTTAAAGATCAGTGCTGGAATCCCATCTGGCCCAGAAGACTTTTTGATGTTGAGATCTGTTGCTTAACGTTATAATTGAAAAAGTTGTAGACCCTGGCAAGAAAACATTTTTAACGAGTTTAAATTATATGGTGTGAAAAATATTTAAGCACTGCAGCCAAAATTGAACTACCTGTGGGATAAAAATTAAACACCACGTTTCGAGAGACCTATTCATTTTCTGATCATTTTCATCAGTGATAGTTTTTCTATAAAAATAATTTTTATAATACATAACACAATAATACACAACTCATCGGATCATCCCCGGCGACAGCGGAACGCGGCAATTGGGCGGTTGATGACAGGACTCGGGGGACACCACTGGCACGGCAAGTATATATGGGGGAAATGGAAACAATATACACCATGGCGGAGCACAACGGATACAAGAGGCGCCTCGTGGATAACATCAGGGTACAAATTGGAACGGACAAAGAACAGGAGAATGAAAGGGGGAAATGAGCTACATTGACATATATGGGAAAATCAACGTACAAACTGGCAGAATTCTTTGGGGAACACAATATCAATACCCCATTCAGGACAGGGAACAACCTCGGGCGAAATACTACGGGATGGGACAACCGGGACAAATATACTGGACGAACAGGGAGTGTAAAAATTAACTTGTACATGCCATTATGGCTATATCAGGCGAACAGGTTGGAAAATTAAGACCAGATTTAGGGAACACGTTAGAGACTATAACAAAGAACTACGACAACCAAAATCAACTCCAAAATCAAATTTTGCGAACCATATATTCAATAACAAATGTACACCAGAATATATAAGGACAACGGTTAAACTGCTTCATACACAGCACAAAGGAAGGAGATTAAATGTATTGGGGAACATGGGGATGTACAGACGGAAAACATTTAACGGACGAAAATTTAATGGACAAATAAACACTGCTTCGGACACAATATTTGAACCATTGAAACTTCTTTACAGGAAAACAAACATTACACCAACACAAACACGTTACGCAGGTGCACAAGACCAAGGCCATGAGGAACATCATAAACGTACAATTACAGATTATTATGTCACATAGGAGAATAAAAGGGAGGGAAGGGGGAAAGCCCAATAGGTTCACACATAAACACAAGCAGACAACAGGCATGATAGTTAAAAGAGTTAGTTAGGAGGCAAGACGAATAAAAAAGGGAGCGACAAATTAGGTAGAAGGGGACGAACGGGAAAAGAGGGAGGGATACAGGCAGGAAGGGGGGAGGGTGGCGAATGCGATAACACGAAGGGAAACACGAACAAGACGAACTATATAAACACAGCTGACAATAGAACTCAACTAGTACGGAGGGAACACTGAAGAAATTTGGTTTCGGCAAACGGCCAAATTTAACGAGGGTCGACGGAAACCCGTACCCAAAAAAAAGCATAATTTTTCTTTCTCCTTCACAATCTTTTGCAATATTCTTAGGTAATATTTCTTCTATTTCAAATTTGTAACACTGATAATTTTCAATAGAAAGTTTTACTCCGTGATAATTTTTTCTATAAAATAAATTAATTAGCGATAATTTTTCTATTCAAATTTTTGTCCATCATAACATTTCTTTATTTGTCTCACCAGTGATAATTTTTCTATAAAAAAAATTTAGTCTGTGTTACTGTTTCTTTAAAAGAATTTTGTGTGTTATCATTTTGCTGTAAGAAGAAAATATCAATGATAACTTTTCTATCACAAATTTTTGTGTGATAATTTTAAAATACAAAAACTTCATCAATGACAATTTTTTATAAAACAAATTCATTGTTAATAATTTTTCTAGCTAAAAACATTAAATTAAATTTTTATTTAGAAATCGGTGATAATTTTCTATAAAAAAATTTCATAAGTGACAATTTTCCCATAAAATAATTTCATCATTGTTAATTTTTATATTAAATGTTTTATCAGTCATAATTTTTATATAAAAACCAAAGCTAATTTTCTATAAAAAAAAATCATCGATTATAATTTTTGTATAGAAAATTTCATGTCATAATTTTTTCAGAGGAAATATTTTTTCTAAAGCCCATAAGCAAAAAAATTGGTCACCAAACCCTCCAGACACTTTGGTGAAGCGAATATTGTCACGTGTATTCTTATTTTTCAAAAAGTGTTATTGCTTTATCGCACTATTACACAGCTTTTTTTGATAAGATAAAAAATTAATTTGACGATGGAAAAATGGCTTACGCCACGTATAGCGAACGACAAATTGAAAGATATAGGCACGATTTTTAGAACGAAAATTAGTGAATAGTTCTCTTTCTACTAAGTTAGCGGTCGATATTGTGGGTCACACTGTAAGCTGTTTTTTATTTCGCCAAGATAATTTTTTAAAAATATTTTCAAACGATTTTTCTGTGAAACATTTGTTCGATATTTTCTTAAATTTATTTTTTTCTAAAAATTGGTTGATGGTATTTTAAAATAAAAAATAATTGTTGGATCCTACACCATCCCTCCTTTGTTTCGTACACAATTTTATCGATTTTATCATATTTATTTTTGATTTCATATTGACATTATTCAATATATTTTTACATGTGTAATTGACACTATCATTGTTATCAATGAATGAATGAATATATGTATGTATGGATGTATGTATGTATGTCCGTTTCTTTATTAACAAATTTCCATAATATTTCAGTGTGTTATTCAATTTTTGATTTAAATCTATAAATACAGACATCCCATCCAGTCCACACATTCATTCATTCATTCATTCTACCATGAAAAGTTTACAAACACGAAATCAATTGCACAGGAATATTCTATAGAAGGAAAATAAAAGCAACAGCAAAAGAAATTACTAAATATGAAATTTAATAATAAAAGAAAAAAAAAATATTTTGTACATTACATGTCTTGTCCTTTCAAATTAACAAAAAAATTTTTAGAAATCCACTCTTATAGAACGACATTCGAATCATTGTTGGTGTAGGATGTTCCTTCTAAAAGGAAAAATATAAATATGGAAAGGAACAACAATAATATTTTAAATAAGATGTTGTTGTATTATTATTTGTTGGCATGATGATGATGACGACGCGAGTAATGCATGTAAAAGCGTAAAAGCGTGCAATCATCAATCGACGAACGTACGCCCGAATAAACGAAGGAACGAGCAAACTTTTATATAAATTTTACATGTTTGTACACACAAACATATTTCTTATATGTCCGTCTTTTATTCATTTATTTATGCCACCAAAAACAAGCGCCCATGATGGGTGTTTTTCATGTTCTCGCCTGACACCAGAATTACAGTCTATGAACAAACTAATAAAGCCCGACACGTGCCATTAACAATGGAACGCATTAAAGTCGTTTACATTAGACAAAAATAACAACAACAGACACTACAACTACACTTTATACTGCCACGGTAACAACAACATCAATACAATTTTTGTTTTCTGTCTTCTTTTTTTGTTGTTGTTGTAATAATGCAACAAGACACAGAAAATAAGTTAAGGCCCTTGTTTCCCACATCGTTTATTTTCATATTTTTCGTATTTGTATACGAATTAAAGGAATACAAAGGAATGAATGAGTTTTTGTTAACTCCATTAAGTAAAAAAAAAGTATAAAATTTTGCAAAGAGCTTTTCCATTTAAAAAACTGTAAGAAGGCATAAACTTATTCTTTAAATATTAATTTTATATAAAATAATTTTAAATTATTCAAGTTTCGATAGCTATTTATGCAGGATACTGGCATATAGGGTGATTTTCTTGTTTGTTAATCATGGTTTCAAAAGCCCATATAAAAAAAAACGTTAGTGGGAAATAAAATAAAAAAAATAATGTTGCTCTACGAAATGTTTCAGGCAACATTTATTCTTCAACTGAAAAATGTTTCTGGCAACATGTCACTGAAAGCGGCAGTACTCTGTTTGAATTTGTGAAAACTGTTGACTTGAAAAATTGTACAATTTGCTATTGCTGACAATACATCGGTTTAGAAGAAATAGGCCGTTTTTAATGCATTTAAAAATGTTGTTTCGATTGTGTAAATAAGACATGTGGAAAAACAAATTAATTTGTCACAATAAGAAATTTGAAATGGAAAATAATACTAGGTGTCCGCCGGGAAGGTATACTACTTTGTTTGTTTATATATTTTCATTAAATGAAAGAGAATAGATTTTATACTGATAAATGTTTTATTCAATGTCGGCAATTATGTATGGAATACAATATCAGATAAATGTCTGTCTCTATTATCTTCACAAATGCGAGTCCTTTTGGTCACATTTTTCAATACATTCTCACACATTTCACACGGCACATATTTCATTAATTTCATTACGAATATTTTGTTTCAATTGCTCAAGCATTTCTGGTTTGTTTGCATAAATCTTGCATTTCAGATATCACCACAAAAAGAAGTCCGCAGACCGTGGAAGTCAATCAGCATCGCCATTTCTTGAAATAATTTGTTGTGGAAAGAAGAATCGTAGTTATTCCATTGTAATCCTGGCTGTATGTCATGTGGCACCGTCTTGTTGACAGCACAGCACAGGTGCCCCTGTAGGCTAGTGGGTAGTGTACTAGCTTGTCAGTATAGGGGTTGTGGGTTCGATTCCCAACGAAGACTTTGGTATTTTTCAATACAAAATTAAAAATTGACTGTCGGTAGGGCTGCTCAGCGTTGAAGGCAGAGTCACTGGTCGCTGTTCTGTCTTATATACGGCAGTTAATTTTCAACTATCCATCTACTTTCACCACCTGTTTCATCTCTTCTCTATCACTTTCCTAAAATGTAGCACGGTACTGGACTAAATAGGCATTGTTGCCTGAAGTGCTACTTCTCTTTATAACAAAAAAAAACATGCTAATCAAGCCCAAAGCATGCAGTTGTGGCGTTAAAAAGTTTTCAATCATATCGCGATATCGCTCCCCATTCCCAGTTACCGTTACACCGTTTTCATTTTCAAAGAATTAAGGTCAAATGATTCCTCCTGAACAAATTGCATATCACACTGTCACTTTTAATGAATACAAGGGTGGCTGTTATCCATTCCCCAAAGCCGACTATTCTGTTTATTCACATATCCATTCAAATGAAAATATTATTCGTCACTCATTATGATTTTTTCATGAAAATCGGGGTTGTCATGGGCAAGCTGTAACATCCTATTGACATATGTACGGTGACGTTAATGGTCTTGCGGAAGAAGCTCTTGTGTCAATTAAATCTTTTATGGAAACAAATGCAAATCCTTGGGCAAATTGTGACCAAAGTTTTTCTTTGAAGATCAAGCTCCTGAGCACGCCGTCGAATTAAGGTTGATGGATTGTTTTGAACACTTTCTTGAGCAGCAATAATGTTTTCAGCCGATCTGGCAGTATGTTATGGTCCATGCTTGGGCCTATTAGCTACAGACTCTCTTTCTTTGAAATCATTCACTACACGATAAATTGTGCATTTTGTTGGCACGTTGTTTCTCACAAAAGTTTCACATAACTTTCTCATCGTCACAGTAATCGATGATTGATTTTGATAAAATGTTTTAACGATTAAAACACGTCAGTCAAATTAGCCACGTGTTTACTTTATGACTGCCAAATATGAACTTTCAAGACTAATGTTTACCAAAATGGCGGCAAAACAAAGTAAAATACCTTCACGGCGGACACCCTGTCTTCTTTTAAATTATCAATAATGTGTCGATGTCAACACAACAGTTTAAGATAATACCGATTTACCGTTGAGGTGATGTAAACTTATTGTGATATCGACAAATTGGTGTTTATAAATTTAAAATAATAAAAAATGCTTAAAGAAAATATATTTTGATAATTTTTTTATTTTGTTAATCGACCTTTTTATATCTTAAATAAATATCTGATATTCTTTTCAACGGTCTTTTTTAATTAATTTAACAAAATATATTTTTTTTTTCAATATTTCACTTTCCTTAGCAAAGCTTCTTCAGGAAAAATTAATTTTTTAACAACAAAAATTATTAATAATTAATAGTTATTAATAAATAATACTTAAATAATAATTATTAATAAATAATAATTAAAATTATTAATAAATATCTTTTTTCTTTTTTTAGATCTTTTTTTATATATTTTTTCTTTTCAATATTTCGCTTTCCTTTGGAAAGCTTCTTCAGGAAAAAAATTTTTAAAATTTTTGAAAACAAAAAACAATTATTAACAAATATTAATAATTAATAATTTTTGTTGTTAAAAATAAATTTTTCCTAAAGAAGCTTTCCATAGGAAAGCGAAATATTGAGAAAAAAATATATATTGTAAAATTAATTAAAAAAGACCGTTGAAAAGAATAACAGATATTTATTGAAAATATATTTTAAAATATTCTTCTCTGAATTCAAGATTTTATTGATATTTTTTTTTAATATCTTAAAAAAATTGGCATTGTTTGTATAATATTTCAGTTTTGATAAGCAAAAAATTCTAATCCTTATGTTTTAAATAAAAACACACACAAATAAATAAATAAATAAATAACAAAAACTGAATGTCATGACATTTCTGTATTTATTATTATTAAAAAAACAAAAAAAACAAAAACAAAAACTAAAGAAAAAAATCTAAAAATGAAATTTTACAAAAAAACTGAAAAATCAAAACAAAATGCCGGGCTAATCCGTAAGATTAAGTGAAATGAATGCCAAAACAAACGAATATATTTTAACTAAACGAAAGAAATACAACAAGTGATAAAGAACGGATTAAAATTATAAGAAAAATTGCTTTCTGTTTTCTTTCATTCTTTCATTCTTAAAAAAAGAAACTAAAAGAAACGAAACACACGTTCATGCCTTTTTTAAATCCGTTTTTAAATTTTCAACAGTTTGTATTAGCAAATATAAGCTTAAGTGTGTATATGTGTGTATGTGTGTGTATGTGTATGTGTGCAATTTGAAATAGAATAGAAATGATAACAATTAACTAGTTAGCTAAAGGATTAAGAACATCTTATACTTGTACCCACTTAAACGTTCTTTTTTTAAAATACATACGAGTGCTTGTAAATATCAAAATATAAAAATAGCCTTGAGTTAAATTTGTAACAAAAGGTTCAACAATAAATAGAACAATTAGGCAGAAAAAAAAACAACAAAACAAAAATTCAACTCTTTAAAGAAAACGATTAAAAAATATTAATCTAAAAATGTTTCTCTTAAATGAGAAAAATTTGAAAATTTTCAAGTGAATATCAGTTTCGTTTTTTCTTAACAGCAGCATCAATCAGGGATTGAGCTCTGCTTATTATGCCAGAACTGGGAAATTAGGTAGAAGAAAAGAGTCATTGTGGGTATTTGATTTTAATCTATGCACCTTGAAACTGCTGGGCAAGACTTCTGCAGTAAGTGAATTCCACATAAAAAATAATCCTCTCTAAAGAAGAAGGAAGGAAAGTAGAAAAGGAGTGTTCTGATAGACAAGACTCCAGTAAAGAGTGACTTCACTCTCTCTGTAAAGGTGAAGATGAAGATCGTGAAGTTAAGGCTGGGGCACATAGAATCCGTCATCCGTCATACGTTGTATTCTTCAACTGACAAGTAAGTTGAAATACACGTTTTCTTGCCAGCGTTGTCACAATCAATACGTCTCCGTCAAAGTACGAAAATTGGCCAACTTTTAACTTTTGACGTACGTTGAGTACTTTAACATTTTTCATTTGCTTCTTCTTCTTCTTGTTTTTATTTTTTTTCGCTCTATCGTAGTAAAATATTTTTAAAATAAATTATAAATAATAATAAATATTGGAATAAATAGTACAAACTACCATTAATAGAAAGTCTAAGATGTCGTCTAACTCCATTTCAAATGTGCACTTTAATAAAACTTTGCTGCAAAAAAATATAAAATAAGAAAAACAAAAAACAGCTGATTTCTTATCCGTCAACAAAGTACTCATTATGCCAACCTAATCCGTCGTTACTTTGACTTCAGTTGAATACTTCAAAGTATAACGCATGACGGATTCTATGTGCCCCGGCCTCTATGGTTTTTCAGAAACAATTTACTTGATTTCATTAGAACACACTCCGTTGGAATACCCTAAAAACAGTGAAACACATTCGACTGCGCATCGATGCTCACATTCTTAAAAAATGTTTCAGAATTTAACTTGTGTAAGTGGGGAACGTTTGTATTATCAATTGCTTTTCAAATGTGCATTAGTTTTATTTGTTAATAGGCCCAAAGCCTAGGGGATGATCCCTAGTCATGATAAAGAAGGAAAGAGCATAGAAAAAGTAGTCTTTATCGGTATTTGATTTCTATCTTGGTACATTGAAAGTGATAGACTAGACTTCAGCAGGGAGTGAATTTTGCATACAAACTGTTCGGCTAAAAAATAAATTCTTTTTGTAAAGATTTACGATCTTGATAAAGAAGGATGGTACAAAAAATTTTTGTAGGCATTCGATTTCAATCTTTGCACATTCAAAGTGATGAGCAAGACCCCAGCAGGGAGAGAATTTTACACACGAACTATTCTGCTAAAAAAATGAATCTTCACTGTAACGGAATGCGTTCTTGATGAAGAACGTGAAATTATGATTTTTCGGGAGTAAGTACCTTAATTTTATTAGAACACATTTCGCTGTTCAATTCGCACTTCGCATCGATGCTCTTACGAATCTTCGTTTTCGAACATCGGCCTAAACTTGACAGTTGTATTTCATTTTCGATTTTATACTAAATCTAAAGGTGTCCCTGTAGGCTAGTAGGAAGTGTACTAGCTTTTCAGTGTGGGGGTTGTGGGTTCTATTCCCAACGAAGACCTTGGGTTTTTTTCACTACAAAAATAAAAATTAACTGTCGGTGGGGCTGCTCAGCGCTGAAGGCATAGTCACTGGTCGCTGTGCTGTCTTTTATATGACAGTTAATTTCCAACTATCCTTCTACTTTCACCACCTATTTCATCTCTTCTCTATCCCTTTCCTAAAGAATGTAGCGCGGTACTTGACTAAATAGGCATTGTTGCCTAAAATGCTACTTCTCTAAATAAAATATTTTTTCCACAATTTCAGAAAGGCAAGACCTTGGAATGCTACTTTTGCGGCCAAAAAAATAATATACTTGTTCCGACGAACATGATATTGAGTTTTCTTGCCAGGAACATCGAAAACTTGTAACTGCTTAATATTTATGTCATCTATAATTACAAATGATATAGCTTTTTCGGCTATATACCTGCGAGAAGCTTTTATTGGAGTACATAACAGTAATGTGATTTCATTAGAACACATTTGATTATTGTAATGACCAAAAACAGTGAAAAACATTCCACTTCGCATCGGCGCGCACACTAGACTTAATTCTTTATACGCGGTCGAGTAACTTCAAAATAGCCTTTAAAGCACCGGTCTATATAGGAGAATTGTATTATATTTTCAATCGGATGGTAAGGAGATCAGATATAATAAAATATCTCTTGTACCGTTTCAAAAAAATTAGGCCTTTGAATGCCTCTATTGCAACCTGAAAAATATGCTTGATTATAAAATCGAAATTTCGTACCCATAATATCGAAGACTTCTGATTCCTTAATATAGCTGTCATTTCACTATACTCCTGTGGGAAGCTACTTCTGGATTTAGTACTATAATTAGGTACAACAAGATTCCTTGAGAATATCGAAAGCTTGAATCGCTAATATTCATATCACCCGCATTTACCAATGAGGTAGCATATTCAGCTGTATGCCTGCAAGTAGCTATTACTGGAGTAAGAAAAATTTTCCCTGATTTCATAGAGAACATTCTCTTGTAGTCCTGATAAAACAAAATAGTGAAACACATTCCACTCCGCATCAGAGCCCATGTGAGTAGTAGTTCTCTCCTGTACGCAGTCGAGTAACTTCTAACTAGTCTGCGAAGCACCGCCCCATATTTAAGAATTATATTGCTTTTTCGGTGTGGTAGTAAGAAAATCAGAAGGAGTGAAGTATGTCCTGCACCGTTTTATAAAGACAAGGCCATTGGAAGCTTCTTTTGCGGCCTGAAAAATATGCTTCTTACACTGAACATAACACTTAATTTTCTTTCTCAGTATATCGAAAGCTTGTGATTCTGATTTAATATCTCTGTCACCCATAATGAGGTAGCCCAGATGAGGAAGCACATTCTATCATGCACCTTGGAGAAACTACTGCTGGAGTTAGTAATGTAGTGAGGTTTAACAAGATTCCTTGAATAGGGAACGGATAAGCTCTAGCTTTTTGTTTTGGGTTGTTCTTATAAAATCTAACGCACCAATTTTTTTGTTTTTTCTTTCTTTTTAGCAATTGAAAATTGTAAATTAAAAACTTAAATTAACAAATAATAATCAAATTTTGAATTTACTGTACAATATCAAAAATGACTTTAAGTATTTTTTTTTCACTTAACTAATTTTACATTCACCTTCATCAATTTTGAAATATTATAGAACACAATCAATTTAAACTCAAATGTTAGGTTATGTGAACATGAAAAATACTTTTTAATTTTTAAAAGTGGTTTCGATTGTAAAACGTGCGTAACATGGACATGGGGGCGTATATTATGAAGAGTGTGTTTGTTAAGAGAAGGAAGAATAAGAACAATGTAAGATTGAATGAATGTATGAATGAATGAAATGAATAAAAACCGTATCACACATTAAGATCTGTCACAATTCGCAACACATAACGAATATAAAAACCACAACAACTCATTTATTCAAGAGCGAGTTAATTTTTGCACAAACTTCAAAAAATCCATTTAAAAACCTTTTACACACAGTGTAGAGTAAGTGCAGTGATTTAAAATAATGAAATCAAGCTTAAAAAAATTAAATTTATAAGATTTAATAATATTATTTTGGATTTTAGTTAAAAATATTTTTCAAAAAATTAACACACATTCGTGTGTCTTAAACTTTGTCGGGAAGTGAATTGAATTTTTATTTTAAAATTTTTGCTTATAAGTTGACCCAATTTAAAGAAAAAGAACTTCAGTCGAATACAATTTATAAAAAGATTTTAAAAACTTGCTGAAAGATTTTAGTTTTAATAAATCATTTAAATTTTAAAAAAAGGTTGCTGGTATAGCTATAGAATTTATTTTTAATTATCACCATTCTTTATCGCTCTTTCTCATTTTATAACTCTAAGGAGATTATCAAATATTCATATCAAACAGTACTTAAGGCAGATTCTTCAAGAGTGCATATGCATTTATAATACACTTGAGTTGCACTTAATTTACAATGGGAAGGTATTTAATATATCAATTTTTAAATTCTTTTGTAATCTTCTTTTGTAATCGGTCGGCAAATTTGATGTTAGGAAGTAAAGTGCACACTTTGTTTCGACAATTTCAGTTTTATTGATGCCAATATGAAGTAAAAATTCGGGAATTAATAATAAAGTATGACGTCAGGCAAATATTCTCCCCTAATACGTTAGCAGATGTCCACTCTATTCACAAAATATTGACATATATTTTATAACAAAGCTTCACTTATCTCGTCAATTCACCTTTCACGTAAACCCAGTCTTTCAAATAGCCCTTGAAAATATAATCCAGCGACATTAAATCAATAGAACGAAGAGGCCCATTGACATCGCTAAGTCGAGAAATTATGTGATCGGGAAATTGCTCGTGCAATAACTGAAGTGCTTGGGTGGCAGTGTACTTGTGGCGTCACCTTACTGAAACCCAAGGTTACTGATATCAAGATTAGCCAATCTTGGTTACCAAACTTCGAGTGTCATGGCTTGGTTTTTTCGAACAACTACGGGCCGATGATTTCGCCTGAACACAAAACCTCACCATACGGTCATTGTCTTTAGACATAATGATTTTGCGAGAACTTGTGGATTTTGTGAGGCCCATAAGCAACAATTTCGATTGTTTACATAACTGCTTTTTAAAAAAAAAAGAGATGTATCACTTCAGGCAACAATGGTTATTTAGTCAAGTACCATGCTACATTCCTTAGGAAACGGATAGAGAAGGGATAAAACAGGCAGTGAAGGTAGAAGGATAGTTACGGAAATTAACTGACGTATAAGACAGCACAGCGACCAGTGACCATGTCTTCATTACTGAGTAGATTTAAATTCATTATACTCCTGATGTGAATTGAACTTAATGAAATTGAACTTCGATAAATGTAAATATATGTGCTTCTTCCGAAGGAACCATTTAAACGTTAGATATTTTTTGGATGGCAATGAGCTGGAAAATGTTTGCAGGATCACAGATCTTGGAATTATACTTGACCATAAACTAAATTTCATTGAACATATTTCTCTAATTGTGAGCAAGGCAAGATGTCAGCTTGGTTTCATTAAACGTTTTGCAAAGGAATTTGAAGATCCTTATATCACGAAAAATCTATATATGTCACTAGTTCGTCGAGTTCCAAAATATGGGTCAATTATATGGGATCCACAGTACAAAACTTACAGTAACGCAATTGAATCTGTGCAGAAACAGTTTCTTATATTTTGTTTACGTAGACTACAATGAAACCCGCTATGTTTACCATCTTATAAATCTAGACTTGCTCTTATCAAGTTACCATCTCTGGAAAGTTGCAGAACTATGCTTAATGCCATGTTCATCTTAAATACAATTAATGGGAATACCTCCTCTAACTTCTTAATTGAAAATATATATTTTTGTGTTCCGCGGCGACCTACTCGATACTTTTATCCATTGGACATTCAATATTTTAGAACGAACTATGCAAATTCTGATCCTTTCATAGATGTTGTAAACACTTCAATAAGTTATACTATTGTATTGATTATACCTTACATGAAAATCTGATAAAACGTAATATTTTGTTCTCATTAAATAATTGCATATAATTGTCATATTTTTTCTTTTTTTCCGCTTTCCCTAGTTTTATAGATATATAAATGAATATGTACTAATAGTCTGTAAGAATTATAAATTCATAGACTTAAATTAAATAAATAAAGATACTTGGATAACATCATATGCATCCTCGAACAAGACAACGCAAAACAAATTCTAACAGGCTTACACGCAATCCATAACAACACGACGGAATAAGAACAAGACAGAAATTTACATTATCTTGATATTAAAATAATGCAAGGAACTGAATATTTAACATTTGTAATCTATAGAAAACCAACTACGACAAACAATACCATCCACATTACTTCAAATCATCCTAACAAATATAAACTAGCAGCATTTGGAAATATGATACACAGACTTAAGATAATCTCATTTACTTCGGATAAATACAATTTATAACATAGATTAAAATAACGGCTACAAACCAACTACTATCGCCAAACGTCTTAGACAATACAACACTAAAAACAGGAATAAAGAAGACAAAGAATCAACCGATACGATACACGACGGCACACGTTTACCTAACAGGATTAACGAATCTTTTTCACAACGAAGGTTTACTGACGGCACTAAAAACCAGCAACACTCTGAGACACAATATCAGGACATTGACAGAAACAACTGACAAATTTAATTCCAGCAGAGTATATAGACTTACTTGTACCTATAGACATACTTATATAGGACAAACTGGACGGACACTAAAAGCAAGATGTACAGAACACAAACGATCATACAAACGGAAAAGAGATGACTCCAACTTTGCATTACACCCTGACAATCGCGGACACTTAGCAAGGGAAATAGATGAGTGTATGACTTTATTGCATCTTTGCAAAAATGGACGAAGACTAGACATACGTACTTGAAAACATGTAAATCTACAAAACAAAAACTTTTGACGGCGACATTATAGAGGAACAGGTAAACGCAATCTGAGCAATAATTTTCACACCACTTAAACTAATCATAACCTCAAACATAAGAAAAACATCTTCAGATGGACACACGTACCTGGACAATAACCAAAGACGAAAATATTAGGTTTAATTTCCATATAAAATGCCAAATGACTGATATTCTGACTTCGTAGAGAGATACGACGGTTATGGGATAAATATCTGTATCAGAAATACTAACTTACCAGTATGTGATAGAACGTGACTTGATAACGATGTATTCACATCGAAAGCGCTCGCCATTTGCTAACAAAAAGCCAGGAAAGACGTCATATAGCGAGGGAATTTACTATAGACGCTATTATAGTTTGTTATTTAGTTATTGAAAAATTGAGACAACTAATTGCAGCATATGTCTGGCTCTCTCTTAACATAATCTATAAGCTGAGCACGTGTTTACAATGATGTTTAAAAATACCTGTCGTTTAGGAAACCAAGGGATACACTTTGAAACCGAAATATGTGAATACTATAACTATTAAAGAGGTTTGAAGTTTAGTGACACATATGTATGTATAGCACTCATACAAAAAGGATTAACACAATCACGTTAAGGAATAAATTTTCTCTGTTTATAAATTGATGTCAGTTATAATTATTATAATTTTTGTTGTTTCTATTGCACTTCTGGCATCAAAGTTATGATTTAAGCGTTTTTATGTGTTATCTCAGTCATGATGATGAAGATAATAATGGTTTTAGTGTCTTTAAAACATAGAGGATGTTGGCAAAGAATTTCAAGAACAAATTTATTTTAATAAAATCCATTTAATGATGTAAGAATTGGAATTCAAAACATACTTGAAGGGCTTAAAATTTAAAGAATTAACTCTTTTAAATGCATGCAATTAAGACACACTTGACTGAAGTATAAATTGGTCGGAAAGAAAATGATTTTTTTAAGTCGATTTTGTACTTTAACATTTTTCTTTTAAATTGAAAAGAATAAAAATATTTCTGTTGTTTGTGTGTGTGTGTGTGTTTTTATCATAAAAAGCCACAAAAAATTTAAGCCACATACTGGGTTGCCGAACACAAAAATACACCCCAACATCTCAACCAAAATTTGTTCTTTTTTTTGTTTGTTATTTCCATTTGTTTTGGTGAATTTTGTTTTCTCTTTTTTTAACTTTTGAAGGCATGCAAAATTTTTTCATTAAAAATAAAGTAAAAATAATAAACGGAAATGCGCGTCAACTTCAATATAATGGAAAGTGCATTAAGATACGCAAACAGACACACTTACATACACACTTACAATTGACAAGAAAAAAAATCTCCTAAGAGTCTTACTGTGCAGACGCACAAGCCCACACTAGCACACACACACACACACGCATAATTTGTATGTGCATGTGTATTTGTCATTATGTATGTTAAATTTATTTTATTTCTATTTTAATACTTACATTCCTATGTAATCCTCTGGGTAGGGTATAATAAATCCCTCTGGACTTGGACGTGGTGTTTTACCAACCCAAAAAAAAGCATCCGGTCCCATGCCATCATAGGCAAATGATTTTATAAATAATGTTGACTCATCTACAGCATAAATGGAACCCTTTAAAAAACAAATTAAAAAAAAAAACATTAAAAAACAATTTAAAAAAAACAATAAATTTTTAACAAATTTTTTGCCAAAATAATGATAAAGTGTTTAAGCAAACGTACCTTTATGCCATGAGCAAAATTTGTAAATTGTCCGATGAAACGACCATAATAGGGCTCAGGTGGAGCACGTCCGTAAGCTTAAATTGTTAAAATTATACAAAAACAATTAGTTGAATTAAAATTTAAACTTTTGGAAAAATCAAATTTTTTAAATGAAAAAATATTAAATATTCTCGCGAATAAATCTAATGTAGGCTGTTTGTATATAGCAGTGATGGGCGAACTTTTTTAAAAAAAAAAACATAGAGGGTCATTAATTAAAAAATTATGGGACTGCTGTTCAATTAAAAGTTCGGTTTAAGCTATATATTTATTAGTTATATTACGTAATATTTTAAAACAACATACAAATTTTATAAAGCTAAACCTGTCCATTAAATTAATAATACAGCCAGCCAACTTGACAAAACGAATGAAGCAGAAGTTTTTAGTTTGAGAGCTATTTTCAGAATTGAGTCCTAAACGAATGAGCTGTGTAATAAAATATATTCACAGTTGAAACAATGAACAATATTTTGTAACTTTTAAAACATTGACATTATTTCTTAATTCTTCCGCACAAAGTTTATTTTCTTAGGGCTTTGGACAGCATTTCGAACCATATTCTGAATAGTGTATGATAATTAAAAGAAAAAATTATATTTATTGTTGCTGGCAATATACCAACATAATATGATTCTAGTGGCCGTAGTGATGCAAGCCTAGCGGCTGTATAAAAAAGTGTTGAAAATGAGCCTGAAACATCAACTCGTCGACGTTCACAACAACTGCGCATCATGCATTAGCTACACTTTGAGCAATACTTTGCATAAAGTTCTTCATTCTCACGCTTAGGAAGTTAACGTCGTTCAAGAGTTAAAGCCGACCGACCATGGTTTGCGTCGAACGTTTTTGAATTGGCTGTTTGAAAAACTGAACGAAACGAACGCATTTTTATCAACAAAATCAAGTGATCAGTTAAGTAAATACAAAATTGTCGAATATGTGGCTTAAAAATTCACAAATAATCATCGAAAAAAAAATAATCATCCAAAGAAGGTGACCGTATAGTGCGGATAGTGGTCAGATGGCATCATCAGCCCGTTTGTTTTTTTTTCGGAAATGATCCAGAAAGCCTTGACAGCGTGAATTTTCGGCGCTAACCATGGGAATCAATTTTTTGGGGCCACAGTTGGCTAATATTAACATCCGTGATCTTTAGTCTCAGTAAGATAACACTACACGCAATACAACCACCCAAAAAATTGACTGATTGCATGAGCATTTTCCCGGTTGCGCAATTTCTCGATTTAACGATGTCAATTAGTCACCTCGTTTTTCTGTTATTCAAGGCCGTTGGATGATTTTCTCTGAAAACATTTGAAGGACAGTGTTAACGTCAATAACGTGAAACAACTGACGCTCTAAAACTTCAAATTTGCCGCTGCATTAACTAGATAAGCGAAGCT
Organism: Trichopoda pennipes; assembly: GCA_030448955.1. Classification (NCBI taxonomy): domain Eukaryota; kingdom Metazoa; phylum Arthropoda; class Insecta; order Diptera; family Tachinidae; genus Trichopoda; species Trichopoda pennipes. The sequence goes on from JASKUP010000094.1 coordinate 3,023,747, forward strand.
TTATTTTCAAATGTGTTGTAAAAATTTTGTAAAAAGAACGGTCGTTTGCTGACGTGCAGGAGCTGGACATTTACCTGACATGATATTCCCTTATTAATTCCCACATTTCGACTTTACACTAGTATAAATAAAACTTAAGTTGTCCTATAAGAACTCTGTTTTAAATCAAGTCACTTCATAACTTCAAATTTGCCCACGCTTTATATACAAAAAACAATGAATTTTTTTAAAAGGCTAAAATTTAAAAAAAAAATTTTTTAATAAATATTACAAAACAAGTGCTTTTTAATAATAAAAAGTAAAGTGTAGTTGTTTTATCTAATTTTAATTAATTAACATTTCATAATTGCAGATAATCCACATATTTGAGGTACTTTCTTCGAACGATTAAATTATACAAAAAGATGTCGTCTATTCGCTAAAACTTTTCCAACTGGAATATTTAAAGCAACTGACAGCCTGACAGACATCGTGAAATTATCAAAGGAATAAAAATGATGAGTAACAAAAAAAAAGAAACCAACCATGACAATAATAATAATTTGCATTAAATCTACTAATACGTCGTTCAATAATCTTTATGTGGTGCGTTGGATCAAACTAGCACGTGCCTTTACGTGTTGCAGGATATTTATTTAGAACAGTTCGTGATGTGCTGTCATCGAACGAATATACTCTTAAAAGTGTAACAATAACAAAAAGCAAAAAAAAATACAACTGAAAATAACAAGTGCTGATACATTAACAACAACTACAACAAAATAACATGAGTTGAGATACAATACGAATGATAAAATTCGAAACAAAGTTTTTTCGTAATCGCATCAACAACACACAATAGAATAGTGGTGTTCATGAAAATGATTTAAGACAAGGAAATGGTTAAACTCATTTTATCTATAAAGAGTTTAGAATATTTGATAAAATTATTTTAAATCATCTTATTAATGAACTGGTGAAAGCCCAGTAGTTTAAAAGAATTTACTAATCTTTTGTTTGTACCTTTAGATTCGAATCATTTAGCTGTAATCGATAGATTATTATATTATAATTTATAGATTATAGTACATGTGACCTAATGATCGGAAAGCTTTCAACCCTTGAAATTAAACCGACAATACCAAGGAAATAGAACCCAACTCCTAAACTATAGATAAAGGGTGTTTTTATAGAGGTATATAACTTTAAAATGGAATAAAACAAAGGCGAACTTTTCAAATTGACATGGAATTGAAGTTTACTTTATTCGAAAAACAATCTGCGTCATTATAATTTACAATTTAAATATGACTGCTGGCATATAACTGCCACGTGTGGCTAGACGTAGTCTAATCTGAAGATCCAATTGTCAATAAATTTTTCCCACAATTATAGCGGATATTGGTAACAACGCAGCGAATGTTATCTTCCAAGTGGTCAATCGTTTTTAACTTATCGGCGCAGACTTGCGACTTCACATATCCCTTATAGTCCCCCCCCCGGGGGCCACATTTATCGTCTTTATAGTACGTAACAGCTGTCTATATCTGTGCAACTGGGGGAAAAAGGGAGACCAGTGCCCTGAAGACAGGCAGGGAGTCAACTGGAGGCTCCAATTTATTTCCACGGGGATCAGTGAGCCGCAGAGTTCATTATTTGTCTCTTTAGTAATTTAATAGTTCTCTGGCTGATCATTCAGGTTGGCCCCTATATGGGAGTAACGTGGTGGTTGTGGTTTCGCGGCCCCATAACAGTATAATGGTTATTATGGGGGCCAGGATCATCTCACTGATAATGACACGCAAAGTGAATGATCCAGTCCAGTGAGCATGCTTGACATGTGTTCTGGACAGGAGTTGAAAAGTCTCCAACTCTTTAGCAAGGAGTGGTGGTTTGCAGCCCTGCTCTGGAATCATCAAAGTTGCAACTAGGAAAGACCTATTGCAAGAATTAGTCTTTGGCTTCCTAGGGCGTGAATAACGTTGCTTTTCATTCCCAGTGGCGCAGATGTAAATCTTATCATGTAATCCCTTATAGTCCTCCCCCCGGGAACACATTGATATGTTTTAACGGAATCTCACCGTCATTACATGTGTCAACCGGGGTAAAAGGAAGTCCAGTCCCTTTAAAGGCTAGCAGGAGCCAACTGGACAATTCCACTTTATTTCCGCGAGAATCAGTAAAGCCCCAGAGTTCAGCTTTTTGATGTTCTCTGACTGATTATTGAGGTTGGCCCTCGTTTAAGTTGTGTGAATCGGATCATTCGCAATGAACACAATGAATGGTTCAGGTCCAGTGAGCATGTTTGCGGTTGTGTTCTTAAATTTATGCTTTATGCGTTCTGGACCAAGAGTTGATAGCCTCTAAATCTTCAGCAACGAGTGAATGGCTGCGGCCTCCTCCTAGCTCTTGAAGTTGCAACTAGGAGCGACTGGAGGCTATACGTATCTGAAGGCGTCCTAGGGTGAGGGTGACGGTGGTATGATCCACCGTGAGGTTATGGCTGACACAGCTAGGTACTGATGTAAGTCTTATCACGCATCCCTCATAGTCTAACAGAGGTCAATCCGTGGGTCCGAAACGAGAAGCTAAGCGTTTCCTACAACAACCCCCCGGGGCACGCAGTCAAGATAGATCTCTTTCCCATCTTGACATGTGCCTTCGGGGACAAAAAGCGGCACTAGTCGCTTGAGCTGACAGGAGCCCGAAACGGGAAGATGGTCTCGCTGGAAATAAAATAACCCCTCGAGGTCAGACCAGTTAACTTGAGCATACTAGAATGATGGGTCCTCTTTCCCATCTTGGCATATGCGTTCGGGGTAAAAGGCGGTACCAGTCGACTGAGCTAGCAGGAGCCCGAAACGGGAAGATGCCCTATCAGAAAATGAAGTAGCCACTCGAGGTCAGACCAGTTGATTTGTCACACTAGGTTATTCGTTAAGCCCCTTGGTAAGTATCGTGATGGCTGTGGTTTAAATCGGATGCGTTTTAAAGCTTCCGAAGAGATGTTGCCGAAAAGGAGGCGTAACATCCAATGGCCGACGTTACGCATGTAGTAAGACATGGAGTTCGATAGTTGCCAACACTCGAAGAATGAATAGAGTTACGCCGCTGGTGCTGTGCTCTTAGAAATTCAAGGTTTTAATACATGTATGGTCAGATCACTATCAGATTAAAACCAAAATCCCAGGTGCTGACATTAATCTGTTTCCCATCCTGTTTCCTTCAATAAATAAATTGCGGAACGATCTATGCGACATGTTGTGCCGTCTTGTTTTAAGCTCCTGCACATCATGGCTCTATAGCGAAAACATGCACCAATGATTTCATCTACCCATAAAGCGCACCAAATATTCAGTTCTTCTACATAAATTTTATAAGTACGCAAACCGAAGTCTATACGCAAAGTCTTCCATAAAGTGAATGGGCACATATTTAAGTCTTGTTAATGATGGTGGATATCTGTAGGATATCTCTGTAGCCGTAAAGTTAAACATAAATTACTCACCAGCTAACAAAATTGTTGTCAGCTAAAATAGCATTGCTAACTATAGCTCTATTTAAACACCCTATATAAGCATATAAAGGTTATTATCGCCAACTCTCTTTTAACAGAACTAAACTAATTATATTGAGGTTATGTTTATAATAAGATATCAAGTCTTATTTGCAACGCTAAAGAATATTTTAAAACATGTTAAGGCGCTATAATTTTATCTCTAACAAAAACAATTATTTTACTCTCTTCTTATTCTCTCACAAAGTAAAATTTCTCAAAAACAAAAAAACAAAATAATTACAAATGCATAGAAAGAGTTCGTATAAAGAATACTTTGCAGTTAATCGCATTAAAGTATTATGACATTTGTTAATAATCCAAACTAATGACAATATAATCTAAAGGGAAAGAAGCAAATAAAAGTATAAAAGAGAGTAATAACCAACAACTGACTGGTATCGATGATTTGGAAGTTTAATCTGTCCTTCCTATTATTTCACTTAATGGCAATTGGCATCGCACAGTGTGGGACAAATATATAGCACGGCAAGCAAAAACATTTAGTATTTATTGACAAACATTTTCAATTACGAGGCAAACTTTCATCTTAGTGGATTTGTTAGCAAGGAGAAATTGAGTAGTTGGGTAATGAGATTTAAAAGCCATAAATGATTATTTAAAAGCCAAAGAATCCACAAAGAGAGACTTTTTGGTGCGGTTTATGTTCGCTATAGCGAGATGATAACGGATTTCTTGTGGCTATCGACCTGAATGATGTGCGGTTCCAACAGAATGGTCGTCAACGAAACATGACTCTTTTGCACAAGAACCCCAATAGCTATGACGTGATAAGATTTACATTTGCACCTGGCCGTGGGCCTTAATCAGATGGTGTATCATTACCACTGTGGATTAAATGTATCGTCATCCTCGCCCTAGAAGGCCTTCGAACACGTATATCCTCCGGTCACTCCTAGTTGGAACTTCAAAAGCCCGGAGTAGGCCGCACTGGACCTGGACCATTCATTGTGTTCATTGTGAATGATCCGACCCACAAACACAAACGAGGTCCTCGAAATACACAGCCACCACGATGCTCCCGAAGGGCCTACCTCAATAATCAGTCAGAGAACAGCTAAATGCCTAAAGAGACAAATAGTGGAACTCTGGGGCTTTCCGTGGATTCCCGTGGAAATATAGTGGATTTTTCAGTTGGCTCGTATTAGCCTTAGGGGACTGGGCTCCCTTTTACCCTGCAAGACACGAGTCTAGATGGTTGTGTGATCCATAAAGACTTATAATGTGCCCCCGGGGGGACCACAATGGCTATATTATCATGGCCTCATGATTATGTGACTTGACGCTGGTGAGATTTTCTCTTTGGGAAAGTTTAAAAAAATGTTACTTCAATAAGCCAAGAGCGATTCGGGAACTAGAGGATGCGTTAACTCAACACCTTAAAAACATTGAACCTCAATTATGTGTCAGGGTAACTGAAAATATGGACCATTGGCTCGATATGAAAAGTAAAATTTTGCATTGTTAAATGGATCACAGGGTATGGCAATTTACGAATGAACTTTAGGAGATACTAGACGTGAAGCTTAAAATGATAGGCTCATTAAGGACTTAATGCTAACATGACATGTAAAAGTAGATGTGCACAGATGTTATGTGGACAGTGTCTACCAAAAGCTGGCACAACAGCACAGTTGTGTGTAAATAATTAGCACTGAGGTAAGCAGAACTCAGTACTAAAACCGAGTATTAATAAAAAATGGAACTAAAAAATTTCGCAAAATTACTAAATGGGAGCAACGTTATTTTTAGTTGTTTCCTGCAGGATAATAAATAATAGAGTTATTAAAGCTTTTAAATTTTTTTCGATTTCAAGATATTTCAAGTTCCCTTTCTTTTGAGTAAAAATTAAGCGACTTTGAATTTTTGTAAACTTAAATATATAGATTATATTACTAGCACACAACAATAAAAACAAAATCAGACGCAGTAGCAGTAACAATAACAACCCTTTTTTCCAACACAGCAATTTAAAGATGAAGCACAAATCGAAGGGTGGAGTGAGTGGATAAATAGATAAATGTTAAGCCTTCATTTCAACCGAATCAAATGAAACTAAATAAACTGTATTAACAAATAACACAAAATAAAAACGAAGCATCTCCTGAATTACTTTTATCTCTACACTACCCCACCCCTGCACAATGTGAAAGCGGTGTTTTAATAAAGTAAATGGTTGAATATTGAGGGTGGCTGGATTGAAGCATAACAATACCGGAACAAAATTAAAGTGAAGTTGTTAAACAGAAATAATATTGGAAACTTTGTTGTAGATATTTCATCTTGATGCACAGATTTATAGAGATTTGATGTGTATGAATAATCTCAAGTGTTTAACACAACAAATATTTATTTATTCGCATTTACTTACTTTCGTTCCTTCAAGTACTCGTATGCGTTTATTTAAGGAAACGCTTTTATTAGTTATACTACGTTCTATTGCGTTTATTTTCTTTATTTCTTTTGAATGTATGAAATTTTATTTTCTTTTTTATTGTTTGTTTTTGTTTTATTTTTTGCTGGCTGTTCAAAATTTAATGTAGACATTAAATCCTTTAATTATAAAAATGAAAGAATGAAAAAATAAATAAGTTAAATCGTGAATCTGATATATAATTGCCTTTTTAAAACCCCATGTCCTTTTAGCAAAATTGCTTAAAAATCTAAAATTATGCGATATGAAAGCGAATAGTCACTCCCATACATTTTTCAAAGTATCGGTCTTCATGTTTATTTGGGCTAATATTTTTAAACTTTTCGGTTGATATTAAATTATTAAATTAAAAAAAAAAAATTTTAGCGATAGAAAATCGTAATACAATGACAAGCTTATTCAACAATTTCTAGTTGTAAGCAAGCAAAAATTTCATTTGAATATTTTGTGATACGCATTAGCCGGACCTGATTACATTGAATACTGAGTTTCCGTCCCTTTATCTGAAAAAGTTAATTAAAGTTTCGACAAGTCGACATCCTCTACAGATTCGATAAGTCGACGTTGGTTACAAAACGAGGTTCTTATCACTGTAATACAGTGCTTAGCTTTTTTTTTAAAGAGAAGTAGCACTTCAGGCATTAATGCCTATTTAGGAAAGCGATAGAGAAGTGACGAGACAAGTGGTGAAAGTAGAAGGATAGTTACGGAAATTAACTGCCATATAAAGACATCACGGTATAAGACAAATAGCACAGTGACCAGTGACCATGCTTTCATTACTGAGCAGCCACACCGACAGTCAATTTTTATTTGTAGTGAAAAAAAAACATGGTCTTTGTTGGGAATAGAACCCACAACCCCCAGTCTTTCAAGCTAGTACACTACCTACTAGCCTACAGGGGCTTATACACGAACGCATTCCAGTCGTAAGCGGAGGTTATCCGCCGTCAGAAAAGAATACGGATCTGGCTTTTAAATCAGTGCAGCCACTATTCAGCAAAGAGTCTTGCCATAAATATGAAGGTAAATTGTCTTAGTTACCACAAGACACACCTAAACAGGAGCTTTCGTAATATTGTTGCTTAAGTTTTGAAAGAAAATAATTAAGCATTAAAGTAAACGACTGGGTATGTTGTTTACTAACTGCGTGGCTTACTGAAAAACCTTATGCATGCAAGACAAGAAAATATTTCTAGTTACTAACTGCGTAGACATTTTATACACGCAAGACAACAACAAATCTGTATGCTGTTTACCATCTGCATAGTTTTCTAAGAAAACTTATCTACACAAGACAACAACAACTATCCTAAAATAAATTCCAGGAAGAAACTTTATCAGCATAAAAACAAATACAAAAATACACACACAGACATACAGGCGCCTATACATTGAATGAACAACATACAAAAACAACATGTGATACAAAGGGAGTAGAAGATTTTTCATTTTTCTAGACTTTTAATGGACAAATAAAAAAGGGCAGCTTCTGGATACATAGTTAGTTAGTGTAAAAATAAATCTCCTAAAGTAAAGACGTGCATCTTAAGTAAATTTTTCTGTTTGTATTTAAAGTAAATAAATTTATAATTAATTAAAAAACTCTAAAATCTGGTGTTATTTATTTTGCAATAAAAAACTCGCAACAAAACGTTTATAAAAGGTATAAACGTAACACTATTATCACTATTATTATCGGGTATTTAAATTTATTTTTTTTCCTTAGAAATCCGTATAGTCCCTACAGATATTATTATTATATTTTATGCGATTTGTCATTTCCAAATTCGCAAAATAAATCTGCCACCTCTTCATTATTATTTTGTTCCTTATTTTGACTTAATTTTAATTTTCGTCAATGAATTTCATTGACGAAAATTTCCTTCTATGAAAATATTGTCGACAAATACAGGGTGTCTGCCGGGAAGTTACACTACTCTGTTTATAATTTTTGATTAAATGAAAATGGAATTACTGCGAGACCGCTTTCCACAACATGTTATTTCAGGAAATGGTGATGTTAATTTTGCCTCCACGGTCGCCTAATTTGACTGCTCTGGACTTTTTGTGGGGATATCTAAAAAGCCAGGTTTATGTAAACAAACCAGAAACGCTTGAGCAACTCAAACAAAATATTGGAGATAAAATCAATAAAATACCGCGTGAAATGTGTGAGAATGTAATGGAAAATGCGCTCAAAAGGGTTCGCATTTGTGATTCTAACAGAGACGGACATTTATCTGATATTGTATTCCATACATAATTGCCGACATTAAATAAAAGATTTAATCAATTTTATAAATCAAAAATTATAAACAATTAAGTTAGGACGGCAACACTGTATTATTTTTTATTATTATTAACAATCATAATTTAAAAAAAATATATCATCAATCATAATTTTTCTATAAACACATTTTACCAACCAGCATTTTTCTGTAACAAAAAGTAATTAGTCAAAATTAAAAAAAAAAAATGAGCCGTCAGCATTTTTCTTTAGAAAAGTTTTATGTCAGAATTTTCTACAATTTTCAGCCCAGAATTATTCTGCAGAAAATGTTCATCAGTCATATTTTTGTGTTAAAAAGTTTCATTACTCACAATTATTTATTTAAAAATTCGTCAGTTAGCACATGTTCTACAAAAAAGTTTTTTTTTTTGGAAAAAAATTCTCATTATTCATGAAATTTCTATAAGAAATATCAGCAGTCTTAATTCAAAACAAAAAATCATCAGTTACAATTTTTCTGTAGAAAATGTTCATCAGCCATAATTTTTCCATAAATAAATTTCATCAGTCATAATTTTTCTATAAAAAATTTCATGTCATGAATTTTTTTATGTAAAATTTTTTCAATCACAATTTTTCTATAAAAAAAATTAATCAATCATAATTTTTCCATAAAAAAATTCAACATTCATGACAAAAATTCATTAGTCATAATTTTAAAAAAATTTATTAATCAAAATTTTTCTATAGCAAATTTTCATGCTAGAATTTTTTTACATACAATTTTCATCAGTCATATTTTTCTATTAAAAAGTTTCATTAATCATAATTTTTTTATTAAAAATCATCAGCTGACATTTTTTTTACAAAAAATTGTTTTGGTAGAAAATTTTATCGTGAGAATATTTCTAAAAATTTATTTATTTGTTAAAAGAATTTATTTTAAAATATTTATAATTTCAAATACAAAGTATAAAATATAAAAATTTAATAAAATTCTCGTATTTTAGTTCTTCTTTTCTAGTTGTTTAAATAATTAAAGCCTTTAATCGGTAACTGTCTTCTTGGTAATATGTAGCGACAAGTTTTCCCTGGTTGCTGGGGTATTCTCAACGGTGTCCAGGGATGAGTTGTGCCACGTTTAATTAAAAGGCGGCTGATTTATTCAGTACAAATTTTCACCCTTTATTTGCCACTAATCTCCTGAAAGGCAACTCACCCTTTTTGCTCCGTGTGCCATGCAATGATTTGCGGAGGTATCCCTGGGCTAGGTACTAGAGTTAGTGGACAAGGGAAGTGGCCAAATAAGCGAAAATTGTGCAGGGTACAAACCACTAGAACACTAGTCACTCCCAGTAGCGACTGTAGGCAGAAACCAGGCTGGATAAAAACGACTGCAGCAGTGACCTCACAGTATTTGCCGAAGATACCCAGAAATAGTTTTCGGTTGATACGATCATGTCAAACTGACTCTTTTTTCACAAAGTTCTTTTTTATCTACCCATTCGCTGCTGCACACACATACACACTTACACATACGTCATCTCCCCAGCTGATATATAAAACAGCTGGTGGCTGTGTTCAATAACAGCTACCACGTGATGGTAAATCACATAAAGACGAAGCTGCCCAGCGAGCTGCCATTAAATTTTAAATATAAAATACAAAACTATAAATATAATTATAATATAATTATAAAATAATTAATATCTTTTTTCGATCTTTTTTATATATTTTTTCTTCTCAATATTTCGCTTTCCTTTGGAAAGCTTTTTTTTTTTGTTTTCAAACATATAAAAATTTTTTCCTGAAGAAGCTTTCCAAAGGAAAGCGAAATATTGAGAAGAAAAAATATATAAAAAAGATCTTAAAAAAGAAAACAGACATTAATTTAAGATAAAAAAGATCGTTTAAAAAAACTATAATAATTATAAAATAAAATACTTCATTTGACTTAAAACTAAAATTATAAAATAAATATAATTAAAATTATAATCCATATAAAAAAACGACGATTAGGACTTTTAGGGTTACAAATGAAAATTATAGTTATTTTCTGTCGTCATGCTGGGCATTTCCAGTCGCAACAAATTGATAGACGCCTCATTTATTTTCAGTATCATTTTAGAAGTTTAACAAAACCTGACGAATATCCTGTAATACATTTTTTAAGGAGTCGAACAAGCAAAAATCCATATAAAGTACTTCTTAAAAGTACTTAATACTTTTTTAAAAATGTTACTCGTAAATAGCTAATATTTTTTATATTCTTAGAGATCGGGTTTATTATTAAAAAAATAATTTTAATATTTTAATTTTAATATTTTAAACTTCTTCACCTGTTTCTTTAGAACTTTTCAATTCTAGATCGTTCAGTTCCAGATACCATTTTTTTTTTATTTCATTAGAAAAGAAACTCGAACATAATTAAATGAAACTTCCATAATTTCATTACTACCTTTTTAGATAATTAAATTCGTTATAATCTCAGAGTAATTTATATTATCATTTCCATCTCCATTAACAACAGTGACAATAGTTCGTTTACACACAAACATAAACTTGTACGTTCTTTAGCACACACAACCACCACATTAAAGAGAAACTGATTAAGTCGTTGTTGTCATCGTTGTTGTTGTTGTCGTCGTCACTGTCAATGATATTAAAAAGTTCATTACTTCCTTCTAAGCAACGAGCAAACAATACTTGAAAAAAGGAAAAACAAAAAAAGATGTTCAACCTGGAACGTGAAACTCTCCTTTGTGCACGTTAAGCAGCAACAGCAGCAGCAGCACATCGATAAATGATAAAAATAACAAAAACAAAAATCTACTTAAATTTTAAGCCTTAAATACGGTCGGTTGCTACACGCTATATTTATTATATTTTCTTAGCAATAATACAACTACAACAAAAAGGTAGTATTCCAGCCCCTTTAACAAATCCATGAAAATCTTCCTTAATACTCAACTATTAGGGAGAGAAAATGAGTGTCGTCAAGGGTGAGAGGAAAATATTTAGAAAAATAAATCACACACACATACACACACACGCTCACAGTTGCAAACAACTCAATTCAACACATGCACATGCACACGCACACATAATAATTTATACATAAATAGAATATTTTAATAATAAGAAGAAGAGACAAGTTAAATCGAATAAAATTTTAGCTGACTCAATCAAAATCAAAAAGCGTTAATGCCAGCAGCGTTCATAAATTCAACTTTAACCGACCGTTTAAATATTAAGAAATGAAAATAGCAGCCAAAATTGAGAATTAAAAAAAAACATTACACAGAGCGAAAAAAAGCTTCAGTTTTTACAGTGAAAGCGAAAATTCTTAACTCAAGCGGGTAATTTTTTTCGCTTTAAAAAATATGGAGCCATTGTTTGTTTTTTTTAAGAACACACGATTCGATAAAATGTTTAGCAATGGTACAGGCTGTGAATTTTTTATGGAATTCGGGTTCGGGACTACAATGACAACAAGCTTTCACTAATTTCTTTTAAAGATGGCTTAATACTCTCCGAGCAGGTTAAACACCATTTCTAAAGAAATTATTACAAAACGGAAAGGTTCCTAAATGTCATGGAAAGAGATATATTGGGGTCATAGTTCTTATTCTTCGAATATAATTGAATCACTGGTAGGCTATAAAAAAAGTGACGTTATACGACTGGTAAGAATATAAAAGACTGTGTTTCATTTTAGTGTTCATACACGATATAATTTGAGCAGAACGGAACCTCACAAAACACCTAAAATGCTTTTAGTATTTTTTGTTAAATTATAAACACTTTTGTGTGAACTTTCAAAATAATTCTCATATTGTTAATAAAGTTTTTGCACTGAAGGAACATGTTTTTGGCTTTTCTAAAAAATTTCATTTGTTTTCTAATTAGCTGGCTTTAGCAGAGAAGTAATGGGTGGTCTAAACATAATGCACGATGCTAATTGCAGGTCACACATTAACGCCAGGGTTATTGTCCAATTTAATTCGACATTTTTTGCTTCATTATTTGAAAAATTCAGCCAAAATTGTGCGGCACGTTAAGGTTGTTAAAGCCTTTTACGAAAATTGGCGTTCAATTAAAAATGCTTTTTGTGCACTTTGTGATTTTAATTGATCAAATGTGTTCACAATCGGGAAGATTGCAGGCAAGCAGAAATATTGTCGACTCGTCTTTTTTTCCTTTCCCTAAAGTCACTATTCACTTTGGGATATTGACGACGTTTGAAGTGGTTAGTAGGCTTCAGCTCTGCAGTCACTTGAACCTTGTAAATTCACATCTTTCCTCAAAATTCGCATCAGTGACTTTTGTGAGATTATAAATTTTTCGGCACGACGATAAGTCGAGGTTGACGACCTTTCTGTCGCATCATCACAAACAACTGCAATGTTTTACCCAGAGCAAACTGGACAAGCACGTTCAGGTATTTTCACATTTCCCACAAATCCAAATTTCCCGATTGTGAACACATTTAATCGACTTAAACAATCATCAAGTGTGAGAAATGGATTTCGATTTAAAGCTAAAATGCTTCAACAATTTTAACGCGACGCTCAATTGTGTACCTATTTATGGCTAAATTTGTCTAAGACTGAAGTAAAAAAATATCAAATTAAGTTGGAAAAGAAACTTGACGGTAGGGTGTGACTCGTAATTAGCATTGTACATTACGGTTATACAACCTGTTACAAGAAATGCCCACAAAGTGCGCACTACAAAAGAGTACAGGTATTCTGTGGCTATGAAAAAAAGTTTAGTGCCCTACGGAAGAAGTCCTGCTTTTGGCAGATAACATTACAACTCCCTTATAATTTGCTACGTGAAGAAAACTAAAATATAAATTTCTATTCAATTTAAAATTTTTCGATTCGTTTATAAATTTTTTTGGAACACGGGTACCGCAAAGCTCCGTTCTTTCTCTTACCCTATTTCAAGTTTTTCTAAATGACCTTCTTTGTAAAATTTTCAACCCTATATACTCTTTCACAGATGACAGCACCATTTGTAATTCGTATCCATTTAGTAATAGACCGGACCGGTTGGAGGTGGGCAGAACATGAATGATACGCTTAATCACGATTTCGCAACAATAGCGGAATAGGGTCGTGTTGAAAGAATAGATTTAAAAGCCCGCAAGACACAATGTTGCATGCTTACGCATCGATCTGTGTTCGGAAATAGGGCTGCATCTGTTACTATGGGTGATATAGGTATTACGGAATCGGAACCTCTTAATGTTCTTGGCATGAAAATTCAGTGTGATGTTCGAGAGATTAAACACATTTTTCAGATTTCAAAAGAAACTTTCAAGTGATTCGGTTTTCTAAAACGGAGAGAAGAAGAGATACTTCTCTCCATCCGATCTTCGTACTATTTATACCATATATATCCATCCAAACATGGAATACAACTCTCATGTATAGGCTGGCGCCCCAAAGTCTATTTGGATTTGCTCGACCGCCTACAGGAGAGGGCCAAGAGACTCATTGGGGACAGTAGTGTATCCAACTCTATTGATTCTTTGGAGCATCGACACAATGTTGGTTGTATTTCACTGTTTTATCGTTACTACAATGGTAAGTGCTCTAACGAAATTAGGGAACTTATTCCCGCTGCTCGCATGTTTTTTGCTTCTAACTCGATTTTCGTTGAGACCAGTGAATTGATTGATGAATGATTGGCCAGTGAATCGTACTACGCATTACAGGGAAAATTCGTTTTTTAGCAGAACAGTCCGTATGTAGAATAGACTCCCTTTAGAGGGCTTTCCTGTCAATTTTAATGTAGGAAAGTTCAAACAGAATGTCCATAAACACTATTCCCTCTTTGCTCCTCCCCATAATCTGATTTCCTACTTCTGTGGGGCTCATATGGTCACAAAGTAGCTGTTACCAAATACTAGTTTTAATACTTTAACAACGTCTTCATGATAGTTATTATTCCTATTGAGAAGATCATTTCCGTTTTCTTTTTACAATATTTGAAAATAATATCTCTGCATGTTTGATGTTTAAAGATGGTAACTCAGTTATGTGGGTTAATATAGTCGGAGCAATTTCAAATTTTTGCGGGTTAATTCCATTCTCCTTCTTCATTCATCGAAAGCAATTAACAGCGCAGATTTATAGTAAATTTAACGCAATTAATTTATGATTTGAGATTTTTAAATACTGAAATTGTTATCGTTTTCTTGGATTTTTTTAATTCAGAAAAATATCGGTCATAATTTTTATTAAATTTTAATTTTCTGAAGTGGCTGTCAAAAACGGTAGTGCCTAAATTAAATATTGTATAATTATTTGAATAAAAATATAATGAAATTGTTAGATAATCAAAATAGAGATCATGTTTTGAACTGGTACTTAGGTTTTGGCGTGGGGCCGTTGGTAACCGCATTGTTGTTACGCGGTGATTGAACGACTGCGGTTCTAATTTCTAATCTCTATCTACTATCTATCGAAACCACAGCCAAGTGAACGGCTTTCAAAAATTTGCGGGGAAAGAAATGTGATCATAGACATTTTTAATCACAAGACTTTAGAAATTTTTGCTTCTTAAAAAAAGTCAATAATTTTTTAAATATTATTTTATGTAAAAAAGTAGAAAAAGAAATAATTCCTTAACTCTTTAGGCCTTATTAAATTAAGTATTTTAATAAATAATTTTTTTAATAAAATCCAAAAAAAATTAAATAATTTTTAAAAATTATTTTCCTTTTTTATTAGAAAAATTTTTTATGTAAAAATTCAGCTAAAAAGGAAGCAACCAATAAGAGTTTACAAGTTTCCTAAAATTATTATCCAGCAAACTTGTGATAAGATCTGACTTCCTTTTTTCAGTACATGTTAGCGTTCACGTGTAAGTCATCAGCGTTATTAACGATTTGTTGCCCATTAATGTTTTATCAAAGAGAACAGTTGCAACAACGACACATGATCCCTGATAATAATAATAAACTCATCATTAGCAAATGAATGCTATCGGCATTTTATAATTTACAATTTTAAGGAGGATTTGTAAATGATACACAGTCAAATATGATGGCAAAAAAACTAAAAGTTTCAGGAGGGTGTAAACACATGATTATGATTATAACTTTAAAGGCGGCACCCATTGTGTTTGGTTGTTTAATACTGTGAAAGGAAAAATTTTCTTATTTTGTGTGTAAAAGGCATAATAAACAACTAGAGGGTGTTTTTATGAAGGTATAAAATGGCCCTTAAGTTATAAAGACCATTTTGAAGCTGATAAATGATTTATGTTTAGTTTGGTTTGTTATTTCAACTGACTGAGATTTGAACACCGCACAGTGGACTTCTTTATATGAACAAGCGGTCAAAAATCTTTGTCTCCAAAACTAAAATCGTAAGGGTCTTCAAAATTGGCCAGCTCATAGCATGCCATAAGAACTTACAGTTTGCAAATTAGGAAACTAGAAAAATAATATTAATATCTGTGGCCTTTAAAGGGTTAATTAGCTTATGGATTTGTTTCAAGTTTTTTTTTTCAAAATAACGAATTTCAATATAAAAATTCGTTTGTTTTAAACATCATTTGTAAATTTTTATTCCATTTTAATTCATACGAAATATACACTGAAAAAAAAACTAAATTAATTTAGAAAAACTAACTACAAAGTTGCATTATACCGGCTACCGGCGGCATTTACCTTGAAAGTTCATATTTGGCAGTCGTGAAGTAGACACGTGGCAAATTTATTATGGAAAAATATTCGATAAACTAATGTGTTTTAATCGTTCAAAAACATTTTATCAAAAACAATCATCGATTACAGTGATGATGAAAGAAGCAACATGCCTACAAAACGCGCTATTTATCGTGTAGTGCATGATTCCAAAGAAAAAGGATCTGTAAATGATAGGCCCAAGCATGAACCACAACGTACTGCAAGATCGGCTGAAAACATCACTGCCGCTCAAGAAAGTGTTCAAAACAATCCATCAAACTCACTTTTACGCCGTACTCAGGAGCTTGATCTTCAAAGAACAACTTTGGCCACAATTTTGCACAAGGATTTGCATTTGCTTCCATATAAGATTCAGTTGACACAAGAGCTTCTTCCACAAGCCGCCGTGCATAAGCCAATTGGATGTTCCAGCTCGCCCATGACAACCGCGGTTTTAATGAAAAAATCATAATGAGGGACGAGTTACATTTTCATTTGAATGGAAATCTAAATAAACAGAATAGTCGGTTCTGGGGAATTGGAATCCCTCAAACGATTCAACAGTCTTCTTTGCATCCATTAAAAGTGACAGTGGGCTGTGCAATTTGATCAGGAGAAATCATTGCACCTTACTTCTTTAAAAATTAAAACGGCGTTACGGTAACTGTGAATGGAGAGTGATATCATGATTTGATTGAAAACTTTTTAACGCCACAACAGCAGGCTTTGGGCTTGATTAACGTGTGGTATCAAGAAGATGATGCCACATCGCATACAGCCAGGATTACAGTGAAAATACTGCGAAACCTTTTTCCACAACAAGTTATTTCAAGAAATGGTGATGTTGATTGGTCTCCACGGTCGCCTGATTTGACTGTTCCGGACTTCTTTTTGGGTTGGTATCTAAAAAGCAAGGTTTATGTAAACAAACCAGAAACGCTTGAGCAACTCAAACAAAATAATTATGATGAAATTAATGAAATGTGCGAGAATGTAATGGAAAATATGCTCAAAAGGACTCGCATTTGTGAGGCTAGCAGAGGCGGACATTTATCTGATATTGTATTCCATACATAATTGCCGACATAAAATAAAATATTTATTTCATTTAATAAAAATTTTAAAACAAACAAAATATCATACCTTCCCGGCGAACACCCTGTATAATATGAGGTATTAAATATACAGGTTAATAATGCCGATTTGGACAACATATAGCATAACTGTCACTTATGGTTTGTGTCAATAATAACAAATGTGATTTTGGAGGTTAAACGTCTGTGATTATAATTCAGTATTCGATAGAAGAAGAAGTGTTAACACACATTTTTTCCACTTGTGGGGAAGTCTTCTTTGATTTGACAACACGGCTGCTCAAAGTTATTGTTGGTAGAAGCTTACGGTCAATATGCCTCAACTAGAAAACTTTTGAACGATGGTTTGAGCGATTCAAAAGTGGTGATTTCGACATAGAAGCAAGGAGAAGCCTGGTCAGTCGAAAAAGTTGGAAGATAAGGAAGCTTTATTCGCCTAAGACCTTTTGTGCAGCGCAAGAAGAATTTGTATACTTTCCTACGTTTAAAAGCATTGGGATTCATTCAAGAGTATGGAAATTGGGTCCCATAGGAATTGAAGCCGAGAGACGTTGAAAGGTAATTTTGCATGTCGGAAATGATGCTCGAACGGTACAACTGCGTGATTCGATTTACATCCGCGCCTGAGCATGAAGCCTTAATCAGATGGTGAACCAAACCACTTTATAATTTGGGACGTCATGCTCGTCCTAGGAAGCCGAAGCCATAATTCTATGCAGCAGAACTTTCTAGTTGCAACTTCGATGATTCCAGAGCAGGGCTGCAAATCATCACTCCTTGCTTAGGAGTTGGAGACTTTAAATCTCCTGTAGCATGCTCACTGGACTGGATCATTCACTTAGCGGATCATTAACAGTGAGATGATCCTGGCCACCATAATAACCATTATACTGTTAATGGGGCCGCGAAACCACAACCACCACGATACTCCCATATAGGCGCCAACCTCAATAATCAGCCAGAGAACTATTAAATGTCTAAAGAGACAAATAATAAAGTCTGCGGGCATTACTGATTCCCGTGGGAATAAAGTGGAGTTTCCAGTTGTACCCCTGCTGACTTCAGGGGTCTGGGCTCCCTTTTTCCCCTAGTTGCACTGTGTCTAGATAGTCGAAGTTCTATAAAGACCAAATATATGTGCCCCCGGGGGGTGCTCGAACGGTACAAAAAGAAGGCATTTGGCATCGTATTGTTAGAGGTGATGAAAAATTTATGACTTAAAAAGTGCAAAAAGTCATATAAAGAGCCCAGCTAACCAGCCAAATCAACACCGAAGCCGAATATTCGTGACTCCAGGGTATGCTATACATTTGGTGGTATCAGAAAGGCATTTTTTATTAAGAGCTGTCAAATTCGGATCCGACGATCACAGGGCAACTGTAGCGAAAACAATAATTTCGTTTGCAAGGAGTAATCAACGAAAAACGATCAGAATATTAAACCAGGCACGAGGTCATAATCTTCCATCATGGCAACGCTCGGCCACATATTGGAAAACCGGTCGAAAACAGTGGATGGAAAATTTTACTCACACGCCGTATAGCCCAGGCTTGCCCCTGCTGTTTACCATTTGTTTCGATCAATGCAGAATGCTCTTTTTATTAAAATATGTTTCACTTTGGAATAGGGTATCAGAAATTAGCTTGATTCGTTCTTTACCTAAAAAGCGGAGTAGTTCTTTATTCGCGGAATACATATGCTACCAGAAAGATGGGGAAAATTAGTGACTAACGATGGACATTATTTTGAATAATATATCAACTCATTTTGTTATTATAATAACTATATTATTTAAGCCAAAAAATCGGTATTATTAACTTGTATACCTCTTATTATTAAGTGCTATAAACTTCTGGACTTGTGTTCTTGTACTTGTGTTCTTTATTAGAAAGTTTAAGGCTCTAGAAATAAATGGATCTGAATTTAAAAAAGCCAATTGAAAAGATCGTTATTTGTAGCGATGCGCGATAATTTTCGTGTATGTTGCAAACTAAACTCTTTTATATTTTTATTTTTCGCTTCAACTGCTTGCTTCGATAGTTCATCTATTAACACTAATGCTCCTTGGATCATAGTCTTCTGTAACAGCAATATTTGTCAACAAGTTTACTGGCTGTCTCTGCAGCATATTTCTCAAACTCTTCGGCATCCAATTCAAATTCAGAATTTATAGCCGATAAGTAAAAAACTATTGACCAGTTGGAGGACAACGTCCGAGCCAGCACGTCGGTGGTCCTATGCCAGGAGATATCCTTCAAATAAATTAAATTTCATGTCAATTTAGAAAAATTCATTTTGGTTTTATTCCATTTCAAAATTCTATACCTTTCTTAAAAACACCCTTTGCAACAAGAAATGCTTATGTCGAAAAAAAAGATGTCCTGCTGTTCATCTTAAAAGGGGAATTTGGTCTAAGAAGAAAAAAGCTGAAGTATAAATCAAAAAGATTAAAAGTTTGCTGAACATTAACTTTCAACCAAAACAACCTGTGAATATGAAAAACGTTGGAGTTCCAGCCGAAAAGTATAAAGAATTTCAAACGACAGGGAGTTGCACTGAATGAATGAATGGATAGATTTTTGTTGGTGAAAAATCAAGGGTTGTTTTGCTTCATGCTTCTTCTTTGCTTTTTTTTTTCATAGTGTTGTTGTTGTTTTTGTTTTGTTTCTTTTTCTTAATAAGTGAATGTTAACGATGTTGGTAACCACAAGTATGAGGAGGTAGTGGTGGCATACATTCATCCACCAGTTTATAAAAACCACAACACAGCAATAATGTTAGATTGCCTGTGTGTCTGTCTATATGTTGAGTCAGCGCTGGCAATATTGCAATTTTCTTTTTTAAAAACAAAACTATTTTACACCTCAAAGAGTTTTTACAATTAAAATTTCTTAAAAAATATTTCCAAATAATTTTAATAAAACTGCAAACATTTTTGTCTGTCTTTTTTTTTATAAAGTCAGAAAAATCACGGTGATGCCATTTTCTTGCTTATTTTCGAAAAAAGAAAAACGGGCCAATGATGCCATCTGACCGCAAACCGCACCATATAGTCATTGTCTTTGTATGTAACGGTTTCTCGATTTTGTTTACTCCATAGGCGAAAATTTTGTTTGCCTAATTGAAAATGAAATCAAACCTTATTCGATTAAACCTTATCCGATTAAGGCTTATTCGAATAATTGAAATATATAATTAAATAACATTTTATTCGAAACAAAAAATTCAAACAAAAATTGTAAAAACGTTAAAGATCTTGTTGAATTTGCTGTTCGAATTAACTTATTCGATAAAACCTTATCCGATTAAGGCTTATTCGAATAATTGAAATATATAATTAAATAATATTTTATTCGAAACAAAAAATTCAAACAAAAATTGTAAAAACGTTAAAGTTCTTGTTGAATTTGCTATTCGAATTAACTTATTCGATTAAACCTTAATATTGAAACTTTTGTTGAAAAATGCATTTTTTACTCATCAGTTAACGATTTCAGTTAATTGAGATATAAAAAAAATTTAATTCGAAACAAAAAATTCAAACAAAAATTGAATTTGCTATTCGAATTAACGTACTCGATTAAACCTTAGTATTGAAACTTTTGTTGAAAAATGCATTTTTACTCATCAGTTAACGATTTCGGTTAATTGAGATATAAAAAAAATTTAATTCGAAACAAAAAATTCAATCAAAAATTGTAAAAATGTTAAAGTTCATGGAGAATTTGCTATTCGAAATAACTTATCCGATTCAAATTTATATTAAACCTTATTCGATTAAATCTTAGTATTCACACTTTTGTTTAAAAATACATTTTTTATGCATCTGTGTATGCGAAACAAACAATTCAAATAAATATTGTAGTTATTATTGAGGTTACTATTCGAATTAACTTATTCGATTTATATTAAACCTTATTCAATTTAACTTTATTCGATTAAACCTTATTCGAATAAATCTTATTCGGTTAAACATTATTCGATTAATTCGT
The DNA here is from genome assembly GCA_030448955.1 of Trichopoda pennipes. NCBI lineage: Eukaryota > Metazoa > Arthropoda > Insecta > Diptera > Tachinidae > Trichopoda > Trichopoda pennipes. The sequence continues at coordinate 3,044,761 of JASKUP010000094.1, forward strand.
ATTATATTTAACCTCATTCGATTAAACCTTGGTATTAAACCTTTTGTTCAAAAAAACATTGTTTTCGGTCTGTTTTCCACACGGCAAACAATGGTCGCTCGGCTTCAATTCTTAGAGGAGTTGAACTTTATAAGCGTAAAGATGAAGAGCTTTATGCAAAATGTGACGTAAAGTACCTCTAGTTATGAACAATTATTGCGAACATCGATGGCATCACTATGGCTACAACGAGTGTATTAACTTGGTATACTGTCAGCCGCAATACTGTGATCCTCGAATTTATTAATTAACTTGCGCACAGGGGTCTCAGAAATAGTCTGAGTGCGAGGAAAAACTGTTAGAATTTTACGTAGTGATTTAGTGAAGTGTTCACCATTTTAATATTGTATTTTCACAACAAAATTGGTATGCTTGACATATTTAAAATTTCTCAATTGTCTGCTAAATAAGTGTCAAGCTAAATTTTTGACGTTTAAACACTTGACAGGTAATTTACTTCCTAACCTCAAATAAAAAAAAAAAAAAAAAAAAAAACATTTGTAATAATCTATTGTTTTTCATTTTTCAATGCTCTATAAAAATTAAAAATAACTAGGTAATGTTTATTGTAAAAAACAAGTTCATTTCAAGTCCATTGACCTTATTGTGATGTTCCAAGGTCTAGTAACTCCCTTATAGTCTTAATAAGGTTACGCGATTCTAAAGAAAAGTGGTAAAAAAAGCGATGCCTCTCTCAAACTTTTGCATAGACGTACAGTGGTTCTTAATTAGCGAAATCGAAAATGTTTACTGATCACCTTCCACACCAAGTATCATCTTTATTGGATCCTGCTCATGGTTTTAACTGTTAACAATCTTTTGGAGTAATAAGCGCTAATCAATCGGGAATTTGTTTGACGAAAACAAGCTGATGTTATTTTAACTGACTTAAGTAAGTAAAAACTTAACCTTATAGGATTCACGAAAAATTGCCTTATGTGGATTAATTCATATCTGTCCGAAACAGAACTCAAAAGGTTCCTTTTAATACGTTTACTTTCAAAGTAATTTTTTGTTTCATTAGGTCTAATGCTGGGTAGCCATCTGGGTTCCCAAAGCCATAAAATACTCAAACATTCCATAATATACAGACGACGTAAAGCTATTTCGAATCGTCATGCTGATCGTATACTTCTTCAAAATGACTCAGATGCATTTAGTTCCTGGTGTAACATTAACCACATGGAATTGAACCTTCAAAAGTGCAAATGCATGTGTTTCTTCCCAAGATGTCATACAAATGTGCAATATAGTTTAAACGATTGTGAACTTGATAAACTGAGTTTAGTTTCAGATCTTGATATTTTACTGGATACTAAATTAAATTTTTTGAAGCATATTTTGTTGACTTGGATTTATAAAATGCTGAGCAACGGAGCATAGTGGCACGTTTATCACAAAACAACTTTGCACTTCTCTTGTCGAGCCTATGCTGGATTAAGGCTCAAAAATTTGGGACTCAATATATAAAATCCATAGTAATAGAATGGAATCGGTGCAAAAGCAGTTCTTGCAATCCCTTCAAGATGTTGATTGGCCACCACGGTTGCCTAATTTAACTGCTCCGAACTTCTGTTTGAGGGGATATCTGAAAAGAAGGTTTTATGCAAACAAACCTGAAACGCTTGAGCAACTCAAACAAAGTATTCGTGGTGAAATTAATGAAATACCGCGTGAAATGTGTGAGAATGTAATGAAAAATGTGCTCCATTCTCTTTCGTTAAACCAAAAATTATAAGCAAAGTAATATACTCCCCCCGGGGGCACATAAATATGGTCTTTATAGAATTCCACTATCTAGACACAGTGCAACTGGGGAAAAAGGGAGCCCAGTCCCCTGAAGACAGGCAGGGAGTCAACTGGAAACTCCACTTTATTTCCACGGGGATCAGTGTGCCCCAGAGTTCATTATTTGTCTCTTTAGACATTTAATAGTTCTCTGGCTGATCATTGAGGTTGGCCCCTATATGGGAGTAACGTAGTGGTTGTGGTTTCGCGGCCTCATAACAGTATAATGGTTATTATGGTGGCCAGGATCATCTCACTGATAATGACACGCAAAGTGAATGATCCAGTTCAGTGCGCATGCTAGACATGTGTTCTGGACAGAAGTTGGAAAGTCTCCAACTCTTTAGCAAGGTGTGATGGTTTGCAGCCCTGCCCTGGAATCATTAAAGTTGCAACTAGGTGGTTCTGTTGCTTAGAATTATGTCTTCGGCTTTCTAGGACGCATGTATGACGTTCCAAATTATACAATTGTGGTTTGTCCACCATCTGATTAAGACTACATAGCCAGGTGCGGATGTAAAACGAATCACACTATCCCGGCGAATACCTCGTATTATTATTTACTATTTTAATATCTGTAAAAATCTTGAATCCATAAACCCACAACAAAAATAAAACTTAGAATGATAACTGTTTTACACACCACCGCGGGCACATTGATATGTTTTAACGGAATCTCACCGTCATTACATGTTTCTTCCAGGTTAAAAGGGAGCCCAACCCCCTTCAAGGTTAGCAGGAGCCAACTGCACAATTCCGCTATATTTCCACGGGAATCAGTAAATCCCCAGATCTCAGCTATTTGTCTTTTTAGCCTTTTAGCTGTACTCTGACTGATTATTGAGGATGGCCCTTCGGGAGTATCGTGGTGGTTGTGGTTTCGAGGTCATCGCTTAAGTTGTATGGTTCGGAACATTCACAATGAACACAATGAATGGTCCAGGTCCAATGAGCATGATTGCCGTTCTGTGCTTAAATTCTACTAAGCTTCATGCGTTCTAGACCAGGAGTTGTATAGTCTCCAACTCTTTAGCAAGGAGTGAAGGCTGCAGCCTGCTTCGGGCTTTTGAAGTTGCAACTAGGGGTGACTGGAGGATATACGTATCTGAAGGCCTCTTAGGGCGAGAATGACGCTACATTTCATCCACCATGGTATGATCCACCATCCGGTTATCGCTTACACAGCTAGGTACAGATGTAAATCTTTTCACGCATCGCCAGTACATGTAGCGTACCAAACTACCACTCCTTGTGGATGTATAGGCTTTCGAACAATCACTCCTGGATTCGTGTTAACAGAAGTGCGACAATTCTGCTTTTAAACGAAACTGAGGTAAAGGTGTGTCTTATTGCTGAATGTAGTTTTGCTTGAGAAATCACTGTGTTAATTTAAATCTTTATCAAAAATTCGCATTAGTGATGTTCGTGAGATGTTCAATTATTTGGCACAGAACGAACTTGTCCAGCATGCAAAGATATTATCGCATTTGCTACAGATCCGATCTGCAAGATGTAAATCTTATCACGCATAACTGTTTTACATTTGGCGTGCCGTGATTCAATGTAGGGGTCTTTTTTTTAAATAATTTTAATTTTTGAAAGTTATTAAAATGGGTTTTTAATTATTTAAAAATTTATTTAAGAAATTTTCTGCTAAAGGTATACAATTTTCCAACCCTGCACTGAACTGAAACTAAAAATATGTTTCATAAAACTCAAATATAATTATTTTTGCTTCTGTTTTGCTTATTGTTGTTTTTATTTTTGTACTTTCATACATGTAATAATTTGATTTAGTTTCTCAACTTGTAGATACAACAGCAACTGCCCTCCAACCAACTGTACTCCCACCAACCTTTCTGGAGTATGAGTATACAGATGATGTATGAATAAGAATTTATTGCATTCAAATCTTAAAAACTGTATTTGCCAGACGGAGAACATAATACTCGTGGGCTAATTTAATCTTAGCAAATTGTTTGACAATCTGTACAGGATTAGTTGAAGTATGAGTATGGAAACATCTAAATTGTTACTGTTCACACTTGATACGCTCAGACAGTAAACGTTTCACAGCAAAAAAAAAAAAGGGGAGCTGTATGTAGCTATTAAAAGCGTTCCATTGATTTACAGACAGACTCTGCACCCGCTGTTTTATGGCTGTCAGGATTAAATATGGGTGGGATCTATTTGATAACGAAACGTAAACGTTGGGACGTATAACAAGATTAAATTCATTTGATTATAATTATTTATAATTTGTTTTTATTATTCCAATAATTTTATTTGCTGCATTATTTAATTTGTTGCTGCTGTTGTTTAAGGATAATAAAAAATGGTGGTAATTTCAAATGAAATTAAAGAAAGTTAGCGAAACAACTTTGACGGCTGAAGGTTTATTTTGTGATTGTTATTATATTTATTTCTAGAATGTCACACAATTTTTCAAGAAATCGTTCACACCAACATTTTAATTGAAAGCTAGATTTCTTTATAATTAAGATTTGAATAAATTATTCAGATATGAATTTAACTATTCATAATGAAAAATATACGTTGATTTTATTTTGGCGACTATTGACATTAGTGGCCTTTCGTTTCGGCAAGGCATTCCCACAAGTAACCAATACAATTAAGTTATTACATAAAAATTTCCTGATCACTTAATATCTCGATTTGGCGATGTCAACCTTGGGATTTAATTTCGCTTAATTAATTTTTATGGGGGCATTTCAAAACCCGGGTTTACGTAAACAATACACAATTTTGTCGCCTCATTCTTGTGATTTAAAGCTGCTGGATTATTTTCTCTAGGGCCAAAACCCAGGTTTAAGTGAGCAACTCACAAACACATGGCCTTCTCAAAGATGAAATTCGTCGCTGCATTCCCAAGATAAGCGAAGCTTTGTTGCAAAATGTGCTTCACAATTTTGTGAAAAGGGCAGACGTACTAGAAGTGAACATTTGCCCCACATCACATTTCATTATTAATTCTGCTTTACTGTGATAACAATGAAATCGAAGTTGTCAAAAAACCTGTGTGTTTAGGCCAATTTATTTCCTAACCTCAAATTTATTGGAAAAAAGTGAACGAAGAAAAAATATATTCACCTTTATTCTGTTTGGCGACGGCAATATTGTCGTCGATTTTGAGGCACAATCGCTTTAACACAACATCAATACTAATTTGGTATTCCCTAACAGTTTTATGACGACGTTGCCAGTTTATCGATCATTTGAATCAAATAGAACACACATATCTAATATTTCAATTAGCTGGCTCATTTGTGTACTATTTTTGATAAAATTGTTGTGAAAAAAAATAAAATCTGTTTTAAATTGAACCTAAAATAAATTAAAATGAAAATGTTCAGCACATTGTTTTTTCTTTTCCTTTTTTTACTTTAAATTTTAAGGCGCGTCAAATCTGTTAAAAGTAAATAACTACATATTATACTTTTTGCCATCCATCACTCAATCTATTTGATTAGTCAAGGGCGTTTAGAGCATTCGCAACACTTTCCCATTGTTTCTTAAAATTAGTAGCAACACTGCCACTTCGAAATCCCCTGGAAGGTGATTGAATTTTTCCCAATTCTTCTAATAATTTTTGAACTTGTTTGACATTGGTTATTTTAATTCTTTCCATTTTCCATTTTATTTGTAATTTTTTCTATTTTATTTTGTATTTTTAGTTTTTTTTTATTATTTTCAGTTTTATTCGATTTTTTTTTTATTTCTATTAAATCTTAATCTTAATCTTTTAAACGGTCCTTTAAATTATAACGATTTATTTTTTTTCTCGATATTTCGCTTTCCTGTGGAAAGCTTCTTCAGAAAATTATTTTTTATATTTTTCAAAAAAAAACAAATTGTTATAATTTCTGTTTTTGAAAAATATAAAAAATTATAACAATTTGTTTTTGAAAAATATAAAAAATAATTTCCTGAAGAAGCTTCCACAGGAAAGCGAAATATCGAGAAAAAAATAAATCGTTATAATTTAAAGGACCGTTTAAAAGATTAGAATAAAGATTTAATAGTTTTTTTTTTTAAATTTCATTAAATTTTTCTTTATAACAGCACGACAATATCAACGGCAATTTAAGGCAACATCAACGTCAAATTGTCTTACAGAATACCAAACATGAATTGCCAGTCATCGATAAAGGACAATATTGCCAACGAGAATACGTATTTACTACAACAAACGATAAAAAACGACGTCGTCTTGTATTGCCGTCGCCTAACAGAATAAGGGTGCTTATATATTATGGGAGAAGTTACTGACATAATACATGATGTTAAATATTTTACTTCCTAATTTCCTATTTGCTTCCTAACTTCGAATTTTCGCACCCCGTTATTCTCCTAAATAATTGCCTAAAATTAAATTTACCAAAAATGGGATATTTTATTACCAAACAAAATTCAATTGAATTTCAAAATAACCCACATTAAAAGTTGCATTTTGAAGCATACAACAACAACAAAATAAAACATTTAATTTTGTTACCAAAAAAATGTTTGCCACGATTTCCCATGCTGAACGCATACAAATGCAATGTTTTATATTCACTAGTATTTCGTAATAACTACGGAGACAACACAAGAAAAGGCAAACAATAACAATAACTACAACAATAAACCCGATTACGAAATAATATAAATGAGTTAAATGAGTACAAAACCCCAAAATATAACTTTTGTACCGGCCGCATACTAAAAAGCAATCTCATGCAAAAAAGCAAATAAAAAAACTAACGGTAGATGTGAATGTTGTGAGAGAATTGCATTTTATTAGTTCGAACTTCCAATGTGTTTTTATCATTTTTTGTACTCTTTTTTTAACTTGCATGAGCACGTCATGCCAATGGCCTCTGCATGTGTTATGGAGCATTTTGATGGTCTGAAAAGTCTTCTATATGATGAACACTGTTTTATTGTCTTTATTTAGCAAATGATAACACGAATATGTCATCTAATTTCCAAAATCACAAACGAAACTGAGAATATTTTAATAAATAAAATCGAAGAAAAATGTTATTGTGTAAATAAGCTGCTCTCACATGTGTTGGCGACGTTGTCTAATTTTTGTATTTAAATTATTTGAATTTTCGTTCGATCTCGCAAATACACTCTCATTAATGAGATTTATCAAATTTCAGTGAATTTCGTATTTCAATTCGCCGCAAGATGTTCACAACCGCTTAGAATAGAGGGCATGATATACCTTTGTGCTACTAACACACGCCTACTAAAAAAATATTGAATCCCTAATTCCCCTCAGGTTATGTCTACCTACAACAGTATTAATACGGTTATGCCAAGAAGACTAACGTTGCATGTTATACCCAGATAAGTCGCTGAGTTAATAAACAGATATTATTATCGTTGAACTTTTTCTTAAAGTTCTCGGAAGTCCTACCAGATTTATGATTTAGGTATGATATACTTAGGCCCGAAATTTACAATTTCTAGGCTATACCCACTGTGCCCCATTTATGACTTCTCTAAATGCCGCCATAAGCTACTGCAAGAAATTCTATTTGTTTCACATTATTTTTCCCTAAAAGTTTCAAAAATTCATATCTCCGATTATGCATTTTTGTATACCGTGGAGTCTAGTAGTCCTATCGTAGGTTCCAATAGAAAATTATTTCGCTGTATAATAAGTCGTCTGCTGGACTCACACTACTTGGCTAGACAAAGTTTCCTATAGCTTCCATAATTAAAAAAAGAAGATAAACTAATCGCTGCTCTTTTTTTGGAGTTGGCCTAATATAACCCTGAAAGCCACGTAGTCTTCTGGCAAAAGAAAACTATTTACCAAGTTAAAAACTAAATTCTGTTCTGTCAACTAAATTCTCTTGAATTTGATAGGACTTAAAGTGACAGGATGGCACGCCTAGTAATATGTTCTTGAACAATATTAACTTTGAGAGCTGAGAGTGATTTTTTACTTTTAATCGAAACGAAAATGAAAGTGTCACTACATTTCGCAAAGCAATTGACGGCTTATCCAATCACATTAATGTCAAGTTTTTTGCCCAGCTTAATTTGACATTTCTTTGCTTCAGTGTTTCATAAATTCAACCAGCGCATTAAGATTATTGAAGTCTTTTAGGGAAATGGACATTCAACTACACTTCGTGCACGTCATTTTCTTTTTAATTTTGATCAGCAAAATCAACAAAATGTGTCCACAACCGAGACAATACACAGCCGCTATAATATTTTTGCATGCTCGACCAGTTCGTTCTGTGCCGAATAATTGAACATCTCACGAACATCACTAATGCGATTTAATAAAGATGTAAATTAACACAGCTTATTCAGGTTTATTTGACTCAAGAGCTAACCATTTCAAGCTTCGTCAATAAGTCGAATGGTTGACTGTTCTGACAGCAGTAAATGGTGGCTAAACAAGCCAAACTATATTCAGCGATAAGACACACCTTCACCTCAGTTTCGTTTAAAAGCAGAATTATCGCACTTGTGTTAACGCGAATCCGCAAGTGATTGTTCAAAAGCCTATACATCCACAAAAAGCGACAGTTTGGTGCGCTATAAAAACTGGCGATACGTGATAAGATTTACATCTGTACCTAGCTGTGTAAGCCATAACCAGATGGTGGATCATAACAATGTGGATGAAATTCCGTGATATGATTTATATTTGCGCCTGGCTGTGAGCCTTAATCAGATGGTGGTCAAACCACTTTGCATAAATAGGAACGTCATGCTCCTCCTAGGAAGCCGTCATGCTCCTCCTAGTTGCAACTTTAATGATTCCAGAGCAGGGCTGCAAATCATCACTCCTTGCTGAAGAGTTGGAGACTTTCCAACTCCTGTCCAGAACACATGTCTAGCATGCTCACTGGATCTAGGAACATTCCACCAGGTAGGTGTTATTAAAGGTGAAATGAACCTGGCCACCATAGAAAACTGACCTGTCTGTTATGGAGCCGCGAAACCACAACCACCACGATACTCCCGAAGGGCCAACCTTAATAATCAGTCAGAGAAACAGCTAAATGTCTAAAGAGACAAATAGCGGAAACTCTGCGGGCTACTGCTTTCCGTGGAAATAACGTGACGTTCCCAGTTGACCCCTGCTGCCTTCAGGGGACTGGACTCCCTTTTTCCCCCAGTTGCACAGGTCTAGGCAGTCAAGTATTCTATAAAGACCGATAAATGTGCCCTCGGGGGGTCATGTAGATGTAATGTAGGGTCATGGAAGGAAATATGAAGCAGGTTTTTGTGATCCGATAAAAGGATAACATTCTGTTAGTAACTGAATGGAGGTAAAATAAATTTAAATTTATCTTAAATAGCAAATAATCAAAATATAATTTAACTAGATTTATCACACCACCCTCCTATAAGTCTGTTTATGAATAACATAGCATATTTGATGTACTAATCTAGACTACCAAACAAATAATAAAACTCGCTTGATTACCAGCTACAAAAACAAAGCTGCAAAACCCAAAAAGCACACTCACACACACATATGCCTCAGCCACAAACATGCACTTCAGCCACATACAAGTACCTCATCCATTGTTTGATGCATATGGCATGGAATGGTTTGAACTGAATATATGTGAATGGATTAATCCAGCAGACGGGAGGAGAATCAACGATACAGCTAGGTCGCTGGGCTTGCAGGCAGCCTACAAGCAGACAATTAAAAAAAAGCTTTCATACTGGTTGCACTAGTGTGAGTGTTATGTTGCGCGCGCACCAGAAATAGATTATCAAAGTTGTCTGTCAATTGTCTTTTACTGGTTGACTAACTGTTTCAAAAATCGGCACTAATGTTGTGTGTAGGTACTCGTAAGTACACGAACAAACAGATTTAGCTTAAAAACATTTCATTTTTGGTGTCGTTTGTTTTCATTTTACGGTCATAGAGCTGTTGAAAAATTAAGGCAGACATACATAAATACATACATTCATACATACATGAATTCATACATGCCTACATACATAATTAACAGATTTACTTAACTGTTTTGCAATCGTTTTCTGCTGCAACTTTATCATTATTTTTATTTATTACACATTCGCTTTGTTCAAAGCTGAGGCAAATATTTACGAAAATTACTACGTGATTTTCCTTTTCAACATGACATAAAATCGCACGCATCAGCATAAAAACAATAGAGAAAAATTTAATAAAAAAAAAAATTATAAAAAAAGTCACATTTGATTTGTTGGCATCACAAAATGTCTGCTTTACGTTACAAAAGGGGCAATCAAAGGCAAAATAGTAATTGTCATTATTGCATTTTCTTTAATATGTCAGTCAGCAAAACAAACATTACGTCTTTTATATATATAAAGGGTGTTTTCATAGGGGTATTGAAATTTAAAATGGCAATACTTTTCTAACTGGAGTCCATTTTTTTTTATAAAGAGAAGTAGCACTTCAGGCAACAATGCCTATTTAGTCAAGTACCGTGCTACATTTTTTAGGAAAGGGATAGAGAATAGATGAAACCGGTGGTGAAAGTAGAAGGATAGTCGGAAATTAACTGCCGTATATAAGACAGCACAGTGGCCAGTGACCATGCCTTCATGACTGAGCAGCCACACCGACAGTCAATTTTTATTTTTGTAGTGAAAAAAACCAAGGTCTTCGTTGGGAATCGAACCCACAACCCCAATATTTACAAGCTAGTACACTACCTACTAGCTAGGTTTAGGTTGGTTTGGTTTTTCAATATGAATAGACTGATGTCTGAAAAAGGCTTCGAAGTTGTGAGAACTGAGTCCAAAACAAGATTTTCTATGGCTTTGATTTTCAAACTTAATTTTATTTGAATGCAACGTTTTCGCACCACATTTACTCTAAACGATATTACCCATCCACAGGGATGTCATGCAGAGCATACAGAAGAAGTCATTACTGCTGTAGAGCGCAATACATATAGTTGATGGATTCTCTAGAGCATCGAGGCAATGTGAGATGTATTTCACTCTTTTACAGTTACTACAATGGTAAGTGCTCTAACGAAATTAGGGAACTTGTTACCGTTACTTGTACGTTTTCGTGTTTAAATCAATTTTCGTTGAGAGTGCATCCATTTGTGGCTGATTTTTTGGTGAATCGCAATACGCATTACAGGGAAAATTCGTTTTTTAGCAGAACGTTCTTTCTCCTTCCCTATTTCTTATTTTTCTAAATGACCTTCTTTATCTACCCTATATATTCTTTTGCAGATGACAGCGCCATTTGTCACTCATATTCAGTTGGTAATAGAACAGGCCATTTGGAGGTTAGTTTCAAAAGGCAAAACATGAATGATACGCTTAACCACGATCTTGCGACAATCTGGGAATGGGGTCGTGTGAATAGAGTAGAATTCAATGCTCGTAAGAGACGCAATGTTGCATGCTTACGCATAGATCTTCGTTTGGTAGTGGTGCTACATCTGTTACTATGGGTGATATAGATATTACGGAATCGGAAGCTCTTAAAGCTCTTGTTCTTGGTGTGAAAATTTAATGTGATGTTCGATGGACTAAACACATTTTTCAGGTTTCTAAAGAAGCTTTCAAGTGCCTCGGTTTTCTAAAGCGGTGTAGAAGATGCTTCACGCCATCCGATCTCCACCTATATTCGTCCGAAAATGGAATACAACTCTCATGTATGGGCCGGCGCTCCAAAGTCTATTTTGGGGTTACTTGACCGCGTACAAGAGAGGGCCAAGAGGCTCATTGCTCACAGTAGGGTATCCAACTCTATTGATTCTCTAAAGTATCGACGCAATGTGAGGTGCATTTCACTGTTCTATCGTTACTACAATGGTAAGTGCTCTAATGAAATTAGGGAACTTGTTCCTGACACGTGCACGTTTTCAAAGTGCTAAAGTGAAATTTTTATTATTTTGGTGGTAAAATTTTCATAATTTAAATTGTTGGCTCATGTAACGTTCAATGCATAAAATTTTCCAAATTTCATTTAACATTTGACAGACAATTTACTTCCTAACCTGAAATTTGCCCACCCTAGAAAAGGCGGAAATAAATATAACGACAGTTTGACCAGGTTGCAAGAAATGTATATTGCCTTAATACTCTGTTAACGCAAAGTGAAAATTTCTGTTTTGCCGACACTGTAAAAATGCAAATGAATTATGTAAAGTGTAATATTTTTAAAGTTTGTGCACTGACTAAACAAATAAAAAACAAATAAATTGTCATCATGAAAGTACATTTTCTGCTTGATCAGGTTGGTCAACAACAAGTCTGTTGGTCAATAACAATTAACCAACTGTTTTGTATCCAAACAGCGTCATACAAAACAACCGCACTCGCAACATAGAAGCTGTTACTCAATTCTCTTTCGATGTATTTGGGCATGATGTTGTTATTATTGTTGTTAGTGTGCTAAAATTTATGTAACTGGCGGTAGTCAATCTATTTGTATGTCAGAGTTGTTTAAATTTATTTTTTTCAATTTTTATTTTTATTTATATTTTTATTTAAGATAAATGACAGCCTAAATATTTCTATGAAAATCACGTTTAAAAATGTTTAATTTAAAATTGATTTATTGATGCATGAGTTCATATATATCCTCTTCTTCTTCTTATTATTATAATTAATGGTAGGCGTTACCTTATATTTTGTTAAGGCCTTTTTATAAACGTTGGTAATTTTGTTGTTTATTTTTTGTGTTAGCGTTTTAACATATTTTAACGCAAATATAGTTTTTGAAACTACATTGATGAAATTATTTATTTGTTTGTCGGCTGCTTTCAATTGTCATTGCATGACTTCTAGCCGGATTAACTGGCTTCAAACCGGTCTTAACAATGAGTAACCAAATGAAGTAAAGCAAATTAATTTTAAATGCAACAACAAATTTCAAGTACATAAAAACAAAAAAAAACTAAATCACAAGCACACTTGCATTCATTGAAAATAAGATCATACGCCAGCCAGCATTTTTGTAAAACTTCATTAAGAAATCGTTATGCGATACACCTCTCAATGCTAAATAATATTTTTTTATATTTTTAATATTTTTTTTCGAAAGTACTTTTTTAATGCTCACTTTTTTTATACTCACTCACATTGAAATAAAATTATTCAATAACGCATAAAATAATACAATGACACATCTGCTTAAAAATTCTGAGGTTTTTTAAGTAAAAGTAGTTTTCAAAATAAACAATTTTGTTAAACTGTAAGGACTAGAAGTGTTGCAAAAAATACAACAACAACAACAACAAAAAACACTGAAACTTTTTTATTTCATAGGGTGACTCCAACATAATGCACGATATTAATTGTAAGTCACACCTTAACGTCACATTGTTTGCCCAACTTAATTTAAGCAACGCATTAATATTTTTAAATTCGTTTACAAAAAATGGGCCTTCTAATCACAATTAATTTCGTTTACTTGGTGATTTATTTTTGTCAGCATTAGCGAACAAATGTGTTCACAATCAAGAGAATTGTGCACAAATTTTTGATCAATAGGAAAAATATAAAAAAAACCTGTGCATGGTCGCCCACTTCGTTCTACGAAAACATTGCTCTTTTTTTCGTTTCGGGGGATGGCCCTAAGTGCTGGAAATCAGGTTATAGGGAGGAAGAAATAGGGAGAAAATTTTGTGGACATTCAATTTGAACTTTCCTACCTTTAAAGGAAGAACCTGTAGAGGGAGTTTATTCCACATACGGACTGTTCTGCCAAAAAACACGTTTCACTGGCCAATCAACCACAAATGGATGTGCTCTCAACGAAAATCGAGTTAAACGCAAAAACGTGCGAGTAACGGAAACAAGTTTCCTAATTTCATTAGAGCACTTACCACTGTAGTAGCGATAAAACAGTGAAGCACATCCCATATTGCGTCGATGCTCCAGAGAATCAATAGAGTTGGATACACATCTCTTGGCTCTCTTCTGTACGCGGTCCAGCAACTCCAAAATAAACTTTGGAATGCCGGCCCATACACGAGAGTTGTTTTTCATCTTTGGACGAATATAGGTGATTAAATAGTACGAAGATCGGATGGAGTGAAGTATCTCTTACCTCGTTGTAGAAAACCGAACCATTAGAAATCTTCTGTAGAAACCTGAAAAATGTCTTTTGTCCATCGAACATCATACTGAATTGTAATGCCAAGAACATCAGGGCCATCTGATTCCGTAATATCTATATCACCCATGGCAACAAATGCAGTACCATTTCTGAACACAGATGTATGCGTAAGCATGCAGTAGTGTAGCAGAGTAGCCGCAAATCTCGGCTTCTCGTCTTGTCCAACAATTGAACATCACTGAAGTTTTTATAAAAATTAGAATCTACACGCCTTCAAGGAATAGTCTCACTCAATAGCCAAAGTCTTCTACGCAATTTGAGTATCGTCAATATGCTGAACGGTTAACTAACTAACTTTACATAGAAAATCCTTCTCAGCGATGAGGTACACTTTTACCTCAGTTTTCTTTAAAAACAAAATTGCCGCATTTGGGCAAACGAGAGTTTGCGTGTAATTGTTGAAAAGCCACAAAGAAAGATTCCGTAATATCTATATCACCCATGGCAACAAATGCAGTACCATTTCTGAACACAGAAGTATGCGTAAGCATGCAGCATTGTATCTAAGGGCATTAAAATCGATTCTCTTCACCCGACTCCATTGAGAGATCGTGATTGAGCGTATCATTCATGTTCTGCCTTTTGGAATTCACCTCAAACTGGTCCGGTCTATTACTAAATGAATATAAATGACAAATGGTGCTGGCATCTGTCATCTAGCTGTCTTGTTCGCAATACTCAAGCAGAGTAGTGTTCAACCTTGCCTTGTTGTCATGCCCAATAATTGAACATCACTGATCAGATTAATAAAAATTAGAATTTATACGCCTTCAAGGAATACTCTCACTCAATAGCTAAAGTCTGCTAAGCAATTCAAACATCGTCAATATGCTGAACGGTTAACTAAACAGACAAAAGTGGTCAGTAGTGTGTGGTGACTTTACATAGAAAATCCTTTTCAGCGATGAGGTACACTTTTACCTCAGTTTTCTTTAAAAGCAAAACTGCCGCATTTGGGCAAACGAGAATTCGCGTGTAATTGTTGAAAAGCCCTAAAGAAAAATATTTTCTCCGAAAATGAGGTCGACCCAGCAGTTACAGTGAAGGGTGTTTGTTATTGCGAGATGATACCGGACATTTTGTGAACAGTAATTGAGGAATATTAACCTCGTTTAGAAAGGAAATCATCGTCAGTGATGAAGCACAGTTTCATCTCATTAGATTCTTTTGTGCAAATGAGAATCCACGAAAGATTGCTAAAAAGCCAAAGAGCCGCTTAGAGCGGCTTATAGATTGGCGGCGTTATTGGGTCTTACTTCATCAAAAATGCGTTCAGCCGTGAATAAGGACCTTCTTTTGGCCATAGATTAAGGATGTGGATCTGAAAAAAATATGGTTTCAAAATGATGGTGTCGCTTTGCCGAACAGCCAAAGTAAAAAGGATCCTTCTGCGCAAAAAATCCATTGGCCATGTTATCTATCGATATTAAATAGTCGTCACGATCATGGACTTCTTTTTTTAAGTGTATTGAAAGTAAATTGAATATATACATTTTAATAGGCAACAATGCCTATTTAGTCAAGTACTGTGCTACATTCTTAAGGAAAGGGATAGAGAGGAGATGAAGCAGGTGGTAAAAGTAGAAGTATAGTTACGGAAATTAACTGTTGTATAAAACAGCACAGCGACCAGTAACCATGCCTTCATCACTGAGTAGCCCCACCGACAGTTAATTTTTATTTTTGTAGTGAAAAAACAGCCAATGTATTTGTTGGGAATCGAACTCACAACCCCCAGATTGATAAACTAGTACACTACCTACTAGCCTACAGGGGCACCTGTATATATACTGAAGTATACTTTTAATAAGCCAAGAAAAGATGACATGATTCGTAACATCAACGACATTAAACTTCAATTATGTCTTATTGTCATTGAAAATATGAACCAACGGTTAGAAGTATGCCATTAAAATAATGGAATATTCGGCCGATATTTTATTTCTTACATGATTATCGTGGATCCTTCATTGAACCCTTCTAAAAAAAATATTAAATTTTTTCTATGAAAATGTTTGTTTTATTTACAATTAATATCATGCGTTTAGTTGGATCACCCTTTATAAAAAAGGCTATTTTCTATGATTTTATACTGTCACTGGACATAAATTTTCAATATATTATCATATGATTTGACATCACCGGGCTTTTTCCTTTGACGTTATTTGAAGGAAAAAGTGTGCGACAATAAGCCAAGAACAATTCAAGAGCAAAGGAATGAGATAATTTGGCACTTTTACGGGATTGCACCTTAATTATGTCTCACAATCATTGAAGATATGAAACATCGAAGCCGTGGCGAGCATTTGGCAAATATATTGTTTCGCACATAAAGAAAAAAATCTTTAAAAGCTTTTTTGTTTTATTTAAAATTATAATCATGCGTTTTGGTTGGACCACCTTTTATATGCGTTTTAAAGTTTCTGGTGTAACTAAAAGTAATTTTATTAAAATTAAATTTAATATTTGAATGATTTCAAGTTCAAGTTTATTTTCACATCAGTAGTTTCTGACAAGGACTTCACACAGACTTCACGACACTTTACTGGGAATATTTATTTTTGTAGAAATTATGTATTGATTAATTAGTTTTTTACTTTAAAATTTTAATATTTCGTAAAGTCTAGCGATCTTTTTTAATATGATTAATTAATTTAAACTACATTAAAATGTTTATTTTGTTTTTATTTTTTAATAACCGCAACAAATCATTTAAAACCCTTCACTTTATCAAAATCTATAAAACCTTGTACTCGTTAAGTTTTTCAATTCGATTTGTACAGTTTTATTTAAAAAAAATATTTATTATGAAATTTTATGGGTTATTAGTACAAAAATGATGAACTTAGATCCAGAAGTCTAGCTGAGGCGTCATTATGAAAACTATTAATTAAAAAAAATAAATTAGAAAACACAATAAAGTTTAATTAAATTAAAAAAACGAAAATACAATTCGTTAGCATGTTAAGAAACTTCGTATAGTGATTTTGAAATATTTTCCTCATAACAGTTGCTTTTTCATTTACCAACTGAGAATTTAAAAAAAAAAATTTTAGTTTGCCATTGAGCTAATGGCACTGAAAACTTGAAATAATTAATTCGATCCAACATTTAGCTTGAAATTAACATTTTTTTGCTTTCGACGATTTATGTTACATTTTTTTTTCGTTTCGGAGCAGGACTCAGGGAATGACCCCTACACATGCAATGCATTGTGCCAGAACTAGGAAATTAGATTACGGGTAGGCCAAAAGAGAGAGTAGTGTTTGTGGGCATTTTATTTGAATTTTCCCACATTGAAAGTGACAGGAAAAACCTCTGGAGGAGTGCATGTCACCGAAAATAAATGCGCTTTCAACGAAAATCGAGTTAAACACAAAAGCATGCGAATTAGGGGAACAAGTTCTCTCATTTCATTAGAGCACTTCACCATTACAGTATCGAGTAACTCCAAAATAGCCCATACATAAGAGTTGTACTCGATCTTTGGACGGTTGCATAAATAGTACAGAGATCGGATGGAGTAAAGTATCTCTTACAACGTTTTAGAAAGCCGAGGCCTTGAAAGCTTATTTAAAAACCTGAAAAATGTATTTAGTCCATCGAACATCACACTGAATTTTAATGCCAAGAACATCAAGAGCTTCCGATTCTGTTATACCTATATCACCCATAGTAACAGGTGCAGCACCATTTCCAAACGCAGATCTATTCGTTACCATGCAACAGCGTGTCTTACGGGAATTAAAATCGACTCTATTCACACGACTCCATTCTGAGCGTATCATACATGTTCTGCCTTTTGGAATCCACCTCCAACTGGTCCGCCCCCCCCCGGGGGCACATTTATCGGTTTTTATAGAATACTCGACTATCTAGACCTGTGCAACTGGGGGAAAAAGGGAGCCCAGTCCCCTGAAGTCAGAAAGGGAGACAACTGGAAACTCCACTTTATTTCCACGAGGATCAGTGAGCCACAGAGTTCATTATTTGTCTCTTTAGACATTTAATAGTTCTCTGGCTGATCATTGAGGTTGGTCGCTATATGGGAGCATCGTGGTGGTTATGGTTTCGCGGCCCCATAACAGTCTATGGTTCTATGGTGGCCAGGATCATCTCACTGATAATGATACGCAAAGTGAATGATCCAGTCCAGTGAGCATGCTTGACATGTGTTCTGGACAGGAGTTAGAAAGTCTCCAACTTTTTAGCAAGGTGTAATGGTTTGCAGACCTGTCCTGGAATCATTAAAGTTGCAACTAGGTGGTTCTGTTGCTTAGAATTCAGATGGTGTGATTAAGGCTACATAGCCAGGCGCGGATGTAAAACAAATCACACTCCAACTGGTCCGGTCTGTCATCATTATTACGTGTTAATAAAAGGGTTGATCATTCTGTATACGCTGATAATCTTTATATTATTGCAAAAGAACAAGAAAATAGAAAAATTTGGCAAAGCTTTGTAAAAACTTTTTCTGACATGGAAAATGGTCGAAAGCGTCTGGAGAAAAAATTTCTTTTGAAAATAACCAGTCATGTAAAAAACCTAATTGCGATTACATCAGTCTAATTTATAATAAAATAATATATTTTTTAGTAATTAATTTTAAGCACAAGGTCTTATTTAATAAAAAATTTTTTAAAAACTTTATTTTTTATTATATTTTCGATATTTCGCCCCACCGTTGGTTGGCATCATCAGGAAAAACAAAAATAATAATGAACAAACAAATTGAAAAAATTTTTTGATTAACAAATTCAAAATAATCAAAAAATTTTTTCAAAAAAACAAAACAAACAAACAAAAACAATAAAAAACGACAAATTGAAAAAAATTTTTGTTTTACATACATACAAACAAATTTTCAATACTAACAAATTTTCAATACTAACAAATTTTTTAAATGAAAAACAATTTTGAAAATACATAACACATTTACAAAACCAACGGTGTGGCGAAATATCGAAAATATAATAAAAAATAAAGTTTTTTAAAAATTTTTTTATTAAATAAGACCTTGTGCTTAAAATTAATTACTAAAAAATATTAAAAAAAGGTCAAAAAATTATAGCTATTATATAAAATAATATAATAATAATAAATTAAGAATGTAGAATTTTGTAAAATCTTAGGATTGAATAAAGCTTTAAGACTCATTGTAATACCCTTAAGAAAGACCTCACCAGCAGATCAAATATCATCAAGTATCTTTCATCAAAGAGGCATTGCATGCTTGCAGTCTATTGATACGTAAAATCTATAATATTGTCAAAAATAGATTATGATCTAGTAAAGTAAAGTAAAGTAACTTAAAGCGACTAAATCAACACTAAGAAATGTTGAAATCCTTCTCATTGCTGCCATAAGAGTTCGCCTTAGAGTATTCAGGATAAGAAATAACTGAAGGGGAATTTGAGCCACTTACATCTATGCAAATAAACTTAAATTAAGTTTAATACACAAAATTCTTGGTACGAAATCATCTCAATTTGCTATATAAAAGAAAAACGGAATAGAAATATCCTTCTATCTTAGCTTTGACCAGAATTGAGAAGAAATTTAACATTTGAAATTAAAGGATTTGATATTCCTGCGGTGGTAAAATAACCTCCATGACTGCTACAATCGAACATTTTTATAAAATACCTTCAGCTATTTAACAAAGCTCTACGACATCTTGTTTGCACAAAGCAATCTCCAGTGAATTAGTCAGCAAATATAAAAACGATATTTGGAATTATAATTATACGAATGATTCGAAGACATCAACTAACGAAGCTTTCTCTGCTGTTGACGAATACGGACAAACAAAATTAGTCGGACTATTTTCTCAAAATGCAACAATTGGAAGCTGAAGCCGTTTTTAGAGTTTTAAATGTAAATTCTCGCCAATAAAATATATAATTTACACTAACAATCGATGCATATTCGATGCACAGTGGCACATTTTGTGAGTTGGCAGTCAAAATTCTGTAACTTTTAACTGGATTGGAATTTTTATAATTATTTTTTTTTGCATAGAAGTCATCTTTAGCTTTAGTTTAACGTAATAACTTTAAAATCGAGCTTTATTAACGAAAACTTATATATAGTTTTGAAATTTTCAGAAAACCTTTTTATTCCAAATATAATGAATTTTCTTTTACAAATCTATATATATATATATATATCAAAATTAAGCCCAAAATAGGTGTCCGTTGGTTGCCAGTGTTTGACGAGATGCGCCGTCGGATTTGCACCAAATTTTCACAGTACCTTCCTAATGCTAGTTCGCTGGTTTATATCTTTGTTTGACCGAATTTACATTGTACGTTTTTTGTCGCTGCAAATCTTAGTTTGTTGTTGTAAATAAGGGGGTAAAGAGGTGTAGGAGAAGAGAGGAACAAAAAAAGTACACATTATTTACCAACAAAATAAGAACTGCAGCGACAAAAATCGTACAATGTAAATTGGGTGTTTCATGCGTTTACGCACAATAGTGCGTCCACCGAGCGTGTTTGAAATAAGACAAATTTTTCAAAAAAATCAAAATTTTTTTCCATTGCATACTTCGACTCAATGTTTTGTATCAAATGAAATGTGTGTTTTCGTTTGTACGTTGCTGTGTGGCAATACAAATTGAAATATGCTCATGTTCATTGCAAGTAGATGTGCAAACAAATACAGAATTTTGTTTTCCATATTCTGTTGGATTTTGTGTGTGTGTGTGTGTGTGTGTGTAATTTTCGTATTCAATTGCAAAATGATCCATCAACCGAACGTTTTTCAAAGCAATTTGCGCAATTCCAATTGACCCCACCACAAAAATGATTACGCTTCTAGATACTTTTTGCCACTTTGCACAATCAAAACAAGAATTGGCCACAAACGTATTTCCCGGTATTGCACAAAATTTTAGAAACCATGATTAGTTGGGGGCAAGAGCTATTTTAGCTGCAAAAAATATAGAGAAGTTTCGGATATCAATGTCACAATTTTGAATGACATTCCCGGGGAAATTTTTACCTACAAATCGGTTGACTCTGTTACCAATCAAGACGATGTTGTAAATTACCCAGTCGAATTTTGAAATTCGCTTACGTTACCTGGACTGTCGCCCCACCGCCTACAAGTGAAAGTTGGTGTACAAATTATTTTGCTTAGAAATATCTGCCAACCACGACTTTGCAATGGGACACGTTTAGTAGTCAAAAAAGGCATGAAAAATGTGATTGAAGCAGAAATTATAACACATAAATATAAGGGCTAGAATGTGCTGATGCCACTCATCCCTATGATTCCTCCAGATTTGCCGTTTGATTTTAAACGGCTTCATATTTTCAGCCGAACTTGCAGTACGTTATGGTCCATGCTTGAACCTATCACCTACAGAACCTCCTGCTTCGAAATCATTCACCACACGATAAATAGTGCGTTTTGTGGGCACATTACTTCTCCCAAAAATTTTACGTAACTTGCTCATCGTCACAGTAATCGATGATTGATTTTGATAAAATGTTTTAATGATTAAAACACGTTGGTTTATCGAATATTTGTGCTTAATAAATTTGCCAAAAGTCTACTTCACAATTGCCAAATATGAACGCTCAAGATAAGTCTTTACCAAAATTTGGGGCAAAACAAATTAGTATACCTCCCTGTAGTATTTAAAAATTAAATTAAGGCCTTTAGTCTCAGTTACTAGTGCTTTCGTCCATAAGATTTATTATAACATTAATTATAATAGATAAAAAAATAAATAAATAAATAAGTAAGTATTGTTTAAGAAAACCTTTGTAAAAAAGTACTTATTGTAAAGGTACCATCTGCATAAAAATAGCTGCGATGGTCTATAGTCTACTGAACTTTGGGCAATTGATGGCTTAACAAACTTCTGTTAAACTTTTAAAAAAACCGAGGTTTTTTTGTCAATAAAGCACTTAATCCAATAGTCGATAAAAATTTTAAAGAGTATTAAAATTCCAAAAATGTATAAAAATTATTAAAACGGTCGTGATGTTTTTGAAAAGCCAATTAAAAAATGTTTGAATTTCTTAGAAATTTATTTATTTATTGAATTGAAATATTAAGAGTCGATAACCACTTAATTAGCATACTTCTATTCTAAACACGCCACTGTTATGCCAGTTGAATTGCTATAATTGAATTATGTGTAAGTAACAACAACAACAAAACAAAAGCAAACAATCACTTTTAAGGAAAATGTTAATTTAAAAAAAAAACACATAACATTTAATAAAGAAAGTTAAATTTATTTGTTAACGAAAAAGTTGTTATCACCCTTTTTTAATGATGTTAGCAAATTGTTTTTGGACAAACTGCTTTCATTTATGATAAAATGTATCAAAATCAAAAGATGGAGTTAAGCGATCAAAGAACTGTTTACCCCTACAATAACCCAGTTTAGTGATTAAAATTTTTTAAAATATAATTTGGGTTATTAACTGGCTTAGATTAAACTATTTAATTGATTTGTAAGTTATTTGAGTTATTTTTTAAATAATTATTTTTCTGTTAGGCTTGAGATCATTATTTATGTTGATTTTGTTAACAAAACTAATTATAATAATCGTTTATTATCCCTTTCCATTATTTTATAATTATTTTTTAAGTGTAAAGTTTTTATAAAATAATAAAAACTATACTATAATTATAATAAAATTAAAATTTACAAACATTAAACCCCGGGACTTAAAAAAATTAATTATAAAATGACAAACAAAAATTAGTTTCTCATAATCTATTTCTAACAAACAGTTATTTCGGTAGAAAAATTTAACGACCTTGAAAATAGAAACTTAGGCAACTGCCAGAGAGAATGCGTATTTTCATTTCGAAGTAACTATTCGGATGGACGATCAAGTTCCCTTTAAAATAGCAATACGTTTCCGTACAATATCATTTTAGCGTTCTTCAATCGTCAGTCTATTCATGTTGAAATGGCAAGCCAAACTAAATGTAAAACATTTGACAGCTGGGATATCATCAGACGAGTTTAAGATTAATTCAGGGATACTGCAAGGCTCTGTTCCTTCTCCTACCCTATTTCTTATTTTTCTAAGTTACCTTCTTTGTCAAACTTTCAACTCTATAAACCATTTGTCATTAGTATTCATGTGGTAATAGACCGAACCAGTTGGAGATGAGATGAGTTCCAAAAGGCAGAACATGAATGATACGCTTAATCACGATCTCTTAATGGAGTCGTGTGAATAGAATCGATTTTAATGCCCTTAGATACAATGCTGCATGCTTACGCATACTTCTGTGTTCAGAAATGGTACTGCGTTTGTTGCCATGGGTGATATAGATATTATGGAATCGGATGGCTCTGATGTTCTTGGCATTACAATTCAGTATGATGTTCGATGGACAAAACACATTTTTCAGGTTTCTAAAGAAGATTTCTAATGCCTCGGTTTTCTACAACAATGTAAGAGATACCTTACTCCATCCGATTTTCGTACTATTTATATCGCCTTTATCCCTCCAGAGATGAAATACAACTTTCGTGTATGGGCCGGCGTTCCAAAGTTTATCTCGGAATGGAGTCGTTTCAATAGAATCGATTTAAATGCGAGTAGATATGTATTCGGAAATAGGGTGATATAGGTATTACGGAATCGGAACCTCTTGATGTTCTTGGCATGAAAATTCAGTGCGATGTGCGCTAGACTAAACACATTTTGCAGGTTTCTAAAGAAGCTTTCAAGTGCCTCGTTTTTCTAAAACGGTGTAAGAGATACTTTACTTCATCCGATCTCCGTCCAAAAAATGGAATACAACTCTCATGTATGTGTCGGCGCCCCAAAATCTATTTTGGAGTTGCTCGACCACATACAGGAGAGGTCCAAGAGGCGCGTTGGGGACAATAGGGTATAAAACTCTATTGGTTATTTAGAGCTTCGATACAATGTGGGATGTATCTCACCCTAATGAAACTACGAAACTTGTTGCCATTACTCAAACATTTTCGCTTTAGAAGGGATTTTCATTGAAAACACCTCCATTTTCGGTTGGCTGGCCAGTGAATCGCATTTCGCATTACAGGGAAAATTCGTTTTTTAGTAGAACAGTCCGTATATGGAATAAACTCCCTCCAGAAGTCTTTCCTGTCACGTTCAATGTAGGAAAGTTCAAATTGAATGTCCACAAAAACACTACTCCTTCTTTCCTACTCCCCATAACCTAATTTCCTAGTTCTGCATTGCATATGTAGGGGTCATCCCTTGAATACTGGTCAGAGAGGGAGAAAATGGTCTGCAATCAAAAAAGTGTAGCCAACATAAAGTTTCAATTTTTTTTAAAGACTCTTTAATTGTTAAGACATGGAAGGAATAATCTCAATTAGTAGTACCTGCCCCAGAGCCATGTAACAACTATCTCCTATTGGAAGGGCATATTTGACACCTGTTTTTGATAACTTTTTTTCACAAAATTTTGTGATACATTTTGCAACAAAGCTTCGCTTATCTTGTCAATGCAGCGCAGAATTTCATTCAGATGTTTGGAGATCATCAGGCAAACCCTATCTTTCATATAGCGCTAGAGAAAATAATCCAGTGACATTATATTACAAGAACGACAGGGCCAAATAGGCCGGGAATTTCCTCTTGCAATAACTTAATCGGTGCCTGTGTGGCTTGTGGCACTATCTTGCTAAAACCAAATATCAAATTAGTCAATTGTGGAAGCCCACATAACTCATGATGACAGCATTTCCGTACTCATTTACGAAAAATATGGGTCGCTGATTTAGTTTAACCATAAACAACGCCATACGGGAACTTTTTGGAATGAAGTGGTCTTTCGAGGACTATTTGCAAATTTTGTTTAGTTACATAAATGCTTAATTGAAAATAAGCCACATCAGTAAAGTGATTTTGTTTAGCTTTTTTAACAGTTTAACAATTCCCAAACGTTGGACGCAAGCAATGGTCAGTTGGGTTTAGTTTTTGAACGAGTTGAAGCTTACAGAGTGATGACCAATTGTAGAGAACCTCGAAGAGCTGTTGTATCAGGCTCGTTCTCAACACTGTGCTGTACAGCAGCTATGTTCGCATCACTAGGATCACTACGATCGTATTGTCTTGGGCTATTATTAGTAATAATGCTATAGCCACCCATTTAGGGATTAAAAACGTACAACGCTCTCAGATCGAGCCTGATTACAAGGAAAATCTCGAGTTTTACGAAGTGATAGCAAGTTTTGATAATTAAAATTCTTTTCTCCCTGCTTAAAAATTTGCTAAATAAAAGTCAAAGGATAACAGTTTAATTCTTAACATTTAATCATTTGACAGACAATTTATTTCCTATCTTTAAATTTGTCCATCCATTATTTAATGTTTTAAGTGTTTTAAGGTTAGAAATAAAATTGACTTAAAAACCCCCTTTTTAATAACTTTAGATTTATCGATACCAATGTAAAGCAGGATTATAAAATATGATGCCAGATAAATGTCCACCTCGTCCACCTCTAGCACGTCGACAAACGTTCCCTTTTTCATTATTTTCAAACACATTTTGCAACAAAGCTCACTTTATGTCCTCAATGCAGCGCCGAATTTCCTCTTTCAGAGCGTTAGTTGTTTATTGGGTGTTGACGTAAGTCCAGTCTTTCCAATGACCCCAGAGCAAATAATCCAGCGGCGTTAAGTCAGAAGTGAAAATAAACCTCATCACTAAAAATTATTTCGAAAACGCGTTTTTTCCGTTGAGTTTTTCAAACAGTCAATTCACAAACTTTCGATTCAAGCAATGATCGGTTGACTTAATGTTTCAGGCTCAGTTACATAATGGCCACTACTAGCGTATTGTTTTTGTCTATTGCAGGCAGAAATACCGTGAGAGTCGAAATTAGTCTGATTATAAGGAAAAGCTGTTCGAAGGATGTACGAGGATGACAGTTCAGCTCTGTCTTTAATTTGATAGAAAATTTACTTTCTAACCTCAAATTTTCCCCACCTGTTTCCTTTGACATTTGGTTAACTTAATGCAGCCGATTTGATACCGTCGCTCCACAGCATAAATTTTTCTTTGTTTTTATTTTATCTTTTCAAATTTTACTTGCTGAATTCTTATCTTTTTTAATTTTTAATAATTGACAAATTAAAAACCACATTTGCCACCTTTTGAAGAGAAACATTAAACAACACACATTTTCCATTAATGTTTTTGTTTCAAGGTGTAAAATATATTTTCAAATAAATAATAAATTAAGTTTCACAACAATTCATTGTTAATGATTTTTTATTTTTAATTTTTTTTTGTTTGTTTAATTGCGTTTCAAAGTTTCACCAAACGAACATTGACTGTTGTTTTCAATGAGACTATTAAAGAAAAAACTGTTATACAAAATGGTCTTTATCAGAGTTTGAAAGCAAAATATCACAAATATATGATTTATTTTTTATTATAATAATTAGAAATTATTTTTAAACTAGTAGTGAGCCTAAGGCCTTAGCAGCCATGGCCTTTTTTCTTGTATATTAATTTATAATTTGTAATTATACTCTAATCCTTTTAATAATAATAATAATAATATTTTTAAAGTAATTTTAAATAATTTTTAAAATAATATCCATGTTTTTAAGCGTTATAAATTTTTATCTAAAAAAAAGGTCTGCTAGCAAAGGTAGAGGAGTTTACTAAATATATTTTTAGCAGGTTGAAATATAACTTTCTTTAACTTAGCGCCCTCCCCCAAAATATATGATTTATTACTGAAATGTTAATACATGACATTATTTTTCTTGCTCTCAGCATATCTACGCTTATGGCAAAGAGAAGTCGAGAAATCTTAACAAATTCATATGAAAATTCTTAGTAAGTTTCCTCCGTTCTGCAGGCATTAACATTCAAAAATCTCTTTATAAGGGGAGTACAAGTTTTTCTCCTACTACACCTGCACCTTATTACCCGAAAGCTCCTTAGCCTTCTCTCTATAAGTGCAGCACATTACAATTATTCTAACTGTTATAAAGGGTATTTTTTACATATACATCTTTGAAATGCAATAAAACAAATATGAAAATTTTTAAAATGATATGAAATTGACTTTATTCGAAAGACAATCTGCTGGCATTATAATTTGAATATGACTTCTGGCATATGACCGCCATGACTGGCACGGACGTCGTCTAAGCTGTAGGTCCAATCTTCGATGATTTTTTCAAAGTTTGTGAAAATATATTTATATTAGCAATATCGCGGCGAATATTGTCTTCCAAGTGGTCAAGCATTCAAACGTAAACTTGCAAGCTCACATATCCCCACAGACATTAAATTGCACGATCTTGGAAGTGACTTCACTGTTCCAATATGTGAATCCATGCGGTAGCCAAACGTTTCCTTCAATAAATCTATTGTGGCAAGAGTTGTGTGACATGCTGCGCCATCTTGCTGAAACTACAGCTGCTATGCATCACGATTGTTCAATTGATGAACGAACAAATCAGTAATCATGATTTATAGCGGTCACCCTTGACTGTAACGTTTTGATCAGCACCGTTTTTAAAGAAGTATGGACCAATGATTCCACACTAGCCCATAAAACACACCAAACAGGTTTTTCTGAATGTTACGGTGTCTCAACATACACTTGGAGATTATGCTCATTCCCAATACGGCAGCACTTAAAAATAGCTTAATGCCCGCCATTTTTAAGTGCCTCAAGCCTAAAGAGGCGGAAGAGAGGGAGGCTACTACATGTAGGCAGGCTCAAATGGAGCTTAAAGGCTAGTTCCTTAAGCTGGATAGCTGCATTAGTGTCAGGTGTTGGAAACTTCAAGTATTATCTAGCCAAAATGAAAATCGAAGGATACAGACTATGCCTGGAAGAAGCTGAGACAGTGACACACATTGTGTGTGAACGTCCACCTACTGTTTAGCACAAGGCTTGCAGCTGGGCGTAAAAGTTAAATCAATTTCAATGCCATGGGGAAACCTAAGCTTTGAAAAAATGCTAGCAATTGGCAATCACTACGTGTTAAAGAAAGAAGGCCGATAGTTACCAGACGACAGTCGAAAATCACAGTCAAGAGAAAAGGCTGGTGATAGCACATGACTTAATGAAAGCAAGGTTTCCCTGCAATCATTGAGGACGGAAAAAAGTCGCAAAATGGACTCCATAAACAAGCGGTTTGATGCAATTTTTCCCCTGCATTAATAATATTTAGCGGAACTTGATAGCAAACAGATTATAGAGCTTTTAAGATTTAAATTTCACTATCTTGTTAGTGTCTCTGTTGTTGTATAGAGTTGTCAGAAAAATAGTGTCACTTTTGTAGTTCGCACGTTGTAGGATAATAAAACCTTGGCATGATAAGTATTCTTTCTAAACGTCCTTTATCACTAAGCTTTTGTTGAAAAACGCATGTTACTCTAAGAGTAGCCTAAGTCGAATTTTGGTAGTGTTATTAGTTTTCTAAAAGGTGGATCGATTAAAAATACCTATAGTCTTTTAAATTTCCGATACCGCCCCTTAGAGGTTTTCCTTATAGAGATTCTATTTACATTAAAATTTAAATTTATTTATGGTGGCCTCTTTAAGAGAATTTCGTTAATATGGAATTAAACTGTCTCAAATGGGCTCTGGGCTTGCTTAATATGGAACTAAACGTAACCAGCCCTAGTTTAACAATTTGTAATTTAAAGAAAACTATTTCTACGATTATTTATATAACAGAAAAAAATTTCATTTTATTAAAACAATAACTTAAACATTTACTTACCGTTATTTATGCAACAACTTAACGTAACGACAAGCAGCAGTAGCGGTCCAGTTAAATATACCGAAGCACTTTTTAAAAATGTTATTTGTAATCCAAATAATTTTCGAGGTGTTGTTGTCGTTGATAAAACCTGACGAGTTGATTTCAAAATACATTTTCGATGTTTTTGATGATGAGTTGATGAAGAAGTGTTTAGCTCCTCGTTAATCGATGCTGCAGTCAACATGGCGTTTAAATGTATGAATTCTTAAACTGACATATAAAATGAAAAGCAGGCAATAAGGCTATTAACAAGGAATAATGAAAAAATGATCGTTGAAGGAACAGGGTTACAATAATGTAAACCATAAAGGTTGTAGCGTTTTAAGGCCGGCAAACAAAGTTATTTAAATTAATAAAAAAAAAATATATAAAAAAAAAATAAAAATTGTTAATGTTTTAAGGACTTTTGTACAAATTATATTTAATAATTTTATAAATTTTTTTTATAAATCTTTTTCGGTTTTATTTGTTTGTGATTTTTATTTAGTTGTTATTTTTGTTGCTTTTGTTTTTATTTTATTTGAAATATATTTACTTTAATTTATTTATATATTCCTGTTTATATTATTAAAATAATTTTTTTATTATTATTTTTTTTTTCTTTGCTTCAAACAGTGTGCTCTCCTCTCATGCTTTTATTTCCGTTTTTCTCCTTTTTTTTACCGTAATGGTTCTATTTATTTTTTGTTGTTGTAAAGAAGAAAAAAATCCAAAATGGCGTTTTTATATATAATTGTGTAATTCTTATATACACTTATATTTTTTATAATTTAGCTTTAATTTTAATTAACTTTTTATTTACTTTTAATAAAGAAACTTTTTATTTTTTTATTTGAAATCCATTTTTTTTATTCATAAAGATTATTTAAGATTAGTTTAATTTCTATAAATTTATTTTCTCATTATTTTCATTTTCAATTTATTTTTTTTTTTCATTTTTTAAATTTTAACTAAAAAAAATATTTAGTGTTGTAACACAAAGGATTCATATGTAATTTAAAAAAGGTTTAAAACCTTCAAGGTTGCCCGTATTGACATTTGTGTTGTTGTATTGACTTGAATTTGCCAATTTTGCCTTTTGTATAGTTTTTTTTTATTATTGTTGGTTTAACCCACTCTGCGCCAAAACTCCAAAAAAAAATTAAAACGAACAGCAATAATTGCACCGCTTTTAATTTAAAATACACTCGTCACTGTTGGTCGATCTCGGACTGAAGACAAATTTTCAATTTATAATTCCCCCACAGATTTCTTTCAAGTCACAGTTACTACGATGCCATTCGCACGCTCTTATAAAAGCTTTACAAAGTAAACATTCCTCTACATCGTTACCGTTACCACCAACAAAGGCCATTGAAGAGACAGAGAGTATTGAAAAGTTGTAAGAGTTGAGTTTCTTTTATTAATAGCTTTTGTTATAAAAAGCTTGTTTGAAAGCTTAATATTTTAATGATGCTACAAAAGGAAAAGAGTTGTACAATTTTACATTAAAAAAAAAGCTCTTTTAGGGGATTTGCTAAAAATTTGCAAAACAAATAAACAGTTAAAACGAAAAATAAATTTATTATTAAATGTAAAGAAAACTTTATTTACTTCTCTTTAACCGCAAAAACCCAAAAGATGTTTAAATCAAATATCAGCAAAAGCCACCTACCAGGAAACCGCACACAAAAACACCCACATACACAAACACTTGCATTATAACCCTCTACTAAGGTACTTATCATTTGAAAAACAAAAAAAATATTATCAACGAGGGGTATTTCAAAAGTTATTAAAAAAGATTGTTTTTTTTTATTTTATTATTTTCAAGTCAGTTGGGGAGACAATTTTCTCCTCATTCGACTTAAACATTTATTTAAAATGTGAACGCTATTATTGAATACAGCAAGACACATACATTCACAAATAACTGCATTATAGCGCTACGAAGGTACTTGTTAAACAAAAAGTTATTGTCAACGAGAGGCAGAAAATAAAAAGGTATAACTATTGGAAAAACATGACAAAGGACATAACGAGGTATGTTAAATCATGTCAAAAAGTCACACTAAAACAAAAACACAAAATCATTTGACATTGTGTACGTAGACAAAATACTACCATTTCCGATGTCTATACAGGGAAATGATTATGCAATTACAGTTATCTTTATATTTAGCTGATCTCAACATCAAAAAGTCTCCTGGGCCGGATAGGATACCAGCACTGGTCTTGAAACAGTGCTCTTCGATGCTAGCGCATCCGTTAGCAGCCCTTTTCAGCACATTGTACCAAGTCGGGCAATTTCCGAAGTGCTGGAAGGTTACCAATTTACCGCCGCACGGTGGCTCAAATTCAAATTTCATTGGCCAAATCCTATATTTTTTATTGACATAGATTCTTAAAATTTGTATGCTATCAAAAAGGAAACAGATCAAAACTTAGGTAGCCGAAAAATGTTATTAAAATATTTACAGTAGTAGGCGTGGCAGTCTGCCAAAAGCAAAAAATTTAAGTTAATTTAGAAATAAAAAAAAAAAATCTAATATTTGATTTCATATTACTTACGATTTCTTCAAAACTATTATTGATAATGGGCTGCGGTTTTTTTTATTATGTTGGGTGGACTGTTGTTTTTCACAAATGGTATTTGAGCACCCTGTATAATTTATAGTTAGAGTGTTATGTAATAAATTTTAAAGCACCATTTATTCGTAAAATTTGATGTTTAATAGTGTATAACTTTTAAAGGACAAAAAATCGAAACCACCCAGAGAAAGACAAAAGTGTTTTCTTTAAGCCTACATATACTTTTGCACCCGCCCGGACCCGCCCGTAGAACACTTTTTTTATTTTAATGAAAATACTCAAAATTTTTACAAACAAAATTCTATCAAAATTGCTAGTAAATTTACTTTAGAAACCATTCACTGCCATAAATACAAATTGCAGGTAGCAAAACGTAGGGAGAAAGAGAGGAAAGTTACTGGTAAGTACTCTAACGAAATTAGGGAACTTGTTTCCGAAACTCGAATGGTTTTGCGTTTGACTCTATTTTCGCTAAGATCGCACCTATTTGTGGTCAGTTGGCCAATAAATCGCACTACGCATTACAGAGAAAACTCGATTTTTAGCAGAACAGTCCGTATGTGGAATAAACTCCCTCCAAAGGTCTTTTCTGTTACTTTCAATGTAGGAAAATTCAAATTGAATATCCACAAACACTACTCCCTTTTTCCTAATTTCCTATTTCTGCTACAATGCATCGCATGAGTAGGGTTCATCCTCTGACCACTGGTCCGAACGGAAAAAAAGCAATAGGTACAGAATATAAATATTCGATGCTAGAAGAGACAGCATTTTGATTTAACTCATAGTTAAGCAATCAATGTTAGGTGTCATTGGTTAATTAAGTTACTTATGGTGCTTGGAACATAACGTAATGCCTCATATTTCATTCTGATTTAAAGTTTTCAAACAGTGTTCAAATGTATTATGTGGGAGAATTTGTCCTAAATAATTGGAATGTAAGTAGTTGCAAGTAAGAATTATAGAATAACCCACAAGTTAATAAAAATAACCCTGTAAAAATAAATATAACGTAAATATAACGTATATTTTTTTGTTCATGCCAATCGAATTTTCTCTATTTTGTTTTTCTCTTAACGATTGCCTTTGCTGCGAAAAAAATAACATTCTAAAGGATGCCCTAAAATTATTGAAATATTTAGTTTAAAGAGTAGAATTACGTTATTTTTGGTTTATTGATTGACATATGCTTTTCGAAATAAATCTCAAAATAACAGAGTTAAAATTTTTAATTCCAACTTTTTAAACCTTTAAAACGTAATGGGTTATCTAATAAGGACGTAATGGTGATTATTTCTAAATTTGTAGTAACTCGGAGTTTTCCACAGACACGTTAGGTCAAACTTCTTTTAGGAAACCAAGCCCCGTTACCCATAAACTGTTTTGTGTAAACTTTAGCGGATAAATGGGGCATGTATCCGCATCTGCAGAATTAAGATTTGTGGGTATTAATTTCCATTACGATGGTGTAGTATTTTCAACAATCTCTGGAACTCAATGATTTACGAAAGCTTTGAAGCGACGTTCCATAGAATTTAGTTTGAGAATCTGACCAATAATGAAAAGTGGAAATTTTAATATCTTGACATATTAGTACAACCTTGCTTAAACGTACTCCAAGTACGGCGGCTTGCAGTTCTAGACGAGATATGCTTATCAACTTTTTTAGGGGGCGCATCAAGTTTTTGCAATTATAAAGAATACATTAATCTGGTTTTCATGAACAATCCTTAAATAACACAAAGCTGCGTGGGCATCTTGGCTAGCATCAACGAAACCGTGAACTTGAACATTTGATGCTTTGTGTAAATTTGGTGACAAACATCTTTTTATTTTAAAATATTTCACTTCTTTAAATTCCTTCCTTCCATATTTTAAATTTATCATGTAAAACTTCCAGAATGGGATCATCCCAACCAATAAAGTAGAAAATCTGCAATTAAACCAACTGGGTCCAAGACAACCATGGCAGTTTTCAGTATCTCTTTTTTAGTAGGAAGGCGTATACAATTGTAGACATTAGAACTCAGACCTTGAAATTTCGTCTCAAACTCAAAGGTGTCCTTACATTTATTAATAAAACTCCTGTATTGGCAGTGAGAATAATCTTCAAGTGTTTGTTCAAACACCTTTAAATCCAGAAAAGCTAACTACTTGGTTTGCTTCATGGGCTGGTGTTATCGTTGGTCCACGCTATAGAGCCATGATGACTGACTTTTTCGTTTATCAATTGAACAACCAGAATGTGCAGGATATGTAAAGTCGCTTGTGTATGACGATAAGCCTGAAATGACTGGCCGCTTAGAGGGCAACATTCGACGTATTGCTGCCAATATAAGGTCACAAATGATGGAAAAGGGCAGATTAGACTACCATTTTAACCAGCCGTCGCGCTCATATGCCAGAAGTTAGATTGAAATTTTAATGTCACAGGACTGTGCTCAGAATAATGTAAATTTAATGTCACCTCGGAGTTTTATACCTCCATAAAAAAGTACCCTATATCTCTATAAAAAGCGTCACAGTTAATTTAAACCTAATATGAATGAGTCTATTAAATTTTGAATTTTCAAGGCTTTGGCTGAATAAATCCTTTTCTATATCATTTAAATACATGAATATGGTAAATTTAATACGATTTAAATTATCATGAAATGTTTGCCTACAAACATTTACAAAAAAACAAAAAAAAAAAAACAAAATTTATTTACTATACAGAAAGTACAGTAATGTGCAAAATAATAGCAACAATTTCCACATCTAGCAAATTATTTATAAATTTTAAATTAACACAAATTTTGAAAAATTTCTAAAAAAAATTCTTATAATAAGTTTTAAACAAATTTTTTATTTTGTTATGCACAGTACTGTATAAACAATAACAGTAACAGTAAGTCAACATTAAATATATTAACAAAAAAAAAACAATAAACGAGCATGTATCATACAATAACAACAAAAATATGATATAAAACCACAAGGTCCTTCTTATTTCTATTCAATTCCTTTTTCACTCTCATTCATTTTCATTATAAATAGTAAACAGTATTAAGAAACACTCTATTGAAAGGACATATGTATTTTAAGTAAGGAACTGGATGTAAGAGTATTTATGTATGTATGCTTGTGTTTATATATTAAAAAATAAAAAATAAAGTAAATAAATTTGAAGAATGTACATAAATTTAAAGGACACTCATAAATTAAACTATTTTAAACAGGAGTCAATCAAACGGAAAGTCCATTGAGAGAGCGTGTAAAGAAGAGAAAAACTGCAAAAATATACCTGCTTAAAAAAAGTTTTTAAGTTGAGTTCTAATAGTTCGGTTTTTGGAGTTTTCCCTTGGATTTTTTTTTTTTTTGGAACCAGCACTCAGGGGATGACTCCTACACAGGCAATGCATTGTTCCAGAACTAGGAAATTAGCTGACGGGAATGAGGAAAGAGGGAATAGTGTCTGTGGACATTCAGTTTAAATTTTCTCAGATTGAAAGTGACAGGAAAGGTCTTCGAAGGGATCTTATTCCACATACGGACTGTTCTGCTGAAAAACGAATTTTCCCTGTAATGCGTAGTGCGATTCACTGGCCAATCAACCACAAATGGATTCGCTCTCAACGAAAATCGTGTTAAACGCAAAACGTGCGAGTATCGGGAACAAATTCCCTAATTTCATTAGAGCACTTACCATTGTTGTAACGATAGAACAGTGAAATACACCCCACATTGCGTCGATGC
Organism: Trichopoda pennipes; assembly: GCA_030448955.1. Lineage (NCBI taxonomy): Eukaryota > Metazoa > Arthropoda > Insecta > Diptera > Tachinidae > Trichopoda > Trichopoda pennipes. Next base: position 3,079,804 of record JASKUP010000094.1, read on the forward strand.
TCTAGAGAATCAAGAATTACTGTTCGGGCAACTGTCGAGAATCTTCGATATGGAGTTGGAAAGAAAAGAGAAGCCAGCTAAGGTTTTATCCTTTCCGGTATTTAAACTTCTATAGAGAAACCCGAAATGCAAGGGGGGTGACCTGATCTTGAGTTTAACCCAGAGACAGCTAAATTCAGGATCATTTGTACCCAATGATTGCTAGCACTGGTACACAACTTCATTGCGAATATAAATTGCAAGACCCCGATGAAAATTAAATAGTGACAGGAGGTGATACCCAGGTAGCTGAAAACTCTGTGGATCAGCATTTTCAGACACCTGAGTCTCACATAAGGCTAAATATCCGGCCGATGAAGACAAATCTGCTTACTATTCGCTTTCAATCTATTAAAGGATAAGTTTTATCCTTAATCTAGACTACGATACTTAATTTAACTATCTTATTAACTCCAAATTAATCCGCAGGCTCTATTCCTGCTGCTCCTCAACTCCTTAAAGCTTCAGCTTTGCAAACAACAAAACGTTTTTGCCCTTTGATTTCTCCGGAAGGGACTGAGCGAGCAATAATAGTAGCTAAACTTAATTATTAGCTAGCAACGTTCGTGTTTAGAACTAGGGCGGTATCTAATCGCTTTCGAATCTCTAACGCTCGCACTTGATTAATGAAAACATTTTTGACAAACGCTTTCGCTTAAGTTAATCTTACGTCTGTCTAAGAATTTTACCTCTCACATCGTAATACTAATGCCCCCAAACTGCTCTGATATGACGGTGGTCTTACCACTGGATGAAATACTATGCGGCCACCATTAATACCAAAGTGTATAACACACCTCAGGTGGCAATTTTAGAAGCACAGTGAGCAGGGCTGTGTCCCCATTCCTTGCTTAAGAGCCGATGCGTATTTAAAACTCTTAGCATAGCGATATTATGCAATGCAGCAGCATATCGGATAGGAAAATAATAAACCTTTCCTCGGTTTTTTGGGTTTGAATCACATCCACCATGGTACTCCCCAAAGGGCCTGACCAATAGCAAGTACAAAGCCGAAGCCCTTAGGGGGTACTGGTTCCCGTGATACCAGTTCGGTAAATCACTAGTCGGATCTCGAGTATGCAGCTCTGACAGTGCGTGATAAGATTTACCTTGCTGTGTAAGCCATAACCAGATGATGGATCATACCACTGTGGATGAAATGTAGCGTCGTCCTCGCCCTAGAAGGTCTTCAGATATATGTATCCTCCAGTCACTCCTAGTTTTTACTTCAAAAGCCCAGAGCAGGCCGCAGCCTTCACTTCTTGCTGAAGAGTTGAAGACTATCCAACTCCTGGTCTAGAACCCATGAAGCTTAATATAATTTAAGAACACGACGACATTCATGCTCATTGTTCCTGGACCATTCATGGCGTTCATTGTGAATTGTCCGACCCACATAACTCAAACGAGAGCCTTGAAATCACAACCACAACGATACTCCCGAAGGACCAACCTCAATAATCAGTCAGAGAACAGCTAAAAGGCTAAAAAGACAAATAGCCAAACTCTGGAGCTTTACTGATTCCCTTGGAAATACAGTGTATTCTCCAGTTGGATCCTGCTAGCCTTGAAGGGGACTGGGCTCCCTTTTACCTCCCACAGACACGTGTAATGACGGTGAGATTCCGTTAAAACATATCAATGTGCCCCCAGGGGGGAGAGTTTCAGGTGCCTGCTATCCTAAGCGACCGGTACCGCCTTTTTTACTTAAAAGCATTTGTCAAGAAGGGAAAGGAATCCACCTTGACTACGTATCCCAGGTGGAATTCATAAGGAACAGAACGTGATGGGATTTATATCAGCATCGAGCCATGTGACCATAATTTGATGGTAAGTTTACCACTTGGTGTAGGAAAAAGCTTCCACCCACGCCCTGAGACGCATACACACTAGGGGCATATACGCCATAGTTGCAATCTCCACTACTTGCTTAAAAGTTGGAGACTATTATTTTCGTTAACATCTCTTCGGAACTTTCTTCAAAGCCCAATTTAAGCCACAGTCACACATTGCTCCGAGAGGCCTCACTAACAACCAGAATAGGGTCCTGCGGTACCAATGTGTGTTTATAAGTCACTGGTCGGACTTCGAAAGTGTTATGTCTCTTCCACTATCGGGCTTCTGCTAGCCCAGGCGACTGGTATCATCTTTTACCCTTGAAGCTACATGTCAAGATGGGGAAGAGATCCATCAATAGTGCGTGTCCCCTGGGGGGAACTCATACGGAACAGTACAAACTACAATTATAGTTGTACTACCCGTATAAAGCACAAGTTCAACCACGAACGTTTTAAATGTAACAGCTGTAGTTACTGCGGCTGCTAGCAGCAGATTTGCCCTCTTATAGTTCCTTGTTAAAGGATTTAAAACGTACTCATTCGAATTAAGGGGCCTCTAATATGAGTTATGTATTGTTATTTTTAATAACTATCTCCCCAAGCTGCTGCCTTTCTTAGATGTGATAGCAGTTCAATTCAGGCTTCGTCTTCGGATTCGAATCCTGATTCCCGTTACCCACACAATTTCACAATTCTTTTTTCGGCATTTGGCAAATTCAACCATGGCAAGGTATACAATGAGAAGCCCATTAAGATTGCTGCAGCCTTTTACGAAAATAAGTGTGCAAATCAAAATGCATTTCGTGCACTTCGTGAAATTTTTGCTCGGCATAATCGAAAAAATGTGTTTCAATTCGGGAAAAATGTGCACAAATTACAGCAAACCGGGTCTGTAGGAAATATGAAAACACCTGTATATGCTCGCCCAGTTCGTTCTGCGGCAAACATTGCGGTTGTTCGCGATAGTATGTTAGAAGAGCCGTCAATCTTGACTTTTCGGCGCATCTAACAATAGAATATCTCACTGATGCGAATTTTGAATAAAGACATGAATCTGCACGCCAGACAAAAAAACACCTTAAGCCAAAAGAATTCGTATAACGATTAAATTGGTAGTATAGATGATGAAGAATTTCTTATTTTTGGCAACACTTTTACGTGCAACTCTTAGTATTTAGTCACGAAGTCATGTGCTATACTGTGTTATTTATGTTGTAGAGAATAATAAAGACTTGAGAAATTTAATAATATTTGTTTTGGAGTATTTTCACTTTATCCAACATTAATAAAAGTCTTAACACCTTAACTATATTAGGTTCTTTAACGGTTATTTTAAAGCATCAATTATATTAAACTATTAAGCATTCGTCTCCTTTTATTAATGGAAATTATTTAAATAATTTTTTTGTTGTCTTTTTTTCAATTAGAAATATTAATACGAATAACCGAATAATTTTTCGATTAATCGAATAAATTTAATAAATTACATTAGTTGTTTGCTTGGTTAATCGAAAAAATTCTATGTAATTATTAAAATAACCGAATAATTATTCGAGTAATCGATTAATTATTCGAATAGCCGAATAATTTTTCAAATAATCGAATAATTTTTTTAGAATTTATAAATTGATTGCTAGATAAATCTAGGAAAGTTTGTATAAGGAATTATTATTATTTTAAATAAAATGTCATAAACTAAATACAGGGTGTCCTTTGTTTATAATTTTTGTTTAAATGAAAAAGAATGGATGTTATACTGATAAATGTTTTGCATAAGGTCGGCAATTATGTAATTGAATTGAATATCAAATAAATGTCCGTTTCTGTTAGCGTTACAAATGCGAGCCCTTTTGAGCACATTCTTCATTATGTATTTACATCACGAATATTTTGCTTGAGTTGCTCAAACGTTTCTGGTTTGTTTGCATAAACCTTGGTTTTCATATATACCCACAAAAAAAAGTCCGGAGCAGTTAAATCAGGCGAACGGGGAGGCCAATCAACATCACCATTTCCATTGTAATTCTGCTTATATGCGATGTGGCACCGTCTTGTTGATACCACATGTTAATTAAGAACAAAGCATGCAGTTGTGGCATTAAAAAGTTGCCGTTACGCCGTTATCATTTTCAAAGAAGTAAAGTCCAATGGTTCCTGCTGACCAAATGGATGCAAATGTGACTGTTGAGGATCTCCCATTCCCCAGAACCGACTATTCTGTTCAATCATATATCCATTCAAATGAGAATATGCCTCGTCACTCATTATGGTTTTTTCATTAAAATCGGGGTTGTCATGGGCAAGCTGTAAATGGTCTTGTAAAAGAAGCTTTTGTGCCAACTGAATTTTGTGCAAAATTTTGGCCAAAGTTGTTCTTTGAAGACCCAGCTCCTGAGCACGGCATCGAATTGAGGTTAATAGATTGTTTTCGACATTTTCTTGAGCAGCAGTAATGCTTTAAGACGATCGTGCAGTACATTGCGCTCCATGCTTGGGTCTATCACCTACAGACCCTTTTTCTTCGAAATCATTAAGTACACGATAAATAGAGCGTTTTGTTGGCACATTGTTGATTCCAAAAATTTCACGTAACTTTTTCATCGTCACAGTAATCGATGTTAGATTTTAAAAAAATGTTTTAAGGATTAAAACACGCTATTTTATCGAATATTTTTCTGTAATAAATTTTGACACGTGTTTTCTCCACAACTGCCAAATATGATGTGTCAAGACTAATGTTTACCAAAATGGCGGCAAAACAAGGTAGTTTACGTTCTTGGCGAACATACTGTATTTCGTTAATGGTTAGCGTCGTGCTTCACTTCCAAAACTATAAAATAATTTTTTTTTTGGAATGTAAAAGTCGTGCGACTTAAACGTGCGTGAGACGGTTTTTGGTTTTTTTTTATTTTGTAATTTTTAAATATCACCGTTGTTAAATTAATGACGTTTAGGTCGTCTTTGACTATTTTCTTAATTTACTACCTTCATTAAATTTAAATAAATAAATAAAATAAATATATGTATGTGTGTATGTAAATGTGTACATAAAAAATTTACAGTTAAAAAAGAAAACCCTTTCTATGCCTGAGCCTGCAAAAACACTGAAATCAAAAGCTTTCAAATCACACACAAATATGCAGGGTGTGCATAAGCGGCAAATGCGTACTAATTACAATACAGCGGAAGCCTTGCAATAACGTAATATCGTAAATAAATTTCACAACAAAGCGCATGACGTGACTTGATACGAACAAATACCAATAGACGTTTAACATTTTAGGAAGTACATATACATATGTATAAGCCTGAAGAAGAAGAAGAAGCAGAATGCCATATAGTAAATAAATAGAAATCTCTTTTTGTATATAAAAGAAAATTTTTGAGCATTTGAGAGAGCCATTTAGCTGTTGTATATGAAGGGGCGGACATTAAAACTTTGAGTATAAAAGTGTTGTTACAACTTTTTAAATTTACATGTTTCGCAGCCATTGACGAATAAAGACATGTCTGCACATGCTATTAAACCGTTGCAAAGAAACAATAAAAAATATGGAACAGCATCATTGTTTAGGGAGTTTTTATATAAATATTGTTTTAAATTAATGTGCAGTAAAGGATTAAATAAAAATATTATAAAATAATTAAGAAAACAAAATGAAAAATTAAATCAAACAGCTCTCAATATCGATACAGTTGCTTCGTTTTAATAAAAACATTTTAAAAATAAACAGTTAAAAAAGAAATATTTACACTGTGTCACTTGATTAAGTGAATATTTATTTATTTAATTTAATTGTCTACGGAAGTTAACATCCTTGCAGACATTTTAATTTAAGTACAACATAAAAATAATTTTAAATTAAACATACACATATACACACATTCACACATACATACACTAATAAAAAATGATAAAAAAATGCAAACAATTAGTTGTTTAGGTAAACTAATGTGTTATTTCTAATTGAGCTTAACGACAAGTTAAAATCAATGAACTTGTAATATTTATTAAAATCTGCACAAATTCTCCTAAAAGGGTCCGCGATAGCATAATTGGCTCGATAGAATTCCACTGCTAAAGGGTTTAAATGTCGTGTAAGGCGTTGTGCTACATTTTAAGAAGTTCTTTTAATAAGTAAATGAATAGAAACATCGCTATTAATCACGCCAAACATGAACGAAATACTAAGAACTACTCAGCGACTCCTTAGAGTTGGTAGCTTAATAAGAGAAAGTCTGGCTGAATAAGCGGGTAAGCCTAATGGATTAAAGTTCAAAGCACGGAGGCAAAAAACTAGGAACTGTTTTTTGAACAGATTCGAGAACATCTGTTTTTTATACCTAGGGTCCCAAATTATAAATCCATACTCCAGAATAGGCCTGACAAACGATATACAGCTACGATCATTATAATAGCATCAGTTGCAATATTCTCATTCGAAAAATGTAAAAATTTTCACCTATTTAATAACATTATTTTTTTTTTGAGTGTAAAAATTATTTACATTTTTTATGCTATCTCAGAGTGTGTGTGCATTTGTTGTCAAATTTTGTAACTGTTAATCAGTTATACGTGATAAGATTTACATCTGTACCTAGCTGTGTAAGCCATAACCAGATGGTGGATCATATCACTGTGGATTAAATGTAGCGTCATCCTCGCGCTAGAAAGCCTTCAGATACGTATATCCTCCGATCACTCCTAGTTGCAACTTCAAGAGCGCGGAGCAGGCCAACGCCCCCACTCCTTGCTGAAGAGTTGGAGACTATTCAACTCCCGGTCCAGAACGCATGAAGCTTAGTATAATTTAAGAACATGACGGCATTCATGCTCACTGGACCTGGACCACCACTATACTCCCGCTATATCTACTCCCACTATACTAAATAATCACTCAGAAAACATCCAAAAGGCTAAAAAGAGAAATAGCTGAAATCTGAAGCTTTACTGATTCCCTTGAAAATATAGTGGGATTGTCCAGTTGGCTTTTGCTAGCCAATTAGGGAACTGGGCTCCCTTTTACCCCCGAAGACACATGTAATGACGGTGGAATTTCGTCAAAGCATACCAATATGCCCCCGCGGGACTGTTAATCAGTTATAAAAGATCTTTTGCTAACACTTAGCCCCAGTTGGCTTATAAAACTTGAATAATTTTGGGTCGCGGAAAGCATTATTCCCTAGAAAAACGTGAACTAATAAAAAAAAAATTGAAACCGAGGGTAAATCGTATTCCCAAAAAAATTGCTGGGCCGTTCCAATAAAATGATAATACCTGTAGTCCTCGAAAAGTGCCGCTCCTATTCCTCTAAGCATGTTGCTAAATAAATATCTTTCGCTAAACTACATCTAAATTGGCCAAAGGAACAGTGGAGAAATGTTCTATGGACTGACGCATCCAAAATTGTTTTTTTTTTGGTGCAAAAGGTTCCAGACGTTTTGTCTGTAAGCCACCTAACAGCAAATACAAGCCACTATTCACAGCAAAAATTATCAAATATGGAGGTCATAGTATTATTGTATGGGGTTGCTTTTCGTATTATGATATCATGTGATAAGATTTACATCTGCACCGGCAGTGAGCGATAATCAGATGATGGTCGAACCACGTGGATGGAATATAGTGCCATCCTCGCCCTAGAAGGCCTTCAGATACGTATATCCGCCGGTCACTCCTAGTTGCAATTTCGAAAGCCCGAAGTAGGCCGCAGCCTTCACTCCTTGCTAAAGAGTTGGAGACTATCCAACTCCTGGTCCAGAACGCATTAAGCTTAATATAATTAAGAACACGACGGCATTCATACGCACTAGACCTGGACCATTCATTGAGTTCATTGTGAATGATCCGACCCACAAACTCAAACGAGGGCCTCGAAACACACATCCACCACGATACTCCCAATAATCAGCCAGAAATCAGCTAAAAGCCTAAAGAGACAAATAGCGGAACTCTGCGGGCCACTGATTTCCGTGGAAATATAGTGGATTGTCCAGATGACTCCTACTACCCTGAAAGGGGCCTGCGTTCCCTTTTACCCCGCAAGACACCAGTCTAGGTGGAAGTAGTAGGATCCATAAAGACAATCATGGGGGGATTGTATTATGATATGCATTATATGATTTACGTCGGTACCTAGCGTGTGTTTGCCATAACTCTACGGTGATCAAATCACTAGGGTGATATGATGCGTGCGCCATGCCCTAGAAAGCCGAAGACTAATTTCTCGCAACAGGTTATTCCTAGTTGCAATTTCGGTGGTTTCAAAACAGGGTCGCCAACCACCAGTTCTTGCTGAAGAGTTGTAGACTATCCAACTCCTGATCCAGAACACACGACAAGCATGTTCACAGGATCCGGATCATTCACTCATTGTTCTCAGTAAAGGTGAGATGAGGCTGGGCCCTTAATTAAAATTCATGAGGGCCGCGAAACCACAATCACCACGATACTTCCAAAGGGCCTACCTCAATAATCAGACTGAGAAGATCTAAAAAGCTAAAGAACCAATTAGTAGAATTCTAGGGCTGACTGATTCCCGTGGAAATAACGTGGAGCCTGCCAGCCTTCAGGGGACTGGGCTCCCGTTGTTCCCCAGTTGACACATGTAATGATTGTGGTTTTCCGTCAAAACATATCTATGTGCCCGCGGGGGGAGGTATGGGTCCTATATATTGGATCAAAACCGTTTTGGATTCATTGATTTATGAGAAAATCCTCGATGAAATTATGCTGCCGCATGCTTCCTACGAAATGCCGCTGCTGTGGGTCTTCCAGCAAGACAATGACTCCAAACACTACAGCAAAATGGCAAAAAATGGTTCAACGATAAGCCTGCACGGTCCCCAGATTTGAACGCTATCGAAAATCTGTGGCCGGACATAAAGAAGAGTGTATCTACAATAAAACCAACGAACTCTAGGAGGCTGAGCAGAAAATTTGGAATTCCTTCAAAGTTGAAAGATGCCAGCAGTGGATTATATGGGATGGCGTTGTGCCGCGGTAATAGCAAACAAAGGACACGCGACAAAGTATTCAAACCATGCAATATATCTGAGATATTTTAAGAAAGACCAATAATTTTTGCTAAAAATGAACTGAACTGCTATTATTTTGACTTTATAATACAGTAGAAATAAGTTCTTGTGATAATAAACCATTAAAATCAAAGAATTTATTATTTTGTTTTGAGTTGAATTGAGTCAGTATAAATTTGTGCGTGGTGCTATTATATTGACCGCAGCTGTTTGCTAACGTATGGATCATTCCAATCTTTAGCCCAACGTTTTACAAATCCAAAGATATCTCTAGCTTCGTTGGCTGTGAAATTGATATGTGCATTAAAATTGAGTTTGCAGTCAAGTAGCAATCCAAGATCTAATATTTTATGAACTTCTTCCAAATGATGGTCATCGATAAAGCACATATTTATATTTACATTTCCTTAGATTTAGCTCCATAAGATTTATTTTACACCAGTTGTGAAGCCAGTTAAGGTCACCTTGGAGGAGCGTTGGTCAGTTACTTTTTTTTTAAAGAGAAGTAGCACTTCAAGCAACAATGCCCATTTAGTCAAATACCGTGCTACATTCTTTAGGAAAGGGATAGAGAAGAGAAAATAGAAGGATAGTTGCGGAAATTAACTGTCGTATAAGACAGCGCAGCGACCAGTGTCTATGCCTTCATCACTGAGCAGCCCCACCGACAGTCAATTTTAATTTTGTAGTGAAAAACAGCCAAGGTCTTCGTTTGGAATCGAACCTACAACCCCCGGACCGACAAACTAGTACACTACCTACTAGCCTACAGGAGCACCTTGAAGCTAACTAAGGACAACGTTTACGTCATCGGCATACATATCGCAAAATATTCGATGAATGAATGACATCAGGTAAGTCATTAATAAATAACACAAAAAGAGGCGGCGCAAGGTGGCTTTCCTGTGGTACCCCTGGGAGAATTTCTATGTATTTAAAGCAGAAGTTATTAAAACGGATTTGTTTTCTATTTCCTTCAAAATTTCTCTTCAAAATGCTTCGAACTCGTGTAAACAGTAAAACTTCTTCAAAATTTATTGAACAAAACTTTTGAAGAATTTATTGATGCCGTGTAAATAAGCATCAAAATCGCATCTGGCAATATTGATAACTATAAATAATTTGACAGCATGTTCATTCTTTTGGTTCAATATTTTTATTTCCATTATGTTTGTTGTGGCAAGCGGCAATTACGTGATAAGATTTACATCTGCGCCTGACAGTGAGCCTTAATCAGATGGTGGTCATACCACTGGAAATGAAAAGCAAACGTCATTCACGCTCTAGGAAGCCGAAGACTAATTCTAGCAACAGGTCTTTCCTAGTTACAAATTTAGTGATTCCAGAGCAGGGCTGCAAACCACCACTTCTTGCTGAAGAGCTGGAGACTTTCCAACTCCTTTCCAGAACACATGTCTAGCATGCTCACTGGATCTAGGAACATTCCACAAGGTAGGTGTTATTAAAGGTGAAATGAACCTGGCCACCATATAAAACTGACTGTTATGGGGCCGCGAAACCACAACCACCACGAAATTCTCAAAGGGCCAATCTCATTAATCAGTCAGAGAAACAGCTAAATGCCTAAAGAGACAAATAGCGGAAACTCTGCGGGCTACTGATTCCCGTGGAAATAACGTGGAGTTCCTAGTTGACCCCTGCTGCCTTCAGGGGACTGGACTCCCGTTTTCCCCCAGTTGCACAGGTCTAGATAGTCAAGTATTCTATAAAGACCAATAAATGTGCCACCGGGGGGGAAGCAAACGGCAATGTAATTATTATAATTAAAGAATAAAATTATAATTAGTAAATTTGACAACATTTGGTGGGGAAAATTCGATTATTTTTCTAACAACGCGAAATCGGGCTGATATTAATTCAAACACGTTTTCCGAAACATGCCTAAATCTGGAGAAGCTGTAATTGAAAATTCTTTCCTTCGCGTTGTGATTCCGAAAACTATATGGTTTCATAATATTGGAATTTAAGGGAAACGCATTATCTGCAACAATCACATCTACAACAACTGTGTGATTAGATTTACATCCGCGCCTGGCCATGAAGCCTTAATCAGATGGTGGATCAAACCACTGCATAATTTGGAACGTCATGCTCGTCCTAAGAAGCCGAAGCTATAATTCTATGCAACAGAACTTTCTAGTTGCAACTTCGATGATTCCAGAGCAGGGCTGCAAATTATCACTCTTTGCTTAAGAGTTGGAGACTTTCCAACTCCTGTCCAGAACACATGTCTAGCATGCTCCCTGGATCTGGGAACATTTCACCAGGTAGGTGTTATTAAAGGTGAAATGAACCCGGCCACCATAGAACCATAGACTGATATGTGGCCGCGAAACCACAACCACCACGATACTCCCATATAGGGGCCAACCTCAATAATCAGTCAGAGAACAGTTAAATGTCTAAAGAGACAAATAACGAACTCTGCGGCTTACTGATTCCCGTGGAAATAAAGTGGAGTTTCCAGTTGTATCCCTGCTGACTTCAGAGGACTGGGCTCCCTTTATTCCCCCAGTTGCACAGATCTAGATAGCTATTACGTATTATAAAGACCATATATGTGCCCCCGGGGGGTTCACATCTACAACAATCTACAGGCCAGTGATTTCGGTTGCGACAAATTCAGCGTATTATTATATAATCCATTTGATAGCGAACATCTGCTGAATACTCCACCATTGGACTCTTTACCCTTTGCACCAACGTCGATGTAAACAAAATTGTAGTTCGCGTCCACAAGCGCCATCAAAACAATGCTGTTTTTCTTTTTATAATTGAAATATGCGCTTCTGCAAGGTGCTAGTGCTATAATATCGATGTGTTTTCCATCTAATGCCCCGATTGAATTGGGAAAATTCCATGTATTATTTATACTTTGGGAAATACTCTCCCATTCCTCCTCAGGCAGACTTCAGGCACAATATTGCATATCGATGATCTTGATCTTTAAGACAAGAACATACGACTTGCGTAACTGTCCCCAGTTGCTAAAAATCTCAAAGTAATCGCTAGCCGTTCTCCGGGGCGTATGGATTGCTGCATATTAATATTGGCCTTTACTTTGGATGGGGTGGAAGACGAGATTAAGCAAATAATCAAAATTGTCTGGTGACATTCGCACAAAGTTTATATATAGGTCAGGATCATTCCATTGCCAAACATACCATTACCTCCAAAAAAAAAGATCGAATCCAATGTTCCTTCTGTTTCCTTCTTTTTTCTTGCATTATTATCAGCTACTTCTTCCTCCAATATTAAAAATGTTGATGCTGTGAATGATTGTGTCGTCGTCCATATTTATTTATTGTTTTTTTTTCTTATAATAATAAATTATTTTACAAAAGAAGCAAAACAACTGATCAATATAAAAAATTTACCAATAGTGTAAATTAGCTTCAACAAATTTTGATCAATATTTTTATAAAAAGATTTTCAAATATATTGAGAGAATATTTTGATCAAATAGAGCATCAAAATAAATTTTTAAAATTTTGATAAGATTTAAAAATGCCTTCAATCCTGTAAATTTAGCTTAAGAATACATCCATTTGATAGTTTTTTTTTTGTATTTGTTTTGCTAGCGGCCTATGGTTTACTGTTATGGCAACAATTTTTTTGTTTTTGTAAATTCAAGAATCATGCGATGTTCCTTAATATTTGTATGGCAACTACTGTTTCGTACAGTTATAAAATGATGTGTGTAGTCTCGTGGTACTACTTTTAAAATTTGATTTGGCAGCACTTTAGTTGAAAGTTAACTTGCCGTTGACAAAAAGCTTATCCAGTGGGTTTTGTGTTTGCTTTGCTCTTTTTGTTATTTCTTTTCTTGAGTTGTTTTGTGTTTGTTTGTTTTTATCCACTGAATGTGAATTTATTCAGTTGAATCAAACTTTTTAACAGTGGGTGGTGTGCGGTGTTGTTTAGGTTCTTTTTTTTTCATGAAATAAAACTTAAATAAGTATTTTTAAAATTTACATTTTAAAAAAGGATTTTGTGAATTATTAGCTAAAGCAAATTATTAGAGAATTTTAATGTTTGTCTACACAAAGAAGTATTAGCAAAGACCTTAAAGCAAAGGAAATACATAAATATCAACCAAAGACACTGAGCAATTTAAAAGAAAACAACAAAGTGTGTGAATTTCTTAAGATAAAATTAAAATAGACAAGAATTTATGTTGGCATTTTATTTCAGTTTTTTAATTAAATTTTAAAATTTGTAACTTTAATTATTTCATTAATTACCAAGGAAATTTTTGGTACAATTTCTATGCAGCAAGTGTAACGCGGTAAAAGTGGTTGGTACCTTTTTTTTCTTTTTGTTCAGTTGTTTAACTTGTTGACATGTTGGCTGTTATAAAAACTTTTTGTTTATTTTAAGATGTAAAAACATTTGTGCGCTTTTTTATTTCCAAATTTAAAATAATGTCTTGTATTTTTATTTTTTTTTTGTTTTTTTTTTTACATTAATTGAATGGTTTGGATACGTTAATGCGGTTGCAGAAAAGTGTAATAAAAACCCACTGTGTACCAAACAAGTGTTTTTTTTTTGTTGTTGCACCTATTGTTTATTTAGCATTCTTTATATACAATGGTGTACTATTATTTAATTGTATACATAAACCACTATTTAAATGGGTCTAGGTTTTAATTTTATACAAAAGTGACCGCAAATGTCTTGTAGCATCGTAAACCATTCAGTAAACCAAACGTTAACCACAAAGAACCAGTTAGTCAGGTTTGTCCCACACTTTACACAACCCAAACCAAACAACCACATCAAGCAAAACGTTTTTATTCATTAAATATTTCATATTTTTCTTTGGCTGTTGTTGTTGGTGTTGTGGTATTGTTTAGTCATAAAGTTAATAACATTTGTATTAAATATTATTATTTATTTTACCTAAATACATAATTTTTTATTACAACTCAAATTTACAAACACACTTGGATTTAGTTATGCTAAATTGAAAATTTCTTTTAAAAAACTTTGAACCTTCTCTGTCCAATGAAGAGCGAATTTATCATTCCATCTCATTTTGGATAATATTACACACACCTACTGGAAATTATTTTAAAATTTATAAAACAAAAACAAAATGTTATACCAACAATCTAACATCTTGCATAGAATACGTAATTAATTGAAGAAACTTTTTTCCCTATTAATTGTATGAATGCAACGTATGTTGCATTTGTTGCATATACGCACGCATTGCTAATTTAAATATGCGAATACCAGACGATACGATACTCACTCTTCAATACTCTTCAAAATTTTCTTTTTTTAAGCAATAATGCTTTATTGCTTTTTTTAATAACACTGTGCTACAGCAAAAATAAAATTTCATTAAATTTGTGCATTGATGTTATAAATAATTGGTGGGCAAATTTACGCTTACAAAGTAAATTATCAAATAAGTGAATAACAAGAATTGTGCTGTCAGCTTTTGACATTTTTTACACAAAAAATTGGGAAATTGTAAGTGTGGAACGGTTCACTTTTGAGCAATAAAATTTACTAATATGGGATAAATTTAACTATTTCAATTCGTACTATTTGAGCAAGGTTTCCTCGTAATTAGGCTCCTTTTGAAGCTGCTGTGCGAAACTTAATCGTCAAATTCCAGATTCACAGTATTGTTGCTGACAATACACCAAAACAATACACATCTAGTAGCCGTAAAAATTCACGCTAGCTGCTGCACCGCAAAGTGTTGAGAATAAGCCTAGACGTTCGCAGCAATTAGACATCGCCAGAGGCACTTTGCGCTTCATTTTACTTAAAGGAAACGATTCAATCTAGTCGAATAAGGTGTAATCCAATAGAGTTTAATCAAATAAGGCTTAATCGAATAATGTATAATCGAATAAGTTAATTCGAATGGTAACTCCAACAAGAACTTCAATTTTTTTACTATTTTTGTTTCAATATTATTTATACCTCAGTTAATCGAATAAATTTTAATCGAATCAGGTTAATTCGAATAAAAATAAATAAAGTAAAATTGTAATCAAATAAGATTTAATCGAATAAAGTGTAATCGAATAAAATTTAACCGAATAAAACTTAAGTTTAAGATTTAATCGAATAAGGTTTAATCAAAAAATGTTCAATCAAATAATATTTAATCGAATAAAGTGTAATCGAATAAAATTTAACCGAATAAAGTTTAAGTTTTGAGATTTAATCGAACAAGGTTTAATCGAGTAATTTTTATTTGAATAAGCTAATTCGATTGGTAACTTCAGCAAGACTTCAACTTTTTACTATTTTTATTTCAATATTATGTATACCTAAATTAATCGAATAAAGTTAAATCGAATCAGTTTTAATCGAATCAGGTTAATTCGAATAAAGTTTAATCGAATAAAGTTTAGTCAAATAAGATTTAATCGAATAAGATTTAACCGAATAAGATTTAATCGAATAAAGTGTAGTCGAATAAAATTTAACCGAAAAAAGTTTAAGTTTAAGATTTCATCGAATAAGGTTTAATCGAAAAAGGTTTAATCAAATAAGATTTAATCGAATAAAGTGTAATTGAATAAAATTCAACCGAATAAAGTTTAGGTTTAAGATTTAATCGAACAAGGTTTAATCGAATAAGGTTGAATTGAATAAGGTTTAATTCAATAAGGAAAGGTTTAATCGAGTAATGTTTACTTGAATAAGCTAATTCGATTAGTAACTTCAGCAAGAACTTCAACTTTTTACTATTTTTATTTCAATATTATATATACCTCAATTAATCGAATAAAGTTAAATCGAATCAGATTTAATCGAATCAGGTTAGTTCGAATAAATTTTAATCGAATACGATTTAATCGAATAAAATATAATCGAATAAAGTCCAAGTTTAAGATTTCATCAAACAAGGTTTAATCGAATAAGGTTTAATTCAATAAGGAAAGGTTTAATCGAATCATGTTTATTTGAATAAGCTAATTCGATTATGAACCTCAGCAAGAACTTCAACTTTTTACTATTTTTATTTCAATATTATTCATACCTCAATTAATCGAATAAAGTTAAATCGAATAAGATTTAATCGAATCAGGTTAATTGGAATAGAGTTTAATCGAATAAAGTTTAATCAAATAAGATTTAATCGAATAAAATATAATCGATTAAAATTTACCCGAATAAGATTTAATCGAATTAAATGTGTAATCGAATAAAATTTAACCGAAAAAAGTTTAAGATTCAATCGAATGAGGTTTAATCGAAAAAGGTTCAATCAAATAAGATTTAATCGAATAAAGTGTAATTGAATAAAATTTAACCGAATAAAGTTTAAGACTTAATCGAACAAGTTTTAATCGAATAAGGTTTAATCGAATAATGTTTATTTGAATAAGTTAATTCGATTAACAACTTCACAACCGAATAAAGTTTAAGATTTAATCGAATAAGATTTAACCGAATAAGATTTAATCGAATAAAGTGTAATCGAATAAAATTTAACCGAATAAAGTTAAGGATTTAATCGAATAAGGTTTAATCGAAAAAGGTTCAATCAAATAAGATTTAATCGAATAAAGTGTAATCGAATAAAATTTAACCGAAAAAAGTTTAAGTTTAAGATTTAATCGAAAAGGTTAATTCTAATAAAGTTTAAAGTAATAAGGTTTAATCTCATTTTCAATCAGGCGGCTATGTAAACAAAAAAAATTGTCAATGAGACCCATAACACATAATCAACAAACCGTCCCAGAAAAACCATTAAATCCAAAGAAAATGCCCTTATAGGTTTGTGGGCAGGCTCGTGGGTTTTCGCCGTTACTGCGAATTCTCTGCACTACTAAACCATGATAGCAGCCCGCAAACAACTGACTGGCTGAAAGATGAAGCCTTGTTGTAAAATGTGCTTCAAAATTTTGTAAAAAGTACTAGATAGATATTTCTTCGACATCCTATTCTACTTCCATATTTCTTCTTTATATTGGTATCACTAGAACTGAAGTTGTCAATAGCAAGAAAATAAGTTGTATAAAATAGCTCTAATTATTATTAATATTATATTTATCATAACCGAAGTTTGTCGAAATATCGGAAGGTATATAAAACAAAAATGTTTTTGTTTTTTGTTAATTACTATAAATCTTTTGTTGCACAGTGTAATTTCAGCGATATTTATACACGTTTTTTAATACATAATTAACTGACACACCTCTTTAATTTTCTTTAAGAACAAAATATGAATTTAAAAGAGAAAAGAGAATAGTAAAGAGCAAGAAATATTAAGCCGTAAATTTTTAATCGTTAATTAATTAAGTTTTTTATAAAATTAATTTACAAATCCCCAAAATTTTGTAATAATTAACTAAAGAATTTGACATATTTTTAATTCTTTACTTTTTACATGTTTTTACTTTGAAACTTAAATTGCTTTAATTGTGAAGCGCGATAAGAAAATTATGAATTTAATTATTTTTAAATGTGTGTGTGTGCGTGAGCCTATACGTCATTGTTAAGAAAAATTTGATTTCGTACAATTTCTTTTTTAAAAATGATATCATTTTTGTTTATATACAATTATTTGCGTTACGTAGGTACTTTTTTTAGATTTTGTTAAAAATTCTTTTGTTTATTAAATTATATGCAAAAATTGAGAGCAATTTAATTAACGGCATTTCAAATTTAAATAAAAGTTTAAGTTTCTTTATTTATTTTCGAAAATAAAATTAATTCTTTGTATCATCCATTTCATTGTGTGCACACCAACTTGAAAACTTAATGAAAACTTTGTTGTTGTATGTTAATGTTTAATATACGTCTTTTTAATTTTAATATGAGTCACGTACTTTTGTTTATTGTTTAACATTTTCTTTTTATTATTATTAATATTTTAATTGTTAATTCTTTGTCCGTTTTTTATTTTTTTTTTTATTTTCTGTTAGTCAAGTGCAAATAGTTTTCTGTGTTTTAAACTTTAGAAAAGTTTTAAGAATTTTTTAAACAATTAGGTTTCATACTGATGGGTAATACGGTGTATTTGACATTTTTAAAGTCAGAAAGTAAATTGGCTCAAAACACACAATTTTTTACATCCGCATTTATACTGATACCGATGTAAAGTAGAAATGTGGGAACTGATAATAGAACTTATTTTCAGGCAAATGTCTACCTTTAGCACGTCGGCAGACGTCCGCCCTTTTTACAAAATTTTGAAGCACACTTTGCACTAAAGCTTCGCTTATCTTGTCAATGCAGTGCCGATATTAATTTTTTAGAGCGCCAGTTGCGTGTGGGTTGTTCACGTAAGTCCGGGCTTTCAAATGGCCTCAGCAGCGCTAAATCACCTGCAAAAAATTACGCGACCGCGATATTTATCATGCGCCTTCTTGCCAAAATCCAATGTAACTGAGGCCAGAATTAGCGAATTGTGGCCACGAAAAATTGATTTTCATGGTTTGTTAGTGCAGAGAATTCATTTAATTTTCGTAAAAAATAAGAGCTGTGATGCCGCCTTTTGATGTAATAGTTTTCTGAGGAGTGCTTTGGAGTCCCACTTGTGACAATTTTGTTTGATTACATATCCGCCTAATTAAAAGTTATTTGATTACACTTCATTCGATTAAAGCTTATACGATAAATTAAGGATTAAAAAAAATGTATTTGAAACAAAAAATTCAGTTGAAAATAGTAACACGGTTGAAGTTCTTGTTGAAATTACTATATGAATTATTCGATTCGACTTTCGATTAAACTTTATGCAATTGAAACTTATGCGATTAAATCTGCTTTTGGTTAAACCTTATTCGATTTAATCTTGTTCCATTAAACCTTATTACTCGATTAAACGTATTCGATTAAAACTTATTCGATTAATTTTATTCGATTAAAACTTTTTCGATTAAACCCTATTCGATTAAATCTTATACGATTAAAACCTGTTTGATTAAATCTTATTTGATTAAACCTTATTCCGATTAAACCTGATTCCATGAAACCATATTCGATTAAGCATTAAACGCTTAAAACCTATTCACTTAAAACTTATACGATTAAAACCTATTTGATTAAATCTTATTCGATTAAACCTTATTCCGATTAAACCTCATTCCATGAAACCATTCTTAATTAAACATTATACGCTTAAAACCTATTCGATTAAAACTTATTCGATTAAATCTTATTCGATTAAATCTTATTCGGTTAAATCTTATTCGATGAAACCTTAGTCGATTAAACTTATTCGATTATACCTTACTCAATTAAACTTTATTCGACTAAACCCTAACCGGCTAAGCTTTATTCGATTAAACCGTATTGTTGAAATTACTATATGAATTATTCGATTCGACTTTCGATTAAACTTTATGCAATTGAAACTTATGCGATTAAATCTGCTTTTGGTTAAACCTTATTCGATTTAATCTTGCTCCATTAAACCTTATTACTCGATTAAACGTATTCGATTAAAACTTATTCGATTAATTTTATTCGATTAAAACTTTTTCGATTCAACCCTATTCGATTAAATCTTATACGATTAAAACCTGTTTGATTAAATCTTATTTGATTAAACCTTATTCCGATTAAACCTGATTCCATGAAACCATATTCGATTAAGCATTAAACGCTTAAAACCTATTCACTTAAAACTTATTCGATTAAAACCTATTTGATTAAATCTTATTCGATTAAACCTTATTCCGATTAAACCTCATTCCATGAAACCATTCTTAATTAAACATTATACGCTTAAAACCTATTCGATTAAAACTTATTCGATTAAATCTTATTCGATTAAATCTTATTCGGTTAAATCTTATTCGATGAAACCTTAGTCGATTAAACTTATTCGATTATACCTTACTCAATTAAACTTTATTCGACTAAACCCTAACCGGCTACACTTTATTCGATTAAACCGTATTTGAATAAACCTTGTTTGATTAAGCCTTATTGGTTTAAAACTGATTGTTGAAAAATGCATTGCTTTCGTACAGTTATTTAAACAGCCAATTCACAAACATTCGCCGCAAGCAATGATCCAGTAGATCGGCTTTAATTTCTGAACGACTTGAACTTTATAATCGTGAAGATGCAAAATATTGCCCAAAGCGACTCTAATGATGCCCAGTGGTTACGAACATCAACGAATTTATGTTGCAGGCTCATTCTCAACATTTTGCTGTACAGCGGCTATGTGTGCATCACTACCGTCACTACGATATTGTGTTCTGAGAAGGAGCCTGATTGCGTGGAAAAGCTGGTCGAATTGTAAGAAGTGATTTTTTGCTCAAGAGTGGAACTTTCCCAACTATTTACTAAATAAATGTCAGATGATTGCTGCTCAATTCTTGACTTTTAATCAAATTTGCAACAATTGGGCATCATTAGAAGCACCTTAACTCTTAGTGAAACTAAAATTTTAAAATGAAACTTTTAAAAATTCCATGTATGGAGAACTGTAGAAGGACACCTTGGTAACAAATCCCATTTATTTTGATTTCGTCAGCTTTCGTTTTTTCCATGAAAAATGGAATTGTTTTTCCATTAACAGTTTTATGTTATCATTTGAACAGAGCTCTGTTAAATCGAATGGTTTATGTTAAAGCTAAAAATTTTTAAATTTATCTTTACCCACATCTAGAATATAAGATGTTAGAGAAAAATCAAGTCCTCTCCGAGTATTTTTTTATTTATTGTTTTTGTATTATTCAAATGTCATCTTATGAGGGTTTAAGAGATAACAAATCAAGATTATTTCAATGAAAAATCCACTGTTTGCGCAGTTGCAGCGGTTAAAAATTTCTCATTAATTTTTCTTACATAAATGTTTCTTATTTTAAAGAAACAAAAAACAACCAAAACACTATAAATTTACAAAGTAACAGGGATTTAAATATTTTTAAATTATTTTATAAAAAAACACCTGAAAAAATTACAACATGTCAGCGGATTGTAACAGAGTCGCACCACACCAAAAGTAATAAATTTGATTTTTATCTTTTAAAGCAATTGACACAATGGAACAACGTAGAGGGCGCATACCGGTGGCGAAATTTCGCACTCAAGAAGGCAAAACACGCAGTCGTAGTAGGGTACGTGAACCGGACTATAATGAACAAGATCCAGAAACCGATTTATTTACTTTGCTAGAGGATAATATAGCGCTTAAGGAAGAAAATAAAGCGCTTAAATTGCAATTGGAAGATCGTAAGTTTATTTTGTATTTTAAAACAAATTTTTATATATTTTTTTAAAATATTTTTTAGACAAAAAAATACAAAATGAATTACTAGACGATAATACAAAACTTTCCGATGAATTGGACAAACTTAAAAAACAGCACCTGGAGATTGATGTGGAAATCAAGACGCTGACAACAAAATTTAATAAAGTTCAAAATGAACGCAATGCCTTAG
This sequence comes from Trichopoda pennipes, assembly GCA_030448955.1. Classification (NCBI taxonomy): domain Eukaryota; kingdom Metazoa; phylum Arthropoda; class Insecta; order Diptera; family Tachinidae; genus Trichopoda; species Trichopoda pennipes. The sequence continues at coordinate 3,101,120 of JASKUP010000094.1, forward strand.
ATAAATTGCACAAAATGAAAGCAGAAAATATAATTCAGTAAATATTTATTTCAAATGATTTTTTTTATTAATTTCTATTTCTGTTATAACAATTTTACCATCGATTTTAGTTTACAGCAAGAATTGCAACTGCTACAAGAACGTCAACAGAACTTTTCGAACAATGTCATTTGTTCTTACAGTTTAAAGTCGAAAATAGTAAAAATGTTACCTTTACTGAGTGGTAACAATGATATGGAAAGTTTTGTTGATGTTGATACCACAATGGCGACACCTTTGACCAGTGATTTGGTGGAGAAAATAGTTGATGAATTTTTAGTACTGAAAAATTCTATGAATTCAGTTGAATTACAGTTATATGAAGCTAACGAAAAAATAGCTGAACTAATCGAAAACGTAAGTAAGCAGAAAATAATTGAAACTGAATATTTATTAAATAAATTATATAATAATTGTGGCAATATCTAAATTGACTCATTGAGCTTGTGCCCTTGAAAAAATTCTTCATATTTCAAAAGTCATATTTCAAACATCACGTCTGTGTTTTGCTTTACTGCAAAATCCAACGTAAATTTGATAAAGGAAATATAAATTCTTGGTCATTCTCCAAGGCTTTTGACCCGTTTGACCATAACACACTCTATATGAAACTGCGGCACTGTCGTGCACTTCTCCTTAATTTCCACACAACTACTATCTTCAAATTTTTGTATTCATTGGCAGTTTTTGTCGTCGAATAATCTTCAATTTAGTATACTAATGTGTACCAAAGTATACTAAACTATATCACATATACGATAGTATACTTAAGTATACTAAAGTATACTAAAATATACTTAAGTATGCTAAAATAAAAAAGTTTACTAAAGTATACCAGGGTGTACCACAGTAAAGTATACTTAGCTATACTTTAGCATACTATGTACACTAAGGTCTACTAAAATATACTAAGGTATTCCAACGAATACTAAGTATACCAAACTACATGTACTAAAGTTTACTAAATCGTACCGAAGTATGCTATATAATAGGGTATACTAAGGTATACTAAAGCTTACTAAAGTATACTAACGTATACTAAAGTTTTGTAAAGTATACTCGAGTATACTAAGGTATACTAAATTATATTAAAGTATACTAAGGTATACTAAAGATACTATGTATACCAAAGTACATATACTAAAATTTACTAAATCACACTGAAGTATGTTAATGTATACTAGGGTATACTAAGGTATCTAAGGTATACTAAAGCATACTAAAGTATGTTAAAGTATACTAACGTATATTAAAGTTTACTACAGTATACTAAGGTATACTAAAATTTACTAAAATATACTAAAGTGTACTAAAGTATACAAAGTATGCTAAAGTTTACTAATGTATACTAAAGTATTTTGAGGAGTACTAAAGTATATTAAGGTGTACTAAAGTATGTTTGTAGGTGTAATAAAGTGTGGTAACTTAAATATACTAAAGTGTACGAAGCTGCTCGAAATATACTAAAGTGTACATAGGAATAACTCAATGATTAATCCTTGGCACACTCCTTTTTGTTATTTATGCAAATGATTAACACAAACAGATTTTGCACTGCAGGTTATGCAGACGATATATAGCTATGTTTAAGCAATCTAATCATCTCCGTTGTCGAAAATTTATTGCTCGGCAACTGTAAATGATCTTTCCTTAAGCCGTCATAAGCCGAAGTATATTATAATATTCCCAAGAAAACTGGGATAAAAATATCTTGGAATAATATTCAACAATAGTTTTACTTACGCAAACCAGTTAACTCACTTGTGAGTCAGACTTACACAAACAGAAGATATCTTCAGACGTTACATCACTATAGATCTTTCAATATAAAGCAACTTCTTGCAAAAACTTATGTTGCTCCTTGGTTAACTTTTTGCAAAATGTGAGTCGTATTAGCAAAAAAAGCTAATTATTGTATGCAACCAACTTTGAGGTTAGAAAGTAAATTGTCTATCAAATAATTAAATGTCAAGAATTGAGCTGTTATCCTTTGACATTTATTTAGTAAAAAGTTGGAAAATAGTTTAATATTTTTTAAACTAATAAATAAATTATTTTTGAAACCACAGGGTCGTTATGTAAGAATTAAATAAATTTCATTTGTATTTTCAATATTTCGCAACAACATTGGATGGCATTTTTAGGAAATATAAACATTTTTTTAAATGATCAATAAAAATTATAAAAAAATGTTTATACATTTTTTATTCCTTTTCCTGAAGAAGCCATCAAATGGTGTGGCGAATTATTAATAATAAAATTTATTTCATTTTTATATAAAGACTTTTTGTTTAAAAAATTTATTTAATTAATATTAAATAAAATTTTATTATTATTTTAACTCGACCTCTTTTTTATTTATATTAAATAAATATGTTTTCATCTTTTAAACGGTCTTTTTTAATTAAATTTAAAAAAAAATTATATATAGTTACATTTAATTAATCTTTTAATCGGTAAAAAATTAAAACATATTTATTTAATATAAAATAAAATTTTAATTTTGATTATTTATTATTCATATCTCCATTAAGCAACATCATTTCGAAGAAGAAAATGAAACATTGCGTACGGAAAACACAAATCTCACAAAAGTAGCAAAACTTTTAACTGAAAATATGAAAGAAAGCGTAGAGACAAGCAAAAAGTAAGTTTAGACTTTTAATTTATTTATTCAAATCGTTTTCTATTAAATTAATTAAAATTTTTTTATATATTTTTTCTTAGAATGGAATCAGCTTTAATTAAATTGAAACAACGCAACGATGAACTGACAGCTAAAACACGCGATCTAACCGACGGTCGAACCTCACCAACTGCAGCATCTACACCCACCTCTGCCACCACCACCACGACTAAAACGAATGGTGATGATTGTGAGAAAACAAAAGATGAAAGTGAAACACAAAACCGTGATCATAACGAACGTATTGTTGAAATGGTGAGTTAAAAATTGTTGTATTTTGCTTTCTTCATCATCGAATGTTTATTTATTCATTCAAAGATTTCCATTTTATAGTCACTGCACAATGGTTAATTTGGTTTTAGAAATTTTAAATAGTCAATATTAAAAACTTATTGTGAAATAAATGTTACGCATTTTGGGCGTTCTGCAGAAAAGTATCAGATTTCACAATATCTCTCGCAATTCTCGACAAGCCTGATGAAGATTTTGAAAAAATATTTTATTTACAAAAGTTCATTCTGTTGAAAATAACGTTGCTATTCAAAGAATATACATGAGGATTAGTGCTAAAGAATTCGAAAATCGAAATTAAAAATGTTCTAAAATTTAAAAAATTAACTTTTAATTGTAAATTATAAGAAATACTCTACTGCTATCGATTAAATTTTTTGTCTTCTAAAATACTTGCTCTGCCACTAAACTATACATGAGTGTTTTAGACCGCTTTTTTATAGAAATAAAATCAGATGCTGTGAAATAGTTTTTACAAGGCATTTCCACCATTTTTCAAAAAATATTTCCCAATAATTTTGTAATTAATATGCGCAGATGAAACTGAACTTTCGGCGTACAAAAATTAGCCGGAAAAAGCGGAATCTAATCATAGTATCTAAGGAGGTGACAGGAAAATATCAATTAGGTCTTAATTTAGCGACTCACATCTCCAATATATTTGAAATTTTCCCACGATTAGTAGACTGTTGAAATGTTTTTCGTAATTGACTCGATAATACAAAAGTGATTGCTTCTAGAATAGTAATATTATTTATAATATGCCATTCAATGAAGAAGATTAAAAAAACTATACGATTTAGTAAGAATATACTTGTTAGTTTGCTATTGCTGCTTTCTGAAAAGTTGGTCACAGCACCGTCATTTATTGCTTGTTAAGATGTAGATCTCTTTTGGTCTTAATTATTCTTTGTTATAAAATATCTCCTTTAAAAAAAATTCAAGATTTATCATCATAAATAACCCTTGCAAATCTCGTTAAAAAAAGCGTAGAAGTGAATTAACCACCCCTATTTTGAATGTCAACGTCGACGTAAAGTCACTTCAATGGCACAATAATAGCAATGTGGTAATCAATCTTGACAACAACCGATTACTACTGTGAGGTGTTTAGTATTTTTAAAGGCGCTTTGAAGACGACATCAAATTGATGTGGTTCTGTTTTTTCAACACATTCTTGGGTAAAGAGTCGACACAATAAAACAGAGATGGATTTTTTGACATAATTGACATAAATTTTACCTTATTCGAAAGGTAATCTGCTGGGATTATGATCGTATACCGGTTAACTGTGTGATTCGATTTACACCCGCGCCTGGCCATGAAGCCTTAATTAGATGGTGGATCTAACCCCTGCATAATTTGGAACTTCATGCTCGTCCCAGGAAGCCGAAGCTATAATTCTATGCAACAGAACTTTCTAGTTGCAACTTCAATGATTCCAGAGCAGGGCTGCAAATCATCACTTCTTGCTTAAGAGTTATAGACTTTCCAACTCCTGTCCAAAACACATGTCTAGCATGCTCACTGGACTGGATCATTCACTTAGCGTGTCATTAACAGTGAAATGATCCTGGCCACCATAATAACCATTATACTGTTATGGGGTCGCGAAACCACAACCACCATGATACTCCCATATAGGGGCCAACCTCAATAATCAGCCAGAGAACTATTAAATGTCTAAAGAGACAAATAATGAACTCTGCGGGTCACTGATTCCCGTGGAAATAACGTGGAGTTTCCAGTTGTACCCCTGCTGGCTTCAGGGGACTGGGCTCCCTTTTTCCCTAGTCGAAGTTCTATAAAGACCATATATATGTGCCCCCGGGGGGGCGTATACCGGTTATTAATGTCGATTTTTTTGCTTGAAAAATGTATTTGTTTTAATAACAAAATGAGTTAATACATTAACCAAAATATTGTTCATCGTTAGCCACCACTTTTTTCTATCTTTCTGGTAGCACATGAACTCCGCGCCCAAAGAACTGCTCCGGGCTAGAGGTAAAACTAAAAATAAATCAATCCAATTCAGCCTGCTCTAAAGTAATTCAGTGAAACTTCATAATGGAGTTCGGCATCGACTGAAAGTAATGATTTCCTAATAGTTTTTTTAGTATTGCAATACATGACCAAGTGTTGTCGTAATAGAATTAAAGCCTCGAGTCTGGTCAAATATTCTGTTCATTTTTCGTTGACTGCTCTCTTCAAACGATTTAATTATCTTCGCCACAGATCCCCTGTGATCGTCTATCCCGATTTCAACAGCTAATAGTACAAAACACCCTTTTGATCGCACTAAATGTAGAGCATTACGTTGTTGTTATTGATATTTGTCTTCGGGGTTGATTTAGCTGGCTGGCCGGGCCTTCCTTGTTTTGTTTTTTTTTTTAAGAGAAGTAGCACTGCAGGCAACAATGCCTATTTTTGTCAAGTACCGCGCTACATTTTTCAGGAAAGGGATAGAGAAAAGATGAGACAGGCGGTGAAAGAAGAAGGATAGTTACGGAAATGAACTGTCGTATAAGTTAGCACAGCGATCAGTAACCATGCCTTCATCACTGAGCAGCTTCACCGACAGTCAATTTTTATATTTGTATTACCTTGTTGCGCCTGGTGTTATCTTAATGTATTCATTTTTCAATGCAAAACTGACTTCTTTTTGAAATGTTCATGCAATATCTTTAGGCTTTAATTCCTATTGAACCCAATTTTCCTACCATTGAACGAATCTCAATGCTTTTAAACGTAGGCAGATTGCTTGTTGTATGGCTCCCAATGATAATGCACGTTCTTCTTGCGTTTAGCAACAATCATTGTTGAGTAATGCTTCCAATTTCTCATCTTCGTACTTTTTCGTTTGATCAAACCTCTTTTTGCCTGTGTCGATTTAACTATTTTTGAATCACGTAAACTATCGTTCGCAAGTTTTTTGAGTTGGTGCATGTTGGCCGTAAATTTCCATTAACAATCGATAACTATCAGCAGTCGATTTCTTAACGCAAAACATCTTTTTTAAGTACGAAATTCGTCATTATTATAGCGATGTGTGTTCACACTTTCGTGTCTATCGAATACTGAATTATGATGAAAGATTTTTACTCTGTTATTGACACAAACCATATGCTATAGTTATGCCATATATTGTCGAAAATAATATTATTAACTTGTATCCCAATAACATTATCGGTTTTAATTTTAGAGCGTAAAAACTCATAACACGTGAATCATAAGGCATTTTCTTCTATTTTATAAAACGTAAAATGAAATATTAAAAAGTCGCACACGGTTATGTTATGTTTTTCTTAAGCAAAAGAAATAATTTCTTATCAAAAATTCTTTAAAAAATTGGGTGTATTTATAATAATGCCACGCAGTGTTTTAATTATTAAACTGTAGATGCTTGAGAAAAATTGAAAATATTATTTATTAAAAAAAAGAACAAAAACATATTCGAATTAAATCTTATCACAATTTCAGAACTTGTATTTTTTTACTAAATAAATCATTGTGCAGCCAAAATTTACACATTTTCAAATCGAAACATTTTTTTGTTTTTACATCCACACATGCATTAGTAACTGTAACTATAATAAACTTCGACTACTTTATACACTCATATAAAGGGTGTTTTTATAGAGGTATAGAACTTTAAAATGTATTAAAACAAAGATGAATTTTTTAAATTGACATGAAATTTATTTTATTCGAACAATAATCTTTTGGCATTATAATTTAAATATGTCTGCTGGTATATGGCCGCCGCAGTGCTGGCTCGGACATATTGTCTTTATTAGATTAGCGTCAGTAACTTGTCAGTGTTACCATAACCTAACGGTGGTCTTAACACTAGGTGAAATATCACAAGGTTTATAATAGACTTCAGGAGGCAAAGCCACAAGCACAACAAGCATGGCCGTGACCTCACTCTTTGCTTGAGAGCTACTATCTCCCATCGCCCCAGCAACGCGACATACTGTTGCAATGCAGCAGCACATCGGATAGATAAAAGCCACGCTTTTCCGGTGTTTGGGTTTAAGCCACAGCCACACCATTACTTCCCGAAGGGCCTCACGTACCAGTTGGTAACTCACTGATAGCGCCTCGAGTGTCCAATTTTTATAGTTTCAGGCACCTGTTAGCCTAGGCAACTGGTGCCGTTTTTTACTCCTTGAAGCAAATGTCAAGAATGCGAAGGCTCGGACAGATGTGACACAGATTAATGTCAGCACCTGGCCGTTTGGCCCTAATCTGAGGATGCTCCGACCACTGGGTGATTAGAATGCGCCCTACGGCGTATCCACAGCTAAATGCATACACGGTTCAGTAGCAATTTTAAATTGCACAGCAGCAGGACCGTGTCCCCATCTCTTGCTCGAGAGTTAGATACTATCCAACTTCTTGTCCTGCTACATGCGTAACATCGGACATTGGCTGTTACCATGCATAACATTACTTCACCAATAATCAGAACAGGGGCGTGGTCCTGCGGGCAATTGGTTCCCCTAGTTTAGTGTGTTTAAGTTAACTGGTCGGACCTCGAAAGGCCATTTTTTTTCCTCTTCCAGCTTTGGCCTCCTGCGAGCCCAGGTGACTGGTGCCGAGAGCACCAGAGAGGAGCTTCTGGCTCGTACGTAGTCTAAATTAGAAGTTCAATTTGCGATTGCTTTTTCCAACATATGTGGACGTATATCGACATTAATCCCTTAAAGCTTATCTTCCTAGACTAGCGACTTCACGCGTCCCCACAGAAAATAATCTAACAGCGTTAAATCGCACGATCTTGGCGGCCAATTCACGGGTCTTAAAAGAGAAACTATGCGGTTACCAAACGTTGCGTCGTCTTGTTGAAACCACAGTTTTTGCACATCATGTTGTTCAATTGATAAACGAAAAAGTCAGTAATCATGACTGTATAGCGGTCACAATTAACTTTAACGTTCTGACGCACATTGGACCAATGATTTCACCAGCCCATAAAGCACACCAAACGGTCAGTTAATTTGAATGTAACGGTAGCTTTACGTACACTTGAGGTTAATCGTCCCTTTAAACATGACAATTTTGTTTATTGACGCTTCCATTCAAACATAAGTAAGCTACATCGCTAAGCAAAATTCGGTAAAAAAATTTGGATCGAATATTTTCGAGCAGAACCAAAATAAATTTGCACAATTTGGAAGCGTTGTTTAGGCATCAGTCTATTCATATTTAAATACAATAATAAACTAAACATAAATCACTTCATAGCTGACAAAATGGCAGGCGGTTAAAAAAGTGTTGTTGGCTTAAAGTTCTCTACCTCTATAAAGAAAACACCCTATACATTATTCTTATTATTATTACGAATATAAACATTTCTTTTATAAGCATTAAATAAATTATACTCGCTTTGTATATACAAACGAATATTAGGGCTTGAAACGTGTATCGGGTTTCTTTAAAAACATAAATATATTCAAAAGTAACCCAACACCCGAGAACGCTGAAGAATAAACCGCAAACCCACCACCATTACCGTCAACACATTCAACGACCACAACAACTCTATTAAAAGCAAAACATTAGAAAATACTTGTGCACGACAATTTCTGCCACTTTGCAATTCTCTGCCTTCCCAAGTTGGCAACCAAAAACAATTGACGCTCTTTTGTTTTCTAAGAAAAATCCTTAAACACAAAATATGAAATCATGAAATAGTGAAGGTCGGTCATTTTACAACACGAAAATTAAAAAAATTTTAAATGAAGCATTAATTTTGTTTCTTTATTTATTAATTTACTTAATATTTAATATTCTTTTTGTTATTGTTTTACTAACTCATGTGTACATAAATAACGCATACTTATACTTGTATAACGTTGGTTGCATCATGTAACGGATGGGCAAATTTGAGATTAAGAACTAAATTAGCTCAAAATACCCAATTATTTTCGACAACTTTAGTTCTATTGATTGATATATAAAGTAGAAATATGGGAATTAATAACAGAATGTCAGGAAAACGTTCAGATCAAGCACACCGGCAGACGTCCGCTTTTTCCATAAAATGTTGAAGCATGTTTTGCAACAAAGCTCATTTATGTCGTCATTGCAGTGCCGAATTTCATGTTTAGGAACCTAAGTTGTTTGTGGGTTGCTCACGTAAAATCGGTCTTTCAAATGGTCTCAGAGAAAATAATCCGGCGGCGATAAATCACAAAAACGAGGCGGCCAATTTACATCGCTAAATCGAGAAATTATGCGACTGGGAACTTCTAATGCAAGAACTTAACCATCTTATTGAAATTGAGATTAAACCTTATTCGGTTAAACCTTATTCGATTAAATCTTATTCGATTAAACCTTATTCGATTAACTATTATTCGTTTTAATCTTATTCGATTAAACTTTATTTGATTTAATCTGATTCGATTAAATCTTATTCGATTAAACTTTATTCGATTAAAGCTTACTCGAATAATTAAGTTATAAATAAATTTGAAATAAAAAGTGAATTATTGTATTAACTTATTAAACTTTGTTTATTTACTTACTATGGAGTTACTAATCGATTAAAGCTTATTCGCTTAATTAAAAATATTTTTTTTCGAAACAAAAAATTCAATTAATAGTGTAAAAACGTTGAAATTCTTGTTGGAGTTACTAAACGATTTAACTTACTCGTTTAAACCTTATATGAAGCCTTATTCAAAAAAACTTAAACCGTACCCGATTTAAGCTTATTATCAGTCAGCTTTTTAAACAGCAAGTTCACAAATCTTCGACGTTAACAATGGTTGGGTCGTTCGGCTTTAATTCTTAAACGAGTTGTACTTTATAAGCGAGAAGATGAAGATCTTTATGCAAAATTTTGCGCAATTAGGCCTCTGGTGATTCCTGATTGCTGCGGACGTTGAAGAATTGATATTCGAAACTCATTCTCAAGACATTGCTGTACAGCGGCTATGTTTGTATGTTTACGTTCACTACGAACATATTGTTTTGGTCTATTGTTAGCAACAATATCGTGAGCGTCGAATTTAGCGATTAAATTACCCACAGCTGTTTCAGCAGGAGATTGATTTCAAGGAAGAACTGCTCGAAATCGATAAAGTGATACAGTTAAAATTCCTTGCTCAGGAATACATCGTTCCATTTTTAAAATTTCCCAACTTTTCACTTTCAACATTTCACAGATGATTTACTTTCTAACCTCAAATTTGGCCATCCAATAGAAAGGCCCTATCTTGCATAATTTTTGCAATTAAGTTTTTTAATGATATCAATACCTTTTACACCCGAAGTAAGTAATAGTAATAAAAATTAAGAATTTTACAACATTTTAAATTAAAAATATGTATTACATTGTGTTATCCGTTAAAGTTAAAATTTTGTAAGCTATGGCCCTTTCTACACGCGACCAACGATAAATTGGTTTATTTGGTTTAATTACATTTATTGATTTAATTTTAAAAGTGTTTTAATTCCTTTAAAATATAAGAAACAAAAAAGTCTACTAATTTTTGTTTACCTAACCACCCCCTCTTTTGTTCTATATTTACAACTTTACAACTTATTGTAGCAAACCCTTATGGAGGCGGCTATAGAAAAAAATACTAACGATGAACTAAAAAGATTTCAATTAAAATTAACCATAATGGAAGAAGAGCTACGTCAGGCTTTAGCTCGAGCCGTAAAGGCTGAACAGGAATTAGAAAAATACAAAAAACAGGAAATAACAAAGACAGAGCCCTCCTTAAAAATAACAACGCCGTCGCCGCCACCACCACCACCACCACCATTGCCCGCTAATTTGCTTTATAAAGCTCCTAATGTTTCTAATGCTTCCTTCGCTGCAATAACTACTTCTACCACCAAAACAACCATGACGTCATTACAAGACTCTAGTTTTAAAGACCGAATAGCTCAGCATAGTTTACATAAATTAAATAATATTGGCAGTGGTCACAAACTTATTGAGACTGTTAAGCAACAAGTACACACCGAAGCAACAACAGGTAGGTTAACCGTTATTTTTCTACACGCACCACAGAGACCAAAAAACCATATACATATCTACGTACACTTCTCCTCATACTTATGCAAGCACACACATGCACGAACACCTATACTGCACAGACAGTTAATCTTTTAAAAACATTCAAACTCAGAGAGCATTTAATTACTCATACAACTGAAAATACGTAAATAACTGTTTACAACAAAAGCAACTACATACACATATCTTTAATGTATACAAAAATAGTTGAGCACAAGTGCTAAAGTTTGATACAAAGAGACCTAAAGTAACAACATTATATATAACGTTAGGGCAGTTATTTGTAACAGACTTTTTAAAACAGCTAACGAAATGAGCACTATTTATAAAAACAAAAAACTCTTGAAATTCATAAGAAAAAATTAACAAAGGAAAAATTTAATAAAAATGTTGCGTTAGGAGCTTTAAAAATTAGTGTTAATGTTAAATTTTGTGCGTTTTATGTTTAACTTAATTTTTATTATGAATGCTGTTGTCAATACTCTCACACAGACACACACATATGTACATATAAGTATATACATATATGCAAATAAACAACAGCCATAACAGTAACCATGAGTTTCAAAGAAACCTTTTTCGTGCAACAAAGACAAATAATAAATTTCAATATTACCGTTAGCTACAATTTCCCACTAACAAAATACACAATTGACAGAAAGTCTTTATTAAAATTTATAGGTTTTGTACATTTCAAACAAGCCACCACACGAGTATTCTCATTCAGAAAAATATTTGCTCCTCTTAAAAACAAAAATAAATGTTTTTCCTTTAAAATAATCATAAATATTGAGTTTTTTTTATACATAAAAATTTGATATGATTTACTCAACTTTTAGTTGCGGTGGCAAACTGTATGACACTCTTTTGTTGCTGTAATTTGATTGTAGTGATAGTTTTAACCCAATTCAATTAATTTTATTCAATATAAATAGTTTTTGCTTACTACCTACATACATACACATGTATAACTTAAATCAAAAGAAAAACTAAAAAACAAAAAAACAGAAAAAGTAACCCAAAAATAATAATAACTGTAACATACATTTAGCATCTATCCCTATCTCTTTTTATCTCACTGCTACTCACAAAGACTCCATAAGTTAATTTTAAAACAATTCATAAGCCACTGCTATCATGTTATAAGGTTTATCGTAAGTGTATTTTTACTGTTGTAAATATGCATTGAACAATTTTTTAAAAATATATTAAAAATAAAATTTCTTTTCATATATTTTCAAAATATTCGGTAACCCCCATTATGAATGTCAAAGTCGTTGTCAATATCATATTAAGAGGACATCGATAGCACCTCAATGGTAAATCGGTATTTACTTAAAGTATTGTATTGATGTCACAGTTGAATAAATAATTAAATAATATGTGTGCAAATTTAGGGTTAGGAAGGAAATTGGCTTAAAACACACTCTTTTTCTTTGTCAACTTCTTTTTCTTTCTTTCGGACCAGCACTCAGGACATGACCCCTATACATGCAATGCATTATGCCACAACTAGGAAATTAGGTTATGTAGAGAAGTAAAGAGGGATTAGTATTTGTGGACATTCAGTATGAACTTTCCTACATTGAAAGTGACAGGATAAACTTCTAGACGAACTGTAAGGACTGTTCTGCTAAAAAAAAACAAATTTTCCCTGTAATGCGTAGTGCGATTCACTCGCCAGTCAACCACAAATGGATGTGCTCTCAAAGCGAAAATGTTCAATTAGCGGAAACAATTTTCCTAATTACATTAGAGCACTTACCATTGTGGTAACGATAAAACAGTGAAATACATCCCACATTGCGTAGATGCTCTAGAGAATCAATAGAGTTGGATACCCTACCGTCCCCAATAAGGCTCTTGGCCCTCTCCTTTACGTGGTCGAGCAACTCCAAAATAGACTTTAGGGCGCCGGCCCATACATTGGAGTTGTATTCCATTTTTGAAAAATAGTAAAAACTTTGAATTTCTTGTTGGAGTTACTAATCGAATTAACTTTTTCGATTAAACCTTATATTTAATCTTATTCGATTAAAACTTATTTAAATATTATTTGATTGAACTTTATATGATTAAACTTTATTCGATTAATTGTGGTCTAAATCAAATTTCATTCTTAATAAAAAATTCAATTAAAAGACCAAAAACTTTGAAGTTCTTGTTGGAGTTACTAATCGAATTAACTTATTCGATTAAACCTTATTCAATTGAAACTTCTTCGATTTAATCTTATATGATTAAACCTTATTCGATTAAATTTTATTAGATTAAACTTTATTCGATTAATTGTGGTCTAAATCAAATTTCATTCTAAATAAAAAACTCAATTAAAAGACCAAAAGCTTTGAAGTTCTTGTTGGAGTTACTAATCGAATTAACTTATTCGATAAAACCTTATATTAAATCTTATTCGATTAAAACTTATATTAAATCTTATTCGATTAAAACTTATTTAAATCTTATTTGATTGAACTTTATTCGATTAATTGTGGTCTAAATCAAATTTCATTCTAAATAAAAGTTCAATTAAAGGACCAAAAACTTTGAAATTCTTGTTAGAGTTACTAATCGAATTAACTTTTTCGATTAAACCTTATTCAATTAAAACTTGTTCGATTTAATCTTATATGATTAAATCTTATTCGATTAAACCTTATTCGACTAAACCGTATTCTATTAAAACTTGTTGTTCACAAAAGTTTGTCGCAAACAATGGCTGAGTCGATCGCCTTAATTTTTCAATTCTTGTACGTGTTGAACATTTATAATTGAGTGATTATTTGAAGAAGATACTTCGGGCTTACTTATTTATCAAATGTGTCAGTTAGCAACATAAGAATTTAAATTTTTATGTTTAATTTCCATTTCATTAAAAAAAAAAAATATTTATAAAATAATTGTTATTTGATAAAGTGAGGACGAAAATGAAAAAATTAGTTTTACCAAATTAAAAAAGAATAATCTTCTGAATTGCTAAAAACCACATCAAATTAATTGTGTTTTTTGAAAGTAATTTATGAGCAGATTCTTATTTAAAAGTCTCCATTCCACAAGACAATGGGAGCTTGTGCACTGAACAAATGAAAACAAAATTCGTGCTTTTAAATTAAGTTAAAGCAATAGATTTTGTGATAAAAATCATATTTTTTAGATTCACATGCTATGTAAGTACACAATGTATGTATGTATATAAGTGTCAGTTTCTTTTAGAGGTTCTTGTTTATTTGATTTTCTAATTTCCTTTTTTCCTTTCTTTTTTATTTTTTTTTTTTTTGTGATGAAACAATAAAATCTGTTGTTTATGACTGACAACTAATTTGATTCGATAAACGTTGAAAAGGCCTTGAATTTATTTAATATTTGAAGGAATACTTGTTTAGTTTTGATTATAATTTTCAGAGGAAAAATTAATTCAAAGACAGACAAACACTTAAAAATATATAACAAGGAACTACAGGGTGTCCGGCGGGAAGGTATGCTTCTTTGTTTGTTTATAATTTTTGATTAAATGAAAGAGAATGGATTCTTATATTGATAAATGTTTTATTTAATGTCGACAATTATGTATGGAATTCAATATCAGATAAATGTCCGTCTCCGTAGGCCTCACAAATGCGAGCCTTTTTAAGCATATTTTTCATTACATTCTCACACATTTCAAATTTTGTTTGAGTTGCTCAAGCGTTTCTGGTTTGTTTGCATTAACCTTGCTTTTTAAATATTGCCGCAAAAAGAAGCTCGGAGCAGTTAATTCAGGCGACTTCGGAGGCCAATTAACATCACCATTTCTTGAAATAACTTGTTGTGGAAAGACGTGCCGCTGTAATTCCATCGTAATCTTGATTGTATGCGATGTGGCACTGTCTTGTTGATACCACATGTTAATCAAGCCCAAAACATGCAGTTATGGGGTTAAAAGTTTTCACGATATTTCTCCCCATTCACAGTTACCGGTTTTCATTTTAAAAGAAGTAAGGTCCAATTAATCCTTGTGACCAAACCGTGCACTAGACTGTCACTTTTAATGAATGCAAATGTGACTGTTGAAGAATTTGAGGGTTTCCCATTCCTCTGAACCGGCTTTTCTGTTTATTCACACATCCATTCAAATGAAAATGTGCCTCGTCATTCATTATGATTTTTTCGTGAAAATCGGAGTTGTCATGAGCGAGTTGTAACATCCCATTCGCATATGTAAGGCGGCGTAAATGGTCTAACGTCAACTGAATCTTATATGGAAACAAATTGTGCAAAATTGTGGCCAAAGTTGTTCTTTGAAGACCAAGCTCCGGAGAGCGTCGTGGATTGTTTTGAACACTTTCTTAAGCAGCAGTAATGCTTTCAGCCTTTTTCATTAAAATCATTCACTGCACGATAAATAAAGAGGTTTGTTGGCACGTTATTTCTCCCAAGAATTTCACGTAATTTTCTCCTCGTTACAGCAATCGATAATTTTGATTTTGATAAAATGTTGTAACGATTAAAACACGTTGGTCTATCGAAAAATTTTTAACAGTAAATTTGCCTCGTGTCAAGACTAATGTTTACCAAAATGGCGGCAAAACAAAGTAGTATACCATCCCGGCGGACACCTTGTACAATATGAAATCGAAATCGTCCAACAATCCTTTTTGACCTTAAATTAAATAACCTCACATCCATGTGGAATCTATTCATAGATTAATCGTGTATTTTGAAGCAGTGCAGTGGAAATGTAGTAATTCGTAACCCGTTATATTGAAAACAGTATTAATTCCTTAAATATCAATTTAAATCATCATTAGTTTAGGCTAATAACATTAACACAACATATTTTTTTTTTAATAAAAATATTTATTTGGTTATTTTGTATCCCCACATGCTAAAGGGATCACACACACAAATACACACACTTTTAATAAATATTTCATGTTGTTGTAGTATTAATTGAGAGCGTTAAGTATTGAAAAATACGAATGGATGTGTGTAACTGCATTTACAATTTACAATAAAAATAAATTAATAAAAACTATAGACTTCGTCCTAACTCTTCGATAAATAATAAAGTTTAACTTTTGTATAAAATAAACTTAAAACAAGCAAAAGGAATTCGTAATTATTAAAAAAAATGCTTGATATGATGAGATTTATAATCGAATGGTAAATCCGTTGAAATCATTGGGTATACGCGGGTTCAAGACATTCTCTCCTTTGTATTTTACCTTTATGATAGTTGCCTCAATGATGTTATTCATTAGCTTAGCTTTTTCACAGCCAGTCTTGTTCCATTGCACTGACGACGTTGATTAATGTTGCGCAGCATGGTGATGACTACTGTTCCAACTTTTAACTGCAAATGGTGAGGTGGTAGTCTAGGCAATGCAAGTAAATTTAAAAACTCCGTAGCGTAGTTGACCTCGTCTTCTTTATTACGGTGTTAACTGATTTGAAGGAAACAAAGTACCCCGAAAGGGATTTCTGAATAGTCGCATAGAGATCATCGACTTCTTTATTTTTCGCCGCTAATATTGCTCATTCACACAGTCAATTATGGTTATTGAGCTGTTGCACTATATCTGATTAAACACGTTGAATAGGCTCCTCTTTCGAGCATGTGATGTGAGAAAAATCTGTGGGTAATATGATGAATCCGGTCGAGGTATCCACTGCGCCTTTATCACTTCCAATGCTTAACGACTGCTTGGAAAACACATTTGCAGTTTCATCTTGTTGCAAAAATACTTGCATCTAAAATATTAATTGGAGTGACTTTACGCGCCGTCACAAATTTAATGATTTTAGGCATATGCATTGAGTTTATCAGCAACCGTTGATTCGGGGATTAGTCTGACAGGTTCATGGTTCCAGCAAAAATACTTGGTGCTCACGAAATTTTTTTAAAGTTCTGTCCACTGCCTCCCACAGTGACCTCATATGGGCCATTGTGCATTTATCTCAAATAATCAATATACAGCATGGAAAGTTGTACTCTAAATTGATTACGCCTAAGTTCGAATTTTTGATTACCTACTTTTTCTTCAGTATTATTTTTATTTATCTGCAAGTAATTTTACTTTTCATAAGAACTTCTCTTTTATCAGTTGAATGTACATATCTACCTGTGTATGTATGTATGTGTATGTATGTGTATGCATGAAAGACGAAATCAAAATGTGCTTAATAACATTTTACATACTAACAAATTCTGCGCTGAATAATTCACTGTATGTTGTCTTTCGCCTTTACGAACGCTGTTTGTGTATCATTCTTTCGTCTTTTACTTAATTTTCACATTTTTATGTTAAGAAATCTTGATTTCTAATTCTGTTCTAAAGTCTTCATCAATGACAGTCTCTTGAATGACTACGTGGCTAACTGGGTGCGTTATTGTTCGTACACTGTCAAACAAATAAATATATACACATTTACATACAATTTCATAATAACACACATACAGTTAGCAGTGAATGTTGTCATGTATGTATACATTTGACATTTTATTTTACTTTACTTCTTAATAAATTCATTGGTATTTTATACAAAAGTGTAAAAAAAGCCTTAAAAGAAATGAATAAATAAAATATGGTCTAACAGTCATCACCTGCCAATACACATGTAAAATGTTCATACTCATGTGCATAGCTTCACTTGCCAGTTATTTAAACAATACACACATACACACACCACACACACACACACACACATCATATTAAGCTCTATTTCTTTGCTGAAGATTATTCAACAGAAAATGTAGTCAACATAATAAGAGAAAATATATATTTTTAATTATAAAAAAAGGAAATAAAATATTCAAACTTTTAATGAAAATACAATTTTTTAACAAAAAATTTAAATTACAAAATTAAAAAATGTTTTAGTACGAGTTGCAGATTCACACCTTTTTATTGTTTGAAATTAAGATGCATCGAAAATTGTGTACAAAAATTTTGAAAGTGTTTAATTTCAATTTTTTTTATTCGTATTACATTTAATTATTCTAAGAGTTTAGAAATTCGCATTAAAAAAAGAAATAATTTTTAGCAACACACTATTATATGATATTTCACAGAATTTATTAATATGTATTGCTTCTGTCAATCACTTAACTTTTACTGCAACTAGCAGCATCAGTAATTGAATAAGTATGTCACACATAACACAAAGTCGAATAAATAAATGAATACATATGAATGTATATATAATTTCCTATATTTTCTTCTAATATACACTTTGTTGCTTTATATCCTTCGAATGCACAGTGGGGTTATTAACTTGCTTTGTTATTTTAACAAATTTATTCGAAACATTTATTGACTTTAATGCACACAGTTTCTTTTTTAAATTAGAGTCAGAAATTATTCGATAAATTATTATCGAATAATCGAATAAAATTTTCAAAATTACCATAATAAATAATTGACCCTTTTTATTGGGTTCTTTAATTCACCATATCTTTCAAATGCTCATTGGGGCTATTATTGGGGCCAATTATTTGTAAAACAATTTTATTATATTTAATCCACACAATTCTTTTTAATTAGAATAAGAAAGTATACCACAAATCATTATCGAATAAACGAATAAAATTTTCAAAACTACTCAGTATTGGAACTTATAACTATAATGAATAATTATATTGAACTTTTATTAGTTTAATGAGCTTTTTTATTATGCATTATATCCTTCAAATCCCTATTAACTAGATCATATATCAACAAAAATTGTGTAAACAAATTTTATTATTTTTAATGCATGCAGCTTTTTTAAATTAGAGTAAGAAATTATTCGATAAATTATTATCGAATAATCGATTAATCGAATAAAATTTTCAAAGCTACTTGGTATTGGAACTTATAACTAACGAATAATTATAATTATTGTATATTAACCCTTTTTTTATTATTTAAGTGTATATTTTTTATTTCTTCCTAATATGGACTCTAATGCACAGTGGATTTGTTATTTAAAAAAAAGTTATTCAAAAAGTAATTTTATTATTTTTAACGGACACAATTTCTTTTTTTAAATTAGAATAAGACATTTTTCGATAAATTATTATCAAATAATCGATTAATCAATTAATCGAATAATCGAGTAATCAAATATAATTTTTGCTTTCGGTATTTAAATTTATAACTATAATGAATAATGAACTATTTTCAAAAATTATACCAAAAACGTTTTATCAAGAGGTTGTGTTGCTGCTTATGACGATATTTTAACTGTTTAGTTAACAACACTTAAAATTACATTTTAAACTAGTTGTTAGATCTTTGTTAATTTGCTTATTTTTACATTTATAATTATTCGTAAAAATTCGAATAAAAATTAAATAATAAACTTTTATCTGAACGAATAGGCTATTTTGCTCTTGTGTTTCGCCGATCGTTATATAGTACTTTAAACAGACTTTTTATGACATAGCTCGATAACATCGAGATATTTTAACAGTAGTCCTTATAAGACTACAGCCTGAGGCATCTTAAGGGAAGAATTCACTAGCGTCGTGGTCATCTCACGAGCTAATTTTGAATAAAAATTTGGATTACCACACTCTCAAGGTTTAATTGACTTAAGAGCTATATTCTTAAGAGTTACATTTGAAGCGTCGTCAATATGCCGAGTGGTTGATTGAGTAGACAAAAGTGAACGGTGACTTTACAAAGAAAATAATCTTTCGCGACGAGGTCCACTTTTACCTCAATAAGTTCGTTTACAAGCAGCATTTCCGAATTTGGTTAGATTAGAATCCACGGGTGGCTGTGGAAAAGTCGATACTTCTTAGGCTTAGGGCTGGTGGCATCATCAGACCATAATTATTCCAAAATAAGATCGGCCAAGTTGTTACCGTTAATGTTGTTAATTACGGCAAGATGGTAATGGACTTGCTTCGCTTACGGCGAAATGTCTGCATTTGGACTAATTAGAATCGTCGAGTGACTGTTGAAAAGTTGATACATCCACAGAGAGTGACTGCTTGATGAGATTTATGGTGGCATCATCAGGCAATACTTCTTCAAAAATAAGGTCGGCCAAGTAGTTACTGTGAATGGTGTTCGTTATCACAAGATGATAATGATTCTTTCTCCTACTATATTTCTTATGTTTCTAAACGACCTTCTTTGTCAAACTTTCAACCCTATATATTCTTTTGCCGATGACAGCGCTATCTGTCACTCGTATTCATTTCGTAAAAGACCAGGCCATTTGGAGGTTAGTTCCGAAAGGCAGAGCATGAATAATACCCTCAATCACGACCTCGCGACGATTTTAGAATGGGGTCTTGTGAATAGATTAGATTTTAATGCTCGTAAGATGCAATGTTGCATGCTAACGCATAGATCTGCGTTCGGTAGTGGTGCTGCATCTGTTACTATGGTTGATATAGATATTACGGAGTCGGAAACTCTTGATGTTCTTGGCATGAAAATTCAGTGTGATGTTCGACGGATGAAACACATTTTTCAAGTTTCTAAAGAAGCTTTCAAGTGCCTCGGTTTCCTAAAACGGTGTAAAAGATACTTTACTCCATCCGATCTCCGTACTATCTATACCACCTATATCCGTCCGAAAATAGAATACAACTCTCATTATGGGCCGGCGCTCCAAAGTCTATTTTGGAGTTACTCGACTGCGTACAGGAGAGGGCCAAGAGGCTCATTTGGGACGGTAGGGTATCCAACTCTATTGATTCTCTAGAGCATGGACGCAATGTGGGGTGTATTTCACTGTTCTATCGTTACTACAATGGAAAGTGCTCTAATGAAATTAGGAAACTTTTTCCCGATACTCACACGTTTTCACGTTTAACACGATTTTCGTTGAGAGCGCATCCATTTGTGGTTGATTGGCTAGTAAATCGCACTACGCATTACAGGGAAAATTAGTTTTTTAGCAGAACAGTCAGTACGCGAAATAAGATCTCTCCAGAGGTCTTTCCTGTCACTTTCGATCTGGGAAAATTCAAACTGAATGTCCAAAGACACTACTCCCTCTTTCCTCCTTCCCGTAACCTAATTTTCTAGTTCTGGCACAATGCTTTGCATATGTAGGGGTCATCCCCTGAGTGCTAGTCCGAAAAAAAGATGATAATTGGCTGCGTGTATCCAGAAATTAAATTAAGACCTGGGCGATAGCTGATTCCAACAGAATGGTGCCATTTGTCATACAGTCAATAAAACAATGGCTGTTTACATGAAAAATTCAATGACCATATTATCCCACGTCATGGCGATCACTTGATTTGACTCCGGTGGACTGTTTTCTTTGGGAACATTTAAGGGAAAAATTGAAGAACAATAAATCAGGAACAATTTAAGAGACACTGAACCTCAATTATGTCTTAGAGTCATTGAAAGCATGGAGGTATGCCACCGAAGACGTGGCGAGCATTTAACTGATATTTTGTTTCACACATAATTGTGATAAATTCTTCTATCATAATAGAAATATTAAGATAATTTTCTCAAAACTTTTTATTTTGTTTACAATTAAAATTGTACATTATGCTTGCCGTGCCCTTAATATTCAACAGATCGTTTCACTATATACTTTCACTTTAACATTATTTATATAGTGGCGTCAGTTGGAAACTTAATGTTTCCAAAGCAAAGGCAGTTAAATATTTAAATTTTGAGTTAATTTTTTTTCTATTTCTCTTTAAGTAGGCATCTCGTCCTTTATAATAAATTTTAAAGGCTAAACAATAATAAATCGATGCATTAAAATATAAACAACAATCGAGTAGCTATTTAAAGTGCACTTTGTCTCTTTTTAAAAGTCAATTAAATTCATGTTAAGTTTATAACACAAATACAGTCTTATAGGCAAATAAACAAGTTTACACACAAGCACACACGTACTCACACTATACTCTCATACACACAAAGCCATCTCTCTGCATTCTTTCAATTTGATGATGATAATAATAATATAGACGATGTCATTGAGACAATTTTGTTGTTGTATTTTAAGGGGTTTTGTAGGTCATTGTTACTCACTCGCTCCTGTTTAAATGTTAAATTTATTTATTTAAGTTAAAGCAAAAGCCACTCACCGTATTTTTATTTATTTATTTTTTGTTTTTTTTTTTTGTTTTGCTTTTCTAAGATAATTTAATTTTTATTAAATTGAAAATAAATTTATTTTTTTCTTACATTTTGACTAAAAATATTTTGAAATTTTTTATGAGTTACACATTTTTTTTTAATATTATTAATTTTTTATATTATTTCTTAAATATAATTAAGCTTTTTGTTATTAAAACTTTTTTTATTTATTTTTTAATTTATTCATTTCCTTTTAATATTAAAAAAATACGTATAATTAATTTGTATATTTCTATATACATATATATTTTTTGTTATATCTTTTTCACATTTTGTACGTTATTTTGTTGTTGTTTTGTTTTGGAAAATAGTGAAAAAATTACACTGCTAAAATTACATGTGTTTTACGTTTGAAAGCCGCGCAATAAATGAAGCAAAATAATTTTTGAAAACTTGAACAAAGTTCAAAAGATGCGGTAAAATAAACATAAACGCAACACAAATTGTTTCTACAACACCCAAACATCTAGTGAAGCAGGCAAAAATGTCAACAGTATTCACACTGTGGCATGCTTTGTGTTTACACAAACAAAGTGTTGAATGTTTCTCTGTGTGTGTGTGTGTGTGTGTGAGTGTGTGGATGTGTAGTCGTTTGTGTTTTCAACTTGTTGTAACCAGAAGCCTGATAGTTTTCTATACAAGCAACAAGAGGAAAAAATCAAAAACAAAAACAACAACAAGGACTTATAAAATCATAAAAATTCCTACAATCAATTACGCGGATTGTCACAAAATGCTTTTTCTATCTAAAGCTTCGTTTAAGACGCAACATTGATTGGACAAATTTGAGGTTAGGTAGTAAATTGTCTGTCAAATGGTTAAATATCGAAAATTGGCTGTCTTCCTTTCATATATTTTTAGTAAAAAGTTGGAAACATTTAAGCATGGAAAGCTACACTCTTAAGTAACGAGTTTTAATTATGAAAATTTACTATTAAAATGGTGAAAATTTCACTACATCACTTCGTAAAATTCGAGCAGTTTTGACTCGTAATCACTCTTCTTCTGAGAGCGCTGTGCGTTATTTAATCGCAAAGTTCCAGACTCACGATTTTGTTGTTGACAATAGACGAAAACAACACGCTCGCCGTACAGGAGTGATGCAAACATAGCCCCTGCATAGTGAAGTGTTGAGGATGAGCCTGGCACATCAATTTGTCAGCGTTCGCAACAATTGGGCAGCACTCGAGGCTCTTTGAGCAACATTTTGCATAAACATCTTCATCTTCACGCTTATAAAGTTTAATTCGCTTAAGAATTAAAGCCGACCGGCCGTTGTTTGAGTCGAACGTTTGTGATTTGGCTGTTTAAAATACCGAAGTGATGAGGCTCATTTTCATTTAGGTGGTCGTAAGAACAAAGCACATGGGGCTCAAAAAATCCACAAACAGTCCTACAAAAAGCTATTACGTTCAAAGAAAGTGACCGTATGATGTGGTTTGCCCGTATTTTTTCGAAAATGAATCAGGGTACACTCGGTCATCATAAATTCTCTGCACTACCAAACCATGATAAACAATTTTTTGTAACCACAAATGGCAAATATTGACATCAGTAACCTTTGGTTTCAGCAAGACGACAACATAAGCCGCATAGCCAGCAATTTAGTTATTGTAAAGAGTTTTTCAATAGGAAGTTTGTTTTTTAAAACAAAAAAAATTTAAATTAAGATGATTTAAATTTGTATTGTTTGGGAAAGCAAAAAGTTCGGCAATTATGAATGAAAAATGATATCTGGCAAATATCCACCATGGACATGCTGACATATGTCGATTCCTTCATCGAAGTTTTTAATCACTTTTCGGCAAAATGGCGGTCCTATTTGGCATCATGGATTTTAAGTTTTAAGGCTGAAATCGATTCGATTGGCTTCGTATAGCGTCTGTCCTTAACATAGTCCCACAAAAACTAATCTAGTGGTGTTACATCACATAAACTGGCTGTCCACTTAAGTGCTGATTGTCGTGGAAATATATGATTGAGAAATTTGGTTTGCAATAAATTTATTGTTTTATTGACTGTGTGACATGTGGCAGCGTTCTTTTGAAACCACAGGTCAGTGATACCCACGTCCTCAATAATAGGCCGAAATTGAGTTGTTAGTGTCTTTTCCAGACTCATCCTCGAAAAATATCACCTCCAGATCACATAGCGCATCATACAGCGACACGTTGAGCTTCCAAGGCGCTAGGATTTTCAGAAGCTCAAATGCGGCAATTTTGCTTGTTGGCATACCCTGACAGGTGAAAGTGGGCTTTTCGTTTGAAAAAAATTATTTTTCAAGAAATACCAGCCGATTTTTCCAGAATGAATTGAGCGAATCTACTGCGATGTGAATGGTCGGTCGGTTTAAATTCCTGCACTAATTGAACCTTAAAAGGCTTCAAAGTCAAATCCTTAAAAAGATTTTTTCGGAAAAATCAATCGTTATTCCTGAAAAAATTTAGCGAATCTACGACGATGTGAATGGTCGGTCGGCTTCAATTCCTGCACCAGTTGAACCTTGTGAGGCTTCAAAATCAAATTCTCATCCAAAATTCACCATGTGGCCAAAATTCAACATGTGGTGGTTTTGGATAACCGCAATTGTTGAGAACGTCAAGGAATGTACAAATTTGGATCTGCTTCAACACTGTGACTCACGGCTACGATGATTCTAGTTGAACGACCCGGTCATTGGTTCTCGCACATTTTGTACTGAGTCTGTCGACTCAAACTTAACGATCAAATTCTTAATAGCGGTCTCAGAAGGACGATTATGTTGTCCGAAAATATCACGAATTTTACGAAATGCAACTTTTGTAATTTTTAAATTAATTTGATGAATTTTTTATACATTTTTTTGCTTTTCCCTAAAATGCCAACCAATGGTTTGGCGAAATATCGAGAAATAATATCAAATATAAAGATTAACTGAATTGTTTATAAAAAAAGACCTAGTGCTTAATTAATAAATTACTAATAAATACTATTATTTTTTATAATAAAAGATTAAATAACTATAATTATTATACCTAAAATTTTATTTGATCACAAAAAACTTTTCGGAAAAATATTAATTTAAAAAAGAAATTGAACGCTGCATAATTTGTTTAAATTTGGTAGTAACGTTTCTGATTTAGAAGCCTTATCAACTTTCCCTCGTACTAACAAATTGCTAACATAGTTAAGCACTAGTAGCAACAGCAAAAACGACAATAACAAAAGCTCCCGCATCATGTTTCAATTCACTGTTATGCTACTCAATATTCATTTTATTTTGTTATTACAAACAAACACACACTTGCCAGAGTGAGATATTATAAAGATATCACACATCTCTCACCTTGATATTTTAATAATGCATAAAATATAAAAATAATTTATCCTTTAATGTGAGTACAATTAACAATCTGGCAGCTTTTTAAGGTATTCCTTTCTATAGAATATTTTACGATGGAAATAATAAAAAAAAACTAATTTCGATAAACAATACATGAGAACTAAAATGAAATCACTCCCTTAAAGAGATTGACGCATAGAAAGGAACTTTTTTTTTGTTAATAATTCATGGGAAATTATTTAAAAGAAAACTTGAGAATTCAAAAATAAATTTTCAAAAAAACAATAAATATTTTTTAAATTTAATTTTTTTTATAAAAAAAAATTAAATATGTGTAATGCTATAGAAAATACTCTAGCAGTAGCGAAATAACAATTTTGTTTTAAAAAACTACACTCTGCACGATAAAATATAATAAACGAAATTTTCTTTACTGCAATCTAGGTAATTTATGGACCTTGTGAGTAAAAAATAATTATTAAATTTATATTGTAGAAGAAATTTTCAATTCTGCTTTCAAAATTATTTACCCAAATTTATATTCTTTCAAAAGTTTTTACACATTTTGAAAAAAATATCGAAAGCGCTGCAAACTTTGAAAATAATTTCAAATATTCCACTGGTTAGCTGCCTTTTATTCTTTAAATATAACTATCAACGAGAAAGTCTACAATAAAATCAAGGACATGGTGAAAAAAATGGAGATTCCAATCGAGACGCGAGTTGAAATCGTAACGAAATTTGAAATGGGTATATCAGCATTGGAATTAACAAGGAAGTACGGGGTTTGCCGAAAAACAGTGTATAATCTAGTCAAAAAGAAAAAAGTTCTTGGCAGTCAACAAAATAGGGTCAGAAGTGGTCGAAAATATACCACAAATAAAATGGAAGATCGTTCAATTTTGAAAATATTCATAGAATATCCAATCACAAGTCCAGTGAGAGTTGCTTCGAAGATAAATGGCATTATTGGAAAACGTGTAGGTGAATCCACAATTCGGAGAAGGCTAAATCAATACGATATAAAGGGTTACGCTGTAATGAAAATTAATCGATATAACTGAAATAAACAAAGAAAAGTGTTTAAAATCTGCTATGGAATATATACCTAAGCCAATAGAGTTTTGGCGTAATATATTTTAAATTTGAAGGGTCGTTCAGGAAATCTTTTATGCATCTTTCCAAAGTATCAAAGCGTAAGACAATGCAACCTTTAAATAGTTTCGGTGGTGGCTCAGTAATTTTTTGGAGATGTGTCTAATACTACGGTTTCGCAGATCTAGATCCCAATAATATGTACTTTAAACTAGTCTGGACACCTTGACATTATAAACGATAATCTTTTCAACACAGCTCAGAGGCTGTTTTCGGATGAGAATTGGATTTTGTAACATGATAATGCTCAATGTCACAAAGCATGGCATACCTACAACGTTCTTAAATAGAGTTGAACAAGCTATTCTTCCATGGCCACCGTAGAGCCCAGATCTGAACATAATAAACCCCAGAGAGGTGTGAAAAAGGTAGAAAACCAAAGGAAACAATAAATGAAATCAAAAATATTTTGAATGGCATAGATATCAAGTTTGTACACAATTTGGTTACGTCTATTCTAGATAGACTTCAAGCTGTCATAAATGCTAAAGGTGACGCATCAGGCTATTAACTTAAAATAGCCTTGATTTAGTTTTAATGAAGTGTAAAATTGTGTAAATAGTTTTGAATGTAGAAAGCGAGTCATTTGTTGTGATGTAAACGAACAACTAACAACTTTATATATAAAAAACATTTT
Source organism: Trichopoda pennipes (assembly GCA_030448955.1). NCBI lineage: Eukaryota > Metazoa > Arthropoda > Insecta > Diptera > Tachinidae > Trichopoda > Trichopoda pennipes. The sequence continues at coordinate 3,128,381 of JASKUP010000094.1, forward strand.
TGTACTAAGTGAATCTGCACCTTCACCTTTGCAATTAATAATTATGATTAATATGATTTGTGGCAAGTTGATAAGTACCACTGCATAATTCCGATTACTTTCGAATCGTTTCAATATTTTCAATTAGTGTAAATATATATATGACTGTATATAAATTGATTAAAGCCATTGGTTCAAAATATTTTGCATGATTGTGACTGCTTCCCTTGCAGATAGAACTTTTTCTGAAACTACTAATAATTCACTATCTTCTCCTAAATTATTTACAATAGGCTTACTTCAAGATTCAATATTATCTCCAGGACGATGTTTTACGTCCTCATACCTAAAGGTTGAAGATGACACCGTTCTTCTAACGTGTAGCAAACCTACGAGTGCACTACTTAAGAAAATGGTAAAAAGTTTTCAAGTATTACTAAGAACTTTGTGTCTTTACGAAGCATATTTTAAAAAAGTAAATTGTATACATGTACTCCCTTCCCCACCTCCGGGGTGCTCATTACTATTTTTCGACGGAATTTCACCGTTATTACATGTGTCACCGGGGGTAAAAGAGAGCCCAGTCCCCTAATAGGCTATAGCAGGAGCCAAGTGGACAACACCACTATATCAGTAAAGCCCCAGAGTTCAGCTTTTTGGCTTTTTAACCTTTTAGCTGTGTACTCTGACTGATTATTGAGGTTGGCTCTTCAGGAGCATCGTGGTGGTTGTGGTATCGCGTCCCTCGTTTAAGTTGTATGGGTCGGATAATTCACAATGAACACAATGATTGGTCCTGGTGCAGTGAGCATGCTTGCGCTCGCGTTCTGAAATTAATAAAATTTCATGTGTTCGATAGTCTCCAACTCTTCAGCAAAGATTAAGGGCTGCGGCCTTCTCCAAGCTCTCGGAGTTGCGACCAAGAGTGACTGGAAGATAGACATATGCGCAGGTTTTCTGGAGCGTGGGTGACGCTATAATTCATGGTATGATCCACCATCAGGTTGTCGCGTACGTAAATCTTGTCTCGCATGTATACATGTACTTTAAATTTACGGGCATGTTCTCAAAAACGCAAAACGCTTAAAATTGGCATTTTCAAAACGAAAAAAGTGGTGTTCTGAAAAACGCAAATAATATCTTGCGTTTTGAAGACACAAAATAGGTGTTTTGACAAACGCTAAACGCTTAATATTTGCGATTTCAACTCGCAAGCATTTACTGAAGTGAACTGATTGAATTTGCTTATACAAAACATTCAAGACAAAATAAAATGGTTCATAAGTAAATTTTAATATGTTTCCTTTTTATTTCAGCAAAAATTTAAAACAATTTTACACTATTTAAATTAAAAATACAAATTTTAAAATTGCTTCTTATTTTGTTAAGTTCCTGTGTCAATTGTTTACTTTAAAATGGCGATTTGAACAAACAGCTGATCAAAAGGTTAAAAAAGAAAAGGAAAAACAAATCGCCAGCAAAACGTACGATTTACAGAACATCTAAAATTGAAATTGGCGTTTTTATGTCGCCTGGCGATTTGAAAACCTTGCGATTGTGAGAATATGCCCGTTAGACTTTTCGATTGAATTTTTAGACTTTGCTGCTTTCAAACTTATTAAAACATTTTTAATAATAAATAACCAGGTTTAACTTCTCAAAACGAAAAAAAAACACCTAATAATCTCAACTTTACATAAATGGACTTATGCTTTTAACAAAATAAGCATTTTTTACAGGGGCATATTAAAGCATTTCAAAGAAATTCAACTGGTCATTTTTCAGTAGCTAAAGTATTAAATTACTTTATTTTGCAATGTTTTGTTTTGTGATTATATTCTTTATAATTTTCTTGTTTTCGTTTTTCTTATCTCATCTCATCTCCACACTGAATAAAATAACCGTTGTTATCCTTTAGCCAGCTAAGCAGCATTTGTATATAAACGACTGTAACTTTGTCTAGTGAACATTTTTATAGTTTTAGATTTCAATTTAATGGTGGTGATGATATCGAGCGATTTATCATGACTTACTTATTCATACTTTATGTTTGCTATTTTATATTTCATTATCTTGACCACCACGTTTTATACAGGGTGTTTTAATGTAAGTAACAAAAAATAAATAAAATATTCAAAGCGTTACGTATACGTAATAATATTTTATTTTTCTTGTGTTTAACAATATTACGCATACGTATGAATATGCATCGAGGGTTCACCACATCATTTTGGTAAACTAGCAAAGATTTCTCAAAGTTTTCAAACTACAAGTTTTAATTTTATTCTAGTATTCTTTTTGTTTTTATAATTGCAAGCAGTGCAAGATCTGGCAAGTCTGATGTAAACTGAAAGCTTAAATTAATTAATGCTTCCGTGGCATATTTTGCAAAAAAAAAATCTGGCGACGCGAAATAGTTACCATGAATGGTGTTTGGTATCGCGAGATAATGATGAACTTTTAGAAGCCAAAAGTTAAGGTTATGGGCCTAGACTATATGTGTAATTTGGCACCGTTGGACCTCTTTACTTTTTTAATACTTAACGAAGTCGTGGCGAGCATAATGTTCACTATGGGTGGGCAAATTTGAGGTTACGAAGTAAATTGGCTTAAAATAAACAGTTTATTTAACAATTTTAATTTTAATGATACACATGTAAAGTAAAAATATCGAAATCAAAAATAGAATATTATGCGATAAACCCTCGCTTATATTACCAATGCAGCGGGAAATTTCATTTTTGAGAGCGTCAGTTTTTTGTTGTGGGTTATTCAAGTATACCCTGCCTTTAAAATGTCTCTAGAGAAAATAGCCAAGCGGCGTTAAATTACAATAATGAAGCGGCCAATTAACATTGCCAAATCAAGATAATACGCGACTCGAAAATTTCTCATGCAGTAACGGAATTGTTTAGGTGGCTTGTGGCGCCGTCTTACTGAAACCAAAGGTCTCTAATGTCACCATTAGACAATTGAAGCAACAAAAAACTGGTTATCATAGCTTAGTACCGCAGAGCATTCATCAGAAACTTTCTTTGCATGGAATGGTTTACGAGGACAGTTTGTGGATTTTATAAGCGCCATATGCGACAATTTTGTTTGTTTACATAACCGCCTAATTGAAAATGATATTAAACCTTATTGAATTAAATCTTATTTGATTAAATTTTATTCGATTAAACTTTATTTGATTAATTAAGGAATAAATGAAATTTTATTCGAATCAAAAAATTCCATTAAAAATAATAAAAACTTTGAGATTTTTATTACAATTAGTATTCGAATTAACTTATTCTTTCAAACATTATTAGATTAAACCTTAATCGATTAAATAGAAAGCACTAGGTCAATTTTAATAAACACTTTAAAAAAAAAGTTTTTTTTAAAAAATTGTTTATTAAAATTGACCTAGTGCTTTCTTATTAACTACTAAAAAATATTAAAAAGGTCAAAAAACTATAACTATTAATCGATTAAAGCTTTTTCGATTAATTTCTTTTCAATTAAACCTTATTCGTTAAAGCCATATCGACTAAATCATATACGATTAAAAAACCTTATTATTACACTTTTTATTGAAAAGGGCGTTGGGTTCGGTCAGTCACAAAAGTTCGATGCAAATAATGGACGGCTCGTTCGGCCTTAATTCTTGAACGACTTGAAATTTATAAGCCTGAAAGTGATGATCTTTATGCAAAATGTAACGAAAAGTGACTCAAATGATGCCGACGAGTTGATGTTCGAGGATCATTTTCAACATTTTGCTGTACAACGGTTATATTTTTATCACTACGGCCTCTCAGAGCATATTGTTTTGACCTGTTGTCAGCAACAATACCATGCGCCCCGGATTTAGCGAATAAACTATGCACAGCGGTAACAGAAGGAGCCTGATTTCGAGGAAAAGCTGCTCGAATTTTACGAAGTGATACAATAACATTTTCACCATTTGCGGTGCGATGATAACAACAACAAAAAAAGCAAATTGCAGTTTCCTGAAATATCACATATTAACATTTAGACCCACATGCCAGAATTTTAGCAACAATTTCAAACTTCTATGATGAGTATTTTATGAGCGAGGTCTCTATATTTTATGAGAGAAACTTTTAAAGCTTTAGCAAAAATTGCTCATATTTCTCTACTAATTTTTAATGCATGATTTTATTTTCTTGTGTTTTATTGTGTTAAATAAACCAAAAAAAAAGAATCATTGTTGTTGTTGTTGTGTTAACACAATCTTAATTAATTTTTTTTAATATTTAATAAACCTAAATCTAATTGATTTTTTCTATTTCAATTTTTGCTTTCTTAAGGTCTTGACGCTTTAGTACGAGAACTAAAATCTGGCCGTGTTACACTGAGACGTAATCGCCGCAAGACTCAAACCAACGATGCATTGCAGGAAATGTTCCAAGTATTGGAAATTAGTCAAAAGCAGAATCGAAATTCTAAAATATGTGTTGATATGAATTTGTAGTTTTTTGTTTTTTTTTTAAATAATATAACAACAATAGCAACAATAAAAAACCAGTAGAAAGTAATAAATAGAATGAAATTCTAGCATAAGAGCCCAAGCTGCCTTCTTAAACTTGCGAAATGGATCTTGACATTTTGTAATTAATTTAAGTATTTATGTAAAATATTTTTTTTTAAATATTTTTGTAAAAAAACACAAATATTTTTTTAGTCTTTAAATGAATTAACTCTTTTTTTATTCATATTTTAAAATAAAACCGCAAAAAAATTATTTCTTAGAAGAAATTTTAATAATTTTTATAGTTTTTTTTTTAACCGATCTTTTTTTATTTATCTTTAATAAATATCTTTTTTATTTTTTAATATCTTTTTTATATATTTTTTCTTTTCGATATTTCGCTTTCCTTTACTAATTACTTCAAAAACCCATTTGCAGTTTCATCTTTTTGCAAAAATATTCGCGTGTAAGTTGTTAATTAGAGTGTCTTTACGTGCCACCACAAATTTAATAATTTTAGGCATGTGCGTTTAGTTTATCAGCAACAGTTGATCAGGAATAAGTTGAGGAAGAGTCTGACGAAAATCGCCTGACAACAAAATCATGGCTCCACTAAAAATATTTGATTGGTCCATTGTGCGTTCGTCCCAAGCAATCAATTTGTATACCTTCTTTTTAACTCTCAATAATTATTTATTGTATCTTCACGAAAAGAACTAACAATAAGTATTAAAATCTTGAATTCTAAAAAAAGTTACATTAGTCCTGACCATGTCAGGCCTAATCTTTTGGGTAAAAAAGAAAATTGTCATAAAAAAAAACAAAGCAAATATTTCTAAGATGTATCGTTTGTAGCATTGAGGATTAAAGTTGCGGTATCCCTCTTTTGTAATCGGCTATGTCCACTATAATCCAAGATATTGCGAGCAAGGGGGTTAGGATGGTGTTCAAGCTTCATCAAGTATTTGCCTGCGTATTTGATGATTTCTGTAGTCACCAGCGGTATGTCTAAATCACAATGTATGTTTGAATTTCTGATGTACCATGGAGCGGAAGTTATCAACCGTAAAATATTATTCTGCATACGTTGGATTCTATCCACGTTTGAAGCTGCCCCATAGTTGTTGCCTGAAAAAAATGTGATTTAAGTTATTTTACCACCACAATTTATGTTTTACGGGCACTTACCTACAAATGGAAACTATTTGTTTGGTTGGTGGAAAATCAGCAGAACTGAAAACAAGCTGATAAGTATAGGCTGCAAGTAAAATGTTCATTATTAGCGCAAAAAATCATATGTAAATCCCGGCCAACCAAGCAAATCAACGCCGAAGCCGAATATCTGTTACGGGTTCCTCCTGTGTTGTTTCTGTGGGGTTAGTGATGCCACCTCGGCCAGCTTAAATCCTCGGCGTGGGAACTCAACCCGCAAACACCTAATCCAAAGGACCGCACAACAACAAAAATATCACTGACACTAATAATCCAACAAAACTGAAAACTTAACTAAATCGATAATCATTCGGACCACCAAGACATGGGAAAGATGGAACTCCCACAAACGCTACCCTCCCAACCTTGGTCATCATCATAATCTACACTGACCCCTCAATAATGTTCTGCTTTCCTTTTTCTTATTGCTCAGCACTTATCAAAATCTTACCTTGGACTAATTTCCTGGGTATACCACGACCCACTGTTCCAAAACCCTACCAAAACTGATTAAGCACTCATTCCAAATTTCTTAAAAAACATAATCACATATTTTTTTATTAACAATGAATGATGCTTAATCTAAACAATTATCAAAAAAAATAAAGTATATTTGTTTCCTTATTTAGACAATAATTAATCTTGAGTACAAAAAAAACTAGTAACCAAAAAAACTTGATTGACTTAATTTTCTTTCTTTTTAACAAATTTGAAATTTTTACTGTTTATTTTAAATTTTTAGTTTACTTTTTAAACAAAATAACTTTTAAAACAAAATAACTTAACCTATTTTTCTTGCTTAAACATAGTCACACATAATTCAATAACACCTATTTTAAGAATTTACTACGTTTAAAAAAAAATGATTCCAACTATCACAAGAAAAATTCTTCCTTAACTTTACAATTCTACCCTAAAGGAGCTCTCTTAAGGCAGTTTTTTCTCTGGCCTGGAATTTATTTTTTTTTTTTTGTTTTCAAGCCTCTATTTTTGTAAATGTGAAATTGTTTTAACCTTTTTTTCTCGTAGTCTATCCTTTCATAATAATGTTTCATATTTTACTATCATTACTAGAACACACAAAACTAACATAGAAAATCACCGTACAATAACTTATACTACCCTACTTACATATATATTTTTCTAAAAAATGGAGTTTTTTAGTTTTAAAATTATAAATCTGGGCGCAAAATTACGAAACAAATAAAACAAAAATTACATAAACATTATAAAATTACGTTTCTATCATTTTTCCTCGTCCCGTAGGTTTGAGAGTGGCGGATGTAGGCGCCACTAAGTTTTTTTTCTGCTGGTAAGACTTTTTCGTTTTGTCGTTTTGCAGCTGTTTTTTTTATAGATCTCTTTGTTGTTTGAAGCCGTGGAGACGTCGGATTTACAACTAAATTAATAGATTTGCGAGATATTTGATTTTTTTAACTTTGATTTTTGCATGTTCTTACTGCTCGTCGTTTTAGCAGTTACGTTAGCACCAACGTTCTTAAATTTTTTTTGTTTTATCTAATTTGACGGCAGCTATAATATTCTCCTCTTGGGACTTTATTGTTATTTTAGTTTTACCTTTTAGCTTTTCATTGGACGACTTTTTCTTGGTAACCTTTACTTCTTCAGCTTTTTTTTCTTTTATCTCGTTCTTTTTCTTTTACGTTTTGCTCTTTACGCGTTTCTTTTTTTTTTCACTCCACAAAATAAAAAATTTAATTCAAATTATATTCTTTTTTAGGTCACAAGTTTCTCCTCTGGCAGACAATTTTCAACTAACTAAAAAGAACTTAACTTTCCTCTAAAGTATTCATAACAGTCTTAACAGTATTCTAACTGATCTTTTTCTACCAACACAATCTAGGCAAAAAAAAACAAACAACCGATATGACAATTAAAACCTATATTCACAAGCATACAAACAGGGTCCTCTTTAAAAGTAACCTTGAACCTTTTTCATTGGAATTAAGTCGGCCTTTAGTGTTCTCCTTTAAAGAGACTTAAAAAAAAGCTTCTCTTTATTGATTTTTGGCACCCTTTTATAATCCGGCAATACCAAAAATTTCCTTTTCTAAAGTGGGTAAGACCGTTCATTTAATATTCACAATGACATCCGACATATGTTCAATTTCCACCTCAACATATCTATGATGCCAAGGTAATACTCTGTACTTTTTGCGATCAGAAGAATATTTTGTATTACGAGCTGTTGAAATCGGGTCAGGCGATCGCGAGGGCACTGTACCGAAGACAATTGATTCGTTTGAAGCGATCAATCAAGCGGTGGAAAATTGGCAAAATGTCACTAGAATTGTGAGTACTCCTGAAAACACTTAGACGTGGAAATTGCTTCTGTAGCTGGAGGAAAGTTAGCAGAATTACACACAGAATGGCAAATTTCCTGAAAATAGAAAGTGAATTTTTATTAACACAAATGTTTTGTTTACAGGCACTAACATACCAATGAAAAAGAAGAATGGCTAACGAAACACTTGCACATCTCTATGTTCCTTACATGTTCTCTGGTTAATAATTCAAAACATTAAATTTGTTCTTTCGTTTTAATTCCACTGCGCTAAACAATAAAAGGTCCAAATGCAAAATATACAGATAACACCCAAATATGAATTTTGTTGCCAACTATATATTATATACTGACACTGTGTCTTTGCCAACTCATTGTACTTAATCGGTTCTTATCAGGATGAATCCACAGCATTAGCTTATTTGGTATGCGGATTAAATTTTCCTATCCATGGCCTAATAACCCATCAGTTCGAAGCAGTCCCACAGCCTTTTCTTTTTTATATGTGAAATTCTTTGTTTCAAAAATCTCAAAAACAGCCACCGCACACACTTGGTGAATTACTATGCTTGGAAGGCGGCATCAATTAAAGGCTTTAAAGCCGGTATCAATTAAAGAGTGGTGTAAAGTGGTGGATTGCAAACAATTCAGTGATGCCACACCACTTTAATATGCCATCCTTTTCACTAATGCCAGATTACACTTTTATTTGGTGTTATTTTTTGTATATATATTTTTATGATTATTCATCGTAAGATTTAATTTTTTTTAACAATTTAACAAATCTGACCCATTTATTGCGAGGAAAATAATTGCGTGCAATTAATATATATCTACAGAAGAAAGGACTTCAAATTTTTAATAGAATCAACGATAATTATATCTGTATATTAACATAACATAAAGGCGGCCACTGTGAAAAATTTATAAGTGACAGTAACCGCCGAAAAATAGATTAACGTTCAAGCCGCCGAACAATATCTAGCATCAATATTCGGAATTGCTTGCCTATATTCATTTAAATACTATACATATTCGGCTAGAAAAAAAAGAAACTTTTAAAAGGGGCATCAAACGGTTCTCTTGAGTAAGTAGTTTCAAGTAAATTTTTTTAACTTAGAAGAAATTAGTTATTTTGACATTTAGATGTTGTTTGCAATAAATAATACGATTCAATGGTATACATGACATTATCGAAGTGAGATTTTGTGAAATTTGAATTAAAATGCGAGGTAACGATTTCTTGACGTAATATGATAAGGAAAAATAAAGCAATAAAACTTGAAGCACATTGATGAATAAGTAGCATATACCAGCTTGGACACAACATCGACTATTATAAAGAAACTGTTATCAAAACATAGTGTCTCGTACACAATTTATAAAGAAACAAAAATAATACCTGACAAAAATTTTTCTTGGGTGTAAATATTTATGAGATGGCTAAGTATCATAGTAAATTCACTTTAAAAGTTTTATGCACCTCTTATCTTTTACTTCAAGTTTTGCGGCCAATTAACTTCACAAAACATCCAATATAACGAAAATGAAGATTTTTTTATATTAAGATGCCGGTAATGATTACTAGTATGAATTAATTATTAAGTTCCTTCTTGTATTAAAAAGGGGCTATATATATCCTAATCACTTCTCAGATATAAATAAAATATCGACAAATCTAAAGCAAGTAATGCATATACAACATAATGAAAAAAAAAACTATAAAATTAAACAAAATTTTTGTTTGAAAAATATCAAATTTTCAAATATGATTTGCAAATATGTTTCACAATTATTTGCAACTTTCCCTTCTGTAAAGTATTGCTTCAGTAAACTTTTTCTATTTGCTCTTTTAATATTAAGTAGTGCTGCCAAGTTAAGGCTTTTAACTATTTACTTTCAGTTGCAATGATGCACTTTTGCTAACATGCTATTAAAATTAGCTTCTGGCGTTTTTTGTTTTGCTTTTCAACGATTTACCGTTGAAATTATCTGGCAACTATGCTTACAATCTCAGTAGGCATTGCATTTTCTTTCCACTGAAAATGAAACATATTAAAAAAGATTTAAAAAATTGAATTTAACCAATAAAAATAAAACAAGATAATTGTAAAACTTTAGAAAAAACAAAAGATTGTGTTTTATATAAAAATACACATATGAAAAATAGAATAATAATACTTTATTACCCATGCAAAAAGCAGGATCCGAAAAGGACCAAAAACTATAGTGAGTAAAATATTAAAGTTAGAAGCAAAAATGCTCTTAAAACTAAAACTGGCGAAATATACATACATACATATGCAAAAAACGATATGAAGTTACATTTTTTTCAAAAAGAAGTGCTTTGATTGATTTATAAAAAGTGTGTTGATTGATTTAAAAAAAATTACTTTAAATTTAATGCAAAAATGAAGGGATTTGCAGGTGGTGCCAGTTTAGTGATTTATGTGAATTATGTATTCTGCCAAAAGTATTTTGAATTAAGCAATGGAAATACGACTTTAGCTTGAAATGTTTCCCGATTTATGAATGAATTATTAAAATTATTCCTTTTCGAAACTAACAGAAAAGCCATTTAAAACAAGAGATATACCGTGTACACAAAATTGCATGCGGCTGCTTGCAGACTTGCTCTGCCAACATTGTTTATTGCAACATGCCCATTTCTCACCTTTTTTGCTGAATAACTCACAGATATGTTGTTTTTCAAAATAAAAGGTCCGATTCATATTACAGATATTCTTTCACGAAAAATATAATTCTTTCCCATATTTTTCACTAAATCTAGGATATCATAACCGGAAGTTATGCATGCGCAGCAACTAGATTCATCATATCCAGTTAGGTCTTGCACCTAAATTGACTTCAAAAAAGAAATCTGTTTGCATTTTCCATTTATTCACATTATCGTTATAAAAACTTTTGTTCACTGTGTACGGCGTGAAATTTGCTGTTTTGAATTCCTCAGCAAACAAGTTTTTCGTTTTGTTTGTTTATTTTTGGACGATATGACCACAAACGTAACAAAAATCATCCAATTGTGTTAATTTTCATATTGAAATATTCAATGCTCTTCTGGCTTTACAATTTAATTAAAATGTTCCATGCCATTGAATTAAATTAAGCTCTTATTTTTGGGACTACTTTCACTCTCAAAATTGAGTCCCCAATCAATGAGCTGAAAGCATAATAGTTTCAACAGTTCAATAACATATTAAAATGTTGGTCTTTCTATATAGATTCTCGAAATAGGATATTCGGTATTTTGTAACGTAACATTAAATAAATTCTCAAATAAAATAGGATATGACTTGCTCTCCTGCAAAATTGTTAACCTTCTAGCACCTCTCTTTTTTTAATTTTATTTATTTATATTTTTTTGTTTGTTTGCGAGGACTTGCATCCTTATCAAATTAAAAAGTGCATTTTTAATTTAATTAATTAAATTAAAATAAATTACTTTTGTCTGCAGACTGTAGAGAAAACGTATAACTTATATTTTGGTTCCATAATAATAAACCTGGATTTTAAAACTAATTTGTTAATAAGTTTATTTCCGGAAACTCAATAATAGCTAGGTCAAATTTATTGACATCGTTTTTGTTTTAACCCTTGGTAAAACGGCAACAATAACGCATCCCAAGCAGAAGAACCATCCAAGGAAGAGGTAAGTTTCTAATTTCTTTTCAATTTGAATCAAGTTAAGTCCAAAAAACAAAAAACTTCAATTTACGTCTAGCTTGCTTTACGCATTAGGCATGAAATATTTCGTTTGTTTTGGCCTTAACTATGGTCTTTAAAAATTAAAGTTTTTTAATTCATTTAAAAACGTAAAAGTGTAAAAAAAAAACTGGAACTTCGTTTACGAAGTTGTACTCATGCGCGTACAATGACAATAATTGTGCTTGTATTTTCGAGGTGTGAAATATTTTAAAGCAATCCTTTTCTAAATAGAGTACAACGTCACACTATTCACACACACATTCATCTAATGCTGCAAGATAAAACAGATTAATAAAAAACAGAAATGTGATCTAAGGAGTTGGTAACACTTTCCAGAAAATCAAGTACTATTTTGGAGCCAACCGGGATTTTTGTATTTTCACTGTGGGGACGGACCTTAGTTCCACAGTAGGTATTAAACTCGTGTAAATAAACACAGCTGCTCGTTAGTCATAACTTACCGGTTTACCTCTTATAAATTGCTTGGATGGAAAGCTACCTAAGTATTGAAACATTGAAAGCTTTTCATGAATATACCCAAACTGATAAAAAAATTTGAAAGCAAATTTGCGAGAGGTCGGTAGGGCAAGTGTTTAAGAACTTCGGAAGAAATTTTTTCAATAGAATAATTAACTTTAATCATTAGATTATTAAAATTTTAAGAAAATAAAATTGAATTGAAAAATATTTAAGGTGACTAACAGAAAGTGAGGAAACTATTTTCTTTGAAATAACACAAAGGATGCCCTCCCTTTGTTTATAAGATTTTTCACTTAAGTTATACTAAAATACTCGTGCTCTCTTGCGCCACTTAGAACATTTTCCATAATATTGTTACGTTTGTTCCTTTTACTATACGTTTTGTTACATTGAGTTCTTTCTTTGCAAAATAACACTTTGGAGTTTTAAATTAAAATGATTTATTTACTTTCTATACACACAAAATAACCGTGATGGTAACTTTATTGTCTTTGATCAACTTGATTTAATTCATTTGTCCTGCAAGTTAAATGGAACAATAGCAAAAAGTAAAAATAAATATTTTTTTGAAGCCAATATGATTTTTTTTAACACAACATATAAAAGATCATTCATTGGTCGACCGTGGGAAGACCAAAGCTTATATAATTGTAACTTTACAGGAGAAGGCTAAAACATAATAGAAACAATAATCATAAACGACAAGAGAAATTTATTAAAATCTCAAAAAAAAAATCTGAAATTTAAATCTTGTGAATTACGACCTTTTTACATGTATGATATGTCTATACATATACATCTCGTTTTACTCGTTTAAAATTTTTCTCACATCATATATTTTTTTATTTTATTGAATTTGCTCTTTTCACTTTTTGTTTTCCTTAAATTTCTAATTAATTATTTTTAAATTAACATCTTTTTACATAATTAAAACAAACGGAAATGAAATTTTTGGCAAAAGGTCTTCGAAAGATCGTCCTATGTTCGTAAACACAGGTGGGGGTGGGAAGACGCAGCAACAGCAGCCGTTACAAAATCAATTAAACGCCTCAGTTCGTCACAATAACCCATACCAGCATACGCATACACATACACAACAACAGCCTCATTATGAGCACCATCAAGGACCAGTTGCATTTGTTACATATCCATTTTGTAATGTTGCGACAGCACCGCATGGTAATGCAGGTGGTAACAATGTTGCTGTTACTGGTGGGCAGGCTGGACATGTGCTTTATCAAACGTCGCATCAACCCCAAACGCAACCGCATCCCACACAGCAGCAAGTCGGGTTACACAGTACTGAACAAGCGTTGCACTATTTCGCGAAGAGTGCTCCACTACCAGCTCATCATCTACATCATACGCAACACCAGCATTCTCAAATAAGAAACATGATTGCAGTTTCTCATCAGAGGCAGCCGTATGTGGTATCACCCAATTATTATGCCCTACCACATGCTCTACTGCAACAACAGCCACGTACATCCATCCTGACAAGTACAGCTCCTCAACATGCTGTTGCTACAGCTAGTGGCGGCTCAATGGCAACACAACTTCAAAATACTACACCCAGAAATGTCGCTCCTAGCGGGCCAACAGCTTATGTACCACCACCATATTGCACGCCACCAATATTGTTAGGAGCTGCACCGACAGCCGTCACACCACAGCCAGGACCTATGTTAACGGCTGCTACTGGATTAGGACAACCACCTTTACAAGCGTATGCTCACATTAGTGGAGGACTATCAGCAGGCCCAAGTTCATCAACACCAATAAGTATCCAAAACATGGGAGTGGGAGTAGGAACTTCACACAATCCAAGCACAAAGCAACGAAAGCACGCAATACCAATTATGCATCCAGAAACGCTTGAAATAATGAAATTTGAACATTTAGACGATAACCACCCAAAACCTCAAGCTCAAATCCAGATAAAAAACGAAATAAGCGTAGAATCGGTTTCAATACAAACTGACAATGATAAGTCTTTAACTGCATCAATAGCGAGCGATCCGTCAGACGTTGCTCTTACAACACATTCACAGTCGATTTCCGCAACTGACACTACTGACAAAATCGACTTTCAAATACAAAATGAACAGGACAATTTCGACAGCGCAAAACAGCAGGCATGCGAGTTAGCAACAGAAACAGCAGCAGCATTTATTTCCGTTCCTGATGCCAACACCACGACACAGTCTGTACACTCAGGTAGTAAATCTCTAAAAATGTCTGTATGCCAAGATGCTAACGATACAGATGCCGACACAAATGAGCATGAATTGGATAATGAAGATGATGTTCTTCTTGATGCAACCGATGGTAATTTGTCTAGAGTGTGCACTGACGATGATCCACAACTGCCAACGAATATATCAATAGAGCAACAAACGGAGGAAATCCCTAGCGATGATCTTGTTATATCAAAACCTGTGGCATTCGACACAGATCATTCGACAGAAACAGAGGGTTAGTGCCACATGTACAGTATTTCGTATTGATATTTTTCTTTTATATTTTTACTTATTGAAAGTTTCAATCAAGCTAATTTTAAAATTAATTAAATATTTATTTTCTAGTCAAATCGAAAGATGAACCCTGTACAATCTCTATTCAAACATCCTCAGATAAAAACGATGAAGAAAAGTCAAAAGAAATTCATACAGACTTGCAGCCCTCAATGTCGTCTTACATTTTCAGTGAGTTAAAGATTAAATAAGAATTTTTTTACAAGAAATTTTCAAACAAACCATTTTTATTTTATTTCCAGAAGGTCGTCGAAAAACTAAACGCAGAGATAAACATCAAAAGAAGACAAAACAACAGCAAATTAAATCCGTCAATAGTAAGAATAGCAATTTTATTAATTTTTTTTAACTATTAATTGTTTAGTTAAAGCAAAAAAAAAAATGATAACTAATTTTGTTTGCAGTGTCGACAAAAAATGAAGAAAACTCCAACTCCAAAATGCTTTCAAAGACTACTGGCACCGATAAAAAAATTTTGGAAGCAAAAAGTAAAGAAATATATCATTGTACTCATTTAGAAAGGTCTCAACTAGAATTTTTACCAAAACTGTATTTTTTCATGATTTCAATACATTTCATTTTAATACGAGTTACGAGTACACCTCTTCACAAAAATTTAAATTTTTAGTATCAGAAATATCAGCTTTAAAATCATTTCTATTTTCATTATACTATTTTGACATATCCAATTTTAATAAAGTTAGAATTAAGTGAGTTTTAGTGCCTTTCTATAAGAGACCAACGATATATCAGTAAATATAATCATGTGTGTGAAAATAAATTAAAAAATGTTTAGCTTTTACGTAAACCTTTTCAGTTAACAGAGCTCTGTTAAAATAATAACATGGTACCGTTAAGGGAATAAAAATTCCGGTTATGCACTGAAACTGACATTTTTTATGGATTTAACAAAAGATTCCAAAAATAAAAATGAATGAGATTTTAACAAGATGCCATTCTAAAGTTTACCATACTTTGAAAGAAATTTTGGCCATTTAAAAATGTTTAAATTTGAGATTTCTTAGAGATGGAACCAATAAAATGTGCTTCGGCTGGCATCTTTGGGATTTGCTAACGAAATGAACTATCATACTCCATACTAGAAATTTTTGACAGTACAAGTTGGAAGGAGTTTTTGGGCATGTTAAAGTTTGAGATTCTTTGAGAGATGAGAATGCATGGAAACAACCACAGATTCCAAATCAAAATGAATAGGTTTTTTTTGCCCAGGTGCCCTCTATCGTTCTCTTTACGTGGAATTTTTAACAGGCCGAGTTGGAATTAGTTTTCGAGCATTTTAGAAACTTTAAAATTTGAGATTCTCTGAGAGATGAGAATATTTCGCATTGAAACAACAAAAGATGCCAAATCAAAATGTTTCTGTTTTTTTTTGTCGAGGTGCCCTCTATCGTTCTCCTAACGTGAAATTTGTAACAAACCGAGTTGGAATTAGTTTTTGAGCATTTTAGAAATACTAAAATTTGAGATTATCTGAGTGATGAGAATATTTCTCATTGAAAAAAGAAAAGATTGCAAAATCAAAATTAATGGGATTTGTTAACGAGGTGCCGCTGTAAAGCTTTTAACAGAGATGTGTAAAATGAGTAGGGTTGCGTCAAAGCTAAAGACTTTAAAAATATCCCGGTTATGTAAATTGAATTATTTTACAAAAAGTAAAATGACATAATTTAGAGTAATAGAATAGAGAAAAGAAACTACTCCTCGTATTCGGTTTACAAAACAAGGACAAAGATGTTTTTTTTTAAAGAAACTAGTTAAACATTAATTAATACTTTTTTTGTGTTTTAATTTTTAGGCCAATCCAAAAAAGAAGAGTTGCAACCTACTCTTTTGCGTTACTCATTGGAAGAGTTGAAGGCCTTAGCTAATTCACCAGAATCATGTAAAACTCCTGTTGTACCCTGTCAAAAGGGTGACTGTATTTCGCAGCTGTTTGTGGCCCGACAGCAACATCATCATCATGTTTTATCACAACAGGTTGGTCAAAATTTAGCTGCTGCAGTAAACATGCAACATCATGTACAACAATCTTATCATCATATGAATTTTAATGAATCCATTGAGTTTGTTCCTGGCAAACGGCGTGTAGGTGGAGGAGGTGCCGTGGCAAGAAAACACCAGGATCACCAAACTAATTCAGCCTCTTCAGGAAATAATATCGTTAGTCATCTAGCAAATACCTCAGGATCTACTGCATCTGGTGGCAACATGAGTCAAGTTCAGAAAAAAATGCAGGTCATACATATTAACTTGTCATTAAATGAGGAAATCAAACTGTCAGAATGCAAAAATGCTTGGCAACCCAAATTCTTAACAAATTCTACAAATAACAACCCAACAAAGGGAGAATTGGGTAAAAATGCGAATGACATTGAAGATGTCTTAAAGAAAGTTAGAGGCATTCTCAACAAACTGACTTCTGAGAACTTTGACGTTTTGGTGAAAGAGATGACTAAAATAACGATAAATACCCAAGAACAAATGCAAAAAGTAAGTTGTACTCAATTTTTTTGTTGTTATTAATTTTGCAATGTTTTTTAAAAAATATTCTTATTCACTTTTCAGTTTATGTTATTAATATTCGAAAAAACGGTAAGCGAACCAAATTTTGCTCCTACCTATGCAAAATTTTCAAAAGTCTTATTTGAAGAAGTTAAGGCAGAGAGCAAGGAAATTTTCCATAGTCTGTTGATAAAAAGATTAGAAAAAGAATTTGAATTGAATGTAAACAATGCAGATGCAAAGGAGCGAAAATTGCAACAAATTATAAATAAATTAAAAGAAACAAAGGACCAACAGGAGAAAATAGAACTGCAAGCCGAACTAGAACATCAGGAGTATCAATTTCGACGTCGAGCGTGGGGAACTGTACGTTTTATAGGTGAAATGTATAAATTGCATTCATTATCCGCCAATCGTGTTTTTCTATATGTCGAGTCATTACTTAAGCATGGTAATGAAGAAAAATTGGAATACATGTGCAAGTTACTGACAACTGTTGGTAACCTTTTAGAAAATAGTGATACCGAATCATTTAGTAATAATAACAATAACAATAATGCAAGAATGAATAAAATTTTTACAAAAATACAAACTATTGTTAAGGAGGCCAGGGATCCTTCTAATAAGAAAACCAAAATTTGCAGTCGTGTACGTTTCATGATGCAGGATCTAATTGATTTAAGATCTAGAAATTGGGGTCAAACGTCTTATGGTCATAGCAGTCACATTTCGCTAAGAAGACGACTCCCAGAAGACAGAAGCAGTAACATTTCATCGGGTTCATTAAGCAATTACGATAGAGGTTCTGGTTCTTCGCAGCGTACTTCCTTTGGAAACAATAACCGCCAAAATCAAACACGTTCGAAAGAATCTGGTGCGAGTGGAAGTAGTGGCAATTATTTTATGCAAAAATCATCATCAACAAAATCTCAATATATGGGTCAAAGAGAACAACAGAGTATAGACGTGAAAAAATTAAACTTTTCCCGGGGAGATGATCATTCTCAGGCAATAACTGAATTGGGAAACAAATCTACCTACATGTGGTGCATAAAAGGCGGTCGTCAAACAAATCAATCTGCTGACGTACATCAAAGCGATCAAAATTCTCCCAATTCTTCACAATTGAACACAACACATCAGCACCCACATCAACAAAAACATCATCATCAACAGCAGCAACAACAGACCCAATACTGGGATGATATAAAATCAATTTTGGAAACTTGCTCTAACAAAGACAACCAGAAATTACTCAATCATTTGATGGAGGAATATTTAGATTGTTTATCAACCCGCAGCAACAGATGGAAAGAAGAAGTGTTGAATATTTGGCAAAAGGCCAACAATAAGCAACAAATATGTTTACTCTATTACGTTCTCATGGAATACTTGCATTTAGGTAACGTAAAGCGTTTAGAAAGAAATGCCTGTGCAAGCATTATCATCTATTTACTGACTTGCAATGCACTGAATAAGACGATATTTATTCGAGCTTATGAACAATTTGCCAAAGAATTTCCTGATCTATTAATGGATGTGCCTAACGGCTGGACATATGTATTTCAATTTATAGGCCCTCTACTACATGAACGCTTAATTACATTCAGTGATATCTGGCAGACGAATTGGCGTAGTGATCAAAATTTTACCGATCGTTTTGTTAATGCTTTAGTAGTTTATTTTACCAAAGATTTTGGCGCAAATTACATGAGAAATTTGTGGCATAAAGAATTTAAACTTGATCGCGGCCAACAGTTCAAAAGTGATCACCAACAATGGCGACAATTTGTGGCAGCCAATAAATTACAATTTCTATACGATTGTAAAGCAAAGCCTGAAATTACACTAACAAATGCCAATAACAGCAGTTCAACACTTATAGATCAACATTTGCAGCGCTTAGAAATACTCTTAAGTTCGCCCAATGATTCGAATTTAGCCTTAGACTATATAAACACTAATGTAAATATAAATAATTATTTTCTTAAAAATTTAACACGCTTTCTTTGCTGTGATTATGCCACCACCACAACAAAGACGACGGTGTCAGGTTCATCTCGAACAAGTAGCGCTACAATGAGTAAAAACAGCAGTACCTGTAGCAATTCCAGTAGCAAAAGTAGCACGAAAATTACAGATTTATCTAATAACACCCAACTTAACATTGAGGCTTTTCGCAACAAATGTTTACCAATTCTAAGATTATGCCTCGATGGTCACGAAGACTATGAGCTGGCCTGCCTCGACTCGGTTGTAGATGCCATACAATATGAGTACGACCCCTATACCGCTACAAAACTAATCTGTGGAATTTTTGATATTTTTTACGATGGCGAAGTTATAGCCAAAGAATCGTTTGAAAAGTGGTATATGATGCGTCAAGAGGATCACAAAAAATATAAAGAACCTCTTGGTGCAGATTTAGAGACCTACTTGCAAAGGTTACTGTAACAAAAAATGTAATAAAACAAATTGCCGATCATAAACATTTTTAAATCCACAATCTTTATTGACTGCACTCTCTTTACTCTTGTCAGTTTATTTATTGTAATAATATTGCCATTTCCCGTCGTAACTGGCCGGTTTGTATATGATGGCGAGCGCTTTCGATGCGTATGCATCATTTTCAAGTTACATACACCACCACACTTTTTTTTAATTTGTTACACAAACAAAAGGCAGGTTCCTTAAGAATACTCGAAAAAAAATTTTTTTTTTTAACTTTAATTTAATTAGGGGAGAAAATATGTTTTTATATGACTGTAAAAATAATTTGCAAACATTATTCTTACAAATGTATTTTGTATGTAATTTCGCTTATAGATCATAAGAAATTTGATTTCTTTTCTATTTTTTGGTTTTAAATATATTTTTTTATGGCCAAGTTTTCGGGACAAAATGAATAAAACTCTGTAGTTTGTAAATCATTTTTAAGCACAAGGTCTTTATGTAAAATTAAATAAATTTTATTTTCTATATTTCCCCACACCATTGGAAGGCATATGCAGGAAAAGAAAGAAGTATAAATAATTTTTTAAAAAAATAAAAGAAAAACTTTTGTCAAACGAATTTAAGGAAAATTTTTAAAGAAGAAAAAAAATAAATTTTGTGTTATTTGTTTAACAAAAATGGTTTCTTTTCCTGAAAATGTCACCAAATGGTATATATGTATAAATAATTTTTAAATCAATCAATAAATTAAACATTTATGTAAGAAAAAATTATTTACATTTAAACAAATTAAAAAAAAAAATACTTTTTTTAAACCAAAAAAAAACATTTTTATTATGTGTTTGAGAAAAATATTTTATTATTACTTTTATTTTTATTTGACCTTTTTTAACTTAATTAAATATGCACTAATCTTTTAAACGGTCTTTTAAATATTTTAACGATTTTATTTTTTCGATATTTCGGAAATTATTGTTTTATATATATTATATTTTTTTTTTGTTTTTTTCTATATTTTACAAAAACAAAAAATTATAATTATAATTTTTTTTGTTTTTGTATAATATAAAAAAAATAATTTCCTGAAGAAGCTTTCCACAGGAAAGCGAAATATCGAAAAAATTAAATTGTTAAAATATTTAAAAGGCCGTTTAAAAGATTAGTGCATATTTAGAAAAATATTTTATTTATTGATTAAAAATTGTTTATACATTTTTCGTTTTTTTAAGCTGTCACCCAATGGTGTGAAATATTAAAATTAAAATTTGTTTATTATAAAGAGCTTGTGCTTAAAAAAATAATTGCTAAATTATTAAAAAGCACAATTAACTATAATTATTTTTAAGGAAAATATAAATTTAAAAAAAAATACAAAATTTTAATCGCAGTTTGTTGAAAAAAGAAAAAAAAAGAGGTTCAATCAAATCAATCAATGCGGCGTAAATGCAGCAAAAAGAAATGTATTCAATTTCTTAAGAAATTCTGCCTACACGAACCACACAAACACACATACACACACACACATACACTAAGTTCCTTAAACAAAATTTGAAGTATTATTTTTTTTTACTTGTTTTATTTTTGTATTTATTTTCGGAATGTAATCTAAGCTTTTTTTTCTTAAGTGTTTTTTATAAAGTTCAACAACATGTAAACGTATGTCTGTATGTATGTATATTAATTTTTTTTGTGTTATTATTTAGTATTAAAACCTTTTAGTACAAAACACTCATGTTTTCATTCATTCATTTGCAACATTAAAAACAATTTTATTCTTCTATAACAGCAGTCTTTATTTTCTTTTTTCAATTTAAAACAATTTTTATTATTGTTAAAGAAAAAAATGGATAAAAATAAAAATAAAATAAATAAAGAATTGTCTTAGATTTAATAGTTCCAAAAAAAAAGAAAAACAAAAATATATAGGCTTAAAATAACAACAAACAAACAAAAAATAAATTTATAATAAAAATTCTTTATTTCAATACAATACATTAAGAATTTAAGAAAATATACAAGCATAAATAATAATAAACTATATATTATAAATTTAAAAAAAATATATAAAATGAGTAGCGACTTATAAAATATATAAAAAAAATTAAATTAGAAAAATGAAACAGATTTTTTGTAAAAATCTTTAAAATACTTAAATTTAATTTTTACTTAAAAATAAGTTTCCAGTCAAATTTCAAAAATCTTATCTACTTTTAAAGTGCTCTAGGTGCTAAGAAGAACAGACTTTTTCCACTTAAATGGAATAACATTTATAATAAATAAAATACAAAAAGTAAATAAAATAAAAAAAAATTAATAAATAAAAAAAATAAGCACACCACTTAAAACTAAATTAAATTGTATAATTTATTTTAGACATTCCTTTCAGTATGATAGTCAGCCAGAATCGTATTATCTACCAAATTGTATTTTAAATAAATTTAAAATAATTTATATTTCGATAAAATATATCGCCTGGTTTCTTTGCATTAATAAATTTTATAGACATTTTTTTGAAATTCGAAAATGTTTGAAAAACTTTATTTTTGGAAGACAAACAAACAAAAAAAAAATATTTAAAATAAATTGTCATTGTCATTGAGAAATTAATAAAACGATACAATTTAAAAGAAAACATTTTCAACACTTTATTTTTTGCATATGAAGCTAAAACAATAAAATATTTATTTGCTACATTATTCGCCCTTATTCTGTTTGGCGACGGCAACATCGTCGTCGATTTTGAGGCAACATCGCATTAACACAACATCAATACTAATTTGGTATTCCCCCCATTCAGTCTTATGACGACGTTGCCAGTTTATCGATCATTTTAATATTTCATTTATTTTTGTGAATAATAAAAAATAAAATCTGCTTTAAATTGAACCCAAAACAAATTAAAAATCAAAATGTTCAACACATTGTTTATTAGCATCTTTTTTTTACTTTAAGTTTTAAGTCGCACCAAATCTTGTAAAGAACTGCATATTAAACCTTTTGCTATCCATCACTCATTCTATTTGGTAGGCCAAGGCTGTTTAGAGCATTCGCAACGCTTTCCCATTGTTCCTTAAAGTTAGTAGGAACGCTGCCTCCTCAAAATCCCCTGACAAGTGATAGAGTTTTTCCCAATGCTGCCACTAATTTTTCAAATTGGTTGACGTGGGTAATTTAAATTTTTTCCATATTATATTTTATTTTGTTTTTTTTTTTATTTTGCACTTTTATTTTTTTTTAACTTTTTAAATTTTTTTTTATAACAGCACGACACCAAAATCACAAACGGCAATATAAGTTGCAATTTAAGGCAACATCAATGTCAAATTATCTTACAGAATACCAAACATGTGTTGCCAGTCATCGATAAATGGTAATATTGCCAACGAGAATACGGATTTACAACAAACGATAAAAAACGAAGTCGTCTTTGGTATTGCCGTCGCCAAACAGAATAAGGGTGATTGCTTATATTCAAAAGGCTTCAGTTGGCAATATGGCAAAATATGCCATCATTTGAATTTATGTCCAGTCATTAGCATTTTAAAACTGGCTACTGTAATTTTTAAAGCATTAAGCCTGCAATATACTCGGTAAAGTTTGATAAGTTTGTCAATTTTACAGAGAATTCGTCCCATAAAATTGTTGCAATAACTGACATTTGGTTAAAGTCTATTGTACCAGATAGTGCAGTTGAGATCCTTGGTTATGCCTTTTGTCGAAGTAACCGTCCGCAAGGACGTCGCGGAGGAATAGGTATTTCTCTTAAATATAGCATTGCTTTTACATTTTGTCAATATGTGGAATGATTTCGAAGAAAGATGGTCTGAAGGTAATAGGCCCATGCATTGACCACAATGAACTGCAGGATCGGCTGAAAATATTACTGCTGCTCAAGAAAGTGTTCAAAACAATCCATCAACTAAAAATTCGAGGTCGTGCTCAGGAGCTTGGTCTTCAAAGAACACAATTTTGCACAAGGATTTGAATTTGTTTCAATATAAGATTCAGTTGACATAAGAGCTTCTTCCACAGGACCATTTACACCGCCGTAAATATGCGAATAGGATGTTAAAGCTCGCCCATATCATCCCCGATTTTCATTAAAAACTCATACTGAGTGACGAGGCATATTTTTATTTGAACGGATATGTGAATAAAAAGAATAGTCGATTTTGGGGAATGGGAAAACCTGAAATTATTCAACGGTCACCTGTATTTTAATAACATCTGTATTTCCGGATAATTGGAAGCTTGCAAAAGTTATTCCAATATCTAAGACTGGACTCAATACTGAAAACTGGAGACCTATAAGTCAAATTTATTTGAAGATGTCTTACTGGTCACAAATAGCCCAGCATATTGAGTACTTTAATTTATTAAACTTTTTCGTTTCGGACCAGCACTCCGGGCATGAACTCTATACATGCAATGCATTGTGCAAGAACTAGGATATCAGGTTTTGGGAAGGAGGAAGTGTTTGTGGAGATTCATTTTAAACTTTCCTCTCTCTGGAGGGAGTTTATTCCACATACGGACTGTTCTGCTAAACGAATTTTCTTTGCAATGCGTAGTGCGATTCACTGGCCAATCAACCACAAATGGATGTGCTCTCAACGAAAATCGAGTTAAAAGCAAAAACTTGCGAGTAAAGGGAACAAGGTCTCTAATTTCTTTAGAGCACTTACCATTTTAGTAACGATAAAACAGTGAAATACATCCCACATTGCTTCGATGATCCAATCAATAGAGTTGGATACACCCTACTGTCAAAGTAGAATTAACAACAATCGATTACAATTGTGAGATATTTGTAAAGATACTCTAAAAACGACATTGAGTTGATGTGACAGTTGAATAAATAATTAAATATATTCAAATGTTATATTGCGTGATTCCTCTTCGCCTGTTTGGCTATTTGCACCTTCTTCGCCAAATTTTCCTAACTTCTTTTGGTTTACTTAGTCTTCGAATTGCAATATATTTGTCTTAGCTTTCTCCAGCGTTGGCAAAGGAATCCGTCAGTTACTCCTGCTTCTGCCTTGTATACCCAAGCTTCTTTTTGACATTGAATTTCAACTCCTTCCACAACTTCAATTTTTATATTTATTTAAATTTTTGTTCATCCCAATTATAAATGTTCACAAGGAATTGTTTTCTCGAAGAAAAGCTTTTCATCAGAAAAAATTCTTCCAATTATAAATTATTCGGAAATAAAAAATTCAATAGTGGGCAGCACTGATGGCAGCTGTTGTGATTGTTTACATTTAATTTGATTTATTTTGAATGTGCAAGAAAATATTTGTGAAGAATAGCACAACTTTGCGAAATTTTTCTGATGAAATTGGTGTTGCAGAAAAACTTTTACGAAGTAGCATTTGCGGGATTAATCTAAGCCACTGTAGGTGCCACAATCATAAATAAAATAATGGAAATGCATTTTTGTTTACTTAAGCTTTCACTTTGTTATAAGTCCAAAAAAATACACATTTTAGAGACTCATCTCTATCCAGTTTGGATTAAAGCACCAAAAACAAGAGAAAAACGAAGGAAAATTAATATTGATTTTTACACGAAGCACAGCATTCTTGACGTTATAGGATGCATCGTCAACTGTTAAGCCTTGTGACAATCAACAAAGAATTCGGTATGTGACCTTATTAAATTCTGGTGCATGTCATGATTTCTTTACATGGTACACTAGTGAGCTAAGGAAATACTTTAAATAGCTTTATAGATGTCGGCTGCTCATTGGAACCATTGCTATTAACCCCGTATTACGTTCTATAGGACGGTACAACTAAAATGCTATTAAATGAGGACCACGCAAAATGAGGCAATGAGCGTACTAATGAAGAACCTTTGG
This sequence comes from Trichopoda pennipes, assembly GCA_030448955.1. Taxonomy (NCBI): domain Eukaryota; kingdom Metazoa; phylum Arthropoda; class Insecta; order Diptera; family Tachinidae; genus Trichopoda; species Trichopoda pennipes. Next base: position 3,153,934 of record JASKUP010000094.1, read on the forward strand.
CGTTGCTTTCCTGGTGCACGAGAACTGTACTACAGCCTTGCGACGGCAGCAAAAATTATAAATGTATACTGTGCTTTGCAGGGTGTATGCATTGGATAAAACTTTTCATAATTTTTACCGCGTTTTTGGCGAAATCGAAACATTTCACAACAACGTGATTTTAAATAGCGAAAATGTCCTTTAATTCATAAACTTACAAATATTTCTTGCTTAAATTTAGCCTTTAAATGATTAAAGAAAAAAAGTGTCGTTTCTTCAGGTTATATAAACCGTAATTTCAATTGAAAAATCTAAAAATTTTTGGATCGGCCAAAAATGGGCAGGTAATACTCACCTTTCGTCGGATGGCCCTTAAAAGCTTTTTCAAACTTTATTTTTGTTTTCTTATTTCTATAATTAAGAAATAATCACAAAGTAGAATTCGAGCTTAACTGGTTAAAATTTGATAAATTTTTGAAAAATAATTACTAATAAGCACTTGTTGTAATAAATATTTACATAAAATAACGGGAATATTTAATTCCATCACGTAAAAGTATCAAAAATTGTCTTCAACTAAAAGGCCATAGACAAGGACTTTTCCAAAGTTTCTTAAAAAGAAATTTGCGATTTAATTTTAACTAAAATTCGTTTACTTTCTGGCATCCTAAAGAGAATAAAACAATGTATTTAATTGTATTTGTATGTATGTATGTAGGTGTGTATATAATATAAACATTAAATTTATTCTAAAAAAAAAACGTTTTTCTTAATATATAAACTTGTGTATACACTTATATAATCTTTGGCCATTTATTAAATAAAAAGATCCAAAATGTAAATAAAAAGTAGAACAATAAAAAACAAACATGATAAAATCATAAACTATTAATTAAAATTAAAAAAGAAGAAGACACTAATTAAGGATTATAAGGTGAATTAAAATAAAAATAAGATAAGCCATAATTGCTAAAGAAGACTTAAATTTCTTTTTAAAACTATTAAAATTAATTAAAATTTTTTATAGAATTAAAAATTGCCAATAAAATAATTTTGCTAAATAAAAACAAAATGGAGAGCATACAGAATTATGATTTTGTCTTAAAATTATGTAAAAATTTAATAAGTTTAATTTTTAATATTTCGCCACCCAATTAGAGGCATCTTCAGCAGCAGATGAAATGCAACTGTATTAACGATTTCTTTTTTTTTAATACATTCAATGAAAAATTTTTTTGTGTCAAAAAATTCAAAATAATCAAAAAAATACAAAAAGAATAGAAACGAAAAAATTAAAAACTTATTAACTGAAAACAAATTTCCCATACAACTATGTAATAATTTTAGAATTTAATATTAAAAAGAAAAATATTTGGGGCTATTCTGCGTTTCGATTCGAATCGAAATTTTCTCCGTCTAGCTGCTTTGGTACTTTGAGTTTCGATTCAGCTCAGTTTCTTTCGATTGTATGTATTCTGCATTACGATCGGAGCTCCGTTTTTCTCAGTTGCTTTTTTGTTAACGGAGGGGTTTTCTTTATCTGTGTTTTTTAGTTTAAAAGTTTAAAATTGAAAAAAATGCAAGTAGAAAATGAGATAAAATGTTCAGAAACGATAAAAAAACACTTAAAATTATTTTTAATTAACTTAACTTTTTTTGTTTTAAAATGTTAATTCTTGTACCCGAATATGTGTTTTTTATGTGTTACAGGTAAAAAACAACAACACAGCAGCAGTATGAAAAATTGGCAAATTTAATGGCATATAAATCAGACATTGCATGTGGATACCACCAGCGATCAAAAGAAGAAGTGGCAGTGTTCTAGAAGGAGGTTTCAGGAGTCCTCAATGCACTAGTTCCTCCAACAAAAAATGCTTATTTTTAATTATGTTTACATACAACTTTTTGTATTAAATTTTACATTTCTTTATGAAAATGATAAACTTGCTTATTTTGCTATTTCATTTCCACATTCCACAGTGATGCTATTAATTTTGTAAACATTGTTGTCTTCTTCTTTTTTTTCGATTCCGTTTTTCTTCAGAATACCAATTTTCGATCGCAACGGAACTATAAGCGGAGACTTAATCGAAACGCAGAATAGGAGTGATTACAAGAAATATAACAGAATTAAAAATATATAAATCGATAACATACACATATCAAATTTATCGAAAAGTATAGTATAATCATATATATTTGATACCAATAAATACAGTAGGGAAATTTGAGGTTAGCAAGTAAATTGCCTGTCAAATGATTGAATGACAAGAACTGAACTGTTATGCTTTGACATTTATTTAGAAAAAAATAGGGACATTTTTACAATTTTTTCTGAGATGGCTGTGCATAATTTAGTCGCTGAATTGTTGCTGACACTTTAACAAAACATTACTCTCAAAGAAGTAGTAATAATACAAATATAAGCGATGTACAGGAAAGTGTAGCGACTGAGCCTAGAAAGTCAGCTAGTCGATGTTCTTAACAATTGGGTATTGCTAGAGGCCGTTTGCAAAATATTTTACAATAAGATCCTTATCTTCTCGCTTCGTTGAAGAATTAAAGTCGACCGACTATTGTATGCGTCGAACGTTTGTTTGAAAACTGAACGAAAACAAAGCATTTTTCAGCAAAATCTCTTTAGTGATGCGGCTCATTTTCAATTAGGCGGTTATGCAAACAGATAGTTGCATATGAGCCACACATACAAAATTTATAAAATGCCCTCGAAAAATCATTACATATAGAGAAAGTGACCATCCGTATGGTGCAGTTTGTGGTTAGGTGGCATCATTGGCATGTACGATTTTGAAAATGAACAAGGAAATGCCGTCACCATTCTCTACGCTAGCAAACCATGATAACCAATTTTGTGTGGCCACAATTGGATAATATTGGGTTTCAGTAAGACGAATCTATAAGTCACACAACCACCCAAACAATTCAGTTATGGCATGAGAAATTACCCGCGAGGGAGGACACATGATTATTTTTGCTGGAGTCTTTTGAAAGACTGTGCTTAATCAAACAACTGGTGCTCTCAGAGATGAAATTCGGCGCTGCATTGATGAGGTAATCGAAGCTTTGATGGAATTTTTTGAATAATAAATATTTTATCAGAATATCAGAGTATATTTTGTTTAAAGGAATCTAGCACAATTAACATAGCTTGGCTTAAATTTACATTTATTTAAAAAAGTTTTTGCAGTACCTGATAATTGTACGACTGCAAAGGTAAAATATTCTTTCAATTTATTGCTTCGATTGTTTTTTGTGAACATTTTTTTTTTATTTTTTGATTATTTCGACTTTGTTTGATAAATATTTTTTCATTTATTTGTTATTTAAAAAAATGTTTATACATTTTCATTTCCTATTTCCGAAAATGCCACCAAAAGGTGTGACGGCATATTAAAAATAAAAACAAAATTTATTAAAATTTTTTAAACACCATTAACAAAAAAAAATTAATTATAAACTAAAAAAAATTAATTAAAAAAGTTTTTTTAGAGTCAAGATAAAATTTCATGTTAAAACTTTGCTTTTACATTAAAACATAATAATTAATTAATTTGTTGTGGCACTTACTTAAAATTAGTTAAACAACAATATTTAATTTTTGTGCATAATTAATTAGTTTTCGACTGAATACTGAGTTTTGCGTAACAGTATAATTTCTTTCATTTAAGAAATTTGATTTTATTTTGTTATTAAATATCTAAATTTAATTATTTTGTTGTTAGTATTTAAAAATTTATTTTATATTTTAAAGTTTGATTAATTGTAGAAAAAATGACACAATACATACGTTGACAAATTACTTATGTAGATAAATAGTTTGCAAGTAGAAATAAAATATAGGAAGACATTTTTTTTAAAAATTGTATATGCAAATTGTTAAAATAATTTGTTTTTTTGTTTTTATCATAATTTCATTTTTAGTTAAAAAAGAAAAGATGTGTGCGCGTGCATTCGTCAAATTGTTTTGTATCGTATGGGGTTTGATTGAAGCATTTTTTAGGTTGTTTTTTTTTTGGCACTTGTTTACTTTTTTTAATTGATCTTTTGTTACAAAATAATAACATTTGTTTATTTATTTGTTTTTTGTTTTTAATATTATGACTTAACTTTGGTAATTTATTTAATTTTTTTATTGTTTTTATTTCCGCTCTATATCGTCGAATTTCGTTGTGAAACCTGAAAAACTATGGAATGTATTTGCTATTCCTTGATGGCTTTGGTGGAGGCGTTGGTGGCCTTTTTTTGTCATCTAAACTGTTTGTTATAATATAATTTTTAGCTTCAACATATTCATAAGATGTGTTGGCAATACTGGTAGTTGTAGAACAAGACGCTGTTCTAGTAATTGTGCCAGTTGAACTCATTGCACTACTCAATGAAAATGAATTGGAATTCCAATCTAAACTATAATTCAAACTTGTAAAGTCTGTTGAGTCGCGTGTTTTGGCGGGCAGTGGTGGTGGTATGAGGTCTTCTTCTGATGTTGAATCGGTGGTATCAACAGAATTTCGATTGCTACTTTCAGCACCTGATAGCGACTGTGTATCAGCCGCTGAAAAGCCTTTCATGCTGGCTGTAGGTGTTGCTATACTGGCGGGCCGTGATAAACGTCTCTCTTTTTCTTTTTCCGATCTTAATGGTCGTTTGGGTGTCAACTACAGGATTAGAAAAAGAAACACATTTATTTTGTTCTCAACTCATCAGAAATCATGATTAAAATTGAAATAGAGTTTTTAAATATTTTTCCAATCTAATTTAGTCTTTAAATGACCGAACAAATTGCTCTAGACAACGCACGAGGCAAGTGAACGTGTGCTTGAAATGTGTTCTAAAACTTAACAGATGTGCATCGGCGGTAAAATAGATAAAAGGAACGATAGATACAGCTGGGAACTAAGCAGCAGGCCAACTAGCAAACGTTGAATCCGCTGTGCTTTCTGTGGAGCAGAACCCATAGTAAAACTGAGAAATGTCACTAAATTTGAAAAATGTAGTGCTTGAAGGTACTCGTGGTTGGTTGAATGAATTCTTGCATGCTTTGTTGGAGTGGCAAGAGTCAGATCTAACACAGATTTGTTGTTTGTGGCTACTACATGTACAAGGTAGATAAGAACTGGTGAAATTAAATCATCAGTGGATTAGAAAATTTTATTTTTTTTAAGACTGTCTTTAATTTCAATTAATTGAGACAGAAATTAATCAAAAATTAAAAATAAAGTATAATAAATAATTTTAAAAATCGCATCGAATATTCAAAAACGATAATTGTTTTTAAAATCAATAGTTTTCTTTCACGTATTCGATAAAAATTCAAAACCATTTTTCATTAATTTTGTATATTTTTAACGCTGATACATAATGTTGTCCTGATGGGCCATCGATTTGTTTATCTATAGAATTTTGGTTTGCTAGCAAAATATGGATTCGCTGTGCATTTCTGTAGACCCATAATCTGGAGTAGCTCTGGGAAATGGCGAGAGTTCTACAATGATTAAGCTCATTAAACCTAAAAACGTGCAGGGAGGCTACAGATTTCAATTGTGCTCAAAGAGCCCCTCCTTGGAGGGAGCGCTAGTAAGGTGTTTTTTGTGTTGATTTGTTAATTTGGAAAATATTCAACTTGTGTAAGAAGCCGTTTCTATCTTACCTCCTCAGTGAGTACCTTTGGATCGGGGGTTTTTACAGATGATAAAGAAGTATTGGAGGCACTTATAATTGAAACATTCGAATCTCTTTCAGGCGTAGACGTAATTGTACTCAGTGGTGTTGTATACCATTGACTGTTAGCAACTGGTAAGCTTAGCGTTTCTCTATCCAACTACAACAGAAATAAAACAGAAATTGTTATGTAATAAAAAATTCTACAAAAGAAAAGTGTTTAATTAAAATAGCTCACCTTTTTAATTGATCTTCGCTTTGAGGGCGTCTTATCTTTTGTTTTGCTTTTCGTGCTTGGCGAATGTCCTAAGCTGGGTCTATTATTTTACAACAACGAAAACAACAAACAAGGAAAACACAAAAAAAAAAGAAAAATGAAAGAAAAAACACAACACATAATGCAGAAATAAATAACAACAACAAGGACATAAAAAGGAGTTATAATCTTTTAAGTCAGAATTTAAAAATAAAAATTACAGAAAAAAAAACAGAAAAACAAAAATAAAATTAGCACAGCTAAATTCTCAAGCTAACGAAATCAAAATTAAAATTATTTACAAAAGACATAGAAAGAACAAAAGAAAAATGTGGAATTAAATTTTTGATTCAATTTTTTATATATAAAAATCAAGATTGTCAATGTATAAAAAGTATTCAAAAGTCTTATTTCATAGTGGAATTATATTTCATTTAAAAGAAACCAATTTAAGGAATACTGTTGTCATATCTTCCGTTCAAAACCGTCGTTACCGGCGAGCCCTTTGCATCAAATCATTGACATCATTATCAAGCCGCATTCTAGATAGTTAGCATTAGTTGGTGTGTTAGTATAAAAAATGTCGGGTTTAGAAAGTTTTTCATTAGGGTCGTATCTAATTATGAGGGTAAATTGTCTGCCATCTTTTTATGAGGGATTAATTTAATATTTTCGTAGTTTATTATTAGGTAAGTAATCGTGTCCATTTGAGCGTGTTTTTCGTTTGCAAGGGTGTGTTAGCAGTTTCATTGGTGTGAAAATGATGTCTGATGTGGTATTTCCTGTTCGTTTATAATGCCAGTGTTGAAATTTCTTGTTTTGTAGATTTAAGGCATGTTGTTTCCATAAACGGAAAATCTGGTGGAAAAACAAATTTTCCTTAAAATGTATAGCACCTTTTACTAACATCGTCTACAAAGGGATTAGCTCGTATTAAAAAGTGTAGTTAAAGATATTGTATGCAGGTTATGAAAAATGCTCAGCAAAACATAATGTGCCAAGCGGATGGACTAGCTTAAGCATACTATTGTTGAGTGATTTACGTGTAAATTATTGAGTAGCAGTTGCATATAAGAATAGTGTTTGAGATATATAGAACAAAACCATAGACAACATCATCCTAATCTGACGTAGTGTGCTCAAGATTAAAGTGGGTACCTGTCATGATGGCCCAACCCTACGTTGATTTTACCAAAGTGAAATGTCATGCATCTATTGAAGCCCTCGAATTGCATAGGAACTTCAGAAACATAGCAGACAGGGTCTTGTCTCCACTACTTGCTTGAGAGCCGGAGACTATCTAAGCTCTCGCCGCACTATTGAAGATATTCTGCTAAGAATGCAACACAGCCACTACGTTACTCCCCGAAGAGCCTTACTAATAACCTGAACAGAAGTTGTAGCTTCTGTTGGCTAGCGACTTTAGCCACTGGTCGGACTTTGAAGGTCCTTATCTACCAATTTCAGACTTTGACTGATGTCATCATTTACCCCCAGAGGTATGTGTGGTGGTAACCAAGACTTCCTGCTGCTGGAGGAACCTTATTTGATATCATATCATATGAGTGGAATTCGTGCTAAGTTAATTAAAAGATGTTGGCCGGTTTAATAAAACAAAAGATCGTGAGTTCGACTCCCGTTAGAGCGACTTCTAAATGAGTTTATAGTGCATATTTGCTAAACAGTAGCATTTAGCTGGAATCACATATTGCTGCAATGTCAATGTGATTGGCTGTGTGAGTTTGTTCTTAAAAGCGCATGTTAAGTAAACACAAAAGATGATGGCAATAAACCGTAGAATAAGAAAAAGAAGAAATTCTTTCAAAGTTTAAGAAAAAGGCCCAATTAGTCTTTAAAGATAATCGGCAATGTTCCATTTGGAATATTGGCGTTACCGTTGGCGTAATCGATATTTATCGAAAATATATTGGTATTACATTATTTTTATATCGTCACCATTTTGATCATCAAATGTGAAAAGACTTAAACAAAGTTGAAAATAAATGTAAAACAATTTTAAACTTAGTTTTTAGAATTGAATAACATCTCGCATATGTTACGCGGTTTTAAAGGGGAATAAAACTCCTAAATTTTGACTGTTTTTGGAAGCAAACTGTAAAAAAGATAAATCCGTTTGAACCATCTGTTCGTGATGGAAATGGTTGGCATAAACTAAGTAAATGAACATTGTACATTATATCTGGCGTGGAACAGATATTTATGTTTTGATACAAAACCTTCCGCTATACACATATTCAACTTAGTTGCTTCGGCATAATCATTTAAACCAGAAAAAAAAAATCAGTGCTCGCCATCCTTTTTGTGTTTATTAAATATTCTTTTAATATAACAAAATAATTTAAATTTGAACAATTGTGTTTTGAAAATACAAGTTAAATATAATAAGTGCTACCAAATTTTTGAGTGTTTTCCATAACTTTCGTCCATGGCAATTTAGAAACGAAACAACGAAAAAAACCATATCGATATAGAAAACACACCGAAAACGATAGCGCTAACTGGATTAGGGCCGAATAATTTATTTAACGGTATTTAAATTTAAATTAAAAAAAGTTTTGTTTGGTTTTGGTTGGCAAGCTTTGTAAAAATAAATGTAATTAAAGTCATTCCTAAGATCATGATCAGTTTTTTTATCTAAAATTATTATAAAATTAATCAAATTTCAGTCTGCAGTCAGTTATTTATCGTTTAGGGAGTTTTATTTTTCACGCTAGTGTCATTAAAATTTATTTAAAATCTAGCACATACCTGGGATTAAACGCAAATCCAAAAGTGGATTTAATCGAATTCGTTTGTGGCCTCATTGAGGAGGTTGATTTTGAAAGCCCACTACTGCAATGGAAAATCGCAAAATTTTAAATAATTATTAAAAAAAAATATATATATATAATTTAAAAATTCTCTTACTCTGATGAGCCCATGCTTGTTTCAGACAAGCGATTGTTGTTGTCAAATACGCTGGGTAAAAATGAATTGGTGCGGCGCATTATAACAGAATCACGATCAATTTTTAAATCGCAGGACTTGAAAATAAGAGTTTTAAAATTTATTTAAAAATATATATTTTTTATAAATTTAATTTAAATATTTGGTAGAAACACATAAATCCGTCAAGCGCCATTTGAAATAAAGCACGAGATGATGCGCTTTTAATTTTTAATGTTTACAATTTTTTTTGGCGAATATATTTATATATTCTTTGGGTAAATTTAAAATAATGTCTTGTGAAACTAACGCTACAATTAGGACAGGTGTCCTAAGGGTTTTAAAAGGTTTTAATTTTAAAATTAAAAAGTTCTAAATTTAAAAGAAGTGAAATTAGCATTTTTTAAAGAAAAATTGTGAGTGTAAATTCTTTTATAAAAATATTATGTCTGATAAATCCTTTTTGAGATTGATTGAATTGGATTGATGTTTTATAAAAAAAATTATGACAAACCTTTGCAAAAATTATGACTGATGAGAAAATTTTTTATAGAGAAATTATCACTGATGAAAATTTTTTTTTTTAGAAAAATTAAAACTTTTTGTAAAAATAAATTATGACTGATGATGTGTTGTCCTACTGACTTGGCTATACTGGTCGATTAGTGAAGTAAGATTGAAAACATTTTCATATGTACTCGAATGATGTTTTTAGAATAAATATAGGTTTAAATACTCCCTGAAGAAGCCGGGAAATACCGGCGAAACGTAGGAGAAAAAAAATATGAAAATGTAGGACAACACAACAAAAATAAGAAAAACAACTTTGGTCTATCAACTTATCATATGACTGATGATATTGTTTTTTATTGAAAATTCATGATTGACGAAATTTTTAAGAGAAACTGTGACTAATATATAATATAAATATTTTATAGAAAAATTATGTCTGATAAATTCGTTTTGATATTGATTAAATTGAATTGAGATTGATACTTTATTACAAAGAAATTATGACTGCAAAATTTTTTTATAGAAAAATAATGACTGATGAAATTAAAAAAAAATAATTATCATTAAAAAAAGGCCATGTATGTGAAAATACTATCGGGATACCCGATAGTATATAATTTCCTTATAGTAGACATAGCAGCACATACTTTATGCAAGTTTCAGGCGTCAGTCTGCCTATAACGGTTTAATGAATACACCTTTTAATTTAAAGTTTCATAATGCTGGCACAACATGTAAAAACTCTAATTCCAGTTTTTGTTTAAATATTAAGTTTGAATTATTATAAAGAAAAAAATTACTTTTATCTCTATATTTTGTAAGCGTTTTGTAGAGATGAGTAGAAGCTTTTTGAAAAAGCTATAAGTACAGCTTAACCATTTTTGTAAAGTGTACACGCAAAAAAATTTTGATTTATTTGCAAATATGTTGTTGTTGTTGCGCACATAGTTTTACTTGCAATGTGCAAATTGGAAGTGTCGGAGTAACAAATATTTTTATGAATATCACGCCACTTTCGGAACGCCTTTTAATTTTTAGTATTACTATACATTTATATAAAGGCTGCAGTAATACACTTTTGTGAAAATTTCAAGCTTCTATCAATTACGATTCTAGAGATAGAGCAGGCTATGATAGACTGACAGACATTGTAGCGAAAACACTCTGTGTGAGGATTCATTCATTCTCTTACTTCCCAATTATTTGTTAAAACTATAGACTTACCTTCTTGCCATATTTTGCTTCAACATTTGCTTGCATATCGGCAAAACAACTTTCCATACGTTCATGGAAAAGTTTCAAACTTTCCGGAGCCTTTTGTTTGTGTAAAGCAATAGCTGCAAATAATAAAATTGATTTAGTTTAAACGAAATTTGATACCACTTTAATGTATACACACCTATTTCTAATAAGGGTATTTGTGAAGCTATTAAATCCTTTAATTCATCTATCAATTCCCTGTGTTTGGGATGTTCAACTAAATAGTCGCTAGTAAGGAAAGCATCTTCATATTTACTGAAACCGCCCATTACTGCTGGATCCACGATGCCATTGATTTTCATGCTTAGTTGATTGATCGGTAAATTTTCATCATTTTTATGAGCAATAATTAAATCTCTGATATCTTTATTTGTGGATTTCATGGTCTCAACGGCTAATTCAAGGGGAGTTATCTAGAGAAAAAAGTAGAATATTATAAGATCTTTTGACTAATATTTATGTCTTTATATATATATATATATATATATATATATATATATATATATATATATATCGATTTTCTTTTTTTTACCTTAAAAGTATTAGAATCGACTACTGGAAACCATCTTAGTATACCCGGCAAGGGAAACTGTGTAGTTAAAACAGTACGTTCCAACCACAAATTTCTAACACCATCCGCATCACTACTGCTGCTCTCTCGGTAAGGTCGTGAGTATTTAAACTTTTGTACATTGTTGTTGGTGAAGTATTTAATTATTTCATTTGAGATAATTTTATCATTTAACTTTGTACACGATTCATCCATTATGGGTTCTACTTTATTAATTTGTATATATTGTCCTTCACCTTGAGTTATATCATCGCCAGGAAATTCTAGAGTATGCATTAGTTCGGCTTGAGGATGTTGCACTAGTATTCGAGTACTAAAATCACTTAATCTTTCATATTCCTTGCCGCGATATATATAGGTTCGATTTTGTAAAAATCTTGGAAAACCCAAACCATAAAAACACACACGAAAATATTCCGATGTATGTCTGAGTTCCTTTAGTATTTTTTCAAAAAATAATGCCATTTTCTTAAGCAAATCGGCCAGCTTGATGTAATCGTAAATTTCATTTTCATATTGTTGCACCAGTACCTTGCACATATCAATGGCACACTCCCACATTTTTCCCTTGTCAAAATAGTCGATGACCTCATAGTAGAGAGCTTCCTTTAATTCGCGATGTGTACGACATTGCATCTGACGATGGGATCTTAGTAGGGGCGATAATTCGGTATCATTCCAACACAAAAGTTCGGTGTGTAATTTTAAAGTAAATGCGGCTTCTGTATAATTATCAAATTCCATATGTAAATCACATAATTTGTAGACATAACGTATGTACATTTCTTTGCGATTGACTTCGGAATAGAATTGTAACAGCGAAAAGGTACAGGCCATGCGATTTTCCTTGCTTTCGTCTTGTATTATGCAACGGTATTCCAAGAGTCGATCCATCAATTTCGTTACCATGTTAACAAATTTAGTGCCTTCAATTTTTAAAATGTTATGAGCATTACATTTCTCCAATAAGATATTGGCAAATAGTTCTTTATATTCCGCATCTCCCTTGCCGGCTCCTATTAAAATATCAAGTTTCTCTATCATTTCGGTTTCAAAATCATTGAAATTGGCTTTATAGTGGGAATTGTTGCGTTTAGTGTCACCATAACTGTCGCTTATAAGTTTCGAACTGTAATATTCACACTGCATCATATCAAAAAAGATGGGTATGGTCGCTTTTCTTAATTCCACCTCCGGTATCATACTCATTTCCAATATTGGTTCCACCAGTTGCGGTACAAATTTCGGCTTGTGTTCGCCCAATTGAAACCACATTTTACGTATCTCTTGAGCCGTATCCTTGCGTATATCACGATAGCGAGCAAATATCACTTGACGTTTATTGTCATTAAAGTCGTTAAGCTGAAGTGGTGATTGTATTAAAAATGCTATCGAACACTGAAAGAAATTCGACCAAACTTGCTTCTCAAATGGATCAAAGAAATGATCAACAATGACAATGGACAAATGTTGCAAAGAGCCCAAAATCACAGTATTTTGATGCATTATCATATCCATCCAATCACGTGGAAATACGGGTTTCTGATGCGGCGACACTAACTCTTCAAACACCAAAAGTATTTCAATAATGAAATCTTGCAATTCAAAGCGATTGTTTAAATGTTTAACAAAAATTTCATAATGTGATGCATCCATTCGTTGCAGTATGCCCAACATGATGGCTACCAAATTTCCAACCAATTGATTCTCACGATCCAATGCCTGTGAGGTTTTTATAACAGTGCGCAACAGTATAAGCATTATGTCACGAACATCGTTGTGCGTCTGGCCAATGTCGTTGCGAAAGAGAAGTCTCAGTATGTTGTTCATAATATTTATACATTCTGTCACCTGTGTTATTTTTGTTGTTGTTGTTGTGGGATTAAGAATTTTAAACATTTATCAAAAATATTTATTTATTTATTATTGAAATTTTTATTTTATTGGAATTGAAAAACAAAACTAATTTCGAAATTGATAAGAAAACTGCAATAACAAACTTTGTTTAATGCCAATTCCTAAGAACCTGTTTTCAAAGAACATATTCATCTGAAATTTATTAAAGAAATGCGTCAAGCATTAAGGTAGGTGATAGAAATCAGCGGATTTGAAAACGGTTACTTTTCAAGGCTGTCCTGAATTTCAATCAATTTCAAAACAAAAAATTAAGAATTAAAAAAAAAGTATTAAAGAATTGAATATTCAAAAACGAGTTGCTTTTTCATCAATTTTAAAGATTTTTAACACTGACACATAACTTCGTGCTGATTAACCATCGATTTGTTTATCTACCGATTTATTGTTTATTTGCTAGCAAAAGGTAGAAATGGTGAGAGTCCTAAAATGATTATTCTCATTAAACCTGAAAAAGTGGAGAGAAGCTACAGGCTTTAAGGAAGGCTAGTAGGGACCTCAGATATAATAGAAGCACCTCAAGCTGGATAACTGAGTTAGTGACATCTCATAAATACTTCAAGTGCTATTTAGCCAGCAGGAAAATCGAAAATGATACTCGCAAACTGCATCTGGAAGAGCCTGTGACAATGGCGCACATTGTGTGTAAATGTTCAGCACTGGCTAAACCAAGGCTTAGGAGAACGGCCAAAAATTTGTTAAATGTGAACGTTATGGGGGATGTAAGCACTGGACAAATGCTAATAATTACTGCGTTATGAAAAAGAGCGACAATTGACAGTAAACAAGCGGAAATCACTAAGCCTAGAGAAAAAGCTGGTACATGACTCAATGAAAACAAGGATTGCTGTAAACAACAAGTTGGCAGTAGATAGCCGAAAATCACTAAGTCAAGAGAACAAGCTGGAGAAAGGATTGCCGTGAGTTACTAATGGTTTTGCCAACAATCCTTTAGGATGAAAGGGCGATAAAAAGGATCCATTATGGAGGCGGTCTGCCTCGATTTTCCTTATACATTAATAACAAATAATTTCTTGTTTGAAAGATTGTTTTGAAACAGCACTGTTGATATTTTACACTACCATCTCCCCCCACCCGGACAAGCAGACTTGCTAGACTACTTGCTACTTTGACAAATGCTTTTGAGGGCAAAAGGCTTTTAAGCTGCCTAGGCTAGAAGGAGCCTGAAATTGAAGGAATTGAATACTCGAGGTCCGACAAATGACTTACCAATTGGTACCAGGGGAAGGAGGGAGGAAGGGTGAGGCTCTTAGGTGAGTAATTTGATGGCTATGGTTTATACCCAAACCACGGGGAAGGTGTGGCTTTTTCCTATTCTTTGTGCTACTTCATAGCAATAGAATGTCCTTTTAGTGGAAGCGATGGAAGTTTAGATAATCTATGGCTTTCAAGCAAGGAGCGGGGTCACGGCTCTCTTTGCTGGGCATCTGAAATTGCCATCTGATGCATAGTATTTCATACAGGTACTAGGTATAAGGTACAATCTGCATTATCATCTCTCTCAAAGGTTTTTCTTTTTAAAAAGCAGCCTTTTCTTTTTTTAACCCATAAATAACTTACACTATACTGAAACAACCACGATAGAAGATTGTGCTCTGAGAAAATACAAACATCGAGGGATATTCTCCATTAAGAAGAACAAATATCAACAACAAAATATATTCTCGTTTTCTTCATGTACAAACATATCGATGGCTCGCCAAGATAGTTAAAATATAATATCCAGCTATTTTTTCTTCTTAAACAAGAAAAGTTTAAGATTTGCACTCATATCAAGTCCAGTGTTTGTTATCGTTTTATTTGACCTCAAATACTCGTAAATACTAAATTATTTTTAAATAACCTAAATTAAACTATAAACTGTAAATACCCCTGACTTATTTGCTATGTGTCTTAAATCAAAAGCTGAACTTAAAGCATTTAAATAGTAAATAAAAATTAAGTTCTAATTGCTTAAAATTGTTAGAAAAATAAATAAAAACACACACAAACATATTTTAATATTAAATTAAAAAATTGAACAATTTCAAACGACAAAATTAAAGCATTAATAAACAGATTTAAAACTCAACAATAGAAGACAAGAATATTAACATTTGGAATTTACAGTAGGGGAGAAAAAAATTGTATCAATCTGTTAAGTTGCATAAAAATTGTAAATGTAACATCTTAATATTTTGTCCTTTCGAATGAAAACTGATATATAAATATTCAAGTAACAATTATAATGTGCTTTTATAGAGGTATAGAACTTTATGTTGGCAACATTTTTTTAAGTGGGCGACAACTGCGTCAGCTGTTAAGTGATTTATATTTATAAATATACTGACGGCTGAACAATACTTCCAAATTTTGATTACCATTTTTATAAGCGAATTTTGTTAAGCAATGAACTTGAATGGATGCGTCAATAAAAAAAACTGTCGTATTTGGAGCGATGATAATCCTCAAGAGCATATTGAAAACAGAAAACTAACTGTTTGGTGAAATCATTGGGCCGTTCTTCCTCTTTAAAAACGATGCAGATTGCTTACTTTTTCGTTCATCAAAGACGGCGCAAAATGTCTCACAGCTCGTATCAGAATTGGTTTATTGAAGGAAACCGTATAGTTTCACTTTAGGACCCGTGAACTGGCCTCCATGGTCGTACGACTTAACGTCGCTAGACTATTTTTTGTGAATATATGTGCAGCCATATAATATAAACCCGAAACGATTGATCACTTCCGGAGTGGAAAAGTTGTCAACCCAGATGCCAGAAGTTATATTTAAATTATAATACTAGTAGATTATCATTCGAATAAAGTAAATTTCAGTTAATTAAAAAAATTAATCTGTTTTATTCCATGTCAAAGTATACCTTTATAAAGTACAACCTTTATTTTATTGAATGGATGCGTCAATATACAAAGTTGGAGTGATGTTATTTCTCAACTGATGTTAAGACACAGTTACATCCACAAAAAAAATGGCTGGTGTGATTTATGGGCTGGTGGAAACAACCTTTAAAAATGATGTTGCTCGGAACGTTACACACAAAGGTGACCGTATTAGACCCGTTATTACTGACCTTTTCATTTCATCAATTAAACAATCATGATCTGCATGCGCAGTAATTTCAACAAGACGACGCAACATGTAACGCAGCTCGTTTGACGTTTGACATTTGCGACCCGTAAATTGGCCTCCATAGTGGATTTAACGCTGCTAGACGATTTTCTATTGGAATATGTGAATCAAGCAACACGATTGATCAACTGGTGGACAATATTATTATCGATATTGGGCTATAAATGTTGGAAAAAGTCATCGAAAATTGGAACTTCAGATTAGACTACGTTCGAGCCAGATGTGGCGGTATATGTCAGTATATTTGTTATTTTTAAATTATAATGCCAGAGAAGATTATCTTTCGAATAAAGTACATTTTAATTTAACAAATTCATTTTGATTTTATACCACTTTAAAGTTCTATACCTCTATTAATACACAACCTTTAAAGTATCTCCAGAAAAGAGGCGAGCAGATATAAGCATTAAGGAACCTTTATCAACGCCTAAATGTTTCAATTTCAATTAAGTATTTCTCCCTAAATTAAAAAAAAATTGTTCGCTCTTTCTCAGAGAGTACCTTCAAATAAAATTCGCCTGTATGGAGTCTTTACAATAAAGTATTTGTTTAGTTCGAAAAAGATATCCCGAAATAAAATAATTGAATACTTTTTGAATAATGAATTTCACAATAATATTAAATTATTAACTTAAAATATAACGATTAAATCAACTTCTTTTTATTACTTTATCCTAAATTATGAGGGGGGAATTTCTGTAGTGATTTTTTTTTTGCGTTTTTACCTTTTGTTTGGCTGTTGTTTCACGGGTATGCAGTTGAGATTTTAATTGTCCAAGAACTTTAGCTGCTTTCGAAAGATTTTTTTCTTGTTGCCATATATCAGATTTGGTGTCACCCTAAGTAATTTGTTTTTTATATGGTTTCAATCATTTACACAAAAAATAAAATGATTTTTTTTGTTCAATTTTCTTATTATGAATAACAAAAACCAAAATGTAAATGAAAGGGAGAAGTGGGCTTTTTTTAAACAAAGCCCAGCAGTAAGTTTGAAAATTATAACAGTTTGTGCTCAAAATTATAATGAATACGAAAAGTAAGTAAATAAAACTTTATTATTTAAAAAGAAAAATTATAATAATTAGGAACGTGTAAAAGAAATTAATTAAAAAAAAGATACAAAATTAAAACAACAAAAAAAAAGAAATGCTAGCAAAAGAAAAATATTTATTGGTGGTGACTTTGGTAAACACATTCAAATAACAGCGTGTATAATGATGGTGAGGTGTGGTAAGAACACAAAAAATATTATAAAACGCTAAATTTTATTAAAAAACAAGGGGTAGTGTACTCTCTCCTTAGATATATTAACAGCACAAGCCATATTTACCCTCAATAGCACGAGGAGATCGAAAATGTTAAACTTTCATATAACGAGTAGTCCAACCAGAATTCACAATATTGAGCATTTCAGGCGATGTAGACGATGTGATGGGTGACTTTTCAAAGAAAATCAACTTCAGCAACGAGGTACACCTTCACCCCAACCATGTAAAAACATCAGCAAGCCGGGTCTGTAGGTAACGTCAATCTCTTCTCATCATCGTGCCCAAGAATTTTACATTTCACGAACAGCATTTTTGAAAATTTTGAAAAAATATTTGAATTTCAATTAACTCCAGAGCTGTAGTTTACTGGTCATTTCAAGCATCGTCAATACACTGAATAGTTGGTTGAACAGACAGAAGTTATGGCTAACTTTGCAAAGAAAATCATCTTCAATGACGAGGTACACATTCACCTCAGTATTTTCATTACCAAGTATAATTGCCACATTTGTTCAAATGAGAATTCACGAGTGGAAAGCCGATGCATCCACAAGAAGTGACTTTGCGTTACAGTTTTTGTGCTGCTGCAGTAATTAGGTCGAACTTCTTCGAAAATGAGATCGACTAAGCAGTTACCCTAAACTGCACTTGCTATCGCCACATAATAACGGACTGCTTGTGGCCAGAAATTGAGGATATGCGACAGGACGACGATTCCAATAGGATCCCGCTACTTGTATAGCCAGCAAAAAAATAGAAATTCAATAGCCGTGTTATCACAAACCCACTGCGATGTTAATAGGCCGCCACAATAATGAGATTTGACACTTCTGGACTTGTTTCTTTGGGCATATTTAAAAAAAAATTGTTCATCAATAATAGGAGAACAAGAGCTAAAGGATGAAATAGTTTGGCACATTAATGACATGTCTGAAAGGTGTGGCACCGAAGCTATGACGAGCATTTCGTCATTATTGGTTTTACACATAATTGTAATAGATCCTTCTAACATAACAAAAAATATTAAGATGGTTTTCTGAAATTTTTTTGTTTAATTTACAATTAACATCTCGCTTTAGTGATATAATAATGGAATTCTTGTGGCCAGAAATTGAGAATATGGACGATATGCTCTTCCAACATTATGATGCGACTAGCCACACAGCCGTCGAAACATTTGCTCTTTTGCATGAGAAATGCAACAGCCGTATTATCTCACGTCGTGGCGATGTTAATTGCCCGCCATGATCGTGTGATTTGACACCTTGGGACGTGCCTCAATTATGTCTCAATCATTGAAAATATGTGCCATTGGATAAAAGTATGCCGCCAAAGCCTTGGTGGGCATTTGGGCGATATTTTAATTTACACATCGTTGTCATATAAAAGAGGAAGGATCATAATACAAAATATTACAACAATTCTCTGAAAACTCTTTGTTTATAATTAAAATCGTGTGCTTTGGTTGGGCTACCCTTTATAAAAATAAATAAAGTTGGCTGTTCACTCTCCTCTTTGCCAAATAACTTGTTAAATATGACTTGTGACAGCAATAAAAATTAAAAACAATGACTAAATAATTTTTAATAAGAAATAAAAATTATGAATTTGTATTGAAATGATTGATGAAAAGTGTTTTTAATGAAATATAAATAAATTTTTTAACGAAACATAATGTAACTGAGCGATATGTATATTCTATCAGTATACTTTTGTCAAATGATGAGATGAGAAAAACATTTTATAATAAAAATTTGCCAAAATATAAAAATCCTAAAAAAATACAGCGTGCACTCTCATTATAAAATAACTACACCTAAATAATGATTATGACTGTATATAATAAATAAATATTACATAGTTTCGCTGGATGGTTAATAATATTATGATAGTTATATTAGTAAGAATAACAAAAATATAACAAAACTTTGAATAGAAACTTTTAAACTTGTTGTGTTTAAATTTTGGTAACTTATTAAACAAAGTTGTTGGTGTTTTTGTAAAATATTTATTGTAAAAATGCTGAAAGTAAAATGGTTTACTGTGGGATAAACCTGTTTTTCCCATATATACAAACATTTTCTAGTGCCAGCCATGACTAACTACTCTATCCACACAGTCGTCGTACAATACATTCACAGGAACTCTAATTGTATTCTGTCCTACTCGAAAAAATACAAAATACTGTGATCGGAAAGAAACTGAAAGTCAACGTCAATAGTCATTATTTCGTTGCTAATATCATATAAAGTCGACGTCGACATCACCTTGACGATAGATCGGTATTAACAAAAATTGTTGTTGGACGTCGACATGTCATAGATAATTTAAAAGACATTTTTTTGTCATACCTACAGATTTTATGACAGTTAAATAACTAATTTAATGTAAAAATACAAGATAAAAACTACAATAGTTTAAAAAACTAAAATATGGGATTTACAAACAAAATATGACGCTGGTCAGATGTGCAATTCCAGCACGTCGGCAGACGTCCGCTCTTTTCGGACTTTCGGCCGTAATTCTTAATTAAGTAGACTTTATAAGTGTAAATATAATTATATTTATGTAAAATGTTATACAAAGTGCTTCTTATGATGCCCAATTCTTATCAACGTCGCCGAGGCTCACTCTTAACACTTTCCTGTACAGCGTTTATGTTTCGATCATTAAATTCCCCGAATTTAAAAAGAGCTTGATAGAGTGAAATTTTCACCATTTTGATAGTAAATTTTCACAACTAAAATTCTCTGCTCAAGAATGTAACGTTCCACAGTTAAACTTTTTACTAAATAATGGATGACAGCTCAATTTTTGGCATTTAATTATTTAACAGACAAATTAGCGCACCCATTATTTTTTTTTAAAAGATTATAGTAAAGTGTAATAGTGGTTCTATCTTTAACAAAAGTATTATTAAAATTAAACTTGTTTTTCCTCTCATAAAGACCTCCTTTTAAAAACGAGCATTTATTAACATGTTTCTACGGCGATGTGAAGAAATTGTTCCCTGTCTGGATCAAGATTGCAGGTCATACTATTTACACGACATATTCCTTTTTCGATTTGACAGGACTTTATTCTATTGAATACATACGTTCTTATGCATTTAGTATTAAAAATTTGTGCGCGTTTATTTTTGTTTTAAGGTTACAGTGGCGAGTGCGCAATGCGCCCTCTTTTTCTATTTTTAAATGGAAATGGAAATTTATTCTGTTTTCTTTGTTTTCTTATTCTATTTTTACAACCAGATCTACTCTCGATAAATATTGTATTAAAGAACATAGTAGTGTCTTTGTGTTTCGTGAGTTCTTTAGAAATAAATATATAAAATAACAAAACAACTTTATATTTTGGAATCAGTTTTTAATTTAATCTGCCTTAATTTGTGCTTATAAAGAATATATTTGAAATGCATTACTGCGGGGGAAAGCATATCCTTATGTCCATTTCACTACTGCTCATGTAAGTAGATCTTCAGTTGATTTTACCTCATTGCACGTGTTCGTTGCGTTGGATATGCTTTCCGCCGCAGTAATACATTTTAAATATATTTTTTTTGGATAAGAAGTATTTCATGACAATATCATAAAATATTTATTAAATCAATCAAGCACAAATTAATGTAGATTAAATATATAAAACAACAATATATATTATTAAATAATTTTTTGTAGGGGGAAGTATGTTGTTTGGCATTTTTTTTTTAGCTACGAATCATGAATAGAGAGTAAAGCAAGTGCTTCACGTCGCCTTAGAAACATGCTATAAGGCATTTGAAGAAAGCTCAGCTTAAATGAGATAAAAGTGAGTTAGAAAAACATCAATATGCATAAAAACAGTCATAAAAATAAAATATTTACACATAGAATGCATACAAACATACAAAAAAACAACGAAAGAAAAACATGCTTAAATTTTACGCGAAATAAACATAACAACAGTGACTGGCATGCTCAAATTATATTATAAAAGACATGTAAACAAATTTAAAATAACATAAAGTTTGCTATATTTAAAAAAAACATTGGTTAAACCAATTCCACAAAAAAAAAAGAATTAATTTTTTTCAAAATTAATTGTTTCAGAATTAATTTTTTTCAAAATTAATTGTTTCAACACAAGTTCTTTAGATAAAAATTAAATAAATTTTATTTTCAATATTTGGCGACACTATTGGCATTTTCAGAAACAGTAAATGAAAATGTATTATTTTTTCTTTTTTTTTTTTTTAATAATAATTATTAATATTAATAATGTTTAATATTTTGAATTAGTTTGTCAACATTGTTACATTTATCGATTATTTCAAAAATTATTAATACACTTCTTTTTTTATCGAAAATGTCACTCAATGGGGTGTCGAAAAATTGAAACTAAAAAACAAAATTTATTTAATTTTTATATAAAGACTTTGTGCTTAAAAAAGTTATTTATATTTTTTTAAAAAATTTTAAAAATCTTTGGTTTTTTTAAATTAAAATTTTTTATGAAGACCTTGTGTTTAAAAAATAATTTTTAAATAAAAAGGTCAATAAACTATAATTGTAATTCTGAATTAAATTTTATTGTTGAATTTTTTTTAAATAGAAGAAGTAATAATAATCCTGATTCATCAGAATACAAAATTTTAATATTTCAACATAACAGAACTAATTAAATATTAGAATCGAATACTCCAACTATTTTTGTTTCAAACTCATAAATGTTAAAAAAATGCAATGAATATATCAAGTAAAAATCCTCAGTTTGTTAGAATTAAACAAAGAATTTAAGAATTTAATTTATCACTTCAATGTTTCAAAAGATATTGGGAGTTCCGATAAAAGCCATAATGGGTGGTGGTAAATAGCTAAAGATTATTGTTTATGATCTTTAATTTAAATCAGTTATAAAAGTTGTTAATGAACATTTTGTTTTGTATAAAAAAAAAGTATTAAATTATGACAATGTTTTTTTGTATATGGCAAACGTTAGAAAAGTATTAGATATTAATACAAACGGATAAACAAAAAACAAACAACAAAAAACAAAATTACAAGTAAAGAATAAATAAACTTTCGTCTACTTACCTCTTCTTTACTTTCCAGACGATCTTTTAGGTGATTACAAAATACAGGCAGTAAAATAGCACGACATTCTGGTAAATAAAATAATTTTGAATCCACAAAATCCTTAATACAACCCATTTTTGATTGGGTTAAGCGGCGGGGTGGAAATTGTTTTAAAATATTGACAATTACAATGCTAAAAGTTAATAATTTTTTTTTAGTTTTAATAAAATAAAGGGTGTTTTTAATAGAGATATTGAACTTTAAAGAAAGATGAATATTTTAAATTGACATGAAATTTACGTTGTTAGAGAGATAATCTAAATTAATAATTAATAAATTAATTAAATTTATTTATTTACTCTTCCGAATCATTCTAAGAATGAAAATGTTTAAGGAGCGCTAGCTGCAAAGGCTATTGGCTCCAATTTAATATTTAGAAATATTTTAGTAGTTTTTTGTTGTTCCGTTATTAAATATAAGGTTAGATTCTTAGCTGGCTTTGTTTTATGCAGGAGCAGATGTTAATGTGGATGGATCCTGAAAAATATTATAAACTGATTCGTGGCCAAAAAGTGTTATTCTTAGGGCACTCTTATGATTTGACCGTGTTGCATCTAGGACATATTGATGTATTGGCCTTGTTAATTCTGTATTCGGGGGCAAATATTGTGTGCCCGATGTGAAGTCTTGAAAAAATTTATCTTCCTTGTTGTTGAGTATATAGGGGTTTCGAAGTTCATGTTGAAATTGTAGTAATCGGTGATGGTGTGGTTGATTTTCCTGATTTTAAGTTCTTCTAAAGTTTTTACTGTAGCGAAAGTATCTATTTTTCGATTGTAGGGTCAAGAAAAATCGCAAATTTTGTTGCGATATCGGCCCTTCTATTGCCCAAAGTGCCAATATAACTAGGGATCTACTTAATTCGGATTTTATCTTTATTTTCATTAAAAGCGTCTGTGATTCTTATAACTGTGATCCTGTGGTTGTAAAAAGGGGTTTCTATAGCCTGTGAAAATTACAGTTTTCTTCCTCTATTTATAGCAATACTAATATTCCGATATATAGCATACGATTCAGCTGATTCAGCTGCGAAGATGGATGCAATTGCTAGTTTAAAACGTTTTGCGTGAGAAATTCAATAGCCCTGTTTTTTCAGGTCGTGGCCGTGTTAATTGACGACCACAATCATATCATTGGACACCATTGAACTTTTTCCTTTGGAGATATTTGAAAGAAAAAGCTTACGTCAATAATCCAAGAACAATTCAACTGTGGCAAACATTTGACTGATATTTTGTTTCACACATAATTGCCATAGATTCTTCTATCATCATAAAAACGTAAAACAATGCGGTTACCAAACGTTTCCTTCAATAAATCAAGTGTGGCATGAGCTGTGCAACATGTTGCTCCGTTTTGTTGAAATCACAGCTTCTACACATCATAGCTGTTTAATTGATCGAAACGAAAAAGTCAGTAATCAGGTCTCTATAGAGGTCAACATTGACTGTAATATTCCAACAAGCATCCTTTAAAGAACAACGGAGCAATATTTCAAAAAGTCTATACAGCACACCAAGCAGTCAGTTTTTCTCTGGATGTTAGGTGTCTCAACGCACATTATTTATTAAAAAAAAACTGAGTTTTATCGCCAAACAAAATCTGCTTATAAAAATCGGAATCAACGGCAATCTCGTTTTGGGCTCAATTTCGACAAGTTCTAAGCGCTGCTCGGACATCATTCAATTCATGTTAAAATGCAAAACCAAACTAACATAAATCACTTGGCAGTTGACAAAATGGCCTCAAAAAAAGTGCTGTCAAGTTACAGTTTTATACCTCTATAAAAACACCCTACAGAACAGTAAAAACCCGCCTACCTTAAACGTACTGGATCAAACACTTGCATTAAATCGGTGGCTATAATGTGTAAATTTTTTAACAATGCTCCTTCCGATTTTAGTAAATCCGTTGGACATGCTATCATTTTGATAAACATTTCTAAAAGTTCTATAATTAAAAAAAAAAATAATTGCAATTAAAATAAAGTGGAACTTTCAATTGTCAAACATTCACTCACCATGCAATTTATTGGCAAAATCATCATAATCTGAATTATCATTAATGGCTGAAAATAAAATACGAGATCTTATAATAAACTTCATTACGTAGTGTAAATATCTTGTGGTTTTATAAAGCCTTTTGACTTCAATACGTTCGTCTATTTCAGTGCCATCAGCTGATTTTTCTTTGGGTTCAATAGCTTCTTTAATATTTCTTTGTAAGACATCAATAAGTTTGCTTTAAAATTAAATAAGGAAACAATTAGCTGGAGTGATTAATTTTTATTAAAAAAATATAATTAATACTCACGCATAAGCAAGTGTTGCTGAGAAACTTTCATTTATATAAACATCTAAAACCGTTAGAAAATGTTGATATTTTAAATCTGAAACAGTTTCTATGAGATGTATGATGCTCATAAACACCAACTGATCATATTTTGCAGGATCATCATTTTCCACTAAAATATTAAAGAGGGCATCTAAAATGTCTTGTAAAAATTTCACCACCTCTTCGCCTGGCACATTCGACAAAGCATTTAATGATTCCTCCAAAGTTTCTTTGTGGGCCGACCAGTTTAAAAGACCCAAAAGTATAACACTTTGTGTTAATTTGGTACTGCAAAGATTAACACCTATAACCAGCTGATCTTTTGGCAACAAAGACAAACCTGGCACAGATGGCTTAGCACCTTGTAATTCATTAATAGATGAGGGCAATTCCATATGTAAATTGTTACTATTTGCTTTATCCAATTTTTTATGATCAATTTTGTAGACAGCCAAATTATGTTGTCCTTGCTAAAAAGTTTAAAATTGTATTTTAAATATTTTAGTTTTATTTCTTTTCTTATAATAAATTTTTTATGCACGAAGCCTTTACATAAAAGTTTTTAATTTTAATATTTCGCCATAGTATTATGTGGGAAATAATAGATATTTTCAGTATAATGACAATATATAAGTATATTCAGCGAAAGGACTAATGGGCTCTCCGGTTCCTGGAATTGTGGCAGATATAATTATAGGAAAATTGGAATCAGCTGTACTTCTTAAAAACAATGGTGATCAGAACGCTATAGTCAATGGTGACCGCTATGCAGCTGACTATTACCGACTTTTTTGTATATCAATTGAACAACCATGATGTGCAGGAGCTGTGGTTTCAACAATTCGGCACAACATCTCACACATCTCGCGGCACAATTGATTTATTAAAGGAAACCTTTGTTTAACGCTAAGTTTCATGTTTCGGATTCGGGCCGCCAAGATCATAATATTTAACACCGCTAGAATACTTTCTGTGGGGATATGTGAAGTCGCTAATCTACGTCGATAAGTTCGAAACGAATGACCATTACGAGAACAAATTCACCGCACTACTGCCGATATACGCGCACAAATATTGGAAAAGTCTTAAAAAATTTGACCTCCAGAGCCATTGCCAGAAATCATTTCTAAATTTTAATGCCAGCAGATTATCTTTAAAACAAAGTAAACTTTATGGCAATTTAAGAAATTCATCTTTGTTTTATTCCATTTCAAAGTTAAATACCTCTTTAGAAGTATCCTTTGGTTTCTAATATTTTTGTTTTTGTATGTTTACGTTTTTTTTCAGCTGTCATTTGATTATTTTAAATTTAAGAAAAATTTTGATGTTCCTAAAGCTACCACCCAAAGGTGTGGCGAAATATTGAAAATAAAAATAAAGTTTATTCAAATTTGTATATAAAGACCTAGTGCTTACAAAACAAATAATTGTAAAATAATTTATAAAAAATGGCAATAAACTATAAATATTTTTTTTTAGCAAGAAACATTTTGAATTACCGTAATGGTGGTGCCATTGTCTTGCATTAATTTAATATAGGATAAACCAAAAGGTTTCTCTGATTTATCCTTTTGTTCATTGGAGCTGCGATGTTTAAATATGAATTTTAAATGGCACTGCTTAAATTCATCTATGGGAACATGTATCTAAGGAGAGATAGAAATAAGTGAAAGGCTTTTAAATATATTTTTTATTTATTTGGATTTTATACCTTAAAGGTTTCCAACCATTTTGGTTTATCGTCATGATAATACACCACCGATTTGTATTCGTCTATGGGCGATAGTCCTGAGCCAATACTCATGACACCTGGTACCATTTGACCATGTTCATTACAAACTGTTATTGTTACCTCAACATTCTTTTCCGACGTTTTTGCTATGCGTGCGAATTCTCCCGAATAAAGTGTTAAATATAAATCATTGCGCACATCTCCTGGCAATATAACCTCAGGAAAACCCATTTTACGTGCTATGGGCACATTCGTATGCAACAGACGTGGAAATTCTTCTTTGATTTGTTTAATATCACCTTGTAATACCTCTATGGTGACACACATGCGGGAATCGATTTTTCCAATATCTTTGTTTGCTATTAATTTTCTTAGTGTACCATCTAAGCTATCCTTTTCACACAATATAAATGGCATATCCAAGTTACCCTTAAAATCATCTGGTTTATTAATAATGGGGGTCAAATCTTTAAAGGCAACACCAAATGGTCTTCTCATTACATATTCTGTTCCACTAAAAGAACCACTCGAACTTATCGAAAGTTGAGAATGTTTCTTGCTGGCAGCTGTTAACATTGTGTTCGTAATGCTGGTGCGTTTTGAATCGTTCTCTTTCATTTCCATCGAACCAATGCGTACAGCATAACAAACTAAATACATTTTTGCTATGCTGACATCATTCTTACTGAGATCGGTGAAGAGGACACGATTATTATCGAACTGATCAATATCTCTGGCAATGCCAGTACGTGACCATTTGACTACATAATTTTCACTTATTGGACGATGTGATTCACCATCAAAAAGTGTGAATATAAGATCGGAGTCTTCTTGAAATTTGCAAACGAATGCATTAACATGCAACAGTATGTTGTGGGAGAAATTCTTATAGGGTTTGGGACCTAATTGTTGTGTTTGAGGTCGCTATAATTGATATAAAATTTGAAATATGTTAATGTGTTGTGTCAACAATAAAAATGACATCTTCATCATCTTTCAAATGAATGAATAAATACTTACACTAGCTTTTATGATGCGGTTAACCGCATTCATATGATGTTCATACAACTCTGTGGTACATATTGTATTCGTATCCAATATATCGCCACTTTCATCTCGCACCACCATATCTAATCCCAGCAGGTTGTTGCCGGTATCTATTTGTGAGGTGGCCATTAATTTAATTGTTCTCATTTCATCGACTGGCAAATTGCCCGATATTAATAAAGCCCGATTATTATTTAAATCATTCATTTTTGCACGTATTGTATGAAAATCTGGATGATTGATCTGTTTTTCACAATCAAAATATAATAGAAATATATATTTATTTAAACAAAATATCATCTAAAACTCAAAACTTTAAAAAATAATAAATTCTAAACAACTCAATTGACAATTGTTAATGAATAATGAATTTTCTTAATAAATACATACTTATTCACTACTACACCATTTCAAGTCAACATAAAAAATACAATAATGGAGTCATAAGTCATCCCTATTATGAATATCAACTTTGACGTCAAATCACGTCAACGGCACAATAATGGTATTAGGGTGGGCAATATAATATTAACAACTATTTTGAGTCGTTTAATATTTTTAAAGACGCTCTGTCGACGATATCAACATATGTGCGCCTGTTTCTACCAACTCATTCTTTAATAAAATTGCCGTTAGGTATTCGAATAAAGCTTGCACGATTAATTGCGGTATAAACACAATTTTATTCAAAACAAAAAATTCAGTATAAAGAGTAAAAACGTTTTAGTTCTTGTTGGAGTTACTATTCAAATTAATAATAAGGCTAATTGAATAAGCCTTATTCGTTAAACATTAATCGATTAAACTTTATTCGATTAAATCATATTCGATTAAATCTTATCCAATGTAACTTTTTTCTTTTCTTTTTTTTTACATGCGTTGTTTTTGGTCACAAAACTTCGACGCAACTAATGGTCGGATGGGGCGGCTTTAATGCTTGAACGATTTGAATTTTATAAATTTGAAGATGAAGATCTATATTCAAAATGTTGTGCAAAGTGCCTTTAGTGAGGTCCAAATGTTGCAAACGTCGACGAGTTTATGTTCCAGGCATATTCTCAACACCTTGCTGTACATCGGCTATATTTGTATCACTACCACCACCACAAGCGTACTATTTTGGTCTATCCTTAGCAAGAACACCGTAAGCCTGGAATTTAGCGATTAAATTAGATACAGCAATTGCAGAAGACATCTGATTATGAGGAAAAGCTGCTCGAATTTTATGAAGTGATGCAGTGAGATTGTAACCTTTTTAATAATAAATTTTTACACTTAAAATTCTTTACATAAGAATGTAACATTCCATGCTTAAAATTTCCCAATTTTTTGCTAAATAAATGACCGTTTAATTCTTGATATTTAATCATTTGACAGAAAATTTACTTCCTAACCTCAAATTTGCCCATCCTATATTATATTTTAGCACTCTACTAGCTTTCCTACAAGGGCGCTCTTTAGGCACCTTTTGAGCCTGTCTACATGTAGTAGTCTCCCTTCGCCATTTTAGGTTTAATGTGTTTAGCCATTGTCAGACTTTCGCTCGCATTAAACTATTTCCCAGTGCTACTCTGGATTCTGGTCCACAGAAATTCAAAGCAGATACACCTTTTGCTTGGTGGAAGGCTAGTTTATTCCCATCTATGCCTATGTGTTCTTCAACACAAATCAAGGTTACCCCATTTTTACGGGGGACTGGTTGCCTAGAGCAACTTATTCGACAATTTGAAGGCTAAATTAGATTGGGAAAACATTTCAAAAAACTGTTAAATTCCCGACTTTTCTATGATCAAAAAGTCCTTGTTGAAAGTGTTTCTGTAAACAGCGCAATACAAAATCAAAATCAGTGTAACATGGCAGAACATAAAAACCAGAATTTTCTAACTTTATTCTAAAAATATACAAGTTCTTGTATGCAAGCTAAGAATGTCGATCTGGACAACATCTGGCAAAACTATATCACATATTCTTTTTGTCTATAACAACATTTTGGAAAATCTGGTTACGATAGTTTTCGATAGACGCCAAAGTGTAAACACATATTTTTTCAAAGGCTATAATAATGTCGAATTTGTGTCTTAAAAATATTTAAAGAAAACCGCTGCTAAAAGTTATCGATTGTTCGTAGAAGCGTACGATCAACATGCACCAACTCAAAATACTTATGAACGTTTGGTAATTTCGCTACGGAAGACAAGGTGAGGTAATAGTTTGAAGATGAGAAATTAGAAGCATTACTCAACGAAGATTGTTTTCAAAAGCAAGAAGAACTTCTATTATTATTGAAAGTCACACAACAACCCATTTCCCTCTAAGTTTGAAAGCATTGGGATTTATTTAAAGGCAAGGAGATCGAGTATCATATGAAGTAAAGCCGAGAGAGGTGGCATATCGAAAATGATATTTGAATGCTACAAAAAAAAGTCATTTTTGCATGGTATTGTTACAGGTTATGGAA
This sequence comes from Trichopoda pennipes, assembly GCA_030448955.1. Taxonomy (NCBI): domain Eukaryota; kingdom Metazoa; phylum Arthropoda; class Insecta; order Diptera; family Tachinidae; genus Trichopoda; species Trichopoda pennipes. The sequence continues at coordinate 3,184,155 of JASKUP010000094.1, forward strand.
AATGGATGCATTTCGATAACCCCAAGAGCAAAAATTTAATGGGTGCTTTGTATTATGAGCTGTTGAAATTGGGCCAGACAATCACAGATTACCTGTACCGAAGACAATTTATTCGTTTGAAGAGAGCAATGAACGAAAAACGACCAGAATATTCGACCACACACGAGATTATGATCTTTCATCATGAAAACTCTTGGCCATATGTTTGCAAGATCAATCAAAAGCTATTTGAAAAACAGTGGGTGGAAGGTTTTGGGTCCGGTGTTATACCTTAGATCTGCAGGCCTTACCAAACACCATGATAACCAAATTTTTTATGGCTACAATTGGTTAATGTTACCTTCAGTGACCTTTGGTTTCAGCGCCAAAAACGGAAGAGCCATCCAATTATTTTATTAGACATTTTCCATAATTTCTTCGTTTTTGTGACTAAACGCCGCTGATATGTTTTGGTGGAATCTCATCATCATTGCATGTGTCACCGGGGGTAAAAGGGAACCCAGTCCCCTAATAGACTAGCAGGAGCCAACTAGACAGCTCAACTTTATTTCCACGGGAATCAGTAAGCCCCAGAGTTCAGATTTTTTACTTTTTAGCCTTTTAGCTGTTCTCTGACTGATTATTGAGGTTGGCGCTCCGGAAGCATCGTAATGGTTGTGGTTTCGCGGCTCTCGTTTGAGTTGTGTGTGTCGGATTATTCACAATGAACACAATGAATGGTCCTGGTTCAGTGAGCATGCTTACGGTTGTGTTCTGAAATTTTATTAAGCTTGCATGTGTTCTGGACCGGGAATTGGATAGTCTCCAACTCTTCAGCAAAGATTGATGAGAGCTTTGGCCTGCTCCGAGCTCTCGGAGTTGAGACAAGGAGTGACTGGAGGATAGAGATATCCGAAGGCCTCCTGGGGCGTGGATGAAGCTAAAATCATCTACAGTGGTTTGATCCACCATCAGGTTATGGCTTACAAAGCTATGTACTGACGTTAATCTTATCACACATGTCCCCGAGGCCTGCTTTCCGCAGCTTTGTTGGAAAATTTGCTTCGAAATTTTGCGAAAAGAGCGGACGTCTGCCGACGTGCTAAAGGTGGATATTTTTATTATTAATTCCATAATTAATTTAATTCCCATATTTTTATTGAATTGGTATCAATAAAACTGAAGTGTGTATTGAGAGAATTTACTTCCTAACCTCAAATTTTCTCACCCTTTATATATTTCTAGTGTGATTAAGAAATTTTATTAATATGGCAACACTTATTATTCAATTTTTTACGCTTTAAAAAAATCTTGGTACGATTTTTAGTCAAAAATTCCACAACTTGAGTTTTATTTGAATTTCTTTTAATAACTTTTTATATATGAACTTCACAAAAATATTAAGTTATGAAAATTCTGTAACTCGTTATCCAGTACAATATTAAATTAAATTATTGATCTTTAAAAAAATATTATTTATGAAAAAAAGGAAAAAAAAAACAATTATTTATTCTATAAACCAGATGTGACATAAATAGTTGAATGGTCATACATTTTATGAATGAAAATATGACTTTGTCCGGAATGAATGATGAGGGAGTAAAAATTATTAATAAAATTAAATTAAATTAAAATTAAAAAATAGCTTACCAGAAAATATTGTTTTAGAATACAGCCCCATTCGAGTAAAACTTTTGTTATTTCCTCTACAATTTCAGTGCGTTGTATACAATATTCACCATTGACAATTTTATAATCGCACAGATGAATGTATGTTTTGGGAAATATGCCACGTTGTTCTTTATTTCTGCAATGAGATTCAAAAAAGGCAACAAAAACAATTTAAAGTTATTATTTTATGATGATGGAATGTTGAAAAAAATGTTTCTTTTCCTAATTAAAAAAAAAAAATAGCACAGTAATGTGATCATTCGCTAGTCACTAAGTGCGGTTTTACACACATCAACTTTTGTTGCTCAACTTTTGTTGTTTCCATTAGAAAGAAAGAGAAATGTGTATAAAACCTTCTCTTTCTTTCTAATCGAAACAACAAAACTTGAGCAACAAAAGTTGATGTGTGTAAAACCGCACTAACAAACAACAAAAAATACTACGACTATAAAGCAGTGACAGAGAGAGACGAGAGAGAGATGCATAGAAATTTGAAGTTTGCATATTTATTTTTATGTTGGCTTAACCTTATTCCCTTTTGTTATGTAATTTTTGTTAAAACGTACATCAAGAAGTATTTAGAAGAAATAATTTAATTTAAATGACAAAGCGCAGCAAAAGGAAATTCATGTTGATCAAAAACATGTTAATTGACCTTCAATTAAACTCATTTTCATTTGTAGTTCATTTTATTAATTGAAAACTAATTGTGTATGATTTTCAAATAAAATCTTTAAATTGTCTGCCCGCTTATTAGATGTCATTTATCAAAAAATTGGAAAAACATCAATAAAAATAATTTGACAATTGGCTACATAATTTGATTAAAACATTTTGAATTAAATAGAAAATGAATATTTTTATAAATATATCAAACAAGTACCAGTTGTACTCACACATACACGAAAAAGGGTTCTATACAATTTATCATCCTTTAAATTTTATATTTTTATTCTATTTGCAGCAAAAATTTTAAAAATTTCGTCTTTCTGCCTAATTTCAAATTTGCCCACCCTCATATTTTTAAGGAATTTTGTTTTTATTTTTTAATTGTTAAAACAACAAAATTTATATATGAGTTTAATGTTTATTTAACCCTTAAAATATTTTTATTGCTTCAATTAAAACTAACCTCAACCTTTTAATTTATACTTGTTTAAACCTTGAATTATTTTTATGACAATATTTTCTTTTTAATCTTATCAAAATGCATGAATAATAATTTTTAAAAATTAATGTTTCCAATTAAAAAAAAAATTTTCTATAATAAAATAAAAAAAAAAAATTATAGGGGTGTTTTTTGTAGAGGTATAAAACTTTAAGTTGGCAACACTTTTTGACTAATGTCCATTTTGTTAGCTATCAAATCACTTATGTTGAGTTGGTTATGGCATTTCAACATGAATAGATTGACGCCTGAAAACAACGGTCTTGAATTGTGGAAAATCATGGTTTTATTCGAAATACGTATCGTGCACTGTATCCATATTACTAGCATCACACTCGTCCATCAGATCAAATAATTCGATTAACTATAGAACGTTTCGTTTAATCTAAATGATAATACGGATCCACAAAGATGTCGTACAGTGTGTACAGAAGATGCTGTAGAGCGTAGCGTATAGGAAAGTCCAAATCAGTTTATTCGCCATTGTGCCCAGGAATTAGGTATGTATCCATTCATTATTGAAGATCACCTAGTAAGCCGTAGATTCGGTGAATAGGCCCAAAATAAAATTATCATTGATCCCGATTTTCATAAGCGAATTTTGTTTGCATGGATACGTTAATTAACAAATACTGAGGACTTTGGAGTTATCCTAATCCGTACAAGTAGACTGACACCGTTACTGTGTGATTAGATTTACATCTGCGCCTGACTATGTAGTCTTAATCAGATGGTGGTCAAACCACTGCATAATTTGGGACGTCATGCTCGTCCTAGGAAGCCGAAGACTAATTCTAGCAACAGGTCTTTCCTAGTTGCAACTTTAATGATTCCAGAGCAGGGCTGCAAATCATCACTCCTTGCTAAAGAGTTGGAGACTATCCAACTCCTGTCCAGAACACATGTCTAACATGCTCACTGGATCTGGCAACATTTCACCAGGTAGGTGTTATTTAAGGTGAAATGAACCCGGCCACCATAGAACCATAAACTGTTATAAGGCCGCGAAACCGCAACCACCACGATACTCCCATATAGGGGCCAACCTCAATAATCAGTCAGAGAACAGAGCGTGATTTGATTTACATCTGCACCGGCAGTGAGCCATAATCAGATGGTGGTCAAACCACTATGTATGGTATGTAGCGCCATCATCGCTCGAGAAGGCCTTCGGATACGTATATCCACCGGTCACTCCTAGTTGCAATTTCAAAAGCTCGAAGTAGGTCGCAGCCTTCACTCCTTGCTTAAGAGTTGGAGACTTTCCAACTCCTGGTCCAGAACGTATGAAGCTTAATATAATTAAGAACACGACGGCATTTATACTCACTGAACCTGAACCATTCATTGTGTTCATTATGAATGATCCGACCCACAAACTATCACGAGGGTCTCGAAGCACACAGCCACCACGATACTCCCATATAGGGGCCAACCTCAATAATCAGTCAGAGAACAGCTAATTGTCTAAAGTAAACTCTGCGAGCGTACTGATTCCCGTGGAAATATGTGGATTGTCCAGATGGCTCCTACTAGCCTTTAAGGGGCCTGGGCTCCCTTTTACCCCGCAAGACACCAGTCTAAATGGAATAGTAGGTTCCAAAAAGACTATCATGTGCCCCCGGGGGGATCAGTCCGAGAACAGTTAAATGTCTAACGAGACAAAAAACGAACTCTGCGGCTTACTGATTCCCGTGGAAATAAAATGGAGTTTCCAGTTGTACCCCTGCTGACTTCAGGGGACTGGGCTCCCTTTTTCCCCCAGTTGCACAGGTCTAAGTTGTTGCTTTTTCCAAAGACCATATATATGTGCCACCGGGGGGTACTGACACTGTTACATACAGAAAAACTAACTGTTTGGAAACATTGGGCTGTACTTTTTTAAATACGGTGCTGGTCAGAATGTTACAGTCAGTGATGACCGCTATAGAACCATGATAACTGTCTTTTAATAAGACGGCACAACAGGTGTCACAGTTCCACTGTTAATTTATGGAAGGAAACTTTTTGTAACCGCATTACTTCACTTTTTGGACTCGTGAATTGACCTGCAAGAAGTAGCCCGAAACGATTGGCCACTCGGAGGACAACATTGAATGCGTTATTCCCGATATACGGCCGCAAATGTTGAAAAAGATCTTTTGAAAGTTTAACCTACAGATTAGATTACGTCTGAGACGTCACGGAGGCAGTCATATGCCAAAAGTCATATTGAAATTATAATGCCAGATAACGTAAATTTCTTTAAATTTAACGAAATGTCATCTTTGTTTCATTCCATTTCAAAGTTCTATACCTCAAAGAAAAACACACTGTACTTGATTTACATTTGTACAGAAAACCATGGCCTATCAAAAGCCTTCAAATTCATATCAATGTTCAGCTTATAATCTAAAAGAAAAATGAATTACGATTCGAATTCGAATGAACAAAATTCTTTAAACATAACAGATATTACAGATTGTTAGAAAGATGTAACACATAAGAAACTAAACAAAAAGAAAAATCCATTTTAATAATTTTTTTAAAACACCAATGCTACCATCAGTGCAAACAAACAAAAAAGGAGAAATAAATAACAGACGTTGTAACCTTCTGTAAAAAGGGCATTTTAAAAAACGAGAGACCACATAATCAGAAAGAATTGCGGTTAAGCATAAATATGAAAAAGGTCAGTTTGTTGTTAAAACAGTATTTCTGGATGTGTGAAAAATGTTCAACAAATAAATAGATTGTTGAAAATCATCAAAGTGTTTAATAAAAATGTTATAAAAATTCTTGTATTTGAAACTAAAGTTCTAAAAATTTTATTTATGATGACCAAACAATCAAACAAATAAGAAGACGAACTGATAAGAAAGTTAAACAAACGTAAATATACTTCTATGTACAGTGACGAACAGAATTGAGTGCATGCATACAACACTGACTTTCGTTATGGACAAAAAACGAAACCATACGAGCGATCCAAATTTTTCTTTAAAATTTATTTGTATTATTTTATTCGTAAATAAAAACGTAAATAAACCACATGAAAATTAAAAACCAACCCAATTTGAATATTTGGTCCATAGGCCCTTTTTAGAAATAGTTTGATTTACGTTGTTTAGGATGCTTTGTACCAAACTTTCGATAACCCCATTTCGAAGTCGATTCCATTCCGCATTTAAACGATCCCAAAGTTTGCTCATATTTGTTGGAACTGCATCGTACTGCCCTCGCCATCTTTTTGCGATTGACCAAAAATTTTCAATCGGTCGGGACTGTGTGCTAGCCATTTCATTAATTGAAATTTTTAATTTTTCCATGCATTCCCTTACAATTTTTGCTGTGTGCTTCGGATCGTTATCCTGTTCATGTCTCTGAGCAGTATGGGTTTGCATCTGACTGACAACGGTTAAATTTGGACTTAACAGAACAGGTAAGATGTTTCCAATCATTCATAGTCCAAAATAGTACATGAAGAACCGCCCTTTCGGTCAGGTACACAACACTATTTTTAATTTCTGCAGATATTTTTCTCATTTTTATTTTCATTTAAATACAGGGTGTCCGCCGGGAAGGTTAGCCTTACAAACGCGAGCTCTTTTGGGCACATTTTTCATTACATTCTCACACATTTCCCGCGATATTTCATTAGTTTTCTGGTTTGTTTGCATAAACCTTGCTTTACAGATTTCTCCACAAAAAGAAGCTCGGAACAGTCAAATCAGGCGATGGTGAAGGTATCAGCATCACCATTTCTTGAAATAGCTTGTTGTGAAAAGAGGTCTCGCAGTAATTCCATTGTAATCCTGGCTGTATGCGATGTGGCACCGTCTTGTTGATACCACATGTTAATTAAGCCCAAGGCAAGCAGTTGGGGCGTTAAAAAGTTTTCAATCATATCACGATATTGCTTACCATTCACAGTTAACGTTACGCCGTTTTAATTTTTAAAGAAGTGAGGTCCAATGACTCCTCCTGTCGAAATTGCACACCAAACTGTCACTTTCACTGGATGAATTTGAGGGTTTCCAATTCCCCAGAATCGACCATTGTGTTTATTCACAAATCCATTCAAATGAAAATGTGCCTCGTCGTTGCCATAGACGAGCTGTAACATCTTATTGACATATGTTGGGCAGCGAAATAGTCTTGTGAAAGTAGCTTCGTGTCAACTGAATTTTATATGGAAACAAATGCAAATTCTTGTGCAAAATTGTGGCCAACGTTGTTTTTTTAAGACGAAGCTTCTGAGCACGGCGTTGAATTGAGGTTCGTCTATTGTTTTGAACACTTTTTTGAGCAGCAGTAATGTTTTCCGCCGATCTTGTAGTACGCTATGGTTCATGCTTGGGCCTATCACCTATATACCCTCTTTTAAACCCTTTTTTAAACGATAAATAGTGCGTTTTGTTGGCACGTTGTTTCTCCCAAAAATTTCACGTAACTTTCTCATCGTCACTGTAATCGATGATTTTGATTTTGATAAAATGTTTTAACGATTAAAACAAGTTTCATCGAATATTTTTCCATAATAAATTTGCCACGTGTCCACTTTACGACTGCCAAATATGAACTATCAAGACTAATGTTTACCAAAATGGCGGCAAAATAAAATAGCATACCTTCCGGCGGACACCCTGTATTTATTACGATTTCTGTACTCCTGCTTCTTGCGAATAAAATAAAAAATTAAATTAAAATATTTTTTGGTTTTACTTATATGGTTCTGTTTTTATGGATGAAGAAAGTCAGTGGCGATGAACATATACTTACTTCTGCTCAACACTGTAAGTCTTTTTTCTACAATGAGAAACCGGCTGATAAACGGCTTTAAGGGTCAACAATGACGTTTGCATGCATACTGTGTGATTTATTCTATTTAAACAAAAAACATGTGCACAAATAAAGAAATGCAACAAAAAATTGTTAAATCCATTCTTTATCCATAAGAAAATCAACAAAATGAAATGATTAGAAATGAAAAAATGTGATAAAATTGTTTAAAAGCAGACATTTTCATTTAATAAACAGTAATGTAAAGTTGATATTTTGGGTTAAAAATTTCTTTAAATTTATTTAAAATTAAAACTAATTTTTGATTTTTTATTATATTATTATTTGTTTATTACTTTTATTTTAATTCGACCTTTTTTTTTAATTTAATTAAATATGAAATAATCTTTTAACGGTCTTTTTAAATAATTTAACGATTTTATTTTTCTCGATATTTCGCTTTCCTGTGGAAAGCTTCTTCAGGAAATTATTTTTTATTTTTGTTAAATATAAAAAATAATTTCCTGAAGAAGCTTTCCACAGGAAAGCGAAATATCGAGAAAAATAAACTCGTTAAATTATTAAAAAAGACCGTTAAAAGTTTATTTCATATTTAATTAAATTAAAACTAATTTTAAATTATTTCAGTATCTCAATCTTATTCTATACAGGTATGGTATACGATATGGATACGACGTATGAAACTTATGTACACATGTATGTGTGTATCTAGATTCTGAAATGAGCGATAAACAAGAAGAAATGCCGCTTCCGCTAGAAATACTTAGTTCCATTTTAGATAATATGAAATTTGGCAATAACTTTTGTTTCTCCTCTCCCTTCATTTTTAGCACTATATTGCGAATAAAAAAAACAGAGAGAAAATAAATTTATGCATAACTTAGACAGGGAAATTATATATTGTCTGCATTTCTAACAAAACGTTTGGCTGTCGTGAATAAGTAAAAAGGAGTACAAGGCCCTATAAAAAAATTTTACTTTAGTTTTAGGTTATGTTATGTGATTGTTAATTTTAAGTTTTATTTGCTCAAAGTAATATGTTAAATAATGTTGCGAAAGTAGATTTACAGAAAAAAAACTAAAAATGCTCTTTACTTTCGCTTAGCCCTTTTGACATCCTTATATTTATAGAGGAGTATAACTTTAAATTAGCAACACTGTTTTAACTGGCGGCCATTTTGTCAGCTCACAAATGATTTATGCTTAGTTTGGCATTTTAGCATTCGGAAATAACAAATTTTTTCTTATGAAATAATTATAATAAATTATGTGTCTTTTGTATTAAGTACCTATAATTCTGCGCTAAATTGTCTGTGTCTGTTTTGAAATTTATTCTCCTGACATTTGGTACATTAACAATTTCTAACATTTCAAACATATAACGTCTCTTGTAGTTTTTTTCTATAAATGTTTTTTTTGTTTTTATTTAATGACGATGCGGGTAGCAAAGCACAACACCCGGCATTATAAAATATTAAAAGAAATTTGGCGATTTTACTTGCTTATAAATAGAAATCGAAATTACGTCTGTTAAGTTAAAATGATTATGAAATAATTCGCGCCTGTAAAATGTGTGCAGGTTAACAGTGTTGTCAACAATATTATGCAGAATTAGGTAAATTAAAAGAATCGAACGTATAAATAAAACGTAATAATGGTATTAAAATAGAGCAATGTTCAGTTTATTAGATAGAAGGCTAATAAAAAATCGAAACATTCTACAATTTTGTGTGTCACTGTAAACTCATACTTCCACTAATTGACACAGTTTGTAAGATAAAAAAATTTTATTTTAAGCACTTTTTTCATAACCTTCATATACATACATACATTCATACATATATTCTTACATACATATGTATGCAATGTATATATTTCCTTAACTCTGCCTTTACACAGTTTGCATTGAAGAGATAAGACGTTTGTGTAACTCCATAATTTTTAAATTCATAAAATAAATGGAATCATAAATTTGTGCATATTTCTGTTGAATTTTTCGTTCGGTTAAAAAAAATATCCATTTAATCATCCGTTATTGTATATTAATTTATAAATTTTTGAGTAACAGGATTTTTTTTATTGTTTTTTTTTTTCTAAATACCGTTACGTTATTGTCATACAAATAAATATGTACATATGCATATGTAAATATGCTTTGTTCATCTGTGGCAAATTGAATAGCACTGTCATGTCAATAACCTGTAGTTTCAGCAAATGTGGCATTATGATTATCAAAAACGTATGGTATAGGACAAAGTTTCAATAAAATTTAAAGATCTTCGACTTAGTCAATAGCTTTTACATAAGGCCTACAATGTTTTATGAAAAATTCTCATAGAATCAGGAATGCGTAATTTTCTCTAACGAATGTAAATTCAACGTTTTCGATAGGTATGGAGAAAATCTAATTCAGCCTCGGCTACTAAAAATCTGAGAGCTACTATCAAACATGGAAGCGGTATGGGGATGCACGTCTACAAATGATGATATAAATAAAAACGGAATGTGAATTGAAATTTAAGTATTTAAAAAAAATTCAATTAACGGAAACAATTATTATGTGAAAATTGGGTTTAACAAAAACCAAAGGGTCTAGTACAGAGCTGAAAGGTTTTATTTATTATTTATTTATTGCTAGAATTTTGACTAAGCTTATTATATGAAAAGGTTTCATTATAATAAAGTTGCAGTAAGTTTAAAATGCTAATGGCGCTATATCATTTTTCTCATGCAGAGAGGCCCTAACTCACATAACTATAACTTTAAAGGAGAAGGTAAAAACATAACGAAATTTCATATGTCACGTCACAATGCTGTATATAGTGGGAAAATTTAAGGTTAGGAAGTACATTGGCTTAAAACACACTTTTTTGAAACCTTTAGTTTTATTGATACCAATGTATAGTGAACGTATTGTACAAAAGATTTATGTTTGTCGTTGTAAGTGTGCAGGGACAATTTTTTAAAAAATATAACAAAAATAATATTTCTTTTCATATATTTTGAAAATATTCACACTATTATGGATGTCAAAGTCGACAGTCTCGTCATTTCGTTATCAATTATCACATTAAGACGACGTCAACACCAACTCGATGGTATATCGATATTAACTTAAAGTATTGTTTTGACATCGACAGATATTTTTTGTCGTACATATAGATTTGAGGTTAGGAAGTTAATTGGCTAAAAATCTAAGAGCTACTGTCAAACACGAAAGGGGTCTGTCATGTCAATAAATGGTGTTGAGAATTTAAAGTTCCTAAATAGAATAATAAATGCGCGCGCATGTATTTGGATATTTTAAAAGATGAATTTCTTCCAAGTATCATAAGGCTAAACATGGATGTCGCTTACACCTTTATGTATGACACTGACCGGAATGGCTGTTATGTAACGTTGGGAAAAAGTTAAAACATCCTCCTTAATCCCCTGACTTTAACATAATTTAACATTTATGGCCATATTTCAAGAGTTCACCAGCTGAAATCAATTTTAATGGAAGAATAGGTTAAGATTCCTTAATACCTTATGGGTTAAAGAAAGTCGTAAAGCTAAAAGGAGAGCTAACGAGCTATTGAATGGCAAATAGAACATCATATATACTCATCGTACGCTTTTTTAGGATTTTATTTTAAACTTAATAATTTAATTAATATTTTTTATGAAATTACTTAATTAATTTTTTTTTCTATTTTGTATTGATAATTTAATAAAAGCAAGAACAAATTAAGTTTTTGATAGAATTAAGTGGTTTGTTTAGTTTATATTTAAAATATATAACTTTAAAAAATGAATTGTTACTTACTTTTGTTTATAGCCATAAAACCAATGTGTAGTTTCTTTTAACACTACCACTGAATCACCAACATCCAAATTGAGGCGATGCGGTTTATCGTCTTGATCGAAATTGCATTTTGCTAAAATTAAAATAAACGCAAAAGCAAAAAATTAATATTTTCCTTAGATTATTACTGCAAAAAAAGTGTTTATAATTAGACGAGATACAAAACAAGACACCTTTCCCCAGAAAGTTAGATAGACGACGTTAGAGATAATTATAATTTATTTTTGAATAAATTTCCAGTTTCACAAGCTGAGCATTCAACAGACTTCAAACAACTATTTACGCAGAAAAAATATTAAAAAATATAGAAATTTGTAAAACAGCAAAAAAAACAAAAAAATAACAAATTTAGTTTAGTTTACTTCGTGTTATTAACGACAATATAAAAACATAAAAATATATTTTTTCACAAAAAAATTTTTTTTTGTTTAATACAAAACAACAAACTGCTTTTGTGGCAAAAATTATGAAAAACGACAAACAAAATTAAAAAAAGCAGTAAACTTTTCGCGCAGATTTTGTTTGCTAAGAGGAAGAGTTTGCGGGGGCAATTGGAAGCAGGAGACAGCTTTTGCTATCATTAAACTAGGTTTAGGTTAAACTAATAACATCATCTGGCAATCAACTAGAAGAGAACTGTTAAATATATACTAACATTCACAAATCAGGGTTGGCTCACGCCATTAAAAATTGTATCAATTGTTTTCTTTAAATGTACTTTTTGGAAAAATATTATACTGTCTAACAATTTTATGTTGAGTTTTCTTTGTTAAAATAATAAACAATTATTTTATTTTTATTATTTCTTTTTATTAGTTATATTATTAGCTTATATTTTCACTCGTTGACACTCAAGAATAGATTGATTATTTTGTATACTTTTCCACCCTTATTTATACTAGTTGCATACTTGGTCAGTTGTTTTTGTAAGTTTAAAATAGTTCAAAAAAATTCCGAAGAATTGTTTTGAATTGGAAATTAATTACATTATGGTTTTTCCAAAATACAATTTAATGAATTTATTATGTGTGATACAATTCCAAAGAATTGTGTTTTAAAATAGTTCAGAAAAATTCCGAAGAATCGTTTTGAATTGGAAATTAATTACATTATGGTTTTTCCAAAATACAATTTAATGAGTTTATTATCTGTGATACAATTCCACAGAATTGTGTCAGAATTTATCTTATTTCATAAATGGTTTTGATATAACACCCCCAACGTTAGATTGAGGCTCCGACGAAATATGCACTATGGTGGAGATTTTTGTCTTATATATAAAAAATATTGTTAACGCTATGATGGTCAAAACAATTGATACATTTATGCTTATGTTTATGATATTTGATTTTTCTTTTTGTTTGATACTCTATTTGTTCAATGAATTTTACATGTTTGATTTGTTCTAAGTATAGTTATTCTGTTTTTAAGTTGTTGAATGTCATATTTGTTTTTCTTTTACTGAAGTTATGGCATTAGGTAATATAAATTGATCATAAATTTTTATTTTGATATTGGTAAAGTTTTTCTTTGCTGTTGCCATTTAATATTCATTTTATTATAATTATGTTTAATTTTAGAATATAACTTTTTTTCTTTTTTTCTAAATATTAGTATGCCGGGTAGGATTTCAGTTACAATAGATTCATTTAGTATTTGCATATCGCAGTATGCTTCTTCATAATTCAATATATTTGAAAGGCATTGGTTAGTGATTTGTATTGAATTTTTCTTAAGATTATCTTTAATGTTAGCATCGTAAATATTGTTTTTAGAATCTACTAATATTCCATACTTATTTAAAATAATCAATTTGTTGTATATGTTGGGAATTGGCTCGAATACAACTTTTGATAAAGCTTCCTTTAAATATTGTGGGATTTGGAGAATTATTACTATATTACTGTCGTTATGGCGATGTAATTTTATTTACCATAAAGTTTTTGAATTTATTTAAATAATTTCCTATTAGAGTTTGTTTTTGATTTATGTGGTCCGTAATAGTCTGCATTTGGGAGGATATGAAATTGTTAACAAATGTCAGGTTGTTAATTTTGTTTGTCTATAGATTGTACTCTGGCGGTTGTTAGAATTGTTATTATCAAAATCCATGGTATCATCTATAAGAATATATATCGATTATTATTATTATTAATTTGTTCGTTATTTAGCCTTTATTTTAGGGTTATTCTTGTCCTGGTATTTTTTATTTTGTTTTATATGGGCTTTGTAGTACTTATGTCCTGTTTTTGTGTTTTCTACGTGATCTTTGTCAATTTTTCTAGTATCTATTTTTCTGTATTTCCTATGGTTTTTACCTCCTCTAGTTTCTTTGATATAATTTATTCCTTCCTCTATCTCTACGTCAACTCTGTCCTTATTTAGTTTATTTATGTAATTCTCTTTCTTTTTAGATATCAGGTCATGTATTGCTTTGTACCTGTCTTCGTGTATTTTCCCGTTTAAAAAATCAATTGGTTTTATTTTAGTTGTGCTGTGAATTGTGTTGTTATAAAAGCCTATTATCCTTAACATTTTTTCTTCTGTTGTTTCGCTTTCATTTCTGTCGTCATGTCTTAAAAGTCTTATGTGTTCGTTGATAGTATTGTGAAGTCTTTCGATGTCTGCGTTGGAAGTGTGATTGCTGTTTGAGGTATAGTGTATATGGATATTTTCTTCTCTAAGGAATTCCTGCATTGGTATAGCTTTGAATCCTAGTTCATTGTCTACGACTATTTTTTCAACTTTTCCGTATGTGTTTATATAGTGAAGTAGTTTTGTCTTGAATTCTGTCCAGCTTCTACCATTAATTTTAAAGGCTACTGCGAATTTCGTGAATTTGTCGATCATTGTCATGAAAAGTTCTTTTTTCAGAGTGTAAAATACGTCAATGTGTATAATTTCGCGGGGTTTGGAGGGGGTTTCGCTTACTTTGAGAGGTATTTTAGGTGGTTTTCGGTCGTATTTTTCCAAGGTACATATTTCACAATTGTTAATAAATTGTATAATCCTTAACTTTAGCTGGGGATTATAAATTTGGTTTTTCAATTCCTCATATACCGCTTGGATGCCTCTATGGTTCTTACATAAATGTTCTTTTTCGATTATATTGGTTAGTTTATTTTCTTCGTCTACGTCTATTAGTATCCTTTTACATTTTATAATCTTAAATTTATCATTTTTTGAAAACAGGTCTTCGTATGTATTTTTTAAGGTGTCATAAAATTCATTCTCTATTAGAATTGCGTTTAAAAGATTTGGGTTGAAGTGGTTTCTTAGTAAAGTAATTGCGGTTTCTCGATTAAATTCTTTCAAACTTATAGTTTTCCTTACGTTCTTAAATATCTTTTCATTCCTTATTCTAGCTGCTCCAGATGTGATTTTCCTTATAATTATTTGGTTTTTAAATATATTAATAGGTGATTCTGTTTCTTTTATAGTTGATTCGTGAGATTCTAATGAATAGATATTAGCAGGCTGTGGCTCTATTCTTGATAAAGCGTCGGCGTTGCTATTTTTCGTTCCCTTCTTATATTTGATTTCGTAATCAAATTCGGAGAGTTTTAATCTCCATCTTACTAATTTCGAATTTGGTTCCTTTATGGAAAATAGCCACGTGAGGGGTTTGTGGTCAGTTTCGATTAAGAATTTTCGTCCGAATAGATACGGTCGAAAGTATTTAGTAGCCCAGATAATTGCTAATAATTCTTTTTCTATCGTACTGTAATTTATCTCGTGTTGGTTAAGAGTACGGCTCGCGTAGCAAATCGGGTGGTTTTCTTGGGAAAGAACTGCGCCTAGTGCGAAATTACTAGCATCTGTTGTTACAGTAAATTTCTTTGAAAAATCGGGGTACGCCAATATTGGGTCATGAGTCAATAGGGTTTTAAGGTTGTTAAAACTAGCTACATAGTGTGGGTCAGAAATATTTATTTTAGTATCTTTTTGTAAATATCTAATCATTGGTTTGGCGATTAGAGAGTAGTCCTTGATGAATTTTCTGTAATATCCAGTAAGGCCAAGGAACTGTTTTATTTGTTTAGTGGTTTTCGGGATGGGATAATTTTTGACGCATTCTATCTTTTTCGGGTTTGCTTTTATTCCTGCTGGTGTCACTATATGACCTAAGAATTCCGTTTCCCTTTTCAAAAACTCTGACTTATCTAACTGAACCTTAAGGTTCGCTTCCTTTAAACGACGGAATATTAAGTCAATGGAGTTGATATGCTCTTGCAATGAGGTGGAGAAAATTATTACGTCATCCAAGTAAACTAGGCAAATTTTATTTATATAGTCCTTTAAGATATTGTTCATGAGTCTTTGGAATGTCGCTGGTGCTGTCTTCAGACCAAACGGCATTCTCAAAAACTCATAATGACCTCCTTCCACACTGAAGGCCGTCTTAGGAATATCCTCATTCTCGATTTCAATCTGATGAAATCCTTTTGCGAGGTCGAGTGTCGTGAAATACTGGCATCTTCCCAGTTTATCAAGTATTTCGTCGATGTTTGGAATCGGGTATTTGTCATCGATGGTTACCTCGTTGAGCTTTCGGTAATCGACGACAAGTCTCCATTTGGTTTTCCCACTGGCGTCCGTTTTCTTTGGGACTATCCAGATCGGTGCCGAATATGGTGAATTACTGTGACGAATTATTTCGTTCTCGAGCATTTCACGGATTTGCCTCTCTACTTCACTCTTGTGAATGTAGGGGTATCTGTAAGTCTTAGTAAAAATTGGGATGTCGTTGATTGTTCTTATTTGATGTTTTATGGCTGAGGTGAATGTTAATTTTGAGTCTACCTGATAAAAAATGTCGGAGTATTTTTTTATTACCCCCATTAATTGAGACTTTTCCTCTGCATTGAGGTGTTGTATTCTAATTTGTTCACTTAAAGGTTGATATTCCTTTATTTGCATTGTATTAAAATTTTCATTGTCCACCTTCTGCGTGGTTTTATGAATTGATGCGAGAGTTTTTGGGTTGAGTGATTTTGTAATAGGCGCTGTTTCTGTTCTACAATTATAGTCTTCCTTGGTTTTAAAAAAGATTGGTAGTATTTGTTCTCCTAATTGAATCGTGTTGTCCTGATAATTTATGCGCGAATTTAATGGTTTAAGTAGGTCATTACCAATTAGGCCATCATAATAATCATGGAACTTTACGATATAAAATTCTATAAAATCTAAGGTTTTTCCGAATTCCTTGAAGCATGGTATTTTAACTTTTTTATCTGTGTAGATCTTATGTTGAAGAGTTTTTATAGGAAGAGGGATAGTTTGGTGGATCCATTTGGGGTGGCAAATACCTGGATTTAGTATTGAGTTGGTCGCACCAGTATCTATGATTAGTTTTATAGGGTTTAATCCAGTTTCTATTTTTATATAGGGTAACCCTCCGAGGCAGAAGGATGAAAATTTTCAGCGGAAGTTTGATTGTACATTGGTTCATAACTACTGTTTATGTTATCGGGTTTTGTTAGTGGAATATTGTTATATGAGTTATGAGCAAATTTTCGTTGTGGATTAAAATTTGGGGTGTTGATTCCTACGTTTGAAAAATTAGCATTTACATCCATTGGTTCAGGTAATGGAAAACGATTAAAAGTTCTATTCTGGGATGTAAAGCTTTGCCTATTGAAGTTTGAGTTGTTATAAGGGTTAGTACTCTGGTTAAGATTCTGTGGCTGGAAATTTTGATTGCGGCGATTTAGGTTTACATTATTGTGTGACCTGAAATTTTGGTTAGGATCTTGTTGGTTAAAATCTCGTTGTTGAAAATTTTGCCTATGGTTGTTAAAGCTTGAATTATTTTGTGGGTTAAGGTTTTGATAAGAATTACGTGATTTGATATTTTGTTGGTGATGGTTTTGTCTGAAATTAAATTTAATTTGTTCGCTTTTGTTTCGCGTAAAAGATTGTTGGTTGTCTACTCGGAGGTGAGCGTATCCGGCTTCAAAAAGAATATTCATTGCTCCTTCTAAAGTATCTGGGTTTCTGCAAGCTAGAATTGTTTTCATGGGTTCGGGGATTTTAGATTTGAAAATGCTAAGGGCTGTACGGGAGTTATTTTGAGCGACAGTATTTGATGCTTCTGATCCTCGTCCGAGTACAAATAAGGTTTTATTGTTAAGGCGCCTAAGTTTATTCTTTATTTCATCAAAAAAGTCTAGGCTGGTTGTTTTAAACGTAGTTGCCCTGAGTAAGTCAAAGAGTTCGTCGCAACTTAGTCGGTCACCGAAATTATTTTGTAGCACTGTTTTTATATCATTCCAGGAAGTTACCTGGCAATTGATTTCGATAATTTCTCTGGCTTTGCCCTTAAGTTTACTTTTAATCAAGTCGGAGAACAGTTCTCGTGATAGTTGGTCATACGTCTGTAATATGGGTTGTATTCTATCTACTAAATTTAGGAATGTTTGTAGATCCCTGTTATCACCATTAAATTCGGGGAGGTTTCCCAAATATTTAATAGGATCAAATTGTATTTGAGCCATTTCGTCTTAAATTTTTATTTTGTTATATTGTTTTCTTTTATGGTTTAAAAATACAATTCCTGTTTTTAATTTAATCTAGGTTATCTCGCGTGAAATATTTTTCTTTTATTCTTTAATCTATATATAATTAATTTTACTTATTAATACCTTATGTGGTGCTTTGTTGCGATTGATGTCCTTTTTAGATGGTATTGCTGTTGTGGGGTTCTTCTCTCTCTTCTCTTTTTTCTTCAGTTAGTTTGGAAATTGGTCGTCCTGGAACTCGTGTCTGCAGCTTTTGTTGTTATCTGAGTTGATGCAGTTCTCGGCGTGAACTGGTTTTATTCTTTTTAGGGATATATCTTTATTTCCTTGTTATATTTTTATTTATTTAAAAGGGTAACTTTGTTCTTTTATTATTTTATTTTTTAACTACGGATATATTTTTATTGCCTTGTTGTCTTTTATAATATATATTTTTATTTTATTTAGGATAACTTTGTTCTTTTATTTTTACTAAGCATATATATTTATTATTTTGTTGTCTTTTATTATATATTTTTATTTTTATTCCATTTAGAGGATAACTTTGTTCTTTTATTATTTTATTTATTATTATTTTTTTTTTGTCAATGATATATCTTTATAAAAGGGCAAATCTTATTGTCCTTATTTAAAAATTATTCTTCAAGGATATATCTTTATATCCTTGTTTTATCAAAAGGGCAAATCTTATTGTCCTTATTTGTCCGGAATCCGTATTATGGATTAAAATCCTATCACTATCACACACACAATTCGCATAATTTCTTTTTACACTTTATGTTGGATAGGACTTACGGATCCTACCGACTGCGCCAATTTTATGTTGAGTTTTCTTTGTTAAAATAATAAACAATTATTTTATTTTTATTATTTCTTTTTATTAGTTATATTATTAGCTTATATTTTCACTCGTTGACACTCAAGAATAGATTGATTATTTTGTATACTTTTCCACCCTTATTTATACTAGTTGCATACTTGGTCAGTTGTTTTTGTAAGTTTAAAATAGTTCAAAAAAATTCCGAAGAATTGTTTTGAATTGGAAATTAATTACATTATGGTTTTTCCAAAATACAATTTAATGAATTTATTATGTGTGATACAATTCCAAAGAATTGTGTTTTAAAATAGTTCAGAAAAATTCCGAAGAATCGTTTTGAATTGGAAATTAATTACATTATGGTTTTTCCAAAATACAATTTAATGAGTTTATTATCTGTGATACAATTCCACAGAATTGTGTCAGAATTTATCTTATTTCATAAATGGTTTTGATATAACATCTAACTTCGTAAGCAGTATAAAGCTCTTACTTCAAACTACTACAACTGCTCCCCTACTATAGCAGTGAGAAGTTTTAATGAAACTACAGAATTGTTTTCATTTCTTTTCTTCAAAAGCCCTTCATTGCACAGTAAACGTTAGAGAAATGAACATACAAACGGTTATCTACGGACCGGCAGACTGTTACCTTTTTTTGGGGGTTCTTTAGACTACATTTACCCTAGACTTGTAATTTCCGTAAGTCAATAACAAACAACTTTTTTCATCACAAGCCACTATGGTTTCTCATGGTAATGAATTATTATTATTCCCGTAACCCTCGCTGAAATTTTATTCAAATCGTGATTTTTAGTCATGATAGCAGCACTGGCATCATGTTGCCGTATACTGCTAGCAAAGCAGTATATCAGAATATATCGGTTTTACCGTCTACACAATTCTGCGTAAGAACTAATTAAGAACCGCCTGCCTACCTTTCCTTTAATTAGGAACCTTTGATTTATAGAATTTGTTGGTTAAAACAAATCTGACCCACAATCTTTAATAGAGTACTACAGGACTATGGGGTTTCATAATGACTAATGTTCAAACATCTGTTGCAAGGTTAACACTCCACTTTTAGCAAAAGCCAATCATCCAATTGTTCGGAATGTTCTATATAAAACTCTGTTTTATAGAGATCTTCACCACCCACGCCCTTCTGTAAATATGAAGTCCATTAATGTTTATGGCTTGACTTTGTCTCCTATTCCATTCATTAGTGAAAACGTTTAATTTAATTTTTTTTATTGTCAATTTTTTATGAAGTCGTTATTGTAAAGTGCCATTGCGAGGTATTATTCTACATACAGGGATTACAGTGAAACATACCTTTTTTCTTGGGAAAATTTATTACATCGCACGTAAAGAGTCCTGAGAGGAAATTTTTAAAAATACTTAAATAAGGCTAAAGGATGAGATAAGTCGACACATCAACGAGATATAAACAATCATTCATTGCAAATACGAGGGCTGCTATTTATATTTGTGGCCTAAGGATGAAAACACAAGCATTTAAAGACAAAATCTATGTTATTGTTTTTTAAAATATTTTCCATGAAGATTTGTACACTTTTGCATGCATTGGAACCAAATTTCAAAGCACTTTTTCCACTCCGATTTAGGTATTTCTAAAACATGGGTTTTGAATGCAGAAACTGCTTCTTCAGGTGTAGGAAACCGTTGTCCACGTAGTTTTTTCTTGATGTTCGGAAACAAAAAGAAGTCATTAGGTGCCAAGTCAGGGCTGTACGGCGGATGACCCATCAATTCAATGTTTTGCCCTGTCAAAAGCTCCATTGTTTCAGCCGATCGGTGACAGCTCGCATTGTCGTGATGCAGAATGATGCGTCTTTTCTTTGACTTTTCCCGAAGTTTCTTGAAGACTTCTGGCAAACAAATAGTGGTGTACCATGCCGAATTAACCGTCTTATGTTGCTCTAATGGCACAGTCGCCACATGACCGGTAATGTCGAAGAACAGGCAACCATTTGCTTTCATGTGCTTCTTCCACGAACAACTTTGGTGGGATTTCGCTCGTCTTGAAAGACCCATACGGTGGATTGCTGTTTTGTTTCAGGATCATATGAGTATATCCATGATTCGTCACCTGTGCAGATATTATAAACTGCTTTTGATGCACCTTGAGCGAATTTCTGCAACATTTTCTTGCACAGAGCAACACGAGCATCCTTTTGTGCGTTTGTCAGGTTATGCGGTATCCAACGTGAACAAACCTTTTTCACATGCAAATGTCCATGCAAGATCTTATTGATGCTTGTCGTACTAATCCCTACAGATGCCTAAATCTCGCGATATGTTACATGACGATGATGCTTATCAGCTCATGCACAGCTGCGATGTTTTCTGGCACAACAACGGTTGTTGGACGACCTTCACGGGATTCGTCCTGGAGTGATTGTCATTATACCAGTTTTTAATGGTGGTGTAAAAAGGTGCTTCATTACCATATAAGGAATTAAGTTCATCTGTGCGCTGTTGTCGTGTCAGGCCACGTCGAAAGTTATGAAAAATTATTGCACGAAAATGTTCACGAGTTAATCCCATTTTCTCCTAAGATCACTTTTTCAACCTGCTATCACTAACACTAACAACGATAAAATGACATCATCATCATGCTGGTGCCTAGCAACAGTCAGTGTTACCAGGCCAGAAATATAAATAGCAGCCCTCGTATAAACCACCGGAAAGAGATATGCCGAAGTCGTGGCGAGCATTTAGACGATAATTTGTAATGTATCTATCAAAGGATAATTCTCGGAAAACTATTTTATTCTATTTACGATTAGCATTATGTATTTTGGTTGGACCACCCTTTAGTTAGAAGTAATAGAATCGTAATATATTTACCCCAAATATCTATTCTCAATTACGTTTTAGGCAGCACAAAATGAGTAACGGAGTGGAACTTTAGCAAGCATGAATACCGGCCATTTGGCGTAGAAAATCATCTACAACAAAAATTTGCGAAAATTTTTAATTTGTATCAAATGAGAGAGAGTACCATCCCTGGTTGAAATGATGTTGCTTAACATCTCTCCTTTATTTTGACTAGTTATTCTTTTTCATTTGTTTTTTGTTTTAAAAAAGGTGTCAAACACCATTTAGTGATCTTTTTTTTTGTTAAACGTCTACTTTAGAACGTGTTTGTTTTAGCAACAATATTCTCTGACTATTGGGTTCACAGTTCAACGATTATGGTAATTGTCGGAAATTCTAATAATTTAGCAACAAAAAAAATAAATATTGCACGCACACAAAGACACAAATTTTATAAATAAAAACGGAATGTGTATTGGAATTTAAGTATGAGAATGTTAACCATTTCAATTGAACTGAAATTAATTAAAATAAAATTCAATTAACGGAAACGATCATTATGTGGAAACATGTGTGTATAAAACAAAGCAAAGGGCCCAGTGCAGAGCTGCTTTGCAGGAATTTTGCCTAAATTTATTGTTGGAAAAGATTTCATTACAATCAAGTTGCAGCAATGATGAAATTCTATACCGAATAAAGAGGCCCTAACTCACATAACTTAAACTTTAAAGGAAAAGGTAAAAGCATAATGAAATTGTATGTGTCAACATGTTATAATATAGTGGGAAAATGTGAGGTTAGGAAGTAAATTAGCTTATAACATACACTTTTTTGACATCTTTAGTTTTATTGATATCAATGTAAAGTGGAATAATGGGAACAAAACAAAATAAAATAAATTAAAATTCATGGGAAAATTTTCTAAAAATACAGAATGTTCGCCGGGAAGTTATACTACATTATTTGTTTATAATTTTTGATTAAATGAAAGAGAACGAATCTTATATTGACTAATGTTTTATTTAATGTCGATAATAAAATATAAGATAAATGTCCGCCTCTGTAAGCCTCAACAATGCGAGCTCCTTTGAGCACATTCTTCATTATATTCTCACACACTTCACGCGGTGTTTCATTAATTTCATCACGAATATTTCGTTTGAGTTGCTTAAGCGTTTCAGGTTTCTTTGCATAAATCTTGCTTTTCCGATATCCCCACAAAAAGAATTCCGTGAAGGCCAATCAAGCTCTCCATTTCTTGAAACAACTTGTTGTAGAAAGAGGTCTCGCAGTAATTCCACTGTAATCGTGGCTGTATGCGATATGGCACCGTCTTGTTGATACCACATGTTAGTCAAGCCCAAAGTATACAGTTGTGGCGTTAAAGAGCTTTCAATCATATTACGATATCCCTCCCCATTTACAGTTACCCTTACGCCATTTTCATTTTCAAAGAAGTAAGGTCCAATGATTCCGCCAGACCGTATTACACACCAGACTGTCAGTTTGAATTGATGCAAAGGTGACTGTTGAATAATTCCCCAGAACCGACTATTCCATTTATTCACACATCTATTCAAATGAAAATGTGCCCGTCACTCATAACGATTTTTTCATGAAAGTCGAGGTTGTCACGGGCGAACTGTAAAATCCTATTGGAATATGTGTGGCGGCGTAATTATTCTTGTGGAAGAAGTTCTTGTGTCAACTGAATCTTATATGGAAACAAATGCAAATCCTTGTGCAAAATTGTGGCCAAAGTTGTTCTTTGAAGACCAAGCAAGCTCCTAAGCGCGGCGTCGAATTGAGGTTGATGGATTGTTTTGAACACTTTCTTGAGCAAAAGTAATGTTTTCAGCCGATCTTGCAGTACTTTGTGGTCCATGCTTGGACCTATCACCTACAGACCCGCATTCTTCGAAATCATTCACTACACGATAAATAGTACGTTTTGTTTGCACGTTGTTTCTCCCAAAAATTTCGCGTAGCTTTCTCATCGTCACAATAATCAATAATCTTGATAAAATGTTTTAACGATTAAAACAAGTTTCATCGAATATTTTTCCATAATAAATTGCCACGCGCCTACTTCACGACTGCCAAATTATAAACTGGCAAGACTAATGTTTACCTTTTCGGCGAACACCCTTTATAACAAAAATAAAATTTCAAAGTCGATAGTCTCGTCAATATTACATTAAGACGACGCCAACACCAGCTCAATGGTAAATCGGTATTAACTAATAGTGTTATTTTGACATCGAAAACAATCTTTTGTCGCACTTAAATAATTAATTAAATTATTGGTGGGCAAATTTGTGGTTAGGAAGTAAATTGACAACTTAAATTTTATTGATGCCTACATAAAGTAGAAATATGAGAATTAATAATGGAATATGAAGTCAAATGTGTGCCTCTAACAAGTCGATAGACGTCCGCTCTTTTCACAAAGTTTTGAAGCTCATTTTGCAACTAAGCTTCGTTTATTCGATTAAACCTTCTTCGATTAAACTTAATTTGGATAAACTTTATTCGATTAATTGTAGTATAAATAAAATATTTTTCGAAACAAAAAATTTAATTACAAATAGTAAAAACGTTGAAGTTCTTGATGGAATTAATATTCGAATTAGTTTACGTCGACGAGTTAATGTTCTAGGCTTAACTCTCACTTTGCTGTACAGCGGCTATGTTGGCATCACCACGACTGCTGCAACCGTAACGTTTTTTTGTCTATTGTCAGCATAAACTACGCACAGCGAACAAAAGCAGCCTAATTACGAAGAGAAACTGCTTGAATTTTACGAAGTGATAGAGTAAAATTTGCAGCATTTTGTCGGAAATTTTCGCAATTAAAATTCTTTGCTCAGAGTGAAACATTCCATGCTTAAAATTTCCCAAGTTTTTAGCAAATGAATGTTAAAGAATAACAGCTCCGTTCTTAACATTAATCTTGGAGTGACAATTTGCTTCCTAACTTCAAATTTGCCACTAATGCATTAAAATTTTGTAACCCACTGTACTCGTATACTCGCTCGAATTAAAGCCGACCTACCATTACTTGCCTTGATCATTCACCGCGTTATTTCTGATATGCTGATATGCGGCCACAAGTGTTTTAAAAAGTCATGGAAGATTAGGTCTCCAGATTAGAATGCGTTCGAGCCAATCGTGGCATGCAAATGCCTGAATTAATATTTAAATTATAAAGCATAACGATTATCTTTCGGATAAAGTAAATTTCATGTTAATTTAATAAACTCATCTTTGTTTTATTTCAATTCAAAGATGTATACCTCTATAAAATCCCCCTTTATAATACACATAAATAATACTGATTAAATTGGATAGTTTAGATCGTTTAGAAAGGAAAAGTAAAATGATAGGCGAAAGTATCTTAAAAGTGTGATCGAATACGTATAAGGAAAAACAAAAAATTCACACGTTGAGCTTTTATATTAAAAGAACGCAGACTTATGAGCAGTTAACCGAGAGAGAAGGTGAAAAGAAATAAATTTAACAATTATTATTCTTATAACATTTTAAAATAATTTGCTTAACATGATGACGTTAAAATTGCTTTATTTATTTAATTGCTTTGAAAGAGGTTTATAAGGAAGAGACACTAAATTAACACAATTAACAATTATTACAAAAACTATTTACGAAACTGCGTTTCAAAATTATTTATAATCGTAGATAAAGAATACAAAAAAAAAACAAAAATAACAAGAATAAGGAATATAAATAAATAAAACGAAAAAATATTATTATTATCATGATATACGACTTCCTACAACAACAAAGCAAAACAATACAAAACAAAACCAAACCAAACAAAAAGGAAAACTATCAATGCAAATGTGCAGCAGTTTGCTTTCGTTTATTTATCCAGAAACAAAATATTTTTGTAGCATAAAATACCACGAGAAGTTTATTTATGCATTTCTTATTTATTTAAATAATTATTGTATTAAATTTACATACACACATACATACAAATATTTTCTCATTTTAATTGAGTTTTAACGAAACATCCGCTTGCAGTCTTATTGAAACTTGACTGAGCCTGATTTAGTTAATTTGTGGCATGGTTGTTGGCTTTGTATGTTGTTGCAGCTTATTCATCTGAATACAATAAGAATTAGTTTTTTTAGTGTTTTTTATTTTTTTTTTTTTTAATTTTCTCTATTTTGAGCTTTCTCTATATTGAGAATAATATTTTCTTTTTGCGTGTTCACATTTTAAAGATGTGGCACAGGCAGTGCAGACAGACACACAATGCTGACATGCTGATGACAAAGTATTAAGAGCAACAACAATAATTTAATCTTAAATACTGCATTTTGCATATGACGAGAAAAAAAGCGCGATTACAAAAAATACGATTACGAGACAGAAAACAAAATTTTTTTGATAAGTTTCAGTATTTTGAACACAAATGGGCTATTTCAATTCGAATTGCTTTTATTGAAATTTTTCGAGGTTATATTTAAAAATTAAATTTAGATAGCAAATTTATTTATCGCTTAAAACAGCACAGCTCGGGTGTATTGAAAATTAAAACCAAGCTTAAAAAAATCTTGCGAAACATATGCATTACCTTTTATAGTTTAGGAGATATTTGGCTTTTTTGGTGCTGTTTGCTTCACAAGCCCAGCAAAAATAATTTGGAGTTTTCTCAAATGAATTTTTTTGAATCAATAACAAGAATTGTTAAAAAAATTTATTAAAATTGATAAATAAATTATTAATAGGTCAAAATTTATAGGAAACTAAACCTTAAATAACAGCTCAAAATTTCTGTACGTTTCATATTTTCTAGTTACCAAAAGCATAACATAATTATACAATTTTCGTATAAAATATAATATTTATGTAAAATAAATTGAAAATATATTACAAAATCACAGCCGCAGAAAACGAACAATTTTTTGTGAAAGTCAAATTTATGCCGGATTTTCTCTCATGGATTAAGCGAAATCAAAAGACAAAGACCTGTTGTACATACGTCTTTCTTGTCATGAAATTGGTATTTCTTCTCAGGATTCTTTTAAAGTAAATACTGCAAAGAAAACTGAAAAATCTCATTTTTGGAAATTTTTAAAATATTCCTAGGAATTTTGGAAATTGCATTAGTCAAACTTTATATTTTTCCAACTGCTACAAAATATTTATGTCAAATAAATTAAAAATATTTCCTAATTTTCGAAACACCGTTACAAAGAACGAAACACGTTTCGTGAAAACCTAAATCTCACTTATGAATTAAATGAAATCAAAAAACTACGACCTGGCTTAAATAACCCATTATTAACATAAATTTGTAATATTTCCCCTAGTTTCTTTTGAAGTACATGCTGTAAAAATAAAAAAAAACTGGAAAAGTCCCATGTTTTAAAAATTTTTAAATTTTTCTGGAAATTGTACCAACTTCATTAGTCAAACTTTATATTTATATTTGTATAAAATAAATTCCAAATATGTACTGATTCTCGACTAACGGAAATAGAAACTTTTTTCATGAAAAATTAAGTTCATGCAGGATTTTAACTCCTGGATTAAATCAAATCAAAAGATTGTTAATAGATTTAAATGCTCCAATATATATCTTATCATCAACATGGAATTTTTGGCCAAGCTTCTTTTATTATAAATACTGGAAAAAAAATTAAAAAACCCTATTTTTGGAAATTTTAAATTTTTTTCTGGGAGTTGAGAGATTTTACTATACAAGTTTCTATAAAACTCATTTATTTTTAAAGCATTAAAAATAAATTGAATTGTCCCCAAAAACTGAATTAAAAATATTTCCTTCGTATTTTCGTAATGTATGTATATGTCTTTCAAAAGAAGGCAAAATTTCTTAAATAATAATATATCTTGCTTGTTTTAGAAGCCAGAATGCAATATCTTAACTACAATTGCATTAAATTGTAAAAGTGTGCAGATGACATGACACATGACATGCATAAGAATAAAATATTTTTCAAAGTCTTTTTTAGTGATTTCAGCTGCATCTCCAAATAGTCATGCGGAGCTTCAATTGAATCACACTAGTCGTTTAGAAACTATACTATTATTTTAATTTTCTGTTTGTTTATTTTTCCAAATCCACTACTGCGTGACATTTATTGTGGTCACAAAACTTGTTCAGCTGCAACGTTATTAAATATTGTTGGTGAAAATTGAGAGTTATGTTTAAAAAAGAGAAAATACTTCAAACTTCAAAACACACACGCACAAATTGGAATAAACAATTGGTTTAGATTTAGTAAACAAGATAACGGTTAAAATTGCTTTTAACTAGAGCAACGTTGTAACTCTCATTTAACTATGCTATTTTCGCTTTAAAGCTACACGCTGTGATCTGTGAAATTTTTTTTGTTTATTATTATTAAACTATCAAAGCTTATAACACAAGCCTCGCATT
Organism: Trichopoda pennipes; assembly: GCA_030448955.1. Lineage (NCBI taxonomy): Eukaryota > Metazoa > Arthropoda > Insecta > Diptera > Tachinidae > Trichopoda > Trichopoda pennipes. The sequence goes on from JASKUP010000094.1 coordinate 3,212,219, forward strand.
CATTCTAGATCATTTAACCCTTATATCGACAACCACCTGCCGGGGTAGGTTTTTCATTTTATGTTCCAAACTTGTGTTTTTTGGCGAAAAATTAAACAGTGCAAGGAAAAATCTTTTTGAAGAAAATCAAAATGCAGTTTCAAAACTTTCCCCTTAACAATACAATTGACATATCCGGGTAAGCCCCCCCGTTGCCTTTTAGCTGTTCTCTGACTGATAATTGAGGTTGGCCCTTCGGGAGTATCGTGGTGGCTGTGTATTTCGAGGCTCTTGTTTGAGTTTGTGGGTCGGATCAATCACAATGAATGGTTCAGGTCCAGTGAGCATGAATGCCGTCGTGTTCCTAATTATTCCCCCCGGGGGCACATATATATGGTCTTTATAGAACTTCGACTATCTAGACACAGTGCAACTGGGGGAAAAAGGGAGCCCAGTCCCATGAAGTCAGCAGAGGTACAACTGGAAACTCCTCTTTATTCCCACGGGAATCAGTAATGTCCGCAGAGTTCATTACTTGTCTCTTTAGACATTTAACAGTTCTCTGGCTGATTATTGAGGTTGGTCCCTATATGGGAGTATCGTGGTGGTTGTGGTTTCGCGGCCCCATAACAGTATAAAGGTTATTATAGTGGCCAGGATCATTTCGCCGTTAATGACACGCTAGGTGAATGATCCAGTCCAGTGAGCATGCTAGACATGTGTTCTGGACAGGAGTTGGAAAGTCTCCAACTCTCAAGCAAGGAGTGATGATTTGCAGCCCTGCTCTGGAATCATCGAAGTTGCAACTAGGTGGTTCTGTTGCTTAGAATTATGTCTTCGGTTTCCTAGGACGCTGTATGACGTTCCAAATTATACAATAGTGGTTTGTCCATCACCTGATTAAGGCTACATAGCCAGGTGCGGATGTAAAACGAATCACACTATGTTCCTAATTCATGCGTTCTGGAGCAGGAGTTGGATAGTCTCCAACTCTTCCGCTAGGAGTGAAGGCTGCGGCCTGCTTCGGGCTTTTGAAGTTGCAACTAGGATTGACCGGAGCATATACGTATTTGAAGGCCTTCAAGGGCGAGGATGACGCTACATTTCATCAACGGTGGTATGATCCATAATCTGATTATGGCTTACACAGCTGCAGATGTAAATCCTATCACGTATGCAGGATGGGTTTCATCTAGTTTTTGTTCAATAATTCACGATTTCCGATTTTTTTTCCAAGTGATCCCAAAGATGTTATGGTCTAGGAACTGCTGGGTATATCATATTACCAGAAAAAAGGAACTAATATCAAGCCGTCGGCACAGCCGCATTGTTATGTCATGGCGGAATAAAGCTACAATTAAAAACCATAAAACTGAACGCAGAAAAATACACAAATATTGTGGAACGGGCCCTGCCAAAATGAATTAATATTTTTGGGTCTTTACGTTGAATTTTCCAGCAGGTTAACGCTCCGATACACAGTACCCGAGTGGGAAAAGCCTAAATAAACGACCAAATTTTACGCTGACGGACTAGCCATCTTACTTATCAGACAAACATAGTGCAAACCATCTGGGAAGTAGGTGAACAATATGAAGTCCATTTCTGAATTTTCTCTTAAAAATTACTGATGCAAATTTTTAATAAACAATTGAATTTACACGCTTACAGGACTAACGCCAACTACTGGTTGGACAGACAAGAATAAATGGTGACATACCTTTACCCCAGAAAGATTTTTGAAAAGCCGATCCTTCTACAAGGAGTGACTGTTTGTTTCGGTTTTTGGGCTGGCTGCGTCATCGTTTTTATTCCTTCCATTGTAATAAAAAAATATTAAGATAATTCTCTAAAAATTGTTTTGTATTTTTTACAATGAACGGTAAGGTTGAACCACCCTTTATTTTTATAAAAGGTTTCACTACTCGCAGTGTATAATTTAGGGTTGACTACAATTTACACTTTGATTTGTAGTAAATGCAGCCAAAAAAGGAACAAATCCTATCCAAATATTTAGCACATTATTAGGTGGCCTGACATCAATCTACAAATCCATCATGCCAGAACAGAAAGTTCTAACGCATTAAGCAGTCAGTTAGTTCCACAGCACACCACACACTGTGATTTATAAAGTGTTTATAAAAATAAATTTTATTTGTATTTTTAAGAGGGGAATTATGCTTGTTTTTTTTTGTGCATACATGTGCCATCGTCATTTTGTATTTATTCTTCTAAATAAATAAGTAAATTGTGTTGTCTGTCTGCTTCTTTATCCAAAACGACCTCCACATCCATCCCACATGAAATAAATGCAACATAAATTGAATTTAGTTTATTTTTTTAATTTTAATATATAAGAAACATACATACAAACATACATATGTATGTAGGTATGTAAGTATGTATGCATATGTGTATGAATGTATGTACGAATTAAATTTGCAATTTTTAGCTTAAAATTAAATAAAAATCATAAGCCATGTTTTTTACGGTTTCAATGCCCGACTTTCGTTGTTGGGTCATTAGCCTGAGTTGCCTGCCGCACTCTGGCGGCGTATCATTGAGAGATGTTTTTGTTATAACTTTTTGTTACTTCTTTTCTTGCTGTATTTTTGATGGTTTTTAAAAGCAATATTTCTACAATTTATACATTTTTCAACTGCCAAAACCTTAACAGTCGTATGCATAAAAACTTAAAGCAGGTTTAACTGCCGTTGTTAAGCAAAAGTTGTTAAAGTTGTATTCAAAAAAAGTTTTTTATTTTAAAATACCTTTTGTTAAACCTTTGTTAACTTGAAAGTAGGCAAAACCCTACTTTAAAGCTGCAATAAATTGAGCCGTGTATTTTAAAAGCGGCATAAGTCACTTTATTTTTTAAAACATCTTTTTTATCTAAAGTTAGGGAATCTCATGATAAAATCGTATCCATTGAATTTTAGCCAATTCAATTTGTTTCGGTCTATATTTTCTTTTTGAAACAGATTTTGCTAATGATTGCTTTGAAATGAAATCCATGTCGTGTACTGTGAAGGCTATCATGCTATAGTAATCATTTGGAATTTATAAAACGATCACCAAAATCATGATCATTTGATAAGTATAAATGGCCCGAAATTGAAAATTTGTGATACAGAATTTCGATATCGCTTTCTGAAGACTGAAAAATTTTCATATAAGTTAATGCCAGTTTTGTATTACTATTTTGTCCTGTGCATAAGTCACTATATGTATTCAATAATATGCTTTTGAGTTGTGACATTCTTAAGATGTTTTATACACGAATCAGCTTCCTGAGAATACAAGTAATTTTAATGAAATAATGCTAATTATGTGTACTATATTAGATATCGCTATAATATAATTCAGAAAACTGCACTATTCTTTCGTACTTATAAAAATAAGTCCAATGACCACAATAATACTTCACACATACTTATTACATGTTTCCAGTTCTTTAGAACTAACTTCCGTAATTAATTTCCTGAGTACAGCGACTTACGCCACTTTTAAAACAAACATTTTTGTTATACCGTTAATTGCCAACACTTTACTCGAACCAATGTCAATAGTCCGTAGTTCTCAGCTTATTAATTTAAAATTTTTTAAAAATGTAAATATACTGTTCAATTGTGACTTATGCCACTTTCAAAATAAACGGCTTAATTGACAATTCTATTTTGTTATTCCAAAAATTTAAAGAAATTTTTAAATCAAAATAAATTGCAGTATATAAATAATAATAAAAACTAAAACATATCATATCATTCAATATAAAAAATTTTTACATCTTTATTTTATATTTTACAAGAATGTCATTTTAATAATTTCTTTCACTCAGATCAATTGTCAACTGTTAGTACTACCTTGCGATTAATTACCTTTTACAATCAATACACCTTTGTAATACTTGTCAAAAGTCTAAAATGTCACTTTTGTAAATTAAATAGAAAATTATTCATTCAATAAACGTTTTATAGAAAAGTTCGTCTTTTGTCTCGTGCACTTAATTCGACAGTTATTTAATTTTCAATAATCTCTACATCAACACTCCATGGTACGTGTCAAATAATACACTACACAACGATGTAAAGGTGCCAAAAGTTAAAGATGAAATTCGGATATATAGTGAAAACTATCTGGAATGATTGAGTCAACACGTTAACCCATTAGCCATTGCCCTACTTGATGATACTGAAGAAACAAGAATACTTAGAAATCACAATCTCCTGAAGTTTCTGTTTAGAACCTAATAATTTAGATCATATTTATATGATCTCATTATAATTAATTATTTTATCTTTTCTTTTTTTGTTGTATGTTGTTCTCAATAGAGTTCAACATAAGATGCTAAATATGTTCTATCTTATAATTTTTTTTTAAAGAGAAGTAGCACTTCAGGCAACAATGCCTATTTAGTCAAGTACTACATTCTTAAGGAAAGAGAAAAGATGAAACAGGTGGTGAAAGTAGAAGGATAGACGGAAATGAATTGCCGTATAAGACAGCACAGCGACCAGTGACTACGTCTTCATCGCTGAGCAGCCCCACTGATAGTAGTGAAAAAAGCCAAGGTCTTCGTTAGGAATTAAACCCACAACCCCCATACTAACAAGCTAGTACACTACCTACTAGCCTACAGGGGCACCTATTTTTATTTAAATTTACTTATTATCCTTGAGTGGATAGATTGTAAATAAAATGTTACGAAAAAAATTAATTATTTAAAATAAAAGTTTTATTGATGTAGATATAATCAAAACAAAGCTCGTTATACGAATATTTAGTTTATTAAAATTTTTTTGGTGTTTTCCTTTTTTTAATAAAAAAAATTAATAAGAAAAACATAAAAAATGTGTCGGTTTTACTGAAAACATTTTTATAGATTTAATTACCCGGATAAAATAATATTAAAATTATGCATCATTAACTGCAAACTGACAACTGAAAATAGTGGCATTGCCAAAATCAAAATACTAATCTTGCTAAAGCATACATTAATTAAAGTACAATTTTTGCGTACCATTTTTTAACACAGGTTTGTTTGACTTAAAGTGCTTATGAGTACTTTAAAGCATACGGCTGTAAAAGTTTTATGAGATATTTAGAAATTAAACTTTTTTCTTGTTTGTTTAAAACATCAACTTTTTTTATGGTTAAAAAATTAATGTCCTTAAATTTTAATTTACTTAAAAAATATTGGTGCTTTTTTGCTTTAATTTCAATTTTTTTTTTATTTTTAAATGTTGCATTAAATGGGATTAACTAATAACATCAGTACAACAGTACGACGTTTTAATAAGCCAAGTTGCCCACACTGGCCATCATTGCTATAGAGACTTGTAATTTTTCGGTGACCGTGGTACTCTAACTATTCGTTCTTTTTATTGAAATAAAAACCGTCAGATAAAACGGACATAGCATAAAAGAAAAAACTACCATTCATTTTATTGCAACTAGTAATCGCATCGACATTAATCACTTTGAATTGCAAAGTTAAAATTTCATGTTTAAAATGTTCACAGAACCAAAGGAAAAAAGAAATCAGTACATCAAATAGTGAGATTGCTGTAGCTTAAATGTTAAGTTTAAATTTCACTGCTGCAGGGCAAAACAGTGTTTTACCAACTCTGCAACTCTCTGTTGCGAGATGCATAGATTCTTTTATCTGAGCTACCAAGGTACACCCCCTTAACCTTAACGCTAGTTTCGATTGGCAACAATTTGATCTAACATCAGCGATATGAATTTTTACTGATAGCAACCACTTTGAAAAATACATATCACAATGGTTCCTCTAGAGAGAGGCAGAGAGAGAGAGAGTCAACTTAAAAAATCAGTAGAGGTAAAAAACTGTGTTTGTTTTTAAAGTAGAGGTCGGCAGGCATTTCTGGTCGCACAAATGGCAGCGAAAATAGTCAATGAAACGCAAGTTTATAATAAACTGTTAACGTTGAAGGCATTAATTATTACTTGCCGTCCTGCGGATTGTTAATGCTAACCCTCCCCCACTGGAGGACACAGTCTTGATGGATCTCTTCCCCATATTGACCTGTGCCTTCAGAGGTAAAAGGCGGCACCTGTCGCCTGGGCTAGCAGGAGCCCGATACTGTAAGAGACACAGGACTCTCGAAGTCCGACCAGTGGCTTATAAACATACACTGGTACCACGGGAACCAGTTGTCCGCAGGGTTACGGTCCTATTCTGGTTGTTGATGAGGACTCCCGGGTAGAAACGTAGTGGCTATAATGTAAATCGGGTTTTAAAGAAAGTTCTGAAGAGCTGTTAACGAGACGATAAGGTTAACATCCACATAAATATCTTAGTTGCGTTTGCAACAGGACCAGGAGTTGCATAGTTTCCAACTCTTAAGCAAGTAGTGGGGGCACTGCCCTACTACCGTGTTAATTCTATATAATCAAACTTGCAAATTCTATCACTTTATAACCTTTTAACAAGTTCTGGCATCAAATTAGTGACGTTTTGCTGTTTATCAATATGTTTCAAACATTTTGTTTTTTTGCATACAGTAATGAACAATTAATCGGCTTCTGTTGTTTTTTTGCTTTTTCTTTTAAATTCCTAGAATTACTGACGTACATAACGATGTGATGATTCATATTTATTTACATTTCTTTTATTAAAATTGTTTATGTAAATTTTAAATCAGTTGACTAAACAGTCATTTTGTGTGTATGCGTGTCGAACATGCATTTACTTTTGGACCGTTAAACATTTTAATGTTTCATTTCATTGCTGGCACTTCTTAAGGTTTAAATGTTTTAACTGCTAAAATGTGGACAAAATTATGTTAATTGAAATGAAATCAAGAATTTTAAAATAACATAAATTGAATTTTGAAATTATTACTAGAATAAGCAAGGAAAGGGAGGGCCCCATCATAGACATGTTTATAAATGGAACACATGATAAGAATACAAATAACGTTTGAAGATCATTATGAAGGCGATTATAATGGCTTTTTAATGATGCATTATAAAAATCAGGTCAACCACGAACTATTTAAGTATTTAACTTTTGTTTCTACATAATATAAATAGAAAACAAATATTTTTACTATAAAAATCTATTCGATTATTCTGAATAAATTATTTTATTCTGGCTTTTTAGCAAAAAAAAAGTTAATTTATTAAAAAAAAAAAAAACAAAAAAATTCAAGTGAAATTAGATGGGAAAAATGTTTGCTTAAACCACATAACACATCTACATCACATAACATTATATCCGCGAAAAATTCGATTAAGAATATTTAAGGGGCGCACAGATCAGCATTCACCTTGTTTTAGAAATATTTTCTTAATTTATCTCGATTGAATAAATCATAAACTGCTTAAATCTATCTGTTGTTTTTGTTGTTATTATTTAATATACGATAAATGAAGTTAATTAGTTTAAATGTTATTATTAACTAAAAATACACATTATTTCACGTATTTCCCAGCAAATCTACAAAATATGTTTTTTTTAATGAAAGGAGACTAACATTTATTTCGCCCAACATTCACTCTGCCTCGTGTTGCCGTCAGCAATTATTGAACTTTACAATTTATTAAAAACTCAAAAAAGTACAAAAGATAATTATGTTAATAAATTTTGACACCATACAAGAATATCTATTTATTTAACATAACTAGAATTTCGCTAAAAATGAAAAAAATCAAATTTAGTAATTGAGAAATTATGGTGACTACTAGAATTTTTCAATACAAAAATAGTGATTGACTAATAACTGATAAAATTTTTCTATAGGAAACTAATGGCTGATGATTTTTCTACATAAAATTAATGACTAATGAAACTTCTCTATAGAAACCTAGCGACTGATAAAATTTTTCGACAGAAAACAAATATAATAATGAAATATATTAATAGAAAAGTATTAGCTGACGAAATTTTACTTTAGAAATATTATGAATGATGACAGTTTACCATAGGTAAATGAAGACTGATGAAAATCTTTTATATAAAAATTATGACTGATGAAAGTTTTATATAGAAAAATTATGACTGATGAAAGTTTTATATATAAAAATTATGACTGATGAAAGTTTTTATTGAAAAATTACGACTAATGAAAGTTTTCTATAGAAAATTTATGACTGATGAAAGTTTTCTATAGAAAAATTATGACTGATGAAAGTTTTGTATAGAAAACTTATGACAAGAAAGTTTTCTATAGAAAAATTATGACTGATGATATTTTTCTGTAAAAAAATTATGACTGATGACTTTTTCTATAGAAAAATTATGACTGATGAAAGTTTTATATAGAAACATTATGATTGATGAAAGTTTTCTATAGAAAAATTACGACTGATGAAAGTTTTCTATAGAAAAATTATGATTGATAAAAGTTTTCTATACAGAAAAATTATGACTGATGAAAGTTTTCTATAGAAAAATTATAACTGATGAAAGTTTTGTATAGAAAATTTATGATATGAAAGTTTTCTATAGAAAAATTATGTCTGATGACTTTTTCTGTAGAAAAATTATGACTGATGACATTTTTCTATAGAAAAATTTTTATAATCATAATACGACAAAATTAAAAACAGATTCAGGCAGTTGGCAATTATACAGAAATAAGGACTACATTAACCTTGGTTCCCTGCCGGCTTGGAGGAAGAATATGACAGTCGTTCATCTTCTCTGAGAATGTTCAACGGTAACTATAAAGCTATGAATTGAATGATTTGAGTAATATTGGGATTTAGATTTAAGGGAGCTTCTATAAGATAAATTTACCAGTTGAACATGGTCCGACTACTGCTAAATAAAATAACACGTGTTGTAACGCTAAAATATCGGACAATTTTTCTAAAAAAATGCTCAGAGGCAGTATTGAGCACTTCAGAGGTTTGAGTTGCTGCAGTATGTATGTCATGTGTGTTCCGCAGTAAAATATTTAAAAAATAATAAGGACATCTAGTCACCAATAAAAATATATCATGACGACTTTCTAAAAATTATTGTGTCAAAGGTCTTAAAAAGTTTAGATAAAGTCTTTGTTTTTCCATGCAATTCAAAAGACTTCTTGACTTTCCCTTCTCAGCGAAATAAAAACAAATATTAATGAAAAGAAAAAATTCAAGCATTCACATACAAAACAAATAAATTTTAATTTTAAATAGCCGTGGTATTTTGAATAATATAACAATTAAATTGAATCGAGTTTTAAGGCGTATATCAAATCAACAATCAACAAGTACCAGAAGAACAACAAAATGCAACCCTAAAATTCTTAATACAATGTGTAATTAAACGGAAGTGAAATAAAAGTTTAAAAAAAAAACTTATTCGATAAATAAAAATTATGGGTTGAGGTACAACAAACAAGAATTTATAAGAAATTCTTGCAACAATGGAACGAAAGTCAAAAAAGGCAGGCAAACAATATTTTTGAAAAACATTATGGTGTTAAGGGTCAATGAATAATTATAGAAAATGTGTGAGCAAAGAAGAAAAGGGTATGCGTGTTTAAAAAGCAGCTAACTAAATGCAACAAGTTGTATGCAACATTATTATTGTACTTAATTACAGCATTTTATGGGTGCGACCAAAACGTAATGCACACATGTGCTAAAGAGGAAATATTAAAAGGGGAAATAGGAAATGAAACGGAAAATATGTAAAACTAAAATATTTTCTTGTTGCTGTCGACACAACAAAATTCGTTAAAATAATTAAAATGAAACTAAAACATTTAATTGAATGGGAGAAAATACGAGTACAATGAAATAATTACAAAATTAATTGTTATCTAAGAAAATTGTTTTTTTTTCTTGTATGCACTAAAATAGAAAGTCACTTTCATGTGAAATTATATTTTTAATCCGTAACACTCTCCAAAGTATTTCATCGTTCATTAATATTAAAACAACCACACAATGAAAGCAAAACTAAAGAAAAAAAACAAAAACAAAAACAAAAAAATATAACAGGATTTTAAAATTCACATGCTCAACTCATATGGAACAATTTCAATAGAGAAAATACAGCACGCGTATGACATAATAAACATCAAAATACGAGTATCATGAAGAAGCCGAATTGGGCAAACACTATTTCGGCATATAATTCTTTAGATTTTACTGAAAATTGTAGAGACGTTGAATATAAGTTTTACTCCCAAAAATTCTAAACTCCTTTGTTCATACTCTTCTCCTAAAGGTGAATCCGTTAGAAATACATAGAGTATTTTAGATTTTTATACGTAGGCGAGTCATTTTCACAATGTCAGTAGGTCCGACTGTTTGTGTTGAAATTAAAATGGATTTTCCGAGAACCCAAGAAGATAACCTTTGCAATATTTGAAGACCTTTTAAATATCACTTTAAAAAAAAACAAATATTCACGAGAATTCTCAGTTCGTAAGAATCAGCTGGCATTTCTCACAAAATCCACCAGGAAGGAATCTTTGACAAAATTTGAATTTCTTCATGCAAACAAATTCCTCAGCAGTTTCCCATTTTAATACCCATTAGAAGCAATATCAAGTATCTAATAGGGCCCTTTTTCTAAAGAATGAGAGTCAAATCTTTTGTTTATATTGGCACTGCAAGTGAATAATGTCGATTTATTTGCTTGTAACATGCATTTGTTATAATAATAAAATGAGTTGGTACATTATTCAAAATATTGTGCCTCGTTAGCCACTTCGGTTTTAAGGTAGAAAATGAAACAAGCGACTTTCCGATACCCAGTTCTAAAGTGAAGAGTATTCTAGTAAAGACGCTCTGCATCGATCGTAACAAATTGTAATCAGAAACATATAAATCCTCCCATCTACTGTTTTCCAAATAGTTTTTGACTGGTTTTGCTGCATGTAGCCGAGCGGTGTCATGATGAAAGTTTATGGCCTCATATCTTGCCGAATATTCTGGTCGGTTTTTCGTTGATTATTCTCTTCAAGCGAATTAATTGTCTTCGATACAGGTCATAATACAAAATATCCTTCTAATCCCACGAAATACAGAGCATAACCTTGTCGTCGTATATATTCTGCGTCGGCGTTGATTTGGCCACTTCATTTAAATTGTTGCACTTGGTGTTATCTTAATGTATTCATTTTTCATCACCAGTAACCATATAATGCAAAAAAGACTTTATTTGCGATATGCAAAATCGCCTTTCAACGGCTATCGGGTTCAATCCATATGAGACCCAAATACTTTGCTTTTGAATAAATCCCAATGCTTTTAAATGCAAAGAAACGGCTTGTTGTGTGACTTCTAATAATAATGCGTTAGACAACAATTTTCGCCAAGTAGTGCTTTGAATTCCCCATCATAAAACTTTCTGTGGCGAAATCATCACTTTTGAAAGGCGCAAACAATCGTTAACAAGATTTATCAGTTGCTGCATGTTGACCGTAATATGGTGTTTCCACGGCACCTGCTTCGCTCTCTATTCTTGCTTCACACCCCAATCATAAGCGAATCAACCTGCTTCGCCATACAAAATTTTGAGAGCGAAGCTGGTAGATTCATATTGAAGCTAGTTGCGAAGCAAGTAAAAATCCTCTCTTCTCTAATTTTTATCGTAAGTTTATCTGCACTAGTTATCAAAATTAAACGTTTTTGTAAACAAAGAAAATTTACAAACAAAACAAAGTTAAAAGTGAAAACTTAAAAAATATAATTGTTTTGTGGGTGTGTCAATTAATTTTAATTTTATAAAATTAAAAAAAAAATGGATGGGAAAAAAAATTATACATAATGCTATCGCGGCAAGAAGGATATCTTCTGTTGTTTTTCAACTATTGTTGTTGTTTTTCAACTGTTGTTGTTGTTTTTCAACTTATGTTTTTCTGTTTAATAACAACTGCCAAATCGAAGCAGATAAATGAGTCGTGTAAACAGCATGATTCACAAACTTGCTTCAGAGAGCGAAGCACGAGATTCAAACTGTCGTGGAAACAGGCTATAAGCTTCTACTAATAATCGATAAATCTCAGCAGTCGTTTTCCTTAAATGAGAGGTTATCAGACTTTCCCGCAAAGCATTCTTTTTAGGCCCGAAATTCATCATTAGTATAGCGGTTGAAAAAATGTGTGTTCACATTTCGGCGTCTATGGAAAATTGATTTAAAATGACTGACAGATGTTTACTCTCTAAAATATCATATTTGTTATTATTGAAGCTAACGATATGTGATAGCTACCCAAATCGGCATTATTACCTTGTATACCATCCATCAAATGTTATATTAGTAGCTGCGGCAGGAAACTAATAACGTAACCAGCGGCCCCTAAATTTGTTGTATATAGTCTATTCGAAGATAGTAAAGCCGAACTTAGGCAGAACTAATTCGTGACATTCAAAAATATTGAATTATTTTTTTTATATTTTAATGTTCCCCCTGAACTTTCTAGAAATATTTACAATTAAAATGCATGATGTTAAATGCAAACGAAACAAAAAGTTTTCAGAGAATGATCATTATATTTTTTGTTATGATGGAAGGATCAATGACAATTATGTGTGAAAGAAAATATCGATCAAATACTGGCCAAAGCTTTGGTTGTACCCTTTTCGTGCCATATTTTCAAAGACTCGGAGACATAATTGAGGTGCAATGTCGTTAATGTATCAAACCAATTTATACTTCAGCTATTGAGTTATTCTTGGCACACATTTTTAAATATGCCCACAGAAAAAAGTCCAAATTTGTCAAATCACATGATGGTGACGATCAATTAACATTGCAACGACGTGAAATAGCAGAGTCATTGAATTTATCACAAAAAGAAACCATGGTTTTATTGGCTGTGTGGCAAGTGGCACCAGTAGGAACCATATCCTGATTGTGGTCCATATCCGCAATTTATACGATAGCAAACACCGTTCACGACAACTGCTTGACCGACCATATTTTCGAAAAAGTACTGCCCGATGACGCTACCAGCCCTTGAACCACAGCAAACAGTTACTCTTTGGGGGAGCATAGGTTTTCTAACAACCACTTGTGGATTTTTATTTGCTCTAATGCGGGAATTCTGCTTGTTAACGAATGAGGTAAGAGAGTGACTGGTCGGCGAAGATGATTTTCTTTGTAAAGTCACCATTTACTTCTGTTTATTGAAGCAAACATTATGTGTATTGACGACTCCCTAAATGCTCAATAGGCTTTAGCTCTTGGGCCAATTGAATCTTGTGTGTTTATTTAAATCTCTATTCAAAAATCCCATCAGTGATTTTTATGAGATGTTTAATTATTGGGCACGACAACGAATAAAGGTGAACGGCCCTTGTGCCACACCATTGCGAGCAATCGAAATTTTTTTCGCAGAACGACCTGAGCGAGCATGCTACAAGTGTTTTTGCATTTCTCATACACTCGAATTGATAAAATTTGCGCAGAATTCTCCAATTATAGACACAATTAACCTTATTGGTGGACCACCCGTTATAAATTATCTGAATGCATTAATATTTTTAATGCATCCCTTTGAATTTTATTTTTTTTTAATCTTTAAAATTTCGCTATTCTTCCCAATTTGTAATGAAATTCATCTTAAAGCGCAAAAAAATAAATGAATTTTTCAATGCAAGAATAAAATGAATAAACAATTTTGCCATATTATTTTTAATAAATCAAGTAATATACATACTTACAGAGGTATGTATATATGGATGTACGTATTACATAGAATTTATTTCAGAAATAAAACTTGAATTCCATCATGGTCATTGCTACGAGTACTTTAATGTCATTATAATTGTTTCAACAACAGCAGTTTAGAATTTTACAATTTAATACAATTGGCTTAGATTTGTTTGTTTGTTTGTTTGTTAAGTCATTTGCTATATGAGTTAAGAAATAGTTAAAAATTATCTAGAGAAAAATCAAACAAGCATTATTTTTTATTATTTTTTTATATTAATTTTAATTATTTTGTATTTTTTTTATATCAAAGTAAATATTGTAGTCGCAATAAAAATAAAAAGTAAGTACAGCCATAAACTTTCACATGCTTATTAAAAATTAAAACAATTATTTTTTACATGAAACTATAAATTCAACAAAGGCAAAAAACAATAATAACAACAACAACAATCATAATAATAATAATAACGTTTTAAAAACATTCGCACATATTTTTTTTCTTTCTATATATGTACAGATATACATGTGTATGTAGTATCTATGTATGTATAAGCACACTTATATTCTTCAAAGTAGCGATTACAATTTCGAGGAGATTCGTCATCAAAATACCTTGTTTGTCAAAGCAACTTTATACTCAAACTCAAAGACGGATTTTATTGTTAATACAAAACAAACAAAAAAGCAAAAAAGCAAAAAATTAAAAAAAAATAAATAAATAAAAACAAACAATTTAGGTTTGCATGCGTGAATACCAGAGATGGACAGTCTACTGGCTTTTTAGTAGTAGAAATAAATTATTTGAATAGCATAAATTTTGTAATAAAATTTTGCCATTAATCATAACAAGCATTCCTTGACATTTCAAACATGAGCTTTTGCTTTTGAAAAAGAATAGTAGAAAAATGCCAAGATGTTTAGCAAGTTTAGCCTCAACCTTTAATAGTTGACATAACCTTAACTATTTTTTCAAAAGTGCTAGTTACAATGTTAAGGTTTTTACCCTTTTTAGGTTTAAAGTTCATTTTTAGGTGACCATAAATAATTTCGCAAGGTATTATAATACAGATTTTAGATTTTTCACATAAGGAAAACATTGTTTAAAATATCAAATTGAGAGAGTTACTTTAGAAATTAAACTTTCTTGAGTTAGTTTAACATACTGTGGCTCACATTGAAGGTCAGACAAATCATTGATAGATTTTCATCAACTATATTAGATGTCATAGTTTATTATTTTTGAAAAACTTTTGAATACTTTTAATTCAACTAATTACTACACAAATTGGAAGTAAAAATATTGTCACGAATTTTCCAATTATAGTCGCACTAAAAGTCGGCCAAAGCATTTCAAATTTATTTCAATTACCATTATAATAGTTCATTTACAATTTTTTTATACAGGCTGTCCGCCGAGACTATTTTTTTTGCCGCCATTTTGGTAAACATTAGTGTTGACAGTTCATATTTGGCAGTCGTGAAGTAGACACGTGACAAATTTATTATCGAAAAATATTCGACAAGGCAACGTGTTTTAAACGTTAAAACATTTTATCAAAATAAATAATCGATTTTCATGAAAAAATCATAATGAGTGACGAGGCACATTTCCATTTAAATTGATAAGTCAATAAACAGAATAGTCGGTTCGGGGGAACCCTCAAATTATTCATCCATTAAAATTGACAGTCTGGTGTGTAATTTAATAAATCCTTTAACCTTACTTTTTTCAAAATGAAAACGGCGTAACGGCAACTGTGAATGGGGAGCGATATCGTGATATGATTTAAAACTTTTTAACGCCACAACTTCACGCTTTGGGCTTGATTAACATGTGGTATCAACAATACGATGCTTTATCGCACACAGCCAGTATTACAATTAAATTACTGCAAGACCTCATTCCACAACAAGTTATTTCAAGAAATGGTGATGTTGATTGGCCTCCACGGTCGCTGATTTGACTGCTCCAGACTTCTTTTTGTGGGAATATCTGAAAAGCAAGGTTTATGCAAACAAAGCACAAACGCTTGAGCAACTTAAACAAAATATTCGTGATGAAATTAATTAAATACCGGGTGAAATGTGTGAGAATGTAATGAAAAATGTGTTCAAAAGGGCTCGCATTTGTGAGGCTAACAGAGGCGGACATTTGACTGATATTGTATTCCATACATAATGGCTGACATTAAATAAAGCATTTAATAATATAACATCCATTCTGTTTCATTTAATCAAGAATTATAAACAAACAATGTTGGACACCCTGTATTAAGCGCCCAGCTTTCGCAGTAAGAAAACATTTTTAATTTTTTTTGTAATGCAATGTACGCGAAAACTTATTCATCTCCGCTGCAAAACTTGCAACTCGGTTAAAATCAATTTTGGAAAGGGATGTACATGCGGAAATAATAAGAAGAATTTTAATAAAACACAAATTGGTTGGCCGAGTGGCTTAAAAATAAAAATAATCATAATCAAATATTTGTCGTTTTAGAGTACGGTATCATCATTCTCACATCTTATAAGTTCTTTTTACGAATGAAAGCAAATTTAGTTTGTTTGGTTCCGATCGCCGGCGAGCGTTACATGTGGCGTAAATACCATAAAGAATTTTTGCAGAAAAACACTAAAAAATAGTAAAGTATGAAGGCTTTTCAGTGATGGCGTGCCCCCCCACCATTTATACGTCTTGACGGCATCTCACCGTCATTACATGTGTCACCGGGGGTAAAAAGAAGTCCAGTTCCCTTAAAGGCCAGCAGGAGTCAACTGGACAACTCCACTTTATTTCCACCTGAATGTGTAAGCTTTTTGGCTTTTTAGCCTTTTAGCTGTTCTTTGATTGATTATTGACGTTGGTCCTTCGGGAGCATCGTGGTGGTTATGGTTACGCGGCCCTCGTTTGAGTTGTGTGGGTCGGATCATCAATGAATGGTTTTGGTTCAGTGAGCATGCTTGCGGTTGTGTTCTGAAATTGTATTAAGCTTGCATGTGTTCTGAATCGGGAGTTAGATAGTCTCGAACTCTTCAGCAAAGAGTGAGGGCTTTGGCCTGCTCCGAGCTCTCGGAGTTGCGGCCAGAAGTGACTGGAGTCTTCCTAGGGCGTGGATCGCTCCAAAATCATGCACAGTGTTTTGATCCACGGTCAGGTTATGACTTACACAGCTAGGTACTGACGTAAATCTTATGTCGCATGGCGTGGGGCTGCTTAAGGTATCGGAAACCTTCACATTATAGAAGGTATCATGGACAACAGCATGCATCTTGACACTTTAAAAACTAATGTTAAGAAAAGTGCGAGCAAACAGGGTGTTGCTGGTAATTACAAGTTTTATCAACACGACGACCTACACACACATCACTGGTAGCCAAGAATCAGTTGCCTTACAACTGCTCTAAGGACAAAAAAAACCTGTACAAAGCCCAGATATAAACATAATCGAGCACAATGTGGTCGCGCTGGGTCTTATGCAAAACAGATTGTGCAGTAATAAAAGCCAGCTCAAGACCGCACTGTAGGAGGAGTGGAGCTAAATAACGACTGATGTGTGCCAAAAAATTAGTGGATTCTATTCCAAGAAAAACAATATATTAATTCCCATATAAGCAATCGAATTTAAAGACTGACCGACTTTCATTGTGATCATAATTTTAAGGTTATTTGAAGTGCCTAGTTTTTGTTGTTGTTTTGCATTTACTTATGTATATCCAAAATAAATCTTGTAAATAAAAATTTTTCAAAACTTTAAGTTTTATTTATTTTAAAGCTGCAATTAGTTGCACGACTTTCGTGTGAGTCCACTGTATTTCATTACAAATTTCCTTATTGAAAACAAAGAGAGAGGGATGGAACAACAATGGGGCAAATACAAATCCTCGATTTCGTTAGAATGCTTTTCAACTTGACTGAAGAAAATCGCAATCAAGATTTAAAATTTTTATAAAATATTTCTAAAACAATTGTTTGTATTTCGCTAACTTTTCCCCTTCTTGCATAATCTAAAAACTGAAAATCATAATTACCATATGAGAAGGGCTAAAATTTATTAAATAACTTAAAAATTTAATTGAAACATCATTTATGTTGTTGACAACTTAAATATTTGTGGAATGTGTTGTTCCTTTGAAAAAATTACTTCAGCTGAATTTAAATCTACTGGTATCATGTAAGTAATGCAACACTATATGCAACCTTTCGCTGACACTGTATTTTACCAAAAGTCTTTAATAAAAATAGTTTATGAAAAAACCTAAGATATCTTTAATGTTAATCTTAAAATCGGTAATCAGTCCCTTTCGTTTTCAAATTACATACATATTTTAAACTAAGTTGTTTTGTAATTCTTTAACAAAATATTTCTCCCCTTTTTGAATTATTCATTTCCTAATTACTCATAAAACAATACAGCATTGACGTGTGTGTGTGTGTGTGTGAGTGTATGGGTATTGAGAACAAGGCAAACAAACGATCATAAAACTTTTATTCTATAAGCATTAAATTGAACATTGAGCATTTGCTAATAGGGTGGATGGATGGTGGAGTTTAACGAATTCAATTTTAATACAATAGATTTAATAAGATATCAATCAATATATGGGTGGATAGATGAATGAATGGCTCAGTATGTCACAAAGTCATATTTATTAAATGTCATTGATTGCTTTTCTTTAAACTAGATCCATTTTGTTTTCAGTTGCAATCTGTGTTTTGCTATTCCTCTTTTTAAGACTTCTTTATCAAAAAACCAAAATCTTTAAGACTCATTGATCCCATTCCATTTACCACTTATGATATCTGTTGCTAAATTTCAAAGCTAAATATGAATGTATGTTAAGTTATTTCAAGTTATTTTTCTCTCTCTCGCACGCTCGCTCGCTCGCTCTCTCCTCTTTTCCTCTTTAAACAAATTTAAAAGGAAATATTCTTAAACTCATATTGCACACAATCAGTCAGTCAGTCATTTATACAGTTTTAATAAATTATAAAATTCATTATACGAATGTGTTTATTTATATAAGAATTTTTTTTTAAATTTTTTATTTCAATGTTTATTGTTTTTGTCATACAAAATGCTTTTTAGGAAATATTTGCTTGTAATAACTTTTCATTTTCACAACAACAAACATTTTTTTTTATAGATATTTCACAAATCATATGTATGGTCGAGTAGACTATTTCAAAATTATGTTTAAATTTTTATTTTATTATAAAGTAGACTTAATTTTATTATTACACCAATTGGTATATTTTAATATACTCGCTAAATTATGTACAAGAGTTCACACTTACAATTTCCATATGCGAATGTTCGTTACCAGTTAGGCAATGCGAACAATTTTTAAAAATTTTATTAGGAGTATAAGTCTGCCTTATTTTTTTAGACCTACTATACTGACTTTATTAAAAGCAATGCTATGAGGCAAATCCTTCTTTCCGAGTTTTTTCATTGAAATTAATTCTTGAACCACTTTACATACATCAGGAAGCACTCTTCAGTGAGCTTTTCAGCAAATATAAAAATAGAAGTTGGAAATTTCTCTATACGGATAGTTCGAAGACATTAACCAACGTAGCTTTCTCTGTTGCTGATGAACATGGACACACAAAATTAGTTGGACTACTTCCTCAAAGTGCAAAAATATTTGAAGCAGAAGTGGAAGTCGTTTTTAGAGCTTTAAATGTATGTAAATTCTCTTCTATGAAATATATAATTTACACTGACAGTCGATACATATACGATGCACTATAGGTCAAATTGCAGCTTTTTCTGTGCTAAATTGATGGAAGTCAAAGTGACATTTTACTATTGTTGTTGTTGTTGTTTTTAATTGGAAACGCTTCAATACAAAGATGTGTGATATTTTTTTGGCGTTAAAAAAAAGTACCGTTACACATTTGTACGTCAAAGTCAATCAATACACTTTTTTCTACAAATGTGTTAGATTGTTCAACAGTGCAAGGTCAACTTGCACCATCGTTTTTCTCGATTTGTGTTTATTATAAAAATATTAATTTAAATGGAAAATAAAGAGACAGGTAAATACTACTGTTTTTAATTATAACTGCTTTATATTTATGTCGATATACTTAAAAAGAACTCATTAGACAACATCACCTTAAAAGGGTTTTGTCCTTTTTTAACTTTTACATTCCATAAGCTTTTAAAAATTTTGACCCCATATGACCTCTTCCAAATTGAAAAAGTGGATTAAATATAATAAAATGAGTTA
Organism: Trichopoda pennipes; assembly: GCA_030448955.1. Lineage (NCBI taxonomy): Eukaryota > Metazoa > Arthropoda > Insecta > Diptera > Tachinidae > Trichopoda > Trichopoda pennipes. Next base: position 3,232,062 of record JASKUP010000094.1, read on the forward strand.
ATTTTGGTTTATGACAAATTGCGCTTTCTGAGTTATGTCTTTTCTTGTAGGTAAATTCTGTATAAAAAAACCGTTCCGGTTGAAATATGGCGAAAAGAATGTAATAAGAAAGACAAGATTGATGCAGTTTTCAAACACGTTGTTTACAAAATCAAACTTAATATTATTTCCGATAAAATTGATAAAAATATAAAGCAAAAAATGTATTTTTTTGCGTAAAATTGGCTCAAAAGTGGGAAAAATGTCGCAGAAAGATAAATGCCTTTAAGGATCAAAATCATATGTGGCTGAATTCAGGATTACATTTTGTGGTGAGTTATATTTTAAATAGAACCTACTTGTACCGGTGTTGGACGTCCAGAAATCCCATTCAGCGCAAAATTAGAATTTGGAAATTAATTTCCAAAGCATTTTTAACCAGACGTTTACAAAAGCGTAAACGTTCTTCACTTCCACCTGAAGTTATTAAGCTATTATCTTGCATCCAAGACAAAGAAATTAATCATATTGATTTAAATTTACAAAATGAATTAGATTTAAGCAATTTCTAAATGTTATAATATAACAAAAAAATTCAATTCAATGTATTGTTTGTTTTAATGATTGAAAAAGGGTTAAGTATTGGTCATTAATGGGCTAAATTTCTATTTTTAAAATAATGTTATACTTACTTATGGAATTGTTACAGGCTTTGGTTTGAATGCTATGTTTTTGAATACATGTTTTTGTAATGGTTGAAAAAGGATTAATTATTGGTCGTTAATGGGTTAAATTACATTTTTTAAATACTTATGGAATTCTTAGAGGATTTGGTTTGAATACCATGTCTTTGTAGTAGTTATTAATTTCGCACAGAAAAATGTCCATTTGACCTATAGTGCGATGGTAAGCTAAATCCCAGCAAATTTTAACTGAAGTAAAAGAAAGAGTAAAGCTTTTGTGGATACCAAGTCACGTTGGTATTATGAGAAAAGAAAAGCTGGAGACAAGATTGCAAAAACAGCTTTTTTGTATTCAATTTATGCCTTCGTGCCTCTAAAACAGCAACAGTTTCATATCCAGAGACCTCGTTTGTAATCTATAACTTGCCGCTCTTCAAAACTGGTTTAGATACAATCATCTCTATAAAAGAATAATTCCTAATAAAAAGCCATTAAATCTTCCGGCTTCTACAAACTGGCTTAAAAATAAGTGCCACATCAATATTTGTTTTCCAGAGACGCTCAGCCAATATGCATATTCTGTAGAAATTCTTCATTAAGAATTAATCATCTTTTGGATGACTGTCCTTCCTGCAACACATTCGTTTAAATATAAATAATTTAAATAGTATTATTAATTTTTTTAAATATCCTTCCGTATACAATATAAATGAAATATATTGTTCGTTCATACCTTTTATAAACGTTTTGTTGTGAGTTTTTTATTGCAAAATAACACCAGGTTTTAGAGTTTTTAAATTAATAACAATTTTATATATAAAAATTATAGTTATTTGACTTTTTTAATATTTTTTAGTAGTTTATTATTAAGCACTAGGTCATTATTTAATAAAAAAAATTTTAAAAACTTTATTTTTTATTATTTTTCAATATTTTGCCCAATCATTGGTTGGCATCATCCTGATGAATATATTGAAAAATAATAAAAAATAAAGCTTTTAAAAGTTTTTTATTAAATAATGACCTAGTGATTAATAATAAACTACTAAAAAATAACAAATATTTACTTTAACTACACACAAAGTTGTCACTACAGAACAATTTATTTAAGATGCACGTCTTTACTTAACGAGGTTTATTTTCACAATGACTGACTATCCACTCAGACGATGCCCTTTTATATTTGTCCATTAAAAGTCTAGAAAATTTAAGAATCTTCTACTCCCTTTGTATCACATTTTGTTGTTGTATGTTGTTTATTCGATGTATAGGCGGCTGTAAATCTGTGTGTATTTTTGCTTTTGTTTTTATTTTGATAAAGTTTCTTCTTGGAATTTATTTGCAGATAGTTGTTGTTGTTGTTTTGTATAGATTAGTTTTCTTAGAAAACTTCGCAAATGGTAAACAGCATACATGTTTGTTGTTGTCTTGCGCGTATAAAATGTCTACGCAGTTAGTAAACAGAAATTTGTTCTTGTACCATAAGTTTTCTTAGCAAGTCACGAAGTTCGTATACAAAATACCCAGAAGTTCGCTGTATTGCTTAATTATTTTATTTTAAAACTTAGGCAATACGCATCCGTAACAATATAATTTTTTAACACCCATCTCTTCAAAATAAATTGTAAAATTTTTAGTTGTTAATTTTTAACATAATTTTTCTATTCTATGTAATTAATATCTTTTTACGTTTATAGCCGATAATCCTAAATACTAGTGCTATAGTACTTACGACTTATTATAATTTTAATTACAATAGATGATAAAATAAATAAAAGAAACTAGCGGACCCGGCGAACTTCGCCTCGCCCAAATTTTAGCCTTCAGATGAACTTTAGAGTAATAATACAACACAAATATTTAAATTTTCAATGTGACTTATTTAAATGAAATCAGTACAGAGCGATTTGATGAACAATGTTTTTCGATTTGTTTTCCGGTGCAAAACCAAATAACGAAGACGGGGTCCCAACACGCGGACCGTGCGAAAAACAGGGAAATTCGAGTTTAATGCCACAAACTTCTAGTGCTTGGCCTTGCGATTTATTGATTGTCATCGCTATCGAACGGGGAACTGAACCCGCTTGAGTTGGAATGGAAGACCAGTTGGAATAATGGGAATTCGTGAGATTAGGTCTTCCTCTTCTTTGAATTTGCCCTTGATAATTGTCGTCGGAATCATATTGCTCATTAGCTTTTTAACGGACAACCGCGTACCGTTGCACAATTTTTGAGGATTGAGATTCCGCAACATGATTATGATCGATCCTACTTTCAGCTGTAAATTATGCGGCGGAGTTCTGGTACATCAAGCGAGTTCAAAAATTCCGTCAAATAATTAATTTTCGATTTTTCCAATTTTCCAACTTTTGCGGAAAGATTTTCCAATTTTCTGCATCACGTATTTTCCGCAATTTTCCATGATTTACACTAAGGACTTTTAATTTTTTGATTTGGAAAGACTTTAAGGAATATTTTCACACAAAATTTCATACAGAAACTCGATTTTCGATTTTTCCAATTTTCCAAAATTTTAAAAACCTTCTTCTTGAAAATACGAACAACTGACAAAAGAACCTACAGAAATCGGCTCAACCGTTTTTATTTCATGAGTTACTATAAATTTTTTTTACACAATGTATAGTAATTCATGAAATAAGAACGGCTGAGCCGATTTCTGTAGGTTTTTTGTCAGTTGTTCGTATTTTCGAGGAGAAGGTTTATATATATATATATGTAAATATATATATATATATATATATATATATATATATATATATATATATATATATATATATATATATATATATGTATATAATATTATACAAATTTATTTTAGGTTTTGTTTTTTATTAAAAAAAAATATAGAATTTTATCACCAGTTCAGAGTTAGACAAGAAATTAAATGTATTTGATGTGTGTTTACACACCCAATTAAAGTTGGTTCAATAATAAAAGCGTTAATAATTATAACATGTTTTTACTTTAAACTACTTTCTAAAAAGAATTAACTTTAGTATGTCACTATGGCAACGGGCCAAAGAATTTTTTAAAAATAAAACCTTTAAATAAAACAATAAAATTCAGTCTAAATATTTTTATTGAAAACTTTTTTTTAGTCAGACTTCTTTTTTGCAATATTGAAATTGATGAAAACATGTGTGTCACATAGACGACATCGATTCTTTAAAACGTTTTAAAGGTTACACTTTAGATGATGTTAATTTAAGACAGGAATAAGAAAGGTACTTTAAAACAATGCAACCAGAGTGGGAAGAGTTTTCTTTTTTTTCAGAAATTCCATGAGACTGTGGCTGCCTTTTTTACTTTCTAAATCATTTTTTCTTTAATAAAAATATATTTTAATTTAATTCTTCTTCTACTTTTTGTTAGCTTTCTTTTTTGCTCTGTTTTTTTGATGGTATACATATGTACATGCATTTACATGAGAACTATTCAATATTCCATGAGAACTATTCTTCATTTAAAGTAGCAAATACTTATTAATTCTCTACTTTTATGCATTTGAATGCATATAAATGAATGTAAAATTTATTCATTTGCTTTGCATTAGAAGGGTTTGTTATACATACGTCTCACCATAAATAGGTGCAAGACCTTATATATGCCAGGTTCATTCAAGCTAATTAACTATGACTTTATTTATTTTAACCCTAACAAACTAATAAGTTTTTTTTTTATAAAGTTTAAATAAATGCAAAACTTAAACAAATAGAGCATGCAACGAGATTTACACAAAAGAAAAAAAAAACACATTTCCCCATGTTGTACATTTTTATGAAAAAATTTCATCAGCTACTTATACATGATTTTTCTGTACAAAATTCATATCAATTAAAAATTTTTAAAAACTATCTTTCACAGTCAAAAGTTTGCTATAAAAAATATCGTCAGTCACAATTTTTTTTTTGTATTAAAAAAATCATCAGTTCCAATTTTTCTATATAGAATTTTCATCAATCATAATTTTTCTATAAAAAAAAATTCATCAGTCATAATCTTTCTATAAAAAATTTCATCAGTCATAATTTTTCTACAAAAAAAATAGCGTCACAATTTTTTTTTATTAAAAAATCATCAGTCCCAATTTTTCGATATAGAATTTTCATCAATCATAATTTTTCTACAAAAAAAATTCATCAGTCATTATCTTTCTATAAAACTACTCATCAGTCATAATTTTTCTACAAAAAAATTAATCAGCATTATTTTTATATAGAAAATTCTCCTCAGTCTATTATCTATGAATGACTTTCAAAATTATAATTTTTCTATTAAATTTCATCAGTCAAATTGTTTAGGTTAAACAATTTTATCAGTTATAATTTTTCTGTATATTAATTTCATCATAGTCCTAATGTTTTTATAAAAAATAAATTCATTATTCCCAATCTTTCAGTCATCATTTTTCCACAAAAGAAGTTCATCAGTCAGAGTTTTTCTATAAAAAAATTACAACAGTTGTAAATGTTCTTTCTATAAAAACTTTCATTCTTATTTTTTCTATAAATAATTTCATCATTCCTAGTTTCTCTACAACGAATTTCATATTCTTAAGTTTTCTATAAAAAAATTTAATCAGTCAAAAATTTTCTTTTTTAAAAAGATATCATTTGTCAAAATTTTCTTATAAAAAATTTCAAATTAGTCATAATATTTTTATAAAAAATTTCATAAATCGTAATTTACTATAAAACATTGTCATTAGTCATAATTTTATATGGATAAATTTCATTACTCAAAATTTTTCTATAAAGCAATTTCATAATTTTTTATAAGTTATAATTTTTCTATATAAAAATTTCAGTCATAATGTTTTTACAAAAGTTAATTTTTTTATACGAAATCTCTATTTTAGTACTAAAATATTTTTCAGTCATAATTTTTCTATAAAAAAATTTCATCAGCCATAATTGGTTTTTAAAAAAATTCTATAATTCTTAATTTTTCTATAAAAAATATCATTAGTCAAAATTTTCTATAAAATAATTTCATTAGTCAAAGTTTACATTAAAAAAAAAATCATCCGTCATAATTTTTCTATTGAAAAATTCATCAGTCATTACTTTTGTATAAATTATTTCATTATAATTTATAATTTGTAGTTTTTATTACTTATAAGTTTTTTTTTTTAATTTTCACTAGTCCTAATTTTTCTATACAAAATTCTATTGCTCATAACTTTTCTATAATGATTGATGAAATCATAATTTTTCTATAAAAAATTCCATCAGTCATAATTTGCTTAGAAAAATATTTATTTGAAAATAGTCGACCCGTTTAAGCGATATTCAGGTGTAAAACCGAAGTTTAACAAAGATGTTAAGCAGGTGATGGTAGTAAATTATGCTGCAAAAACAATTGCAAGAAGGGTAACAGCTATTCTTTATCTTACTTCTGCAAGGAGTTCCAAGATAAAAAAAATAGGAAAAATAAATAAATAAATTTTTTTACAGTACATAAAATGAGACAAGTGAAACTAACTACAACAATTCAACCACTCGTATAATTAATGATTTCATTAAAAACAAAAACAAGGACAACAGTCACAAGTGCGCATACAAATCGACACCAAACAAAGCAAACTAATATACAGCAGATCACAGTAAAGCAAGTTAAGTTAAAATTATGTCAAAATTATGTAGTTATAGCAAAGATTATAGAATTACAAAGATGTTGCACTGCCATACATTGTTTTGCCACTGCTAAATTATTGATAGGATTTTCTGAAAATCCTCTTGTGTACGACTAATGAGCGAAATCTCATCAACGGAGAGCAAATTACCAAAATAGAAATAAACTCTCAGCAAAAGCAATTTATACTTATGAACATTGTTTATGTGTGTATGTGTGTTTACGTTGTCAATATTATGCCCAACAAACAAAAAGGTTTGCTTTCAGATAAGTGCATATGAACTAATTAAAAATAATGTTATGTGATCAAGCCTTTTCTTAGTTCACTAGCATTAATTTCTTTTGACTTTGTAAACAAGAAAAACAAAACAATTATTCTAAACTTAGCCTTAAATTCTAAGCTAAAATTATATACTATAAACACGATTAGTAATAAATAATGTAAATCAACGTTGTTATATTGTGTTTGTTGGGCTCTACAAATTCGATTAGTATTATTGTATACAAAACTAATGGGATCTTCTGTCTTGCCGTAGCAAAACCATACAGGTTTTTTATTGTAAAAATAAAACAGCATCGACTGTCGACGAACTTTGGAAGCCTTATTAACCAATATTTTCATTAAGGCAGTATTTGCTACATTTGTTATTTTTTGTTCTTTTAGGAATATGATAAAAAAGTAAATGGTAAGCCCTTCTTCTGGTTAATTTATGTTTGATTTACCGTTATTTTACTGTAGCACTTGTTATACTGTATTATCACAGTGTAGGCTTAAAATTTTTATAAAATATTTTAGTGTCAAAGCTATAGTCTTCGGTGGTATTTGAAAAATAAAATATTTATCTACATTATACACGTACAAGTTAGGAAGAGTCAGGTAGATACAACGATTCTTAACTTGCATAGAGTTAACAACGTTCTTATGTATGAGCATGTTTTCTGCATTAATAAATAAACTGTAATGTTTTTTTAATGAATGTAAATTCCCGTAGATCATAAACATGATAATAAAATATAGTTGTAAAAAAGATAATTAGAAAGACATTACTCAAAGCATGATATCAGCACAGAAATATGGGAAAAACTATCCATTGATGACATTGGCTTGGGTATTTCTAGAAGGAATACATTTATTTAGTTTTAAGTATGACCATGTCTAAGGTATAAGGAATGAAAGTATAAATAGAAATGTAAATACTTTCATTCAGCAGTTCATATGTAAATGGTTCTTAACTTACATTGTTAAAAAAAATAAATAAAATAATGAATAAGACAGAAAAAGTTGAATTAAATAATGCTGTGAAAAATAAAGTTTCCATAAAAGCAGGCAATAAATGTTCTCTGCCACATTGTAGCAGATCGAAAAGAAAATTTCCTGAAATGAAACTTTTCCGTTTTCCAAACACGAATTCACCATTATTTAAAGAATGGCTAAAAAAGTGCAATTTTGAGAAACAGTTTATGGAAAAAACTACTTCCCTCTTTTTATGTGATAGGCACTTTTCGCCTGATTTAATTGGTAAAAGATATTTACATCGAGGAGCCGTACCAACATTATACTTAATTGATAGTGCTGAGTCAGAAAGTATTGCAAAAGGCAACTGCTCTGAAAATGAGAATACCAACGATTACTTTTTTAGAAGTCCGTCACGTAAGCGAAAAAGATCCGAATCACCGCCACCTTTATGCACAAACTGCCTTAAAAGTTTAAAAAATGAAGAATTTTATAGAAAGAAATTTTTCAACATGTTTAAAAGACTTAAGAGTAAAACTCAACAAAACCGCTGTATGAAGTCGAAAAATGAAAACTTGAAAAAAAGATTGAAGGCATTAGAAGCAAAGTTAAAAGTAAAAGCCTCTCTTGAAAGTGAAATTGATAAACTTGGTATCAACCCTAATGAAAAAACATTCTGCAGAATTCTAATGAAGGGAAGCAGGGGAACAAACGCTCGATGGAAGGATTGTGAAAAGAATTTCGTTCAAAGCATATATTATAGATCAACCTCTACGTACTTGTTCTTGCGTAATATTTTGAAATTGAACCTTCCAAGCCCTTCATCTTTAAGTCGGTGGAACGATATTAAGAATTTGCAGCCAGGAAGCAATGCTTGCATATATAATGTTCTTAAGAAAACGGTTATAAAGATGAAACCTCTTGAAAGAGAGTGCATTTTAATATTTGATGAAATATCAATCAGAAGAAATTTAAGTTATAATGATTGTGCGGATGTTATAGATGGAGTGGTTGATATAGGATACGAGCGAATAAATGAAATGGGTTCTCAAATTTGTGTTTTTATGATTAGAGGAATTATAGAAAATTGGAAATTTGTGTTAAACTACTTTGTAACTGCTAGTTCCATAAAAGGAGAAATATTGAAAACACTTCTAATATCAAATTTAGATGTCCTTACCCAAATTGGATTAAAAGTTCGTGCAGTTACATGTGATCAAGGTCCAAACAATAGGAAATGTTACGACCTATTAGGAGTGTCACCAGAACAGCCTTATTTTCTTTATAACACTAATAAAGTATATATGCTATATGATGTACCTCATATTTTCAAATCAATAAGAAATGCTTTTATTAAAGGTGACTTTAAAACACCTGATGGAATAGCGCGGTTTGATGTTATTAGAGAAGTTTTTGAACTAGAGCATGGTAAAGGCACAAAAATGACAAAGTTGACAATATCCCATATAAGTCCAACAAATTTTCAGAAAATGCGCGTGGGGTTGGCTGTTCAAACTTTAAGCCGTTCTGTTGCAGCTGCGATTCAAACCCTTAACGAAAATCGTAAATTTACAAGAACTTCATCGGAAATAGCCTCTTCTACTTACTTATTTATAAAAAAACTTGACAGTTACTTTGACTGTTTAAATAGTAAATATTTTAGCGATCCTAATCCTCTAAAGCGTGGTTTAAAGCATAATAATAATACTTGGCAGGTATTGCAGGATCTAATAATATATATGCAACAAATTGAATATGTCGGCAATAAAATATTTTCCATCTGCGGTCTTATCCAAACCACCAGGGGTATATTATCTTTAAGTGAAGAAATGTTTCAAGAAAGTTCTAATTTATTCACAATTTTAACTAGCCGGTTTAATCAGGATCCATTAGAAAACGTATTTTCATATGTTCGCGCCAAAGGCGGACACAGTAAGAACCCTTCAGTTCACGAATTTAACATTGCAATGGCAAAGCTGATATCTTTAAAAATAAGCCAGTTTAGTTCATCAAAAAATTGTGAAAACGACGATGCAATATTCTTACCGGTGGATTTTCAAAGCTCCGCCGAATGTAGTGAAACTGTATCAGCTGATAATCAATGTCCAGTGATAGATATCGTAGACATATATCAGAATAATGAAGAATATTTTGATGAAAGCGCCGACTGTTTTAACTCTCCGAATGTATCAATAGAACTTACTTCAAGCCGATATTTCATTGGATACATAGCGCAACGAATATCATGCAGCAAATGTAGAATGGATACAATAAAACCTGCACAAATTCTAACATATCCATCAGAAATGTATATCCACACAAAAAGCTATGAAAGTGACTCAGATTTTGGAAGTTTATGTGCACCCTCCGACCAGTTTTTCGAAATTTGTAAGATTCATATAAAAGTTTTTGAAAAGCTTTTTTCTACCAATAAAGCAATGAAAAATATTAAAAAAGTCATAGTTCAGCAATGCATAGAATGTATTAATAGTACAGTTTATTCCTTTTGGTTTGACGAGAAGAGTGCTTGTTACAATCATAGGCTGGAAATTTTAAATTTGCTTGTAATAATATTACTAAGAAAGCATTCTGCCTGGGAAACATACCAGTATAAACCAGCACATATTGAAAAAGTAAAAATTTTAAAACACTAATTTGAATAAAAATTAAAAATCATACATATGTTTACATGTCTTTTATTTTATCTCCATCTTATTAGATCTTATACCGAAAGTTGTGCGCGGTTGAATTAACTTTAAAAAATAAGTAAATAACAGCATCATGACTTCGGTGTAAACGTAAATTTTTTCATTCATACAACAATAAAGTAAGTATATTTGCCCTACAATAACGAAAAGAATCATGTTCGTTTTCTATTAATGTTGAACATCCACACAAGCTGTATGCTGTGAACATTAATAAAGTTGCTAGTAAACCTAATTCATTTTTAATTTTCAAACAGAATTAAAAACAAAAATATACCTAAAACAATACACGCACACCCAAACTCAAGTATTCATGGGAAGCATATGTATTCATACATGAATAAACGTGTGTTTCTGTGCATAAAAAATACTACTCTCTTTTCTGTTATTAGTTTTGCTCAATGCAAAGACAGTATTCTCTTTATACCCTTTACACTTTCCCCCCTCGTCTATTGATGCTTAAAATTTTTGTTTATGTAAAATGTTCGCAGTGCAACATCTTTATAATTCTATAATCTTTGGTTATAGTGATGTTTACAGGGTGCGTTCGTTGCCTTTATTTCACTTGTTGTCGCTACTTCAATTAATTTAACTGAATGTGTATGTAGAACTCACTATGTTGCAGCTACAAATAATGATAATCTTAAAAAGCAGAAAAAATGTTCCACTCATGCATGAATGTAAATCCATGCAATACATCCATAATAACACACATGAATATAATTATTTTTGTTCCTTTATAAAAGAATGAAACAGACAACCAATTTACTGTAGCTTAGGGATGTTTGTCTAAAAATACAGCGAAATCTAAATAAAATGAATTCTTTGATAAACTCATTTAGTTTACGAAATTCAATTTTTCTGTAACTTAAGCATAAAACAAATTCGTTTTAAATAGACTCTATAATTTTTATCTTAAAGAACTAGAGTTATATGACAAATGTATGCTTCTTTATGAGACATTCTAGTGTTGTCATTTGGTTGTGTGTAAATCCGTCTGATAGCCTGCATCATCATATATTGACGCAATACGTTCGTCGTACTTTTACTTAAGGGCAATATTTAACCCCCGCTATGACAATGTTAATGTTGTTTATTGTGATGGCAGTATCACTGCCATTATATTGTCATTGCTGCTGGTTAAATGGCTTCAATGTGACCGATGTCATTTCTAATAACCTTATGAGGAGGTTCTTTTTTTTATTTGAATAACTCGTTTGTTATTGCAAACAACAACAAAATTAAGCGAAACATTAAAACAAAAAAGGTTGAGTGTGAACTCCGAGCTTACGTATTTAATAAAAATTACGTAAATCATTAAAAAGGGAATATATGTGTACAATCTACTGCCATAAATAGGAAACGTGTCATTAGCATTTAATGAGGCCGTAAGTGTGGCACGCGTACTAAAAATGTTTCCAAATGAATTATCTATCATTTAAAATTTTTTTTTAAATATAGTTCTAAAACTAAATTTTAATTAGATTCGGTGCACAATGGGAAATACAGCTTCTACTGTAAATTTAAATATTTCTGAAGACGCCAACTTTCTTAAACTTTTGAAGTAAATTAATTTTTAATTTAATTGCAATATTATGTTCGTAGAGACTCTGGCAACTTTTAATTAATCATGAAATCGCAGTGTCAGTACTTGATATTAAATTAAACCTTTGTATTTCCTTAGAGTTTGATATTTATTAGTCCAGAATTGATTAGGCGTTACTGAAAAGGACAAAATTACACATATACTTTGGTCAGATGAATGCGCGGCTTTTTAAAAAAACCTTAATATTACCCTAGTAATACAAAGACACTTCCTTCCTAGGTAACATCTGACATTGTGTAATTTGCTCAATGACATATTTTTCATATGTCCCTGCATAACCTGCCTTCGCAGCTTTTGTTTGATTTTTAGTAATTTTACATGCTCTGTTTTACTCTCACAAAATTTTAAGCACTCTAATTGAAATTATTACTAATAAGAGAAAATGTGTGCAGATAAATAGGTCGAGTTAGTTTTTTTTTAATATAGAATGCGATAATTTTTTTCGCTATATATATATATAGCTTAAATTGTCTAGTAAGTTGCCGTCTTTTGTAACAAATACGATCACCGCAACAAAACCCTTCTTCGATCTCAGAGACTCTAACCTTTTACAAAATATGTTAGTTCCACTGTGTTGACAGTTTGTTCAATTTCAATTCAAAAAATTCTTAAGACGGAGAAAATTTAATTTATAAGTTCTGTGTTACCCCGTTCTCTCAACAGATTGGTTTTTTGAGATGGAACGCTTTGGTTGCAGTGACGATATTTGTAAAAATAGCTCAGATTTTTTTATACAATTTGCTTAATGTGTATGAGAAAAGAAATATATCGCATGCTATATATTTTTTCCATAAAGTATTTAATTCAACGCTAATTGTTGTGTTCCCATTCATGTGATTAATTTTGGTAACGAGCGACTTAACTGTTTTGCCCGTCCAAAATTTATACGATAAGAATCTTAATGTGGCATATTTACTGGTTAAAAGTAGGAAAAACCAAATTTCTAATTTTTTTACACTAAGCGAGTTATACCTTGGGGTCTCTAAAATTCCCGGTGGTTCTCAATTATTTTCTAAGCATGCAAATTATATCACACTAAATGGGGAAATGACTTTATTCGTAGTTTAAGCACGTAGACCCATCATTTTTGCTATAGGATTTTAGGTATACTTCCTTCCTTTTCCACCTTGTGCAGTAGACTATGGGCTGTTGTTGCTGTTTATAGTTTATTCAGGTTTTAAGCCAATTGTTTGTAGTTCATCAATCGCTACAAGATGTGTAGAAACCTATATGATGCACAGCCGATTACGTGTGGAGTAACTGACTGACTTTTGCTTTGCTTTATATATTTGTTTTCGGCTCGGTTTGTATTTTAACCTGTAAGTTCAACTATTTACTGATTTGAATTTATTCTAATAAAAAATTGCATAACGAATTCGTCTCCATTCTGAACTTGCTTAAGTCCACCTTTGTTTAATCCCTTTCCGTAGAAGGATTAGACGAATGTCTTTTTGCGAAGTTCCTTTTATCTTATACAACACACTGTACTGATAAATCAACTTGAAAGTCTCAATATCTGCTACGCCGCTTAGAGAAATTATGGGCTTGGTCATTTTGCAACTTTTATTTATTTTTAATGTTTTTAGTTTATTACAATTTGCAGCATCTTGAAGTTTTAAACGTTCAAATAAAATATACACTTAGTGTGTGCGTTCATCTTAATAAAATGTTCAGTGATATAAAAAAAGCATACAAACGTTTAATTGAAATTAAATTTATAATCACATATAATCTTTCTTAAATTCTATATTTTCAATATCATAAAACAAAAGCTACATTTCTTTCTCAAACTAATTCCCCGGCCTACGGACTGTGCAAGTATATAACGAATATTCTTAAGGTAATAATAGGACAATCAATATATAATATTAGAAATTCATTGGAATTTAAGGACAAAGCCAAGAGAATAAATATACAAGATAATGATAGATTGTTTTCATTTGATGTAGTTTTACTTTTTCCAAGTATTCCTGTATTTTTAGCTTTGAGAATTATAGAGGAAAAATGGCAGATAATAGAACAAAATACGAATATTGAGAAGGAATTATTTTTACGTATTTTTAAGTTTTGCATTGAAGACAACAGGTATTTTCAATTTGATAATAGGATATATCAACAGAAGGAGGGTCTCCCTATGGGCTCTCCAGCATCTCCAATTATAGCTGATATTGTGATGAAGGAATTACTAAATTTATCTATTCGTAAAATGCATATTAAACCGAAGATTATCACAAAATATGTGGATGATTTATTTTGTATAACTTCGGAGGATGCAGTGGATGATATTTTGTCAGAATTGTATTGTTCATCCGGATTTTAAATTTACGATTGAAAGAGAGTTAGAATCTAGACTTCCATATTTAGATATATTGATAATAAGAAAGAGAAATAAGTTAGCATTTGATTGGTATAAGAAACCAACATCTTCTTGAAGAATTTTTAATTTTTTTTCAAAAATCCGAGAAAAATATGATAGACAGAATATTGACTATAAGTGATAGAGAATTTCATTTGAAGAATAAGGATACAATAAGAGATATACTTAATGACAATGACTTTCCAGTAGAATTAACTAACAGATTAATTAGACAATATGGTAGTTATAGGCATAATTTAGGAAATACTACGGCAGAACCAAGAAATTATAAATCATTAACTTATGTTCCTGGCATATCAGAAAGATTAAGAAAGTCTAAAATATATGACACAGATAGATATATAATTGCACACAAAACATATAACACATTAAATAAATTATTTAGCAGTATGAAGGATAAAATAGGGAAAATGGAAATATCTGATGTAGTATACAGGATACCATGTGGAGGAAATGACCAGATGAACTGTGACAAAGTTTATATTGGGACAACAAAAAATAAACTTGAAACAAGATTAGCTGGTCACAGATGTGGCCAAAAATATAGGAATATTTCAATACAGAAGACATCCTTATCTTCACATTGTAAGAAATATAATCATTATCCAAAGTTTGAGGAAACATCAATATTAGATATAGAAAAAAACTATAAGAGACGTTATATGTTAGAAATGTTAGAAATTGTTAATGTACCAAATGTAAGGAGAAAAAATTCAAGACAGACACAGACAATTTAGCGCAGAATTATAGGTACTTAATTCAAAAGACACATAATTTGTAATAATTATTTCACAAGAGAGAATTTGTTATTTAATTTCCATTTTCTTGTTTTTGTTTTTTATTTTTGTATGTATGTATGAAAAAATTTATTTTATATGTTTTTGTCAAATATTTTCAAAAATTTTTTCAATTTGTTAATAATTTTTGTTGTTAAAAATTAATTTTTCCTGAAGAAGCTTTCCATAGGAAAGCAAAATATTGAAAAAAAATATATATTGTTAAATTAATTAAAAAAGACCATTAAAAAGAACAACACATATTTATTAAAAAAAAAAAAACAACATAAATTAAAAACATAAATACAAACAAATTACAACCAAAAAGTCTGCGTTCAGTACCAATACTTCCCGCAAAACATCAAGTTTTTTAAAAAAGAACGTTTATTTATTATTTTGTTGGATACCCAAGCTGCTTAAAGACTTCACTCAGTCAATTTGTCATGGATTTGAATAAATTTTCTGTTTCCTCGCATGTGATACTCACTCTGCCCGCAGAACGCTTCGTAAAGTTTTTTTGATCCCAGAGGTGCTCAATGTCTTGCTGTCTTGGAGCATTTTACAAGAGCCAAAGCCTGATTACCTCCGCTGTGTGCTTTGGATCGTTGTCTTGCTAAAACCAATGTGCGGATGATAAATCAAGTTTTTCTGCACTCTGCTTCAAATTTCTTTTTAATATGTCTATGCCCATGTAATATGTCATATGCCCACTTATCCATCGTAGAGTCAACAAACTCCATCTGACTCACACCCCCAGCAGCCATACAACCCTATACCATAATTCCACCACCACCATGTTCAACTGTACCGACTACATTTGGCTCCTCAAGAGCAGTTCCGGATTTGTGCCATATTATTTGGCGTCGCTTTATTCCAAAAATGCAAAATTTGCTTTCATCTAAAAATATTACTTTTATCTCCAAAACTCCGGAGGCTTATTTATATAGGCATTAGCAAACTCAAAGCGCTTTTGTCTGTTGACTCTAGATATAAATAGTTTTCTACAAGATACTCTCCTATGATATCCTGCTGTTCTTAAAATTTTACTAGCGGTTTCTGTACACAATTTCTTGTTAAAGGATTGACGAATATTTTCAACAATATTTGTGGAAGTTATACGAGGATTGCCCTTTGTCATATTAAGAATTTTATGTTCTTCTCGTTCAGGAAGTATTTTTGGGCGTCCCGTTCACGGCTTAGAAGTAATTATACCTGTATTTTTTAAATTATTTATTACACATTGGACGGAAGAATATCGCACTCTAAATGCAAAAGAAATTTTCCAACAAACAAACAAACATTTTTTCAATAAACTAATTCAGAGTAAATAGCTCTAACTATTGCAAAAATTTCTTTCACATCACTATTTTCTTTAACTGGAAAAATACAGTTATGTTTATTTTTGTGTGTGTTAAGTTAAGTGTGTTGCTTCTGCTCGATGAACTAAAGAGTTGCGAAAATTTTAGTATTTTGAGTTGTGACCCTTTTGTATTTAGGGTGCGATATGTTTTCCCAATCGTTTTACCAATTTTTCGGAAACTATTGCCTTCTTCCCACATTTTTATAATTGTTTTTTTCCGAAATACTAATTTCTCTTCTTTTGGCTTCCATCTTTATAAAATCTATATTTCTTGAACTCAAAATGCACTAAAATCCTTTTAAATAATTTAATAAGTTTAATGAAAGTAAATGAAGAGAACGCAAAAATATTTTAAAAGTAACGGTATTATAGGCTTAAACATAGTGAACGCAGACTTTTTGGTTGGGATATTTACGTATTATTGAACTTAAATCCCGTTAGTAGAAAGCTAAAAAGATGAATGAAGACTTTGTTTTTGGTTTTTTAGCTATGGCTTGGAAGTTGGAAATTCATAAAAAAAAAGAATTTGTAATAATTACATTTTTGTTAGTTATTTTCATATTGCCAAAAATATTATACGTGAACGCAGACTTTATGTGCTAATGTGTATTCTGCCCATAAATAACGTTTCCCAGTTTACGTTTAGATAAGTGTTTAAACGAGTGATTATTATGGAAACATCATTAAATAAAAAATAAAAACAATAAAAGCTTTGAAGGTGGAACGAAAATACTATATGAGAAAAAAAGCTGTTTTACTAAAGAGAAAAATTATTGTTTTTGTATTTTTACTTTGAAATGAAAAGAAAGAAAAAAACTAAAATAAAACTGTTATTTGTTGTCGCGTTTTTTTTAATAAATTCCTTCACTTTTGCAATAAATTGACTTGTAGAGTTCTATTAATACAGAAATTGAAAGAATAAAGGTCTCTAATCAAAGCGAAAATGAATGAATTTGCTTGACTTTTTTGACAGAACTAAATAAATAAAATAAATAAATAGTTTTTTATTAACTTTGAAAAAGGTAAATTGTATATTTCTTCATAGCGTTTTCGCAAATTTGCTGGTTTAAAAGAAACCACTACCAAAAAACATTTATTTGAAAATGAAAAGCGAATTCCTTGTTTACCTATCCGAATTAACTCTTTGCACTCCAACTATCAGTCTGGCTGGCATAACAAGTAAAGATGATCTACTCCAACTACCAGTTCTACTGGCAACATTTTATTTTATAATTATTTCTAGTTAAAACATGAATTTATAGCTGATACCGTTACTTTTTTAACATTAGACATGTTCTCTCTCCCGGTCTACATGCAGGCGACTGTTTCAAGAATTATCACACTAGAAAAGTTTATAAGAAATAAATTATTATTTTGCTAAATTAATTTACGCTTATATACGAATAAATTTGTATATTATTAATTATAATAATAAGTAAAAAATTTAGAGATGTTTAATACACTTCTACAGAAACTTCATCAAAATGGTTTTTTTCTGTTTATGTTATAAAAAAATGTCAACCAAATTTAATATTTTGAATTTGAATGTATTTTAAGATACATTCAGGTTATCTAAGTTTTTGAGTTAATTCTCGTTAACAAAAAATCATTTTTCCAAAAACTGCAGCATTTTTTTCAAAGTATTGTGATTACAAAATATTTCCTAAAAGTCCTTGGAGTTGACTACCCACAGGCGCAAAAAATGCACGGAGCGCAAAGGGTTAATAGTAAATAGGCTTTTGAAGAACTTGCAGCGGGCAATAGCTATAGCTAGATAGATATGGTAAGATTCATGCCAACATATAAGATATCGAATTTATTAAAGAAAATAAATGTACGAAGTAATTAAAAATGATTGAGTAAACAATAACGTTTCGATTAGAATTTTTTAAAGGCGATATTTTAACGATTGTCGCCGGAAAATTTTAAAAGGATGTTTATTTTCAAAAATAAATTTTGTAGCCAGCTAAGTAATGCTTTTGAAATAATTATTGTATCAATATAATAATTGATTTGACGAATTCAACTAGAATTTTTTAACCATAAAAAATCAGTACATGATTCCCTGGATAAACAAATGTTTCTCTTTTTAAAAAAAGTATAGGGTTCGCAATCTAACGTTGCTTTTTTTTCAATTAGTGCTTATTTCGTGAATGGTAACACTTAGCTTATGTTTGATTTGACAGATAATTAGTTTTATCCTTCCGCTGAACGAATATGGTTGTGTATACGCTTGAACAACGCTGGGAAATATTGCGACATTACTTTGTAAATCATGGTAATGTTGCAGAATGTGTGCGAAAACTGCGTACGGATTTTGGAAGAAGAAAAGCCCCCTCAGGCATCCTCATCGATAAACCAAAGCGTGAAAAGCCAAAAACAGTGCGTGCACCCGAGACTATTGCTGCTGCGTCAGAAAGTGTGTGTGAAGCGCCATCAACATCAATTCACCGTCGTTCTCAACAATTGAATATTTCGGAGACATCCTTGAGACGAATTTTGCATGAAGACCTTGGTATGACGCCATACAAAGTCCAATTGGTTCAGGAGTTTATAGAGTTTAGACCCTTTATTACTTCTACTAAAAATAAATTTTTAAAATACAGTAGAATTTAATAAATTTGAACTGTTGAGAAGTTAGAACCGATAATTTCAATTTAATTGACGTTTTGCTATTAGAATCTGTGGTTTAAATTTCTGGTTTTTTCATCACAAATTATTTTTTTTTGCTCGCTAAAGTAAAAATGAAATGAAGAGTTATTCGTTATCTTTGAAATGAAATTACACCAAACAATTTCCGTAAATGTAAACGAACTAAAGAATGAAATAAAATGTGTTCAGAGAATAGCGATGAGTAGGCTTCCATTCCTCACTGAAAAATCCTTAAAAGCATCCTTGAAGATATCAATAATATCTCTTCGTACTGAGAAGAGGACACTGAAGATGGCAAACGACCGAAACCGGTTTGTTCACAAACCAAATTTGACGAGGGTCGACGGAAAACCGTACCCAAACAAAAGTAAATTAAGCCCCGTCGGAAAATTTACGCACATATCATCAATAATATCACAATATTGTGCAAACCAGTGATATATTTTCGAGTAAACACATTTCTAACTTTTTGGATGTCGGTAACGGTTTGTTTGTATCCAGTTTAAATATTAAAAAAAAAATTACTGATTTTTTATTAAAAACCAAACCAAATTTTAATATTAATAATTAAAAAATGTTTTCTGTTAAAATAAAGCTTGCATAATCAGTTTTATTGCAATTTTATCATTTTCTGTAAGAAAAATTTCCTAAAAATTTAAAGCTTTCAAAAATTCGAACTGGCACACAGTGGAAGTGCTTTGTGAGATTTTACAGTACTTAATTTTATTGAAATGGCCAAAGGTATCGGCAAAATCTGTTTTGTATTAAAGAAGAAGAATAATATCTTCTCAAATCAGTCTCTTTTATCTTAACTCTTAGCACGCCAAATTTGGGTAAAATTAGGTTTTTAATGTTAAGTACGCTATTACACTTTCGGGAAGAACTTGTTTTCGTTAAAATATAAAGACAGCTGATTAGCTAACGGGATAATAAAATTACTCTTATTTATTAGTAATCTGGAAAAGAAGAGAGCAAACTTTGATTTACTTTTTTTATGATTCCATTTTCATGTTTAACAGCAGCCAAAAATATAAAATGTTTTTCCATTAAATCGTGCAACAAGTTACACAGCAGGAGATCACTCACCTTAAACAACAACACTTTGTTTAAATAGAAAACACGATACACACACAACTTTTAATTTTTTATTACCTTTTGTTTGTTTGTTTGTTTTAATTTTTTTTCGTGTAAACCAAATAATGATTCCTATCACTTCGAAGGTTAGTTTAAAATCAGAGATGGCAAATCTAATACAATCAAGCTTTGTCGGAAGACCGCTCACTGGCTAATTTGTAACAGTGCTAACTATTTTAATTTAGATTTCTGAACCTAATAAAAACATAAATTTATTTTTTTATTTATTTTATTTTATTTGTGTGAACTTCTACAACAAAAGTGAGATTTTTAAAAAAGCGGAAGTATACAATACAATCAGTTATAAATAATTTCTAAAAAGAATGATAAAAATATTAAAAATGAAATAATTCTATGTGATACAAACTACATTGCGGCGTTGCAATACAAAATAATTGAATTTTATTTTATTATCGACATTCAAAAATAAAATTTACATTCGAGAATAAAATTGAAAAATGTTCCTCTTAAAATCGAATACGTTTTCCACTATTCCAGAGACGTATAGTGGGAATAAGAGCTGTCACTTCAATATTAGAGTTTAGTATCTCATAGGTATTATTGTTTTGTTCCTTTCAGATCGGGTGAAATTAAGACTATTGTAAAATTTCTTAGGTTGATGAATGCTGATTATATTGTAGAGTAGTGGTAACCGTTTTTTCTCGTAAGGTCATTAAGAGGATCGCTGCAGATTTGCCCAGAGCAGTTGCTAATATGTTGACGATTCCTATAGGCTTCGAGGCCAAAGATTGATCTTGTTATATTATTAAATGTAACGTTTGGTGTAGATCTGCTATTTGCTTCGCAGTTTGAAAATATTTCACAGGCATATGTTAGTTTGGGTATCAAATAAGTTTCGCCAGTATCAGTTGTATCCTAAATGGAGTACAAAATTGTGCAAAACAAAAATACAGAGAAATAATTTCCATACTTCATTGAAGTCGAGTAAAATGGAAAAAACATCAACACCAAACTTTTACGCAACTACTGCTCCAAGTTTACAGATGAGGTTTTTGACTTTCATATGATCGTTCAACACGCAGTAAAAACCTTTTATAGAGCAGTAAGTTGTTTTTATAGTCTGTCTATAATACAATCTATTCAGAGTGCTTTCGAAGAAACATCTCTTATAAACCAAACGAGAGACCTTTGTAACCAACACAGTAGCAAAATTAAAATATTGTTCAGCGTCATATGTCAGATAACTCGGTAATTAGCATGCTAACCTCGCAGTAAATGAAGCAACATCACACGATATTGTGAGTTTTGTAATGCAACGCATACAACAAGAAACCAGCTTACAATGGACTCAATATCAACACAAGTTTAAAAGCTTTAATCCACTAGGTAGAAAACCATCTAGCCCCAAAACTGCAACAAAAAGTGAAAGCATATTATTTGTTCGTCTTAGAATGGGACATTGCATTTACTCCCATAAAAACATATATTGGAGAAAAGTGTTTCACCTTGGTGCACAACGTGCAATATGCCATTAAATGTATCGCATATTCTAGATGAATGCATTTCCTACAACTCCACAAGCTTTTCAATTTTTTGGAGATCAACTCTACCATTCGATCTCCTAAAATATCCCTGTGATATTAACATAAAACTCATCCTTAACTATATTTTCAATACTTAATTTTTAAACTCATTTATCTTTGGGGGATTGTGTGGATCATCAACTCCACCATCCGATCTTCTAAAAGATCCCTGTGATATTAATATAAAATAATAAAATATTATTTTAAAAATAAAAAAATAAAAATAAATAAATAAAATAAAATGTTAACGACAAAGTTCATATCGCAAGCGGTTTAATAAGTCACTACTGACGGACTTGTATTTCAAATATAAAGGACATTTCCTTATGATATCCACACTGAAGGTCCACGTGGTTCTAAATCGATTTCGTTTTTTTGCGTATGGTAAACTTGTTTCCATTAAATTACATTTTTTATTACATTTTGGTTTTTTTTCTAACAGTTAGCTAAATTAAATTTATTTAAAAAATATGTGGCAGCTCTGCACACTGGGTATTATATTAATAAGAGCTTACAAACACACACTTAAAACAAACAAATTATTTGTTTTTCTTAACAATTTATAATTTTTTTAGCATTTAAAAAGAATTTTTTTCTTATTTGTTTTTAACTTGAATGCTTTAAAGAAATTTATAAACAAAATTGAAAATGTTTGTTGTTGTTTTTCTCTTGTTAAACAATGCTCGTTTTCTAAACAAAAATTATTATACTTTGATGGTGGGTTCACTTCAAAACAATTTACTTTTTTTCGTATAAATTTGAGGCTTCTGCAGGTGTTTACAGATACCAGCAATAGTTTTAAATGTAAATAAGCTTTTTGTTAATAATATTATCTAAGCGATTTGTGCTTGCTAAATAATAACAGCATGACTATAATATACACAAACATTTAAAATTGTAATCCAAATATTTTTTAAACCTGAATTTGCTTGTTTGTTTGTTGGTGCTTCAATGATGGCAAAATGCCTGAACCAATTTTGATGAAATTTAAAATGTAAAGCTTGATATTTGTTTGAAGGTTACTTACTTGTGTTTTCAAACAGAGGACCGAGAGGAAAAAACGTAGAAAGCTAGAATTTTTATGCATCTAAATCGATTTAGAACAAATCACAGTCGATTTAATGAAATTTGAAACGTGATTAGGTCCTCATATAAAAACTCTAATACGATTTGGCTGTATCTAAAGCATGGGCGCAGATGAGAGAAAAAGGGGGAAATGGAAAAATATTTAAAGCATATATACTTATGTAAAGGGTGTTGAAATTTTAGGTTATGAAATCAATTGGCTTAAAACACAAATTTTTTTTAATAACATCATCAGTTTATTGATGTCAATGTAAAGTAGAAATATGGAAATTAATAATGAAATATAATATCGGGTAAATGCCCACCTAGAGCAGGTAGGCAGAAGTCCGTTCTTCTCAAAAAATTTTAAGGCACATTTTGCAACAAAGCTTCACTTATCTCGTCAATGCAGCGTCAGTTGTTTGTGAGTTGGTTCCGTAAACCCGGCCTCACAGAAAATGATCTAGCGGCTTTAAGTCACTGGAACGAAATGGCCAACTCAAGTCATCAAATCGAGAAATTACGCTATCTGGAAATATACAATAACTAAATTGTTGGGGCGGGTGTGTGGCTTTTGACACCGTCTTGTTGAAACCAAAGGTCACTGATGTCATCATCATCACAAAATATTATATATTATTTATGGTTCTATAGTGCAGAGAATTTACGTTTCCTCACTCGTCTTCAAACAAAAATACAGGCCGATGATGCCGCCTGACCACAAACCGCATCATACTTTTATTCGACGTAATGGTTTTTCAAGGATTATTTACGGATTTTTTGAGCCACATATGCACAATTTTGTTTGCTTACAAAATTGTTTAATTGAAGTTGAAGTGTGGAGATGAAGATCTGCATGGAAAATATTGCGCGAAATACCTTTAGTGATGCCCCTTTGTTACAAGCATCGACGAGTTTATGTCCTAGGCTCATCCTCAACACTTTGCTGTACAGCAATTATGTTTGCATCACTACAGCCACTACAAGCACACAGTCTTGGAAGGAGTCTGATTACGGGGAAAAGCTTATGAAATTTTACGAAGTCTTTACATTGAAATTTTCACCAATTTGACAATAAATTTTCACAATTTCCATGCTTTAAATTTCCCAAATTATTACTAAATAAATGCCAAAGGATGACAGCTTAATTCTTGACATTTCCTTCCTAGTTTACAGCGCTGTGCCCTGAATGTTTAAAAACTTTTATGGATGTTATAGATAATATAGAAACTTACCAATTCCAAGGACTTGCTTGGGACTGCAATCACTCCACACAGCCATGTCGAAGAGTTTTGGTGTTGTTGCTTTTTTAATAACACTTTTTACCGAAAATTTAAATAACTGCAAAAAATGTGAATTTTTCTGCAATCTTTAGGATTAGTTTAGTATTCACTTAATGTTTGAAGTTAATGACAGCAATAAAAATTAATGAACAGCAGCATCATTTTGAATACTGAACAAATTCAGCACTCCTCTCTTTTATACTCATTTGATCAACGAAATCTTTTGGTAGGTACTAATGTGGAACAAGCATTAGAAAAATAAAAGCTTTAAACATAACATTATTTAGTTTTAATTTTATTAAATCTTTTTGTTTATTTTAAACAACCACAAAAATTAATACAGATAAAAAAAAATACAAATAATTTATAATTAACAAATAAAACCGAAGTTAAGAAGTTGACGCATGTTTATTGTCTCATTAGGAGGAGAAAAACAAAATAGTCAACTAAGTATTAAAAACCATAAAATGAAAAGAAATTAAATTTATATTTTTTTACATTTTTCTTTTTTGTTGTATTTGCGACGAAATACTATTTTTTTTTATTAAAACAAATTTACACACATATTTTGTTTTTGTTTTTAATTGGGAGTTGGCCGATTGTTTTTCAATTGCCTGTCACACTTGAAACGAATAATTCTCTGAGTTCACTACATGAGGCCTTAATTTAATCTAAAAAAAAAACAACAAAATATTTGTCTTCGTTTGCTTTACTCTTTATACGTTGTCATGTTTACTATATACTTGTTTTTGTTGTTGTATAACAAACTTAGTTAATAATTAGAAAAGAATTTAATTTTACTTGAAAGAAACCTTTCACAACCATTATAAAACACTTTTATTTTCGTTAATTTTTATAAAATTTATAAACATATAACAATGTATTTATTTTTTTTCTTTTTTAGTTTATTTTATATAAACAAGCAAAAACATTTTACTTATTAGCCATATAAAACTTAACCGTTCACTACTTTCTCACAACCACCCGTCGTTATGAATGAATTGCAACTAAAAACCGAACAAGAAATAAGGAATAGTAAAACATTACAATTAAATAGGTGCTGCCAAATTTAAAAATTACTAAAAACGCTGTATTAATAAAACCTTAAAAAAATTAATTTAATAATAGGGAAAAAATAAACAGTACAAATTTTCAGGATGCGTAGTTCAAAGAGAAAAAATTCATGGTGATGATGGATACAACAACAAAATATACCTATCTATAATTTGCTCCATATTACTCCGTGTCACTTTCAAATAAAAGTCAAAAACAAATTATATTCTAGAATAGTAATAACATTAAATAAGATCGCTTGTGCCCAGAAAATTTAATTAATTTTTGTACATTTGGATTGTCAGATTTTTTTGATATATTAATATAAGGAAAATTTAATATAAGCAATAAATTAGTAAATGCATTATTAATGTGTTCTTAATAATTAAATCTGTATAAATTAATGGCGCTGTCATTAATTATTAGTATGCTGCTTAAGTGTCCCTCTCATTTTTGCACGAAGTGAGTAAAGTTTGTCCTTTTGTAATGTATTTTCGTTATTATTCTTAAATTTTTAGTTCCAAACTGTGTATTTTTTAAATAGATGCCATTTATCTAATATCAAGATTTGGTCCTAGAAGGTATATACTATAAAAATATCTGCACCGATTGAAATGATATTTGGAGTAGTATTAATTGCTGTGGTTTCTGAGATTTCATACCACCATTCCACTTAAGAGTAGTAAAATATAAAAAAATTATATAAACAGAAATTAAAAATTAAAAACTCTTAAGCTATTATAAGTTTTCTGTTATACTCTTGAAAAGATAAAAATATATGCATATTTCATCAAAATTCAAATAATCTAACGTGTACGTGCACATTTCTCAACTATAATTAACTGCCTTATCATTATTATCGCATAATAAAATACAACCCTGATGACTGCCAGGAGCTATTTCTTATGTTTACCAGCACTATCGCAAAATTCCCGTATAGTTTGTGATTCCCATTTTTAAGCATAAAAGCCGTAGGCAAATAATTTGAGCATTTATTCTTGCTGCAAATCGCATTAATTTAAATATACAAAAATATTCTCTTAATCTTAGGAGACTGTGGCATAAAAATCAATCATTTTATATAAAACAATTGTGTAATACAAAAGTATTAGTAAATTAAAAGTAGTTAACACTTGCTATAAACCAATCAAAATGTTCGGAGGAACAAAACCAACTTTTGGAGCAGCCACCACGGGTACAGGTTTTGGAGCCTTTAACAATACCGCGACTGCTTCACCCTTTGCTCAGCCAGCATTTGGTAAACCAGCTGCAAGTGCTTTTGGCGCAGCTCCTACTTTTGGCACTCAGCAGACAACTCCTTCCATGTTTGGTTCTAATGCAGCCCAACCACAAGCAAATGGTTTATTTGGAGGTGCCAGCACTTCAACAGCGTTTGGTGCCACAACATCAACACAACCAGCATTCGGCAGTAAGTTTCATTGTGTGATGAAATAAAAGCTTTTGTCAGTTATGATTACTGCATTTCAGTTTGTGATGAAATAAATACAAATCAATTTGTAATAATTAAAGTTATTTGACCTTTTTAATATTTTTTATTTTATTTAATAAAAAATGTTAAACTTTATTTTTTTATTATAATTAATATTGAAAATTTGTATTTATGTATAGTTATAAAACATTTTTTCAATTTGTAGTTTTTATTGTTTTGTTTTTTGAAAAAGTTCTTGATTATTTTGAATTTCTTAATCAACAAATTTTTTCATTTTTGATTAATTATTTACACATTTTTTTGTTTATCCTGAAAATGTCAACCAATGTTTTGGCGATATATTGAAGTACAACAAAAAAGAAAGTTTTAATAATAAACTGCTAAAAAAATTCCATTTGTTTTAGATTCCTTACAACCTCAAGCCCAAGCTAATTCTTCTTCACTCTTTGGACAACCGGCAGCCTCTTCACTCTCTGGACAATCGGCAATCTCTTCAGTTTTTGGATCGGCCGTTAAACCTACGGGTCTGGGAACTTTTGGTCAAACAGGAGCACAACCTTCATCGTCTTTGTTCGGTCAACCTGCTGCTTCTGCTAGCACTAGTGGCTTTGGAACTTTTGGAGAAGCAGCACCTACCACAACAAGCGTTTTCGGTAGTGCCACGACGTCAGCATTTGGTCAGCCGGGAAAAGCAGCAACTGCTGTAAATCCTGGAACATCAATAGCTAAATATCAACCAACTAATGGTACAGACACTATTATGGAGAATGGGCGGTCAAATAATGTAAAAACCAAAGAACATAGCATTACAGCCATGCAAGAATATGAAGGAAAGTCCTTAGAAGAATTGCGTATGGAAGATTATTTGGCTAATAGAAAAGGTTCTCTGGCTGGTGCTACAGGTAGCTTTGGAGGATTTAGAGCAACCACACAAGCCACAACAGGAACCGGTGTTTTTGGCGCCACATTCCAGCCTTCAACAGGATTATTAGGATCGACCACCACTGCCTCTGGGCAACCAGCAACTGGAGGCTTTGGAGGAACAGCAGCTCAGCCTTTTACAGCAAAACCTTTCGGCGCAACGGGAACGGATAACTTAAATCCTTTTGATGCAGCTCAACACCAAGCTAATTCGTCTTCACTCTCTGGACAACCGGCAGTCTCTTCAGCTTTTGGTTCGGCCGTTAAACCTACGGGTATGGGAACTTTTGGTCAAACAGGAGCACAACCTTCATCGTCTTTGTTCGGTCAACCTGCTGCTTCTGCTAGCACTAGTGGCTTTGGAACTTTTGGAGAAGCAGCACCTACCACAACAAGCGTTTTCGGTAGTGCCACGACGTCAGCATTTGGTCAGCCGGGAAAAGCAGCAACTGCTGTAAATCCTGGAACATCAATAGCTAAATATCAACCAACTAATGGTACAGACACTATTATGGAGAATGGGCGGTCAAATAATGTAGAAACCAAAGAACATAGCATTACAGCCATGCAAGAATATGAAGGAAAGTCCTTAGAAGAATTGCGTATGGAAGATTATTTGGCTAATAGAAAAGGTTCTCTGGCTGGTGCTACAGGTAGCTTTGGAGGATTTAGAGCAACCACACAAGCCACAACAGGAACCGGTGTTTTTGGCGCCACATTCCAGCCTTCAACAGGATTATTTGGATCGACCACCACTGCCTCTGGGCAACCAGCAACTGGAGGCTTTGGAGGAACAGCAGCTCAGCCTTTTACAGCAAAACCTTTCGGCGCAACGGGAACGGATAACTTAAATCCTTTTGATGCAGCTCAACACCAAGCTAATTCGTCTTCACTCTCTGGACAACCGGCAGTCTCTTCAGCTTTTGGTTCGGCCGTTAAACCTACGGGTATGGGAACTTTTGGTCAAACAGGAGCACAACCTTCATCGTCTTTGTTCGGTCAACCTGCTGCTTCTGCTAGCACTAGTGGCTTTGGAACTTTTGGAGAAGCAGCACCTACCACAACAAGCGTTTTCGGTAGTGCCACGACGTCAGCATTTGGTCAGCCGGGAAAAGCAGCAACTGCTGTAAATCCTGGAACATCAATAGCTAAATATCAACCAACTAATGGTACAGACACTATTATGGAGAATGGGCGGTCAAATAATGTAAAAACCAAAGAACATAGCATTACAGCCATGCAAGAATATGAAGGAAAGTCCTTAGAAGAATTGCGTATGGAAGATTATTTGGCTAATAGAAAAGGTTCTCTGGCTGGTGCTACAGGTAGCTTTGGAGTATTTGGAGCAACAACACAAGCCACAACAGGAACCGGTGTTTTTAGTGCCACATCCCCGCCTTCAACAGGATTATTTGCTCAGTCAGCTGTTGGATCGACTGAAAACAAAGGGTTATTTGGATCGACCACCAGTGCCTTGGGCCAACCAACAACTGGAGGCTTTGGAGGAACAACAACTCAGCCTTTTGGAGCAAACCCTTTCGGTGCAGCAAACACAAGTGGTTTCGGTGCAACGGGAACGGATAACATAAATCCTTTTAGAGCTAAGCCCGATTTAGGACAAAGTGCAGCACCGTCTGGTCAAACAACAGCCACAAGTACAGCACCACCTGTAAACTTAACTTTATTTAGTTTTAATTTCATTAAATCTTTGTTTATTTTAAACACAAATCACTAATATAATTAATGAAAGAAACTACAATTAAAAAGTTTGCGCATGTTTTTGTATCATAAGGAGGAGAAAAACAAAATAGTCAAATAAGAAGAACCATAATTAAAATAAAATTATTAATCTTATTTTTCCTTATATTTTTTTGGTATTTGCGATTATTTTGTTTGGCGACGGCAACGTCGTCATCGATTTTAAGACATCACATTAACAACATCAATGCTAATTTCGTATTCCCTAACAGTCTTATGACAACGTTGCCATTTTTATAAATATAACACACATATCTAATATTTGTTATGAAGAAAATATAAACAGTGTGAAAAAAATAGAATCTGATTTCTTTTATTGTTTATATTCAACCTTTTTTTCTTTAATAAATACTTATTTATTTAATAAAATCTATATTAAATTAAACCTGAAATAAATTAAAAATCAAAATGTTCAGCAGATTTGCCACAGCTTCTTCCAAGCGGCTCATTAAAGGTTGATTAAATATACTGCCTCCAGTAGTTTCTTTTTTTAGCATCTTTTTTTTTTGAAATTTTAAGTCGCGCCAAATCTGAAATAAAAATTTTGTCAAACATGTATTGAACTACATACTACACCTTTTGCCAACCATCACTCGTTCTACTTGGTGGCCCAAGGGCGTTTAGAGCAGCCGCAACAATTTTCCATTGTTCCTTAAAATTAGTAGGGACACTGCATCTTCTTAATCCCCTGGCAAGTGATGGATTTATTCCTAATTCTGCTACTAATTTTTAAAATTGGTTGGCGTTGGTAATGTTAATTTTTTCCATTTTATTTGTACTTTTTTATTTTGTATTTTTAGTTTTTTCAATCTTTGGAACTTTTGCTTATAACAACATGACAACGGCAATTTAAGGCAACATTAACGTCAAATTGTCTTACAGAATACCTAACATGTATTGTCAGTCATCGGTAAATGGCAATATTACAAACGAGAATACGGATTTACAACAAACGATAAAAAACAACGTCTTGAATTTTCAGTTTAAAACCGCGTATTTTTTAAATAGATGTCATTTATCTATTATTAAGAGTTGGTCCTAGAAGGTGTATAATGTGGAAAATATCTGTACCGATTGAAATGATATTTGGAACAGTATTGATTATTATGGTTTCTGAGATCAAATACCGCCATTCCACTTAAGAATAATAAAAATTATATAAAACAAATAAAAATTTAAAACTTAAAAAGTTATTCTCTTGTATTATTCTTATTCATCAAGATTTAAAAAGTCCAACGTGTAAGTGCAAATTTATTTACATAACTTTTGAATAAGATTTTACTATTATTGTCTCAGTTCTAAATGAACTGCCTTATCATTAATAACTCATAACAAAATACAACCCTGATGACCGCCTGGCGCCAATTCTTTTGTTTACCAACACTATCGCAAAATTCATAGTTCCCGTTTTTTAAGCATAAATGCCATAGGCAAATAATTTGGGCATTAATTATTACTACAAATCGCATTAATTTAAATATACAAAGATATTCTTTAAAATTTTAAATATATAACACTTTTATGTTCTTAAGAGATTGTGGCATAAAAATCAATCATCTTATATAAAACAATTGTGTAATACAAAAGAAAAGTGTTCGCTTACAGAGAGGGTAAATTAAAATATTAGTAAATTAAAAGTAGTTAACACTTGCTATAAACCAATCAAAATGTTCGGAGGAACAAAACCAACTTTTGGAGCAGCCACCACGGGTACAGGTTTTGGAGCCTTTAACAATACCGCGACTGCTTCACCCTTTGCTCAGCCAGCATTTGGTAAACCAGCTGCAAGTGCTTTTGGCGCAGCTCCTACTTTTGGCACTCAGCAGACAACTCCTTCCATGTTTGGTTCTAATGCAGCTCAACCGCAAGCAAGTGGTTTATTTGGAGGCGCCAGCACGTCAACAGCGTTTGGTACCACAACATCAACACAACCAGCATTCGGCAGTAAGTTTCATTGTGTCATGAAATAGAAGCATTTTTCAATTGCGATTATTTCATTTTGTGATGAAATAAAAAAAAAATTCTATCCGTTTTAGATTTCTCACAACCTCAACCAAATACGTCGATTTTTGGTGCTGCTCAACCCCAGGCTAATTCATCTTCACTCTTTGGACAACCGGCAGCCTCTTCAGCTTTTGGTTCGGCCGTTAAACCTACTGGTCTGGGAACTTTTGGTCAAACAGGAGCACAACCTTCATCGTCTTTGTTCGGTCAACCTGCTGCTTCTGCTAGCACTAGTGGCTTCGGAACTTTTGGTCAAGCAGCACCTACCACTACAAGCGTTTTTGGTAGTGCCACGACGTCAGCATTTGGTCAGCCGGGAAACGCAACAACTGCTGTAAATCCTGGAACATCAATAGCTAAATATCAACCAACTATTGGTACAGACACTCTTATGAAGGGAGGGCAGCCAAATAGTGTAAACACCAAACAACATTGCATTACAGCCATGAAAGAATATGAAGGAAAATCCTTGGAAGAATTGCGTATGGAAGATTATTTGGCTAATAGAAAAGGTCCTCAGGCTGGGGCTACAGGTAGCTTTGGAGGATTTGGAGCAACAACACAAGCCACAACAGGAACTGGTCTTTTTGGTGCCACATCCCAGCCTTCAACAGGATTATTTGGGCAGCCAGCTGCTGGATCAACTGAAAATAAAGGATTATTTGGATCGACCAGCAGTGCGTTTGGGCAACCAGCAACTGGAGGCTTTGGAGCAACAGCAACTCAGCCCTTTGGAGCAAAACCTTTTGGTGCAGCAAATACGAGTGGTTTCGGTGCAACGGGAACGGATAACTCAAATCCTTTTGGAGCTAAGCCCGCTTTTGGGCAAACTGCAGCATCCTCCTTATTTGGTCAAACAACTGCCACAAGTACAGCACCAGCTTTCGGACAAACAGCCTTAGGTTTCGGTACTGCGTTCGGCTCTAATGCTGGTCAACAACAAAACTCTTTATTTGGCCAACCAGCAACGGATTCAAACAAAACGGCGTTTGGTTTGGGACAAACATCGGCCGGCAATACTGGATTTGGAGCTTTTGGAAATACAGCAACAAGCACAGCTACTGGTGGTCTGTTTGGTGCTAAAACCGCTACCGGTTTTGGTGCAGCGCCAACTGGAGTTACGTCGCAAGCCAACACAGGTTTCCAAAACTTCAGTCTTAACACAAACGTCGGCGGTGGTGGTCTCTTTAACTCGAATCTCAATAAACCAGCAACATCAGGCTTTGGTGCCTTCGGCACGAACACTTCAACATCTGCTCCTCTAAATTTCAATACTGGTACTGGACAAACTTCGCTCTTTGGAATTACAGGTGCCAAACCTGGTGGTCTTTTTGGAACAACTTTAGGATCTGCAGCGAATAACACAAGTGGAGGTTTATTTGGTCAAACAGGACAATCGGCGTTTGGTTTAGGTAACCAAACAAGAGGCTTTGGGCAGCCTACAGCAGACGGCACACTATCCACATTGGGAGGATTACCTGGTACGCCTCAACAACAACAACAAGTGCCCATTCATCAACAAATTTTGTCTAAGGTAACCTCGCCTTATGGAGATAATCCTATTTTTAAAGATTTAAAGCGTGGTGAAGACAATGATCCCACCAGAGCAACAAACCCTGTTGCACAAAAAGCAATCATGGAAAACACCAGCAATAATAGTCAGCAATTCAAAATTTCTTCTAATTCATCGCCGAGTATAGTAAAAGTAAAACCAATAGGATCAGCTTTAACTAAGAAATCGCTATTCGAAGGACTAGAGGAGTTTGATGCCAGTGTGGAGAGTTTTAGCCTTAAACCGAATGCAAAACGTTTAATACTAAAATCTAAAAATAATAATGCTATTGGAGGTGTTGGTTCTACTCAGCAACCAACCGGGTCAGCGTTGACTGCAAATGCGCCGTATAGGCAACTCACATCATTAACTTCAGCCAATTCGACCACAAACAACAATAACAACAACTTCAATAACCAGCAAGATGCACGTAATGAATCATTTTCAGCTGAAATACCATTAGAGCCAGCCAAGTCACAGTCACCTGCACTAGACAGCAATGTAGTTTCATCTAATAAAAATCCACCACAAAGCTCTTTAGACACCAGCCGTCGTGAATCGTGGTTGCACCCAAACAATTTGGAAAAAGTTAGACAGCAAAATCTCAATGCTGGTGTGGAAGCCGGAATTGCTCACAACAGCACATTGACGGAACTAGTACCACGTAAACCACTGGAAACGTATAAAAACACAACTAGCGGTCGTCTATCAATATCTACTGTACCCGAAAATCCCTTTGAAGAGGACACCAGTATTTTATCTAGACGTGATACAAGTGTCACAGGAAACGAAAGTATAATTTCGTGTAATCGTTCTTGTGCTGCCGATGATCAATCCATAATAATTGAAGATGAACAAGCTGAACATGAGGAGCATCCTACTGGCATTACATTAAAAAGAGTAGGCTACTACACCATACCATCTTTGGATGAATTAAAATCATTTTTGGCTGAAGATGGTTCATGTGTGGTACCAAACTTTACGGTTGGTCGCGAGGGTTATGGAAATGTTTATTTTGGAAAGGAAATGGATGTTGCCGGCTTGAATTTAGATGAAATTGTTCATTTCCGTAATAAGGAAATAATCATTTATCCGGATGATGACAATAAACCGCCCGTAGGCCAGGGTTTGAATCGTGAGGCGCAAGTAACTTTGGATCAAGTATGGCCTTTAGACAAAAGTAAACATGAACCCATTAAGGATCCTCAACGTTTACTGGAAATTGATTGGGAAGCTAAATTGCGACGAGTTTGCGATAAGAACGAAACACGTTTTATTGAATACCGTCCTGAAACTGGTAGTTGGGTTTTTAAGGTTAAACATTTCTCCAAATACGGCTTAAATGACAGCGATGAGGAGGAAGACATACCTACCGATCCAAAAAAGGCAAAAATGACAGTGTCAGCGGTAGGTGGCTCTACGCAGCAGACATTATTGGCTCAAGCAGCTGCAGCCAATGGAATAAACGTGCATGACAAAGTGACTGTGGTAGCTTTAAAAAATGCCCAAAAAGTACGTTGAAATTTTGTTTATTTATAAATTAATTTTATTAACAAAATATTTTGTTTAGGTATCTGAGGATGCAGCTCGGGCTTTAGATCCAAAATCTTTAAACACGTCCAGCTTCTATCCTATGGATGAGTCCGCCGAATTTATGTTAATGGACAAAACACGTGCGAAAGAATTATTATTGTTATTGGAATGTTGTTGTTTAATTAATTTTTTAATTTACAGAATTTTTCAATAAAAATGGCAGCAACGACTTTAACATGTTTCAACATCCCCAGCAGGCGTTTAAACAACTTTTGACAAGTCCAACAGCTTCGCTGGCCAAGGACATGGGTACTGATGCTCATAAATTACAATTGATGAAAGCTTCATTTTTTATTGACGATGATATTGACAATAAATCAGGTGGGTGTGACTAAGTTATTAAAGCTTTCTTTGCCAAAACCGATCGACATTTTTACAAAACTCCTTTATTTTTATTTAGAAGCTTCAGAATGTTGTCAACTCGATTTTATACGTAATAATCAAAGCGGTTTAATGGGAAAACATTTTCACGAGATGTATGACTCGTCTAACTCATTGTGGAAGCAAACATATCCCGTCAGTTTCGGTTTGGGAGGCAACTTATCTGAAGCCTCAAGCCAAGTTGGTTTCTATTCTTCACCACCTCCGGTCGCCTCCTCTAGAGATTCTGATTCGGTGGTATGTGTGTTTAAAAGTCAACAACAGGTAAAAATTGAGAAAAATGTCTTTAAAGCACATTTGTGGTAATTTTTTTTTAATATTTTGTAGCAAGTGGAATCAGACAAATATCAAACTCAAGCTGCTCATAAGTTGCCACCACTGATAGTGAAACCCAAAGTAGCAGCAATTAAAAGTTTAGGTCCATTGGCTCCTCTTGTGAAATCAGTAGCATATCCTTTACGTTTTAAGTGGCCTGCAGATTTGGGACTTTATAATAGTCGTCGTTTTAAATTGGGGTTTGGTCCACAAATAACATTAATTGTTCCCACCACTAGAAACAACTTACAAACAGATATTAAATGTAAGAGCATGTTATATGTAAATAAGACTAAATTTATCATTAAACATTTTTTTTATACTTGGTAACAGCTAAAAATTTACTTGACGTGGCGCCTGCAATATTCAAGGGTCGTGAACCAAACGATTACTCTCCCATTATACTGCAACATTTGAAAATATCCGCCATTCAGTCGTATACTAATTTTAAGGAAAGCATAGTGGAACACTTGCAAATACAACTACGCTACTCAGAACAAATAGATGTTGAAGGCAGTGAGTGCCCGTATATAAAATCTGATAGTGGCACTGAGTTGATTGTAAAACATTTGGACGAAGCCATAAAACTTATTAATCTTGGCACATTAGAAGAATATGCGGTGTCGGTGTGGTCTCTTTGTTTAGCCTTGTGGGGTGATCATGATGAGTTGGAGGGTCAGGATCCCACTTCACATTTTGTGGTCATGTATCGACGAAACTTGTTATCCGAATGGCTAGAAAATACGCTCACCGACAGGGATTTGTTAACGAAAACCGTATCAAAACAAACCTACTTGGATCATTTATTAGAATTGGTAATGTGCCATAAAGTGTCGGAAGCTTGTGAATTAGCTTTTAACTATGATGACGTGAATTTGTCTCTGTTGATGTCCCAACTGTCTTCAGGTCCTGTTGTTAGGCAACTTATGGAAGATCAATTGGCTGCCTGGAATGCAGAAAAAGCGGATCAGTTTATACAAGTGGAACGCTTAAAACTATTTATGTTAGTGGCAGGCATTCCTCTTATGTCTTCCAATCATGGCGTTTTAAACTGCTTAGAAGACATTGAATGGATAAAAGTTTTGGGGGTAAAACTATAAGTTTTTTTTCTTTTTTTGTTTTTTTGGCTTCATTGTCATTTATTGTTTTAATTCCGATTTGCAATTTTATTTAGCTTCAATTGTGGTATTTATGTTCTGCTACTGCTTCAGTTACGGATGCACTATTGGCTTACGAAAAATCATTTAAAGCAGAAGAGTTTTATTCTCTACCTCCCACACCCATATACGCAGGCAATGTTTGTCACCCCAATGAAAAAGATACCATCTACGATTTGCGTTATCATTTGCTGCAGTTGTTTTCAAAACGTAGTCATCCTTTAGAGAGTTTACTAAATCCAGCAACTCATACACCAGATCCAATGGATTATCGTTTAAGGTTTTAAATTCTTTAAACCAAAAAAAAAAAACAATTTATTATTTTTTTCTATTATTTATAGCTGGTTGCTTTTAGAAACTCTAGAAGCTTTAGGCTATCGTCATTGCTCCGAACTAAGCGAATCCCAGCTGCATGTAGGTTTTGCAGCTCAACTTGAAAACAAGGACTTGTGGGAATGGGCCATTTTCGTTTTGCTGCACATCAAAGATAAAAATCAACGTGAATTGGCCGTACAAAATGTTCTTTATCGTTATGTGTCCGTTTCGAAAGATGTGGCCTTAAATGAAAAGGAAAAATTTGTCATTAATAATTTAGGTGTGCCAGAAAAATGGATTGATTATGCGAAAGCAGTTAAGGCGGGTTCTCAGCACAATTATCATTTACAAGCTAAATACTTGCTCAAGGCAAAGCAATGGTCTCTAGCTCATGAGATAATATTCAAGCATATAGCACCAGATGCTGTTATCAATGGTAATTTATATAAAATGGATGAAATAATTAAAATTTTTAATAATTTTTTTTTATTTTCTTAAGACAACTTGGATTATTTGCATCATTTATTAATGCAATTTGAAAACCCCGACTTGAATAAAAATATCAAGGTGCCCAACTGGTCGAATCAAGGACAATTATTTTTGGATTTCATAGACATAAACGAAAAAGTAAGAAATATTAAGGATAATCAAATTGCATAATATAATAAATCTAATTTTATTTGCAGTTTAAAGGCCTAAAATCTTTAAAAAGCGAAGCTGATATTGAGGCACGCTGGAAAAATTTAAAGCCACAATTGGCTGATTTATGTTCGCGTATAAATCTTTTACCATGTCCCACGTCCAAACACCGTCTCTGTCAAAGTGAAATTGCCCAAAATTTAGCATGTTTAGTACGTGGAGTTTTACTTGTATGTCCCGTACTTAATCCCTGTGTTATAATTAAAATTGCTTTAGAACGCCTGCCCTTACCGCAGGAATTTGCTCAACAAGAGTTGAGAACTTTACTTGATACATTGGTGGGTGATTTATCAAAGGCCCAGTCGAGCAGTATAGAACAACTAAGTGGTATATGATGACCATACAAAAGTTATAAATAATAAATAATAGTCATATAAATAATAACAAATAATAATTAATATTTTTATTTAAGGTGGTAATAGAGTATAAGAACTTCTTAGTCTATTGTTTTGGATTTGAAAAAAAAAAACATTTTGTTTTCTTTATTTGTATTTGTAATTAAAATTCTTTTTAACTTTTAAACCAATAAAACTTGTCTTTAGAATCTAAAAAAAAAATAAATAAAAAATATTTAGCTTAAATTAAAATTAATTGTAATTAAATTATTTATTGTTTTTGTTTGCACTTAAACATTTTATTGATGTGCTGTTGCATTAAAACAAAATGTCGTTATGCTGGCGGCGTCGGGAGTTTTAGATAGGATTCGGTTCTTAAACATGGAATTGAGTTACGCCCCTGCTCGCTGTGCTTCTAAATTGAATGTTGGTAGACGTATTGCATTCACCCAGTGGTAGGACCTCCGCCACAGTTATGACCTTCAAGGCTAGGTATTGGCGTTAATCTGTATCCTGGAATGCATGCAAAGTAATGCTACAATAAATATTTAAAAATATGTTAAATGACGACATTTTAATACAAAAATTTAAGGATTTACATTTTTTCTAAAAACTCCGTTGTGATTTGTTAGCGGTTGTTATCGCATTCTCCCTTTAACTGACATTCATTTTCTAAATTTCTACTTAACAGACAAAAGTTAGTTTCATCATTTAAATAAAGCTGTTCAAACATGTCCCTAGCTCACTTGTGTTACACATAAAGGAATCATGAAATGCACCAGAATGGAATGACTCTACATTCCGAATTCTTTGTTAATGGCCACAAAGCTAAACATTTAACGAAAATTTTTATATTTCGAATGAAAATAAAGAATACCTAGGAAAACTCGCCAGCAAAACATTGAAGCTATATTTGCTTTTTCTGTTATAGAAAAGGATCTTGTTTTCCAAAGGATGTTGTGCTTCGTGTAAAAATTAATAGCATCTTTCCTTTTTTCTTTCCTGATTTTTGGTGATTTTATCTAAACTGGACAGAGATGAATCTCAAAAATGTGTACTCCATCCATTAAGTGAAAGTGGGTTAGGCTAATGATATTTCGCAATTTTTACCAACACCTGTCAGATATCCACCTTCAGCGAAAAAGTGTAAACTCGAGCTCAGTTTGACAATTGGCGCAAATCCAAATACCAGAAAGCTGGTTTATTTACTCCTTTACATTTCTGGAACCTATGAAAGCTTAAATAAATAAAAATGTAATTGCATTAATTTACTTACAAACATTATGGCAGCTCCAGTGTGTTGGACTTATCTCGCATATCAAATGTCTTGTAGCCATCCTTTGGCTACGACGTAAAGTTCTTCTGCAGCACCAATTTCGCCACCAATATTTTACAAACTTTAAAATTCCTTTATTTATTTAGAGCAAAAACACAAACATTTACATCAAAAATAAATTAAATGAAATATAAACAATCAGAACAGCTGGTATCAGGGTTGTCAATTGTTGAGATTTTTATTCACGCAAAATTAATAATTGGAGGAATTTTTTGTCAAGAGAAGCCTTTTCGTCGAGAAAGAAATTCCTTGCGAATATTTATAATTGGGGTGAACGCATAAATTTTCCCGGCGAAAATTCGAGGTTCGTTTAAAATATAGTAAAAGAGAAAAATGTCCCGGTCAAATTTAATTTAAAATATGGAAACCAGGGTATTGTTATTCAAAATTGAAAACACTTTATATTGCAACAAATGTTATTTGATTTGTGATTTTGCAGCTTTGCACCGCACTGTTGCAACTTCTCCTATGTTTTGTCAATTTAAACATGTCTTGCAAAAGGTTGAACGGTCCGTTCCTAAATCCAAATCGTGTGTTGTAAGACATTGGAACAATCCGATCGCTATATATGTATGTTTCTCAGTACTGCTGCAAGTTGAATACTTTTCGGAATGGAACATTTTGAAACACCATAGAATTACAAGTGATTTGAAATCATATTAACATTTTTTTGTGTTTTCTTATTAATTTTTTAAACAAAAATTATTGTTGACTTTTTAATATTTTTTAAATTATTTACTTTAAGCACAAGGTCTTACATAAAGACTTAGCAAATTTTATTTTAAATATTTCGCCACACCATTGTCTGACATCTTCAGGAAAATAAAGTTGTATAAATAATCAGGGTATGAAATTTCTTACAAAGCATATGCAGCTTTTATTTTATTTATATTTTATAATAAAATTATTTGCATCGTTTTAACGTAAAAAACAAATGCATATTCGTATGTACTTTTTAACATTATTGGACGGTGAAAATTTCAACTTACAATCTAATAAATATTTATATAAAAGTATAAAATAATTTTAATTAAAACGGTTTGTAAACTACTTAAATAGATTAAACGATGATAGTTCCATTAAGGCACGTCTTCTAACAAAATATGTTAATATTGTAAAATAATTTAACAACTAATAGATACACTGCATGTTTGTAGTTTTCGTATAAAAAAGCATATTTAAAATTACGAAAAGGGACGGTTTTAAAAGTAATTAAAAAAAATTTGAACAGTTTCGAGGGAATGATATGTATTTTTATAAATTCAACCAACTGGCATCGTAGAGACAGTGCTATGAGGTGTAGTGGGACGTGAACCGGCTAAAGAATTGGCAGTTGAGGCATGCAAAGAAGCCATAGTACCCATCTGAAATAATTGAATGTAGCAAAATTTAAAACAGACTTTTTGCAATTCAAAATAACTTACTCTTAAATGAGCCAAATCTTCCAATTTTGTCAAGTCAACCAACTCAAGGAATAGAGAATAAACCGCACACCAGCCATAAATACATATTATTATAAAAATAGACCATAAAAAGACCATGACAGCATTGTAGGCAAAGTACAAATCATTAACAATAGCAAAGAATAATAAAGACAAAAAGCGCCATAATATAAATATGGCAAATGTCCAAAGCCAAGGTAAAATTTTTCTTTCATATTCCTATTAGAGAAAAAAATTAAAAACAAACATTTTAATTAACAAAAAAATATAATAATTGTCAACTAAAAACTTTGTATAGAAAATAAATGTTTTTAAGCAAGAAATAAGAAATATTAAAGGCTTTTGTTACCAGTATTAAAACAAAACGATTTTGTCTTCCATGTTTTTGATGCTTGTGGTAAATTAAATTAAAATAAGACATTAAAATGTTAATGACAAAAACAAAAACACATGATTTTAATGCTTAGAGTTTTTTAATTATCTAACAAACAATGAATGAATTAAATTAAAGGAAATTTATAAATATAAACTTGAGCTTTAATGTCATTAACTAATATCAAACTAACCTTTCTCAATGCTATGACTAGCAAAATGCTGGTAAACAATATTACAACGCCCAGCACCAAAGAAAATAAAGCAAAAACCATCAACATGTTGCGAACTGAAATAGAATAAACAATTTAATATTGACTTTACTTTCAAAACTGTTAGATGAACTTACCATGTTTATTGCCAACATATACAAATTCATAGGATATAATATAATAACCATAATGTGTAGAGCCCGGTGCAGCCATGGCCAAACAATAAATATCAAAGATGGCATTACCAATTGTAAATAAAGCCAGAAACTTGAAATTAAAAATTTTTATTAAGAAATCGTTTGAGATTATTGGTGTTTATAATGCTTACGATGGAAAATAAGCCAATGGTCATGGCATTTTTTTGTATATCAATGTACTGGTTGTTCTTTAGTATGGGTCTTTGGTACCACGGTATACGCACCGAGCGTGTGGAACGTGACTTAACTGTATGCAAGTTTGTAGATGATCTAAAATATTTAAATATTATAAAACCAATAAACAGCATAAAATTAATAGAATAACAACTAACTACCTTCCTGTAGTATGTGAATATACGGATGGATTTGACCTATAGGTCGACGGAGTCTTACGCCCATAATTCATACCGATGCCGTTGTTGTACACGTTATCTTGTAAATTTGTGCTTTTATCCTATTTTTCTATATAAAAATTCCCTGTAAATAAAAAAAGCACTTTTTAATAGATTAATAAAATTGTTTGATTTATTACAGAACAAAATAGGGCGTTACCCCTAACAGCACCCATCATATGAATCTATTATTTTCACAACAATAATTTTTTTTAATGGATTTAATATTTGCAAAATATTTATATTTTCACTATATAAAACAATCTTTTTAGTTTTCTTTTTATTCTTATTACCAAAAAAGTGAAATAAAAAATTGTTGTTAAACAATATAATATAATGAATGTTTTCCTTAATTGATACAAGTGTCAAAACACTTGCATAGTGATGGTAGTAGATTGGAATTAGTATGATGGTAGTTTATATGAGAATACTCTATCGATAACGACATCTCTATTTCCCAAAGGTGGTGTTTTACATACAGCGAATTCAAAACAGTGGCCTGCATTATCGTCAAAATGCATTTTTGCAATATTCACTCACGGTGTATTATAAAAAACTAAGGTTTTGTTTAAATTTTTAACTAATCAAAATTTCTAAGCAATGGAACTTTTTAACAGAAAATAAAGTTTTAAAATAAGTATACATTTAATTTAATGAGAACAACTTTATACAACAGATGGAATTATTTATGATGACTTCTCGGAAAAATAAAACAAAATGATAAAGGAATATTCATTATTAATTATTCCATCAATTCATGATTACGTAGTAACATCTTGAGCAAGGTCTGTTGGGTTTTTAATTGATTTTTATTTTATAAATACTTGCATTCGGCTGGATTCGCCGTGAACACTTTTAGGTATTGAAATTATTAAATAAAATATTCCAATTCGTTTATTATTTAACTTGTTGCTATCCTTAGTATGTTCTGTCAATAACTTGTTAGGTATTGTGTTTTCTTACCAAATGTGACTTACATCAACCGAATTGAAAGCATATAACTGCATTATCGCCAATTCTATTTTGTCCAATATTTAACGTATCTACAAATACGGTTTGTTTTTTAAATTTAACACAGAAAACGAATCAAAATTCTTGTGCACGGTAAATTTCTTGAAGAAAAAACAAAAGGAAAAATAATATTCACTATTAATTATTCAATCAATTCAATATTAAATTTTATCTCTAGAAGAAAAGTAATATTTGAGTAAGATCTACTGAGTTAGGAGCCCATTTTATATTAAATAAATTTTTATTTATACTTATATGCTAGCAACGCATTGAAATTATTAAATAAAATAAATTAAGTAATCTATAATTATTCGGAATCTTTTTCAATAAAAGCGCAATTTTATTTCGTGCTTGATTCCAATATGGATATGCTCTCCCCCAACACAATGCATTTCAAATTTATATTTTTTATTTTTATTTGGATAAATGTTTTATGAGAATATCATAAAATGTTTATTTTTAATAAGAATTTTTGTAATAAATATTTTATGAGAATATCATGAAATATTTATTTAAAGGAATTAAGCACGAAATAAAATTGCGCTTATAAAATAAATTATGTCAATTCATTTATTATTTAACTTGCTGCTGTCTTCATATACATAAATATTCAAAACTTGCGATATCTACGACAACTCATAGAAGCTGCGTATGCACATACTGGTGACAAGGCAACTTGTATTGAGAACAGTTGCGAAGGGTTGAAAAACAAATAATGTTAAATTAATTTCAAAACTTATGCCCATATGCATAATAAATAAAATATATTTAAAATGTATTTTAAAACAAATTTTCTATGAAAAAAATATTCTAAAATAAATTTTAAAATATATTTGATTTGTCATGCATATAGGCATTAATATTTCTCTTTAGTATTATTGCCAACAGGAATAATTTTTAGATGTAAACTGAGATGTTTAAAATAATTTAGACTTGATTTAAAAATTATAGACTTAAAAGAGGTAACAATTGAAATAGCTAAAGCAAATACGAATGTGGTTTATTAATTGATAATCATTAAATCTACTGAATACTACAATTATATATCGAAGAACTAAACTTTTGGTCGTCATCTTGCATTTTTTTGGCATTTAAAAGGCTTTTAATGCTCTCCGCTTCTTTCATCCAAACGTCAAGCTGAAAAAAAGAAAAAACAAGCTTATTAACTTTATATTTCAATAACACGTTAATAATAATAACCTGCTGTAATAATAAGGTTTTTCTTTTTCCTTTCGGCTCTTTATTAAGAAATGGCACTAAAATGCCTAGAGCTGACGTAAAAGATTCTAAAGCTGTCTCAAATTTTTGTTCATACAAATATAATTCACCCTTTCGACCTATTTCCAAGCCTGCCTGCAGTGAAGGGCTCGATCGGGATAATGCAACTGAAACATAAAATAACAAGAAAAGATTGAAAACAACAAATAATTGTGTTTTGTAAACTATTACATAGCTGCTTATAATTGGTTTCTGGTTCCAGAGCATCAATAACCGAATTCGATGATGTTGAAGGCGCTGCTATTTTTTGTTCCTTGTCTCGATGTGTAGCTTTCTTCTTATATTCCTGCTCCATAATAGCATTTTTAATTTCTTCAGCTCTTTTGATATACAT
Organism: Trichopoda pennipes; assembly: GCA_030448955.1. Classification (NCBI taxonomy): domain Eukaryota; kingdom Metazoa; phylum Arthropoda; class Insecta; order Diptera; family Tachinidae; genus Trichopoda; species Trichopoda pennipes. The sequence goes on from JASKUP010000094.1 coordinate 3,276,222, forward strand.
TAGAACTCGCTTGTGCAAGGCTTTACATTTGTTCTCATCGGTTTCATCTGTAATTAAAGGTACAAAATATTCTAAACAACTGCAATATAAATGGTAGGCCTCTTTATAATTTTGCTTCTCATCATGTTCTACTGCTTTGTTAACTAAATCTATAGCTCTTTGAAGGCTCTGAAATACAAAAAATAGGGTCATTTAACAATGTATAGGGAAAAAATTATAAATATTCAAATCTCGCCTTTTCCGAAGGGAATGTTTTCAAATCTAAAAATGGATGATTAAAGAAATCATCAAAAGAAATTCTTTTGGCTGGATTGTGCTGTAAAAGACGATTTAATAAATCCTCACACTCTTTGCTAATTTGAACTTTAGGAGGTAAGATTATTTGTTCGCAACTCTGTATACGTTTCAACAGTTCCTCTAAAGATTTCGACCTATAAGGTGCTTTGCCAAATAAGCATTCATACAATATTACCCCTATACTCCAGAGGTCAGCACGAGCATCATATTGTTTCTTATGTACTATTTCAGGTGCCATATACAGCGGAGATCCTTTTAACTGTTTATTAATTTCGCCTAATTTCAAATGTTGTGCAAAACCAAAATCGGCAACTTTTAAGAAAACATTTGAATTTATTTTGGTCAACAATAAATTTTGTGGTTTTAAATCAAAATGGCAAACGTCATTGCTGCGCATATATTGAACAGCAGCCGCTAATTGTCTAAGAAAGAATTTGCACGTATACTCTGGCAGTGATTTCTTTAATCGTATATATGCTGAAAGGTTGCCGGCATTACAATACTCCAAGACTATATAAATGGTTTTATCATCCCAAAAAAAATCCTCCAAGGCAACAATATATTTATGGTTTAAATCACGCAGCAGTCGAATTTCCGTAATAAGGGCTTCACGCGAATCCTTAGACAGCGTAGACATTTCGACAAACTTTATGGCATGACTTGTTTTGTTTTTCTATTAATAAGGAGATAAGTGCTCGTAACATATTTTTATTTTCAGTTTTTCTTACTTTGTGTATCGCCTTGTAAACTGTCGCATAACTGCCCACTCCTAATTTTTCCAATATTTCAAAGTCTGTTATACGTGGCAATGCCATAAGCTACATCAATGTTATTATTTTGTTATTTTTAAAGTAAAATTATTTTTATTTTTACATTTAATTTTTTAAAAATGTTTGCTGAAGAACCAAAACAAAACAAAATTAATTTTATGTTACTATTATGATTTTCTGTCAGCTGTTTGTTAAAAATAATTGTCAAATTGAACAGCTCAAGTGTTGCCGCAGTGTTATATTCATACAAATGCTTAAAAGCATAGACAGCAACAAAAAATTTGATAAGTCAATTAGCGTTCGCCTAAAAGCATAATTTTAATGAAAAAAGTAAATATAAAAAAAGAAATTAAAGGAGGGAAAACAAGCGACAAGTGAAGACAAATAAGCCCAGAGAAGTAAAATAAGAAATATAAAAGAAAAAATAGTAAAATAAGAAATATGCAAAACTATTTGCAGTAAGTTGCAAAAGTTTAACATATGTATGAAAGGGAAAACGCAACAATATTCTCAAAGTAATTCCAAAATTGATTTAGAGTAATATCCGTTCAGTATCTTGAAGCAGACGTTCGCTCTTTTCGCAAAATTTTGGAACAAAGCTTCGCTTATCTCGTCAAAGCAGCGTTACATTTCATCCTTTAAAGCATCAGTTATTTATGGACTGTTCCGGACCGGTCTTTCAAATAGCCTCAAAGAAAATAAACAGCGGCTTTAAATCACAAGAACGAGGTGGTCATTTGACATTGCCAAATCGAGAAGTTACACGACCGTGGAATTTCTCATACAATAAGTGATTTGTTTGGGTAGCTTGTGGCACCGTCTTGATAATTATGGTTTTCACGGTTTGGTAGCGTGAGAATTCACGGCGATTTTGTTTCCACCTGACCATAAACTGCACCATACTGCCACTCTCTTTGGATGTAATGGTTTTTCGAGGGACTGTGTGTGGAATCGTGAGCGCCATATGCGACAAGTTTGTTTGTTTACATAACCGTCTAACAGATAATGACCCTAATCACTAAAAATGGTTTTGTTGAATAATGCGTTGTTTTCGTTCTGTTTTTTTTTTTAAAAGCCAATTGACAAACGTTCGACGCAAGCAATGGTCGGTCCGCCTTAATTCTTGAACGACTTGAACTTTATAAGCGCGAAGATCTTTATGCCTAATTGTTGCAAATGGTCATGGGTTGATATTCCGTTTAGGGATTAAATTATGCACAGCAATCAAGAAGGAACCTGATTATGAGGAAGAGTAACTCGAAGTGATACAGTGAAATATTCACCATTAAAATTTTTCGCTAGCTAAAAAAATGTCAAAGGATGATAGTTTAATTGTTGACATTTAATCATTTGACAGATAATTTACTTCCTAACCTAAAATTTGTTCAGACTAGATTTTTCTTTGCGCATATCAATCAGAAATGTTTACAAAAGCAGCAGATACTTAGTAGAGCATTTCAGGATTGAATTGCGGCTGCACTTTTTTTATAGTATTTTAGTGTACGATAACCAGGTTATCACTAATCAATTCATTTTTAGGGTTTCTCGGCTTGTGATATCGTATTTGTGGACTAGCTTTTCCAAAATGTACTAAATGTATTTGATTGGATTGAGATCTGGCGACTGGGTGGAAGAATTCAGCTGCCTTAGATCGTGGTAAATAAGTTAATGTGTATGATATGCTGGCGATAATTCTGCCTCCATTTAAACTCTTATAAAGGGTGTTTTTTATAGAGATATAGAACTTTAAAACGGGATAAAACGAATATGAACTTTTTAAATTGACATGAAATTTACTTTATTCAAAAGATAATCTTCTGGAATGATAATAAATTTTCTGGCACAGAACTACCACGGCTGGCTCGGCTATATTTGTGCCCATATATCGGCAATAAAATATTGTCTTCCAAGTGGTTAATTGTTCCGAAATCATTGACATAGACTAGTAACTTCACAAAGCCCCACAGAGAATAGCCTAACTGCATTAAATCACACAATTTTATAGGCCAATTCGCGGGCCTGAAACATGAAATTATGCGTTTACCAAACGTTTCCTTCAATGAGTCAATTGGGATACGCGTTGTATGACATATTGAGCCGTCTTAGTGTAACCACAGCTATTGCACATTATAGTGGTTCAATTGTTGAACGAAAAAGTGAGTAACCATCACTCTAAAGCGAACACAATAGATTTTAGTATTTGAACACCATCTTTTTTAAAAAAGTGTACACCAATGATTGCAAGCATACAAAACAGTCAGTTTTTCTGGATGTAATGGTGTCTCAACATATACTTGAGGATTATCGTCACCTCTAATGTGGCAGTACATGAACATGAATCCAGGACCACCAACATTCAAAGCACAACCAAAAATACACAAGGAAAACATACCAATGAGACCCATTATAAAATAACAGACCTGCACCGGCATACCACCTAGCTAAACACCTCACCAGCGTACTTAAGGAAAGGATAAATTTATAAAACACATATACTATACTATATCGAAAACACGCGACTCGTTTCCTTTGATATCAAGGATCTATATACTTCAATACCAACACATAAAACCTTAGATATTCTACGCAACACACTAGACAATTTGTACGAAAGCCAATACATCACTGATATTATAGATATTGCAAAAACGATAATAAAACAGAACTATTTTAGATTCAATAACCACTTTTACAAATCACCTGACGGACTCGGTATGTGAAACCCAACATCCGCAATCTTCATGGAAATTTTCATGCAACATCTCGAATCACTACACGTAAAAACACTCATGGAAAAACACAAAATAACTCATTACTATAGATATGTAGATGGCATTATATGCATCCTCGAGCAAGACAACGGCGAACAAATTTTAGAAAACTTAAACACAATTCATAATAAGATTACATACACAATGGAAAAAGAACAAGACAGAAATTTACATTATCTTGACATCACTATAACACGAGAAACTGACTATTTAACATTTGACATCTATAGAAAACCAACAACGACGGACACTACCATCCACAACACCTCAAACCACCCTACCTAACACAAATTAGCAGCGTTTGGATATATGATACACAGAACTTAAGATAATTCCACTTACTCCAGATAAGTACAACAAAGAACTCGACACAATCGACGCCATAGCTATAAATAACGGCTACAAAACCACTACCATCGATAAACTACTTAGACAATACAACGCTAAAAACAGAAATAAAGAAGACAAAGAGACAGCCGATACAACATGACGGCACACCTTTACTTACACAGGACCAGAAATATATAGACTAACTAACCTTTTCCACAAAGAGGGAATACTCACAGCATTAAAAAGTGAAAACACCCTCAGACATAATCTCAGAACAACGACAGAAACAACTGACAAATTTAGTTCCAGCGGGGTATACAGACTTACCTGTACCTGCAAACAAACCTATATAGGGCAAACTGGACGAACTCTTAAAACAAACTTTGCGTACAAATGCCAGGTGGCTGGCATTCTGCTTACCTGAATATATACGATCCTTATAACAGAACTGCCTGAACACCAACACTGACTCACCAGTACAAACTAAAACGGGGCCTGAGAATGATGCATTCGCATCGAAAGCGCTCGCCATCGCATACGAACCAGCCAGTTAGGACGGAAAATGGCAATATTATTTCTCTATCTTTTCGAGCTGTGTTGCAGTTGTAGCAATAAAGTGAAGTAGAATGCATAATTTTTATCCTGCGCAAAGTCACAGTCATTAAATAATTACCCTTATACTGTTTGGCAATGGCAATATCGTCATCCATTTTGAGGCAACATCACTTTAACACAACATCAATATTAATTTGGTATTCCCTAACAGTCTTATGACGACGTTGCCAGTTTATCGATCATTTTAATAAAATATAACACATATATCTAATATTTGAGTTAGCTGATTTATTTGTGTACTATTTTTGATAAAATTGTTGTGAAAAAAATAGAAAAAAAAATATAGACTAATAGGTAGTGTACTAGATTGCCAGTGTGGGGATTGTGGGTTCGATTCCGAACAAAGACCTTCACTGTTTTTTTTTTTTTCACTACAAAAATAAAAATTGACTTTTGTCGGGGCTGCTCAGTGATGAAGGCATGGCTGTCTTATGCGACAGTTAATTTACGTAACTATCCTTCTACTTTCACCACCTGTCTTATTTCTTCTCTTGCCTGAAGTGCTACTTCTCTTAAAAAAATAAAAAAAATAAAATCTGTATTAAATTGAACCGAAAATAAATTAAAATCAAAATGTTCAGCACCGTCTTTTTTTTAACTTTACATTTTAAATCGCGCGTAAAAAGAATTTTGTCAAACAATTCTATTTGTAAAGAACTACATACTATACCTTTTGCCATCTATCACTCGTTTGGTGGGCCAAGGGCGTTTAGAGCAGTCGCAACACTTTCCCATTGTTCCTTAAAATTAGTAGGAAATCCCCTGGCAAGTGATGGATTTTTTCCCAATTCTTCCACTAATTTTTTCAAATTGGTTGGCGTGGGTAATTTTAATTTTTTCCATTTTTCAACTTATTTGTACTTTTTCAAATTTTATTTTGTATTTTTAGTTTTTTGAAACTTAATAAATTTTTGTTTATAACAGCACGATTCGAAAATCACAGACGACAATATCAACGGAAATTTAAGGCAACATTAACATCAAATTGTCTTACAGAATACCAAACATGTATTGCCAGCCAGTCATCGATAAATGGCAATATTGCCAACAAAAATACGGATTTACAACAAACGATAAAAAAAACGTCGTCTTGTATTGCCGTCGCCAAATAGAATAAGGGTGAATAATTAACAACAGTTTTGTGTAAAAGCTTTTTCTGGTGTCGTATTATGGCTAAGCTAAGACATCCACCTAAAATATTAACATTTTAATAGTATGTCATGTAACATAATATGCTAACATGCTGTTCCTATTGAAAACAACATCCACATGAAACAACAACAATTTTTTTAATAGAATTTAGTTGGCTTTTTCTTAACATTAGTCTGCTCACAATTCGCTAGGATTCGTGTATTAACGTTGTTTGTTCGTTTCTCTTGGGATGAAAGTGTGTGTTTCAGGCAAGGCTTACGACTGCAGCATCGTAAATAGTGTTTAGTCTTCGATAACGAGTTCAACGTGCATGGCATAAAGCGGAATAAAAAATAAAAGTGTGAAATAGGAATAAAATAATAACAAAAATAATAAAAAAAAAATAATAATAATAATAGTAAAGACAACAAATTTGTACTTTCTCAATCAAAAGATTTAAAACACATAAGAGAAAAACAGTAACAGAAGTAACAACAACTGGCAGCGCAAAGACAAAAGTAAGGTGTTGGAAATTCAGAAAAAGAAAAAAAATAATAAAAATTAAAATTACATAAAATCTAATAGATATTAAAAGAAAATTTTAATAAAAACGTTTAAGACACCAAACACTTGGGTGGTGAAAAAAGTGTTTTTGCTTGAATACAAAAAAAAAAAAAATAAAGTTTAACGGAAAACAAGTCATAAAGAAAACAACGCCCCTTCATCTATACAAACGTTCCTTCATAGATTGCATCGATTCTGCTATCAAGCTGTTAATTTATTCGTATTGCGGTTATTCAAATATATGAAATTGTTGTTGTTAATGTAATTGTAAAGGCAACAGTTGATGTTGTTATTATTGCTGTGCAGTTTATAACGCTTTGTTGTTTAATTAGTGCTAATGATTTAATTTTAGGCAACGCCACTTAAAAGACCTTGCAAAATTAACAACAACAACAACAAACCTTTTTAAGGCCTCTGAATTTTTAGTTTAATTAAAGAAAAAAAAGTAAAAGTTTTCTAGAATAAAAAAATAATAATTGTTCAGACATTTTTAAGTTATTCTGCTATTAATCTGCTAATTATTTGAGTTATCATTTTTTCGTTAACACAAAACAACATTTTTCAGCTCATTTGCTTAAGACTCAATTCTGAGAACTGCAGGTGATAGTAGGCCCAAAAATAAGAACTAGAAATTGGTTTTTATTGGTTTTGTCAAGTTGGCTGCATTAATAACTGGACATGATGAATCAAGATGTTACGCCATGCGTTAACTCCGGTTTTTGATTGAACATAAGATAATTGAAAACAAAAGTATACATTCCCCGCTCTTACTGCAACACTTCCACTACAATATGCTGCTGTTACCCATTCACCCAAATCTCCGAGTCTGGATACTGTTTCCCTGCAAGCCCTAAAACAATTTTGGCTGAGATGGGATTTTCAATAAATTTTCAGAATTTTTGACATAACTTTTGAAGCGCAAAAAATTCACAGAGCGAAATGTCAGCAAAAAAATCTAATTTGATTTTATTTCGTTGACGAAGCAAATACAATCATTTATTTACTGTTTTAGCAAAGAACCGTGTACAGGGAGATGACAGATACAGACACGAGTGAATAAGTGGCTCTATTATTTTGACATCGATGCATGCATCCGTGACATTAAATTACCTTACATGCATTTCCACCTTAATACGTTTTTGGCACAAGTACTTTAGGAATCGGACGAACAAGGAGGTATGTTATAGTAGGTGACCATGCCAATGGAGAAACGCTTTTGAGATACATTGCTTGCGAAGGTTTATTAATGGAGTTGAAAGCAACGAAGATGAAGAAGACACTGAAATTGGTGGGACACACTGAAGAAAACATGCGCTTAACTCGGATGTTGATGATACAGATTCAGAACATGGATATAAATAGCCCACAAAGAAAGCAAGATCCTCACAACGACAAGCGCCAATTTCAATGAGGATAGACGATTGAAAAAAAAATGAAAATGATATAAATTTTGTTTCCCTGCCATTGATAACCAATAAAAATCTTATAAATTCTATTTAAAAATAGCTGTAATATGAATAGGAATTTTTCTTTTTTTTATAAAGAAAACCAAAAAAAGAATATTTTAAGTGGTTGCTGAGTTATTAAGCAAAAAAAGATGGAAAATGTAAAAAAATGGGCATTTTGGCGATTTTTAAGGCATTGGATGGATGAACTTTTCTCAGGTAGTTCTGCTCTGATTTTATTGCCTATTCAATATTTACAACTACGTTGTAGTTGACACAAGAGCTTCTTCCACAAGATTATTTACGTCGCCGTACATATGTCGGATCTAACAGTTCGCCCATGAAAACGCCGATTTTCATGAAATAATCATAATGAGTGACGAGGTATATTTTCATTTGAATGGATATGCGAATAAACAGAATAGTCCGTTCTGGGGAATGGGAAACCCTCAAATTATTCAACAGTCACTTTTAGATCGATTAAAAGTAACAGTCTGACATGCAATTTGGTTGGACCTTACTTCTCTGAAAATTAAAACGGCGTAATGATAACTGTAAATGGGAAGGGATATCGTTATATGATTGAAAATTTTTTAACGCCACAAAGGCATGTTTTGGGCTTGAGTAACATGTGGTATCAACAAGACGGTGCCACATCGCATGCAGTTAGGATGTCAAAGGAATTACTGCGAGACCTCTTTCTATAACAAATTATTTCAAGAAATGGTGATATTGATTGGCCTCGACGGTCACCTGATTTGACTGCTCCGGACTTCCTTTCATGGGGATATCTGGAAAACAAAGTTCAAGCAAACAAACCAGAAATGCTTAAGCAACACAAACAAAATATTCGTAATGAAATCAATGAAATACCTCGCAAAACGTGTGAGAATGTGATGAAAAATGTGCTCAAAAGGGCTCGCATTTGCTCGCATTAGAAGAATATAACAGAATGATAAAGTGGTCACTTAAAACTCAACGATAATGAGAAAAAGTTTTTGAATTGTCTAAAAAATCAATCGTAAGATAAGACGTCGATACTAGTAACGTACTTTTTTTAAGCTGTAGGGCTGTAGGCCACTTCTATAGCTAAAGTATACAAATTTCGTAATTGTTCGTTAAATTTCCTAATAATTCTGTGAATGTTCCACAAGGCAGGTACGATTCTAGTTCCATATTATAAAGCCATCTTGACAAAACTAATGATGCAGAAGTTCTTATTTCCACTGCCACTTTCATGTCCAATTCTCATTATTGAGTCCAAAATTAATGTGTTCTTTTGTGTGATTTAATATTTAACAAAAAATAAATTAAAATATAAAAGAAATTCTGTAAAAAGGTGTTTAAGATTTACTTTGTTGTACATACATATGTATGTATGTACCTGCTAGTTTGGCCATTTGCCAACGTTCAAACTTAAAGCAAAAACATCCTTTCGTATAAAATTCTTATCACAGATAAAAGTTCGCAGGTTTCTGATTTATTTTCAACAGCCTTTAATTTTCGTATTAAAAATTTTTATTAAAATTTAAGATTGTCGAGACATAATTTTATGTCTTTGGGTTATAGCTGAAAATGATGGCAATTTTATTCGATGTATTAATAACGCATTGGAACTAGCTGCATCATTATGATGCCAACCTGACCCTTTTTGTACAGTTCAAGCTTCATGCACAATCACCTTTCAAAATCTCTCAACTTCAATTCATATGGGAGCCAATTTCCTTGCTTTTGAATGAGTCGCAATTCTTTTTAACGTAGGGTAACGGCCTGTTGTGTGTGACTCCCAATGATAGTATAACTTCTTCTTGCCTTTCACTTAAGTGTAGTTTTTAATGGTTGACTAATGTGGACTGAAAATATCAATATTGTTGTTGGCAAATTTTCATACCCTATGGGCGATAAAGAACTCCACCTCGTTTGCCATACGCATGCTATTGGTAAAGGCTTACGTGATTGCTTCACTCTCTTATGACTGTGAAATTTATGCTAATTGTAATAGTACAAAACGACGCAAATTGCTAGTGGTATACAACAATATTGCCCGTTACATATTTCAAAAAGACCGCCGCGATCATATCTCACCCTACTCTAAACTTATTTCTGCACTAGTATTCGAAGAGCTCCTAAAACGCAGTTTCCCAACAACCAAAGTACTTATACGATAGAATAGTTTTTGCGAGATTTCCACGTGGCAGAAATCTTAACCAGAGGAAATACAAGTGTCTGCAATCTCAACGACAGTTCTTTATTTATACAACCACGGCTTGGAACTCTTTGCCTTACAATATGCAGAGAATTGGCAACGCTTGTTTGTTTAAAAAGGAGCTATTTAAATTAATTTAATTATTTTACTGAACACAAAATTTTCCAAAAATTTTTTTGAATTTGTTAATAATTTTTGTTTTTTAAAAAAATTTATTTCCTGAAAAAGCTTTCCAAAGGAAAGCGAAATATTGAAAATATTGGTGTTAAATTTACTGTTACTGAACAATATTTTTTATTTAATTATTTTTTAATTTATCTTGGAAATATGTTATTTATTATAGTGTTACCTCCATAGGCTTTTGTTTCATTGGAGTTGTATATGTTTTCTTTATGTTATAATTAGTTTTGTTGTGCTAGGTGAGTAATTATAATAAAGTTTGTCTTTTATCGAGTAATGCCTTCAACTCCTTTTTTTCTTTGTCTTCTGTGTGCAAATCTACACTTGTGAATCGCACAAATTATAGTACAATTTTTTTCGGTTGGCACATGTTGACCATAAGCCTCTACAGACTTCCCCGTAAAATATCTTTAATAGGCACGAAATTCGACATTATAATGGCAATTGAAAAAAATGTCTGTTTTCACTTTGGCCTTTACTGAGTACTGAATTATAACGACAGATGTTTAACTTCCAAACTGCCATAATTGTTATTATTGTTACTTGTTATTTTAGTTATGCCACATGTGGTCCAAATCGACATTATTAACTTGTATACCAAAAAATAAATTAACTCTCTTAAATTGCCATTTAGGATGCTATTAAATTTGCAATTCACCTTAACAAACACATTTTGGAAATCCATTTATTTTTATAGGCTTTTCTTGAGCTGACCGAACGAGCGAACGGCTTGAAATATTTAAATCAATTTTTATATTTCAGTTTTGTGTCTTCCCTAACAGTCCAAAGTATATTGCCTCCATTATTCTGGCATTTTTTTTTTTTTGAAAGGGATATCGCGTGAAAATTTTGTATCACGTTTTCCTAATTTTTATTGAAAGTTTCGATTTAAAATATTTAAACGCTATTTCTTGTATAATTAAATAAGCCGTAAGTGTTGAGGCCATGTTGTCGCTTATGTTTCTTATTAAAGTGATATAAAATCACAAATTTTTTAGTTTTTATGCGGCTTTAAGCATTAAAAGTTGGAAAATGCTTCTCTATATCAGGATAAAAATTAAGAACCGTTCTTTTAGTTTTATGTTTCTGTCAAACTGCACTAGGACATCAGTCATCAAATCAGCTATCACCCAAGCATTTTTGTTTGATCGCCGTGTAACCGGTAAATTAGGTGCCCCTGTAGGCTATTAGGTAGTATACTAGCTTGTCAATATGGTGGTTTTGGGTTCGATTCGCAACGAAGACCTTGGTTTTTTTCACTTCAAAGAATAAAAATTACCTATGGGTGAGGCTGCTCAGTAATTAAGGCATAGTCACTGGTCGCTGTGCTGTCTTATACGACAGTTAATTTCCGTGGGCCTGCTGGAAATGAAAGTAGGCAGTGTACTTCGCCTGCCTATCTAGGACTGATTATTTTCACTACAAAAAAAAAAAATTAGAGCTTGAAGGCAATGTAACTATTCTTCTACTTTCACCACCTTCTCATCTCTTCTCTATCTCTTTCCTTAAGAATGTAGCACGGTTGTGACTGAATAGACATTGTTGCCTGAAGTGCTACTTCCCTTTACAAAAAATAATACTGGCTCATCGTACATCAATGTAAAGTCACTTAAGCAGACTTCCAAGGATACTCTTTCTTTGTTATTTTCTCTTATAATTCTACAGCGAATTGAACACAATTACAAAAACAACGAAAGAATAAAATAAAGTAAAACACGCATGTTGACCCAACGAAAGACTACTTCTCTTTTAAAAAAAAAATTGTTCAAAAAGATGTTCCCTACGCCATATGGCCCTACGCTTTGCAGCTTTGCCAATAACAAAAATTCCTTCTTTTTATCCAGCCATATTAGCGCAGATTACAATTGTGAGTCTATCGTTAGGCATTTTTTCACCCGTGAATTTTTTACCTTTTATTGAAAATATTTATCGAGTTATCCACTAAAAAACAAGCCAGTCTAGCAGGATTTTGTACTAAAATCTACGTAATTAAATTTCTTTGGCCTGGCTCCTTATAAATGTGCCCGATAGAGGAATATCCTTGTTTCAAGCCTGCACAGATTATTCGTAGCACAATAATCAATGTTAAGCCCTTAGGGCTTCAATATACACTTTTTTATTCGGATTGAAATCCCCACAATCTTAAAATTTGGTCTTTGTTTTTGATGATGTAAGGCAACTTGTGTCTTGGTGCTTTTAAATTTCGCGAGTTAGCAACGCCAACATTTGGTTTTTCATTTTTATGAATTTTTTTGACTTTTATTTTCTCTACAATAGTTGACACTGCTTTAAGACCCAACTATAATATGCATAATCTGGCTTAAGCTAATGTCAAAAGCTGAACGAAAAGTCTGTCAAATGTTTAAGCGAATCATTGAAGACTTTTACGTGGCTATATTGTACTTACATGAATATAGAAATTATTATGCACAGTCGCACATTTATCTTATTCATACTTTTGCAAAAAAATAATTTCGTTCTAAATAAATGAAATTTATGAGCAAAAAGGCGTTTAATAATCAAATTTTGTATACTTAATACTATCTTTATACAAATTTATAATTTTTTGTTAATAGTTTTAAGAAAATTACGAAAGAAAAATTACACATATACCGATGTATGTATTATTTGGGCCAAAAGTACCAAAAAATGCAACAATAAAAATTAAATTTTATTGCAAATTGTGTGTTAAAAAATGGAAAAGAAAATAAAATGTTTAAAGGTCCTCGTTCCTTTGAATTGCCGTTATAATAAAACGCGATAAGCTGTTTTTTCTTTATACATTTTCTATTAAATTCAGATAAAATATTTGTTGCCCTCCATTGGAATTTGTTTACTAATATATCTATAACACAATGCAAAATCAGCTGTTTCCATACGGAATGTGCGATCAGTTTCGTACTTTGCTTATTCAATTGACATTTGACGAAACTTGACGAAAAGTTTTGTTAAGTACATTATAGTTCGATACATATGATTATTAGTTGTTTTAGTTGGCTTAAGCCTGCATATGCATATTATAGTTGGGCATTTAGGCATTGCAATTCTATTTTACAATAAGAATCTTAAAATGTTTGATTTTTTTATCTTTTCGGGATTCCGTTTTATTGAATAGTGAACTTAACGAATAAAGAAAAATGTACCATGTTGGAAGCTGTCGCAAATAAAATGTCATACATCGTGGAAAATGGGTCCGCATTCTATTACGGGAGGAAATATTTTAAAAATCTGGTACTAAATTGTTTGGGTTTGTTCCGCCAGTCAATGAACTACTGTTTTTAATTCCTCCTCTTAACGTCCTTCCTGGCTGCTAGTTCGCAAATAGCGAACATTTTCGATGTGAATACAGAGAGTACACTTTAGTTATTTGATAATTTTAATATTTTATAATTAATTTATTAATTAAGCACTCTAGGTCTTTATACAAAGAAATAAATTAATCTTTATTTTTTTAGTTTAGATTTCATTATTTCGCCACACCATTTATAAAAAATTTAACAATTCAATGATTGGTCGACCTTGTGTTAAAAGAAAAATTATTTATAATATTCAAGTTAATTAAGTTAAAAAATACAAGTTAATTTTTATTTTTTTGTCAACATTTCGCCACACCATTGGGTGGTATCCTTAGGAAAATAAAAATATTTAAACAATTTAATTTGCTAAATGCATAAACAATTTTAATTTTTAAATTGAATAAACAATTTTAATTTTTAAATTGTTTCAATTTTTTGTCTGAAGATGCCATCGAATGGTGTGGCGATGGCAAACTGCCGTTGTATTTGGAGGCGAAAACATGATAAAGAGAATTTTACGTCTCTGAGATCTCATTTTCCTGTTGAGCTGCTGTAGCCATTCAGTCATGATGTCTCGAGTTATCCATGCTTTTTTGTCGAATTTCCAATTCACTAGTAGGTCTTTAATAAGAAGATGTTTGAAGGCTCGAGGGCGGGCTGCTTTACCCACGACTAACAGCAGCTCTTTCTCTCTAGCTAAGTTTGCACAAAACAAAACTGTGAGTCTTTCCTTTGAAAATTTTCCACCAACGCACTTTTCGTATCTCAGAGCAAAAGTTCTATCAGGTAAAGCACGAAAGAAAAGCCCACTTTCATCTGCGTTGTAAATATCCTCCGGTTTGTACCCACGCAACATGGATGGTAGCTTGGCCTTGAACTGCTGCACATCTACTTGATTCACATCTGCAGCTTCTCCAGTTATACATTTAAAAGCAACGTTATTCCTTTTGCGCCATCATTGTAACCATCCATTCGATGCAGAAAATCAGATACGCCCAGTTGCATTGCCATTTCACTTGCCTAAGCTTTTACAGTAGGAGCACAAATTGCAATATTTTAACATCTAGGCTCAGCGAACCAATCTAAACACATTTTGTCTACTACAGCGCCACCCGCTCTAGCAAACCGCCTCTTTTGATGAACATTTATTCCAGACTCCCATTTGGAACGAATAGCTCTTTGTTGTTATTGATTTCTGCGGCCTGTGTTTTGCCAATATTGGATCCTAAAACATGAAAGAACTATTTTTGGTAAGTTTCAGCCAAAGTGACTTAAGTTTCAAATTAATTCGCCTTGGTTTCAACGCCTCTTTCAGCTTATGAGAGGTTTTTTTTTTAAAAATTTACTGTCCGCGTCCGGTTATTAGAGTGTCCGGCTATGGGAATACAATTTGTAAGCAAAAACTCAGGAAAATCTCGGTTCGACAAAGCTTGTCCGGCTATAGGAGGTGTCCGGTTGTGGAGGGTATCCGTTAGTAGAGGTTTCACTATACTTCTATAAAGCCACACTGAAACTTTTTTTCCCGCAGAGCTTCTTTGTATATGGTAAAAAAATCAGTCACAGTGTTAATAGTACAACACTTAAAATAAATCATGTTGAAAACTGAAATGGAAGAGAATGCAAGAGAGAAGAGTATGAGAGAAAGAGTAAAGACTAAAACCTTCAACACTCCCAACCAATAAATTACATTTTTATTGAAAACACTTATTACGAGGTATAAGCATAATATAAGTTTGTTATTGATTATAATATAATATACATTATATTATAATCAATCACAAAACGGAATTTATAAAATGTTTGTAAAGACCTTTTAACTTTCCTTGCTGTTAATTTGACCAAGCTCTCTAATGCATTTATGAGAAACACAGCCTTTTTTGTTTTAATCCATAAAATATCTTAAAATAGCAGTTTTTTATTCCGCTGAAAACAAATTATTCCAATGTGTTATAAAATATATTAATAGCCTTAAATATTTTATAACCGATCGTATCAGTTATTCAAAAATTTATTGGTACTCATTTTATGGTTGATAAAGAATGAAAAATATATAATAAGTTAAAATATTTAAATATTTAATCTAACCACCATTAGAAAACTGCACATGTCTTCTCCTGAGCAATGTCTTTGAACTATAAAATGGGTAGCAGAAACATAAAACCAAACCCTGTTTACCTCTGTCCCATTCAAAGCTTTCTTCGAGATCAAGGTTATCCATATGTGCGCAGGAAATCAAGAGCTCTTTTAATTTTTAAAAATTTAGCATGTGGATTTGACAAATAATGCAAATAAGTTTATAGTTTCTTAATCAGTTGCCAACTAGTCGATAAAGGCCAAAACTGTTATTTAAGGTGGTATTTTTTACTTAACAAACTGTGCGCACCAGTAAAGTATTATTTTCTCAAGAAATAACTCAGCTTTTCTTATTAAATTAAATTTTATTTGAAATAGAAACACAATAACAGTCAAAAGCAACAAAAGTAGGAGGCAAACAATTAATTAACTTTTATTAATAGATAAAATAACACATTAAAAACTACGAGCATAATTTGAAGTGCTCTATCAAAATAAAAGGAACAAAAAAATAAACAAACATTCATTTATTATAAACTAAAACAAACAAAAAAAAAAAAAGGAAATTAATAACAAATTACAAAGGATACAAAAACATAGAGACATTAAAAAAAAACTCTCCAGTTTTGCCTTCTATCAATACTCTTTTTGACACATTATTATTAAGAGAGATAAATTCATAAATAACGGTACTTGAAATAAAATTATAACAATAACAAATATTGTGTAATGTCACTATTGATGGAAAATAATCAGAATAAAAAATTGTCGTCGTTCTCATCGACTTGTGCTAAAACAAAAACAACAACAGCAGCTTCCTTTGGTAATGACAACAGTCGTGCTAAATTCATAACATTGCACAAACATCCATTAATAAAATCAGCAACAAAAACATTATTATCGCCATCTGTGGAGCCAGCAACAAAAACAACAAGATCTAACATTCATTTTGCTTCATCTTCTACAGTTTCAGTAATTTCTTTGTTTTCTATGGCAAAACAACAGCCGATAGAATTAGCGCCACTAACATCAGCACCATCAGGATCTGTCAGAAAAATATCTAGGACAATGCCATCATTTAAAATCATGAGCTATCAGAATATTATTGCCTTGTTAACTGTGCTCGTTTGTGGTCTTGTTACTGTTAATGGACTTAAATGTTACATGTGTGGCCAATATAATGAGGGTGTTGGCTCCATCACTCCCTGTCTCAACTATTCCGAACAGTATGCTCATCTGTATTTGAAGGAATGTTCAAAGAAAAGCGAAAAATATTGTGTGGTAAGTGAAAATTCAATTCAATTCAATTCTAGAGTAGACGATTTGTTTTTCTATTAAATACCAAACTAACTTTTATTATGTGTG
This sequence comes from Trichopoda pennipes, assembly GCA_030448955.1. Lineage (NCBI taxonomy): Eukaryota > Metazoa > Arthropoda > Insecta > Diptera > Tachinidae > Trichopoda > Trichopoda pennipes. The sequence continues at coordinate 3,293,265 of JASKUP010000094.1, forward strand.
TGCTTTAACGAGGTGTGTTCAGAAAAAGGGATTATCGTATATGTAGTGTTCCTTAAACAAACAAACAAACAAAAAGTAACAACAACAAAAACCATTATCGTTGTAAAAAAAAGCAATTATTGTAAATTTGAAATTAATCGCAACGTATGCTTTTTTGAACACCTCGTTTCTGTAACCTAAGAAAAAAATTTGATAATCTCACTTTACACAGAGCAGCAGCATTCGTTTAATTTTAACAATAAAGTTTAGGTTAATCAATATATTGGATTCTAAATTCTTTAATCGCTTAAGTAATATTTTGCAAAAATTGAATGAATATGAATTAGGGATTGACGTGCACAATGAAAATTTGCTTTAATTATTTTTTCTATCATTACAAAATTTTTTGAACGGTTAATTGTACTTGGATAATTATCACAGCAGAATGCACCGGATAAAATGACTTTTATGACGGTTATCTCTGAGAGTATTTTATTACTCTTTATCTCATGCCTTAATTGGCAAATGATTTATATCATTAGAAAGAAGGCCAATCTTTAACATGTGTCTGTAATTATTATGATGAATTATAAAGTCTTTAACAAAATATACGCAAAAAAATTATCGAATTAGTCAAATAATTTTTTTAGTTTAGGTAAATTAGCTTATTTAAGATATAACATTTATTAAAGATATATTATTCGAATAAAGTTATTCGAATAATCGAATAAAATAATTCGAATAAAATTATTCGAATTCGTTTGTTTAAATAATTAGTTTAATGAATAAAATAATTTAAATATTATTTTTCGAATAATTTCCAAGAATTTCATAAATAAATAGTAGATTTTAATTGAATCGCATAAAATCATTCGCTGCTTCAGCAGCAATAGAGTACGTAACAGATTAACGCTTAATTGAGAGTATTCCTTCATACATTCAGACTTAATCTGTAGTCTTGCAATTTTTTTTTGATATAAATTAGTGTAAAATAAAAACAAAATCACTGTTCTAAACAATTTCTCATTAACTACGGTCCTGGAAAGTAATCTTGAATTTGTGCTTATTCAGCAGATAAAGTTTTTCAAATAGTTGATATACTCAAGCAACATTTAAATATAGTTGAACAAAGGGGCTCAATGTTTTTCGCAGAGTTCATGTTATCCCTTCGTAGGCAAAATAAGTTATTCCTAAAACACAATATAGGTTTAAAAATATTAGATGTGCAATTTTGAGGTTAGAAAGTAAATTGTCTCTCGAATGATTAAATCTCAAGAATTAAGTGGTAATTCATTGAGTGACGCTTATTCAGTAAAAAGTTGGAAAATTCAAGCATGGAACGTTACACTCTTGAGCAAAGAATTTTAAATGTGATTGTGACTGTATTATTTTGTTAAATTGGAGTAGATCATCTTTCTTCTAAAACCACTGTGATATAATCACTAATTTAAAAGCTCAGGGTATTAGTTGCTGACAATAAATCAAAACAATATTAACGTAGTGGCCGTAGTGATGCCAATGTACCGCAAACTATTTTTTATTTAGAGGCATTTTGCGTAAAATGTTGGGTAAAGATAATCATTTTCACGCTTTTTAAATTAAAGTCATTCAAATATTAAAGCCGATCGCTCATTGTTTAGGTGTGAATTTGATGTTTGAACAACTAGACAAAGTCAATGAATTTTTTAACAAAATCATCTTTAGTGATGAAGTTCATTTAATCCGGCGGTTATGTAAACAAATAAAATTGTACCATGTGGCACTACAAACTCCACAGACAGGAAACCCCGTCACCGTGAATGCTCTGCACTACTAAACCATTATTACGATTTTTCTGTAGCCACATTTGGTTTCAGCAAGATAGTGCCACAAGCCTCACAGCAACAATTCAGTTATTGCATGACAAATTTCCCGTTCCGTTCATGTATCGGTTTGGTGGTGTTAACTGGCCGCCTATTTTTGTGATTTAATGCTGCTAGATTACTTTCTGTGGGAGAATTTGAAAGAGTGGGCTTACATCTTACGCTTTGAAAAGATTTGGTGCAAACTGTGCTTAAAAATTTTGTGAAAAGAGTATACGTCGCCGAGTGCTATAGGTGTACATGTCCGACATTATATTTCGTTTTTAATTCTCAAATTTCTGCTTTTTAGTGATGTCAATAGAACTAAAATTGTCAAAAAAAGAGTGTGTGTGTTTTGATAGTAAATTTTCAATATTAAAATTCTGTGCTCAAGAGCGTAACATTGCATGTTGAAATTTTCCCAACATTTAATCGTTTGGCAGTCTGTTTACTTTCTAACCTCAAATTTTCCCACCCTAACCATATATTGAAATACATATTCTTTATAATATTCTAATTTATGAGCATAACGGTTTAAATATAGGGTCTTATAAGGCAAATAACATAACCTCTTTATCCTTATTTTTTGTATGCATTCCTGTTGTTGGGAGTCAGTGTAGCTAAAGGTAGCAAAATTTTAACTGTTGACAAAAAATTGAAAAATATGTTATGACCTGCTAAAAAAAAGAAAGTTAAGTGGTTGTAATTACTTGTTTTTGAAATAATTTCTATTGTTTAAAGTAAAAATACTTTAAAATAAAACTTGGGAAAGGGATGGGCTCATATGTATTTTATTATGCTCTTAGCTAAGCAAAGAACGAGCATTGAAACTAGTGAAATGGTTTTAAAATTAAACTGTTAACTTTTAATTTAAAAAAAAAACGGTTTTAAAACTAAAAAATTTTTATTATTTCAAAAATTGTATTATTTGAAAATTTTTAAAATCTTCAAAATAATGCCGTTACCAATACATATATCGACAAACACCAAGAATCAACGCTCTATCAGTATCGTATGCATCGCTAGTGCATATAAATCTAAAAAAATAACTTTTGTTGATTGGCAATCACAAGAAACGTGACCTTAATATTAAATCCAACAATTAATTAAAAGAAAAGCTCTTTGAATTTTCTTAATTTGCTTGATTTATTTGAAAGAAAAAAATCCTAATTAAAACTCAATTAAAAAAGCAAAAGAGAGAGAGAGAGAGAAAGAGTGAAAGAGATAAAAATTAAAAATAAGAATTCTACTGTTTTTATTTATTTCATTTATTCACTTGATTATTATTGACAATAATTATTAAATGAACATGACAACAATGCAGCAAATGTGTCACAATAAACAACAATAGCGATAAAAAACAAAACAAAACAAAGCAGTAACAGCGTTGCAAAATCATTGAATATACAATAATAAAACAAAATGAGAGAAATGTTCAAGGTCTCCTTCCCTTTTTTTCTCTTCTGCATTTGGTAAACACAACTGTATCATAAACCCACAGACACACACACACACACACACATTTATGTGTATAATATATTTAAAACATCAGTTACAGTTGCTGACGTATAAAGTAGTGGAAAAATATTTACTGAAAATAAAATACTGATAAAAAAATACATGTGCACGCACATACATGCAAACGCATGTACAATAAATACATAAATTTCAATTGGTTGCAATTTTGAAAAGCAACTTTATAATTCACAGTGGCGCCAATCGCTGAAAATTAGCATTAAATATCGGTTTAAAAGATTTATTAGAAGTTTAATATTTTCATAACGCAGTTGAAGATATTTGTCATAATACAAATAACACTACAATGAACCCTACTTCAGCAAGTCGAATCTGAAAAGTCTTCTGGGTTCATCTAAAGGGTGTTTTTTATAGAGTTTTAAAATCTTGAAATGGAATAAGACAGAGATGAGTTTTAAATTGATATGAAATTAATTTTTTTTAGAAAGGTAAACTTCTGGCATCATATTTTAAATATACCTTCTGGTATATAAATCCGCACGACTGGCTCGGACGGAATCTGAAGGTTAACTTTTCGATAGCTTTTTCTAACATTTATGGCCGTATATTAGCAATAACGCAGCTCATGTTATCCTCCAAATGGTTAATCATTTTAGGCTTATTGCAGGAGACTAGCGGCTTCATATATCCCCAAATAAAACAGTCTAGCGACGTTAAATCTCACGATTTAGGAGGCCGTCATGAGTACGAAAGTGATATTCTGGGATTACCAAACGTTTACTGTATTAAGTCAATTGTGTTACGAGCTGACAGGAAATACCCCTGGAGGGAGTTCATTCTACATATGGACTGTTCTGCTAAAAACGAATTTTCCCTGTAAAGCGTAGTGTGATTCACTGGAAAATCATTCAGAAATGGATGAGCTCTCAACGAAAATCGAGTTAAACGCGAAAACGTGCGAGTAACGAGAACAAGTTATCTAATATTATTAGACCACTTACCATTGTAGAACACTGAAATACATTCCATATTGCGTCGTTGCTTTAGAGAATTAATAGAGTTGAATGCCCTACTGTCTCAAATGAGCCTTTTGGTCCTCTCCTGTACGCGGTTGAGCAACACCAAAATAGACTTTGGGGCACCGGCCTATATTGTGAGAGTTGTATTCCATTTTTGGAGGGATATAGGCTGTATATGAAGATTGGAAGGAGTAAGGTATTTCTTACACCATTTTAGAAAACCGCGCCACTTGAAAGCTTCTTTAGAAACTTGCAAAATGTGTTTAGTCCATTGAACATCACACTGAATTTTGTATGCCAAGAACATTCAGAGCGTCCAATTCCGTAATATCTATATTATCCATAGTAACAAGTGCAGCACCATTTTCGAACACAGATCTATGCGTAAACACGCAACATTATGTCTTACGGGCATTAATATTCACATGACCCCGTTCCGAGATTGTTGCGAGATCATGATTAAGTGTATCATTAATGTTCCGCCTTTTGGAGCTTGTCTCCAACTGGTTTGGTCTATTACTAAATGAATACCAATGACAAATGGTGGCGTCATCTGCAAAAGAGTATATAGGGTTGAAGGTTTAACAAAGAAGGTTATTTATAAAAATAAGAAATAAAGTAGGAAAAAGGACGGAGCCTTGCGGTACCTTTGAATTATTCTTGAACTCGTCTGATGAAATCCCATGTTTAACAACATGAGAAAACTCGATATAAATCTGGAGAAATTATCACCGAGTCAAAGAGCAGCACGTTTTGCCAGAACTAGATCATGCCATACTCTATCAAATGCCTTAGAAATATCTAGAGCCAACACCTTACTCTCTCCGAAATACGTGATAAGATTTACATGTGTACCTAGCTGTGTAAGCCATAACAAGATGGTGGATTATACCACTGCGGATGAAATGTAGCGTCATCCGTCATCCTCGCCCTAGAAGGGTTTCAGATACGTATATCCTCCGGTCACTCCTAGTTGCACTTCAAGAGCAGGGAGCAGGCCAACGCCCCCACTCTTTGCTCCTTGCTAAAGAGTTAGAGACTATCCAACTCATGGTTCAGAAGCTTAATAGTATTTAAGAACACGACGGCATTCATGCTCACAGGACCTGGATCATTCAATGTGTTTATTGTAAATGATCCGACCTACAAACTCAAACGACGGTCTTGAAAGCACAACCACCACGATAGTCCCAAAGGGTCAAATTCAATAATCAGTCAGAGAACAGCTAAAAGGCTAAAAAGACAAATAGCTGAAATCTGGGGCTTTACTAATTCCCGTGGAAATATCGTGGGTTGTCCAATTGGCTCCTGCTAGCCTTGAAGGGGACTAGGCTCCCTTTTACCTCAAGTCACCCGTGGAGTGCCCCGTACGGAAACCACACTGTCGCTCGCTAAATAAGCTGTTGGACTCCAGGTACCTCACAAGATGAAAATTAATTATACTTTCCATTACTTTGGAAAGTGCAGAACAAATTGCAATTGGGCGGTAGTTTTCAGGGTTACTTTTTAGGGATCGTTAGCAACCTTCCAACATTTTGAAAATTTGCCGGCATGATACAACGTGCTGAAAACGGCTGCTAACAGAGTACTGTTTCAAGATCATGCGACGCTTCCATGCGTTCACCATAACTGTGTCGATATCATTTGTTAAAAATGGCCAAGATCATTTTTTATCCCGAACTCGCATGCGGTAATTGTTCATGGCGCTTAAATTTTTGCCAAATAATATTTTAAAAGCTATCTGCCTCCTGGCGGGACAAATTGCGTGATAGGTTTCATTTCAAAGAATTCTGTTGTTGAGTAAAAAACGATATTAACTTTAAAAGCAAAAGAGAAAACTTTTGTGAATATTAAATTAAACTTAAATAGCTTTTGCCAAAAAACTTATACTTTTAAAGCTCTTAATTTAACTTGCAAATAATTGTAAAGTATAAATTGTTATACAAAATCAAATAGAAAACAGAGAGCATTGAATTGGGTCAGCAAAGATTTTATTTTAATTCTAAAATTGAAACTTTTTCTTCGTGCCGAAACATTAAATTTAGAACTGCCCTTTCAATTTGAAACACTTCGTTAATTATCTCCTTAAAAAGTAAAAGTATTAAGGAAAAAAAAAGGACAAAAAAATTTACAAAATTTTTTAATATGGAAAGTATTTGCAATAGAAATAAAGTCAAGTTTTTTGCTGTTTAATTAAGTAGAAAACTTTTATTGAAATAAAAAGAAAATTCGGTACATTTTAACTCTGAGGCATTTGCAGTACGAATAAAAAATATTGCATAAAACAAATTTAAAGAGATTTAAATTAAGAGAAAATCTCTCTATCGAATGCCGAAATGTGTTTAAAATTAAACTGTAAAAGATTACGGTATTTTAAAGAATAAAATAAAAGACCATTAATAACGTTTAACTAAATCAGTGAGCTTTTGAAGCTGCTGTGTAAAGAACATTAGTTATAGTAATGGATGGGAAAATTTGAGGTTAGAAAGTAAATTGGTATGTTTCAAACATAAGCTTTTTTTTAAAACTTCAATTTTATTGATAGCAATGAAAAGCAGAAGTTAAGAAATTAATAATATAATAAGACTCGGGGTAAGTGTCCATTTCTAGCACGTTTGAAACAATTGAATAACAAAGCTTCGCTGATCACATCAATGCAACACCGAATTTTATCTATCGGAGCGTCAGTTACTTGTGGTTGGTTCATGTAGTTCCGGTGTTTCAAACGGCGCTAGAAAAACTAAACCAGCAGCATGAAATCACAAAAATGAGCCGCCCAAAACTGACATCGCTAAAATGAAAATTTACACGACCGAGAAATTTCTCTGAACTGGTTGGATGGCTTGTGGTGCCTGGCCACAAAAATTAGATTATCTCGGTTTGATAGCGCAAAGAATTCACGACGGTGACGACGTTTTCTTACTCATTTTCAAAAAGTACGAACGAGTGATGCCGTCTTTGTTAGGATGTAATGGCTTTTAGAGGAGCGTTCATGGATTTGATGAGTCCCATATCCGACAATTTTATTTGTTTAAATAACCAAGTTATTAAAAAAGAGCCCCATTACTAAAGATGATTTTGTCGAAAAATGGGTTGTTTTCGTTCAGCTTCTCATACAGCTAATTCACAAACGTTTGGGGCAAACACTGATCAGCTTTAATTCGTGAACTTTATTAGCGTGAAGATGAAGATTTTCATAATATTGTATAATATTGCGCAAATTGTCTCTAGTGATGCTCAATTGTTGCCAACGTCGACATGTTGTCTTACAGACTTATTTTCAATACTTTGTGTACAGCGGCTACGGCCACTATGAGCGTAGCGTTTTTATCTATTGTCAGCGACAATACTGTGAATCCTGACTATAGAGTCAGAAGGATCTTACTCAAATTTACCGAAGCGATACAGCTAAATTTTCTCTATTTTGGCAGTAAATTTTCACATTTAAAATTCTTTTCTCAAGAGTTAGATATTATGTGCTTCAAATTCTTAAGCTTGTTACTAATTAACTGTCAACGAATAACAGCTCATTTCTTGACATTAATCATTTGACAGACAATTTACTTCCTAACCTCAAAAAAGCAGACTCATACTATGTAAACATTATAATTGCGCAAACAGAATGGCTGCTGCTGTTAGCTAACACAGGTTGTACGCGCGGAATGTATACTAGTTGGTTTTACATTACTCTTGACAGTTCATATTTGTGCAGTCGTAGACACGTGACAAATTTATTATGAAAAAATATTCGATAAACCAACGTGTTTTAATCGTTTAAATAAATTTATCAAAATCAATTATCGATTAGTGTGAAGATGAGAAATTTTAAAGAGAAACAACATGTCAATAAAACGCACTATTTATCGTGTGATGACTGGTTTCGAAGAAAGACGGTTTGTAGGTGGTAGGCCCAAGATCGGCTGAAAACATTACAGCTGCTTAAGAAAGTGCTCAAAACAATCCATTCAAAACACAACTTTGGCCACAATTTTGCACAAGGATCTGCATTTGTTTCCATATAAGATTCAGTTGACACCAGAGCTTCTTCCACAAGATCATTTACGCCGTCGTATATATGGTAATAGGATGTTATAGCTCGTCCATGACAACCCCGCTTTTCATGAAAAAATCATAATGAGTGACGAGGTACATTTTCATTTGAATGGATATGGGAATGAACAGAATAGTCTGTTCTGGCGAATGCTAAACCCTTAAATTATTCAACAGTCACCTTTGCATTCATTAAAAGTGACAGTTTTAAGAAAAACAACGTGCCAACAAAACGCATGATTGAATGATTTCGAAGAAAGGCGATAGGCCCAATCATGGACCACAACGTATTGTATGGGGAGCGATATCGTGATATGATTAAAAACTTTTTAATACCCCTTAGGTGCCCCTGTGGGCTAGTAGGTAGTTTACTAGCTTGTCAGTCTGGGGGTTGTGGGTTCAATTCCCAACAAAGACCTTGGCTGTGTTTTACTACACAATAAAAATTGACTGTCGATGGGGCTGTTCTGTGATAAAGGCAAAGTCACTGGTCGCTCTGCTGTTCTTATACGACGGTTAATTTCCGTAACTATACTTCTACTTTCACCGCCTGTCCCATCTCTTCTCTATCCCTTTCCTAAGAATTGTAGTACGGTAGTTGACTAAATAGGCATTGTTGCCTGAAGTGCCACTACTCTTTAAAAAAAGAAAAGAAAGAAAGAAGGAAACTTTTTAATGCCACAACTGCATGCTTTGGGCTTGATTAACATGTGGTATCAACAAGACGGTGCCACATCGCACACAGCCAGGACTACAATGGAATTACTGCGAGACCTCTTTCCACAACATGTTATATCTAGAAATGGTAATGTTGATTGGCCTCCACGGTCGCCTGATTTGACTGCTCCAGACTGCTTTTTGTAGGGATATATGAAAAGCAAGGTTTATGCCAACAAGTCAGAAGCACGTTTAACTCGATTTTCGATGAGAGTACATCCTTTTGTGGTTGATTGGCTAGTGAATCGCACTACGCATTACAGGGAAAATTCGTTTTTCAGCAGAACAGTCCGTATGTGTAATAAGATCCCTCCGGAGGTCTTTCCTGTCACTTTCAATCTGAGAAAGTTCAAATCGAACGTCCACAGACACTACTCCCTCTTTGCTCCTTCCCGTAACCTAGTTTCCTAGTTCTGGCACAATGCATTGCATAGGTAGGGGTCATCCCCTGAGTGCTGGTTCTACAAAAAAAAAACAAAAAAAGCGCTATAGCAACTTAAATAAAATATTCGTGATGAAATTAATGAAATACCGCGTGAAATGTGTGAGAATGTAATGAAAAATTTGTGAGGCTAACAAAAGCGGACATCTGATATTGTATTCCATACATAATTGCCGACATTAAATAAAACATTTATCAATACAAGATTCATTCTCTTTCATTTATATCTTACCGGGTGGACACCCTGTATTTGCTGCGTAATATAAATTTATATCCAAAGATTTTATTCTTTGTTTGTTTTTTTTTGCTTATTAAAATTATTGCTTCATGGCAGGATTATATACAGATATTACTTGCATAACATTGCAAACATTAGGATTCATGTGGTGACCTCTTTGTTGCCAGTAACAACTTCATCGTCTCAGTGATATTTTTATCAATATCGTATGGATTGGCCTTGTCCCAAGCTGGTGGGACAAGTTTGTTTAGACAATCACTCTGCAAAAATTGTTGTGTTTAAAAATTTTAATAATTTTATTTTACTGTTGAAATATAAATTTATAAAAGAATTAAAAAAAAAATAAAATTGCTGAAAGTAGCAAGGAGCAAGGATTTTTTGTGTTTTAAAAAATAATTATTCTTCTTAATCACTTTTATAACAATAATGGCATATTTAGTTGCTTATCATCGCAAAAATAAAATAAATAATTAATTTTTGATTTCGCACAGCAATTAATTAAAGTTAACATTAGAAAAACTGCTGTGTTATTTTTTTTATTATTTTTCTAAACATTCAATTGCCAATTGGCTGCTGAGCATTTCGATATTTTGTTACTTTAATTGCCGTTAATTGTGAAAGAGACCGAAATGGCAAAAAAGTTACACCCCCCATGGTAAAGTAAATGATATTAAAAGGCAAAAAGAAGAAAAAGAATATTTTATTTAATGGACAAAAGAATATTTAACGATAATTTGATTGTCCTTGATATAAAGACGGCAGCTGATGTATTGAAAACAATGGGAAACATTTTTATAGTCAGGGAGTTAAGTAATGATACTTAATTTATAAATATTTCTTTTTCCTTCTCTCTCACTCGCTCTTTTACTCTCTATCCTATTTACGTCTCTGTTGTTGTCTATCTAACAGTAAGTAAAAATCTTTGTGCAAAATTGTTTAGTTTTATTTCTTCTACTGCCTTCCTTCCTTTCCCTTTACATTTTCGTTGTTTCATTGTTTTATTGCTTTAAATATTAAAAAGTTATTTTTTTCTCTTTTTCTTAAAAGTTTGTTATAATTTCAAGGAAAAAGCCAACATAACCAGCATATCCTCAGTTAATAGATAAAGTTTCTTCTTCTTTGTTTTTTTTCTTTTTTGGCTAAAGAATATTTTGTCGTTGCGTTTTCCGTTTTATACCTTCTCTCCTTCGTCTTGACTTTTTATGTATAAAAATTCAACATCTTGTTATCGGCAAAACTTTGTAACGCCCAACCAATTTACGAGTTATATTGTTGAAACAAAAATTCTCATCTCAGTTGCTTTCGATTTAATGATTATTATTGTAGTTACATAAAAGAGAAACTAAATAATTAGTTTTATTAATTAAAATATAAATTTAAAAAAATATATTTAATTTGACTTAAGAGAAATTAAAGCCAAGTTAAAAGTAAAAAGAACATTAAACGCAAATAACTAGAAACGAGTCGCTGGTGATTTATCTCTTTTAATGTTATTAAAAAAATGGTTTCTGGTTATTTTTAAAAAATTAACGACACTCTTTATATAAAGGGTATATTTTATATAGTTATACAGCATAGAGGGGAAATCTATTTCTCGCTAAGTCCGCGTGTTAAGCTCAGCAGCAGGTAGTAATAGTTGTTTGTGTGAAACTGTAACTAAGATTCGATTAAGAGAAGGCGACCCTATTGCTGATGTAACAGTCACTAAAAACTTCTTAAATCAATATTTAAGTACAAATCTTAAGTGTGATTTATTGCTGAGTTCTGCATACAAATTAAAGAACTATTGTGTTATTTAGCAACAATTGCTTTCCATATTATCTCAAATGCGAGTACTTCTCCCCTTTCAAGAAAAATCAGGGTCTTAATTTTCTAGATTGTTACACCTCATTCCTAAGATTACATGCTTGGAATCAGCTATTTCGACTATGTAGTTATGTAGTTTAACAATTAACTCTCGAATAAAGTTATTCTTTAGTGCCCAGTTCTTCCAAATCCTGCTTCAAATCACTTGATACGGTATAGAAAGCCAATGTGTTTAAAAAAGTGACGACAACTTTCTCCAGCAATTAGTTCAATGTTGAATGAATATGTTATTGCAAAGGGTGTTTTTATAGAGGTACAGAACTTTGAAGTGGTATAAAAAAAGATAAATTTTTTAAATTGCCATGAAATTTAATTTATTCGAAAGATAACCATTTGACATTTTAATTTAAATATGACCACTTTCTTTATCTCGTGATCATTTTTTTAGCTGTCAAATGATTTATGTTGAGTTTGGTTTGAAATTTCAATATGAATGCACCCACTGTGCAAATTTAATTTGTAAATCATAGTTCACTTCGAAATACGAGTCCTGATTTTCATAAGCGAATTCATTTTTAGCCATGAAGCTTAATTTTGTTTGAATGGATAGATCAATAAACATAACTGTCGTGTTTGGAGTGATGATAACAACAAGTACTCAACATATCATTACATCTAGAAAAATTGACTGCTGGGTCCTTTGTTAAAAACGATGCTGAGAACTCTATAATAAATAGTGATTGCTAAATAGCCATGATTACTGAATTTTTCTTTCATCAATTGAACAACCATGATGTCAAGGAGTTGTAGCATTAGGTAACAATATTTTCACAGTTCGGACCCGTGAATTTTTTTTTTTTTACAAAGAGAAGTAGCACTTCAGGCAACAATGCCTATTTAGTTAAGTGCCGTGCTATATTATTTAGAAAAGGGATAGAGAAGAGATGAAACAGATGGTGAAAGTAGAAGAATAGTCAGAAATTAACTGCCGTATATAAGACAGCACAGCGACCAGTGACTATGCCTTCATCGCTGAGCAGCCCCACCGACAGCCAATTTTTATTTTCGTAGTGAAAAAAACCAAGGTCTACGTTGGGAATCGAACTCACAACTCCCATACTGACAAGCTACAGGGGCACCTAAGATAGTGCCTAAGCTGTTTTCTGTGGAGATATGTTAAGTTTCTAATCTAGGCTGATGAGCCCAAAACGATTGATCACTTGGAGGAAAAAATTCCAATATTCCTCCAAAAATGTTGGAAAATGTTATCGAAAACTGGATAAGACTACATCTGAACCAACAAAGTAAATTTTATGACATTAAAAAACGCATCGTTGTTTAATTGTATTTGCAACTTCTTTACCTTTATAAAAAACACTCTGTATGTAATGTTTTGCCAGCTTCTTAAAAGAATTATTAAATTACAAATGCATTCTGCTGGTACATCTCATTGATTGTGTCTTTATAAAATTAATCACATAAAATAATGAACTTAAGCCCAAGTGAAAATAATAATTTGTGTAGCTTAATAGAAGGTGGGGGGGTGAGTGTTCAAATTTAAAGTTAGGCTTAAAACATATACATTTTTTTTGACAAGTTCAGTTTTATTAGTATTTTTTGTTTTTAAGAGAAGTAGCACTTCAGGCAATAATGCCTATTTAGTTTAGTACCGTGCTACATTCTTTAGGAAAGGGATAGAGAATAGATGAAACAGATGGTGAAAGTAGAAGGATAGTCAGAAATTAACTGCCGTATATAAGACAGCACAGCGACCAGTGACTATGCCTTCATCGCTGAGCAGCCCCACCGACAGTCAATTTTTATTTTTGTAGTGAAAAAAACCAAGGTCTTCGTTGGCAATTGAACCCACAACCCCCATACTAACAAGCTACAGGGGCACCTAAGATAGTGCAATTTAACTCCTCTAAGCTGTTTTCTGTAGAGATATGTTGTTTCTAGTCTAGGCTGATGAGCCCGAAACGATTGACCACTTGGAGGAAAAAATTCCAATATTCCAATGTTATCGAAAACTGGATAAGACTACATCTGAACCAACAAAGTAAATTTTATGACATTAAAAAACGCATCGTTGTTTAATTGTATTTGCAACTTCTTTACCTTTATAAAAAACACTCTGTATGTAATGTTTTGCCAGCTTCTTAAAAGAATTATTAAATTACAAATGCATTCTGCTGGTACATCTCATAAAGTTAGGCTTAAAACATATACATTTTTTTTTGACAAATTCAGTTGTATTGATATCAATGTAAAGTAGAAATATGGGAATTAATAATGGATACTAAGCCTGGGCCATGGTCCCTTCTAGCAAGTCGGCAGCCAATGATTTGCTCTCCTCGTCAAGGCATTATCGAATTTCTTCTTTTGGAGTGTTTGTGGGTTGTTCATCAAATGGCCTCAGAGAAAGTAGTTCAGCGCTGTTAAATCACAAGGTGGCCAATTGAGGTTGCCAAATCGAAAAATTATGCGACCGGGTAATTATTGTTGCCATTACTGAATTAATTTCTTGAACGAGATGAACTTTGAATTTGTATTTAATTTTTTTTCTTACTTTCTCCATTACAAACAAAAGTGGACACCCACCAAAATTGAGTTACAATTAAATAAAAGATATTAAACATTAACGTTAATTAACAAAAATATAAAAAAATTATGAAATTTAACAGGAAACAAGAATTGATTTTTAATTATGCAATTATTTTGTTAAATATTTAATTTTTAAATGCATTAGCTTTATATAATCAAGCGTGGAATTTAAATCCGGCTTGAGCTTATGTATTTTTTAAATTTATTAAAAAAATATTTTTATGTTTGGTAATCGTATAGTGTTAAATTATATTACATGCTTTATTTCAACGAGCTATTTACTTTTATACACACAAAAATTCACGTTGGTAACTTTACCGCGTGCCTAAAAGCTGCTGTTTTAAATTCTATATCTTCACTTGACACCTTAAACACGTAGACTGACATTGTTGCTTAAGAGAGGCAGGCGTTATATTATGTTTAACATTTACTAAAAAGAACTTTGCATAATCTTGTACTGTGTTAGTTGTTTTTATTATCTGATTGTTAAACTTAGTTCATGAAATTTTAATGTAACATATTGTTATTGTTTTGTGTTTATAAGATTTCTTAGAAACGTCTTAATAGGTTGTTCTACTTTACTTGTCCTTTAGTGATAATTATTTTTTTATATCTGGAACCAGCATCTTCGTAACAATATTTTTAAATACTCAAAGAATTTTAAACGAAAAAGTAAAAGATTTATTAAAGGAAAAAATCTTAAAATTTGCTCTCACTACTAACTTGATTAGGTGAGGTTTACAAATTTGTCTTTAATACAGTTAACAAAATATATTAATTTTCAGGCATGTCACAGAATTCAATTGCCTATCGAAAGAGCTTTAAATTTTTCAAATAGATTCTTCTGAAAATAAAAATGAAAAACATTTTTTTGAAAGTAGTATTGTTACTTTTGTTTTCGCTCTAAAGAAAGTCAGACAAAAGCTATTAAAATGGCTAATATTAAACCCGCTTATGATCCGAATCTGTGACATGCCTTTTTCTTTCTATCGACGGAAAACTGAATTTTGTAATATTTTGCTAAACAATGACAAAAAAAAATTTCGTCTTTTCCTGAAATAAAAAGAGAAATATTTTTGTTGATAAAAAATTTTCTTTTCATAAAATCCTTTTTTTTAATCCTGTCACAACTTCAATTGTTCCATCTCCATATAAGAGAAACAACATGCAATACATACATACACACATACTTTTTTTTTTTTTTTTTTTTTTTAACTCTCAAAATTATTTATTGTATCTTCTATAAAAAGAACTAACAATAAGTTTTAAAATCTTAAATTCTAAAAAAAGTTACATTAGTCCTGACCATGTCAGAACTAACCTTTTGGGTAAAAAAAGAAAAAAATTGACATTAAAAAAAAAAACAAAACAAATGTTTTTAAGATGTGTCATCTGTAGCATTGAGGATTAAAGCTGCGGTATCCCTCTTTTTTAATCGGCTATGTCCACTATAATCCAAGATATTGCGAGCAAGGGGATTAGGATGGTCTTCGAGCTTCATCAAGTATTTGCCTGCGTATTTGATGATTTCTGTAGTCACTAGCGGTATGTCTAAGTCACAATGTATGTTTGAATTTCTGATGTACCATGGGGCGGAAGTTATCAACCGTAAAATTTTATTTTGCATACGTTGGATTCTATCCACGTTTGAAGCTGAGGCAGTGCCCCAAAGTTGGATTCCATAAGACCATATTGGTTTCAGAATACTCTTGTAAATTAGAAGTTTGCAATCTAGGCCAAGTCTCGAGTTCCTGCCAATGAGCCAGTGTAATTGTGTTAGCTTAAGTTTCATTTGTGTTAGCTTTGAGTCAATATGATGTTTCCATGTAAGGCGACGATCAAGATATATACCAAGATATCTCACATAATTATGGTGAGGAACAATGTGATTATTGATTCGAACGGGTGAACAATTATCTCTTCGCAGGGTGAAAGTCACATGAATGCACTTTTGAACGTTCACTTTAATTCTCCATAATTTTAACCACAACTCCAACTGAGTTATATGTTGCTGAAGATTTATTGAGGCTTGATAGGAGTTTTCGTGCGAACTTAGACACGCTGTATCATCAGCAAACGTAGAAGTGTGGACAGTTTCACTTACAGGCATATCGCAGGTATATATCAAATATAAAACTGGTCCAAGAATGCTACCTTGTGGTACACCTGAGGAAATTGGTTTGGATACACTTACGAAGTCTCCTTCAACGACAGCAAATTTTCGTCCAATTATGTAGCTTTTCAGTAGGTTGCTCATATTACAAGGCAAGTGAGCGGTAAGTTTTAGAAATAGACCTTCATGCCAAACTTTGTCAAAAGCCTGTGAAACATCAATAAAAATAGCTGAACAATACTTCTTCTCTTCAAAAGTCCTTCTTATCACCTGAACCAATCTATGGGTTTGCTCAATTGTGCTATGTCTACTTCTAAAACCAAATTGATGGTTTGGAATACACCCACTATCCCTTAGCATTGGAGACAATTTATCCATAAGCAACTTTTCGAAAACCTTTGAAATAGTTGGTAATAGACTTATGGGTCTATATGACTCGGTTTTGGTTAGGTCTTTACCCGGTTTTGGAATCATTTTAACTTTAGAAATCTTCCAGTGGTCAGGATAGTATTCAAGCCGTAAAATGGCATTAAAAATGAATAGCATGATTCTGACTGCAATATTGGGGAGCTCCTTCAACATTTTGTTACTTATGCCGTCCATACCAGGAGCTTTTTTCGGATTTACTTCAGAAATTAGCTTTTGTACCTCACGCAACTTAAACTTTAAGGGTCGAGGGGGTAATCCAACTACGCTTGGCAAACTAACATCATCAGTACATATGTGAGGGGTGAATACATCTTTCAAGTAATCGGCAAATAAGTCACCTTTTTCAGCGTCCCTTCTTGCCCAATCTCCACTTATATTACGTAGGGGTGGCTTGTACTCAACGGGCCTTTTAAGGTTTTTTGTAGCACGCCATAAAGAATAGTTGGAGTTTGGTGTAGCATCGAGGCCCTCCAGATATTTCTCGAAAGATGCAGTTTTTTCATATGCTAGTAAGTCTCTAAGCCGCTTTGTGCATTCTCTAAGTCTCTGCCTCTGCAGGGGCGATCTGTGTTGTTGCCAATCTCTTCTAGCTCTTCGTTTTTCCGCTACGAGACGTTCAATGTCTGCAGAATAGATGTGACCTAAAGTAGTCTGCGGATGTTTAGTTGTTGCAAGATGTGCTGCTTGTTTAATATTTTCACTAAAAGTTGCAAGGCTACACTCCACATCCTCCTTTGTTTCTAGCAAAATATTCTCCGAACAATGGGTGCTGAGATATTTTTTAAAACTCAACCAGTTGATGCGACTGATCATATTTGTATCAGGAAAAAACAAATGTCTTCTAAGCGGGCTGCAAATAGTTACAATGGTTGGAGAATGATCCGATGATAAATCCATGGAAGATTCTACAGTGACTAAATTTCTTGAAATATTTTTTGTGACAGCAAAATCTATTACATCCGGAATTTTTTGTCTGTCGGTAGGCCAGTATGTAGGCTGACCACTCGAAGCAACATCTAAATCATTACTGCTAATAGCGTTGTACAATGCTCGGCCCCTAGGTGTAATTAAGCGCGAACCCCAGTAATTGTGTTTCGCATTATAATCGCCAGCTGCCAGAAAACATGGTCCAAGACCTTTAAAAAATTTTTTATACTGCTCTTCGGTTATTAAAAACCTGGGAGGAGAGTAGACTGATGATATTACTATATCATTTAAAAGATTTTCAACACAAATAGTTGTGGCTTGCAAATAGTCTTCTTGCTTGCTGTCTAAAAAATGGTGTTTCAGTCTAGACTTTATTAAAATTGCTGAGCCGCCGCATGCTCTACCTCTCGGATCCTTTGTATCATAAAATGTGAATCCATTAATTTTAAAAATACCCCTTGTGGTCAAATGCGTTTCAGAGACCAGCATGATGTCAATGTTATTTTCCGTGAGGAAGTATTCGAGTTCGTTTTTATGTTGGCGAATGCCATTTGCATTCCAGAAACATATTTTCAACGAATTCATTTTCTATTTACGATTGCCTGAAGCAAAGTAGTCTGCATTTGCAGCATTTGTTGCATCATGCTAGTCATACTAGTTGTGAAATTGTTTATTGTCTGCACAAGGTTGTCAATAGTAGCTGCAAGACGAGTAAAATTGAAGCTTGAGTTAGCGTCTGCATTGGTATTTGCTGATGGAACATTTTTTGGTGGAACAGTGTTGATTTTTACGGCGTCGGCATACGATACATGAGTATTGATTGGTCGGACCATTTGGGGATACGAAGTAGATAAAATATGCTGTTTTTGGGCCGATGTAACTTTAGGTGCCGGTGTTGCACCCTGTCTTATGAAAGAATAAACGGGGCAACCTCTGTAGTTTGCAGTGTGATTACCGCCACAATTACTGCATTTTTTAAGGTTTGTTTCCCCTTTAGGTTTATTGCAACTAGCAGTAGCATGCAATTCTCCGCATATAACGCAAACAGATGGAAGTTTGCAGTATATTTTTGTGTGCCCAAACTCTTGACAGTTGTGACACTGTACGGGCCCTGAACGTTTGCGGGGTTCTTCTACCGTGATTTTTCTATGCAGAAGATATTGCAAATTGTAAATTGGGTGAGTTTCATTTTTCTTCAATTTTATGTCATTGGGCTCCAATTCTACTCGGAACAGAGGTTGTGGTATTTTCTCCCTATTAATTATGTTTACGACATTTTTAATTTTGAAACCTTGATCAATGAGGGCACCTTTGATTTCGTTTGGTTCAACACTTGGATCTACGCCCTTTACTACAACTTGCAAACCTTTTGCACTTTTAAGCTGATATGTATAAAAGCTTAATTTACTCTTTTCAAGTTCATTAACCACTTTACGGAAATTCGCCTCTTCGTGAACCTGTATTTTGGTTTCATCAATTTTGCCACGTTTTATTGGCATGACATAAAACGTTTTATCACCAATAGTCGAAATTAATTTCTTAACAAGGGCGTTTGAATTTTTTTCCCTCAAATAGATCGGTGGAGGTTTAGAAGATTTGGTTGTGCAGACAGATTTCTCGTTGTCGTCTTGTAACAAAGAAAATCGATTTTGAGAAATTACTGAGGCGGCGTCACTATTTCTAGATAACTTTCGAACTGATGCGACCTGGGACGATTTGGGACTTCGCCCACGTTTGGTAACCGTTAGGTATCTGTCCATTCCCACTTGGATCTTAGGTTTTTCGATGTCGATAGCAGTTGTAGCAGCTTCGTTAACTGAAGAGCAGGAACCCGACGCGGATGAAGTTGCCGATTTGAGTGGCACTGGAACCGATAATAATTCACTGGTTTGCGGTAGTGAACTTGTACGAACGCGAAAGTGTTGCTTTGCTGTTAGATGCAGACTATCATCAATTTTTTTCGTTGTGTTGTTTTCGCTTACGTCTTCAGCGCTTAGGGTTAAATAAGCATTTCTGCCGTTAGTGCTTACTTGACAGTTTTTTGCTTTTGAGGTACTCATAAGAGTATCTCCCAGCTTTTCTTGCTTATTTTAATGTTTTGGTTTTATAATTTTTTAGTACAAAAAAAAAATATTTTTTTTTCCCTTTTTTTTTTGACTGTTTTTATTTTAAATTTTACATCTGCTTTGGCCTTTATGGCCGGAAATACCGAAATTTTATGTTAACACAATGTCTTCGCAAAATCTATATCAGCCGCACTCGTCTCAACACAATTGGTCCACTTTCACGAGTAAACACCAGCTTTGGTCGCCCAGAACACACCGCCGTCAACAAAAAGCACGGCGCTGTTTTTTAAGTTCTGCTTTATGTTTATAGTTCTTTATTAATTTATGTTTTTTAAAGAAAATGACTTCAAATTAAATATTTTCTGTTCAACATCACACCACTGGTTTTTTTTTTATGATAGATTTCTTTTATTGAAACTTTGAATAAATAACTATTTTCTTTTTTATTTTTCAATTCTTTCAACAAAAAATATTTTCCCTACTCGCGCACACAGAAGTTATACTCATAAACGACGGTACAAGACTGATCACATACACACATACATACACATTTATTTGAAAAGCCATTTGCAGACAAAAAAAAAACAAAAGAAAAACCTTAAAATTCATATCGGTTTCATATCAATCATTTTGTATTGAATCCTTATTTTTGTACATTTTGGTGTTGTTGTTTTCAAAAGTTCAGAGTTGAAGCATGTTACAAGCACTTGCTTTATGAACAACTTGTGTTCTTGAGGCATTTGAACAAAACAAAGTGTTGGACTAAAAAAATGCACTTTTTAACAAACAAACAAATAAATAAAAAAAATAGACAGTTGAATTATAAAATACATACATATAAATATATAGAACCAACGCTAATAAAACATGTGGCCAGATTTGAAGATTTAGCGAGTTTTTTTGGCGATTTTTTTTAAAACATGCAGCAATCATTGAATTTGCCTGGAGGCATTTGAACAACTAATTATTGGACTAAAAATGTGTTTCTTCTGGAAAGTGAGAGAATAGAAAACCAACTATAGGGTCTGCCATCTATCGTTTTTTTTCAACTAGTGCCTATTTCGTGAATGGTAACACTTAGCTCATGTTTGATTTTACAGATAATGAGTTTTATCCTTCCGCTGAACGAATATGGTTGTGTATACGCTTGAACAACGCTTCGCATAGTGGGCCTGCGATCGACCTACAGAAGATGCCGTTTTTGCAAAAAAAATCATCTTTTCAAATGAAGCTCATTTTGATCTTGGCAGGCATGTAAACAAGCAAAATTGTCGCATTTGGGGCACAGAAAACGCGCACGCATACATTGAAAAGCCGACGCACCCAAAACGAGTCACTGTTTGGTGCGGATTTTGGTTCAGAGCCGTAATTGGGCCATTTTTCAGGAGTGGCCGTTACAGTCAATGGCGATCGTTATCGGGCCATGTTGAACGAATTTTTGTTCACAAAAATTGAAGAGGAGGATCTTGGCAACATTTAGTTTTAACAGGACGGCGCTACGTGCAACACAGCAGAAGCTGTGTAGTTTTGTTTATAAAATTAAAAAAAAAGTTATTTGGCGGACCTATACTAACAAAGAATGTGTGCTTTATGGAGGTTTAGGCGATTTTTTTAAACATCTACAGAAATCACTGAATTTCCCTGTGAAATTTGTGTGGGCATCAACTCATTTTCTAAAAATACAATAATTTAAAAAATTTGTAATTTATAATTTTAAAATTTCTTCTATTTTCTTTTTAATTTTTCTATTTAATTTTCAAATTAAAAAATCCAGTTCTTTTAACTAAATAAAAATATGTACAAACTATTGTACAATATATGATATGCGCAACAGCAGCAACAACAACAACAATTGTATTTAGCTAAATACGCATCTTTTTTTTTATTTTACATTAGTTGCTTCACGATCTGCTATTATTTTGTGTTATTTTACAATTTTGCTTGTGCTATTCAGCAAAAAAAAAAAATATAATTTTTTTTTTGTTAAATAAGCAAAACTAATTTTACAAAGTGTAACAACAATAGCAGATAAATAACAATAATAATAAAAATAACAATTTCATTATTATTATGTAGTAAAAAAATAAATGGTGTAATAAAATAAAATATTATCTCGACTGTAAAAACGAAATATTATTGCAAAAATATTTATGGGACATTTTATGACAATTAAAATTTGAAATTGTTTGTGGCAAATAATTTTGTTAAAATTTGCTTGGTGAAGGAAGATGGAGAGATGTACAATATCAAATACACAAAACAAAAATAAAAATAAAAATTAATTAAAATTTAAAGAATGTGTAATAAAAATCGATTTAATTAAAATTTCCTGTTTAAATAAATTGAAAAAGGGTTTTACAAAATTTTGCAAATAAATTTGAGGACGGGCAAATTTGAGGTTAGGAAGTAAATTAGCTAAAAACACAAACATTTTTTTTTGACAGTAGGAATATGGGAATTAGTAATGGAATATGATGTCGAGTAAATGTCCACATCTAACACATTGACAGACGTCCGCTCTTTTCACAAAATCCTGAACCACAATTTGCAACAAAGCTACGCTTATCTCGTCAATACAGCGTCGAATTTCATCAGAGCATCAATAATTTGTGAATTATTCATGTAAATCTGGCTTTTCAAATGCCGCCAGAAAAATCAATCCAGCGTCCTTAAAGCACAAGAATAAAACGGCAAACTAACATTGCCAAATTGACAAATTACGTGACCGGGAAATTTTTCATGCAATAGCTGAATTATTTGGATGGTTGTACGGCTTATGACGTCGTCTTGCTGAAAATTACGATAATAAAAAATTGTTTGGTAGCACAGAGAACTCACACTGATAGCGTTTCCAGGTTATTTTCCAAAAATATAGGTCGACGATGTCGCCAAACAACAAACCGCATCATACGATCACCTTCTTTGAATGTAATGGTTTTTTGAGGACTGTTTATGGATTTTGCGAGCTCCATATGCTACAATTTTACTTTTTTTTATCTAACCATTTAATTAATTGAAAGCGATTTAAAACCTTATTCGATTAAATTTTAATCGATTAAATCTTATTCGATTAAAATTTAATCTATTAAAATTTACTTGTTTAATTGAGGTATAAATATAATTTTCTTCAAAGCAGAAATATGTATTGAAAATAAAAAGAAAAACATTTAGGTTCTCCTGAAGCTACTGCTTGAATTAACTTATTCGATTATATCTTATATTAAGCCTTTATTGAAACTTATTTGTTTTATTGAAAACAATCAGTTTTTCAAACAAACGCAAACAATTGCCGGTCAACTTTTATTCTTAAACGAGTTGAACTTTATAAGTGTGAAGATGACCAGGCTCATTCTCAACGCTTTGATGACTAAGCTCATTCTCAACACTTTGCTGTACAGCGTCTATTTTTGTAACACTACGGCCACTATAAGCATATTGTTTTTGTCTATTATCGCCATGAGCCTCGAATTTAGCGATTAAATTATGCGCAGTGGTCTCAGAAAGATCCTGGATACAAGAAAATTTTCACTATTTTGATTAAAAAGTTTTCACAATAAAAATTCTTTGCTCAAGAGTGCAACGTGACATGCGTAAAATTTTCCAACTTTTTACAGAATAAATGTTCAAAGAATAGCAACTATGTTTTTGACATTTAATCACTTGGCAGACAATTTGCTTTTTAACCTCAAATTTGCCCATGAATTAAAACAAATGGATAATATTAGTGTGACTTTAGTTCACGAATATTTTAAATACGGAATTTTTTAAAAAGGAAAAATTATTAAAGTTCTTTTTTGCGTTGCCTTTTAAAGAAAACATAACATTTTTAAACAAAACCAGAATGTATTGCTGGCCACATCCTTTCTCAGCATTCTTTGCTTCAAAATATTTGCTTGAGAAAATTAATGTTGTTGACATCACCTATTTAAACAAAAATGTTTGGAAATAATAAATTAATAGTAAATTATAAAAAAAACTTAAATATTTTAAAACAAAAAAAATAACTGATTTGCTTTATCAAAACAACAACAGAAAAACACAACAAAATAAACAATTTTTAAAGGAATTTTTGATTTCGTAAGAATTTATAACATTGAAAATATTTTGTATAAAATGTTCTTGAAAATATTTTTGAAATTGCTGTAATAAAAATAAAATATATAAAATTTTGTTACACAATAATAAATTCTTTTATAAAATTTCAATAATTTTATCTGTCTGAAGAGATCATAAAAAGAAACACTTTCATATTGTTATTGTTCTCTCAATTTATTGTGTTATTGTTTGTTTTTGTTCAGATTATCTTCAATTTTATGTTCATAAATTTTTACGCTGTACGCTGTATAAATATTTATAAAGTCTAATATTTATACACACATACACACACACACCTACCCAAACACACACATAATTACAAACACGAAATTTACTACAAAAAATAAGTGTTTCCCAAGCGAAAAAGTAAAAGGTCTATTTGGTGGGTGGTACATTTTGGCATATATATGTTTTGAATTATTAGTGAAAGTCCGGGGAAGGTTCAAACGATGGGAAATATAAATAATAAGAAATGAAAAATACCAAAAATGAAAATTTTGTACCCGTGCTAAATGTGTGCTTCAAGTGTTCCAAGCATTACACAAGAGACGTGATTGCTGAAACCATCTCGGAAGGGATGGGTACCCGGCGACCAGTTACAATATTTGTAAAGGTAAAAGGACAAGAGGTTGATGCAGACAGTCATTGGATTGTGCCATACTCGCCAATATTGTCTAAAGCTTTTACAAAGCACCTCAATGTTTTTTTTTTCATTTCGTACCAGTAATCAGGGGATGACCCCTACACATGCATTGTGCCAGAATTAGGAAATCAGATTATGGGGAGGAGGAAAGTGGGAGTAGACATTCAATTTGCACTTTCCTGCATTGAAAGTGACAGGAAAGACCTCTGGAGGGAGTTTATTCTACCTATGGACTGTTCTATTAAAAAGCGAATTTTCCCTGTAATGCGTAATGTGATTCCCTGGCAAATCAACCGCAAATAGATGTGCTCTCAACGAAAATCGAGTTCAACGCAAAAACGTGGGAGTAACGGGAACAAGTTCGCTAATTTCGTTAGAGAGTAATGATAAAACAGTGAAATACATCCCACGTTGCGTCGATGCTCCAGAGAATCAGTAGAGTTGGATACCTTACTATCCCCAATCAGCTTCTTGGCCCTCCCCTCTATGCAGTCAAACAACTCCAAAATAGACTTTGGGGCACACCAGGCCATACAAAAGAGTTGTATTCCATCTTTGGACGAATGTGGATGGTATGAATAGTACGGAGATCGGATAGATTATAGAAAATCAAGGCACTTGAAAGCTTCATTAGAAACCTGAAAAATGTGTTTAGTTCATCGAACATCACACTGAATTTTCGCGCCAAGAACATCAAGAGTTTCCAATTCCGTAATACCTATATAACCTATATAACAGGTGCAGCAACATTTCCGAATACAGACCTATACGTAAGCAAGCAACATTGCCTCTTACGGGCATTCAAATCTATTCCATTCGCACAACCCCATTCCTGAAGCTCACCTCCAACTGCTCCGGTCTATTACTAAATTAATACGAATGACAAATGGTGCTGTCAAGAAAGCGTATATAGGGCTTAAAGTCTCACAAAGAAGGCCATTTAGGAAAATAAGACGTAGGATAGGAGAAAGAACGGAACCTTCCGGCAACTCTAAATTAATCCTGAACTTGTCTAATGAAATCCCATCGACAACAAATCGTATAGTGCAATTCCTGAGAAAACTCTGTATAAATCTGAAGACACCAAATGCAACAAGTTTTGACAGAAGTGCATCATGCTCCACTCTATCAAATGCCTGGGAAATATCTAGAGCCTCTAGCTTATTCTTTCTGAAGTGATGTATGGAAACCATACTGTCGGTCACTAAGTAAGCTGTTGGACTCCAGGTATTATAAATTAATAATTCTTTTGATTCGATTGCCTTAGAAAGGGATGAGGAAATTGCAATTTGATGGTAACTTTCAGGCTTGCTACCCTTACTCTTCTTGGGGAACGGCGTTACACTAGCAACCTTCCAACAGTAAAAGTTCTGCTAACGGACGCGCTAACGTCGAAGAGCACTGTTTCAAAACCAGTACTGGAATACAATTCGGTTCAGGAGACTTGTTGGTGTTGAGATCTGCTAAAATCTTTTTAACCGCTCGAACTCGAAAAAATATCTTTGGCATAGTAACGGAAACTCTGTCGAATTCCGGTGGTGGTTGATAAGAATTATTTTCAAATATACCAGCCAAAAGATTAGCTTTATTAGCCGGGTTAGTGAATATTTGGTCATTCTTTAAAAGAGCCCGAATTGAAGAACTAGAATTATCCCAGGAATAGCAAGAACTTTAGCACGAAGGCGATTATCGTATAGATTTTTATCGCACCTTACTACCTTGTCACTCACACGAAGATCGTGTCCTTTTGCGTAGTTAATCGGTGTCTGCGTTTTTATTTCTACGCCAGATACTCAATGCTTCCTCTCTTGATTTGACTGCATTTTTGCACGTCCGGTTTAAATAGAAATTTTTTTTGGATGGAATAAAAGTTTTCATGCCAAACAAAATGATATTTGCAACCATCTCCCCTATGGCATCGATATTATTATCCAAGAAACACATTTTCTTATTGAATTGCCTAAAAAATTCGTTAAGCTCATGCCAAGGAGTCTTTTCATAAATATATTTTAAACGCTGATTTTAAAAGGTTGTGAAGTTCTGAATATGAAAAGCAGGCGGAAATGGTGCAGTGATCGGAATTGCCGAAAGCTGCACAAACAGTAACTTCATATTTTGAGGGTGTGAAGTTAGAAGAAGGTCGAGCGTATTACTTTGGTATTCTTCAACACAAGGAATGTGTATTGGTTCATTCACTAATTACACAAGGTTGTTGTGCGCGGCAAATAACTCAACACATTGGCCTTCTGCAGTAGTATGTCTCGAATGTGGAATATTGTAACGCGGTGAAGTCGATAACGTCCATATATAAATATATTTACAAAGGTAGCGACCTGGCCGTTTTCGCTGTAACCAATACAACTGACGAAGTATCACAGTATCGGATGGTCGCTGTGTAATAGTAAGTAGTAGAAGCAATTTCGTATGAAAGAATGCCAAATGGGCTGATGATTTTGCTCGCACTTTGCTGTATGCTGATATGCCACGCTATTACACACGGAATGCATCATTAAAATCGTTCCAGCGTCAAAAACAAGGAACAGCAATTGAAGAACATCCCAATGTACTTGCTTCAGACTCTCTGTGCCGCACAGTACATCCAAATAACGACGAATGTTATTATCTGCGATTGTTGTTGGTGAATGTTCGTGGTTCGACATGGTTTGAACAATTTAGAACAGTTAACGGACATACATATGTGCGGCTTATCATGTAATGTCAACTATTACATTGACTCGAGGACGATTTGCATTGGGATAATACGCTCAAGAATTTCTTCATCGCCGTATCAACATCGAATATTATTTTCTACTATCACATCGACATGTTTTCCATTTGCATCCAAAAAAGATTTGTTAGTTAGGTATGTAAGCAAGGATTAACATGTCCGAGGATTTTTTTTAATCCTGCACTAAAAATGATTGCAGAAATTTACAAGCATTGATCGTAACAGACCGTATTTGCCTATTGATGGAAAATAAAGTATCGTCGTATTTAGGAATAACAGCACCTAATCGTCATATGCACGCTGCATTAAGCCACGAGTTGTAAGGATAACAACAGTACGACACTGAAGGATTGGCGCAAACATTTCGTACAAATGTTTCACAATTAAATCAACAACAAAGAATTGCGTACGGCACTTTGATATGGACTATGAACAGTGGATCTGATTGAATTTATTTCCTTGATGCTATCGACGGGACCGGAAAAACGTTCTTAATTTTATGGCCTTGCGTTATAGCAAATGTAGCTATAGAACCTCCCCCCCGGTTGCACATTTATTGGTCTTTATAGAACTTCGACTATCTAGACCTGTGCAACTGGTAGTATAAGGAAGCCCAGCCCCCTGAAGTCAGCAGGGGTACAACTGGAAGCTCCACGTTATTTCCTCGGGAATCAGCGAGCTCGCAGGGTTCCGCTATTTGTCTCTTTAGACATTTTGCTGTTTTCTGGCTGATTATTGAGGTTGGCCCTTTTGGGAGTATCGTGGTGCTTGTGGTTTCGCGGCCCCATAACAGACAGGTCAGTTTCATATGGTTGCCAGGATCATTTCACCTTTAATAAAACCTACCTGGTGGAATGATCCTAGATCCAGTGGCATGCTAGACATGTGTTCGGGACAGAAGTTGGAAAGTCTCAAACTCTTAAGCAAGGAGTGATGATTTGCAGCCCTGCTCTGGAATCATCGAAGTTGCAACTAGAAAGTTCTGTTACATAGAATTATGGCTTCGGCTTCCTAGGACGAGCATGACGTTACAAATTATGCAGTGGTTTGGTCCACCATCTGATTAAGGCTTCATGGCCAGGCGCGGATGTAAATCGAATCACACAGTTCACTTAGACTTAAGAACTTTGTTATTAGTATTGAAAATTATAATTAATTGTAAAGAAATCAGTTAAAGCCAAATACTTCGGCCTTCTTTCTGCAACTAATGCTAATCATTTTCCAGAGTGATCAGTCAAAACTTTTTTAAAAAATAGCTGGATGTTTCATCCATCCTGGGTCCTACTATTTATACGTACGATGTATCATGTCCTAATTGCACGAAGCTTAACAAAAATGAATCGATTTTTTTCTGGCTTAAAAATAATGGTTTCGTGCCATCTGCTACAAGTTCAGAAGGATTAGGATGATGGATAGAGTTATGATTTTTGATAAACAATATCTTGAATACAATACTATTGTCTTGTAAGAAGGATATTGCCTAACAATTTCGTTGTGTCCCTAACAAACGTGTTACATTTAAATATTTTTAAAATCCTTTAAGTATTACTGACTTTAAATAATGAAAGTATGTAAGAATTATTTGTGCTTAATGTGAAACTAATCCTTTTATTGCCCGTTCATTTTCATTTAGGACATTTCGTACGGTACTATTTTCAACTAAAAATGTTGCGAACAAACAATGACAAGGGAGCAAAATTCGTACAAAATTTTTTCAGCATAAAGTAATCAAAAATCAGTCGAATATGATTCTTAATTTTTCTGTTTGTTTTCTGTTAACGAAATAACCATCATAAATTGCTCAATTAAAACTTTAATAAAAAAGTCGATATAATTAATAAAAACTTCTTAAAATCGTTAGGGAAGTAAAGTGACAAATGTGAGATTGAAATATTTTTACTTTTTGATATTCTAAACGAATTAGTTATTCATTTAAGTGCGTTAGTTGCAGAATACCTAATAGTGATGTCTTTGCCAAAGGTGTTAAAATTATATAGGGTCAGGCCGTCCTATTGAAACCAACTGTTGCCAGTATCCTTCTCTTCATTTTTTGTGAACAAAAATTTGTTCAACATGGCCCTATAACGATCGCCATTGACTGTAACGGCCACTCCTGAAAAAGGCCAAATTATGCCTCTGGGCCAAAACCCGCACCAAACAATGACTTGTTTTGGGTGCGTCAGCTTCTCAATGTATGCGTGCGGGTTTTCTGTGCCCCAAATGCGACAATTTTGCTTGTTTACATACCCGCCAAGATCAATGAGCTTCATCTGAAATATGAATTTTTTTTTGCAAAATCGGCATCTTCTTCGCAGGCCCACTATGCGAAGCGTTGTTCAAGCGTATACACAACCACATTCGTTCAGCGGAAGGATAAAACTCATTATCTGTCACTAAAACTCATTATAGGCACTAGTTGAAAAAAAAAAACGTTAGATGGCGGACCCTTTACTAAACTAAAAAAAGTGTAGAAACCTTTTTATAATCTCGAAGGGAGTTTTTTGCAGAGGTATAGAACTTTGAAATTAAATAATATAAATATGAGTTTTTTTCAGTTGACATAATGCACTTTATTCGAATGATAATCTTGTGATATTAGAATTTAAATATGACTTCTGGCATAAAACTGTCATGGCTGGCTCTTAATGTGGAGGCATAATTTTCGGTAACTTTTTCCAATATTTACATATGTCCGTATATTTTAACGGCCTTACATCGCACGATTTTGGAGGCCAATTCACGGGGACGAAATATGCAGGTATGGGGTTACCAAAAGTTTCTTTCAATAAAAAAATATCATCGACTAACTACAAGTAATTGTAATTAAAATTAGGGACTAAAATCAATTAAAATTATTTGTAATTGAAAAATTTTAATTACTAATTACATGTAATTGTAATTGGAAAAGCTCAATTACAAATTACAAGTAATTGTTATTTTAATAAGGCTGTTCAGTAACGCACCTACATTTTTTTACATACAATTAAACATTAAATTTCCTAAATGCAATGTAAGCAGTAGCTGTCAATAACCGACCAAATTAAATAAAGAATTAAATTTCACCATCAACGTTTGGTTAGGTTGTTGCCTTCTGCTGCATTATAGTTCATTCACACATTAACAGAACAAATAATATTTTTTTGTAAAATGCATAACTACTAAGTCAGCATAAATAGAATATTTTTTAGTTTATTAAAGTACGTTGGACTTTGCTTTGGCTATTTGTTAAGTCATCACAGCAACATAACAGAGGCCGTTAAAGTACAACGTGCGTGTGTTTGTCATAAGAAACAATTAAATTTAGTATTATAATTAATCATCATTTTTTAAGTATAAATAAGTTGAAATTAATAAAACATTATGCTAGAACAAATTTGCGTCTACATCATTCAACAACTGACACACGGTTCAAGTACCCTGTGTTTTCCTTTAAAACTGTTTTTTGTTTTGTACTTAAAGCAACATTAGACAAATAAATATTCAAAATTATTCAAAGGCATTCATTACTAAAAATTTTCAATTACATGTAATTGTAATTGATTTTTTTCAATTACAAGTACCAGTAATTTTTAATAGATTATTCTAATTGCAAAATACAAGTAATTAAAATTGTCTTTTTTCAATTAAAAATTACATGTAATGTGTAATTTAAAAAACTCAATTACAATTGTAAAATTTTAATGTAAGTGTAATTGAAAATTTCCAATTACAATAACATGTAATTCAGTAATTGAATGTGTAATTAATTGCAAACTGTAATTGATATCCCTCAAGTCTGGTTCAACAGAATTAAATTAAATGAGTAACAAGTGTTCATTTTTCTTGAAGGATTTTATTTTAAATGAATAGAAAGACATCTTAATGATGTTGATTTTATTTATTAATCTTTAAATGTTAAAATTAATAGCATTTTAAATGAGCTTGTACATTGTTTATTTATACTTATTATATTAATTTAAATCTTAAACAACAACAACAACCACCAATATTTATTTAAAATAAAATGAAAATAATTCTTTTATTGAAAATAATTCTTGTTAGAATTAAAGTAATGGAAAATTTATTAAATTTTCTTAGTTGTAATTTAATATAAAAAATTGAAAAAAAAAATAAATAAAAAAATAAATTTTTGGATATTAAGGCTTCAGTTTATATCCCTTAAATAACTTTTTGCTTTTGTAACATTTATTTCTAAATGCAATTTATTTAAACAAATCCAGCAAAGCTCATAATTAATTTTCCATTTAAAGCCATAACAATCAAATCAAATTATTAGACTCTTTCGAAAGAATTTCAATTTGGAGACTTAAGTGCTTTAAACGAAATTAATGGAAATAATTTTTTTAAGCAGTTGTTGTCATTAAAGAGTCTACACAAAGAGGCTAAATGAAAAACAACCTAAAATATTATGTGGCGAGAAAGGAATAACGTTAAATTTTTGTAACATAATGGCGTTTAATTTGATTGAGTTTAAAAATGTATATGTATTAATGTTGTCGTTACTTTACATTACATTTCATTACATTACATTACTTGCTTACTGACAGGCTTAACATTTAAAAATATAAAATTTTTTTTGTATGGCCAAATTTAAGGTTAGGAAGTAAATTGGCTTAAAACACCATTCTTTTTTTTGACAACTTCATTTTTGGCGATGCGAATGTAAAGTAGAAAAATGGAAATTTGTAATGGAATATGATATCGGTCAACTGTCCACATCTATCAAATTGACAGATGTTCGCTCTTTTTATAAAATTTTTAAACACATTTCGCTTATCCCGTCACGTTGTTCACAAAAAATTCTAAAGCAAATAATCGAGCTGCATTAAATGACGAGTCAAATTCTCATGCAATAACAGATGGCTATGTGGCTTGTGACACCATCTTGCTGAAACAAACACCCACTCATGCCAATATTAGCCAATTGTGGCGACAAAAACTGGTTATCATGTTTTGGTAGTGCAGCGAATTTACGGTGACGCTGTTTTTTTTTAAAGAGAAGTAGCAATTTAGGCAACAATGCCTATTTAGTCAAGTACCCAGCTACATTCTTTAGGAAAGGGATAGAGAAGAGATGAAACAGGTGGTGAAAGTGGAAGATAGTTGGAAACTAACTGCCGTATAAGAGAGCACAGCGACCATGCCTTCATTGCTGAGCAGCCCCACCGACTGTCAATTTTTATTTTTGTATCGAACCCACAACCCTCAGACTGACAAGCTAGTACACTACCTATTAGCCTACAGGGGCACCTTGCTTTCTTGCTCATGCGGGCCGAAGATGCCGCCTGTCTACGAGCCGCACCAAGGACCGTTTGTGGATTTTGTGAGGCCAATATGCGACGGCTTTATTTGTATATCCGCCAAATTAAAAATTTGTCTCATTCCGAAAGATAATTTTCTTGAAAAATGCGATGTTTTCGTTCAGATTTTAAAGCAGCAAATTCAAGACACACATAATGGTGGGTCGGCGTTAATGAACAAGTTGACGATGAAGGTTGAGCAAAATGTTGAGCAAAGTTCTTGTAGAAATACTCAATTTTAACGAGACGTCTCTTTTAAACATCCCCAAAGAAAAAAGTCCAACGGTGTCAAATCAAATGGTCATGGAGTCTAATTCATTCTGTGTGGTAAGAGGCACCAAGTACGCGTCCAGCTTCAGGTACATATTCTCAATTTCTGGCTACAAAGACTTCGCGATCAACATTAATGGTAACTGCTTGGCCGACCGGATTTTTGAAGAACTGATGTAACCAACCTATAAACCGAAACAAACAGTCACTCCTTGTGGATATATCTGCTTTTCAACAAACAGTTGTGGATTCTCATTTTTTTTTTAAGATAAGTAGCACTACAGGCAACAATGCCTATTTAATCAAGTACTGTGCTACATTCTGTAGGTAAGAGACAGAGAAGAGCTGCGACAGGTAGTGAATGTAGAAGGATAGTTACGGAAATTAACTGTCATATAAGACAGCTCAGTGATCAGTGACTATGCCTTCATCATTGAGCAGCCCCACCGACAGTCAATTTTTATTTGTAGTGAAAAAAACCCCCAGTCATGTAAGCTAGCACACTACCTACTAGCCACCCCCCACACATATATATGGTCTTTATAGAACTTCGACTATCTAGATACAGTGCAACTGGGGGAAAAAGGGAGCCCAGTCCCCTGAAGTCAGCAGGGGTACAACTGGAAACTCCACTTTATTTCCACGGGAATCAGTAAGCCGCAGAGTTCGTTATTTGTCTCTTTAGACATTTAACTGTTCTCTGACTGATTATTGAGGTTGGCCCTTTACGGGAGTATCGTGGTGGTTGTGGTTTCGCGGCCTCATATCAGTTTAATGGTTCTATGGTGGCCAGGATCATTTCGCCGTTAATGATACGCTAGGTGAATGATCCAGTCCAGTAAGCATGCTAGACATGTGTTCTGGACAGGAGTTGGAAAGTCTTCAACTCTTAAGCAAGGGGTGATGATTTGCAGCCCTGCTCTGGAATCATCGAAGTTGCAACTAGAAAGTTCTGTTGCATTATAGCTTCGGCTTCCTACGACGAGCATGACGTTCCAAATTATGCAGTGGTTTGATCCACCATCTGATTAAGGCTTCATGGCCAGGCGCGGATGTAAATCTAATCACACACTACCTACTAGCCTACAGGGGACCTAAAGCGACAAATCTTGTTGAAAAATCTACTGAAGTGAAAGTGTGCCTTGTCGCGGAATTTTCTTTATAAAGTCAACATTCATTTCTGTCTATTAAGCCAGGCATTTGATATATTGACGACGCTTCAAATTGTCAACAGGCTTCTTTAGCCAATTGATCCTTGTGGGAGTTTAAATTGAAATTTTTTTGTTGAAAATTTGCATCAACGACTAGTTGGGGTTGATGGCTCTTTTGCCGCAGTATTGGAGATAATAACAGTTTTCTTCACATTTTTTTTACACCCGATTTGTTAAAATTTGCGCACCATACTTCTGAACAGGAACACATTTGGTTGATTATATGGTGACCAAAAAAATAACGAAATACACGAAATGTTTTTTTATTTGAGCGGACATTTTCGTTAAAGGCTTCAATAATCTTAATGCGTTTTTCCAATGTATACCTCTCCATGACTAAATATGTATGTCAATCAGCGAAACAAAGAAATATAAAATTAAGTTGAGAAAATAACTTGATGTTAATGTGAGACTTAAGAATAACATCATGCAACATGGTTGGTTCATCCGTTAGAAGGGATAGATCAGATATGCTGTATGCAACTTTTCACAAAGTTATCTCAGAGGACTCTGTAAGTAATGTCAGGCATTACGTTTAACCCATATATATGCCTAATTCGATTAGGCCTTATAGCATTTACATGTTATAGCGAAAGTACTTTTTTTTTTAAAGAGAAGTAGCACTTCAGGCAAAAATGCCTATTTAGTTAAGTACCGTGCTACATTCTTTTAGGAAAGGAATAGAGAAGAGATGAAGCAGGTCGTGCAAGTAGACGGATAGTCGCTGAGCAGCCCCACCGACAGTCAATTTTTATTTTTGTAGTGAAAAAAAACAAGGTCTTCGTTGGGAATCGAACCCACAACCCCCATACTGACAAGCTAGTACACTACCTACAAGCCTACATGGTCACCTTACCAAACTATAAAGCGAAAATATTTTAAATACATAATTGAAGCAAAAGTTTTACAACAACACAAAAAAATCGAATTAAAGTAAAAATGATATTCACATATTTTTAAAAGTTTTAGGAATTGTAAATGAATTTCTTAATTTTGCTCAAATTCCCTCATGCATATAGACGAAAATAAAAGAAAATACCAACAAGCTTGCCAAATCATTACATATAAGAAATATTTAGGCGATTTTACACGCCTATATATATATGGAAAAAACTATTGAGAGCGGTGTAACAGTATTATATTAAACATCTTAGAGAAAACTTTTTTGTAGTAAATTTTGTAGAGCTGAGTAAATAAATTGATGTCGGAGAAAACAATTGCTGGCAAATTTTCTTCATACAAAAAAGAATTTCGCTGCTAAATAAGCTGAAGAAGAATTTAATATCTTATACCTGACTAATTTCTATAAATAAAAGTTCTTAATAGTCTCTATTTTCGAAAGGAGTTTTTTTTAGTTGAAACTTACACGCTGGCTAAAAATCTCTAAATATGCACTACTTTAATTAAATTTGCAGCCTTAAAAACAATGTTACAAACAACATGGTTGTATTTATGTTTAATGGTCTTCTACATTAATAAGACGAAATATAAAAGCTGAATCCTTAAGAATTTTATGGCCAACGTTGAAAGGAAATAAATCAGTTGAAGCCTAGTGCTGCAACGACAATAAATAATTCAGAAATACTGCCTGCAATAATAACAAACATAAATTTTGAAAAAGTACAATTGTTGTAAAATAGCAAATTGTAGTTACTCAGTTAGTGGCAGCAATTAATTGCTGTCAAGTTTGGTTGTTGTTTGTTTGTTCGTTTGTTTGCTCTCTTCCTGTGTTTTAAAGTCGTTGTAGTTTTTACACTACTCCAAGTAATCACTTGTTTGTTTTTGTAATTTTATTGTTTGCTCTAAAATGTTTGGCTGCTTGTCGAAATTGCAGGCTTTTAAGGCCATTTGCTTACACCAACATTACAACAAATATGATTTTGTTGAGGAAAAAAGGATATGCTTTAAGTCACCATAATAACACACACTAAGAACACAACAAATTTTTATGTCTCTTGGGCAAATTTTTGTCAACAAGCGGAGAAATATTTAAAAAAAATCTATGTTAAAAATGCTTAAAGGGAATTAAAATTCCCTTCGAGCATAACAGATTTAACATCTCTTCTCCTCATACTTTTCATTATTTAAAGGAGTAAATTGAAACAAAGAAATCTCCTCCTCAAAAACTTACTTAAAAAGCATTTGATTAAGAGGTGTGATTTTTTTAGTTGCTTTAAAAGAATACACTCTTTCAAAGGTCTGCTTTTACTACCATAAACAATTGCAAAACTTTGTGTTTTGTTTTTGCACATGAGCATAAATACCTTAATAGTCGTTTTGCTCACAACAACTTGGCCAAAAACTACTTGTACCAAAATTTGATTAAATGCCAAAACTTGACTAACAAAAACATAAAAAAAATAAATAAATAAATAGAAAAATAAAATAGAAGAAAACAAAAGTTATGAAAAAAAAAATTTTCTGAATTAAAATGAAAAAGCAAAATAATACCAACTGTAACGGCAACTACTAGAATGAAGATGTTGCTGGTTTTTGTCCTCTTAGGCTACAGCTACAAGCAATAAAACAAAACATACAAAAACAACAAATGCCATTAGGTAAAAGCGAAATATTTTTATACAATACTTATAATTTATAATACTATAGCGCTGCTATAAGATTTTCATTTAATTTTATTTCATTTCATGTGTTGTGTTGCCGCCCCAGTTGAAATTTCTAAAAAAATTAATTGTTTTTAGTTTTTCCCTCGATGCCATTTTTCTTGTGTTTATTGGTTTTCCCTTGCTTTCGTTAATACGTGCGTGGGTTATGCTAAATATTATTTCATATAGCATTGCCATATTGCGTGACATGCCAGTCAGCCAAATAACCACTGATTTTAAGCACTGGCAAGAGTAGTCCTTGTGTAACACGAAAAATTGTAGCCACCGAATCGTTTTCGTTAACTGAGACCAAGTTTAGACAGAGATACATAGTAAAAAACAATAAAAAAATGGAGAAAAAGTAAATAATTAAAATTTAATTGTGCGCTCTTTTTTGATCTTTTCATAATTTTTTATGTAAAATAAAGAGTATTTTCCATTTAACTCCGATGAGTGTTTCTACATTTCTCTCTTCTTTGTCTGAAGCATAGAAATTGTAGATATTGAATAAGAGAAAAAAGCGAAATAAAGAAACCCGATAAACGTGCATCCAGTGCCTTAAAAATTGCAAAAATGCCCACTTTTTTTTCCCCATTTTTCACCTTTTTTGCTCAATAACTGAATTACAAATTCAGCAATGAGCTGTTTTTCTTGTTCTTTATAAAATTTATTTTCCGATTCGTATTACAGCTATTCCCATACAGAAAATATGACATTTTTAGTTGTTCTCTATGCAAGGAAGCAAAAGTTGAAGTTGGTTGAAGTTGACGCTTGTGGCTCTGATGATCTTGTTATCTTCGTTGCTGTTCATATTCTGCATCATCATAGACATAATACTCATGAACATGTTTTCTTCAGTATGTCCACCAATTTCATCTACATCTTCATTGCTTTCAACTTCAAACTGCATAATTTTAGGACTCCACCAACAAACCTCCGTAAGAGTGATAAGATTTACGTCAGTACCTGGCTGTGATATTTAGCGTTACTCTCGCCCTAGGAAGCCATAGGATATTTCTATGCTCTAGCCACTCCCATTTGCAATTTCGAGAGCTTGGAGCAGGCCGTCACACCACTCCTTGCTGAAGATTGGAGACTATCCAACTCCTTGTCCAGAACACTTGCAAACATGCCCACTGGAGGTGGATTATTCACCCTGTGTTAGCGTAAAAAATGAATGATCCTGCGAAACCACAATCACCACGATGCTCCTGAATCAGTCAGAGAACAGCTAAAAGGCTAAGAAGCCAAAAAGCTTAACTCTGGGGCTTACTGATTTCTATGGGAATAACCTGGAGTTGTCCAGTTGGCTACAGCTAGCCTTTCAGGGAGGTCCCTTTTGCCCCCGTGACACATGTAATGACGGTGAGATTCCGTCAAGACATATAGATGTGCCCCTAGGGGGGAACCTCCGCTAGAGAAATTCAGTTGTATCGCTCTTTTGCCTCTATCAGAACTTCTATACAGGAGTTTTTTCATAATCCTTGTTAGCTTTTTGAAAATACTAATTTTAGAGAAAATTATATTTTGACCAAATTTTTTTTTCTGTCCTTTTCTGTGAGAAATTTTCTTATTCGCTCTTTTATTTATTTGATTTTTATTATCATTCTGTTGTAAAAATTAGTTTGTTAGTTTTTCTTCTATCTGTGTAGTAGCAGTTGCCTGAAAGCGTTTTAATTTATTTTTGGAAATTTTTTTTTTTAATTTTTCTTAAAATGTTTTATCGAATATTTCATGTTTTTTCTTTCGTTTGCTTGTTTTTTGAGTTGTTTTATTTTTCATATTTTTGTTTTGGTAATGGGAATTCCAATTTCATACTTTTTTTTCGTATGGGAGAGTAATTGCTGCGAATGACTTTGTTCCGTTGTATAAGTGATTTCCTTATTTTGATAAATGTTTGTTTTGCTCGTTTGCTTTCTGTTTTACCTTTTTTTTATATTTTAGTTCATTGCAGATTAATGGCAGGTTCTGTTTTTTTATATCTATTTCATAAACGATTTTTATTTTCTGTATTTGACGGCTTTTTCTTTATTATTATTTTGTAAGTTAAAGGTTATTTATGGAATATTCATGTTCCAAAACACATGACTGTTAAATTGTAGACAAATTGTGTGCATTTAAAATTTGAACATCAATAGTTTTTAAAATGTTGTCGATTTAATATCAAACGTTTTTCTAGTTTGTTGCCGTTTTTAAAGAATTTGCTTTCATACATTTTCAAAAATTTGTGTTTTGTCAGCACATCCTTTCCAAACTTCTTTTTATTAAAACTGCATAAAACTTGTATTTTTTTTTTAAATTTAAAAATTATCTAATTTGAAAAGAGTTTACAGCAACAATAATATCAATTTCTTTACTCTGCGTCTCCGTCTAGATTTGTTCTCACAGTCTGTTGTATACTAATCACACTACACCATTCTCTTAATTTTATTAATACAACATTTTGTAGGACAACAGAGTAGTTTCATTAGATGTGATCAAATGTCTGTACATCACACCTAAATTTACAAATTTCAGTATACACAAATCAAAATATTGCGCCTAAGTATCTTTAGCGTGCCTTTAGTGATCCCCAGTAGACGAGCTAAAGTATATGAGCTGATTTTCAGGCTCATTCTCAGCACTTTGTTGTACAGCGACTATGTTTGCATCACTATGGCCATTAAGAGCATATTGTTTTGCTTTATTGTCACTAAGAATACTGTGAGCCTCGAGTTTAGTCTCAGAAGCGGCCTGAACACAAGGAAACGCTGCTTAGGTAGAGTGAAATTTTTACCATTTTGATAATAATTTTTCACAATAAAAATTCTTTGCTCAAGAGTGTAACGTTACATGCTTAGAATTCCTCAACCTCTTGTTAAAAAAATGTTAAAAAATAACAGCTCAATTCTTGGCATTTAATCATTTGACAGACAATTTTCCTCCTAATCTTAAATATGCCCACCCAGTATATAAGGTTTAAAACCTGCAGGCACCTTAATCACTTGCTTTGCTTGTCTTTTGATTTTACAGCATACACTGATAATAAAAGATATTTACCCTTATTCTGTTTGGTAATTGCAACATCGTCGTCGGTTTTTAGGCAACATCACTTAAACACAACAATAATACTAAATTGGTATTCCCCAACAGACGTTGCTAGTTTATCGATCATTTTAATAAAATATAACACACATATCTAATATTTGAGTCAGCTGATTCATTTGCGTACTATTTTTGACAAAGTTGCTGTGTAAAAAGAGGGCTGAAATCCATTGATGAGCAGTAGTGAAATGGGCATACGGATATGCTCTCCCTCGCAGTAATATATTTCAAATATATATATTTTTTTGTTTTGAATAATAAATATTTTATAGGAATATTATAAAATGTTTATTAAAGGAATCTATCACTTATTAACGTTGATTTAATTTCATTTTGTATTTTTGAATCTTTTTAATTTTTGTTTATAATAGCACGACACCAAAATCACAACGACAATTCAAGGCAAAATCAACGTTAAATCTTCTTACAGAATACAACACATGTGTTGCCAGTCATCGATATATGGCAATATTGCCAACGAGAATACGGATTTACGACAAACGATAAAAAACACCGTCATCGGTTTTCACATGTACGTATAGGGCTACCATAGTGCCAGCTATGGATGACATTCGGCATTATTTATTAAGTCGTAAGAATTTAACATTAGTATTTGTTGTGAAATTTGTACCAACACTTAATATAAAGGCCATTCGATTTTTTCAGTGTATTCATAACAAAAACCGCAACGACGTTGTAAACAATACTGCTCAATATGCTCTTTAAACACGCTTCCAATCTGGTTTCAATTGCGACTCTCAACACAATGGAAACGTCACAATTATTGTTTTTAATTGTCTGCTTTTCGAATTGTGCAAATATCGGGGCTTTCAACAAGAAGTTTGTTTTTCAATTGCAGCAACAGCAACAACATGATAGTTTTGGCATTTAGTTTTTTGACATATTCGTAGCAGATGCATTGGCAATTGTTACAATGAATTCAATTTCGCACGAAAATCGCCTTAAAATAATTCAAATTCACTATGAAAATGGTGGTTCTGTTAAAGTTACATTTCATAAAGTTCGTGATAACATAATTATCCTAGTGAGAGTCGACAGGCTCGATAATGTGCGAGCACCAACGCGTGTTCTACCGCGTCGTTTTACTGAAAACATCGCTGCCGCTAGCCACAGCGTTGAAGCAGATTCAAATTTTTCAATTCCTCGACGTAATGATTTGACTTTAAAGCCTTAAAAGGTTCAATTCCTGCACTACAGGACCGACCATTCATATAGCCCTAGATTCACTCTATTAATTCAGCTGGTTGTAACGAAAAAAATAGTTTTTACAGACGAAGCCATTTTCACTAGTCAGGGTCAACCAGCAAAATTACTGCATTTGGGCTTCTGAAAATCCCAGTGCGATTATTGAGAAGCCTTTGCATGCTCAGCCCGTTACTGTATGGTGCGCTATGTGGTCTGGAAGTTTTTTTTTCGAAGATAAAGATGGAAACGCTATCGCTAAATGCTAACAACTCAATTTTGTCTTATTATTGACGACGTGGATATCACTGACATGTGGTTTCAACAGGATT
The DNA here is from genome assembly GCA_030448955.1 of Trichopoda pennipes. Classification (NCBI taxonomy): domain Eukaryota; kingdom Metazoa; phylum Arthropoda; class Insecta; order Diptera; family Tachinidae; genus Trichopoda; species Trichopoda pennipes. The sequence continues at coordinate 3,334,441 of JASKUP010000094.1, forward strand.
GTGTCATATATCACACAACCAACCAAATGATCAAATGAAACAAGCAAACCAAATTTTTCCATCGCATAATTTCACGACAATTTAAGGTGCCCCTGTAGGCTAGTAGGTAGTGTACTAGTTTAACAGTCCGGGGTTGTGCGTTCGATTCCCAACAAAGATTTTGGCTGTTCTCACTACAAAAAATTGACTGTCGGTGGGACTGCTTAGTAATGAAGGCATAGTCACTGGTCGCTGTGCTGTCTTATACGACAGTTAATTTTCGATGATATGGGCCTTCTAGAAATGAAAGCTGCCCGGTAGGCTAATAGGTAGTGTATTTAGCCTACCAATCTAGGGGTCGATGTTTTCACTACAAAAAAAAGAGAACATAAAGAGAACATTGAAGATGGCAAATAGCCGAAACCGGTTTGTTCACAAACCGAATATGACGAGGGTCGACGTAAAATCATACCTGAATAAATTAAAAACCCCGACGGAAAATATCGCACATATCAACAAAAAAAGGAGCGTGAAGGCTATGTAACTATCCCTCTACTTTCACCACCTTTTTTAACTCTTCTCTATCCCATTTCTAAAGAATGTAGCATGGTTGTTACTAAATAGGCATTGTTGTCTACTTTTCTTAAAAAAAAGATCAGCCAGCCAGATCGTGTGATTTAGTATCACTGGATTGTTTTTTGTGGAACTATGTTAAGGACATGAACATCAAATTCAAATGTAAAAGGGGTGAGCAGATTGAAAGGATTCTTGGAATACATATATACATATATATGTTCTGTGTGATTCGATTTACATCCGCGCCTGGCCATGAAGCCTTAATCAGATGGTGGACCAAACCACTGCATAATTTGGAACGTCATGCTCGTCCTAGGAAGCCGAAGCTATAATTCTATGCAACAGAACTTTCTAGTTGCAACTTCGATGATTCCAGAGCAGGGCTGCAAATCATCACTCCTTGCTTAAGAGTTGGAGACTTTCCAACTCCTGTCCAGAACACATGTCTAGCATGCTCACTGGACTGGATCATTCACCTAACGTGTCATTAACGGCGAAATGATCCTGGCCACAATAATAACTATTATACTGTTATGGGGCCGCGAAACCACAACCACCACGATACTCCCATATAGGGCCAACCTCAATAATCAGCCAGAGAACAGTTAAGTGTCTAAAGAGACAAATAATGGAACTCTGCGGGTCACTGATTCCCGTGGAAATAAAGTGGAGTTTCCAGTTGTACCCCTGCTGACTTCAGGGGACTGGGCTCCCTTTTTCCCCAGTTGCACTGTGTCTAGATAGTCGAAGTTCTATAAAGACCATATATATGTGCCCCCGGAGGAGAATATATATGTTCTTTACAATAAAATATATTTTAGTATTATTTGGGTACGGTTTCCCAATAATACGAAAGAAAAATTTTATTAATTGAAATGTGCGATAACCGGTCTTCTAGAAATTGATGATAAAATTAACAATAATCAATGGCATATTTATCATTGCATGCCCGCATTTCCTCCAAATGATAAATGAAGTACAATAAACGTTGTTTTTATTATATTTTTAAACAGAGTAGCGAAGTGTTCACTCACTGTTCATACATGTATGAATATGTACATTTCATTTTTTAGCCGCTTCTTCTCATGCATGTGTGAGAGACTGAAAAATATTTTGCGTTTTCTCATTTATGAATGCGACGATTTATTTTTTTCTTTGTATTCATAAGTGAAAAAATGAGAAACACACAAGTGTTCATTTTTGAATATGTACAATTTTGATAATTTTTCATAAATGAAAAGGTCGTAAAAATATGTGCGTTAAGCATTCGTGTACATAAACGCACATATTTGATAATGCGCAATTGTCGGCGTATGTGGAAAAAAAATGTTTTTTTTTTTTATTTCTTTTAGAATATATTGCAATATTGTATATTGTGTTAATATGTACCCATGTGTTTTTACTACATTTTACGGTAAACTGCGATCGTAGGTAGAAAATTTTCATGAATGTTGATTTTTGAATGTTCATACATGAAAAATTCTGAACCCTGTTTTTAAACTTCTTAATGATTACTTAACGCATCACTTATTTGACATTACGGACGAATCACATTCGCATGTTGTTTTCATCCGAACAAATTCTACATTGATTTGGCAAATTTTTATAATACGAATTCGCCTCAGCATTAACTAATTGGTGGCAGGCCATCCGCCATCTTTCTTAACAGCATAATTAAAGAATTAACAGTTTATTGAAGCAAATAAAAGAATGACATCATTTCTTGTTTTGTTATTAAACATGATATTTTTCTTTTATTTTCATTTCTTTAGTTTCTTTGTTTTTGTTGTTTTTAAGACCAACAACTAAATTTCTTAATTAGCAGCCCTTAAGCGTTTGATAAAATATTTTAGCAGCTGCTTATACTTGCATTTGCAATTTACTTTGCCAAAAAAAATATTGTTAAAGTTGTTGTTTTAAGCTTTCTGCTTAATAACAAACACAAAACTACACACAACAGCTGCATTTTAAAATTCAGCACCACAGACGTATGAATTGTTGAGCGAGAGAAAGAAAGAAAGAGAAATATAATCACTTATACGTCTATGTTTGCTTTAATTTACATTATTATTCCTTTAATGTTATTGCAACATTTTCAAAGAAAATGAGTTTTTCTATTCTTTTATTATACCATGGTTTTATATATTTTGTTGTTGTTGACTACGGTTGTTGTTGTTGTGGTTGTTTTATTAACATAGCTGTTGCTAGTTGGTTTTACTTAATTGTTTAGTTTTTGATGGTATTTCGTATTAAATATTTGCACACTTCTCAGCATTACAAAACAAACTAAAGCGCTGCTGATGTGATAATGAACTAACAAAAACAAAAGAAGAGAAGTAAAAGGATGATGCAATGCATATACAACGTATCCAACAACAAAAACAACTAAACAATTGCTGTAAATTAAACATTTCAAGTACATTTCAGTTTTAAAGTGTTCGCATATGTACGAGTATGTGTGCATGTGTATGAGAAATGAGAGCAAGAGAGTAGAGTTACCAAACAAATAAAAAAGATCATGGCTTTTTTTTATTTATGTTATTTGTTGTTTTCAATTGAATTAATATAAAAAAGAAATGAATTTATATTTACCATATTTTATTTACGTAAAACTATCAATTGGATATTTTGTAACCGTGTAATTTAGAGGAAAAAAATGAAAAAATGCTTAAGATATCTTAATTGAGAACTCTGGTTATAGTTGAGGGCACTTTAGCTCTTTAGTGGGTTTATTTTAACAAAATGGTTTTGGTTTTGCTACTTTGTTGTTGCTGTTTTCTTTTTCAATATTAGCTGTATGTTTTAACAAGTGTGTGCGTGTGGGTTTGTGTGTCTGTTTGAACAGAAATATGCAGTTGTGTTTGCTTGTTAGCTTTATTTATATTCCACTTCAGCATTTTTCTCTTTTTCAAATAAAGCATGTTAAAGCTGTTTGTTAACTTGGCTGATTTCCAGTTGTTAGCCGTTTATTTTTTATTTTTTATTTTTTTCTTTACTCATATTGTTAAACAAATATTAATTATTTACTTTGTTCGTTTCAGTTGCTGTTGTAGTAGTTATTTCATTTTTATTTGTTTTCTTTTTTTTTGTTAACAAAATTGGTTTTAATTACTTGTTATTTCACTTTACATTAAATATTTTATATTTTAAAAAATTTTTACAAATTTACAATATATTTTTAACAACATTTCGCTAAACCTGCAGCTCAAAATTGATTTGATTTAAATCACATTTTTTTCTTGCATTTGATTTATGCCCCATCATAAATCAATGTCAATTGTGTTTTCTCTAAACAATTTTAAATTTAATAAATAAAATTTAAGCCAATGAAAATAGAAAATCACAAAAAAAAGAACCTAAAACAAAGAGACAGACACAAAATTCTAATATAAATATTTAATAGTTTTCTAAACCACTGAAGTGTAAAGAATTGTGTACCGAAAACTAGTGGAAACTTCATTGCCAAACTGGTTTCCATTGTGGATGGTGTTTATGTTTGTATGTCATATTCTGCTCAGGTAGAGTTCAAGGTTAATGGCTAAAAAAATGTCACAAGAAATACAGCAAAATGTAACAAAATACACAAAAAAAGAAACCAAAAATATGGATGTTTAAGAGCGAAATTTTTATTTACGAAATGATTTCTTATGACATAGAAAACGCAACAATTTTTCACTTCATGGATTCCAGATAATATTATGCAATGAAGCACAATTATAATACAACCGCTAACCGCTATAATCTTTTCAAGTCCTCCAACGTTAAAAAATTCTAAACTAGAAAAAAATTCATTGATGTGGTTGTTAAGAAGGACACATTTCTTATGTGAAATAATTTCTTAATGCTAAATTTTTTTATTAAATGGAAAAAATGTTTGAATTTTTTTCATATATTTTACCTCAAAAAATTCAATTACTTTTTATAAACAGTGTTTTTATAGAGGTTACATACCTGCTTTAAGTTGATAACACTTCTTTTAACTGCCGGCCATTTTGGCAAGTGAGTAATTTTTAGCTTGGTTTGACAACTTGGGTTCAAAATAAGATTGCCGTTGATACCAATTTTCATACGCCAATTTTAGGTGCCCCTGTAGGCTAGTAGGTAGTGTACTAGCTTGTAAATATGGGGGTTGTGGGTTCGATTCCCAACGAAGACCTTAGTTTTTTTCACTACAAAAATAAAACGTGACAGTCGGCGGGTCTGCTCTGCGATGAAGGCATAGTCACTGGTCGCTGTGCTGTATTATATACTACAGTTAATTTCCGACTATCCTTCTACTTTCACCACCTGTTTCATCTCTTCTCTATACCTTTCCTAAAGAATGTAGCACGGTACTTGACTAAATAGGCATTGTTGCCTGAAGTGCTACTTCTCTTTAAGAAAAAACAATAAAAAAAATTTGAGTGGTTCACCTTTGTTCGAATGGTTATTCAATTAATATCACTGCACTATTTGTAGCGATGATAATCCCCAAGTGTTATTGTGACGCTGTTACATCTAGAAAATCTAACTGTTTGGTGTGCTTTTTGGGATGGTGGAGTAATTGGTTCGTACTTTTTTGAAAACGATGCTAAACGGAACGTTACAGTCTATAATCACACTATATAGCCAAGATTACTGATTTCTTCATTCATCACTGGAATAACCATGAACTGCAGTTGCAAGCAGACGATGCAACATGTCACACATTTCGTGCCATAATTGATTTTTTGAAGTAAACGTTAGCTAAACCGCATAGTTTCACATTTCGGATTTAAGCATTTAGACAATTTTTTGTGGGGATCTGAGAAGTCGCTAGGGTATGCTGGTAAGTCCAAAGCTATTGACTACAATCGCCGCATTGTTGTCACTATGTGTTGGAAAAGAGTAATCGAAAATCAAACCTCCAGCCGGCCGTGGCGGTTATATGCCACAAGTCATATTTAAATTATAATGTCACAAGATCGGCTTTGTCAATTTGAAAAATGTATCTTTGTTTTAACTCATTTCAAAGTGTTATACCTCCATAGAAAATACCCTAAAGAAACTAAAGAAATACTCTAAAGAAACTAATACAATTGCTTATTGAAATTATTGTTATATTCTCATACTCTCAAGACCAACAAATTAAAGCACCTTAACGGTACTACTCGGAAATAGTGCCTTAAGAAGCAACAAAAATAAATATTAAATAACTGAAAAAGGCAAAGAGAAAAGAGAAAAATAAGGAAAAGTAGTATTACGAGGTTAAGCGATCTCCAACAATAAATTTGTTTGTTTGTTGTACATAACCCATGGATCCTCTTAAGAGAGTCAACTTAAAACAGAGACTTTCAGTGGAGGCAAAAAATAATTTTTTCATTTTTTTATACCGTTATATCAAGAAGAGGGATACAACTTTTTGCTTTATTTTTGTAATACAATACCTGGAAGGAATTGTTAATGATATTAGGACACCATCCCATGATCTGTTCTATAAACATTTCGTATGTGCTTGTCATTTATAATCCACAATGAAAGTAAAAAAATTATTGACAACTCAATTCTCTTTGGAAGATATTAACACTAGAGATTCCTGAGTAAATTTTATTAATTCTGGGAAAGAAATATGGTAGCAAAAACATGAACATACATGCATACATACATATATACATAGCCATATACATCGACACATATTCATACATACAGACATAAATTCATATACATACACACATACAAAAACATGGCTGAGCGGATATATTTGTGTGAAGCCTGCATGAGGAAAAGAAGACGAGTAGCTAATAAATCACCGGTATATTAGTGCAACGATAAAATAAGTAAGCTTCGACAGGAGTGTATTCGGGCCGGAAGATACTACGTAAGGTCTCGTGGTAGAATAGAAAATACCGCTAGACATTTAACGAAAAGAAAAAAGCCCTTAAGTTAAAAATACACAGAAGTAAGCAATTACGATACTTGAATCTTGAATATCTGTAATCATATAGATCGAAATCCTTTTGGGATGGCATATAAACTTTTAAGTAAAAACTCAAAATGTTAAAAACACTTCGCCCATAGAGGCTAAAATCCTAAATAGAATAGCGACACATCTTTTCCCAAAGTAAACTGAAATGATATTGTGGAAAGTTTCACTTTTCCAGGGATCACAGTATTGGAGTTATAACTTTCCATCTCAAAGTTTGGGTATAAAAGGGTATAAAGCCCCTGGATCCGATGGAATACTGAACCTTGTTCTAAAAAAGGTAGTAAAGTGGTTGAGTGGTCAGCCCCAGTTGTTAATAAACTCATGTCTAAAACATTGAGTTCTTTTACCATGTTGGAAAATACAAAAACTTGTCCATCTACCCCCCGATAAAAAGCCCCTAGAGGAACCTGTAGAAAAATACTGGAAAATGTTGTTTGTAATAGGCTTGAGGGATATATCGATTCTGTGGAGGGCCCGTCAAATATGCAATATGGTTTTCGATAGAGAAAATCAACAGTAGATGCAGTCAAAGTGGTGGCAGATATTGCGAAAAGGGCAATTGAAGGCAATCTTTGTGGAATAGACTCTAAGGAGTATTGTTTATCTGTTACTTTGGTAGAATAATGTATTTTATGTCAAACCGCAAGAACCCGCAGAGGTTATTAGAAAAAAGTACAGGGTGTCCGCCAGGTGTACTACCTTGTTTGTTTATAATTTTTGTTTAAATGAAAGAGAATGAATGGATCTTATATTGATAAATGTTTTATTTAATGCCGGCAATTATGAGTGGGATACAATATCAGATAAATGGCCGCCTTTGTTAGCCTCACAAATTGGAGCCCTTTTGAGCATATTTTTCATTACATTCTCACACATTTCACTCGTTATTTCGTTACTTTTAAAACAAATATTTTGTGTAAGTTGCTCAAGCATATCTGGTTTCTTGACATAAGAAACCTTGCCTTTCAGATATCCCCACAAAAAGAAGTTTGGAGCAATCAAATCAGGCGACCGTGAAGATCATTGCGTGATATGATTTACACCTGCGCCTGACTATGTAGTCTTAAATCAGATGGTGGTCAACCACTGTGCATAAATAGGAACGTCATGCTCGTCCTATGAAGCCGAAGACTAATTCTAGCAACAGGTCTCTCCTAGTTGCAACTTTAATGATTCCAGAGCAGGGCTGCAAATCATCACTCCTTGCTAAAGAGTTGGAGACTATCCATCTTCTGTCCAGAACACATGTCTAGCATGCTCACTGGATCTGGGAACATTTCGCCAGGTAGGTGATATTAAAGGTGAAATGAACCCGGCCACCATAGAACCATAAACTGTTATGGGGCCGCGAAACCACAACCACCACGATACTCCCATATAGGGGCCAACCTCAATAATCAGCCAGAGAAATGTCTAAAGAGACAAATAACGGAATTCTGCGAGCTTACTGATTCCCGTGGAAATAAAGTGGAGTTTCCAGTTGTACCCCTGCTGACTTCAGGGGACTGGACTCCCTTTTTACCCTAGTTGCACAGGTCTAGATAGTCAAGTATTCTATAAAGACCCATAAATGTGCCCCCGGGGGGTACCGTAAAGGTCAAGCAACATCACCATTTCCTGAAATAACTTGTTGTGGAAAGAGGCCACGCAGTAATGTTACTTTTAATGGATGCAAGGGTGACTGTTGAATAATTTAAGGGTTTCCCTTTCCCTAGAGCCGACTATTCTGTTTATTCGCATATCCATTCAAATAAAAATGTGCCTCGTCTCTCATTATGATCTGTTCATGAAAATCGGGGTTGTCTTGGGCGGCGTTAATGGTCTTGTGGAAGAAGCTCTTGTGTCAACTGTATCTTATATGGAAATAAAGGTAAATAAATCCTTGTGCAAAATTGTGGCCAAAGTTGCTCTTCGAAGACCGAGCTCTTGAGCACGGCATCGAATTGAGGTTGATAGATTGTTAAGAACACTTTTTTCAGCAGCAGCAACATTTTCAGCCGATCTTTTTGTACGTTGTGTTCCATGCTTGAACCTATCTTTCTTCGAAATCATCCACTATACAAAATATAGTGCGTTTTGTTGGAACGTTGTTTCTCCCAAAAATTTCACTTAACTTTTTCAGCGTCACAGTAATCGATGATTGATTTGGATAAATGTTTATTTGTTTTATCGAGTATTTTTCCATAAATTTGGCCACGCGCCTACTATAAACCGTCAAAACTAATGTTTAACAAAATGGCGGCAAAACAAAGTGGTATACCATTCCGGTGGACACCTTGTATATGTGAACGCAACATAGTTAAGATTATGTTGACATCACTGTATTACTAGCGGAATGTTTGTGACTACGTTGGGGCTGATCTTTTAGAAGAGATCCCGTAGGAGAAAAAAAATTTAAGTTCTCGTTTTAAATATACTTTTGCCTACGAGGAAATACTTTTTTGGTGGTACCGTAGGGACTAAGGGATAGTGAAACGAGTTTGTTTTAGCGTATCATAGTCTCACACTCCCCCGGGTCTACCAAGATTTTTCCAAGATTTTTTTGTCGTATTAAAAAAACATACATATATATATGTATGAACATTTTGCCAGTCGGCTGTTATTTTTATTTTTTAAGAAAAAGAATTCTTTTCAAAAAAATAATTTTGAATTAAAACTGTTATTATTCTTAACAATACGAAATAAAACGTATAAACTCTCCGTTGACAATGCCACTAAAAATTTAACAAAATAGTTGAAAAGTAGTAACTTGGAGTTATAGCACCTCGGGCTTTACACACACAAACACACACAAATACCTTTGTTTTGATTCTCCTTTATAAACTCATGGCATTAGTTCAACATAACAAATTGGTTGGGCTGTTTCGTTTATTTATTTCATTTAATTTTCTATTTCGTCAGGACAATTGAAGTTTATTTTACTTGATTTGTGCAGCTCAAAAAACAAACAAAAAATTGCATGGAAAAATTGAAGAGGAGCAAACACAACAACAACAACTAACATTAGCATTTTTCCAGGTCTCTTTTGTTGGTGCTTAAGTAAAGAGAGCGGTTTTTTTTATTTTAAGAGCTTCTGGTTCAGGAATATTTACAAAGAAAATTGAAATTTACAAATTAGATTACGTCGTCGGAAAATTCAATTTGTAATATTTGGCATTAAATACAAACACACATCTGCAAATATTTTTTTAATTAATAAAATTTGTTAGAAATATAAAATAAAATTTGAAATAAAATACTTTTTTTTAACAATTGTTCTTTATTAAAAAAAAAATAGAAATTTTTTATTAAAAATTTTTATTAAAAATTTTTTATTAAAAAAATGAAAATTTTTTTTTAAATTTTATGTTTAGTTTTATTTAAAAAATTTAAAATATATAAAATAAAATTTATTAAAAAATTAAAAAAAAATTTTAATATATTGCAAAAAAGAAAATAATTTGACAATACTTCTAGAGCCAATGCCATTTTTAAACATATTCGAAATTTTGGTATTTATCATTTGGTGAAGAAATTCATTGGGAAGAAACCCTTGCAATGTGGCTGCGAGTAGATTAAGTAGCCAATATGGTGCCTCTCCTATCGTGAATTCTACACACTATTGTCGTGTTTTTTATTTACAACAAATGTTCCGTTGGGTTTTGAATCCCAATTTACATAATTTGCTTTGATGTGCCTTCACGATTTAGCTGTCGCGACTTAAGCAAAAGCTTTTCGTTTCTACTTGAAACTTAAGGCAGTTTAAACTGCCTTTTCCCCTTTTTGTCGTAATAACTAATTTACTGTTTACTTTTTATAATTTAGTTTTCTGTGCTGGGGCTTGAACTCATGACTAATTTTCGGTTTACTTTCCTTTCTTATATAAGATAATTTTGATTTTTTGCCCAACATTTTTGTTTCTGTTACAACCATCTGCCCTGCTATTCTTGATTACAAACATCTTCACAAAAATTACATGTTACCTAATTTTCCTTTTATTATCTCACTTGTAAGCGGTGTAAAAAACTTTCTTTAAGCTACAAAGTACAAATAGTCAAAAAAAAAAGATTTTGAAATTGCAATTTTTAAAAGAAAAAAACATATTTTTAAAATACCATAATATTTATTTGTTCCAAAATACTTAACAAAATAATTCGCTAAAATTAAAAAAACTTTTTTTTTTTTAAATTAAATAAAAACATATTGAAAAATATAATAATTATAGTTATATGACCTTTTTAATATTTTTTAGTAGTTAATTATTAAGCACTAGGTCATTATTTAATAAAAAAAAAAATTTTTTTTTCAATTTGTTTTTTCATTATTATTGTTTTTCCTGATGATGCCAACCAACGGTGTGGCGAAATATCGAAAAAATAATAATTTTCATTTCTTTGCAAATGAAAACGGCGTAATAGTAACTATGAATGGGGAGTGATATCATGATATGACTAAAAACTTTTTAACGCCACAACGGCATATTTTAGGCTTGATTAACATGTGGTGTTAACAAGACGGTGCGACATAGCATATAGTCAGGATTACAATGGAATTACTGCGTGTCCTCTTTCCACAACAAGTTATTTCAGGAAATGGTGATGTTAATTGACCTACAAGGCCGCCTGTTTGACTGCTCCGGACTTCTTTTTGTGAGGACCAGAAATACTTGAGCAACTCAAACAAAATACTCATAATGAAATTAATGAAATATCGCATGAAAAATGTGCTCAAAAGGGCTCCCTTTTGTGAGTCTAACAGAGGCGGACATTTATCTGATATTGTGTTCCATACATAATTGCCGACATTAAATAAAACATTTATCAATACAAGATCCATTTTCTTTTCTTTAATCAAAAACTATAAATAAACATTGTAGTGTACCTTTCCGGCGGATAACCTGTATAACTAAATTTTGATACGTCAAAGAAGAGCACATTTTCCCATTAAGCAATAATTCATGTTTGTTTGAAAAATCAAGCCTGGGGTGTCTATTCTTTTGAGAAGGTAACAATATTTGCGCTTCTACTCGTCTTTGGATGGTCATGACTTCGCATTTGCTATTATTTTGCTGTTGGCCACCTTCAAATATGGCAGTTGAAGAACGCGAAGAATAAAATCAGCTCAAAACTCGAATGGTGAATGCCAAATTTTTTAAAATGATTTTCCTTCATTGTAATCACTAATTAGTTTCTCTTTTACTTGCGAGCTATTTTGACAATTCGATTTGAATAAGACGTAGGGCGGTTTAGAATCATTAGAAACTACCAATAGACACGCTCCATACATTCGTACAATGTTGTCTAGATAACGTTTTTATCAGCACTCGTTATTAGTATGTTACGTGCTTTAGCTTCATCGCTGTATTTCTATATCTGTGGCCGCCATTTTGTAAACCAAATTCATTTATTATAGAAACAACTGACAAATTATACTCTAGCTGAGTATACGGACTTACTTGTACCTGCAAATATACTTATGTAGGGCCAACTGGACGAACACTAAAAACAAGATTTACAGAACACATACGCATAACACAGATAAACGGAAAAGAGAAGACTCCAACTTTGCATTACACCATGATACTCACGAGCACACACCAAGGGAAATATATGAATGTATGACATTATTACATTCTAGCAAAAATGGACGAAAATATGGAAATCTACAGGGCGGTTTAGAATCATTAGAAACTACCAATAGACACGCTCCATACATTCGTACAATGTTGTCTAGATAACGTTTTTATCAGCACTCGTTATTAGTATGTTACGTGCTTTAGCTTCATCGCTGTATTTCTATATCTGTGGCCGCCATTTTGTAAACCAAATTCATTTATTATAGAAACAACTGACAAATTATACTCTAGCTGAGTATACGGACTTACTTGTACCTGCAAATATACTTATGTAGGGCCAACTGGACGAACACTAAAAACAAGATTTACAGAACACATACGCATAACACAGATAAACGGAAAAGAGAAGACTCCAACTTTGCATTACACCATGATACTCACGAGCACACACCAAGGGAAATATATGAATGTATGACATTATTACATTCTAGCAAAAATGGACGAAAATATGGAAATCTACAGGACGAAATCTTTTAACAGTGACATTATAAACGAGCAGGTAAACACTACCTCAGTCACAATTTTTACACCACTAAAACTATTCATACACACGAACAAACGAAAAATAGCCTCAGACGGACACACGTGCCTAGATAATAATAGAAAACGGAGATATTAAAAGTTTTGCTTTGCATAAAGTGCCAGGTGGCTGGCATATGGATAGATACGACTTTAACAACAGAACTACCTAAACGCGAATAGTGGTTCGCCAGTACGAATTGGATCACGGCTTGAACATGATGTCTTTACATCGAAAGCGCTCGCCGTATATACCGAACGAATAAACAGCCAGAAAAGACAGAGAAAACACTGCCAGTCCATTAAATTTTATATGATTATGATGAAACCAAAATTTTGTCCCCTTCCACACCAAACGGGATTCTGGGCATAGTGGCAATCAAACTAAAAAATAGCATAGAGTAAACTTAATTAAGTATAAGTGTTAGTTCGGCTAGGTAAATTATACGAAATTTTGGCTGTGCACGTCCATACTACTTTTCCGTTTTCTCGAAAAGAATTTATGAGAAATTCATATTGAAGAAAATTCTTAGTTTAATAACGAATTCTGCTCTTAGCTTAAACGAATCCTACCTAATATGGCATTCTACTTTTTTTAATTTTCTGGATTAATTTTGAGAACAGCTTTCATTTCAGCCTGCTCTAATAAAATTTGTACATGAAAAAGCTCTTATGTTTTCAGCCGCGAATTTGGTGAAAATAATAAAAGTTTTGTTAAAAGTTATACCCTTAAGTATATAACTTAATTATACAAAATGCTTACACCATCCAACACCTGCACTTAAACTTGGCTGCATGTTATAAATAAAAATAGTTTTTTTTCGGTTTTAGTTTTAAATTATAAAACATTTTTATCAAGGGAATTTTCATTTATGACCAACTTGTCTGTGTTTTAATTAATTTTTAAATAGATTTTTAATTAAAAATTATTCATATTCGAAAGTTTCACAAAGCAAAAAAAAACAGATGAAAAGCAGAAAGTTTATTTTATTAAAATTTTACAATAAATAAAATTTATTTACTTTAATCATGCTTATGAATATCATGAATATCACAAACAATTTTGTAATATTCCAACATATAAACATTCAAATAACTTTGCTTATATATGAGAGTATATATATATATATATATATATATATATATATGGGTGCATGCTTTATCCCAAGTTTTTGGAAGGTAAAGAAATTTGAAACTGAAACAAAATTGATTGAGTGAGAATTATAATCTATTAAAACATAATTCATCGTAAGTTGCAAACGGTTTAACCGATTTGAATAAATGATTAATTTACTTATGATTTATTTATCGCTGCATGATTAAAGAATCTTCAAGCTGCTCCAACATAATTTTTTTAGCAGTTCAAAAACTTTTTGAATTCTTGTGAAATTATTAACAAAAAACGGAATTTCTTTTTCATAAAAAATTTAAAAATTTTTGTAATAAAAAATGGATTTTTCAACAAGAGGCTTGTTTTTCAATTGTGGCAACACCAACAACATGATATATTGACATTTAATTTTTTGACGTAATCGTAGTAGATGCATTGGCAATTGTCACAATGAATTCAATTTCGCACGAAAATCCCATTCAAATATTTAAAATCCACTATGAAAATGGTGGTTCTGTTAAAGTTACATTTCGTAAAATTCGTGACAATATAATTGTCCTTCTGAGACCGCTATTAAGAATTTGGTCGTCGATATAAAATGTACGAACATCAACGCGTATTCGATCCGGTCGTTCAAATAAAAACATCCCATCCCTGAGCCACAGTATTGAAGCGGACTCAAATTTGTCATTTCCTAAACGTTCTCAATAATTGAGGTTATCCAAAATAACCCGTTAGCGAATTTTATATAAAGATTTGACTTTGAAGCCTTACAAAGTTCAACTGGTGCCGAGCGATCAATAACAACGCCGTAGATTCGCTCAATTCATTCAGAAACAACAGGCTAGTTTTTCCGAAAAAAACAAACCTGTCGCTGTATGATTTACTATGTGGGCTGGAGGCCTGATTGAGCCGTTTTTTTTTCGTAGATGAGGCTTGGAATGCGGTAACGGTCAATGGATCATGCTATCACAAGATGCGTGTGATAGGATTTACATCAGCACCGAGTCATAGGTATAGGAAAGCGACCACCGTCACGTAAAAACGCCTTCACACTAGGTGCATATACGTTTTAGTGGCAATTTTCGAGTGCACTGTAGCAGGGCCACTCCTTGATAATGAGTCGGAGACTACCCAACTTCTAGTCCTGTTACAAGCGCAACTAGGACATTTATTTGGATGTTAAACTTATCTTTTCATTAACAGCTTTCGGAAGTTTCTTAAAAGCCCGATTAAATGACAACCCCCACATTACTCTCCGAGGGCTCACCGATAACCAGAACAAGGCCGTAGACCTGCGGGCAACTGGTTTCCTTGGTACAAGTGTGTGTGTGTATAATGTCACTGGTCGGAGTACAAGAGTTTTACGTCTATTCCAGGATCGGGCTTCTGCTAGTCCAGGCGTCTGTTGCCGCCTTTCACCCCTAAAGGTACATGCCAAGATGGTGAAGAGATCCATCAAGACTACGTGCTCGCCGGGAGATGCTAACAACTAAATTTTGGCCTAGTATTGATGACGTGGATATCAGTGACATATGGTTTTAACAGGAGGGTGCCACATGTCATACAGCCAATAAAACGATCAATTTATTGCAAACCAAATTTCCCGATCGTATAATTTCACAACTATTAGCAGTTAGGTGGCCAGCTAGGTTGTGTGATTTAACACCACTGGATTATTTTTTCCGGGGCTACGTTAAGGACAGAGTCTATACGGAGCCAATCGCATCGATTTCCGCCTTCAAACTCAAAATTTGTGATGTGATTAACGAAATAGGACCGCCATTTTGCCAAAATATGATTAAAAACTTTGATGAAAGAATCGACATCTGTTAGCGTGGTCGTGGTGGACATTTGCCAGATATCATTTTTCATTTATAATACCGAACTTTTCTCTTCGGGAGGTTAGGAAATAAATTCTCTGTCAAATAATTAAATGTCAAAAATTCAGCTGTCATCCTTTGTGATTTTTTTAGTAAAAGGTTAAAAAATTTTAAGCATGCAACGGTACATTCTTGAGCAAAGAATTTTAATTGTGAAAATTCAGTATCAAAATGGTGAAAGTTTCGCTGTTCGTAAAATTGGAAATAATACAGCTTTTCTTCATAAACGGACTGTTTCTAAAACCGAGGCTTAGAGTGTTGTTGGTGACATTAGGCCAAAACATAGGTTTTAGGTGACCGTATTGTTGCAGACATAGCCGCTGTACAGTTAAGAACGAGCCTGGAAGATCAACTCGTAGACGTTTGGAACAATCGGGTATTCCTAGAGGCACTTTACGCAACATTTTCCATAAAGGTCATTTTTAATTTTATAATGTTCAACTCGTTCACTATTTGCTTCGAACGTTTGTGAATTGGCTGTTTGAAAGCCTGAACGAACAAGCCAATGAACGAACCAATTTTTCAACAAAATTATCTTTAGTGGAGAGTTTCATTTTTTTTGAAGCGGGGGATTCATAAAATTTCCGCAATACTCCAAAAACTATTACACTCAAAGAAAGTGACCGTATAGTGTCATGAGGCTGTATCAGCGGTCCGTTTTTTTTTAATGAACAAGAAAATGCTGTCACCGTGAACACTTTGCGCTACGAAATTCATGATAACAAACTTTTTGTGACCACATCTGGCTAATCATGACATCGTGACAATCGTGACTTCTGCTTTATGCATGAGAAATTTTCCCGTCGCATAATACCTAGATTTGGCGATGTCAATTGGTTATTATATTCTGTTATTTATTTTTTTTATTTTATTTTTAGAGAAAAAAATATGACAATTATATGCAGTTATTTAATGAGAACAAAATATTACATTTTATCAGATTTTTATTTAAAGTATAATCAATACAATAGTATAATTTATTAAAGTGTTTACAACATCTAATGAAAGGATCAGAATTTGCATAGTTCGTTTTAAAATATTGAATGTCCAATGGATAAAAGTATCGAGTAGGTCGCCGCGGAACACAAAAAGATATATTTTCAATTAAGAAGTTACAGGAGGTATTCCCATTAATTATATTTAAAATGAACATGGCATTAAGCATAGTTCTGCGACTTTCTAGAGATGGTAACTTGATAAGAGTAAGTCTAGATTTATATGATGGTAAACATAGCGGGTTCCATTGTAGTCTACGTTAACAAAATATAAGAAATTGTTTTTGCACAGATGCAATTGCATTACTGTAAGTTTTGTACTGTAGATCCCATATAATTGACCCATATTGCAGAACTGGACGAACTAACGACATAAATAGATATTTCGTAATGTAAAGATCTTCAAATTCCTTTGCCCAACGTTTAATGAAATCAAGCTGACATCTTGCCTTGCTCGCAATGAGAGAAATATGTTGAATGAAATTTAGTTTATGGTCAAGTATAATTCCAAGATCTGTGATCCTGCAAACATTTTCCAGTTCATTGTCACCCAAAAAGTATCTAACGTTTAAATGGTTCCTTCGGAAGAAGCACATATATTTACATTTATCAAAGTTCAATTTCATTAAGTTCAATTCACACCAGGAGTATAATGAATTTAAATTTGCCTGTAGCAGCATCTGATCATCACATTTATTATAAGTAAAAAATATTTTAACATCATCCGCTTACATAAGTATAAAAGAATTTTTGATGACACCAGATAAGTCATTGAGAAATAATGAAAAAAGAAGGGGTCCAAGATGGCTCCCTTGAGGAACACCAGATGAAACGGAGATTGGCTTAGAAATCGCATTTTTGTATGAAAAATGAATTTATCCATTTTAAACAATTTTGTGTGAATTCCATATAATGTAGTTTTCTGATAAGTAGTCCATAGTTAACCTTATCAAGTGCCTTGCTGAAATCTGTATAAACAACGTCAGTTTGCATTTTACTGACAAAACCACGATTAACCAAAGTTGTGAGTTGTAAAAGATTAGTAACAGTAGAACAACCTCTACGAAAGCCATGTTGACTAGACGATAATATTGAAGACGCTTGGTGGCACAAATGATCCGTAACTAATTTTTCAAATAGTTTAGGTATTAGTTTAGCAATTCCTCTGTAATTTCTAATATCACTTTTTTTTACCAGACTTAAACACGGGAGTAATGAGAGAATTCTTCCATACTGCGGGAAATATACCAAATTTAATTGAGTAATTAAATAACATTGTAAGAGGAGTTACAAAAGCCTCTGCGCAGTTTATAGGAGTGCAACTTGGAACGTTGTCAGGTCCACTCTTATAAGAAAATTTCAGTTTTTTCAAATCATTAAGTACAGATATTTCATCCAAACATGGCAGTAAAATAGCCTGACTTCCCAAATTGTGAATTAGTTGTCCATTCAAGTTAATACCCTGATCATCCGCATAGGTAGATGAAAAGAATTTAGCAAATAGGTTACTTATTTCAGTATTATCATCTGATTCACATTCATTTAATGTCATAGAAGGCGGAAAGCTAATAGATTTTTTCTTTATATTCACAAAATTATAAAAAGACTTAGGATTCTTCTCAAAGCTACTCTTAATTTTTTTCAGGTAACAGTTAAAACATTCCCATATTTTTGCTTTACACTGGTATCAATAAAATTAAAGTTGTCGAAAAAGTGTTGTGGATTCTTTCGATATTTTCGGCTGTACTGACCTCAATTGGCCGTCCACAACGTTAAGCGTCATTTGCGCTTGTGCAACCACAGAAAGTCAGTAAACCACTTTTTTTTTACCATTGAAATTGATGGTGCAGAGTTCTCCTAGATTTATTGAGTGATGGTTTGTTTTTTTTTTTGCAAAAAATAATGCTTAAAGAGCATTCGAAATTCAATTTTTCCCATTTTTAGAAAAATTTTTGTTGTTTTAAAATATATTTTTTAAGCAAATCAAGTATAATTGTAAATATTGATTACAAGTAATTAATATTTCGAAAGCGTATACGCGTATACACGTATACAGGTTCCTTTTCCTAAAGCTAGAAATTTTAATTTCGAAGGTCCTGCTCCCTTATATTTACTTAAGGAAGTAATACGTAAAAAGCCTATTAGTACATTAGGCTGCCTGCTTCAATTTGTCATATTTGCTTTTTATTATAACTGCTGTCATTTTGTTAATATAAAATCGTAGTAAACTTTAGAATTTTAAAATTTTTTCTATAAATAATATTTTATTTTTAATATTAATATTCTCTTCTCTTTGAAATATTATTTATAAGCGAATGGATTTTTCATCACTAACCCATTTATCATTGTGAGTTTGTCTTTCAAAGTTATTGTGGAGGTGTCAAATGCACAATTATGTCACCCCATTTTGCTGACATTATTTGGTTTTGCAACATTGGTCACAATTTTGTCTAATACAACAGAGAAAATAAAATTCTGCATATGCAACTTATATGAACGAGAGGTTGCAATGAATTTATTGTACGTCACGCTACTTGCACTATTGAGACTATTTACAATTGTTCATTTGTGTACCTCTCCATGATGTTAAATTTGCTAAATATCAAATTGAACAGAGCAAAAAACGTGATGTTAAGTTGTCGCTCAAAATGAACGTTGTGGACCATTATTTTGTTAATTTTTTAACATAACATAATTGCAAACTTAATATATTTTTGTTGATGAACAACAAAACTATGATTGCAGGTACTGTATCATTACGTTATAGTTATAAAAATTTGGTAGTGGATAGAATTTTTACAAAAATTATTTAGTTAAAACTGACAGCGTTGTAGTTTTTCAGAACATTTAATGATCTAATCTTAACAAAAACTTTTCTATCGTGACTAAAATATTGTTAAAAATATTATAACATCGTTAACATCTTTCGGAAGTTTCTTCAAAGCCCGATTAAACCGCAAACACCACGTTGTTTCCTGGGGGGCTTCACCAATAACCAGAAAAGGGCCATAGTCCTGCGGGAAGCTGGTTCCCGTGGTACCACTGAGTGTTTAATAAGTCACTGGTCGGACTTTTAGAGCTCTATGTCTCTTCCAGTATCGGGCTCCTGCTAGCCCAGCCGACTGGTGCTGCCTTTTACCCCCGAAGGCACATGTCAAGATGGGAAAGAGATGCATCAAGATTGCGTGGGGTGGAACTGCAGTGATATGACTATAAATAAAAAAACCATTTTGGCTATGTGTTTCCTTTTTTAACTGCCGCTTGGTGTGCTGCTTATGATTCTGATGCGTTCCTGCAATATGAAGTTGTTGATAAAAACCTGTATTCACCTACCAACACCCTTCAAATTGGTTCTGGGCAATCAATTTTTGACGAAAAAATCAAAGAAAGTAAAAAAAGGCTGCTCTGCCTATTTGGTTAATGAGGTCTGACTTAAGCATAATTATTGGATGTGAACTTGTGTAATTTTAATAAAAAATTAAAATTGAAGTTTGGGTTTCGAGCCTTTTCTTCTAAATTTTTTGCAGCGAATAGTGTTTGTTCTTTTTTAATTTTGCTCACCTAAATCTGTTGAAACTAAAAGTCTTATTTTATTAAATTCCTTTTGTTTTAAATTATTATTTAAAAAGTTATAAAATTCCCCGCTTGTATAATCAGCACTATTAGGTGTCTGGTATTTTAAATTCGGACTTGTTTTGCTAAAGTTTGCTATTGTTTCTTTGTATTTATTTGTGTCAATGCTTAATAGAGTTTCTGTGTGTGTGTGTGTGTGTGTGTTATTTGCGTAATCGTATAGTTGCTTTAAAGTTAAACTTTTATTCCACCGCCAGCATTATTGTTATTGTTATGGTCGTTAACAACAGCCATCATGATTGTTTCCTTCGCTTATGGGGGTGGTTGGGTATAGAGGTTAGTTATCATCGTTGGCAACAGAAAGTGTTTGTGACAACAGCATCAGAAATTTATCGCAGCCATTGTCACAAAATTTATTTTCACAATGAACATGCAAAAGGCGTTTAGTTTTATTTTTATTTTTATTTGCATTTTCAAAATGAAATTTTGTTACTTTTTTTTATTTTATTTTTTATTTTTTTATTGTCTTTTATTGTTTCTCACATTTATACGTTTCGGCACTTAAGCATTTGCCTAGTGGAAATGATATGATTTAAGCGGTTTGTCTTTTCTTTTCTATGCTTTTCATACACTTTATGAGCAGCAGTTTAAGAATTTTCCAAAAAAAAAATACTATTTTTATGTGTTTTTAAATAATTGTTGAAAAAATTTAGTAAAAATTGCAAACAGATTTTATTATTTAAAAACTAAAAATGCTTTAAGGGAGAAAAGCAAAAATAAAACAAAAAAAAAACTGTTAATTTTATTTATTATTAAATAAATAAAAGAGATTTTTAAAAATCCGTTAACGAATGACTATAAGTGACGGCAAAAAGCATTTTATAACAGTGACAGGGAGTGAGCAAAATTATATAAAAAGCGATAAAAAACTTATTTGCTCATGAGTGCTCTCGTCTTATTAAATATGAAATGCTGTTTTCATGTGTTAGAGAGAGTGAGAGAGTGACTTTCCATAGAAAATAAATTACTAAAGACGTTGGAAAATATGCGGTGATGTCGATGTAGGTGTAGACATAAATTAAAATCAAATTTTGCTCTCTCTCTTGAGTAGAAAATTGATTTGTGAAAGAGCGGGCGAAAGGTAACAACAAGAAATAATGCTCGTTGTGAATCGATCGAAATGTGATTTGAATTTGCTCCTAAATATCATGATTTCAATTAAAAAATATGTCATGCATGGTATTGGTGATAATTTCTCCAGATTTATATTGAGTTTTCTGCGGACTCGCATCATATTTCATTAGAAGTGTTCAAAATTAATTCAGGGGTACCTCCTATTTCTTATTTTTCTAAATGACCTTCTTTGTCAAACTTTCAACGCTATATACTCTTTCGCAGATGACAGCACCATTTGTCATTCGTATCCATTTGGAAATAGACCGGACCACTTGGAGGTGAGTTCCAAAAGGCGGAACACTCAATCATGATTTCGTAATAATCTCTGAATGGGGTCGTGTAAATAGAGTCGATTTTCATGCCCGTAAAATACAATGTTGCTTGTTTAGGCTTAGATCTGTATTCGGAAATAGTGCTGCACCTGTTACTATAGATGATAAAGGTTTCACGAATTCGGAAGCTCTTGATTTTCTTAACATGAAAATTCTAAATAAACATATTTTTCAGGTTTCTAAAGAAGCTTTCAAGTGCCTCGGTTTTCTAAAACGGTTTAAGAGATACTTCACTCCATTCGGTCTCCATACTATTCATACCACCTATATCCGTCTAAAGATGGAATCGAATTCTCATGTATAGGCCGTCCCCCCAAAGTCTATTTTGGAGTTGCTCTAGCATGTACAAGAGAGCGCCAAGAAGCTCATTGGGGACAGAAGAGTATCCAAATCTATTAATTGTCTGGAGCATCGAGGAAAAGTTGTATGAATTTCACTGTTTTATCGTTATCACAATGGTAATTGCTCTAAGGAAATTAGAGAACTTGTTCCCGTTCTTCGCACGTTTTTGCGTTTAACTCATTTATCGTTAAGGGCACATCCATTTGTGGTTGATTGGTCAATGAATCGCACTAAGCATTATAGGGAAAATTCGATTTTTGGCAGAACAGTCTGTATGTTGACTAAACACTCCAGAGGTCTTTTCTATCACCTTCAAAGTAGGAAAGTTTAAATTGAATACCCACAAACACTACTGCCTCTTTTTTCCCCCCACAAGCTGATTTCCCAGTTCTGACACAATGCATTGCTTGTGTAGGGTTCATCCCCTGAGTGCTGGTTCGAAACGAAAAAAAAAATATATCACACAAATGATATCTAATTAGGACAGACACGCAAAGAATTACTAGTGTACTGCTGGAGAGATTGACTCCAAGACTCTACGTCTATACAGCGTTGGATATAAATTGTGTTATTTGTGTTAATATATACTCTCCGAGTCAATAACATCCAACATGAAATATAGTGACTACAATGTAGGACTTATCTGCTCTCTTGTATGTTGTCTCTATCAGTCGTCGGTTTAGTTTGATCAAGGTGTCGCATATTTATGTGGAGATTTTCGTCTATGTGCTGGCATCGTATTTATGCATTGTCCTGATTAACTACGTTTGCCTTAGTTGTCACCATCAAGTATGCCACGTTTTTGTTTTATACAGCTATAAAACTTGAAGTTGGCAACCTTTAGTGGGCATTTTGCCGGCTGTCAAGTGATTTATATTTAGTTTGATGTTGGATTTCAACTCGAATTGAAATAAAATCTCTTAAAGCTTTAAGTTTTATTGCTATTCTTTCGAGGCCATTACGACAATTATTTTGGTATACATAATTTACATTTCAGGTTTTTTTTTTGCAACAAGCGTTTCGGCGTGCTCAGCTCATATGAATATATTTGACGAAAAATATAACTGTGTAGAAGCCCAACTATAATATAAGCTGGCTTAAGTTAATGTCAAAAATTGAACGAAAAGTCTGTCGAATGCTTAAGTAAATCATTGTAGACTTTTAGGTAGCTATAATGTACTTATATAAATATAGAAATTATTATGCACAGTTGCACATTTATTTTATTCGTACTTTTGAAAAAAAAAATAAATAAAATTTATTAACAAAAAGGCGTTTAATATTCATATTTTGTATATTTAATACTATCCTTAAACAAATCTATAATTTTTTTAAAGAGTTTTAACGAAATTACGAAAAAAAAATTACACATATTTCGCTGTTTGTATTATTTGGCCCAAAAGTACTAAAAAAGGGCAACTGTGGGCATAATTGAATTTGTAAACAATAAAAAGGTAATTTTTTTGGAAATTGTGTGTTAAAAAAATGGAAAAAAAAATTAAAATTTTAAATGCCCTTAAGTTATTAAACATCAAGCTTGTGTCTAGTTCTTCAACGTTATCACAAGTACTATAAAGTAAAAAATATTCAATATAAATGCTTAAACCGGGGGGTGCGAGAGAACTTTTCAAAAACATCACAGGCTGCAATAGTGCCTCCAGCTTCCATCCTCTTCATTTTCTTGCAGAAACGTTCCCGTAGCAACTTTTATCTATGTTTGCACTGCGCGACTTTATATAATTCGTACCAGTTTGAAAATGAAAAACGCAAACAAAATTCGTCAAGGTATTACTTACCACTTTTACTGTATTTTTCTGTTACTTCCTTCCATGCTCGTTACTTTGAATTGTCGTTATAATAAAAAGCGTCTCTTTTGTCATATAAACATTTTTTTCTTTGCACGTTTTCTATTAAATTCAGATAAAATAATTTTTCGCTTTTTTCCTCCATTGGAATTTGTTTACTAATGTGCACAATACAGAATCAGCTGTTTCTGTACGGAATGTGCGATCATTTCGTACTTTGCTTAAGCAAATGACATTTAACGAAAGTTGACGGAAGGTGTTGTTAAGTACACTATAGTTTACCACATATGCTAATAATCATATGTGCAAAGTTGCTTAAGTTGGTTTAAGCTGGCATATACATAATATAGTTAGGCCTATTTAATAATAATTTAACAATTATATAATTTGGCCCTACCCCTACTAGGGCCAAATTATTAAATTTGGCTTGATAGACCTAAGGTAGAAGGAAACGCAATCAAGTTTAAAAGCTGCGTTATAGTTTGATTCTACTAAGATAATTCTAATAAACTATTGTTTTTGAATTGTGATTTTTCAAGCATATTTCGAAACATTTAAATGTTTGCGATAATTAAATAAAGGTGACTTTGTCAAAACAGCAAATTAAGCATTTGCTACTTCTGCGAGTATGCAACTCGTAATTTAACACGTCAATAACGAAAGCTTTCTATTAAATTTCATTTATAAGACAATACAAAAATTTTGCAAATTTAAGAGAATTTAATTCAATATGCCACGTGCCAAGTTTTTATTTTTCTTAACACACAAAAAAAAACAACAACAATAATTTGTCGCCTAAAATTCATTCATCTAATTAATTGATAAAATTAGTTTTCTTTTATACAATTTATAAAACATTAACATGATGATGATGATGGTTATTACCCGTATTGTGTGGCAAGACATGAAATGACATTTGACTTTAGCACACCTTCTAATAGAAAACATTTTGCAACATTTAAAGTTGTTTATATGAATATATAACTGTTAATATTTAGCTCAGCCATTCATACAAAAGATGAGATGCTTTAATGGAAAATCTGTGATGAAACCACAAATTGTGGCTGAACAACCACAGCAGTCAGTCAACCTTTGCAAACAAATGAGTTATAGTTTGTTTGTGTTAAGTGGCTTGATGGTAAATTGTAGGCTGTTGCTATTTTGGGTAAATAAATACGCAGACCACAAAAATAAACAAAAAAATTGCTTTTTTTGAAAGCAGAATAAAAAACAAAAACTTTAACAATGCTCATAAGGATTGAAGAAAATTAATAAGTGAAACAGGAGTTAAGCTGCAGCATGATTTTTTTTACTACTTTAACTTAACCAAATATTTGCATTTTTCTTTGTTACAAATGTGTTGCCAGATTAAAATTCCAATCTTAAAACAAAACACAGAAGACGCCCAACAGTATTTGTATTGACTGTTGGAATAAATGTTCCTTTTGGGTATTACAAATAATTACTTATTTCTATTTTCTCCTTTTTATTGGATTCTTAAAACATTACTTATATATATTTAAAAAAGAATTATTATTTTGAAAATATTCTTAATATTAAACATTCAACTGTATGCATAAAAAACGCTTACTTGAGCTTTAAAGTACACGTTAGTTAACAAACACTTTAAGGCTAACAGACGTTTTTTAAAAAAATGGTATTCATAAACAGTACTTTAGCTAATGTATGCTTTAGTAAAATTAGTATTTTGATTCTGGCAATGCCACTATTTTCAGTTGTAACGTTGTACTTAACGATGTATAAAAATGAATATTATTTATCCGGGTAGTTAGATCCATAAAAAATGTTTTTATTGTTTTCAGCACAATCAACATATTTTTTTTTGTTTTTTTATCAATCTTTTTAATAAAAAGCAAAGCACCCAAAAAAGATCAATTTGCAAGGCTTACGAAGAACTTACAAAGAATTTGTTCATATTAAAAAAATAATTATTCGGATAACGAGCTTTGTTTTGATTATATGTAAATACATCAATAAAACTTTTGTTTAAAATAATTAATTATAAATATATTTTTGTAAAATATAAAATAAAAATGTAAAAATATTTTATATTGAGTGGCATGTTATGTTTTAGTTTTTATTATTATTTGTATACTACAATTTGTTTTTAATAAGCATTTTAAAAAATTTTTGGAATAACAAAGTAAAACTGTCAATTGAGCCGTTTACATTGAAAGTGGCATAAGTCACAACTGAACAGTTTTTTTTTCATTTTTAATAAATTTAAAATTAATAAGTTAAGAAGTATTGAGATTTGTTTGAGAGGAGTGTTGATAATTAACGGTGTAACAAAAATGCTTATTTTAAAAGTGGCGTTAGTCGCTGTACTTAGGAAATAATTACGGAGCTTAGTGTGAAAGAAATGGACACATGTAATAAGTGTGTGTGAAGTATTGTTGTGATTATTGGACTTATTTTTATTAGTTCGAAAGAATAGTGCAGTTTACTGAACTGTATTATAGTGATATCTAATATACTACACATAATTAGCATTATTTTGTTATATTTTTATTCTCAGAAGGTTGCTTCGTGTTATATAAAACATCTAAGAATGTCACAACTCAAAAGCATATTATTGCACATAGTGACTTATCTAAAGGACAAAATAGTAATAGTAGTAATAGCCCCCTGTCGAAAAAATCCTTCACAGTACACAACATGGAGAAAAAAGATTTTATTTCAACACAATCATTAGAAAAATCCGTTTCAGAAAGAAAACTAAATACAGACTAAAAATTAAAATGTTTTATAAACTAGTTTAAAATAAAAAAGATGACAATAACAAAGTAACTTATGCCACTTTTAAAATAAACGGCTCAGTTTATTGTAAACACAATTTGTTTTGTTTTTGAACTTTCAATAAAAAAATTGAACTGTCAATTTATTGTAGGTTTAACGTAGGTTTTTTCTACTTTAAAGTTAACAAAGGTATTTGAAGGTAAAAGCGTTTTTTGAATACAACTTTAGGAAATTGTGCTTAACAACGGCAGTTAAACCTGCTTTAAGTTTTTATGCATACAGCCGTTATTAATTTGAAAATATTCTCAATATTAAAAATTAATCAAACCTCAGTCTTACCTGTAGCAAATTGTATGATAATTAATTAAAAATAATTTTGTATATATTTTAAAACTACAAAGAAACACAAAACAACAATTGAACCATTCTCATTCTTATACTCAGGCTCCCTGTCATACTCATTCACATAATTGTTCTCACTCTCATACTCTTTCACATAATTGTTCTTACATAAGGTTGAGTATCTGTGAAGTTTAATTATAATAATGTAATAATGTCTGAATATGTCTGTGTATGTGTTTTCACTTTTAATAATGTGTGTTGATAATTTCTCAACTGTTTACTTTAGTTACGCTTTAAGCTATTGTTTTAATAATCAGAATCAAATTAATTACATCTGACCTGTACTTCAAGGAATTTTTACTTACTTCTTACCTTTTAATATTTATTTAATGGCATATGTGTTTAATTAATTATAAGCAACAAACAAAATAACAATAATAAGATTTATAACAAGTATATAATTACCAAAAGCCTTGGTCTAAAGCATTAATTCAATCAGACGGTATTAATGAAGGTACCATTTCGTTAAATTTTATTTTGCTAAAGTATCCAAAGCATAAGAAAATACTAAAGCCTGGGTATACCTGCTCATGCTTACTTAATTGTACTTACATACATCATAGCCAATTTTTAAAACTCTCGAATATATTACAGTCGTACTAATAGTATACAATTGTGTGACTTTTTTTAATAATCTTAAGTCTCGAATAATTCTTATACTCGTTTTATGGTAGTTTGTAGTTAAATGCTATAACCGATAGCATTAAACTACAAATACCTTTTCAATTGTTTTATTGTCTATTTTAGTTATCTAGGAATATGACTATTAGGGGCTTAACACACCGTCTCGATATCCAATAATATCAGTATTCAAATAGTCACATTAAGATTGCTTCTAAGGGGAGTGTGGTTTAAATCTTGCAACTGAATTACCAATTTAATTTTTGATATGTTTCAGTATATTTCAGTATAAAGAGAACACTGAAGATGGCAAATAGCCGAAACCGGTTTGTTCACAAACCAAATGTGACGAGGGTCGACGTAAAACCATACCCAAATAAAAATAAATTTAATTTTTAGTTTTATTTTATAAATTAAGTTGCTAACGACATGCTAATGACATGCAAAGGCATGTCGTCAAATTATATAAAAGGCTTTCATAAAATGAAATCATTTTTAACATAGCAAAGAATTAAAAATTATAATTTAATAACATATTAACAATATTGGCCACGGTCTATTGAGTGTGTTGTTATACACAGCACAGTGGCTCAGAACCGTATTTCATTGGCCAAAACTCTGTAACTTTTCAATTAACAACGATTTTTTTAGAAATTCTTGTTTTAGTCAATAGATAACATTTTAAGCTTTCATCGAGTTTAGGTTTTATTAAGGCCGGTACATCGCGCGCTGCACTTAAAATTATGCTTAACAATGCTTACATATTTTCTAGTTTTTGGTCAATTTTAAAATAAAACATGTAGGTCTGAATGATTCCTTTTCCATTGACTTCGAATGCTAGAGATGAAGGGATCTGACGTTATCAATAGTATATGAAATAAATCTTCATTTGTAGAACTTCGTGGTATTTTTCTGGTATTATGTTCTCTGTAAAATCTATAACCCTTATTTCTTTTTTCCTGGCTTCCTCTGATAAATCTTCAATTGGTAATAAATGGAGCTTAATGACATCTTCTCCATGATAACGAACTTTGTAAACTGTTGCTGATATATTTCTATAATTGTATTTGTATGTATATATAGCAACGGTTTCCTTGGCATAGTCACCAAATTTTCTAGTATTAATTTGTTCATTGCACGCAAGTACTTCAGTAATTGTTTTAAATCTTGAAATAACATCTATATCAACACCTGTTATACCAGATGCAGTTTCGGGATAGAAAAAGAATCTTCTTGCGGTATTGCCATCGTTTGTATTGCCTGATCCTTGTTTTGGTTGATCTATAATTAACCCATATTTGAGATATGCACCTTGAACTTGTTTCTTTTGCAATTTTCTTTTCTCTTTGTTGGTGTCATTATTACTTACTGATCCTGAAGATCCGAAGTGCAAATCATAGCTAATTTTCAGTACGTGTTCCATAAAACTTATCCCCGTATGTAGCGGTGATAATCTTAATTCAAATGCATCATACTATCTACTGACTTTGTCGGTTCTTCGTTTAACCGACTTGATGGATTTTGCTTTACATGTAATACAGCTGGCTGAAGCTTTTGTATCAGTCAAAACCTGGGCAGTTTTTCCTTCTATCATTGAAAGTATTAATTGGTAATTCAATTTAATAATCTGTTCATTTATCTCTAACTCTAATGGCTTTAGTGTTGAAATTTGGTCTCTAATGTCACTAACTTCATTCTTAATGGTATCACGAGTTTCTTTTTTATTCTCAAATTTTATTGGTCTACAGTATTTCGTAGACGATGGAGTATAGTTTTTCCAAATATAATTTGTTTGCATTGTGCTGGACGAAGGTTCCGAGTCTTCTAAGTTCTTTATTAATCGCAATGGCACAAATGACAGCATGAACATATCGAAATATCAGAAATATCTTCAAATAAAAATTTTTTATATTGTTTTTGGCCAAAAGATTCGTCGCATCCCCATTTACAGAAAAGAGTCAAATTGCAGTTTAGATTTTTTTTCAACTCACTTCCTTTAAGTGATTGCAGCAACCTTTCGGCGGTATGATCAAGTAGAGCTTGCAGTTGTAACTGTGCCGAAATTGGTGTGATTTTGATAGATTCCTTTGGAGGATAACACTCCTTTTTAGCTGCAGTTATGTGATGGTATGATGGGTATAAATTGTACTTTATATATCTGTAATTTACTGAAATAAATTTTAAACATATTTTCCTATAATTTTTAGCAGGTAATTGAAGCATCTGTGCAAAAATGCATGAAAAATTCTAGGAAGTTGTTCAACCATTTGAAGAAATATTTATACCACTAATAACTTTCCTCTCTTTCTCCCTACGCTTTGCTATCTGTAATTTGTATTTATGTCAGTGAATAATTTCTAAGGTAAATTTACTAGCAATTTTAATAGAATTTTGTTTGTAAAAATTTTGAGTATTTTCATAAAAATAAAAAAATGTTCCACGGGCAGGTCCGGGTGGGTGCAAAAGTATATATGTATATTAAAGAATACACTTTTGCCTTTCTTTGGGTGGTTTCGGTTTTTTGTCCTTTTTGTCCTTTAAAAGTTATACACTGTTAAACTTCAAATTTTACAAATATATGGTGGTTTCAAGTTTATTACATAACACCCTAACTACAAATTATGCAGGGTGCTCAAATACAATTTGTGAAAAACAACAGTCCACCCAACATAACAAAAAAAACCGCAGCCCATTATCAATAATAGTTTTCAAGAAATCGTAATTAATATGAGATCAAATATTACATTTTTTTTATTTCTTTGCTTTTAGCAGCATGCCACGCCTACTACTGTGAATATTTTGCGAAAATTTTTTGGCTACCTAAGTTCTGACCTGTTTCCTTTCTGATAGCATAAAAATTTTAAGAATCCATGTCAAGAAAAAATATAGGTTTTGGCTAATGAAAATTAATTCTGAGCCACTGTGCACAGGTTATCCATATTCAAAGAGTTAATTCTCCTTAGGGTAATATAGGAGGTTTACATACCCGTAAAGGAGGTCACCTCCGTTTGAGGCAAATATGTCCACCCGAGATATGTACTTTGGTACCCGAACGGTATCTATGCTATCAGCTCTTTTAAAGCAATATCCGACTAGTTTATTTTCAAGGAAACGGGCTTTCTCAAAAATTTTCATATAAGAAATCAATTCTATAAAAGCCTATTGAACTATATATCGACCCACGAAAGTGTCTATAAAAAACTCGGTTAGGTTCCTGTCTAGGCTCTAAGCCAAGGCAAGCGAGCAGGTTTCTATCAGAGTAGCGAAGTATTCACTCACTGTTCATACATGTATGAATATGTACATTTAATTTTTTAGCCGCTTCTTCTCATACATGTATGAGAGACTACAAATTATTTTGTGTTTTCTCATTTGTGAATGCGACGATTTATTTTTTTCTTTCTATCCATAAGTGAAAAAATGATAAACACACAAGTGTTCATTTTTGAATATTTACAATTTTGATAATTTTTCATAAATGAAAAGGTCGTAAAAATATGTGCGTTAAGCATTCGCGTACATAAACGCACATATTTAATAATGCGCAATTGTCGGCGTATGCAGGAAAAAAAATGTTTTTTTTAATTTCTTTTAGAATATATAGCAATATTGTATTTTGATTTAATATGTACCCATGTGTGTTTACTACATTTTACGGTAAACTGCGATTGTAGGTAGAAAATTTTTTTACATTCATTTATGAGAAAATTTATAAAATTTCAACATTTATGAAAAATAACATTAATGAGAAGTAGCTAATTTATCATTTATCACATATGAATAAGACTAATAATTCTTGTTGTTCCCATTCATGTATGAAAATAACCAGAACATTTTTTGTTGTTCGTTTATGTGTGTGAAAAATAAATATAAAATTTTAGATTTTTCATTTATGAAAAATATCATGAATGTTGATTTTTGAATGTTCATAAATGAAAAATTCTGAACCCTGGTTTCTATTCCCCAAGTCCCTAACCTCATCATCTATGTAGAAGAATTTTCGGACTAGGCGAAAGGGGTAGGATATAATAGGTCGAATGGGCGATAGATAAAAAAATCCAAATTTCCTAGCGCCCCCTCCTATATCCCTATTACACTACCTCCTAGCCCCTGTAGGCTAGAAGGTAGTGTACTAGCTTGTAAATATGGGGGTTGTGGGTTCGATTCCCAACGAAGACCTTGGTTTTTTTCACTACAAAAGATAAAAATTGACTGTCGGTGGAGCTGCTCAGCGATGAAGGCATAGTCAATGGTCGCTGTCTTTATACGGCAGTTAATTTCCGACTATCCTTCTGCTTTCACCACCTGTTTCATCTCTTCTCTATCCCTTTCCTAAGGAAGGTAGCACGGTACTTGACTAAATAGACATTGTTGCCTGAAGTGCTACTTCTCTTAAAAAAAAAAAATATAGTGGCTGTATTATATTCATCCTCTCCGAAATCCTAACCACTTCATGGCTTATATTGAATGATGGTATAAAACTCCTGCTGTTGGAGTACAAGTTCTCTTGCCTGCCTTTGACCATAATAGCCTCAGATTTGTCCATGTTTAGGCAAAGCCGTCATTTAGCAAAATGTTGCTCTAGTTCAATCAAATAGTCATTGACTTTTCTTTTCACATTCCGAGATAGAGAGATCCAGAGAATGCAATGAGAATAATATTCACTTCTATTAACAGTAGATCGCCCTTAGAACGTTTAGGTATGTCAGCTATGAATAGATTATAGAGTAATGGATCAAGTTTCCTGTGGCACCCCAGCACTCGCCAGATCGGGTGTTACTCACTCTAACTTCAAATGCTCTATCAGACAGAAATAGAAAACTACTTTCCAAGCCCATGTCGAAGATTTTAACAATAAAGCCATCAAAAATCGTGGAAAAAATGCAGGCTGACGGGAATTGTAAGATATCCATTCAGTCCTCTTGAGACATAAATTCGTGCGAAGTTGAGTGTCCTCCTTTAAAGCCGAATTGGCAGCCCGGAAATATATTACGGTCAGTTATTATGTCCCTGGTGCTTGAAAATATAAGGAGTTCCAAAAGCCTATCAAAGGGTGCTAGAAGAGAGGTTGTTCTATAATTGCTAATCTGTCTTGGATTGGATTTGGGCTTCAGTTTAGAACTATATTGATCTGTATTTAGGTACAAACATATCACAAGCTTAACCCACACTCAGGTTCTCAGCTGTGCTTTGTTTCAAAGTTCATAAAATTAGTGACGAACTGAACTGCACTTGTCTCAACTACATAAAATAAGATTAAAACTGAATGTAGATCTCTCATACTGTGCTGTGTTAAATGTATACTAAAAACACTGCATGCAGATGTTATTCAGTTTGATAAATGTGTGTTAAAACTTTTTCCAGGCAAATCTCTAGAGTCTATGTCCTTCATATTTGATGGGCGCAAATACAAGTGCACAACACACAGCTGCTAGAATTGTGTTATTATAAAATAATTAATAAAGAGAATTTCAATAGATAAAACTTGAAATGTAAGTTTATGTTATAGTCTTATCTTCATAAAATCGGTACTAAATCAATTAAAAATAACTTTTGCCTTTAAAATATAGAGTTGATGTACCTTTAGCTTAAAAAAGGTACATTTCAAAGAATTAGAATTCATAAAGTATTTTTTATTTGTGACTATAATTATGTACAACTTTTTTTTATTTATTTAGATTTTTAATTTTAATAGTCGAATTACTTTAGTATTTTTACAAAGCGAATATTTTTTTTAATTTGGCTTAACTTCACGTTTCTGTAATTTCTAAATTTATTAAAACAAAATTTACAAAGTTGTGCGGTCGCTTTTAAAAGAAGGCAATATATTGTAATATAAGACAGGCAGCATTCCCTAGATAGCTACATCGCACATCATTAACATTTTTCACATTTGGGTTGTGTTTATCATAAAGATTATTATTTAACCAACTTAATTTGTCTATGGAAGCAGGCACTTGCCATACTGCAACGACAATAGTTAAATTGCCAAAGAAGCGTGTTCTTGCAATTTAAAGTTTCGTTTTCCATCCCTGCCAAGCACTTAATTGGCATTTATTAATCTGATTTTGAATGTTTTATTTATTAAATTTAAATCATTTTTAAAGTTTAGTTTACCATCCCTGCAAAACACTTAATTACAATTTTTCAATCTGATTTTTAATGTGTTCTCGTCGACAAAATTTTTAATATGAAATTAGGTTCAAGCAGTAAAATTTTATAAACCTGTACTCGCAATTTAAAGTGTTTTTTTTTTCAATAATTATGTATTGTATCTTCAAGAAACTGAACTAACAATAAGTTTTAAAATCTTAAATTCTAAAAAAATTTACATTAGTCCCGACCATGTCAGAACTAATCTTTTGGGTAAAACAGAAAATTGTCATAAAAAAAACAAAACAAATATTTCTAAGATGTGTCATCTGTAGCATTGAGGATTAAAGCTGCGGTATCCCTCTTTTTTAATCGGCTATGTCCACTATAATCCAAGATATTGCGAGCAAGGGGATTAGGATGGTCTTCAAGCTTTATTAAGTATTTGCCTGCGTATTTGATGATTTCTGTAGTCACCAGCGGTATGTCTAAATCACAATGTATGTTTGAATTTCTGATGTACCATGGAGCGGAAGTTATTAACCGTAAAATTTTATTCTGTCCACGTTGAATTCTATCCACATTTGAAGCTGAGGCAGTGTCCCAAAGTTGGATTCCGTAAGACCATATTGGTTTCAAAATACTCTTGTAAATAAGAAGTTTACAATCTAGGCTTAGTTTTGAGTTCCTGCCAATGAGCCAATGTAGTTGTGTTAGCTTAAGTTTCATTTGTGTTAGCTTTGAGTCAATATGATGTTTCCATGTAAGGCGACGGTCAAGATGTTTACCAAGATATCTCACATAAGTATGGTGAGGAACAATGTGATTATTGATTCGAACGGGTGAACAATTATCTCTTCGCAGGGTGAAGGTCACATGAATGAACTTTTGAACGTTCACTTTAATTCTCCATAATTTTAACCACAACTCCAACTGAGTTATATGTTGCTGAAGATTTATGGAGGCTTGATAGGAGTTTTCGTGCGAACTTTGAAATGCTGTATCATCAGCAAACGTAGAAGTGTGCACAGTTTCTTTTACAGGCATATCGCAGGTATTTTTTGCCATCTCTGCAAAGTACTTAAATACAAATTATGAATCTATTTATTAATGTAGTTATGTCAATAGAATTTCAACTACAAAATTACGTCCGAACGGGAAAATTTAAGAAGCCTATTCTTGAAATTTAAAGTTCAGTTTACCATCTCTGCAAAGTATTTAATTATAGTTTATCAATCTGCTTTTGTTTTTTACGGTTTACAAAACTGTTTTTTTTATTAAAATGCCATTGAACTATTTTCACTAACGACAGTAAGCTTCTTCTTCTTCTTCTAGTTAAAATAAGCCAATAATAGCTAAATTATTTTTAAAACTCTTTCTGTTCAAATGACAATAAAATGTTTTTTTTTTTAAATGGAAGCAAATATTATTTGTTCAAATAGAAGACCCATTAGAAAATTCTCTTAATTCAATGGAAATGTGTTTGTTGTATACGGATTTTTGGTCACCTTCCAATAACTGTGCTTTTTATTATTACCTCAGGTAGAAGGTTAGGCGGCGGTTAAGAGCGTTATTATTAAATACAAATAAATTAAATTTGTTTTCTGTTTACATGAAAATGAGGTTAAGAGAAGCATAAATTATTAAAAAAAAATATTATTATTGTTATTATAAATTTTTAACTCATTCCCAAGTGACTTTAATCGGTATCCATTAAATTTCCTATGCAAATGAAAGTTGTTCTCCTTGTTGCTCTTACGTGTTTTATTCTTACACGTATGCTTAAAGAGTCATTTGAAGAAAGAGAAAGTGAATTATTTTAGAAATATTGCAAATTAATACCACATGACATTTTGAAATACAAAAAAAAAAATTATTCATGTTGCCTTAGTTCAAGTAAGTGGTTGCAGCAACAGTTCTACAGTTCTTCTTCTTCGTTGTTCTTGTTGTTACCTTAATACTGTCACTAGTTGTTAGTAAGCGTTAATATTTAATCCTGTTGTATGAAAGTGTGCTTTTAAGTGTATGAGAGTATCATTGTTTAAGTTTATATGTGTGTGTGTGTGTTTTTTTTAAAATACATTTTTAATCCTTAATGCTGCAGTAGTTGCTGCAGTTTGTTTTAAAAAATAAAAAATTTTTCCTCCACAACTTGCTTTTTGCCTGTCATCATTTATCAAATTTAATTACTTGTTTATAAGTAGTTGCACTACAATTTTTCTGTCGTTGCTGTAAGTAATTTTGCCAGCATCATCTCTTGAGCATGAAAACAAAAACGACTAAATGCCTGCTCACCTCCCCCCCTACCCATGAGTAGTACTCATGTTTTACGCGCTGCATGTAGTCATTGTGGTTATTTGGCGCAGAAAAATGTTTTAAATCTGTAATTCACTTATGGCCATTTATAACAGCATTCGCTTGTTTGTTTATCCATCTGTCAGTTTTTAAAGTTCTTAATCCCTTTTTGCTACAGCCGGGCTAGAGTTCATGTTTTTATGTTTTCAATAAATTTGTTTTAATATTTTTAATCCTTAACATTTGGCTGCTGGTGATGAGCTTTAAAAAATATATTTTTAATTTCCCGAATTTATAAGCAACAAGAAATTTATTTACACAGTTAAACCAGGTTTATATATCAACTGCCGTCGTATTCATACAAAAACATGTTGAAAAGTTTGTTTTAAATTCCCTCTCAAATTTTAAAACAAACTTTTTATATGGAATTTGTTTTAAAACAGATTTTAACTTAAAAATATTTTTTACAACAGCAAATGCCTTATAATTGTTTATAAAGTGATTTTGTTTAAATGTTCGTGTTAGAAAATGCTTTAAGGAAAAGTATTTAAAAAGAAAATATACATTTTTTTAACCAGTTTTATTAAAAAAAAGTACTTTTTTGTAAATATTACATCTTTGAAAGGTTTTTGTGAAAATATAAACTTTTTATAGCAGTATTTTTTAAAATACTATTGCACACTTTATAAAGTGTTTATGGAGTAATTTTTTTTTAAATATTCATTTTAAAAAAATACGAAAATATAAATTTTTTGCAACAGCTTTTTTTTAAGCAAAAGTACTTTTTGTAGTATTTACGAAACGGTTTATTATTAATATTCATTGGTTATATCCAGGTATATTTAATACTCGAGCTCGAGGTCAATTTTTAATTATATTTTACTTTTTATTTTCCAATATTTCGCCACAAATTTTAAGTGGCATCTTCAGGGCTTTTAATTTTATTTAATTTTTATTTAATCTAAATTAACACGCAATTGGACGTGTATCTATTATCGTCAAATATTGTGGCGAAATATTGGAAAATAAAAAGTAAAATAAAATTAAAAATTGACCTCGAGCTCGAGTATTAATATACCTGGATATTAACAATTAATAATAAGTCGAGCAGATAATAAAAATAGATAAATATTAATATTCATTTTAGAAAAATACATCTTCGAAAGGTATTTTGAAAATATACAGCTTTTACTTAAAAAAAGTACTTTTTGTAGGTACTATTTTTATAAAGTATTTTTGAAATGATTTTTTTTTGTTAAATATTGATTTTAGAAAAATACATCTTCGAAAGGTATTTTGAAAATATACAGCTTTTACTTAGAAAAAGTACTTTTTGTAGGTACTATTTATATAAAGTGCTTATGAAATGATTTTTTTTATTAAATATTCATTTTAGAAAAATACATCTTCGAAAGATAATTTAAAAATATAAATTTTGTATAGCATTTTGTTTTAAGCAAAAATACTTTTTGTACGTACCATCATTAAACTGTTGACAAAACGATTTCTTATTGATATTTGTTTTAGAAAACTACATCTATGAAATTGAAAATATAAAATTTTTGAACAACTTTTATTTAAAGAAAAGTACTTTTTGTAGGTACCATCTTCATAAAGCGTTTATGAGATGATTGTTTTTTTTAATAAACATTCGTTTAAGAACAATACAACTTTGCAAATTTTTGCAAATACAAAATTTTTATGGTAGATCTTTATAAGAAATAGTACTTTTTGCGGGTACTATTTTTCCGGTTTTTATGAGGTAGTTTTATTTAAATATTCGTTTTAGAAAAATGTATTTTGTATTTTGAAAATATAAATTTCTTACAGCAATATTTTTTTAAGTAAAAGTACTTTTTCTAGATACCATCTTTATAAAATGTTTGCGAAATGATACCATTTTAGAAAAATGCAGCATCGAAAGGTATTTTGAAAATATAAATTCTTTGTAGCAGTTTTTGTTTAATTAAAAAGTACTTTTTGTAGGTACTATCCTTACAAAGTCTTTATGAAATGACTTTTTTTTTATTAAATATTCGTTTTAGAAAAAATATATCATCGAAAAGTATTTTAAAAATATAAATTCTTTGAAGCAGTTTTTTTATTAAAAAGTACTTTTTGTAGGTACCATCCTTATAAAGTATTTATGAAATGATTTTTTTTATTAAATATTCGTTTGAGAAAAAGACATCGTCAAAAGAAATTATGAAAATATATAATTTTTATCAGCATTTATTAAAGAAAAAGTACTTTTTGTAGGTACCATCTTTATAGAGTGTTTAGGAAATAATTTGTTATTAAATATTCTTTTTAGAAAAATACATCATTAAAGGTATTTTGAAAATATAAATTCTTTGTAGCAGTTTGTTTTTATTAAAAAGTACTTTTTGTAGGTACCATCCTTATAAAGTGTTTATGAAATGATTTTTTCTTTATTAAATATTCATTTTAAAAAAATACTTCAACGAAAAGTATTGTAAAAACATAAATTTTTTGTAGCAGTTTTTTTATTAAAAAGTACTTTTTGTAGGTACCAACCTTATAAGAAATTATGAAAATATATAATTTTTTATAAGCTTTTATTTAAGAAAAAGTACTTTTTGTAGGCATCATCTTCATATAGTATTTATGAAATGATTTTTCGTTAAATATTCGTTTTAGAAAAGCTTATCTTCGAAAGAGATTATAAAAATATAAAATTTTTTAATAGCTTTTATTGAAAAAGAAGTACTTTTTGTAGGTACCATTTTTATTAAGTGTTAACGAAATAATTTCTTATTAAATTATTGTTTTAGAAAGATACATATACAGGTATTTTTGAAAATATAAACTTTTTATAGCATTTATTTTTAAGAAAAAGTACTTTTTGTAAGTACTATTTGCCTGATCTTTATGAATTATTTTTTTTTAAATATCCATTTTAGAAAAATTTATATTTTTGAAAGGTGTTTTCAAAAAATATTCATTTTTTACAGCAGACTTTATTTAAGCAAATTTCTTTTTGTAGGTACTATTTGCAAAGTATGAAATAAGTGTTCATTAAATATTCATTTAACATTAATACATCTTTGAAAGGTATTTTTGAAAATATATTTTTTTATAGCAGTTCTTTTTAAGAAAAAGTACTTTTTGTAGGTACTATTTTTACAGTCTTTATGGAGGAATTTGTTTCAAAAATTTGTTTTAGAAAAATGTATTTTTTAAATATATTTTAGAAATATATATTTTTATAGTAGCTTTTTCTTAAGAAAAAATACCCCTAAGAAAAAGTACTTTTTATAGGTATCACCTTCACAAAGTGCTTACGAAATGATTTCTTATTATATAATCGTTTTAGTAATTTATATCTTTGAAAGTTAGTTGGGAAAAAATAAATTTTTTGTGGTAGCTTCTATTTAAGATAAAGTACTTTTTGTAAGTTAAATTTTTTATGATCTTTATGAAAGGGGGTTTTTAAAATATTCGTTTTAGAAAAATGTATTTTGAAAATATAAATTTTTTAAAGCAGCTTTTTTTAAAAGGAACGTTTTTTTTCTGGGTACTATTTTAAAATAGTTTTTTCTCAAAATGAATTTAAAAGTACTGATTTATTTAACTATTGCGTGTTTTTTATAAAGGTAAAAAGCTTTATGTTGGCGATACTTTTTTAATTGACAACCATTTTATCAGCTGTGAAGGTTGGTTTGGCATTTTAATATAAATAGACTGAATGAATATACTGACGCCTGAACAATGCCTATAAATTGTGCAAATTGAACCCAAAACAAGATTGCTGTCGATCCCGATTTTCATAAGTGAATATTGTTTAGCGAAAACAATCTCTTTTCTTTGAATGAAGACGTCAATAAACAAAACTGCCATATTTGAAGTGATGATAATCTTCAAGTGCATGTTGACACAACTTTACATCCAAAAAAAAACTGACTGTTGGCAGCGCGTTATGTGCTGGTGGACTTCCTTAAAAACCATGTTCCGTAACTATCCTTTTACTTTCACACCTGTCGCATCTCTTCTCTATCCCTTTCCTAAAAGAATGTAGCACGGTACTTGACTAAGTAGGCATTGTTGCACTTCAGGCAACTCTCTCTCTACTCTTTAAAAGAAAAATAAAAAAAATGTTGCTCAGAACATTATAGTGAATGGTTATCGCTGACTACCAAGTTTTCTGTTCATCAATTGGACAACTATAATGTGCAGCTATTACATGTTCATAACGACAAGGGGGCGTAATTGTGATATGATTGAGAACTTTTTAACGCCACGACTGCATGCTTTGGGCTTGATTGACATGTGGTATCACATTGCCGACAGCTAAGATTACAATGGAATTACTGCGGGACCTCTTTCCACAATAAGTTATTTCAAGAAATGGTGATGCTTTTTGGCTTCCACGGTCGCCTGATTTGACTGCTCCGAACTTCTTTTTTTCGTGGGGATATTTGAAAAGCAAGGTTTAGGCAAACAAACCAGAAACGCTTAAGTAACTCGAACAAAATATTTGTGATGAAATTAATGAAATACCGGGTGAAATGTGTGAGAATGTAATGAAAAAAGTGCTCAAAAGGGAGACTAGCAGAGGCGGACATTTATATGATATTGTATTCCATACACAATTGCCGACATTAAATACATTTATCAATATAAGATCTATTATCTTTTATTTAATCAAAATATAAATAAAGTGATGTACCTTCTTGGCGGACACCCTATAAAACAGCTGCCAAGTTTTTTCAACATTGGAATTTTCAAGGAAATTATTTTAGAGAAAAATAACGTACGTGGTCACAATGCAAAAAAGTAAAATTTCCAGATGTAAAAAAACTCACATTGTATACGTCGACATTTGTTTTCTGTGACATTGAAACGTTAGCATCACACAAAAACAAACCAACAATTGTAATCAGTACAATGCTTAAAAATGTCGAAGTAAATCGTAGAAACAGAGGTTGTATTTTATTACAACTCAAAAAGAGATGACCTATTTGTTGGCTCTTATTTATTATTTTTCATGGTTTCGTGTTTTATTTTTTGTAGGGATCGTGCTGATCAAATGATTGGCATTTACACCATCAAACGAAAAAGAAATCGATGGCCGAGTATTGTATTTGTTAGATATTTCCGCTTTGAATACATATATAACTTCATCAGAAATCGGTGTCTCATGGGCATTAGCTGATCAAAATCGCAGGAGACTGAAGTTCTTGCGGAAACTGACACTTGCTTTAGCTAATGCGTATGGTGATATTTACCGCAGCAGAATTTCAATTAACAAATTTGTTGTCCTTACTACGAGCTTTGACTTCATTAACAGATTCTGCGAGTTTTAGCGGTGTGTCAAATAGAGCCAAAAAGTATGGAATTTTCAGTTGCCTTAAGTTTTAATCTGACATCAAGTGTTCCATTTGCGTCAATTTTATTTGTCAAATAACCAAAAAAAAAAAAATTGTACCCTGTAGCGTGTAAAGTAAGTACTTTCAAAAAATAGTTATTTTTAATTGAAAAATAAATAGCCCTGGACTAATTGCTCCTAATCCATGATAAGTCAATTTTCTGTCCGGTGTTACTTTCTATATGTCAAACTATGAACATAAAATTGTTGCAGATATTAAACACTTGAGTCGATAGTTTTAAGCAGATAATGGCATTAAAAAGTTATTAAGACAAAGAGAGGAAAATTGGACCAAATGGTACTAATCTAACAGCAGGGGTAACACGTTTTCATAAGAAACTGTTGACAGAAATTGAAATTTGTAATAGAATAGATGGATGTGTTAAGATATTAGCTACGTTGTAGTTAAAATTTGTTAAAATAGCTGTTAGCTATTCATTTCGCACGACAAATACACAAAAAGTAATTTTTGTTAAATGCAAACTAAACAGATAAATACAGTAGAGCTCGAAAGTACCTTATCCCTTAAATACTCTTTAAAGATAGCCACATTAGAATCGTTATTCATGAACACTATTCTATCTATGTTTTCAAAGTTTTGTCAGCAAAAGTTTCTACTTTTCACTGTTGTTTACATACATATCTATATGTACGAGTATGATGTATGTGTATTTGTGTGTGTGTGTGTGTTTGTGTGATGCCGTATTGACAACATCTATTCTAGATTTAGCATAAAACATACTCTAATTGTATATGTTGTGGCCACTAACAACAAATACAACTGTCACTGTATAATACCACCACTACCACAACAGCTACTTAATACAACTACAGCTATTAGTGACTATATTTTTGTTGTTGTTGTTATTGTTGCTATATTGTATGCTGGCAGTGCCATTGAGCCAGAAAGTGTTAAAGAGATTTAATGTTGTGGCATGTTGTTAAGTAAACTTTTGCATTACGGACTAGTTTTTTAATATTGCTGATGTGCTTACGGGCGGGCGTACAAACATCCTCATAAATACTTTTGAAACAGCATTGAGTGCCATGTTTTTGCTTTGGTGCTTTCTTCTTGGCAGCTTTTACATATGGATAGCCAAGTGTATATGTGTGTGCATGTATATTTTGCCTTGAATATTCAAAGTGAAAAAGGTAAAAGAAGAGGTTGCTGTTTTACAATCATAAATAATATTATTAGAACAGATTATCGATAAATCGTATCAGGCTATAATTCAGTTTATTCCATTTTTAATATGAATATTTACTCAATATCGAGTAGCAGGAAATTAAAAGTGCATTGAATAAAGTAGGATATATGAATTAAATTTTTATTTATAGCCACAAATGATATTTTGCAAATTGAAATTTTTCTGCATTTCTGGTGTTATAAGAAAAGAAAAAAATTTGAAATAAAATTGTAAATATAAATTGATATTTACAAGGCGCAGTGGCAAAAAACAAAAATATTAATTATGCAGGGGAAGCAGGTAAGCGCTTTTAATAAATACAACTAAAGGGAAAAATTGATTCAAAATTTATTACTAAATAAATAAGTATTAGTCTTTACAATGGTCTTTTTTCTTAAATTTAATACGTATATTTTCAATATTTCGCGTTCCCTTGGAAATCTTCTTCAGAAAATTAATTTCCTATAAAGATTAATACAATTTATTTAAAAAAAAAGGCAGAATAAAAATAATAATCATATAGAATTTACTATTATTAAAAAATAAAATCAGATCTATAGTTCAAAATATACATAATCAGCTGGATAATATAACAAGTTAATATAAAAAAAGCAAACTACAGATGCTAGTATAAGTTTAGTGCCTATATCGATTAAGAAATTACACATTTCCTCATTTATAATATATCCGAAGAAAAATTTCCCTAGAAAAATTTCATTAGTCTTAACATTTCTGCAAAAGATTTTTATCATCCATAATTTTTCTACAGAAAACTTTTACATCATCATCAGTTACAAATCTTTTTTAGAAAAATTTCATCACTCACAATTGTTTTATAGAAAAACTTCAGCAGTCACAATTTTTTATAGAAAAACGTCATCAGTCAATATTTTTTATAAAAAAAATTAAGCAGTGATAATTTTTGTACAGAAATAATTTCATCAGTCACAATTTTGTTATAGAAAAAATTCCGGTAGTCACCAATTTTTTTTAAATAATAATGCCATCAGTCAATATTTTTTATAGAAAAATTTTAGCAGTCAAAATTTTTTTAAAGAAAAATTTCTGCAGTCACAATTTTTTTATAAAAAAATTTCAGCAGCCACAATTTTTTTTATAGAAAAATTTCTGCGGTCACAATTTTTTTAAAGAAAAATTTCAGCAGTCACAATTTTTTTTATAGAAAAATTTCAGCAGTCACAATTTTTTTATAGAAAAATTTCAATTTTCATTATTTTTTTATAGAAAAATTTTTAGTAGCCATAATTTTTCTATAGAAAAATTTCAGCAGTACAATTTTTTAATAAAAAAATTTTCAGCAGTCCCAATTTTTTTTATAGAAAAATTTCGGCGGTCACAATTTTTTTATAGAAAAATTCCATTTTTCATTATTTTTTTAGAGAAATATTTCATCGGCCACAATTTTTTTATAGAAAAATTTTCAATAGCCACAATTTTTCTATAGAAAAAATTTCAGTAGCCACAATTTTCCTATAGAAAAAATTTCAGTAGCCACAATTTTTCTATAGAAAAAATTTCAGCAGCCACAATTTTTCTATACAAAAAATTTCAGTAGCCGCAATTTTTCTATAGAAATTATTTCAGCAGCCACAATTTTTCTATAGAAAAAATTTCAGCAGCCACAATTTTTCTATAGATAAAATTTCAGTAGCCGCAATTTTTCTATAGAAATTATTTCAGCAGCCACAATTTCTCTATAGAAAAAATTTCAGCAGTCACAATTTTTCTATATAAAGAATTTCAGCAGCCACAATTTTTTTATACAAAAAATTTCTCAGCCAATATTTTTTTAGAAAAGAATTTCACCAATCAAAATTTTACTTAAAAAAGAAATTTATCAGCAACAATTTTTAATAGAAAAATTTTATGTCACAATATTTCTGTCGAAAATTTTTAGCTGTACAAAATTTACATCAGCCATAGCTTTATGAAACGCTATGAATCATAATTTTTCTATAGAATTTCATCATTTCTGTAAAGAAAATTTTATCAGATTCATGATATTTCTGTAGATAATTTTTAAT
Organism: Trichopoda pennipes; assembly: GCA_030448955.1. Taxonomy (NCBI): domain Eukaryota; kingdom Metazoa; phylum Arthropoda; class Insecta; order Diptera; family Tachinidae; genus Trichopoda; species Trichopoda pennipes. The sequence continues at coordinate 3,379,082 of JASKUP010000094.1, forward strand.
AGTCATAATTTTTCTATAAAAAAATCTTATACCATAATTTTTCTATAGACAAAATTTTTACAAGATGAGTCATAACTTTTTTATAAACAAAAAAAATTAATTGGCCATAAATTTTCTATAGAAAAATTTATCAGTCATAATTTTTCAATTTGCGATAATTATTTTCAACATTTGTCGCAGTATATCGGCAATAACGCTGCGAATGGTGTCGTACTGATTTCGGTGTTATCGGCATAGACGTGTTCGAAACGTGAAACTTCGGTTATTTTACGTTTTCTTCATAAATCATTAGTGATAGCTGTGTGACATGCAGTACCGTCTTGTTGAAACTGCAGCTCTAACCATAATCAGCATAGTCAGCGCCATAATTTCAAAATTTCCATAACTTTGTTATCAGTTATAATTAAAAAAAAAATCTCATCAGTCATAATTTTTCTATAGAAAAATCATGTCATAAAGTTCTTAAAAAGTTAAAAAGTTTATTTTATAATTTCGTGAGTTATAAATTTTTTAATAAAATTCATCAGTCGTAAATTATCTGTAGAAAATTTTGGAAAAAGGAAATAAAATTAAAACGAGAGAAATTGATCAAATTTGTCAAAAGTAACAAAATTTTTTATAAAAAGTGAAGGAATCTTATGAGATTTCTCAAACAAAGTGACAACAAAAAGATTTAATACATTTCCTTATAAAAATGGGAAAGGAACTCCTACACTGTTTGCACGGGTGTCCGCCGAGAAGGTATACTATTTTGTTTTGCTGCCGTATTGGTAAGTAATAGTCTTGACAGTTCATATTTGGTAGTTGTGAGGTAGACACGTGGCAAATTTATTATTTGAAAAATATTTAATAAACCAACGCATTTTAAACGTTAAAAGATTTTATCGAAATCAATAATTTTCATTTTAATCAATAATGAGTGACGAGGCACATTTTCATTTAAATAGTTCGTTCTGGAGAATGGGAAACCCTCAAAATATTCAACAGTCACCTTTGCATCCATTAAAAGCGATAGTCTGGTGTGCAATTTGGTCAGAACGAATCATTGGCCCTTCTTACTTTTTTGAAAATGAAAACGTTGTAACGCTAACTGTGAATGGGGAGCGATATCGTGATATGATTGAAATTTTTTAACGCCACACTGCATGCTTTGGGCTTGATTAACATGAGGTATCAACAAGACGGTGTAACATCGCATATAGCCAGGATTACAATGGAATTACTGCGAGACCTCTTTCCATCACAAGTTATTTTAAGAAATGGTGATGTTGATTGGCCTCCACTGTCGCCTGATTTGGCTGCTCCGGACTTCTGTTTGTGGAGATATCTGAAAAGCAAGGTTTATGCAAACAAACCAGAAATGCTTAAGTAACGCGAACAAGATATTTGTGATGAAATTAATGAAATATCGCGTGAAATGTGTGAGAATGAAATGAAAAAAGTACTCAAAAGGGCTCCCTTTTGTGAGACTAATAGACGATGACATTTATCTGATATTGTATTCGATACATAATTGCTGACATTACATAACACATTTATCAATATAAGATACACACATTGATATGTTTTGACGGAATCTCATCATCATTGCATGTGTCAACGGGGGTAAAAGGGAGTCCTAGTTACCTATTAGGCTAGCAGGAGCCAACTGGATAATTCCACTATATTTCTACGGGAATAAGTAAAGCCCCAGAGTTCAGCTTTTTGGTTTTTTAACCTTTTAGCTGTTCTCTGACTGATTATTGAGGTTATCCCTTCGGCAGTATCGTGGTGGTTGTGGTTTCGAAGCCCTCGTTTGAGTTGTATGGGTTGGATCATTCACAATGAATACAATGAATGATCCAGGTCCAGTGAGCATGATTGCGGTTGTGTTCTGGACCAGAAGTTGGATACTCTCCAACTCTTCAGCAAGGAGTGAGGGTTGCGGCCTGCTCCGAACTCTTAAAGTTGCAACTAGGAGTGACTGGAGGATATACCTATCTGAAGGCTTCCTAGGGCGGGAATGACGCTACATTTCATCTACAGTGGTATGATCCACCGTCTGGTTGTGGCTTACACAGCAAGGTCTGACGTAAATCTTATCATGCATAAACAAAAATTATATAACAGCACAAAAGTATATCTTCCAAGCGGACATTCTAAAAATCCTTAAAAATGTTTCCAACATTTATTTCGCTTAATTGGTTTTTGGAATTTGCTACCTAAGTTATAGAAGCTCTTGGTGGAACATGCAAACACGCCTTCATCAACTAAAATCTCTGGTATAAACCAAAGTGGATATGTTTGTGTGTGTCGGTGTAGCAAAGTCATGCAATATTGTCCCTCAAATTATCACCGTGAGGTTTAATGGCTTAAGGAAATCGACTTAATAAATAAAACAAATAAAAACGAATTATTTATTTAAATTTTACAATAATAAATAATTTAACTTATTTGAAGTTAATTTTCTTTAGAATTCAAGCTTACGTTTCTTAGAACTTCTATGTTTTAATTTGTTTCAAAAGCTTTTGAAAATTATTCCGACGTTAACAAAAGCCTTTTGATTGCAAAGGAAACCAATATTATTTATATTTAAAAAAAGAAAAAAATCCTTTTGTACATTTTCTATTAAATACGATTAAGATTTTGCACGTTTTACTAAGTGTCTTTTTTGCACTCATTGTAACGTTAATACTCATGTTGCTGTTGCTGTTGCTGCTGTGAATGGTGCAGTCGTTAGCTGTTCGACGAAAAACTTGAGAAAAATAAAAAGAAAATGATTTTAATTTAAATATGAAGTGGATTCTATTGATTCCCTCAAGCATGAAACCATTAAATGTTTATTATACGAAATCAGTAAAGTGTATAAATGGCATGTTTGCATGTATGCGTTTATAAAATACACTCTCGAATATGAATCAACAAAATGTGTGTGTATGAGTGTGTGTGTGTGGGTATGTGTGTACTATTGATTGTGCGTGAAATATTTATTAAAATATATATATAAACAAATATGTATATTAAGATTAATATACGATTGTTAAGCTTTTTAAAGCGAAAACAACAACAACAAAAAATATAAACAAAATAAAAGAAAACATGCAATAAATAAAATAGCAAATATTATTTATTTGTGGTTAAATAAAAGAAATTGCGAAAAAAAACACTCTGAGCATTATACGATATCAATAGCGTGTTATTGCTGTAGATGTTTGATTTGCGTGTGTATTGCAGAGAAAAATAATAAATAAATAAATAAATGCGGGTAAATAAATAAAATATTTTTTTACAATTTAAAGAAACCAAAATTATAAAAGCAGCACCATATTTTTTGTTTTTGTTGTTGTTTTGTTCTAAAGTGATAAAATTAATTTTACTACTTTAACCAAACACAAGAGTTCCAGATGTTTATGTTATAAAACGCAATAATACAAGTTATTGACAGTGGTAACACTTCTATCCAGCCCGAAAATGCTTGATCAGCAATTGATCAATACACGCGCAATCAAACTAGTTCGACGAACCCGATCCAATTACAATTTGGTTGGAATGCATGGGAAAGTTAATTTGCTGGATCAGCGACTGTCAACTCGCGCGTGTTGGTGCAACGTGATCAACGAAGTCGACAAGCCAACAAAGTTGGCTAAGAACAGGCAGTCTTGGTTACGGTGTCGTGGTATTCAGAATTATTTTAGATTAACGCAATAAATAATAATAAGTTTGTGAATAAAAGTTTTAATTGAAGGAAAAGTGTTTTATTCGGAAACAGGCGCAAGTTGATGCCCCTTAAAATTAATTGTTTTTTACTATAACGCTTGCAGATTAGTTACATTTAAAACAAACTGCAATAACATAAGAGGACAACACCATTTGTGAAACGTATTTATTTGGCAATAGACCGAACCCGTTAGAGAAGAGTTCCAAAAGGCAGAACATGAATGATACGCTCAATCACGCACTCGCAACAATCTCAGAATGGGGTCGTGTGAATAGAGTCGATTTTAATGCCCGTAAGACGTAATGTTGAATGCTTATGCGTAGATCTGTGTTCAGAATTGGCGCTACAACTGTTACTATAGGTGAATAGGCTTTACAGAATCGGATGCTCTTGATGTTTTTGGCATTCAAATTCAGCATAATGCTCGATGGAATAAACACATTTTACACGTTTTTAAAGAAGCTGTCAAGTGGCTCGGCTTTCTACAACGGTGTAAGATATACTTCACTCCATCCGATCTTCGTACTATTTATACCACCTACATTCGTCCAAAAATGGAAAACAACTCTCTTGTATGGGCCGGCGCCCCAAAGACTATTTTGGAGTTGCACGATCGCGTACAGAAGAGGGCCAAGATGCTCATTGGGGACAGTAGGATACCGAACTCTATTGATTCTCTAGAGCATCGACGCAATGTGGGATGTATTTTACTGTTTTATCGTTACTACAATGGTAAGTGCTCTAACGAAATTAGGTAACTTGTCCCCGTTACTCGCACATTTTCTCGTTTAACTCGATTTTCGTTGAGAGCACATCCATTTGTGACTGATTTTCCTGTGAATCGCACTAGTCGTTAAAGGGAAAATTCTTTTTTTAGCAGAGCAGTTCATATGTGGAAAAGACTCCCTCCAGAGGTCTTTCCTTTCAATGTAGGAAAGTTCAAATTAAATGTCCACAAACACGACCCCTTCTTTCCTCCTCCCTATAGCCTAATTTTCTAGTTCTGCTACAATGCATTGCATGAGTGCCACAATTGATTTATTGCAGGAAAAGTGTGGTAATGTCGCCGCTGGACTAAGTTCGATTGACAACTTGGAGGATAACATTCGTTGCGTTATTACAGACATATTCAAAAAAATTCTGGCACAATGCATTGCATGTGTCAGGGGTCATTCCCTGAGTGCTGGACCGAGAAAAAACAAACAAAGAATATTTTAAATCTATAACACTTAATTCGATGATTTAAGAAAATTATTATAAAAAAAATACGTTTTTAAAAATTTTCTTAATAAATAATTGTTCTAATTTTTTTTTAAATAACACATTTAACAAAAAAGTGTTAATAACACAATTCGCACATAAGGACTGACTGCATGATTTTAATTTAGTTTCTATTCAAGGAACGTATAATAAATTTATATTTGTATTTTTAAATTTTTTTGCGGTATATTAAAATAAAGGCTGGGCAAAGTTGAAGTTAGGATGTAAATTAAAAGAGAACGCACTATTTTTTGGATAACATCAGTTTTACTAATATCACTGTAAAGTAGAGATATCCAAAAAATAACAATGGAATATGATGACGTTCGCTCTTTTCGCAAAATTTTGAAGCATATTTTGCAACAAAGTTTCGTTTATCTTATCAATGCATCAGCGAATTTCATCTTTCAGAGCGTCAGTTGTTAGCGGGTTGTTCACGTAAACATGGTGTTTCAAATAGCCCTAGAGAATATAATCCAGCGGCGGCTAATTTACGAGGCGGCTAATTGACATCGCCATATCGAGAAATCAAGGGTCACTAATGTCATCATTAGCCAATTCTGGCCACAAATGAGTTAGAATGGTTTGATGATACTTTACAGTGACGGCGTTTCCTTCCTTATTTTCTAAGAAATTCGTGCCGATGATGCCACCTGACCACAAACCCTACTTTACTATCGCTTTCTCTGTATGTAAAGATTCTACGAGGATTGTTTGGGAATTTTTTGGATCTCATATCCTACAATTTTGTTTGTTTACATAATCGCTTAAATGTAAATGAGCCACATCATTAAAGATGGTATTGCCGGAAAATGCGTTGTTTTCGTTCAGTTTTTTAAACAGTCAACTCATAAACGTTCGACACAAAAAATGCTCAGTCGGCTTTAATACTTAAAAAGTTGAATTTTAAAAGACCTTGATGCAGAAAGTTAAGCAAAGTGCCTCTGTTGACGCCCAATTCTTTCGAACGTTGACGAGTTGTTATTCCAAGCTCATGTTCAACACTTTGTTGTATAGTGGCTATGATTGCATTAATATGGCCGCTGCGAGAGTATTGTTTTCGTTTATTGCCAGCAGCAGTTTAGTGAGCCTTGATTTCAGCTTTTAAATTACCCTAATCGATCTTTAAAGGAGCCTGATTATAATGAACTTGCATTTTTTTTAAGTGAAATTATCACGCTTTTGTTAGTAATTTTTCACAAGTAAAATTCTTTGCTTAGCGTTTAATGCTTAAAATTTCTTTACTTTTTACTCTAAAAATACTACAGGATGGCAAGCTAATATTTGACATTCAATTATTTACTACTTAACCTCAAATTATAAACACACAGTTTATAATTTTAATATTTTAAGGATGTGATATATAACAATATGATTTTAACATGTCTAATGAACCATAAGGAAAACCCATAAAAAATGTTAAGAAAGTTTTTAGCTCTCAAATAGTAAATGTATTGAAGGGCGTTAGATAGATGACTTGAATTGACGGTCCTGAATATTTTGATTTTGATTTATTTTAATTTTTAATTTATTTTAGGTTCAATTTAATACAGATTTTATGTTTTTTGTTTTTTTTAAGAGAAGTAGCACTTCAGGCAACAATGTGTATTTAGACAAGTACCGTGCTATATTCTTTAGGAAAGGGATAGAGAAGAGATGCGATAGGTGGTGAAAGTAGAAGGATAGTTACGGAAATTAACTGTCGTATAAGACAGCCATGGCTTCATCACTAAGCAGCCCCACCAACAGTCAATTTTTATTTGTAGTGAAATAAAACCAAGGTCTTTGTTGGGAATCGAACCCACAACCTCCAGTCATGTAAGCTAGCACACTACCTACTAGCCTACAGGAGGACCTTATTTCTTGCCTCAATATCAACACTTATTTTAAACATGTATTGTTAAGTTCGCTATAATGAAAATGAAGGTCTTTCCCCCTAGATGTATTAGTTTGACATGTGTGGCCTTGAAATATTTAGCTTTGAAACGGCATAAAACAAAAATGAATTTTTGAAATTGAAATAAAATTTATTTATTTATTTATTTACAATATATATTACAAAGTAAATTTGCAAAATATATAAAAAAAGGCGCAGGTTACTAGACCATATGCGCACGTATTAAAGGTAAATTTAGAATTAAAGACTATTATATTATATTTAAGACTATTTATATAAATTGCAAATTAGATAAACTTAGGTGGAATATTATGTACATAGACCAGAGAAAAAAAAACGAAAAAAAAAGAAAAACAAAAATAATTTAAAAAACAAGAAAGATACGTTTCCATTTGTAATAATAAATTTAAAAGTCAATAATATTGTGCTTAAGGAAGCATTTTATAATAATGGGTACATTATCTCCGTGGGCACAATCAAGAAGCTTCTCCAATGGTTGATTCACTCTAGAGTAGGGGCATTCAGTCAGTACATGACTTATGGTGAGTTCAACATTACAGCGGCTGCATTTAGGCGGGTCGGACTTCACAAAGTAATGGTTGGAATTAAACAATGCTTTGCCTACTCTTAATCGAGCAAGCATAATACATTGCGGTCTTGATAAATGTTCATTGTATTTAGGCCTTTGTGCTACTGGATTTTGCAGATTTTTCGAGGCTTTGTACGGCCCTATCAATGCTTTGGGAATGAAATAAAATTTATTTTTCAATTTAAATATGACTTCACTCGAACTTAATTTAATCTGGAAGTGCGATTTTTTATGTCTTTTTCAAACATTTGTGGGCGTAAATTGACAATGATGCAACTATTGTTGTCCTCTTAGTGATTAATCGTTACGGACTTATCGGCTTAGATTAGTGACTTCAAATATTCCCACAGAAGATAGTCAAATGACAGATTCAAAATGTGAAACTATGAGGTCAAGCGTTTAGTTTCATACATCAATTGCGGCACGACTTGTGTGACATATAGCGTCGTAGCTCCAGCACATTATGATTAATAAATTGACGACCGACAAATTCAGTAATCATGACTCTTTTTAGGGGTCATCCTTTATTGCAATATTCTAACCAGCATTGTTTTTAAAAAAGTACAAACCAATGATTCCATCATCCCATAAGGCTCACCAAAAACAAATATACGTCTCAAGACACATTTGAGCATTATAATCACTCCAATTACGGCAGTTTCGTTTATTGACGTATCCGTTCAAATAAAAGTGATCTGAAAATCGAGATCAATGGCAATCTTGTTTTGAGCCCAATTTGCACAATTTGATAGCAATTTGTTAAGGTGTCAGTCTATTTATGTTAAATGCCAAATCCAACTAAACATAAATCATTTGACAGTTGACAAAATGGCTGCCGGTTAATATGTGTTGCCAACTTAAACTTCTATACCCATACAAAAAAAAAACAAAACACCCGAAGCTTAATGATTTTTTAAATTCATTTATTTTTATGAATATTACTTTCGTGCAAACGCCAAACAGGACACCATAGTTAGTGGGTAAAATCTGGCAAAGCGGAAGAACAACTAATTCGCAAATATCTTTAGAGGGGGAAAAAAATACGAGCTGCTCAGAACATTGCAGTCAAAGGTTAGCTTATTATTGAATTTTTCGAGAACCCATGTACTCAACGTGGTATGGTCGTGGTTGGATAGTCTCCGAATCTTTAGCAAGGAGTGAAGGCTTCAGAGGAGGCTACGGGCTTTCGAAGTTGCAACTAGGAGTGACCGGAGTATATACGTATCCGAAGGCCTTCTAGGGCGAGGATGGCGCTACATACCATCCACAGTGGTAATGATCTACCATCTGATTAAGGCTTACGGCCAGGTGCAGATGTAAACCTTATCACGTCATTGAATTTTTCGTTGATCAATTAAACAACCATGATGTGCAGGAATTATTGTTTCAATAAACCGGCGCAAGATATTATACAACTCGTACTATAGATTTATTGCAGGAAATGTCTGGTTACATAAAACTATTCACGTTTCTGACTCGGGAGTTGGGCTTCAATTGTGCGATTTAACGCCGCTTGAATAATTTGGTCCGTGCCGATAAGCCCGAGGCGATTGACCGTATTCGCCGCGTTATTGGAGATATATTCGAAAAAGTCATCGAAAATTGTATATCCAGATAAGATTAGGTTAGAGCCAGTCGTGGCTCCATTTCCATTTAAAACTTTTTTACCTCCATAAAAACACCCTATAGTAATTGAAGAGTTGGTTATACAAGCTTTTGTAATATTTTTTTTTTTTTGTATTTCAAGCCTTTTTTAGAATTGTGTGTTAGAGTAAGTTGAAAATTTCCTTTTGCATTATCCTGTTTGTGAACGATAAAAACAACACATAAAATGTAATTTCGTTTCTTTTAAATACATTTGCCTGCTGGCAAATAGAGATTACTATTCTAACAAGAGTTATTCAAACTTATTAGAATAATAACAGTTCACCGAATTATAAACAGATTTTGTGTAGATTTAGTTTATCTGTGTGTTAAAAAATGTTAAATGAAGAAAAACCTTCATTAACGAGATGAAATTTTTCTGTTTAAAATAATATTTTAATGCCACTGAAAAATCACAAACGAATAAAAACTTGTTTTTGCAATCTTTGTGAATTGAACGAATGTAAAACAAGATTGCTTTCGATTAAATTTCCTTCAAAAATCTAATAATTTTATGAAAAAAAAGATACTTTTGCATGTGAAGCTAAAGGATTTTATTCGTTAGAAAGTGCTTATCTCAAATCCAACAAGATGTTTGCTGCTTCATGAATATGAATGCAACGAGAGCAGCTATTTAAAGCAACACAAAAGGATAACAAATAGTTGAGTCACTTTAAGTTTATTTTAGTTAGTTAGTTAGTTAGTCATGGATACAAATTTAACTTTTGAATGGTTTAGATTTAGATTTTTATTCGTTTTTTATCTCATTCTGATGTAAATGTTATCGTAGTATTTTAGAAGAATATTTTAAAGGGAAGAATATTCGTTCAAATCTTTGTGATTATTTTTTTTAGCAAATAATTTGCTTCCGTTTTTTTTGAAAAGTGAAAATAATTGGAGCATGATTTCTCAGAGACCTGGAACATATTGTGAGTAATAATTTGAAAGTCATAATAAAAAGAAGGAGTTGAAATATTTTTTTTGTCACCATGTTTTTAATTTAAAGAAACAAAAAAGAAACAGAACAAATTTAATGAAATAATAAACAATTTAAATTTAAATTAAACAAATTTTCATTATCATAAAATAAAAATGTTGAATTAAACATTAGCAAACTAAGAGTGTCTGAGCGACTTATTTAAGTTTTATTTACATTTTTATGACTAAGTGTTCGTGAATGGAGAACGTACATATATTTTTTTTCGGACCAGCACTCAGGGGATGAACCCTACATATGCAAAGCATTGTGGCCAGAACTAGGAAATTAGGTTACGGGAAGGAGGAATGAGGGAGTAGTGCCTATGGACTTTTAGTTTGAATTTTCCCAGATTTTTTTCTTTAATAAAAGTGCTCGACTTCTCTTTTACTCTCTGCTACTTCGCAAAGTTTTGCCGCTGCTTATTCTTTTAAAGAAATTTATTATGATAGTTGCGATGGTTTTACGAACGCATTGCTTTTTGGTCTTGTTATTCAAAGTGTGTAATCGTTAACTAGATAGCTTTTTGAAAGTGGAGTGTTTCCTTACAGAACAAGACTAACTCACAGTGATTTGAAAAGTTTGTTTTTTCCTTTTATTTGGGTACGGTTTTTCGTCGACCCTCGTAAAATTTGTTCTCTTTTTTTTGGTAGGAATTCGGCAGCTTATGAACCAAACTATCGTAATGAAATTTCACGGACGATAGGCCTTGTAAAGTGAAGAAGGGCTTCTGGATATGCCCCCAAAGTTGGGTACCTCGGACATAATTTTTTCTTGGAAATGTTATAAAAAGTTTATTTATTACTCATATATTACGTTGCTATGTCCCCCACGGAGGCACATTATAAGCCGTTATGGATCACACAACCCTCTACACTTGTGTCTTGTGGTGGTAAAAGGAAGCCCAGTCCCCTTCAAGGCTAGTAGTAGCCAACTGGATAATCCACTATATTTCCAAGGGAATCAGTAAAGCCCCAGAGTTCCGCTATTTGTCTCTTTAGGCATTTAGCTGTTCTCTGACTGATTATTGAGGTAGGCCCTACGGGAGTGTCGTGGTGGCTGTGTGTTTCGAGGCCCTCGTTTGAGTTTGTGGGTCGGATCATTCACAATGAACAAAATGAATGGTCCAGGTCCAGTGAGTATGAATGCCGTCGTGTTCTTAATTATAATAAGTTCATGCGTTCTGGACCAGGAGTTGGATAGTTTCCAACTCTTCAGCAAGAAGTGAAGGCTGCGGCCTACTACGGGCTTTTGAAGTTGCAACTAGGAGTGACCGGAGGATATACGTATCCGAAGGCCTTCTAGGGTGAGGATGACGCTACATTTCATTCACAGTGGTAATGATCTGATTAATGCTTACGGCCAGGTGCAGATGTAAATCTTATCACTTCATCACGTTGCTATGTTATGTTGCTTACATGTCTAATTTATCACTTTTAGTTTGGGAGTAAATCGGGCTAGAAAAATTTTTTTTTTATTTTTTGGCCGACCTTAACTTGGTATTTTTGAAGTGGTTCAATTATTTATATTCGGATTATTATTATAAAGTATTAGCTGTCTCGATAAAATTTATAATAAAACAGTAGCAAGTTTCTTTTCGATAGCAGGTTTTGTTGAAAAGTTACAACCCTGTGAACTGGGAATATGTAAAAACTGACGTTTTTATAGGATTTTCCGCAAAAAGGAAGTATGGTTAATTTTTCCTTATATAACTGAAACGTACTTTGGACTATATTTAAGACAGCTTATAGCGAATACGAATCAAAGAACGACTGCGTCAAAAATTATAACTGTTCGCCCTCCAATCCTAATCAAACATAGCCAATTTTGAAATGCAATTCCTGATTTACTTGTAATTACAGCCCTTTTCATACTTGCTTTCCTCCATCCTCCTGCTATTAAGCAGCATGAAGTTGTTGGTGCTTCTCTAGTGTCGATCGATTAAGTGCATGTTATTGTGAATATTAAGTTTGCTTCGTATTATTATTGCCGATGAAAAATGGATACATTACTATAAACCCAAACGCAAAAAGTCATATGTAAAGCCCAACCAAGCAGCCAAATCAATGCCGAAATCGAATAATCATGACGCCAAGGACACACAATGCACAACGTGTTGTGCATTATGAGCTATTTGAATCGAGCCAGAGGATTACAAGGGAACTATGCCCCAAAGACAATTGATTCCTTCGAAGGGAGAAATCAACGAAAAACGATCAGAGTATACGACCAGACACGAGGCCGTAATCTTTCTTCATGACAACACTTTTCCACATATTGCAAGACCATTAAAAAACTTTTTGCTAAGCCGTGGATGTGAAGTTTTGATTCATACGTTTTGTAGCCCAGACCTTGCCCCTCTGTCTTGCCCCACTTTAGGACAGGGTATCAGAAAATGCCTTGATTTACTCTTTACCGCAAACTGAAAGAGTTTTTTTTTGGCTGGGAACCCTTATGCCACTAAAAGGATGGGAAAAAGTAGAGGCTAGCGATAGACAATATTTTAAATAATGTGTCAAATAATTTTGTTGTTGTAATAAAAGCATTTTCCAAGCAAAAAATCAACATAATTAACTCATATAATTATTAATTATAAGGGGTTTTAGCAAGGTTACCTGAGGAGCAATGCAGCTGCTTGATAAACACCATGCAGCTTGTTCTCTTTGAATGTTTCACATTTTTTTTTATTTGTTGTAATTCCGATGGACTAATAGATAACAAAAGGTCCGACTGACTATTTTGATTATTTTCCTGCCAATAAAGAGCGTCTCCCGCTGCTTCTGCTTTATACCAAAAATGCTTACACTGGCATCTTCTACAAGTCAAATTGGCTAGATTCATTCTTTACTTGAAAACTGGAGCACCTTTTCTGGCGCAGTTCTTATGCTACCAGAACAATGGGAAAAAGCAGTCGCTAACGATGGACATCATTTTGAATAATGCATCAACTCATTTTGTTGATTTAATAAAAATGCATTTTTGAAGCTAAAAAATCGACATTATTAACTTGTATACTTAATAGCATGTCAATATCGTAGTTATATTTCTATGCCCATTGTTGGTGGAGTTTAAGTTAGATCGCCCTTTGCTTTTTGCCTTCATATGTTAAGTACTCAAAGTGTTTTTATGTTTATTTAAAAATTTGCCTCAAATTAATATGTTGGATATCTGCTTAATTTATATTTGGTACCTTTAGCCTTTATCTTGCTTTGCTTTCTTATGGTACTTTTATTTGAATATTCTAGAGGCTCATTAATATTTTTATAACTCTAACATGACTAGCGGCCTACGTTTTGTTTTTTTGTACAATTTAAACTTTTCGTTAACTAAATTTGTTTTGTGTAACTTTAATTTCGATAACAATAAATTTCATATTGCGATCCTTAATTAATCAAATGAAAATCCTTTTTGTTTTATTTCAAAAAGTTTTAGAAACAATTATACTTGAATGTTTTAATTTTGCTGCTCACATTTCCCTTCCAATCCAATTTTTCGCTTCAAATACTTATTCGATTTTAAAAAGGAATTAATTTGTCCAATAATACATCCGGTTATTAAAACTTTCGATGCCATTTTTTTTGTAAGCTTTCAAACTAAAATGTCAGTTATAATGTCAATTAGTTTTTCATACTTTTTCCCTTTAACTATTCGATACTTTCTAATTTTGTTTTCTTATTTCCCATAAACTGCGTTTTTTCTGAAAGGAAGTGAAGCTTGTTGAGTAGAAAGTTGTAAAAAGTTGCAACAAAAAATAAACTTTGTTTAGTTACAATTGAAATTTTGCAAATTTATTGAAAATATTAGCTTTGAGGGCAAACACAAACATACACACGCAGCTGTAAATACAAAAGAGCTTTTCGAAAAATTACAATTTTTTTTTACTACTTGAAAGGATTTTCTTTTGTTCAGCAGCTCTTACAAAATTTGCTTTAAATTAGAAGTTTCTTTTGATGGAATCAAATTTCAAACGGGGTCACTAACGGTGATTTTTGTGCTTGAACAGCCATGTGAAACATCAGAGATAATTTTTGCAAAATTTTAGTACAAACTTCTTTAGAATTTAAATAAATTTCTATAAAAGTTTTAAGTAAATTATAATTAATAGTTTAAATTCGCTTGGTCTATGGGACGATGTGACGATGTGAATCGGATTGTCAAAAAGAGAAACTACATGACGAAGACACTTTTCACTTTCCAATAACACCAATGTAATAAAACAACAAGGAAAAAAAATAAGTAGGGTTCGCATTAAGGTGATAGACAGCGTAGATGCGACTCAATATTTATTTAGTTCTGCATAGATGGGTCTGACTCCATACAAACATAAAGCTGTTCATTCACTATGATTCCAAAATAACACGTCCCTTTAACGCGCGTTTATTTAAAAAATAAATAAATAGTCACCCTAGCGAGACGTATAGTGCTGTTTTACCAACCACTTCCTTCTAGTTCTGCCACGATATCCATTCGCTTATATATAGTTACGCTTTTGTGATTTGGTAAAAATGCTGCTATAAAATATTAAACCAATTGTACGAGGGCTGCTATTTATATTTGTGGCCTAAGGATGAAAACGCAAGCATTTAAAGACAAAATCTATTTTATTGTTTTTCATGAAGATTTATACACATTTGCGTGCGTTGGAGCCAATTTTCAAAGCACTTTTTCCACTCCGATTTAGGTACTTCTAAAAAATGGGTTTTGAATGCAGAAACTGCTTCTTCAGGTGTAGGAAACCGCTGTCCACGTAGTTCTTTCTTGATGTTCGGAAACAAAAAGAAGTCATTAGGTGGCAAGTCAGGGCTGTACGGCGGATGACCCATCAATTCAATGTTTTTCCCTGTCAAAAACTCCATTATTTTAGCCGATCGGTGACAGCTTGCATTGTCGTGAAGCAGAATGATGCGTCTTTTCTTTGACTTTTCCCGAAGTTTCTCAAAGACTTCTGGCAAACAAATAGTGGTGTACCATGCCGAATTAATCGTCTTACGTTGCTCTAATGGCACAGTCGCCACATGACCGGTAATGCCGAAGAAACAGGCAACCATTTGCTTTGATGTGCTTCTTAAACGAACAACTTTAGTGGGATTTCGCTCGTCTTTAAAGACCCATACGGTGGATTGCTGTTTTGTTTCAGGATCATATGAGTATATCCATGATTCGTCACCTGTGCAAATATTATAAACTGCTTTTGATGCATCTTGAGCGAATTTCTGCAACATTTTCTTGCACCAATCAACACGAGCATCCTTTTGTGCGTTTGTCAGGTTATGCGGTATCCAACGTGAACAAACCTTTTTCACATGCAAATGTTCATGCAAGATCTTATTGATGCTTGTCATACTAATCCCTACAGATGGCTCAATCTCGCGATATGTTACATGACGACCATGCTTTATCAGCTCATGCACAGCTGCGATGTTTTCTGGCACAACAACCGTTGTTGGACGACCTTCACGGGATTCGTCCTGGAGTGATTGTCGGCCACGATTGAATTTGTTATACCAGTTTTTAATGGTGCTGTAAGAAGGTGCTTCATTACCATATAAGAAATTAAGTTTATCTGTGGACTGTTGTCGTGTCAGGCCACGTCGAAAGTTATGGAAAATTATTGCACGAAAATGTTCGAGAGTTAATTCCATTTTCTCCTAAGATCACTTTTTCAACCTGCTATCACTAACACTAACAACAATAAAATGACAAAATGTTTTGGTTGAGGTTATGTTTAACAATGTGAAGGTTGCACTGGAAACATCAGCTGGTGCCTAGCAACAGTCAGTGTTACCAGGCCAGAAATATAAATAGCAGCCCTCGTATAGGGCAATTTATTGAGAGGTATAGAACTTTGATATAGAGTAAAATAAATATGAATTTTTTAAATTGCACGATAATTTAAATATGACTTCTGGCATGTGACCGCCACGGCTGGCAAAGGACCAATTTTCTATGATTTTTTTTCAACATTTTTGGCTGCGTGTTTATAAGAACAGGTCGTATGTTGTGGGGGGCGTAGACTAGCGACTTCAAATATTCGCAAAAAATAGTCTACCGGCATTAAATCGCACGTACTTAGAGTCCAATTCACGTGTCCGAAACGTTAAACCATACGGTTTCCAAACGTGACCTTCAACAAAACACTTCTGGCGCGAGCTTTTTAGTTCGCCTTGTTGAAACCGCAGCTTACTGCACGCCATGGTTCTTTAATTGATAAACGAAAAAATCAGTAATCATGCCTCTATAGCGCCTAGATTCTGGCTCGCATCGTTTTTAAAGAAGTACGATCAATGAAACCACCAGCCCATAAAATACACCAAACAGTCAATTTTTCTGGGTGCAAAGGTATCTCAACACGCACTTAACAAAATGTTTGACCATAAAAAAGTGTTGCCAACTTAAAGTTAATACCTTTATAAAAATATCCCTTAAATAATTGTATTATGGGCCACTAGCCCTAGACTATTGAGAGTTAAGTTATTTTTATTAACATGTTTGCGGAACTTAACAAGAGAGTGATTCATATCTAAATTGCCAGTAAAATCAATAAGGTGATACATTGTAACCGGGCATTGTGGCTGAAAACTGAGCTTAGGCTCAAGATCTGAAGGTTTTAAACTCCTAAGTAGTAGTCAGCTAAATTTTTATTGGTTAAATAAGGCCCTTCCAGAAGGTGTATGTATTAGAGTGAGCTCTACCTCGTTGATGCTTCTATCACTGGGTTAAATGGTGCTTTAATTTTCCAGATTTTAAAAGGACAGTAATATGAACTTTTGATTTATTACATTGCTGGTAATTGTGAATAGAAATTCCGGCTCGTCGCTTTTTTAACCTTGCAGGTTGCTCTGAATATAATTGTTATACAGATTTACGTTACCACCTTATTGTCTAATCTGATTCCCCCGGGGGCACATATATATGGTCTTAGGAGATAGCAACAACTCAGACCTGTGCAACTGGGGGAAAAAGGGAGCCCAGTTTCCTAAAGTCAGCAGGGTTACAACTGGAAACTCCACTTTATTTTCCACGGGAATCAGTAAGCTCGCAGAGTTCCGTTATTTGTCTCTTTAGACACTTAACTGTTCCCTGGCTGATTATTGAGGTTGGCCCTTTATAGGAGTATCGTAGTGGTTGTGGTTTCGCGGTCCCATATCAGGTCTGTTGTTTAATATGGTGACCGGGATCATTTCGCCGTTAATGACACGCTAGGTGAATGGTCCAGTCCAGTAAGCATGCTAGACATAAAAGAAAGTTCTGTTGCATAGAATTATAGCTTCGGCTTCCTAGGACGAGCATGACGTTCCAAATTATGCAGTGGTTTGAGCCACCATCTGATTAAGGCTTCATGGCCAGGCGCGGATGTAAATCTAATCACACCACCTAATCGTACGGCCCTACTCTGACGGTAATGTTACCAACACACCCATGGTACCGTAGCCCAATCCTCGCTGGAAAGCCGGAGGCTATCTAAAGTCTTGGCGCTCCTAGCGTAGTGACAGTACATCGAATGGAAAAAACCACACCTTTCACGCAGTTTGGGTTTAAACCACTGCCGTCACGCTACTCCCAGAAGGGCCTCATCAACACTAGTGCAGGATCGTTGTACTGGTGCATGTGGTACCAGCTGATAAGTCGAGTGCCTAATTCATCCAGTTTCAAGCCCTTGCTGGCATAGATGACTAGTACCGGCCCAGAAGGATGGGGCAGGATGGAAAGATATCCACCACAAGTGTGTGCCCGGCTTAGAGTATAATTTAAAGCCTCTTTTATTTTCAAATGATTAATAATGTGATTGATTGACAAGAGCTGACAGACAAATCGAATCATACCGCTTCTTTAATGGGTTTCTTTTCGACTACCCCCCACATTCAATGATTGTATGAAAATTGATTTATAATTTACGGAAAACTTTGCTTTCCTTACGGCCTAGCATGGCCATAAAAAATCATTCTACAAATGTTACTTAAACGCCCCTTAAAACCTTTTCATCGCCCTGTCTGAAAGTACCAATTTCTTTAAAAAAAATTTAAATATATTGAATCTCCAGCTTCTCAGCAAGGGGTACTATCTGGGTTGCGGCAACCACAAAGCTAAAAATTTCTAGTTATTGTCTCATTATGGATGCTATCTGTTAGATAACTTTAATATGTTACTGGTAACACAGAATTGCCACATATGCAACTTCCCACCACTGTTTTTAAGTGATGATATGACTTCTATCTTTCGTTTAAAAACTTTAAGAATATTTAGTTTGAAAATAAAATCCTACTAAAGTGTATGACGATTAATATATTATATATGCCACTTAATGGTGTGGTAAAATATTGAAAATAAAAATAATTTTTATTTTATTTTTAAATAAAAACCTTGCGATTAAAGAAATTGTGTATAAGTAATTGTGACGTATTTAATTGTTGTTGTTTTTACCAAAATTTTTAAAATATTTATCAGCAGATATTTTATTTAACAATTTTCAAACGACTTTTCTAAAATTCCATTTACACAGGCTTTAATCTTTAAAAATTGTATTTTTTGTCCTTTGTTTATAGAGAGTGTTTTCATAGAGGTATAGAACTTTAACAGCCATTTTGTCAGCTGTCAAGTGATTTCTGTTTAGTTACGCTTAAAATAAAAGCCCCTCATAGCAGGTGGTAATGTGATTGATTAACTTTGGAACGTTTTCGCATCATGTTTGTTCTAAATAATAACACCCTTCTACAAAGACGTCGTACAGTGCGTTCAGAAAAAGCTTAGTCTTGTTTAAATGGATACGTCAATAATGCGTCATAAGGTTTACATCTGCACGGGCAGTGAGCCATAATCAGATGGTGGCCATTACCACTGTGAATGGTATGTAGCGCCATTCTCGCCCTAGAAGGCCTTCGAATCCGTGCATTCTCCGGTCACTCCTAGTTACAATTTCAAAAGCTTGAAGTAGGTCGCAGCCTTTACTCCTTGCTTAAGAGTTGGAGACTTTCCAACTCCTGGTCCAGAACGCATGAAGCTTAATATAATTAAGAACACGACGGCATTCATACTCACTGGACCTGAACCATTCATTGTGTTCATTATGAATGATCCGAGCCACAAACTATCACGAGGATCTCGGAACCACAACCACCACGATACTCCCATAAAGGGCCAACCTCAATAATCAGTCAGAAAAAAGCTAAATGTCTAAAGAGACAAATAGTGAACTCTGCGAGCCTACTGATTCCCGCGGAAATATGTGGATTGTCCAGATGGCTCGTCTGATGGAATAGTAGGCTCCAAAAAGACTATCATGTGCCTCCGGGGGGAGGATACGTCAATAAATAAAAGTGCCATATGATAATCCTCAAGTGTATGTTGAGACACCATTGTATCCAGAAAAACTGACTGTTTGATACGCTGTATGGGCTGTTGGAATCACTGACACATACTTCTTTTAAAACAATGCTTGTCAGATGCTACAGTCAACGGTGAACGCTACATAGCCATGATTACTGAGTTTTTCTTTTATCAATTACACATCCGCGATGTGCAGAATTTGAGGTTTCAACGAAACATGTCCCACAGCTCGTGCCACAATTGATGTATTGAAGGAAACGTTTGGTAACCCCATAGTTTCATATTTCCGACCCGCCAAAAGCATGCGGTTTAAAGCCGCAAAGCTAGGTTTTGTAGGGATATGTGAAGTCACTACTCTACGCCAATAAGCCGAAACCACTTGGAGACTAATATATGCCAGAAGTCATATTTAAATTATAATGCCAGAAGATTATCTTTTGAATAAAACATGTTCCATGTCAGTTTACAAAATTGATTTTTGTTTTAATACATTTCAAAGTTCTATACCTCTATAAAAACACTTTAGACACTTCAGATATCCGAAGCGTCACAAATACTGGTGGATGTGCATGTGCAATCTATTGCACATTTATTGCATTTCCGCAAAAAAATATAAAGAAAAAATGTCCTCAAGTTTTTACAGTCAAAAAGAAGGAAGAAAATATAAAATAGAAAAGATAATAAAACATAAAATAAAAGCAAACAATTTTATATGCGTAAATACTCAATTATTTACTTGAAGCAAACACTTCAAATTCTTGCAAATAGTTTTTAAATGTTAAAAAAAAATTGTTAAGAAATATTTTAAATGTCCTTGTGGTTGCAAAGGATTCGAAGAATAACATAATTGAAATGAAAATGATGGACTTAAAAAATGTTTTTTAAATATTTATAATTGTAAAATATTTAACAAGTTAAAAAACTCTTATTTAACAAATTAAATTTGTGTTAAATGTTCTTTTAACATGTTCTGAAAATTATAATTATTTAATAAAAATTCCAAGTAAATTTTTAAATGATGTTAATGTAAAAATGTAGGACTTCCAGATTTTAGATAACTGCTGCGAAGAAGTCCTTGGTATTTAAATTAAATTTCTTTTCTGCTCACTTTAAATAACTGAAAAACTTAAGCCTAACTGAAGATTAATAATTATTTTTATAAAATATTTTTGTTTTATTCTAAAAGCATTTCTCGGTTAACATTTTTAGTACAACACAATCACAGAAACTACAAATAAAATGCATTTTGTTGATTGTTTTCTTAGTAACAGACACTATAATTGAAAAAATATGAGACGTTAACAAGACTGTTGTTGTGTCTAATGTAAATAAGACTGAAATTTTGAAGAAAAAAAATGGTTTTTAATGGTATAAAATGCATGACACCTCTTTGAAAACAAGGAAATTGGATACTTTAATAATTGATTGCTTTCCATTTCTTTTTCATCACAACCAGCAATAGATTTTATTCAAGTCAAATGCTATTATTTGACTATTGTTTAAATAAATATCTGTTATTCTTTTAAACGGCCTTTTTTCATTAATTTAACAATATATATTTTTTCAAATATTTCGCTTTCCTAATTTTAATAACAACAATTATTAACCAAAATTAATTTAAAAATTAATTTTCCTGAAGAAGCTTTCCATAGGAAAGCGAAATATTGAAAAAATATATATTGTTAAATTAATCAAAAAACACCGTTAAAAAGAATAACAGATATTTATTTAAGATATAAAAAGGTCAATTAAAAAAATAAAAAAACTATTGCTTAAATAAATAATGTGTGGGCAAATTTAAGGTTAGTAAGTAAATTGTGTGTTAAATGCTTGAATGTCTAGAAATCAGCTGTCATTTTTTTTCGCAAAGAGTTGACAACATGGTACATTTTTCAGTAAAGAATATCAATTGTAAAAATTTATTACTCAAATGGTGAAAGTATCACGGTATTACATTCTAAAATTGGAGCAGCGTTTCCTCCTTCTGAGAATGTTATGCGTAATTTAATCTCTGAAACTAATACTCACGGTATTATTGCAGCCAATCGACCAAAATAAAATGTTTATAGGGACTGTAATCCGCGAAAAAGCATTACATTCAAAAAAAGTGACCGTATCATCAGGCGGCATCATCGTCTCATATTTTCTTGCAGCTAAGCACGAAAACGCCGTCACCGTAAATTGTCTGCACCACTAAACCATAATAACCAATTTTTGGTGGCCAAAATTGGCTAATGTTAACATCAGTAGTTTTAGAAAGACGTCTTCACAAGCTACAAATAACTGAAGCTTTGACGAAATAAGCGAAGTTTTGTTTTGCAAAATTACCTTCAGGGTAGATGTCTGCTGGCGTCGCGATGTTGTAGAGGTGGAAATTTGCCCGACATCATATTTTTTTTTACTAATTCCCACATTTCTACTTTACATTGCCATCAATAAAACTGAAGATTCCCTAAAAAAAGCGTGTGTATTTAGTCAATTTACTTGCGAGCCTCAAATTTGCCCATCCAATAAACTCTATTCGCTTTCAAAAAATATAAAAGTTTGTTTGTTTGTTTCTTTTTGTTGTAGTTATTTTTCAAATCTGCGAATTAATTTAAATTACTTGAGATGTTACTTTTTAGCTGAGTCATTGAAAATTAACGGGTTAAATTTCCCTTTGTAGGCTAGTAGCTAGCTTATCAGTTTGGGGATAGTGGGTTCGGTTCCCACTACAAAAAAACAACAAAAAAAATGAAAATTGATTATCGGTGAGGCTGCTCAGTGATAAAGGCGTAGTCACTGAGCTGTCTTATACGACAGTTAATTTCCGATAACATGCGGCCTCTGGAAATGAAAGCTGTCCCGGTAGGCTAGTAGTTAATGTATTTAGCCTACCTATCTAGGGGTGGTTGTTTTTACTACAAAAAAGAAATAAGAGCTTGACGGCTATGTAACTATCCTTGTACTTTCACCATCTGTCTCAGCTCTCCTCTTCTCTATCCCTTTCCTAACGAATGTAGCACGGTACTTGACTAAATAGGCATTGTTGCCTGAAGTGTTACTTCTCTTAAAGGGATCACCCTATTTATTTTCTTATTCATGCTGAATTGTAAAGGGTGTTTTTTTAATGGAATAAAATAAAGATGGAATGAATAAAAATAATCTTCAGTCATTTAAATATGACTTCTGGAATTTAATCGCCACTATTCACTAGGACGTTGTGACTCTATATCGGCAAAAATGCCGCAAATATTGTCCTCCAAGTGGTTAGTCGTTTCGACCTCATCGTTTTTAGGCACAAAATTCGTCTTTATTATAACGATTGAATAACATGTTTGTTTACACGGTGGCGTCAATCGAGTAATGATGTTTACCCTCTAGAGAATATTTGTTATTGTTGACACAAATCATATGTAAGATGCCATATGTTGTCCAAATCGTCATTGTTAACTTTTATACCCTCCCTCGAGTGCAGGCTTATGCAGCTTCGGTAACAAAAACTACATTCTTTGCAATGCGAAATTTGATGATTCAGGGCAACGCACTAAATTTGATGACATTTGAGATGAAATGTGACAGAAAGCTGGAAAAAGGTGCGAAAAGCAATTAGGTGAAAAAGGTCGAGTTGCCAGAAATAAGCAGACAAATAAAAAAGCAATCAATTGAGAAAAATGAAATGTGATTTTATTTTTTTTATATAAAAACAACTTTACTACAACCTTTTCCTCTTCTTCTGCTTCTTCTTCAAATGCAGCGTATAAAAACTCATTATCTGTTAAACACAAACAGCAGGCAGTAATAAAAATGTTGTTTATAGACCGTAGAGGGTTGCAGAGAGGACAACATGAGCGTGGCTAATGGATTATGCCCATTGATAAACATATAGAAATTTGATTTAATTTGCCGAAAGCTAAATTCAAGCTTTGTTATTCGATCAAATAAATCTCTGGAGTTATTTCATATTCAGCAAGTTCGGCGATAGCATAGTGTGGCTGTATTGGGTTTCTGCGGAAAATCTAAAAAATCTTTTACTACTCTTAATTCAACTGTGTATATGAACTGTAAGTGTATTAGTGCATGTTTACAGTTATAGTTTAAGATATTAAATTCTTAAATATGCATAACTGAGAGTAAATGTGCATATGAAAGGATTGATTTTCCTTTGATACAGGAATATAAATTAATTTCCATTTTGCATGCTATAAAACTTTCAACAATAGAAATGAATCTTTGTAAAGCTCCGGTGTATAAGTTTAGTTCAAGTTTTTAGTAGAACTGCAACTCATCACAACATGTGTTGGTAGAGAGGTGTGAAAATTCATTTCAATTCAATTGAAAATAATCACGACACCTGCACTTGTATTATCAGCAGGAAGCATATTTATGTTTATTTTTGTGTTTATTTCAAACTGCAACTGCAACTTTTATCTCTTTTTTATTATCTTCTTCTTCTTCTTTTAGAATTAAAATTAAAGTCGAGTTTATTTTGTATTTGAATTTCTTTTACGGAAACTTTCAACCTCAAGAGGACAGACACATAAATGTATTTTATGGTCGATATTACAAACCATTGAGCTTTAATATCAGCTTGTAGTAGTTTCCTTTTCTTTTTCCACATGTGTGGTTTTGAAATGTACATTAAAACATGTGCTGTACATGTGCTATACGAACGTGTGTCTTATAATGATAATGAGTGTCCATAAATTTTGCATGTGTAAGTGTATGTTTGTTTGTGTGTGGATATGAAAGTGTAAGCTTGCTTTGTGTACTACGACTAATAATAATGGCATGTAAATTGTAATACAAATATAACACCTGATTCAAAACATGCAATTAATTGTCGTTTGTAGAAATGTTTTGTTTTTTATTTTTTTTAAAATGAAGGTTAATGTTAATTTATACGTTTTATTGAGGTTAATTGTTTAAATTTTAAATTAATTCTACTGCTGTTGACTTAAAAGTAGATGAGAATTTTTAATGATTATTTAGGTCACAATTTACAATAATTACAAATTTACCATCGTTTTAGTTTATTTTCTTTTAATATCGTGAATACCGAAAAAATTGTTGACTTTTTAAATTTGCTTGTCATTTTTCTTTAAAACTGTGAAAATCTTATTCGAATATCTGCCTTAATATTTTGAAATATAATATAATAGTATACAAGTTATTAATGGCGATGTGTACAACATAATGACAAAACTATCACATATAGTTGCTGTCAGCAATAGCAAATATGGTATTGTGGAGATCAACTATGCGTCATTATAATTTAGTATTCGATAAACGTCAATCACTATAATAATGCCCAATTTTGTGCTGAAGAAAATATTTTGCGCGGAAGTCTGATAACCTTCTTCTGAATGTAATCGATTGTTGGTAAAATGTATCAACTCAAAAAATCTGTGTAGAGTTCACACACAAGGAAATGCGTGATCTGATTTATATCTGTACCCGGCAATTAGCCAATACGAGATGGTGGTCAAACCACTGTGAATGGTATGTAGCGTCATTCTCGCCCTAGGAGGCCTTCGAGTCCGTGCTTTCTCCGGTCACTCCTAGTTGCAACTTCAAAAGCTCGAAGTAGGTCGCAGCCTTTACTCCTTGCTAAAGAGTTGGGGACTATCCAACTCCTGGTCCAGAACGCATGACGCTTAATATAATTAAGAACACGACGGCATTCATACTCAATGGACCTGAAACATTCATTGTGTTCATTTTGAATAATCCGACCCACAAACTCTCACGAGGGCCTCGAAACCACAACCACCACGATACTCCCATATAGGGGCCAACCTCAATAATCAGCCAGAGATCAGCTAATTGTCTAAAGAGACAAATAGTGAACTCTGCGAGCCTACCGATTCCCGTGTAAATATGTGGATTGTCCAGATGGCTCCTACTAGCCTTTAAGGGGCCTAGGCTCCTTTTTACCCCGCAAGACACCAGTCAAGATGGAATAGTAGGTTCCAAAAAGACTATCATGTGCTCCCGGGGGGAACACACAAGGAAATAAGAGACAGAATCAGCCAAAATATGAGGATATGAGGAACTGGAAGAATTACTCGACGAAAATTTTTGTCAAATGCAAGAAGATAGCCGCATTTGAGAGTCACACACAACGAGCCATTTCCAAATGTTTAAAAGCAAGGAAATTGGTTCCCAGATGAATTGAAGCCGAGAACCGTAGAATGGCGATGTTGCTTGAATGCTACAAAAAAAGAAGTAATTTTTATATCCCACTGTTGTTTTTGTTTTGTTTTTTTTTAAGAGAAGTAGCACTTCAGGCAACAATGCCTACTTAGTCACGTACCGTGCTACTTTCTTTAGGAAAGGGATAGAGAAGAGATGAAACAGGTGGTGTAAGTAGAAGGATAGTTGGCAATTAACTACCGTATAAGACAGCACAGCGATCAGTGACTATGCCTTCATCGCTGAGCAGCTCCACCGACAGTCAATTTTTATTTTTTATAGTGAAAAAACCAAAGTCTTCGTTGGAAATCGAACCCACAACCCCTATTGCACTACCTGTTAGCCTACAGGGGCACCCTGCTACTGTTACTGCTAAAGAACCCCAAAATATCATAAGTAAAGCCCAGCCAAATCAACGTCAAAACTGAATGGCCAAATCGCCATAGATTTTTGATTGAATGATGAAATTCAGTGCATGTACAACATCATTATTCTTTGGGGCGAAAATTGCTCGCTGACTTAACCAAGCATAATTCTGATAATTCGCACTAATGTTTGGGAAAACATTTTCATCTAATTGAGAGTCTACAAATCGGCAAAAGTCGTTAGTAAGAGTAATTAATCCAGCTGGGACTTTTCCATTTCCAACAACTAACAATTGCTTGGAAAATTGTGCAGCACTTTGATCATTTAGAAGTTAAACTCTCATATTAGGAGTTAGCGATAATGTTTTTACGTTACTCCACAAAGGTGATGCCTTCAGGCAAGCATTCAGTGCAACTGCAGGTGTTGCATGGGGAATTACTGGCAACGTCTGCCTGCAATCTCCTGCCAACAATATCATCAAGCGGCCAAAGATGTTGTTATTTCTCCGAAGATCCCTCTGTGTGAAGTGCTTCAAGTGATTTCTTATGTGTCATTGTGCACTCATCCCAAACAATGAGCTTGCATTGCATCAACAATTTTCCCATTCCACTGGATCGGGAAATATTGCATGTTGGAGTATCAATTGTGTTTAAATTGAGTGGCAACATAAGCGCAGAATGTGCAGTACGACCGCCATCTAGACTGCTGCCAAAGCTATGTCACATCTTGATCGAATAGTGGCCAAAATTAATGAAATGACAAATGTTTTCCCTGTTCCTCCAGGCGCGTCCAGAAAGACCACCAGTATTATTGTCCACCGCTTGCATAAATGTTTCGAATACTTGTTTTTGCTGTTCATTAAGCAACCGCACATTATTTCGAACGAATTCCTGCAATGTATCAACATTGTATTGCAGCTCTCGATTTAATTCTTGGTTGAATGAATCGTGCATCGATAGATTTGGCGCAGTCATTCCTACTTCAGTCAGTAGCTTGTTTGCAATAGTCAAGCATTGATCCTCAATCAGAATCAATCCTTCATTGTATATTTCATCGGTTATTTGCATGTCGGGATTATTCGTTCGAATGCACCACGTACTGGTGCCGTTGTAGTACATGCTATGTATCAGAGATGGCGCTGTATGTGAAAAATGATTTTCCCTGTTTTCCTGCTTTTTTCTTCAAATTTTTCCTGAATTTTCTTTACTGTAAACCTCACGGAGCCCAAGACCTTTCCAACCAATGCAAAACCGTCAAAATCGGTTTGCGCGTTCTGGAGTTATGGCGTCAGGAAGGAAAACTCGACTTATTTTTATATTATAGATTGAAATCGGATCAGATGATTGAATAGGATCGAAACCTTTGAAAAGTGAAATCAACAAAATATGACTTCACACGAGGCCATAATCTTCTATTATAAAAACGCTCGATGACATGTTTTCCAAACTATTTGGAGAAACAGTGGATGGCTAAATCGCTTTACAGTCCAGATCTTATTCCTTACAACTACAATTTACTTCGATTAATGCAGAATGCCTCCGTTACTGGAACACGCTTCACTTCGGAACAGGGCACTAGAAATTGGTATAATTCATTCGTTACGTCAATACCAGAACAGTTATTTTAATGCGAAATTCATATGCTGCCAGTAAGATGGGCAAAAGTAGTGGCTAACAATGGACAATATTTAAAATGTTGTACCAACTAATTTGTTATTGTTGTCAATTCCTCGTCTATATAACGTCTTTCCTGGCTGTTCGCATATGGCGAGCGCTTTCAATGTGAATACATCATTCTTAAGCCATGTTCTATCTTGTACTGGTGAGTCAGTATTTCTGATAGTTCTGATAGTATTTAGAACGTCAGCCACCCCCCGGGGGCACATATATGGTCTTAATGGAGAGCTACTATGTAGACCTGTGCAACTGGGGGAAAAAAGGGAGCCCAGTCCCCTAAGGTCAGCAGGGGTACAACTGGAAACTCCACTTTATTTCCACGGGAATCAGTGAGATCGCAGAGTTCCACAATTTTTCTCTTTAGATATTTAACTGTTCTCTGACTGATTATTGAGGTTGGCCCCTATATGGGAGTATAGCGGTGGTTGTGGTTTCGCGGCCCCATATCAGTCTATGGTTCTATGGTGGCCGGGTTCATTTCACTTTTAATAACACCTACCTGGTGAAATGTTCCCAGATCCAGTGAGCATGCTAGACATGCGTTCTGGACAGGAGTTAAAAAGTCTCCAACTTTTAAGCAAGGAGTGATGATTTGCAACCATGCTCTGGAATCATCGAAGTTGCAACTAGAAAGTTCTGTTGCATGGAATTATGGCTTCGGCTTCCTAGGACGACCATGACGTTCCAAATTATGCAGTGGTTTGATCCACCATCTGATTAAGGCTTCATGGCCGGGCGCGGATGTAAATCTAATCACACAGTTAGAACGTCAGGCATCTGGCATTTTATGTGGGGACTATTCTTAATATTTTCGTCTTTTATTATTGTCCCGGTACGTGTGTCCGTCTGAGAGTGTTAAGTGGTTTGAAAATTGTGTATGAGGTTGTGTTCACCTGTTCGCTTACAATGTCCCTGTCAAAAGTTTTTGTTTAGTAGATTTCCATGTTTTCAAGATTGTTTAGTCTTCGTCCTTTTTTCCTAACATGCAGTAAAGTCATAGAGTCTTCTATTTCCCTTGGAGTCTTCTCTTTTTCATTTGTATGACCGCATATGTTGTGTAAATTTTGTTTTTAGTGTTCGTCCAGTTTGTCCTACATAAATATGTTTGCAGATACAAATAAGCCTGTATACTCCGCTGGAATTAGCAAAATAATTTTAATCTTAAGTTTAAGAACACATTATTATATTTTTTCCTCTGTAAGTCAGTTTATTGCGAAATAATTACACACCAGTTTGGTATAGTTTTAAATTAAATTACGTGATTTATTTAGACGAGCTATTTACTTTTATACACAAAAAATTTTAACGGTTTTATGCTTTTACTCGACAACGTTCACACTTCAATTGTTTTAGCAACTGTCTTCACTATCTTCACTTGACTGTGTTCACACTTCAATTGTGTTTTTGATTAAAAGAGAAAGTTTAAATATTCTGTAGTGTTCACTCGAAATCACTACTTCAATGTCATCACATACAGTTGTTGTTATAATTACTAGGTTTAGGTGCTTCTTTGGCGTTGCGAAATGTTGAAAATAAAAATAAAATTTCTTTAAATTTATTTACAAAAAAGGATATATATACAAACATTTTTTGTTAACAATAAATAAGAATATTTTTGCACATTTTTCTTTTCCTTAGGATACTATTAATTGTGTGGCGACATATTGAAACATAATAATATTGTTTAAATAAAATTTATTTAAACTCCAAATTAAAACCTGTGCTTAAAAAATTATTTATGAAAAATTATTAATGATTTCCTGGTTTTTTTCTTTACAGAAAT
This sequence comes from Trichopoda pennipes, assembly GCA_030448955.1. Classification (NCBI taxonomy): domain Eukaryota; kingdom Metazoa; phylum Arthropoda; class Insecta; order Diptera; family Tachinidae; genus Trichopoda; species Trichopoda pennipes. Next base: position 3,408,468 of record JASKUP010000094.1, read on the forward strand.
ATGTAAGTGAGCTGTCAATTGTACGCGACTGTGCAACTGAGTGTGCTGAAAAAGGTGAGTAGTAAAAGTAGTTATTTAAAAACTAAAAACAAAATTTATTTAATTCATTTGATTGATTGAATTGATTTGATTGATTTAAAAATCACAGAGTGGTTCATAAATTTTTTTTATGATATATTTTTAAAGGGCATAAAAAATAAATAAATTATTTTTAACAATCATTTAATTTTGTTTTAACACACAAGTCTTGTTCTTCTTTTTTTTTGAAAATCAATCAAAGTTCCAAATGGGTCACAAACCTTCACTGTGTATTTGTAAATTAGATGGAGAAAATTTGTAGTTAGGAAACTATCTGTCCTTCCATTGTACGTGGCAAAAACAGAAGTAATTTTGGGGTACCATTGAAGGCATGTAAAATTTAAGGAAGGGACTAAACAAATATCATTCCCTTACAATTTGTTATATTCAAACTGAAACAGTCTTTTGATTATTTTGTAATGAATAAAATGTCATGCCATTCGCTACAAAATTTTCTCATATAAAATTCGTTTTAATAAACATTTTGCTTAAAGTTCTTTTATTTAAAATTTTAAATTAAATTGCACGACTTTCAATACACAAAATATTTACCGATGTTAACCTTGTTGTCTTTACTCGCTGATGACTCACCTTGATTTAATTCCTTTTCCGAGCAGCGGCGTTTATATAGTTGTTTTAAGCTGTTCTCACATATACAAGAATGTTTTACTTTAACATCACCCCACATTGTTGTTGTTGTTGTTATCATTCAGGTACCCCCCGGGGGTAATTTATGGTCTTTATAGTACTTAACAGCTATCTAGACCTGTGCAACTGGGGGAAAAAGAAAGCCCAGTTCCCTGAAGACAGGCAGGGAGTCAACTGGAAGCTCCACTTTATTTCCACGGGGATCAGTGAGCCCCAGAGTTCATTATTTGTCTCTTTAGACATTTAATAGTTCTCTGGCTGATCATTGAGGTTGGCCCCTATATGGGAGTAACGTGGTGGTTGTGGTTTCGCGGCCCCATATCAGGTTTGTTGTTTAATATGGTGGCCAGGATCATCTCACTGTTAATGACACCCTAAGTGAATAATCCAGTCCAGTGAGCATGCTAGACATGTGTTCTGGACAGGAGTTGCAAAGTCTCCAACTCTTTAGCAAGGTGTGATGATTTGCAACCTTGCTCTGGAATCATTAAAGTTGCAACTAGAAATTTCTGTTGCATAGAATTATAGCTTCGGCTTTCTAGGACGTGCATAACGTTCCAAATCATGCAGTGGTTAGATCCACCATCTGATAAAGGCTACATAGCCAGGTGCAAATGTAAATCGAATTACACAGTTATCATTCAGTTTAGGCGTCTGCTTCATGTGTGTGTTTGGCTTTCTAATGTTTACTTCTTTGGTAGAATTTATAATAACCATGTGGTGGTTGTTTAGAGTATGTTAGATTTCTTAGAAAACTACCTAGTTTGTAAAATGCACAGTGGGTCGTTTACTTTTCTTTTACTGTTACTCTTCTGCATGCTTTGAAATTTAATTTCATAACAATTGCGACCAATCAACTCAAATATTGTTCTCACCACAAATGACATTCTAATAACATCTAAGACAAATAATCAAATACGGAGATCCAACGATACTTTTTTAATTCAATTCGTTGCTGTCGTAACGTGCAATTTTTTAATATTTAAAAAAGCCAAAAATGCTTTCATATAACAGGTCGGTAAATTTAAGGTTAGAAAGTAAATTTTCTGTCAAATAATTTAATGTCCGGAATTTTTCTGTCATTCTTTCACATGTATTTAGTAAAAAGTTGAGAAATATAAGTATGCAACACTACACTTTTAGCAAAGAATTTTCAGTGTAAAAATTTACCATAGAAATCGTGAAAATTTTCTAATAAAATGGTGAAAATTTCATTGTATAATATCGTAAAATTCGAGCACCTTTTCCTCATATTCAGGCTCCTTCTGAGATCGCTGAAAATGAGCCTGGAACATCAACTAGTTGATGTTGGCAGTAATCAAGCATCGCTTGAATTTATTTATACAGCATTTGCAAAAAAAATCTTAATTTTATCGTTTACAAAGCTCAACTCGTTCCAGAATTAAAGCCGATTGACCATTGCTTGTGTCGAAAGTGTGTGAATTGAAATGCATTTTTCAACGAAATCATCTTTATTGATTAAATTTTCAATTAGGCCGATATGAAAACAATTGCGGCATATTGCGCCTACAAGATCCACAAATAGTCCTTGTAAAATGTAATGAACATTCAAAGAAAGTGACCCTAGGGTAAGGTTTGTGATCAGATAGCATCATCGGCCAGTATATCTTCGAAGTTAAGCAGGGAAATGCCGGCCCCGTGATTTCCGTGCACTTTCGAGCTATAATAACCCAGTTCTGGGGTCACAATTGCCTAATAATGATATCAGTAACCTTTGGTTTAACAACTGTGGATCCAAACATTTCAATTATTACATGCACAATTTTCCGGTCATGTATTTTCGCAATTTGGCGATGTCGATTGGCCGTCTCGTTCTTGTAATTTTACGCTGCTAGGACCATTTGAAAGACGATGTTTAGGTGAACAATCAACAAGCTCAGAAATATGACATTCGACGCCTCATTGACGAGGTAAGCTAAGTTAAGTTGAAAAATGTATTTCAACATTTTGTAAATGAGCGAACGTCTATCGACGTGCTAGAGGTCGACATTTGCGCTACATCACATTTTATCATAATTCCCATGTTTCTGCTTTACACTGGTATCAATAAAATTAAAAAGTTGTTACAAAAAAGTGTGTGTTTTAAGCTAATTTACTTCCTAACCTTAAATTTGTCCATCAATAATAAAGCGATTCACTAGAATATACGAAACCGGTTTTGTATTTTCAATGGGTTTTGTGTTTTAAGAAATGTAGCGTAGGTTTTCTCAAAGATATTTGAATAAACTGCTCATCTGCACTGTCTTAAGGAGGGTACAGAAGAGCAAAAATTGGTGGATGGCAAAGAAAAATTGTAAATTACTAAAGAATTGGAACCTCGGAATTTTCCAAATATTTATTACGTTGGTGTTACTTTTTGAATTTATCTTGTAATGTAGAGAGTTTAGTACAACTACAACAGGTTGGAACGTTACTAATATTTAAGGAAACTTTATTTAGGAATGTTACTTTCATCAACTGGGTAATTTTTTTTTTTTAAATCTTAAACTTTACAAAGAAGGCTGCTATTTTTATAACTTACTTTTGCTTACTTTTGCTATATAAAAAATAAATAGAAGAACTTTAAAAAGAGTAAAAATTCTTTAAAAGAATGTTTGAAATAAATGAGTTTAAAATAAATTTTTTCTCCTTTTTTTGTTGGTTTTAGAAATTTGGGAAACCCAAACCTATTGCTGCACCGAAGATGGTTGCAATGATTCATCAGCTATAGAGGTCTCAGCAGTTGCTGTTGTATTCCCGTTGGTAATTTATATAGTTAATGAGATAATGAATATAATAAGACAGCAACGTCGTTAAGATTGTATTTAATTTTAATTATATTTATTAAGAACTTTTGTTGTTGTTTTTTGTTATTTTACATTGAAATTCAATTTATTATGTTTAAAAATAAAATAATAAATCTACTTTTTAAGGGACCTAAAATGTTAAATTTATTTAAGAATTTTTCAGTTTAATTTTAAAAATTTAAAATCTGTTTTATTTTAAATTTCGTTAATTTATTTGTAAATTAAGCTTTTTATGATTATTTATTTTTGTTTTTTTAAGTTAAAAATTAAACTTTCGACCAGTCTTCCCAGCAATAAATTCAAGAAGTGTATGTTATTGAGCAATAGAGAAGTAAACGTAAAATATTGTTGAAGGATTTCCAGGCATACAGATGGTTTAAATGAAACCATTAAAAGTATAAATAAAAAAAAAAAATAAGAAAAAAATAATGAACAAAACAAAAATTCTAAAATTTTATTAACAATTTACAATAAAATAAAATATATAATAATTAAAAAAAAGCATATAATAAGTATTATAAAATACAATTAAAATATTTAAACAAAACGCTAAATAGAACAAATCATAAATTCATACATTTTAGATTTACATGCAAAAGCCATTCATTTATGTATGAAATAACAGTGACAAAATAGTGACAAAACAGTGGACATACAAACGAGTTTAGAAATATTTTATGTTTAAATGCAAATTTAAAAAATTTTAAATTTTGTAATTCTTTTTTCGAGCAGAGTGTCTTTATATAAAAATAAAATAAATTTTTAAAATAAAATAAATTTTTAAAATTAAATAAATTTAATTTTTATTATTAACAATTCACCTTACCATTTGCTGGCTTTTTCAGGAAACAAAAATAAATGAAAAAAGGTTTTTTTTTTGAAGAGGTCACCAATAGTGTGGCGAAACAATTAAAAAATAATTAAAATTTTTATATTAAGACCACGTTTTTAAAAAATATTTATAATTAACTAAAATTATTTTTAAAAAAAATTAAAAAAATATTCTTTTTAATATGTGGCAATTTAGCAAGAAGGGAATAGGAGAGGAAAAGTTTTAAAAATTTAATTTCAACTATCCAAATATTTAGATGATAATTTAAGTACTCAGTGATATTCTAGAACTTTAGCCAAAACATTCACTACACATTCAAAACTATTTGCCGAGTTTGCAAACTTCTTTCTGTCAAACAGGGCATTCAAGAGGCCTGCCTATCAAATAAAAATTGATTTTTGTTTTAAAAATCTTTTTTTCTAAACATTCTTTCAATTAACTGACGCAATTATTATCGTTATTAAAATCAAGTACCAAAGTATCCTTTATCAAAACGGGCACCTGTATAAAGCAAACTGTCATATTAACCAATCAGACGCTAAACTCCTTAACAAAGTGGGCAAGTTTTTATTATCCCATAACTAAGAGTTAAATGAAATTCAAATAACAATAAACAAAAACAATAAGGGAAAATCGTTTAGGTGCAGCAAACAAGTAGTGAAAATTTAGCGAAATAAGTGAGTTTAAACTCTTAAATAACTTCAGTAGCATACGCCCCTATCCTGAGATGCTAACGCATCTGTTATGTCACAGGACATTCACAGCGCCATAACTGCACTTGCCGTAAGAATACCGTGGAATAATTTTACTCTGGATCAAAGAATAGATTTTAAATTTTTGAGCAGCGTAAATCCCTAGCTGTCGTATACTAAAGTAAAAATTAGGAAAATTCCTCCGGCAAACTTTAATATATGTAAAGCTTGTAAGAGCCAATATCTTTATGGATGTTAGAACGTCTTCTAAGAATTCTATAATCTGCTGTATTTTTGTAGCGAGTTTGCTCACATCTGCAGTAATTTTACTGCTGGACGATTCAATATCTTGTGCATTTAGCGGAAGTGATCTTGTTATGTCGTGCTTTTTCTGGGTAGGGATTCTACAATTCCTATCTCTTCTTTTCCTTTACTCTCCGGTAGATTATCTTTTTAAATTACCGAACCGCTCCCAAGTTGGGTTTCATTTTTGTCTTCATTATTTTGGTTTTCAAGTTTGTTCGTTTGCTATATGGTCCCAAATAAAAGCCACTATCTCCCCTCATTGTATAGTCACGTTTGTAATTCCCTTTGCCTCTATTCATGCAATGAGCTACATGCGAGGGTTGACAGAAAGCCCTTATTAGACCTATCGTAAGAGCCAGATCTATCAACTAAATGGTGGCTAGCTTTGAACGTACTTTGACACTTGCCATATTTTAATGGGACTGAGGCAGTTGCACCATTTTCTTAGAAGCCTTTAGCCTACGGTTTCCAGAAAGGCCATAATTAAGACCGTAGTGGATTTGCCCCAACACCTTTTGGTACAAAATTAAGTTCGCCGTTCTTTTATCGGGCTGGTCATGACGTTGTAAAATTTCTAAATTTGAACTAGGGAAACCAAGAAGTTATCCGGCTTCCAACTACGCCTGTCGTAAGAGTACTCATTAATTTAAATGCCTAATTTGAGGGCGGCTTTTACTCGTTCTGGTACAGGACTTCATCGAGCTGAAGTACTTTTTTTTAGTAAGCTCTCCATACCTGCACAACTAGGGTTCGCGGAATCGTCACTCGCATGTATGTATGTATGTATGTTTGTTTGTTTGTATACATGTATGTTCTCTTTTACAATTTTAATGTTCGTAAATAATGTGTTAAACTTATCAAAATCACAACCAATCGTATATATAGGGGTTTCCATTGTTTTGTCACTTAATACTAACAACCGATGTTCATAAAAATATAAAGTTAATTACGTTAAGTGATGTAGCAGCAAACAAAATTGAAAAACATAATTTTTTGGAAACAAATCCAATTCAATTCAGTATTTATTTCAATAAAACTGCAGTTGAAAATCTGTTATTAAAAATACTCAAGTTAAATTAAGATGATTTTGTTGCTGATTTTAAATGATGTTTTTAAATATAAATTATTTTAGATTTTTTTGTCAAACATTGTTTTTTATTAATATTTTTTCAATTATAAATTAATAATTTTTTAATTGTATTTCTTTGAAAGAAAAATATGCTGCAATAAACAAGTTCCCAAAAAGTTGTTTCATGGGGTAATGAGAACTTGGTTATTCCTGGCAATATTTTATTTTCTATTGATTGTTTTTTTGTTTTTTAATTTAAGAAATTATAAAAACAAATACAAGCTTAAACTATAATATTTCAATTTTATTATAATAAACAAAAATAAAAAGAAATTGCTAATAATTTATAGATTTAAATTCCCAAAGATAAGAAACTTTTAAGTAGTTTTTCAATTGATAGAAAATAAACGTTTTTAATCTTAAATAAAAAGCAACCAAAATCACAAAAACAACGAAATTATTTAAAAAACAAAAAATAAACAAAATAAATAAAAAATAAAACAAAACAAAAGCAATCGCTAAATCCGAGCAAACAGTTGGTCGTTAACAATAGAAAAAAAAAGTAGAAAAAATTAGATGATAAAATTAAGAGGAATCCAAAGTAAACCAAAAACGAAATCTCTTTTTAATTTGGCAAAAAAGCAGCTTGAAAAAATTCATAAAATTTTAAATTAACATCAACAGTAAATAACACAATTAAAAAATTAAAAAAAAGAAAAACAAAAATATTTAAAGAAAAAAATTAAGTGAACAAGCAGAACACTGTACATGAAATTCTAAATTTATTAAAATTTAAATAAACTAAATAAATATAAAAAAAATATTACAACAATTTAGATTTAGTAGTAAAATGTATTGAATAACAAACAAAAACAAACAACTCGTAACAAATATTAGAAACCTACAGCAACAACACTAAACAAAATATGTTCTAAAATTTTTAAAATAAAAAAAACAACACAAAAAAGTAACAAATAATAATAATTTAATAAATAAACATTTCTTGGAGCACTTTCGTATTTAAATATAAAAATATTTTATGGTTTTTTTCCTTATTTATTTTTTTTTCTTATTAATTAAAACAACTATTGTTAAATTTAGGGCTTTTTAATTAAACTATTAAATTGATATAAAAAAAATAAAAATAAAAAACGTTTTAGAAAGCTATAAATTGAATATATTATTAAAAAATAAATAAAACAAAAACTATATTAATAATAATTTTTGCTCCTTTAAATATTTAAAACAAAAATATATACAAAAATATAAGTAGCAAGCAAAAATGAAAAATGAAAAAATAAAAAAATAAAAAATAATTACAATAATAAATTTGAAAATTATTATTATTATAATTGAAATTTAATAAATATTAGTTCCTTCGAAATTTTTAAAACAAAAAAATATTTATCAAATATGCATAATTAAAGTCACTTCAAATATCAATATCACGCTTTCATTACACTGTGCAATAGTGTTCTTTTTTATATTTTATTTATTAGGTTTCAATAGCTTCTTGTGTTGTATATTCTTAAATAAAAACCAAAAATCATTTCTATTAAGTTTTAATTCTAAAATTAATGTTTGTTGTCAAAAAAAAAAGAATGTATTATTAAATAAAAATATATATGACTACTAAATATATAAATATAAAAAATAAAAACATATTCTTCTTTTTGGTTAAGCTTTAAGGTTTAGTTGAATCAAAGTTGTTAAAGTTTTCTTTAGCATCAACTTTAAATATTAAATATTTTATTAAGAGACTAAAGATAATGATAAAGATAAATTTGAGGTTAGGTTGTAAGTTATCTATCAAATGATTAAATTTCAAGAACTTGTTAAAATGTTGTACTTGCGATGCAATTACTTTACTGAAGATATTATTATTTTTTTCATCGATAAAGCATTTCTTTATATAGGGTGTCTGCCGGGAAGGTATACTTCTTTGTTTGTTTATAATTTTTAATTAAATGAAAGAGAATGGATCTTATATTGATAAATGTTTTATTTAATGTCGGTAATTACTCGTATATGTGAAATCACAAATGCGAGTCCTTTTTAATTGTTTCATTAATTTAACCACGAATATTTTGTTTGAGTTGCTCAAACGTTTCTGGTTTGTTTACACAAACCTTGCTTTTCAGATATCCCCACAAAAAGAAGTCTGGAGCTTTTAATATTTTATAATAGAATCACTATATCGCTCCCTACTCACAGTTACCGTTACGCTGTTTTTATTTCCAAAGGAGTAAGGTCCAATGATTCCTCCTGACCAAATTGTACACCAGACTCTCCCGTTTAATGGACGCAAAGTTGACTGTTAAATAATTATAGGGGTTTCCATTCCCCAGAATCGACTATTCTGTTTATTCACATTCATTTTGATTTTTTCATGAAAATCGGGCTTGCCATGGGCGAGCTGTAATATCCTATTGGCATATGTACTGCGGTGTAAATGGTCTTGTGGCAGAAGCTCTTGTGTAAACTGAATCTTATATGGAAACAAATGCAAATCCTTGTGCTAAATTGTGTTGTTCTTTGAAGACCAAGCTCCTGAGCACGGCGTTTAATTGTGGTTGATGGATTGTTTGGAACACTTTTTTGAGCAGCAGTAATGTTTTCAGCCGAACTACAGACCCTCTTTCTTCGAAATCATTCACTACACGCTAAATAATGCGTTTTGTTGGCACATTGTTTTTCCCAAAAACTTCACGCAACTTTCTCATCGCCACAGTAATCGACGATTGATTTTGATAAAATGTTTTAACGATTAAAATACGTTGGTTTATCGAATATTTTTCCATAATAAATTTTTCACGTGTCTACTTCACGACTGCCAAATATCACTACCAAGTCCCTCCTGGTGGACACCCAGTATTGTTATGTCAAATGTAATTTACTTTACACACTCGCTCAAAATTCCTTGCTGAAATAAAACGCGTTTCCTAATAAAGTCTAAAATAATTTATTCGTTAGCTATATATGAGTACATATTATTTATAAAGGAAAGACTTCCAAAAGGTTATGGGGCTAAGAGTCGATGTGTATAGTCAGCCAGTGTGGACAAATCTAAAGGGAAAAAATAAAGTTTTTCGAAATTAGTTCTAGTGCAGTTGGTGGATGTACGCGGAATTATGGAAGATTGCAAGTGGCGAATGCTTACAACCATAAGATGCTAATGAATTAAGATAATGGTCATCAAAAGACGATAAGGCGTTCAAGCATGGGTAAAGTTTAAAGAAATATTTCTTTCCATTGGCCCAGTCAGAAAGGTTACACTTTTTAAGCAATTAATGCAACCCAAGATAGAAGATGATGAAATGTTTAACAATTTCTAGACAATTTTTTTAGAACCGTGGAAAGACTTGGTAAAATAAACATGACAATTATTAAAGAATTTCAAGTCTTTCTAAGTCCTTTGAAACCTAAAAATAAAATTAAATATGCTTAAAGTTGTTATTAGAATAAGGCGAGTGGTACATGTAAAATAATAAATGTTCAGATTAACAAGATTTTGCTGCAGCAAGATAGAAGCGAAATCAATAACCGAATTTAAGACAACAAGGTAAATGCTTCAAATGTGGTCCTCAAATATATTTTGCTGCACAGTGTCGTGTTTTAATAAAAATCAAAGCGGTAAGTAAGACCACAAAGCATTAACAAGCTTCTTATTTATTTTTTTTTTTAAAGAGAAGTAGCACTTCAGGCAACAATGCCTATTTAGTCAAGTACCGTGCTACATTCTTTAGGAAAGGGATAGAGAATAGATGAAAAAGATGGTGAAAATAGAAGGATAGTAGGAAATTAATTGCCGACTGTCAATTTTTTTTTGTAGTGAAAAAAAACCAAGGTCTTCGTTGGGAATCGAACCCACAACCCCCATATTTACAAGCTAGTACACTACCTACTAACCTACAGGGGCACCTAATGGTTTTTTGTCTTATTTGGAACAAGTTTATTGAAGAAAGATATTTAGTACATTAACAGTGGTGCAACATCACACATGTGCTGTTATATGAATATATTTTCATCTTTCAAAGAATTAAATGAAGTCATTAGATTAGTTGGTAAACTATCATAATAATTATTTAGTATTTAATTAAGTTTTTATTATTCCTTAAAATAAATTGATATTTTCATTCAGTTGTTTATTTGCTCGAATAGAAGCCTTTAAATTGTGTTCATGTGTTTTTTTTTAATATTTTTTCAACACTACAAGTGCTGTAATAAGCGATACTGAGCAGCTGTGTAGGAACTTTGTTGTGAATAAATTCGTGGTCACCAATATTTGGTTACGAAGATGTTTATCACTATAAAAAATTAAGTTAAATTACTTTTTGTGTATGTTTACATATTAAAACAATTTTAAAGAAATCTTATGAACATATAATAACAATAAAATATCACGTTAAAATTCCACGAACTAAGTTTAACAACCAGAAAATATAAACTACACTAAATAACAATAACAGCGCCATCTAAATTTAATGTACTGAATTATTGTTTTGGAATAAATGCTAAAACCTCTCAAAGTAGAATATATAGGCTTCTTCTCGAGGTTAATATAGTAGGTCTAAGTGTGAACAATAGCGAGTGAAGGTACAAAAGTTGATACAGCAGCTTTAAGGCGGAAAGTGGCTAAGTGATTGTTGTCTAGCTCGTCAAAATAAATTTTGTAATTTAAGTAAAACTTAAAAAAAAAATTGTATGCAACTATTTCGCATTAAAAGAACTTTTATTGAAATGTTTATAAAAGAAAAAAATTTAACAGCATAAATTTCTTAATAGATTATTGCATCAATAGTATTGCCCAGAATACGACAATGGTCCTCAATAATGGTCCTCTAGAAAAATTTTAAATTTCGCTAACAAGTCTTGTTTAAATGAATTAACATATTGAATTTATACATTTTTTGCATTTTTATCGATTGCCCAGCGTGTTTAATTGAATTAACATATTGAGTTTTTATATTTTTGTATTTTAAGCGACTTTCAAGGAACTAATATTTCTAAAAGTAGTTGGTCTCAGAGCCCGGTTATTGAAAATGCTTTTCCAACGTTAGTTAAACGAAAACCATCAGACCAAAGGAGAATCGGTAAAAAAAATTTACTTTATGAAATGTTAGCTCTCTTGCTGGTTGACTCGCAAGTAGAAAGACCATTTTTTGAATTATCTTTGTTGTATTTTTTTTTTCATAAATTAAAGAAAGAAAATTTTTACTCATCAATTGAAGAAAAAATCAAGTTCTTACTCAATAAGCAAAAGGAAAATTATGAAAGTAGAATTGCGGATCACACTAAACTTTATTCAACTATAAAATTTAAAATTTCCCCATCCCTTCTGTATTGGTATAAGATTGCTACCAATCAACTATTTCTATCTCCAGAAATAGTCTTTCAGAGGCTTTCGACTCCAGTTGGCACAGCGCATTGTATATTTTCCTGAATGTATGATCTGCATATTCGGCATACATATGCAAGTTCGTACATTCGATATACATGTGTATATCTGTACATTGGACACCCCTCTCATTTCTACACAAGTCTTATTATTTCATTAGATAAAAGAAAAAAACTCAAAAGTTTTCATATTTAAAAGATTAGACTGAACATAATAGAGTGGTCAAGTAATAAAGGCCTGTCATCCATATTAATTTTGTATTTTATACAATTACTAGCCTCAATTCAAAGCTTTTCAATGATGAAAATTTTTGAATGACAATTTAGGTGCAGCGACGATGTTATTTGGCCGCCACGAGATAACACAGCCATTGCATTTTTCGCGCAAAAGACCAATTGTTTAGCTAGCTTTGTGGCAAGTGGCACCATCCTGTTGGAACGATATATCGTCTAGATTCATATTCTCAATTGCTGATCACAAAAAGTCTGTTATTATCGCGATAACTACTTGCTCGAACCAATTTTTTAAAAAGTGACGCCGACAGCCAATTAGCACACCATTAACAGTGACTGCACTCTTTATGAATAAAATCGGCAATTCTGCTTGTTCGCGAATCAACTAAGGCAAAACTGTGTCTCGTAGCTGAAGAGAAATTTCTCTGTAAAATATTGACTATATATATATATATATATATATATATATATATATATATATATATGGTCAGTAGGCGTGTAAATTTAAATCGTTTTTTCAGACTTCCGCATCAATGGTGTTCGTGAGATCTTTGTGATGACAAGCCGGGGTTGACTGCTCTTCTGCCACAGTATTAAGAAAAATACGAATATTATTCGCAGAACTAATTGAGTGTTTATGCACAGGTGTTTCAACATTTGCTAAATATCCAGTTTGTGGACAATTCTTTCGATTGTCATCATATTTTGTTAATTATGCTGACAAAGTGTGCCAGATGCATTTTGATTTGAATGACTATTTTTGTAAATGACTGCAACAATCTTAATATGCCGCACAATTATATACCTCTCCATGGCTGAATTTGTCAAACAATGAAGCAAAGAAATGTCAAATTAAGTTAAGCAAACAACTTAATATTCATTTCGGGTTGCTCCACTATCCCTACAAAATTCGATAACGGCTGTATTCTCCGTTTATATGATGAATCACTTTTTAATAGATTTCTCACAAGTTTAAATTTTTCCTTGAAATATACCTTGATCCTGTATTTAAGTTCCTGCTTGAAAATAATAAAAAAAAAAAACTTAATGTTCGGTTTTGACATTCAGTTTTTTGACATGTTCCTAGTAGATGCATTGGCAATTGTTACAATGGATTCAATATCGCACGAAAATCGAATTCAAATAATTAAAATCCACTATGAGAATTGTGGTTCTGCTACTTACATTTCGTAAAATTCGCGATGATCTCGGAAAACATAATCGTCCTCCTGAGACCGCTGTTAAGAATTTGGTCGTTAAATTTAAGTCGATAGGCTCGATGCAAAATGTGCGAACACCAACGCGTAGTCGACTAGATCGTTCCACTGAAAACATTGCAGTCGTGAGCCACAGTGTTGCAGCAGATCCAAATTTATATCATGTTGGTCTCATGTAGAAAGGCCCTAACTCCCATAAATGTTTAATGTCAAAATGTTGTATTAAAAACGTAAATATTTGTAAAACCAATATTTTTGATGGCTCGCACATGTTTTTGTATAAAACGTATTGGAATCATAAAAAACCAAAAATGGAATAAATAACATTTTAGTGCCTTTCTACATTAGACCAACGATATATTAAATAATAAATTTATACAACATTTCGTATACTTATTCAAAATTTATATTCATCATTCGCAACGTACTTTTTCTTGTGTTTACAAGCAGATGGATGATGGCATTTCTTGCGGTTAACTTTCGCTGAATATTTAATGTTTTTTTTTTATATACTATAAATTATTCTACTTGTGCACGTTAGGACTTGCGAATATAAAGAGTAAAATTCATAATAATTTATTACCAGTGCTACTAAGGATGTAAAAATTATTTTAAAGAGCATTAAAAATTTCTGATAAATTGGTTTTTTGTTTGTTTAAACACATCGTGCTTAAAGGAAGATGCTTTAAAAATTATCTAGAAACGATTTACACTCTTAACGTGAATATCGTCCTCCGAGAAGGTCTTAAAAAATTGAAATGAGAGAATAAGTTTCTGTGAACCTATTCGTGGCAGACATATATTATATTTGGCTTATTTGTAATAGGCCTTACGAAGTCTGCATTGTGAGTCCTAATTAAAAAAGGAAACTGGTTTGTTTAAGCAATTTTCTTAAAGACCTACTTGTGATGAGCTGGTTTAAGAATTTAGAGAAACGTAATTGATGCCGGCTTTTGCCACCAATAAATAAATTGCTTTTTATATAAAATATAAAATTTATATATTTCAAAGTTTATAATAGCATACGCAGGCTCTACTACGGTTAAATTGCTTACTGACTCTCCAAAAATTTATTCTTTAAGTCATGACTTTGTAAAAAGTTTTTATTTATATATGCGTTAAAAAAATCTTAAATGAAAGCCAAGTAAATACTTTTTAACCGGCTAAGTTTATATAGGGCGCACAGTGTATCATTTTACGAGAAGGCGGCCAAAAGTCCTTTTTTCATGGTCCTCAATTGTAAAATTTTAAAGTTCGTTCGAAAGTAAATACTAGTGTACCTCGGGAGCCAAAAAATTAAAACTTTACTTTAACTATATCACACTGAACAGGGTGATTCAAAACGAGCATTTTCAGTATTTTGCTAAAATGAGAAATTTCTTAGTAAATTTTTGATTTTTAAACATCTATAATTCTTTTGTTGTACAGGGTGTTAAAACGAAACCAACTTTGTATAATAGCGTTATTTTGTAGCTATTAGTATAAGGAAACTGAAATGTTTTTAATTGATTTTTGATTTTTAGAAATTAATTTTTTTCTAAATTCTCTAACTAACAAGACGATAACTTTTAAAGTTTGTTAGGGAATGTAAAAGCATTAGCACTATGTTATAGCCCTAAATGTGCCCTATACGCCTATACCCCATTGTATACCCGGCACGATCCGACCGTGAGCACCAGAACAATTTTTCTGACACAAGGTCGAACATTTTTTGCAAAATGGAATTAAAAATTTTTTTTTTCTGTTTTTATTTTTCAAAACGCCCCTATGAGAGACGTTGTTTAGATGAATATGCGTATTTTCAGAAAGAAAACAAAAATTTTTAGTCAATTTCAAAGTCATGCACAGTTGGTCACAAAAATATTTTGCCTACTTAAAATAACGTAAATTTATATAATTTAGGAGGTCACAAAAGTACTTTGCTTTTTAAATTGATTTCCACTCATTGTACAATAGTATGAAAAAATTAAATACCCTCGTCAACAAAATATTGCAGACCAATAAAATTTACTTTCAAAAAAGAAACAAAAAATGTCATAACTGAAGAAGTCCGAAAAATAAAAGATGAAAGTAAAGACCTTCAACCTGTAATATTTACTGTTGATGAACAGGAAATCGAAGTAAATTTTAACATGTATCTCACAATGATTGGTGGAAAAATTGCACAAGCTTTAAGTGATACAAAACCATCATTAAGCTGCACTATATGCAAAAAGACATCAAGTCAATTAAGCCATCCAGTTCCAGAAGATGAGACTTTTACGGCAGCATACGAATTTGGTTGGACCTCTCTTCACACTAGAATACGTTTTATGGAGCATATTCTTAAATTGGGTTATGATTTGGAGTTTGGTGCATTAGGCGAAACAGTGAGAAAAAATAAGGAAAAAGAAGAAAAAGGACACAAAAAAAAAGAAACATATTCAAGAAAAAAATTTAGAACAAGGCATAATCATCGATCAGCCAAAGCAAGATGGAAAGACTGCAAGAGGATTTTTTTTTCAGATCCACAAACTACAGCATCTATCACAGGAGTAGATTTGAAACTAATAAGGAGATTCAGTATTATTTTACAAGTTCTAGAATGCAGCAGAAAGATAACGGCAAAAAAATTTGGAAAGTACGCCAAAAAAAAAAACAGCGAAACAAAGAAATTTATTCTTGGAAATATATGCCATCCACAGTTCATAAAATTTTGCACCATGGGAAAAAAATAATTCAACACAGTATTCTACCAATAGGAGAGGCGCAAGAAAAACGAAACAAAGACTATAGATTCAAAGACAGAGATTATGTATAGATATCCGGCAAAAATGGAAAACTACTTCTATTGAACTAGACGTAGAAGCTAAACTACTTCTAGAAGGTGAAAATCAAGGCTATTTAGAAGAAATATTTACTAAAATTGTTTAATTAATAGTCATTTTTCCAAACACAAGAGTTTTCTGTGTGTATTTCATCCTTTTAAAATTTTTTTGTTCATTAATAGAGTATTAATCAATTTACAACAAAAGTTTACATATACGACTAATATTTATGTGTATTTTGGACTTAAATACTTCCTTATCTAAAGTAAATTTGAACCAATGAATATATTTTTTATGTTTTTGCTACTTAATCAGCTAATTTTTAACTCAAATTGTTTAAAAAAACAAGCCTTTGGCCTTCGTACTAAAAATTTCACGTGGGCCAAAGCTTGGCCTTACCTGACTAAATTTAAGTTTTTAATAAGTATAAGTTCTAAACGTCACTCAAAATATAAGACTTAATGTAAAACAAACTCTTTGAACTAGTTGTAATACTTTACTTTCGTACCAAAAATCAGCTAAAACTGAGAATGTATTTTTACTCCTATCACAACTATTTTTCTAACAAGTCTATTTAAAATTTGTATATCTTAAACGAAAGCCTATGATCTCACCTAGTAGACAAAGAAAACCGCGTATCAAAATTACGATCCGTTCAAAAGTTATATATTTTTGAACGCCTTCTCGTAAAATGTTCCAACAGTGGGGCGGTCAATTTGAGGTTAGAAAGTGAATTGACTTAACACAGACAACGTTTTCTGGCAACTTAAGTATTACTAATACCAATGCAAAGTAGAAATATGGTAATTAAAATTGGAATAAGATATCTGGTAAATATTTAACTTTAGCACATCGGCAGATCTCTGCTTTTTTTTCACAAAATTTGAAAGCACATTTTGCAACAAAATGGCTGGGCAAATTAAAGGTTTGGAAGTAATTTGGCTTAAAACATTTACTTTTGTTTTGACAACTGTAGTTTTATTAATGCCAACGTAAAGTAGAGGTATAGAAATTAATGAAATATAATATTGGAAAAATGTCCAACTCTAGCACGTCGGCAGACAACCGCTTTTCCTATTAAATGTTGAAGTAGATGTTGCAACGGAACATCGCTTATAATGGATGAATGGGCAAATTTAAGGTTTTTAAGTAATTTGGCTTAAAATAATATTTTTTTTTGACAACTACATTTTTACTAATACTGACGTAAAGTAGGAATATAGAAATAAACAAAATATGATGTTGGACAAATGTCCACCTCTAGCACGTCGGCAGACAGACATCCGCTTTTTCCATAAAATTTTTAAGCACATTTTGCAAAAAAGCTTCAATTATTTCTGTCAATTTCATATTTCGGAGGGTCACTTGTTTGTGGACTATTCAAGCAAGCCAGGTCTTTACAATGATCCCACAGAAAATTATTTAGCGATGTTTAATTATGAGAACAAGGAGGCTAAAAGACATCGCTAAACCAAGAAATTACGCTACCGGGAATATTTTCAGGCACCATGAATTGTTTGAATTACTGTGTGGCTTGTGGTGCCATCTTGCCGGAACTGAATGTCTCTGATGTTATCATTAGCCAATTGTGACCAAAAAAATTGGTTATCATAATTTGGCAGCGCAGAGAATTCATGATGACGGGGTTACCTTGCTCATTTTCGAGAAAATGCGATAGCCACGAATCTTTGGATGTTATGCTTTTTAGAGGACTGTTAGTGAATTTTGTGAGTCTGATACTTGATAATTTTGTTGTTTAATTAAGCGTTTAATTAAAAATGAGCCTGATTTCGAAAAGTAAATTTATAGAAAAAAAGCATTACTTTCGTTAAGTTTTTCAAATAGCCAATTCGCGCAAAAAATTGTCGTTTGGCTTTAATTCTTGAACCAGTTGAACTTTATAAGTGTGAAAATCTTTATGAAAAATATTGCACAAAAAGCTTCTAAGGATATCCAATTGAATTGTTGTAAACTTCGACCAGTTAATGTTCAGGGGCCATTCTCAACATTCTACTATACAGTGATTATTTTTACATCACTAAGGCCGCTACGAGCGTATTGTTTTAATCTTTAGTCAGCGGCAATACCCTCCACCTTAAAATTAGCAATTAAATTATCCACAGTGGCCTCAAAGTTGACCTTGATTATGGCGAAAAACTGCTCGAACCTTACGAATTTATATAGTGAACTTTTCACCTTATTTCGCAATTAAAATTCTTTGCTTAAATATGTTACTCTATATGCTTAAAATTCTCCAACTTTAGCTAAATAAATATAAAAGGATGACGATTCAATTTTTGATATTTAATTGTTTGACAGAATATTTACTTAGTAACCTCAAATTTGCCCACCATGGATATATTCGTATTTTAATTTCTCCTTTATTAAAATAGAAAAAAAAATGTTCTCTTTATTAACCACTGTTATCTGCAGTTTATTCATTTTATCAGCGAACCCATTCAAACTGTAAAAAATTATTTAAATTTTTTTTTTAAGTTTTCTTTAAGGGCTGCACTTAATTAGCACGATAACTTTTATGTGCCACAAAAATTACAGCTTTGTTAACATTTTGTTTTTTGTTTTCTTTTATGAAATTGCGTGCTTTTTCAATTTTCACATTTTTAACCTCAATTTCTCAAATTTGTGTTGGTTTTTTTTCTTTGTTTTTGTTTTCACACAAATATCCTCAAGGGTTATATTTCAAGAATTAAACAAAAGCAAAGTTTAAATTCTTTGTTTAAATGCTTTCATTTATGCTGCTGAGAAAGAAAATAATTATTTTTTTTACTGCTGCTTTTCTTTTTTTTGTTTTTAAAGATATTTTTCTTTCTCAGAAAAATTATACCCGGGGGTATATGGAGAACAAAGAAACGAGAAATGAAATGGAAAAAAATCTGATTAATTCCTCTAGAGATTAATGATAAAACTAACACTTTATGAAAGGTTATTTTTTCTTGCTAATTTCATTTTTATTTGCTCTCTTGCTTTAATGAAGTACAACGTTATTTGAAAAGGGAAATGCAAATTAATTAATTTTAAGAGTAATAACGGACAAATGTACCACACGCTCATTATCATGATCTGCTCAAAATTTCTAAATAAAAAACTCAGAATACATATGTTGTGTTTTAATAACATTGTAATGCTATGAAGAAATACTGCCATCTTGTGCTTTTTATCTAAGGCTTTTGAAAAACTTCTTCATAATAAAGTGTCATGTTATTCTAAAAATAACACCTTTTTATTTGATAGGTAAAGGATTCGCCATCTAACGGTTTTTTTTCAACTAGTGCTTATTTCTTGAATGGTAACACTTAGCTTGTTTGATTTGACCGATCATTAGTTTTATCCTTCCGCTGAACGAATATGGCTGTGTATACGCTTGAACAACGCTGGGAAATATTGCGATATTACTTTGAAAATCATCTTAATGTTACAGAACTTGTGCGAAAATTGCGTACGGATTTTGGAAGCAGATTAGCACCGTCAGCTCCGTATGTTCGTTATCTTGTGAAAAAAGTGAAAGAAACTGGCATCCTCATTGATAAACCAAAGCGTGAAAAGCCAAAAACAGTGCTGCTGTGGCAGAAAGTGTGCGTGAAGCGCCATCAACATCAATTTACCATCGATCTCAACAATTGAACATTTCAGAGATATCATTGAGGCGAATTCTGCATAAAGACCTTGGTATGACGCCATACAAAGTCCAATTGGTTCAGGATTTGAAGCCAAATGACTATGCGTTTTCGCTTCGCTAAGTGGGTTGCGATCGAGTTACAGAAGATGAAAAAATCATCTTTTCAGATGAAGCTCATTTTGATTTTGGCGGGTATGTAAAGAAGCAAAATTGTCACATTTGGGGCACAGAAAACCCGCACGCATGCATTGAAAAGCCGACGCACCCAAAACGAGCATTTGTTTGGTGCGGATTTTGGTCCAGAGGCATAATTGGGCCATTTTTCTTCGAATATATGCAAGGAGTGGCCGTTACAGTCAATGGCGCTTGTTATCGGGCCATGCTGAATAAATTTTTGTTCACAAAAATTGAAGAGGAGGATATTGGCAACATTTAGTTTTAACAGGACGGCGCTACGTGCCATACAGCCGAAGCTACACTCGATGTTTTGCGTCCTATTTTTAAAGATCGCATTATCAGCCGTAGAGCTGATGTCTTTTGGCCACCTCGGAGCTGCGATTTGACACTGTTGGACTATTATTTGTGGGGTGTCGTCAAAGATAAGTGTTACGCCGACAAGCCAGAGACAATTGACGCTTTAAAGAACAGTAAACGTGAAGCCATTGGTGAAATACAGCTGCACACAATCGATAATGTGCTTAAAAATTGGACCGATCGTGTAGGCTACTGCATGGCCAACCAAGGCAGCCATTTGAATGAAATTATTTTCCATTATTAGCCGGAAGGATTGTACTTTCAAATAAAAAAAGAAATTTGAGAAAATATTCAGTAGGTTTGTTTATAGTATTAAAAACAAAAAAAAAAGTTATTTAGTGGACCCTTTAGTCAGGCTTTCGTCAAAATTATGGCTGTATTTCTGCTTTATTGGTTGTAATTGAGAAAATACAATGTAAACTTGCTGAAGGAAAAATATATTTCCTGGTACTTTTAGAGCACTCTAAGGCCTTTGGTACGTTTGATCATAGGACTCGTTGCATGAAATTTTACCACTTTTTTAAAACCGTTCGTACCCCTGTGGTGTTCGGCAGTTTGTACTGTCAAACAAGCTTCAATCTTCCGTGTTACATTTATCTAGGGGAGTGTCTCAACGATCAATCCTTGGAGCACTTGTTGTTTTCTAACGATTTACCTAAACAACTTTTGCACGGCAAAATTCATATGAATGCGGAAGATGTGTAGCTGTATTTAGGCAGTCCAGTCATCTGAAAATATATCAAGACTGAATGAGAATCTGATTAAAATTTATTGCCAGTGCAAATAGATTTTGTTTAAATCCTCATAAGTCAAAGTGTACTGTAATTCGTAAGAAAACTATTAACCCTATTAACAATGATGTTATAATTAACAACACTCTTATTTGGACAAATCATGGTTACTCACTTGTGGGTGGGACTTACGCAAAGCTGAGGTTGGTTTTCACATCACTAAACACCTTTTAATATGTATAAGGCAACTTGTTCTTCGTCTTATACAACATTTGGCATGGGAAGCATGATCACACATGATCACACAAAAGAAACCCTTTTTTACAAAAGCAACAACAAATGTATTGAAATAAATCCCAAGCAGAAACCTTATCAGCATAAAAACAACTATACACACAGCCATACAGCCGCCTATACAACGAATAAACAACATATAACAACAAAATGCGATACAAAGGGAGTAGAAGATTCTTAAATATTCTAGATTCTAATTGGACAAGTATAAATAGGGGAAGCGCTGTGTAAAATTAAACCTCATCGTGTCAACTTTGTGTAATTATTGTTATTATTTAAAAACTCTAAAAACTGGTGTTAATCATTTTGCAATAAAGAACTCGCAACAAAACGTTTATAAAAGGTATAAACGTAACAATATGTAAAAATAAAAATTAATTAATACAAGCAATAGAAAATTAATTGGCCGCCAGGACTTCTAAAAAAATCCTTCTTTAAGTAAAACATTACGATCACTTTATAACTTGTTAACACATTATAAACATTTTGGGGAGAGTTTTGTTTTCGCTCACATAAACATTTCTCTCGCGAATCTCAGGGGAATAAATTCCAGAATAAATTCTAAATTGGCATTGTCAGTTGTTGGGCAAGAAACAACAAATTTTCGAAACTTATATGACAATTCGAGCATTCTATTGTGAATTGTTGTTGTTGCAATTTTCTAGATATATTTCCCAGGAACTGCATACCAGTCCAAACGGTCACTGCAATTCTATCGCTTGTGAAGTTTGCAGGAATTATGCTTTTTTTTGCAGAAGGCGGTTGGACGTTGGATTAGTTTAATCCTCTATTAGTGCAGTGTTGGTAGAAGTCTTAGGGAAAACAAACTTTTTCCGAGGAGGGCATTTTGCCAAATAAAGAAGCAGAAAAAAAACTACTACCAGAGAATTTTTTGAAAAATGCCGTTTTTAGGCGTTTTTGAATGTATTGACGGGATGCATGTTCGAATTTTAACATAGCGCTTTTGATCAACCCGACCTTTTAAATGCACCAGGAATTTAATTGAATTATGAACATTTAGTATTGGCAAATGCTTACCTTTTCCTATTCGGCTATTGTTTTCGAAGGCGGAGTATTTAAATGAGTTATAACATTTTTGCAATAGTCAGCGACTGTTTTGCTTTTCTCTTTATGAAACTCTTTGGCAATAAAAAAATTTCTACACATTAAATTCAGCCAAGAAGCCAGCTGTAGGTTTTCACACCTTTTAAAAATAAAACAATTACAAAAAATAACCATTTTAAAAATTACAAAAAAAAAAAACAGCTCACATTGCGTTCTCGTTTTTATTTCCCCTTAAAATATCACAAAATTTTTAGTGAAAAACTCATGGAAATAAAAATCGGCGATGCCATATTTTGCTATCGAACATCCAAGTTTTTTCTCAGGGGAATAATTTACGATTACATTTTTGAGGATAAAGAAAATTTTTCGAGGGAAAGAACTTTCTTTAGAGGGATGAATAACTCTTAATACAAAACTTTATTATAGAACTAAACTACATCGACGGAAAGCGCACAAAAGAATTTGGGCTTTGCACAGATGCATTGATGATCTTAGGCTAGTTGTAGAGCAACAAGTTCTTTACTATCAGTGATGTGTGTTTAGGGTCGTTGTCTTGATAAAACTTAAAATTATTAGTAATACCCAACTTGGTTTCACTGTTCTCAAGATTCGTTTTTAAAATGTGAAGATACATGTTCTTATTCATGAAACCTTCTCTAACTGTGTGATTAGATTTACATCCGCGCCTGGCCATGAAGCGTTAATCAGATGAATGATCTAACCACTGCATAATTTGGAACGTCATGCTCGTCCTAGGAAGCCGAAGCTATAATTCTATGCAACAGAACTTTCTAGTTGCAACTTCGATGATTCCAGAGCAGGGCTGCAAATCATCACTCCTTGCTTAAGAGTTGGAAACTTTCCAACTCCTGTCCAGAACACATGTCTAGCATGCTCACTGGACTGGATCATTCACCTAGCGTGTCATTAACGGCGAAATGATCCTGGCCACCATATTAAACAAAAGACCTGATATGGGGCCGCGAAAACACAACCACCACGATACTCCCATTAAGGGCCAACCTCAATAATCAGTCAGAGAACTATTAAATGTCTTAAGAGACAAATAATGAACTCTGCGGCTTACTGATTCCCGTGGAAATAAAGTGGAGTTTCCAGTTGTACCCCTGCTGACTTCAGTGGACTGGGCTCCCTTTTTCCCCCAGTTGCACTGTGTCTAGATAGTCGAAGTTCTATAAAGACCATATTTATGTGCCCCCGCACAGTGGGTGAAACGGTCAATCTAGCGTCGTTTAATTCAAATTTGAAATGTGGAATTGCCAAATTTTTTTTTGTATTTTCGATAACCAATATCCCACTGAATTTATCGATAACTTTTGTTTTCTCATAACTAATATATTAGAACAGCTGTGAGCTTTCAAACATAAAATATGTGTCAACAGGTGCAGCAATAAATTTTCCCGCCATTTCACATAGTGCAGTACGAGCTTTGTAAACAATAAAAGTATTTTCATATTTGCCAAGTAAAGTGAATTTTTTTAAATTTGTGGTACGTATTTAAAAAAGAAAAGTGTTAATGCCTTGTGTTTTATATATTGTTGTTACAAATATCAGTAGAAAATAGCCTTGAAGGTGTCCTCCGTTGAATGTCCTTTAGTGAACTTTAGTAGAGCAGATCTTTTGTTGTCTAAAAGTGTCCGGCCCAAATCTTATTTATTTTGTTTGTACTGTTTCTTGTGAATGTAAAATGGCCACCATCTTTTGCCACTTTTTCCGACTCTAATTTTTATTCCATTTTGTAGGTGCAATGTCAGTATCAAAACGAGAACTTTTTTTAATATGGTATAATGAAGCTGTTCCGTCTAAAAAATTTTTGGCAGTAGAAAACCACATATTTAGAAACATAATTAATAAAAATAATCATAGCGAAGAACAGTGCCGTGCAATGGGTAGAAAATTAAGAATTTTTATTGTCAAGTTAGTGGAAAAATGGAAAGGTTGCAGTAGGAGAATAGTATATTTTGAAAAAAGAAACAAAGAATGGTTAGATGGAGACCTTGAGTTAATTGCTCCAACAACTTCTACACAAGTTGGACGACCGGTATGGAGTTTTCAACATGTACTGCAAAAACTCAAAGTAGTTGCAAGTTATAAATGGGGATGTGATGGCAGTAGTGGACATTCCACCTACCGGCAAAGATATAGTGATCCTGAAAAGAATATGATCGATAAGCATATGTTTACGGTTTGCATTGTGCCATTGCAAGTGCAATTCGGATCCAACATAATTTGGAAAAATTCGCGACCTTCATCAACTCGCTTCTGCAGACCAATAAAAATTAGTTGTCAGAAGGAAACCTTCAGCGTGGTCAATACCGAGGTTGAGAGTGTTCAAACGCGAATATCTAATATTAGACCAACAAGTGTGAGCACATTCCAAGTTCATCATCAGTTCTACATGACAATGATAGATGGAAAAGTATTTAGTACTATTGTGGAAACATCATCACAAACGTGCGGAATTTGTAAAGCCACGCCGAAAATGATGAACGATCTGAATTTGATCCAAAATCTACCAGTAAACGAAAATTTTCTCCAGTACGGTTTATCAACTCTTCACGCGTGGATTCGTTGTTTTGAGTGTGTCATTCATATTTCATACAGGCTTCCCATTAAAAAGTGGCAGATTCGTGGTTCCGATAAAGTTATAGCTGAAAAAAGGAAAGTAGACATACAAACCGAGCTAAGAAAGAAAATGGCATTACTAGTGGATATACCAATGGCTGGTTGTGGCAATACAAATAATGGTAACACAGCCAGAAGGTTCTTTCAACAACCTAATTTGTGGACACGATGTTAATCCAGATGCTTTTCGGCAATACGCATTTCAAACAGCTGAAATATTTGTAAATGAATATCCATGGTTTTACATGCCTAGTTCTATTCACAAAATTTTAATACATGGAGCAGAAATTATAAATAATGTTGTGCTTCCAATTGGCATGATGTCGGAAGAAGCACTTGAGGCTAGAAATAAAGACGTCCGAAATTTCCGCTTGCATCACACACGTAAAACTTCTCGACTACATACAATGGAGGACCTGCTGCATGCGCTCCTGTTTTCCTCATATCCCTTTATATCATCATTATCTAAATCTACTTCCAGATCTTCCAAAAAAAATATTATATTAATATTATATTAGACAAAGAAGTTAAAAATCTTCTTTCTTGTGCTGAGTTGCAGCCTCCAGGTTCATACAATGATAGCTCAGATTCTGAATAATTTCTTTTACCAGTTTTTATAATTATTATTTACTAAATTTACATAAAAAAGTTTTAAAATAAAAATACAAATAAAAAAATTAAAAGTGTTCAAATATGAGTATAAACTATTTCAATTAAAATTGTATGAAAAAAGTAAAATATTGGATTATAGTGGTCCAATTTTTCCGATACTTCACAAATATATTAGGGAATATACAAAGAATTATTTCTGAAAGTATGGTGCCAATCGGATAAGAAACAGGCGAGATATTAATTTAATTCCGCTATATTGAGCGTTTCACCCACTGTGCCCCGGGGGGAAAAACCTTCTCTAAAATAAAGGTTTCGACGACACCTATTCAGCTCCACACCATCACTGATAAGCCTTCATTCATTGTGTTTACTTCACAAGTAACGCTCGCCGGCCATCGGAAGCAAAAAATTAATTTTTATTTGAATATGGTTTTTCGTCGACCCTCGTCAAATTTGGTTTAAGAACAAACCGGTTTCGGCTGTTTGCCATCTTCTGTGTTCTCTTTGTGCTACTACTACTTTGTTCTCTAGTACAAAGAGAACACTGAAGATGCCAAACAGCTGAAACCGGTTTGTTCACAAACCAAATTTGACGAGGGTCGACGGAAAACCGTACCCAAATAAAAATAAATTAAACCCCGTCGGAAAATTTACGCACATTTCAAAAAAATAAGTTTGTTTTATTCGCAAGAAGAACTTGTAAGATGTGAAAATATTGACAGGAAAAGCCAACATAACGCGGAATAAACATCTAAACGTGCTTCAAAACTAAAAATCTTTTAATGTGTGAGCTCGTGCCAAATCCCAGCGATCTTTCTATTTTTGACATTGATACATGGCTTCTTAAGAGCGGCTCGGCATGTACATCCCTTTTCCAAAATTGGTTTTAACCAAGACATGTTTTGGAGCGGAGATGAATGGGTTATTTTGTGGTTCATGAACTAGAGACTGTCGGGCCAAGCTTTCTTCCACAGGTGGGCATAGTCTTTTTTGTGTCGCGTAATGCGATTTCCCGTTGAGTTTTATATTCTAAATAGTTATTAATGCTCTTCCAAGTTGGAAGTGGACCGTTTGATTGCACGCGAAATTTTTAAAAATATATTCTTACTACGAAAACAATTATCCAACTCTGACCACATGTAATACAACAAGAATATGAAATGGACGAGTGTAATATTAATGGAAATAAACATTTTTATTTTTCCGACTTTTGGTGTGTCCATAATTTTAGACTTTTTGGAAATAAGCGTTAAAGTGCCGCAATAAAATATTCTTGGCAATGTTTTTATGAAAATTTTATTTAAAAATGTTTAATGAAAAATAATTAAAAGTTTTTTCTTTTTTAAATAATAATTTATGAGATCTAGAATAGTTGTTAAAAATCTACCTATGACTTGGACGACATTCTCTTGAAAACATTAAGCGATTAATAAATCGATAAATTTTTTCACAATCTGTCGAAATATATAAAAAAGCACCCATTGAAAAAAGGCATTTAAACTCTCTTAAAAAAATGTTTTGTTTCCACAAGTGTCCTTTTTCAAGAAAAAAACTTTTCATAGTCACAAAATGAATTTATAGTTTTGCATTTTTGTTATTTTTTTTTCTTTATTTTGCTGTTGTTGAAATAAATAAACCAGTTAAATAGCAATTTTCGGCTATTATTGTTAATTGTTTTATGTGTTCACACATCAGCGAACACAAATTTTAATCGATACAGAGAACGAAAATAGAAATTTTGCTGTAGCAAAAATTTTCAGAATTCAAACGTTCTTGTTGTTGTTGCTGTTAGTTTCCTAATATTTGTTTATTGTATTTAATTGTTATTATTTCGCATTCTCTATTTTACGTCTGCGTTCGAAAAACACATTACGCTATTCTCGCGTATTATTAAAAAAACACAAACGTTTAACTTGTTTTTAGCGTTTGTGCATGTGTACGCAAACCAAATACCGTACACAACGATTCTTGGCCGATGAACACAAACACTTAAATAACGTACTGATTTTTTTTAGCATGCTTTAGTATATTCTAGAACACTGTATAAAAGTTTAATTATAAACATAAAACTCATAAATGTAAAAAGGGTGAAACAGATTGTAAGGATTCCTGGAATACATTTGTACATAAATGTATTCTAATTTTGCAATAATAAATAATTGTATTCTACGATTAAATGGTGAAAATTATAATAAGGAAAACAAATTGTGGAACGCTAAAGAAGACTACGCAAACATTAAAAATACTTTAGACAACACAACACAATAACTAAAAGTTCACTGTTAAATATCAGTACACATACATAAAAAGCTCACTTAAGTACGCTTTTTTCATTACGTTATTTTAGTGTTTGTGTTCATTAGCCAAGAATTTGTGTGTATGGTTTTTTATTTGCGTATATTTACACAAACGCAAAAAAAAGTGTTTGTGAATTTTATATTTCTTTTAAAAAAACGTGTTTGTGCGCTGAACTTAAAACCTGCAGTACAAAACACTAACGTAGCGTACTTTAGTGTTTTTTTACGAACACTGTTTTTAATTTTTCTCTTTATTTTTTTCTTCTCTTTCCTTTTTCATACCTTTAATTAGAGTGGTTTTTCATTTTTTTCTCTGCAATTTTATTATTATTCATGTTTTTTTCTTTAAATTTGTGCACTATTTGTTTTTGTTACTTTTGTTTCCTGCCCATAAACTAAGAACATTTTCTTCTATGTATTTTCTTTCCAAGTATCTAATTCTATAATAGAAGAGTATGAAGTAGAGGAAGAACCGAATATGTGCATTTTTAATATAATTGGCCATGTAAAATTGTTCCTTCTTGCTTTTTATTCTAACGGCCTCTTCTGTAAAGTGTTGTTAATTTAAATTATTATTTAGCTAATTACAAGCATATTTCACTTGACGTTTTAATTAGGTTTTGGCAACACGGCTCTTATTGCAAAAGAAAACTACAGAATATTTTCCTTCATTTCAAAAGTAAATGGATTTTAATTAGTTGATTACAGTCTTAGAAAATGTTTTAAAAATATAATTGCGAATAAGTGTTTTCAAATACATACATATGTACTTACATATGTGTGAGTGTCTTAAATAGTTACTCGGTGGTACAGTGGATTTAAATGAAGGTTAAGTAGAACTAAAACAAAAAAAAATCATTTTTAGGTTGAAATTTAAACTGCAACAATTGATGAACTAAAAAGTAATTTTTATTAGAAGTTTTATACGACTTGAAAGGGAGCTACTCTTGCAATAAAAACGGATTTGCTGTCGTTCTAAACCAGCGTGGGACATTTTGCTACTATAAAAGAAAAAAAAAAAGTTTCCAAATAAAACCAAAACCGAAAAATTGCCAAGAAAGCAGCTGTTTAGAGTCCCAAGAGAACTGCGTAGTTTGTACAGTGATTTTACACTGATGGCAGTCTATTGTTATATTTTATTTATTGTATTGGGTGTTATTATACCTATAGAGGTATGGAACTTTAAGTTGGCAACGCTGTCAAGTGATTTATGTTTAGCTTGGTTTTACTTTTCAACATGAATAGAGTGATGCCTGATCAACGATTCCAAATTGTGCAGCTTGTCGTTAATGCCGATTTCCATACACAAGTTTTGTTTAGAGGTGAATCTCGAATGATGATAATACTCAGGTAACCATTTGATAGCTTATATAGGCTGATGGAATCATTGGTCCGTACAGTCAATGTTGATTGCTATAAAACAATGATTGCTTTGTTTTTCGTTCATCAATTAAACGACCATGATATGCAGCAGCGGTTGTTTCAACAAAACGAAGTAACACACAGCAGCTCCTGACACAAATGAGTTATTGAAGGAAACGTTTGATAATCGCATATTTTTTTCTTTTCGGAATTATGAATTGGCCTCAGAGATCGTAGATATTAGACGATCTCGAAGGTTATTCGCTGTAAGGATATGTAAAGTCCAGATTGAACAATGAAGTTTAAGTACCAAATAAAATGATATCGGAGCCAGCCGTAGCGGTCATCTTTAAATTCGTTTGCAATTATAATTCGTAGGAATAAGGTAAAATTTATATCAATTAAAAAAATTCATCTTTCTTTTATTCCAAACAAAAGCTCTGTACCTCTATAAAAACACTATAAAATGTACATTTAACAGCAAAATATAACACAGCGGATTTTATATTTGAATAAAGTCGTTCTTTTATTTATCTTAGATATGTCAGCTCGATTTGCACGTCTAACTATCACATATGATTTGTATCATATCATAACCCCCCCGGGGGCACATTTATGGTCTTCATAGTACGTAACAGCTATCTAGATCTGTGCAACTAGGGGAAAAAGGGAGCCCAGTCCCCTGAAGTCAGACAGGGAGACAACTGGAAGCTCCACTTTATTTCCACGGGGATCAGTGGCCCGCGGAGTTCATTATTTGTCTCTTTAGACATTTAACTGTTCTCTGACTGATTATTGAGGTTGGCCCTTATATGGGAGTATCGTGATGGTTGTGGTTTTGCGGCCCCATAACAGTATAATGGTTATTATGGTGGCCAGGATCATCTCACTGATAATGACACGCAAAGTGAATGATCCAGTCCAGTGAGCATGCTTGACATGTGCTCTGGACAGGAGTTAGAAAGTCTCCAACTCTTTAGCAAGGTGTGATGGTTTGCAAACCTGTCCTGGAATCATTTAAGTTGCAACTAGGTGGTTCTGTTGCTTAGAATTATGTCTTCGGCTATCTAGGACGAGCATGACGTTCCAAATTATACAATAGTGGTTTGTCCACCATCTGATTAAGGCTACATAGCCAGGCGCGGATGTAAAACAAATCACACTCTGTATCATATCATAACAAATGTGATATTTTGCGAACGGTGGCTTACGTGACAAATATTGACACAGAAACAAGCAGAGGCCTGGTTAGTAGAATAAGTTTAAAGAGAAGGAACTTGAAGCGTTATTCGACGAAAATTGTTGTCAAACTCATTAAAAACTTGTGCTATCATTGGGAATCAAACAACAAGTCATTTCACCATGTTTAAAAACAATGGGATGCTTTCAAAATTAAGAAAGTTTGGTTTCATATGAATTGAAGCCGTAAGACATTGAAAGCCGTCTTGGTATTTTGGAAATGATGATTGAACGTTACAAAAAGAAGTAATTTTTACATCGTATTATTTCTCGTGATAGAAAATGGATATATTACGATAACTCCAAGTGCATAAAGTCATATGTAGTGTTTGACCAGCCAAATCAACGCCGAAGCCGTATATCCATGAGGTTAAGATAATAGTTAATATTTGGTGGCATCAGATGGATGTTTTGTATTATGAGCTCTTGAAATTGGATTAAACAATGACAGGGTACCTGTACCAAAGGCAATGGATTCATTTGAGAAGAGTAAGCAAGTAAAAGTGACCAGAATATTCGATCAGACATGAAGCCATGTACTTCTATCATTACAACGCTAAGCCATATGTGTTACGAACAATAAAAAACTATTTGGAATGTGTGGGACGTTTTAGTTGACCAGACTTTGTCCCTTCCGACAACTATTTGTTATGATTTATGCAGAACGCCCTTGCTGGTATACGTTTCACTTTAGAACAGGGTATCAGAAATTGTCTGGATTTATTTTTTCATTTTTTACCTCTAAACCGGATTAGCGCGGAGTATAATTGCGTAGACTTGACCCGTGAGAGAAGTTACTAAACAATAATTGCAAAACATTTAAATTGTAAGAAAGTGGAACTCTCCATTTTCAGCCTTAAATTCACTGAACATTACTTTTCCCCTGTGACCTTTTGACCCCATTTCAATAGCTCATAGTACAAAATAACCTTCTGATCGTATCAAATACAGCACATTACAATGAACACTAGTTTTGCTTTTACTAGCTTTTCACCATCGTTCGATTACATCAAAATTTGTGCCGCCAGTAATTACACCTCGTATTATCGTTACATTTTACAAACGAACTGTCGACTAAGTATACCCATTTTACGACAAAGATTTCAGATAAATATAATAATAGATATTCACAGATACTTAGCTATAGTAATATTTTAAGCGCTCTTCTTTCTATTTATTTTCGAACAGTTGCTGTAGCCCTAAAGAAGAAGAAGAGCCAAGATACCAAATAGTGTAAAAAAGTTATTAAAAAAACCATATGCGATCGGTAGAATGCGGAATATTTTAAAAAAGTTCTAAAACAATTTTCAAATCTAATGGCAAATGTTAACGTTCTTTGTTATCGACTTTGGTACGACAACAAATATTCAACCAAAGCAAATATCCCCAACTGCTGGTAAGCATACAATTTTTAAAATAAAACCTTAGAGGCTTCTATCTAATAAAAATAAGCCAGATGAGCATTAAAATATTGCGAGAGATTTGGGTATATGTATCCGAATTTACAATACACACTACACAACATTTACAACGTGGTTTAATTTTTGCCATCCTATCACTTAAATCCAATTGAAATTTTCAGCAACATATACGAGGTATTTGCGTATCCTCTCTCTTGTTAAGCAGTGATAACCGCTGAAAAGCTGTAGTAATATTAAATTAATGCATGTTATATTGTGGGACATATTTCATAGTTAAGTAGCACAACATAATTATCAACAATTGATTCAAATACTTCTACAGGAGATTTGCTCTCAAGTGTAGCGTATTCGAGAGCAAGTTGTAAAGCTTGCCTCGCAACCAGTGTTCGGAAAATAAACACTGACATATGCTAAGTTATTGTTCTGCACTGTAGTTTTTGAGATCAGTACACAAACACATATTTTTTCGAAGAAATACAAAACGCACAAAATTTTCTTTGGCGACGATTAGTGTAACGATTGGTGAAAATAAACACTTAAATAACTTACTGATCTTTTTTTTTTTTTGCCGTGCTTTAGTGAACTTTTTAAGTATAATTTTTATTATTTTATTCTTTTTTGGCTTTAGGTCAGTTTTCCTCTTTTTTAGTGATTTTTCCCAATATTTCGATCAATTTCGGTGATCGTCTTCAGGGGATCTATAACATAATTGCAATCACAAATAAAAACATTAGCACAAAATTAAATTTTTAAGTATATTTACTAATCTTTATTTAATACAGGCTGGCTGATGAAAGCTGCTACCACAAAAAAATTGAATTAACTTTTTTTCAATCTTCCAATTTAACTAAAATGGAGAATTGGGAGAATGAAACAAGTATTTGGACGCTTTCACGCTTTAGACTCCGCAGTTTCCGTCCAAAGAGAATATAGGCGCACGTTTGGTGGCACCCTCTCCTAGCAGATAGACCATAACGAGGCTCATGAAGAGTTTTGCCGAGCGTGGTACAATCGCAAGAAAGCCTTATTATAGAGATGCCTCAGTTCAGATGCAGGACACTATCGTTGCTGTAGTTGCTGCCATACAACCTAATCCTTGAGTTTCGATATGGTGCTTATATCCTTAAATGGGTGTCAGCAGACAGTCACTGCAGAGAATTTTGCATCAAGATTTAAACTTATTTCCATATGAAATTCAATTAACAAACAAACTGAAGCCAAGAGATTTCCTGATTCGCTTGGAATTTTGTGACAAGATCATTCAAATGGCGTCAGAGAATGAAAATATCTTGAACTGCATTTTCATGTCTGTCGAGGCACATTTTGATTTAAAGGGCAATGTTAACAAAATAGGAGTAATTCTAACCCGAATATGGAGTAATTCTAATAATCCACAGATACTCCATCAGATGCAATTACATCCACCTCGTGTCACAGTGTGGTGTGCAGTTTCTTTAAGATTCATTGTCGGGGTTTACTTTTTCGAAGTAAACGGTCTTACTGTTGCGGTCAATGGAGACCGTTACTTAAAAATGTTGAAAGAATATTTCTTTTCAGAATTACGCCGAAAGAGAATCCCCTCCAACTCTGGTTGGTTTCAACAAGATAGAGCAATTTGTCACATAGCCACGCCTGTTATGACAGAATTGCGGCAATAATTCCCCAATAAATTGAATTCAAGAACCACCACATTCCGTTGGCCTCCCAGGTCTCCTGACCTAACTGCACCTGACTTTTTTTGTGGGGTTATTGTAAAGAAGAAGTTTACAAAAGAAACCCAACAAATTTGAATTATTTAAAGCAATCCATTTGAACGGTAATTAAGGCAATTCTAGCTGCAACACTCCAGGCGGTACTGAATAACTTTTTAATAAAATGTCGCACATGTGTCACCGAGGGTGGAGGCCATTTAAATTCAATTATTTTCAAAACTTCATGAGTTATTAAATTCAAATGAATTACTAAAAAATAAATTACATAAATTTTACAAAAAGTTATTTGAGTTTCTTAATGTGGCAAAATTGATCAGCCACCCAATGTAGTGAACTTTCCATATCTATATTTATGTAGATACCAGGAAACCTTACAGTCTGTTCACCCTTTTTACATTTGAATTTTATGTTCATGATTAAACTTTTATACAGTGTTCAAAAAAAAAAATTCTAAAGTACGCAAAAAAGGATCAGAGCCTTGTTTATTTTCTTTTGCGTACACGTACACAAACGCTAAAAATTAGTTAAACGTTTGTGCAGTCTGAGCAGTACGCTGTAATAGCGTACTGTTTTTTTTTTTTTTGGAACACTACTCATAACAAATAAATTACATTATTATCATAGCCCGTACTAGGTTATTAACATCATATTTTTACTCTATGTAATAGTAATTATATCCATTTAGTGCTAGACAAAAAAATCTGGTGTTAGACTAAAGAACATAGTGTCCTTTCCTCGTGGCTGTACCTCCACGAACTAGTAATTTAAATAGTAATAGCAGCTGTGAATATTTGAAAAAAAAATGTAGCGCTTCTATTTGTTATAAACGTGGTGAGGTTTTTTTTCTTTTTCATTTGCACTTTTGTTTTTTTTTATTCTACACAAATTTATTTAGTTTTCTTTAGATTTTTATAAAATCAAGTACATATTTTAATTATGAATTCAGATAAATTAAATTTTTATAACATTTTATTTACTTTCTTATTAATATTTTTTGACTAAAACCGCATTAAAAAAAAACATTTTTTTTTGTTTTTATAAGGAAAAAGTGTGTTACAAATACAAACACAAATAAGAAGAAAAAGAAAAATATTTGTGGTAAAAACATGTTTTGACATTTTTAATCATGCTCATCATCAGCTAAGACTTCTAAAACAAAAGAGAAAGAGAAAGCACATATGTACATGCACATACACACATAAATGGCCATATAATATACACTCATACCAGCATACATATCCATAGAAAAATAGGCACTTATGCTATACAAACAACGTCATATGGAACCATTAATAAAATATACTTGGGAGGCGACATTCAAAGAGAAACAAGAGCAGTAGCAAAAGTATAAAAAATATAAATAAAAAAAAAAAATTGTTACACAAAATAAAAATTCTGAAACAACCTTGAATCTCTACAACAAAAACAAAAAAATAAATAACAAAAAAGAAAATCTGCCTCTTGTCACATTTTCAAATGGTAAAAGGGAAGACAAGAGGAAGTGGAAGCCACGTTTTATACACTGATGTAATATTTTTCCTCTTAAGTAAACAGCAAACAAATTACAAAAAAAAAAAAAAAAACAAAAAAACACCAAAAAAAATGTTACGAAATAAAATATAAAAAAATAAAAACTTATCACTATCAAGACTATAACGATGATGATGATAATGATGATGATGATGCTGCTGTTGAAGATGATTTCGTTGAAAACCATGTTAAAATGTAAGTGAAAAATATATGCTGACCCTTTTTGTTTTTGTTTTTTTCATTTCTGTATCCTATTTTTTCGTGCTGAACAACGTCAGAAGACAACTGAAGCGTAAAGCAAAAGAGAAAAAACAACGCACACACACACATGCAACACCAAACAAACATGAATATGAAATATGTTGGCGCACAAAGATGATCTGTGTGCAGTTGTCCAGTTAAATGCGAGATTATAAACGTTTCCCATAAAACAACCTCACACAAATGTCTGACATTAATCCCAAGTGAATATTTTGCGAAAGGAACTGATGAAACGAAATCTGACTTGCGGTGTCAGTTTCTTTGTAAATTTTAAGCACACGCTATCTAAACAGCAATAATTTCTAAAGTCTTCTAATTAAAAATGTTTGTGATCACATTTAAATTTAACAATATCAAGGAGCTTCATTTTTGCCGGCTACTCAAGGAAACGAGGGTCGTGATTTTTAAAATAATCATTTTAATAAAATGATTTATTTTTAAAAATGCAACTATTTTTGCTTTAATTTTTTTTTTTTGTTAATTTTTCCTGTCCTTTCTGGCTGTTTGTTCGGTATAAACGGCAAGCGCTTTGATGTAAAGACATCATTTTCATGCCGTGTTTCAATCCGTACTGGTGAGTCAGTGTTCGCGTTTATGTAGTTCCTACTCATGTTGGTAGCCCCCGGAGGCACATTTAAATGTTTTGACGAAAATCCACCGTCATTACATGTGTCTTCGGTGCTAAAAGGGAGCCCAGTCCCCTTCATGGTGAGCAGAGGCCAACTAGACAATCCACGATATTTCCACGGGGAGCAGTAAAGCCCCAGAGTTCCACTATTTGTCTTTTTAGCTGTTCTCTGATTGATTATTTAGGTTGGCTCTTCGAGAGTGGTGGTTGTGTGTTTCGAGGCCCTCGTTTGAGTTTGTGGGTCGGATCATTCACAATGAACACAATAAATGGTTCAGGTCCAGTGAGTATGAATGCCGTCGTGTTCTTAATTATAGTAAGCTTCATGCGTTCTTGATGAGGAGTTGGATAGTCTCCAACTCTTCAGCAAGGAGTGAATGCTGCGACCTGTTTCGGGCAACTAGGAGTGACCGGAGGATATACGTATCTGAAGGCCTTCTAGGGCGAGGATGACGTTGTTCGTTTATAATGTCACTTAAAAGTTTTTGTTTTGTAGATTTCCATGTTTTCAAAAATGTCTAGTCGTCGTCTTTTTTTGCTAGGATGTAGTAATGCCATACATCTATCTAGTTTTCTTGGTGTGTGTTTGTGAGTGTCAAGGTATAAAGTTGGAGTCTTCTCTTTTCCGTTTGTATGAGCGTGTGTGTTCTGTAAATTTTGTTTTTAGAGTTCGTCCAGTTTCTCCTTTATAAATATGTTTGTAGATACAAGTAAGTCTGTATACTCCGCTGGAACTAAATTTGTCAGTTGTGTCTGTCGTTGTCCTATGATTATGTCTCAGAGTGCAGCCGGTTTTTAATGCTGTGAGTAAACCTTCTTTGTTGGAAATATTAGTTAGTCTATATATTTTTGGTCCCGTATAAGTAAAAGTGTGCCGTCGTGTTGTATCGGTTAACTCTTTGTCTTCTTCATTCCTGTTTTTAGTGTTGAATTGTCTAAGAAGTTTGTTGATAGTAGTGAATTTTAGCCGTTATTTTTAGCTATGGTGCAAATTGTGTCGAATTCTTAGTTAGTAAGCCGGATTATCTTAAGTCTGTGTTACATATGTCTAAATGCTGCTAGTTTATGTTGGGTAGGTTGGTTTGAGGTGATGTGGATCGTAGTGTCCGCCGTAGTTGGCTTTCTGTTCTTCTGTTATTGTGATGTCAAAATAATCCAAATTTTTGTCTTGTTCTTTTTCCATTGTGCATGTAATGTATTTATGGATTGTGTTTTAATCTGCCAGAATTTGGTCGGCATTGTCCTGTTCGAGGATGCATATGATGTCATCCACGTATTTAAAGTAATGAGTTATTTTATGTTTTTCCGTGTAGTGTTTCGAGATGTTGCATGAAAATTTCCATGAAGATTATGGAAGTGGGGCTTCCCATAACGAGTCCGTCAGGTAATTTGTAAAAGTGGCTATTGAATCTAAAGTAGTTCTATTTTGTTATCGTCTTTCTAATAGCTATAATGTCAGTGATCTGTTGCTTTTCATATAAATTGTCTAGTGTGTCGCATGTGTTGGCATTGATGTGTATAGATCCTTGAGTTCAAAGGAAACGAGTCGCGTGTTTTTGGTTATCTTGATGTATTTAAGATCTTGTTTATTACGTATAGTATATGTATTTTGTAAATTTATCTTTTCTTTAAGTAGGTGATGTGTTTAGCCAGGTGATATGCTTGTACAGGTCTGTAGTTTATAATGGGTCTCATTGATATGTTTTCCTTGTGTATTTTCAGTTGTGCTTTGAATTATTATTATTTTATTCTCTTAATAAATAACACTATAAAAATACAAAAAAAAAATTAATTATTGTTATCTTGTAACGACACGCTTTCCCAGTAGCTGAGGTATGCTCAGCGGCGTCCAGGGTCGTGTTGTGTCGATTTAATAAAAAAGACGAAGCCTTGTTCACAATCTGGTTCTTTATTTAGGAAAGGGGTTTCTCTATTCCTGGTTCTCTGTTTGACTGCAGCTCGGGCTTCGTATTGTATGCACTGGTGTGTGTGCAGGCGGCTTCGGTAAATCTCTTCTACGTCATGCGGTCAGTATTTGACGAACGTCACTGTCTAGGTCGACTGCGGGCACAAACTCGGCTGGGTATTACCACGGCTCTGTTTGTGATTGCTCCGTCGAAATAGGCCTGTACACCGCAAGCGCCAAGGCACTGTAGGCTGGGCGGGATATTACCACGGCGCAACCGCTCACTGTCGGTGGCGACTGCGGGCACAAACTAGGCTGTGTATAACCACGGCTCTGTTTGTGATCGCTACGTCGCAGTTTGTCCTGTCTCAGAATATAGATTCGGCTGGGTATTACCACGGCTCTATCTATATTCTGACTACCAGTCTAAAACAAAATAATAAAAAAATAGAAGTAGATATTAATTTTGCTCCTGCTGCCGGTCGCACACCAATTGATTCGTTCTCACTGATTTTTGTGCTTTTATACTCATCTTTTTCCCCACACACCAATGCACAAACACACCTACTTTATTTCGGCAGTAAATACACCACAGCCGACGGCTGTTTTCACCACCGAGCTGCAGCCAGTTTTACAATGTAATTTTAAATAACTACAATTAATCGTATGCCTTCATGGCATGCACTATAACTGCATCTTACTTTATTTACTTAACTAAAATTTCTATTCCAGGTTTCTTATGTAATAAGTCTAAAAGTACATATGTTGTAGATATAGAATATTTAAGCAAGTAAATGAGCAAAATAATGGAAATAAAGCAATTCAAGTAAATACATTAAAGGAGAATATAAAAATAAATAAATGCTTATTCTCGTAAATACAATATATAGAAAAAATGTAGGTATTGACACGCGACTGTCGATCGACAGGTCACGGTGTGACCAAAAACGACTCTGGACTTTTGGTCGTTACAATCTTAAATCTAGTTAAGTCGGCCGTTTTATAAAAAGTTTACTAAAATTTTTTTTTTTATATTTTGAAATAATGTGTCGATATTTATCCTTATGTTCGTGGGAGTATTTATTATGTGTAGCATCTCCATTGTGTATATCCCCTTTCACAATTACCCTCATGTTGTTGTGTTTGTATAATTTGGGAGAGTGACCTTTGATTGCTCAGTGAGCTGCTAATAATGCCCTTTCTTCCGTTATACCTTTATGAATTTTATAGTCCAACCTCTGTTTAGCCAATCTTGTTAATAGTTTGGATTTAGTCGTTCCAACATATATTTTGTTACATACATTGGACCCGTTTTCGATGCAAGGTACTTTATATATTAAATCCGAGTTTTCCAATTTATCTAAATTAGAATTTGAGTTCGAGAGGTGAATATTTAATGTTCTTAATTTAATATAAGCAATTTTATTTCGTGCTTGATTTCTTTAAATAAATATTTCATGATATTCTCACAAAAAATTTATTACATGAAATATTTATTTAAAGGAATCAAGCACGAAATAAAATTGCTTATATTAAAAATGATTCCGAATAATTATAAATTACTTAGTTCTTAATTTAAATTAATTAATTTCATTTAAACAATTAATTAATTAATTAATAAATTTAATTAATTTAAATGTGTATGGCACTTTACAAAGAGTCATCGATTACAAGACTCAAATATGCGATTATCGAGATAAAAGCCAAAATGGCAAAAAAAATACCTTATTATCGTGATCAGCAGTGATCCCGCTAATTAATAAATAAAAACTTTAAGCATTTTTGCTGTGAAGTAAAAGGAGATAAAATCATGACCTCAAGAGAGAAAGAGAGGGAACGAATAACTCCAAAAGAAAAAAAAATCCATCATTAGAATAGCTGTAGAAAGAAGCGCATTAAAATTTTCTATACTTTGCTTAATAGCTAATCTTTTCTGGGTAAACAAAATAACACAAATTTTCTTTGTTACAGCTTCTTTGTATAAGTTTTCGCTTATAGCTACAGAGCCCAGGATATTAAATATCCCATTATTAATGTTGCACCAATACTTGAACAATTTTGTCTCAGCAGGCAAAAGATTACAAAGGATAAACGAATCAAATTAAGTAAAAGTTATGTGACATGAATGAATTCTTGTTAAATGTTAAGTCGTTAATAAAATATTTAAAATGGTTAAATATAAAAATAGTTCTTTATAATAACATAGTTCTTTTTCAAACGCAGTTTAATGGTATGAATATGATATTCTGCTGTGATAAGTAAAGCAAAAATAACTAATACACATACAGTATAGTGCAGAACCAAAGCAATAAACCGCATACCAAATAACATTTTTAATTATTTGTGATATTATTCGAGATTACTATCAGCGTATTTGGCAAACTAGGTTTGTTTGATAAGAAGAGAAATTGTTTAGTCATAAAC
This sequence comes from Trichopoda pennipes, assembly GCA_030448955.1. Taxonomy (NCBI): domain Eukaryota; kingdom Metazoa; phylum Arthropoda; class Insecta; order Diptera; family Tachinidae; genus Trichopoda; species Trichopoda pennipes. The sequence goes on from JASKUP010000094.1 coordinate 3,448,854, forward strand.
AATAAAATTTCTTTGGTCTTTAAAAGGTCTTCTTCGGTAGCAAGGCCGTGCCCCCACTCCTGGCTAAAGAGTTGTAGGCTATCAAACTCCTAATTCTATGGCAAGCACAACTAGGACATTTATTTGGATGTTTACCTTTCCTTTTCGTGAACACCTTTTTGGAACTTTCTTTTCAGCCCGACTAAACCACAGTCGCCACGTTTCTTACCGAGGGCCCTCACCAACAACCTGAACAGGGATGTACCAGCGTGTGTATAATAAGTCACTGGTTGGATTTCGAGAGTCCTATGTCTCTTTCAGTATCGGACTACTGTTAGCCCAGGCGACTAGTGCCGCCTTTTACCCACAAAGGCACGTGTCAAGATAGGGAAGAGATCCGTCACGACTGCGTGCACTGAGGGTGAACAATTCGATGGCAGCCTGATTTACGTCTCAAGCAACGTCATTGTAAAGTGAATTGAAATTCGGGCGGGGTCCATAATGGTGGGAACCGGACAAAGTTGGAAAACATTGCTTTTTATGAAACAGTCAAAATTTATTTTAATCCCTACTGATGGTATGTGCACTGTTTGTCGGCAGCCTGACAAACGTATTAAGCAAAGGCATTGCAAAGAAAATTTCAAAAATGGTGGTCCCTGCGTGATGATTTCTTGACGGACAAATTGATAAAATAAAGAACCGATTTACTTACAAAGATCTAGGAATCCAAATGTTAACATATTGTTACACAAAGGGAGTAGAAGATTCTTAAGTCTTCTAGATTCTAATTGGACAAGTATAAATAGGGAAGCGTTTGAGAGGATAATCAATCAGTACAACATTAAACCTCATCGAGTAAAGACGTGCATTTTGAAGTAAATTGCTTTGTGTCAACTTTGTGTAGTTAAAGTAAATAAAATTGTTATTAATTTAAAAATTCTAAAAACTGTTGTTACTTATTTTACAATAAAGAACTCACAACAAAACGTTTATAAAAGGTATAAATGTAACAATATGATGGGTGGAATATGCCACTTAGGTGGATGCTTCAATATGACAATGATCCGAAATACACATCTAAGTTGGTTAAAGATTACATTAGAGATCATAAGATTCAAGTTCTTAATTGACCAGTACAATCTCCCGACTCGAAACCTATTGAAAACGTTATCAGGATAGTAAAGAGTAGCTCCACCAGCTTAATGGTTTAATAAATTACAACTATTTCAAACGTTAAAATATGATTGGAAACAGATTCCATAATCCACAATTAACTATATAGCTGTATCCGTGCGTCGTAGATGTGCAGATATTGTTAGAAATAAGGGTTCTTATGCAGAGTACTAACGTATGTTGCTTTAGTTATGCCCATTTGCCTTGAAAATGTAACGAATAAAAATTATTTCCTTCTCTTCACATTACGCAAATATTGTTTTATTTTATTTAATAGTTTCTACTTTATTTAATAATAGTAAATAAAATTTAACATAAAAATAATATTCTTTTAATTATTTAAAAAATAAATAAATAAATTTTTTGTAATTTTTGTTGCTTTCTTCATGCACAGCATTGTATAAAGTTTGATGTAGCCATTTAAGGTGGGCCGTTAGCGTTTAATCGCGGCTAGTGAAAGCGTTGTAAAAATGTGTATAATGTGCTACTTATGAATATAGAAATTAATTAATTATGCTGACCCCCGGAAAACTCTTAGAACTTTTGTTTTTATGCTTTAATACACTTTAAATTATTTTATTATTTCTTGCTAAACATAAATCATTTGAGATTAAGGGTGATCAATCAATAATGCAGAATGTTGACTGTGAGTCATATGAAGTCAAGTTTTTTGACCAACTTAATTTGACATGGCTTTGTTTCAGCATTTGGCAAATTCATCCATGAAGACGTTCGCAATTCAGCAGCGAGTTAAGTTTTGTGGAAGTCTTTTTGCAAAAATGGACATTCAAATCAAAAGGCCTATCCCCTTAATGTGTACACAGTCGGGAGATTGTGCTCAAATTTCAGCAAACCGAATCTGTAGCAAATGACAAAACACCCGGGAATTCTCGCTTAGTTCACTGTGGGAAAAACATTGCTGTTGTTCGCTATAGTTTGACTTCGATTCGTCCGACAATGGTTGAACATCTGACGAACATTACTGATGCAAATTTTGAACAAAGATTTGAAATTACCCGCTTATGAGGTTCAGTTAAATGAAGAGCTGAAGCCTACTGAGCATTTTAAGCATCTGCAATATGGCGAGTGGTTGGTCAAGCAGACAGAAGTGAATATGTCTTTACAAAGAAAATTATCTGCAGCGACCAGGCACACTTCCACATTACTACATTCATTAATAAGCGCATTGCCGTATTTTTTTTTTTATAAAGAGAAGCAGCACTTCAGGCAACAATGCCTATTTAGTCAAGTACCGTGCTACATTCTTTAGGAAAGAGATAGGGAATAGATGAAACAGGTGGTGAAAGTAGAAGGATGTTCGGAAATTAACTACCGTAAAAGACAGCACAGCGACCAGTGACTATGCCTTCATCGCTGAGCAGCCCCACCGACAGTCAATTTTTATTTTTGTAGTGAAAAAAAACCAAGGTCTTAGTTGGGAATCGATTGTGGACTTTTTCGAAAGAGTATGATTTTTTCTGTATTCAGTTACCGCAAATGGTGATCGCAGTATGACAACTCACTTTTTGTAAACAATAATTTAGGATATGAATCTGGACGTTATGTGATTTCAACAGGATGATACCACTTGCTGCATGGCTATGCCAGGGAAAAAGTGTACCTTAAAAAAGCCAGTTAAAAGATAAGATAATTAACTCATTAACGATATTGAGCCTTAATTATGTCTCAGAGTCATTAAAAATATGGACAATCTGATAAAGGAATGCCAGCGAAGTTATGGTGAGCATTTGACTGATTTTTTGTTCACACATAATTGTCATTGAGCCTTCTGTGATAATAAAAAGTATTAAGAGAGTTGTCTGAAAACTGTTTACTTTATTTACAATTAACCTTGTAGATTTTGATTGGACCACTCTTTATCTATATATATATATATATATAAAAATTAAGCCCAAAATAGATGTCCATCGGTTGCCGGTGTTTGACGAGATGCGCCGTCGGATTTCACAGTACCTTTGTAATGGTCGTTCGCTGGTTTGTACCTTTGTTTCATGCGTTTAGGCATAATAGAACGAGTACAGTGCATATTTGAAACAAGACAAATTTTTCAAAAAAACCAAAATTTGTATCCATTGCATACTTCGAATTAATGTTTTGCCTGAAATGAAATGTATGTTTTCGTTTGACCGTTGTTGTGTGCATGTGCTTGTACAGAATTTGACGGCAATACAAATCGAAATATGCTCATGTTCATAGCAAATGGATGTGCAAACGAATAGAGAATTTTGTTTTCCATACTCTGCGTATGTGAATTTTGAGTGTTCAATTACAAAATGATCCATCAGCCGAACGTTTTTCAAATCAATTGTTAGATATTGGGAATGGCGCAATTCCAATTGACCCCACCACAAAAATGATTACGCTTCCAGATAATTTTTGGCACTTTGCACAATCAAAACAAGAATTGGTCACAATTTTCCCGGTATTGCATAATATTTTTAAAATCATGATTGGTGGGGGGAAAGAGCTATCTTAGCTGCGAAAAACGCAGATGTTTCGGATATCAATGTTTCAATTTTGAATGACATTCTCGGGGAAATTTTTACCTAAAAATCGGTTGACTCTGTTAGCAATCAAGACGATGTTGTAAATTATCCAATCGAATTTTAAAACTCGCTTGAGTTACCTGGACTGCTGCCCCACCGCCTACAAGTGAAAGTTGGTATTTCAATTATTTTGCTTAGAAATATCTGCCAGCCACGACTTTGCAATGGGACATGTTTAATAGTCAAAAAAGTCATGAAAATGTGATTGAAGCAAAAATTTTAAAAGGAAAATATAAGGGCGAGGATTTGCCGATACCACGCATCCAGATTTCCCGTTTGAATTTAAATGGCTTCAGTTTCCCATACGTGTTGCTTTTGCAATGTTCACATGTTAATATATCAACTGCTTTCTTTGTCTATACCGCGAACCAAAATCGATCGAAGAATACCGTATATGTGGTTAAATGCATTGCAATGGAACAAGACGCTTTATATAAGCACACAAAAATATTGAATTTTGAAAAAGATAAAATTGTTAAAAAACATAAAAACGAAAAAAAAAAGAAATTGTGTTCTTTCTGATTAATTTTCTTGAATAATTGAATTTTTTGGCGCACACAAAAAAGAACGCTGCAGAATAAAAACATGCCACAAATGACTTGCAAAGCAGTCACGGGCACGCTAGTATTAAATATAATCTCTTGAAGCTGTTATCGTAATTTAATACTGTAAATTAGTTAGCTCAGCCTTAGCTATTCGATTTATAAAAGTCGAAAGTAAGATCACTCTTATACTCGTCTATCAACTATTTTAATTTACTATCGTATCAAGCAGTTAATTCATTTATTTTGCAATCCTCACATTAATTAACTTGTAATCAACTAGAAGCCACAAGTTAAGCCGTGTATAAAAAATTGGAACAGATTTCGAATTTAAAAACTTTAAATTATGACATGATGAGTTGCTCTGCTAATTTTTATAGGAATTGCTAACTTAAGCTGATGTTGAATTGTAATACTTTTCTATTCATATTTTTTGTACCCTTTACTCTGGGCAAAATACATTTCCATTACGAATTTAATTTATGTGAATGGTCGCTGTAATAATTTCATTAAATTCACTTTACAAGCAAAAAGCGGGCAAAGGAAAAGAAAATAAATAAAAATTAATTAAAAGAAATGCACTTTATTTAACACAAATTCAATAGTAAAATAAATTAAAAAAAATATGTAGAGTTTTAAATGTGTTTTTGACATGAACTACAACTTTTGCCTTGAATCTTACTCTTTTCTTTTTTTTTGTTTTTGGTTTTGTGTTTCCAAAGTAGCAGCAGTCAAAGCATACTCGCATTAAATATTACAGCCTGAAGTTAACGCAGCTCATTTTTTGCACCAAAAGCAACAAAATATGAAATGGAATTACAACGAATTATAACTTTACACAAAAAGGAGAAAAAAACTAAAACACAAATTTATTTAAAAGAAGTAAATTTGAAGCACCGTGTAGAAAATGATCCGCAGCAAATATGAGCAACAAAATTTTTGCATGCAGAAGGGAAAAGGAAAACCAAGACGACATTTAAAGTATAAAGTACAAAGTAACATTATAAAATATTGTAAGATTTAAAATAAAATTTATTTCTTTTGAAAATCTCTACAATATATTTCGCATGCAGCTATAAATTTAAATTTTAATATTTTAAAATAAATTCTTTCTTTTTTTGGTTGTAAAATAAAAGTTTTCTTCTTTTAAAATTTTTTGAATGAATTACGAAACACAAAATTTTTAAGGATGCCTACATTTTTGAAGTTCGTTTTGTTGTTGTTTACATTTAAAATTTTTGCTTTTATATATGAGAAGATACAAATAACAACCAACAACGGTATAATAATTTTTTTAAACAAAATATAGATATTTATGTAGTTAGTGGTGATAAAATTATCTTTCTGAGACTTCCTGCCAAATTCATAAAAATTTGTATAAAAATTTTAAAAATTTTGCTTTAAAACAAATTTCAAATAAATTTAATTGTTTTGGATCAATGTTACATATATAATTTATTTTTCTAAATCTTTGTTAAAATTATAGTTTAATTAAGGGGTGGCGAAATTTGAGGTTAGGAAGTAAATTTGCTTAAAACTTTTAACTTCTTTCGACAACTTCTTTCTTATTAATACCAGTTTAAAGTAGGAATATGGGGATTAATAACAAATATGCCATCGATAAAATGTCCACATGTAGAACGTCCCTAGACGTCCACTGTTTTCACAAAATTTTAAAGCAAATTTTGCAACACAGATTCGCTTATCTCGTTAATGCAACATCGAGTTTCATCTTTCAGAGCGTCAGTTGCTTGTAGATAATCTATCAGCAAATTGCAAAATGAGACAGCTAATTAATATCGCCTAATTACGCAGCCCGTAAATTTCCTATATAATAACTGACATGCTTGGTTGGCTCTATGGCTGGGGATTTCGAGGAAAAAAAATCAAATTTTCAACATACTATTCACGCAATATGCAATGATTTTTTTGAAATTTTAGACTAAATGGTACAATCAAATCAAAAGAATTACTCCGATCGAACTGCTAGTTTTTTTTGTAGCCGTCTCAAGCTCAGTACTTGTATGTTTTATTGAACCGACTTAATTTAAACCTAAGAATTTCAAAAAGAATATTATTTTATTATGTGAGCTAATGTTTTTCTTATTATTTAAAGTAGGATAATTCAGGATAATTAAGTACACTAAAATTGAAAAAATTAACTCTGCAGAGACTTAAGTTTTTTTTTCGTTTGCTTATTTTTATGAACATATAAAGAGAAAATCCCTTTTTTTCTCCAAACATTTGAACCTGCAACTTTAGCTTTACTTTCCTGCAGTTGGAAAGTACCGCTAATATATTGCCTCATATCTGTTTTTACATTTTTAATCAATTTCAAGTGTCACCAGGTGCCACCTCTCAATTTTATGCATTACACCGTACAACATTTTTCAGCTGATTAATTTGCAACTCAATTGGGATAAGGCTTTTTTGTTTAACATAACTCAAGAAACGCTAATCGGAATTTACTTAAATAAATTTAGAAAAATCAAGAATATTAAGTACTTTCATCTGTTTATATAAGGTTTCGCTACATAGGCAACAGTTTCGAAGTTATAAATAAATGTGTGAAGAAAAAAAAATATTTTTTGCCTGAAAAGTTAATTTTTTTTTAATTCATAAAAAATCCAAAAAAGTGTCAAGTCTTATTACTTTCGCGTAAAGTCGTATAACCTATGAAAAAAATGAGACATAACTCGTGAAAATCGATGTAGGCGTTTCGCTTTTATGAACAATTAAGTAAAGGTGTGAATTAAAAAAATTTGCTCGAGATATGCACAAATTTCTGACTCTCTTTTATATACGTCATCAGTTGTACCACTTAAATTATCATTAAGTGATGACATAAATAAATTAGCATGGAACAACAATTAAACTTCTTCCATACAGTATTGTAGAACACTACAGTTTGCATACGTTAAAGAGAGACCTCAAGTTATACGAGAAGAAAAGAGAAGAGTCGATGAGGAGTTATCTCAACTAAAAGTATTTGAGTTAACAGTGAATAATCGTAATTTTAAAGTAAAACATGAATTATGTTTTAGAATGTTAGACGGCAAGACAGCATAATCAGTAACACAAACACCAGCTGCATCTTTTTGTCTCATTTGTGGTGCCAAAACATCCAAGATGAATAAAATCGAAATAGTTCAAGCTATTCCCGTAAATGAACAAGCAATTTGGTATGTTACCACTTCATGCGCGTATTAAGCTGATGGAGTGTCTTTGCATGTGGCTTATAATATTAAATTTAAACGTGGGACAGTCCACTTAAAAGAAGCCAAAAAATGTTTGAAAAAGCGTAAACTTAGAGAGAAAATTGAAATACAAGTTATCAACCTATTAAGTAAGGCTCTGGTACGACAAATTCAGGAAATACGTCATTAAGATTCTTTACGAATCTTGCATTGATTTCCGAAATCACGGATCTAGATGAAAACATAATCAAGAGGTTTTCAATAATTTTCGAAACTATAACAATCGCCGAGGTAGTAGAACCAAAACAATTTGGTGTTTTTTGTATGGAGACGGCAAAAGAGTTTGTTGCACTGTACGAGTGGTACAATATCCCCCACCTACACTTCACAAAATTCTGACTCATGGCAAGGATATAATTGAAAAGTGTATTTTTCCTGTAGGCCTACTATCCGAAGAGGCTCACAAATGTTGTAATAAAGACTAAAAAAAATTTCGCCTTAGACACACCAGAAAATGCAGTCGAATTGCCACGAACAAAGAACATATTACGCACCAAATGATGGTAGCATCAGATGCCATGATTTCACATTTGGCGCCTTCATTTAGCCAGAAAAAGCATAGTGTTATAAACGATGAAGTTAAGGCTCTTTTAGAATAATAAATTAAAAATAGATTTAAACTAAATAATAAATTAAAAATTAAAAAAAATCATTTAACTTTTTTTTGTTTGTTATAGTTTTTTACATTGCAGGTAGCGATCGACATTTCTCTAACTTTCTTTATTTTGATTACTATATAAATAAAACTAAATTTGTGATGAAATCACTACACTTTTTGAAAAATATATTTTTTTCCTCACCTCCATAGAAAAATCCCCAGTGTGCGCTGTCTTGCTGAATTCAAAGGTCACTGCTGTCAATTTTACCCAATTGTGGCTACAAAAAATTTGTTATAGCACAGATTATCCACCATGATTCCGTGATCGTTTTCGAAAAAATATGGGCCGATGATGCCACCTGATGTAATAGTTTTTCTACGACAAAATTGTGCGATAAAATTGCTTGTTTACATAATTGCCTAATTGAAATGAGTCTTATCACTAAGGATGCTTATAAGGCAAACAATGGTCGGTCCGCTTTAAAAACGAGTCGAACTTAACAAATGAGAACAGGAAGATTTTTATGTTGCGCAAAGTGCCTCAAGTGATACGCATCGGAACATCGACGAGTCGATGTTCCAGGCTCAATCTCAAGACTTTGCTGTACGGCGGGTATGTTTGTATTACTACGGTCACTACGCGCATATTTCTCTGGTCTACTATCAGCAAAAATACCGTGTCCTAGAATTCACAACGCACAACGGTTTTAGGGGAAATCAGATTTCAAGAAACCTGCTTGAAGTTCACGAAGTTATACAGTAAAATGTTTACCACTTTGATAGTTAATTATCACAACTAAAATTCTTTGCTTAAGGGTCTTATGCCTAATATTTCCCAACCTTTTAATAAAGAAATGTTAAACCTCAAATTTATCTACCCGACAATTTTTATTATTATTTTATAAAAAATTATTTTAAGTATGAGTATTTAAAAAGTTTTATAAATTCAATTTTTATTTAACATATTTCGCCACATGATTGGGTGGTATCGTCATCAGAAACAAGAAAAGAAAGTTTTATGTTTGTTAGTTAAAATGTTGTGAAAATGTTACAAATTAATATACTTACATAAACATACAAGTATACTATTAGTTATTAGAATGATGATGTCCGCTGGGTATTGTATTAACTTCTTAAAATTATTTAGGTGTCTTAACTTATACATCAACCTGGCAGAGACAGGCTTAGGAACTGGTAAGTTGTAAATTTGAAAATTATGGTGTATTTTTAATGGAGGTAAAGAACTTTAAATTGGCAACACTTTATTAACTGGCAGCTATTTGTCAGCTGCCAAGTGATTTATGTTAAGTTTAGTTTAACATGAAAAGACTTGTGGAGTCATGATAATTGTTAAGGGTGCTTTCGGGGCTCTTGGAATCATTGGTCCCTACTTCTTTGAAAACTATGCTGTTCAGAACGTTACAGTCAATGATGATCGCTATCAATTGAATAACCATGATGTGTAGAAGCTATGGTTTCATCAAGACGGCGCAACATGTCGAGCCACAATTGATTTATTGAGAAAATTCCAAATTTGAAACTCGTTAATATAACAATTTTTTAAAGTGAAAAACATAAAACTTTAAAAAGAAAAAAATGAATGAAAGTTTATTTATAAAATAAATTATTTAAAGAAATATTTGCTGAGTTTCTCGTTTCGAACCCGAGAGAAGATCATGGGCTTTACCGCCGTTAGTCTGTGCCAATAAGGCCGATGCGATTGATAATTTAGAAGACAAGATTCACCGCGTAAATGGAAAAAGACTTAGGAAATTGGATCTCCACATTAAACTACGTCCCAGCCAGCTTTGCTGGTTATATCTTTTTTTAAAGAGACGTAGCACATCAGGCAAGAATGCCTATTAAGTCAAGTACCGTGCTATATTCTTTAGGAAAGGGATATAGAAGAGATGAGCGGGTGGTGAAAGTAGAAGGATAGTTGCGTATAAAACAGCACAGCGACCAGTGATCACCATGCCTTCATTACTGAGCAGCCCCACCAACAGTCAATTTTTATTTTTATAGTGAAAAAAAGAAGCCAAAGTCTTTGATGGGAAGTGAACCCACAACCCCCAGACTGACAAGCTAGTACACTACCTACTGGCCTACAGGGGCACCTTATATGCATAAATTCAATGCCAAAAGATTATCTTTCAAAAAAAGTAAATTTATTGTCAATTTAAAAATTCATTTCGTTTTATTCCATATCAAAGTTCTATACCTCCATAAAAACACCCTTTATTTTAAAAGCTCTTACTTGTAGAATTTTGTTTCTTTATTTACACTTTCATTTGAATCAATTTATGGCGCAAATTTTTGTTAACATTTTCTGGGTTTAAAATATCATTGGGAGAATGATAATCAATGAAAGTGAAATTGCATTGACGTAGAAAAGCTTAACTAGGGAATTTTCAATACACAATTCTTATGGAATTCTTTACACATGACACAGATTCCCCCTTAGTATTGAAGGCTTCAGTTTCTACCAGCAAATCTAACGCTTATGGGGCGAATTGTGTACTTTGAAAAGCATAAATGTGATTGTTAACTTGAGTTATAAGATTTTTTGCATATCATTTGCATAATTTTTCTTTAAAAACAAAATTATTAATATTTAATTTAATTTCGCATTAATTCAACAACGTGTGAGAGACATTAAAATACTATTAAAATAGATTTTCTTGTTTTTATTCTTTTCAAACGACTGTGTTGGTGTTTTGTTTGTGCAACTATTTAAAAGTCATTTTTGAAAGAAATTTATCCTAAAGCTGACACTGCTTTGTTGTTGGGTTTTATAGAAAGTCTGTTGAAAATGATTAAATTCTTTTCTTAATTTTTTTGTTAGCAAACTTTATAAACTATCATATCGTACCACAAGTTGCATGAACCTGCTGCCACAAAACAGCTTTCATGTCACTTGACAAGGTCTTGCATTCAAGTTCAGTAAATGCAGGCACAAAAAAATGAAAAAAAATGAGAAATTATGTTGTTAAAATATAAATGAGCTGAGAACAAAAGCAGATCCTTAGCATAGAAATTTGTATGCAGTTTTATAAATGACCCTGTAGATTTTAAGAAAAAAAATGTGGACGCGACTTGTAACGTAGTGACAATAAAATGCCTATTTACTTTACTGATGATGTGACTAACATTTTAAATTACTGTTTTTTAACAGGCATTTGTCGTTCAACAAATTTCAGTTAACAATTTTAAAGGTCTGCTGTTGCTATTAAGGAAATAATAAAAAAAAAACAAAATTTAAATAAAACAATTTTAAAATTTATTGGTTCAATAGCAGGTATTGTATAGTTTAATAAAGTTATGCAAATAAGCCCACTAGTTCCTTTCAAAAGAGTCAACTCAAAATTTAAACATTTTCAATAGAGGCAAGGAACTATAGTTGTTAAGGACACTTTTATATCAATAAGAAAAATTCTTTTTTGCAAAAGAGTATATGGCTCCTATCACCGGACTCCAATCCCTAAAATAAAAAATTTTAAAATTTGCAGTTGACTCTCTTTAAAGCGTTATTATCTAAGGAGTTAAATACAAAACAAGCTTTTCTCTTAAATGTCCTTACATTTAAATTTTAAACCCAAATGGCCCAAAAATTATAACTTCAGTTAATAATATTTTTAAACAAATATCATAATTTGATTGTTGTATTGAGAGGAAAAATTTGAGGTTAGCAAGCAAATTCTCTCTCAAATAATTAAATGTCAAGTATTGAGTCGTCTTTCTATGACATTATTTAGTAAAAACAGGCGGGAAATTTTCAGTATTGAATATAAGATTATTGAGAATAAAATATTAATTGTGAAAATTGACTTAAAATTGGGAAAATGTCAACTTATCAGTTCGCTAAATTCAAGACTCACGGTATTATTGCTGACAATAGATAGTGCAAATATAGACGCTGTATAGCAAAATGTTGAGAATGATCAACTCGTGGACGTTTATTGCCCATCACTACAGGCACTTTATGCAATATTTTGTACAAAAATCTTCATCTTTATGCTCAAAATCAAAGTCGACCGGCCACTGTGTGCGTCGAACGTTTGAGAATTATTTGTTTTGCATATTTTAACAAAATCATTTTGAATGATGAGGCTAATTTCCAATTAGGCGGTTATTTAAACAAACAAAATTTTGCTTAAAGGCTACAGACATTACCATTACGTTCAAAGAAAGTGACCGCATGATACGGTTTATGGTTAGGCGACATTATCGGCCTATACTTTTTCGAAAACACGCAGTTAAACGCCGGCTTCGTGAATTCTCTCTACTAGCAAACTATGACAAGCATGTTTTCTTGGCCATAATTAACTAATGTTGACATCAGTGTCCTTTGGTTTTTGATAGTTGGAGCCACAAGCCACACAGTCACTCAAACCATTCAATTACGGTATGAGAAATTTGTCGGTTGCATAATTTCGAGATATGGCGATGACAATTGGCAGCCTTCTTCTTGAGATTTAACGCTGTTATTATTATTGTCTTTAGGGCCATTTGAAAGACTGGGTTTATGTGAACAATACACAAACAACTGAAAGATGAAATTCGGCTCTGTATTGTCGAGATAAGCGAAGCTTTTTTCTTGCAAAATGCGCTTGAAAATTTTGTGATAAGAGTTTACGAATGCCGACATACTAGAAGTGCACACGTGCTTGAGGTCATATTCCGTTATTAATTCCCATAATTTTACTTTTCATTGCTTTTAGTAAAATTGAAGTCGTCTAAAAACAGAGTTTGTTTTGAGCCAGTTTACTTTTAACCTCAAATTTGCCCACCCTACACTACAGCAAATGCTGCAATTTTTTTTATTGATAAAGACATTTTAAGCGAAATTTCCTGTGTTTTCTTTAACCTTTTGTAACTTTTAAAGTGTCTTGTTGTTTTAACTTGGTTTTGCTGTTTAGATCCTTAATAGAGATTGCGAATACTTTACAGAACCATACATTTTTTGGAGACGTGAAAGTCAAAATATCTTTGGGTAGTTCAACAATTTGCCTCTAGGCATTTGCAAAAACTTAATGATTTTTTAATCGATAAAAATTTTTGTAGTTTGGTGGTAGTTATATAAAAACCTATTATTCAAGGAATATTAAAATAAACTCTTTTAAATCATAGTTGAAAAATGAGAGAAAGCATAATTCTCTCAGTATTTAAAATCGTTTCTTTTTTTCAAATAATATAGTTAAGGATTTTGTTTATCCTTTTCATGTTCGAGAGTAAATTTTAGTTAAATTGTGTATTTCGCTTTAATTGCAAAAAGGAAAACCGTTTTGATGAAAAATATTTCGATTATGATTTTTGTATTTTTTAAAAAGAATTTCCTAATCAATACAGTCAGTTTTAGTTATTAATTGCCAGAAAGTCCTTTGTTATATCCAGCATGTGCATCGTAATAAAAAGGATGCATCGAAAGAAAGTACATTAAATTTTAGCTTTTAAATAAATAAATGAAAAATATTTTAAATTTGTTTTTCTTTAGGTTTTTAGATTCGGCACAATTAATCAAGGTGCTGGTATTTAGAACCAAAAAAATATAATATGAAACTTTTCTTTTAGTTACTTTTTAGCAAAAAAATGCAGTTGCAACCTTAAAATTTTATGTTTGCGTCATTTTATTGTTTTTTTGTAATATCAAATTATTTTTTGGCGCCCGATTTTCCCATTTAGCACAACTGAAGACGAATAAATATTTACAGACAATCATACCATTTCATTGAAATGCATATCTTCACCTAAAAATATATAATGAAATCCAAAAAAAAAAATTAAATTAAATGAAATGAAAGAAAGGAAGCGAACAAAAAAAAGTAGAAGAAGAAAAACTACGAGGAACTTAAAAAGAACTTGGGAAACAAAAGATTTTGTTGTTGTTATAAAATGTCTGTGACTGTCAGGTAAACATGAGAATGAACATAAATGCATAAATGTAATGGTTGACAAACTGTATGACTGATTATTATCATGCAAATGACGATAATAATGCTGATGAAAATAAAGATTATAATAACTGTGATAGTGATATTTTATACAATAGCAAAAGCGAGATGGTGTATAAGTTTGCATGTATTTTATAGTCTTTTAAGTCATCATATGATGTCACAAATGATGATGATGATGATAATGAGATAAATTTTTTAAAAAATATTATATTTATATAAAAATGTACAGATGAGTAATATATTAGGTAAATTAAATAGTATTAATTTTTTTGTGTTCTTTTTATTGTTTTATATTTCATATGCTTGTTATCTTGGCAATATTTTTAAATTTAATTTTCTTTAAATTTTAAACATTTCTTCTATGATTTTATAGGTTATGATAATTAGCTAAATTATAAAATATAATTATATTTAAGTAACTAGCACGACCTATTCACTAAAGTAAAAGCCTTTAAAATAATTTGTGTTCTTATAGAGGTATAGAGCTTTGAAAATTTTTTACATGTACAAACTATCGTAAGAAACAGAAGAGCTTTACAGTCTTATTGGCCGTAAAAATGACTGCATTTTGGTTTTTGTAAAACAATGACCGGCAGTCGAACAATGCAGTGCATACTAAATCAGGAACAGCTACAACTTAGATTGCATAAAATGTTTATTTTTTTTCTCAAATTACCCGGCGAAATACGGTTGCATTTGGTAAACAATTTGACTGTGATCTTACTTTCAAAAGTAGTTTTTCGAAACTCCTAAACATTTGGAAATATTTGATTGTCGCTGTTTACTTACTTAGTTTCCCGACGACTCTTTGATTAACTATTTTTCTAACAATAAATGTTTGGGTTGTTTTAAAGAACTGATACCTTACATGTCCTTATAGGACATTTGTGCATTTCATGCTCTAGAACTCCGATTTTAAATTATAAATTCTGTTTAGCGTTATATCACAGTATTCGAAGTACAATTTTGGTATGTAATTTTAATCATTCACTATTTGAAGTTGTTGCTCATAACTAGCGTTGCCATATTTATTTTTATAAAAATCGCAAATTTGGAATAAAAAAATCTGCTTTTGAAGTGAAAAAAGTGTTCATAAATAAAAACGTATTCGAGAAAGGTTTGTTCTGTAATTGATATTTAACTAGTTGCAGGACGTAGTAAAAGTAGTATTGAAGAAAAGTCAGTATTGAAAAACGCAACTTTCTTAGACAACAAAAGTGTAAATTCCCTCTTTCTATGTGAACAGTGATGCAAAAATAAGAGTGTCATGAATACATTGTGCAGGGGATGGCTTTTACTCATGCAATGCATTATAGCAGAACTATGAAATTAGAAAATGGGGAGGAGGAAAGAAGGAATAGTGTTTGTAGACATTTGATTTGAATTTCCCTACATTGAAAGTGATAGGAAAGACCTCTGGAGGGAGTTTGTTCCACATACGAACTGTTATACTAACAAACGAATTTTTCCTGTAACGCGTAGTGCGATTCAATGGCCAATTGACCACAAATGGATGTGCTCTCAACGAAAATCGAGTCAAACGCAAAAACTTTCGAGTTTCGGGAACAAGTTCCGTTGTAGTAATGATAAAACAGTGAAATACATTCCACATTACGTCGATGCTCCAGAGAATCAATAGAGTTGGATACCCTACCGTCCCCTATGAGCCTCTTGGCCCTCTCCTGCATGCGGTCGAGCAACTTCAAAATAGACTTTGGGGTGCCGGCCTATACATAAGAGTTGGATTACATCTTTAAAGGATGGTATAAATATTACGAAGATCGGATTTAGTGAAGTATCTCTTATACCGTTTTAGAAAACCGAGGCACTTGAAAGCTTTTTTAGTAACCTGAAAAATGTGTTAATTCCATCGAACATCACACTGAATTTTTATGCCAACAACATCAAGAGCTTCTGATCCCATAATACCCATACTAACAGGTGCAGCACCATTTCCGAACACAGGTCTATAACATCGTATCGACTCTATTCGCTCAACCCCACTCGGAGATTTTTGCAACAAGCTGTATAGTGCAATTCCTGAGAAAACTCGATATAAATCCGTAGAAATTAACACCGACACCAAAAGGAACAAGTTTTGGCAGAAGTGCATCATACCACAGCCTATCAAACGCTTTGGAAATATCTAGAGCCACCCACCACATTACTCTCTCCGAAATTATGTATGGGATTGCACTATTGTTACGATAGGAAAGCCAGTAAGTCACCCGTAGAGTGGCCCCTAAGGAAACCATACTGTCGGTCGCTATGTAAGCTAGTTGCACTCCAGGTACCTCTTAAGATGAAAATAAATCATACTTTCCAGGACCTTAGAAAGTGCAGAATAAATTGTAATTGGGCGGTAATTTTCAAGGATGTTAGCCTCACCCTTTTTGGGTATTGGCGTTACTTTAGCAATCTTCCAACACTTTTTTTTTTAAAGAGAAGTAGCACTTCAGGCAACAATGCCTATTTAGTCAAGTACCGTGCTACATTCTTTAGGAAAAGAGATAGAGAAGGGATGAAACAGGTGGTGAAAGTAGAAGGATATTTACGAAAATTAACTGCCGTATAAGACACAGCACAGCGACCAGTGACTATGCCTTCATCGCTGAACTGCCCCACCGGCAGTCAATTTTTATTTTTGTAGTGAAAAAAACCAAGGTCTTCGTTGGGAATCGAACCCACAACCCCCATACTGACAAGCTAGTACACTACCTACTAGCCTACAGGGGCATCTACCGGCATGATACAACATGCTGAAAAGGGTTGCTAATAGATGCGCTAGCGGCAAAGAGCACTGTTTTAGGACTAGTGCTGGTATCCCATCCGACCCAGGAGTCTCGTTGTCGTTGAGATCTGCTAAAACCTTTTTAACCGCTCGAGCTGGAAAGAATATTTTCGGCTTAGTAAAGGCAACTCTGTCGAGCTTGAGCGCTTCTTCTAAATAGTGCAAATTGAAGCTCACTTTTGTTTGAATGCATACTTCGCTAAACAAGACCGCAATATTTTGAGTGATGATATTCCTCAAGTGTATTCTAATTGAGTGGTGTGACTTATCGGCTGGTAAAATCATTGTAATCATTCGTAAACTTTCTTAAAAACAATGCTGATCCGAACTTAACAGTTAATGATGACAGCTATAGAGCCATGGTTTCAATAAGAGGGAGCGACATGTCCAACATATTGTGCCACAATTGATTTATTAAAGGAAACGTTTGATAACCGCACAATTTCACGTTTCAGACCCAAGAATTAGTCTCCAAGATCGCAAGACTTTTTTGTGGGCATATCTATCGGCTTTTATATGCAGTTAAGCCCAAATAATTAACCACTTGAAGAGATGTTTCCATATTATCCTGCCAAGTCAAAAGTTTGCACCCTTTTGAGACGCCTATGGCCCTCAAATAAAAGTAAGTCCCTAGCAAGTGGATTGGGATGGTCAGTTACTTTTGCCAGGTAGCTCGTGCACGACTTCTTAATCTCTTCTCGGATGGTAAGAGTACTGAGGTACTTGTTTATATTATAATTTCGTATATACCAAGGAGCGCACGTAATTATTCTCAAGATATTTGAATGTCTTCTTTGTAGCTTTTCAACATTTGATGCGGATGCAGAACCCCATAATTGGATACCATAATACCATATTGGTTTTAAAGCTGCTTCACATACTTTGAGGTACTTTGAGGTCTAAAATTAATAAAGAGTGTGACGCAATTAGCTAATTAAGCTGGGTGGTTTTAATTTTCAGCTGTGTAATTTTGGCAGCAATATGGTGGACCCATGTAAGACGTCGGTCGGGGTGCATTCCCAATTGTCAGGTACTTGGTACTTGGCTCTGCTTTGGAATTGTTACTTCATTTATTGAGATGGCTGGACAATTTTTCTGTCTTAACGTAAAGGTTATGTGAACGCTTTTCGAGGCACTCACCTTTATTTTCCATTTGTGCAGCCATTTGTCCTCCAAATCAGCAATGTGGGTTTGAAGTTGTAGAGATGCTACTTCTGGGCGTTTATGGATACTTAAAAACGCTGTGTCATCAGCAAATGTGGATATGTGTGTGAGTGGACTTGTGGGCAAATCCACGGTATACAATAAGTATAGCAATGGCCGGAGTATGCTCCCCTCCGGGACACCAGCTGAAATTCTTTTAATCGATGAGTATGTACTTTTTGATCTTACCACAAAAGATCTATTTGCCAAATAGCTTGTGAGCATTTTGTGAACGTTTTCGGGAAGCAGCGTTGTAATTATATACACGATTATATAACGATCTCCATTGACCGTAACGCGAGCTCCGGCCTCATTTTTGAAGAAATAAGGTCCGATGATGCCACCAGCGTGAAAACCGCACCAAACGGTGCATTTTTCTGGATGTAATGGAGTCTGTAGGGTCTGTTGTGGATTGGTCTCACTCCATATGCGGCAATTTTGCTTATTAACAAACTCGTTAAGCCAAAAATGCGCCTCATCGCTGAACACAATTTTGCGATAAAACAACGGGTCAGTTGCCAACTGCTCTCGAGCCAAATCGGCGAAAGAACGACGCATATAATGGTCTCGTGGCTTCAATTCATGCACCAGCTGGATCTTATACGGGTGTAGGCCGAGATCTTTGTGCAAAATTTTCCACGTAGTGGACGGACAGAGCCCCAATTCCTGCGACCGACGACGAATTGATAAATTTGGATCTTCTTCCACACTTTCATTTACAGCGGCGATATTCTCTTCAGTACGCACATTCCTTCGACGTGTTGGTGTTATTGCATCCTCTAGAGAGTATGTGGTACGAAATCTATCGACAGTTCGACGAATGGCTTGTTCAGATGCACGATTATGTACGCCATAAAAATGACGAAGTCGTCTATAAGTTGCGCGAATCGATGACTGATTTTCAAAGTAAATTTGGATAATTTCGTAGCGTTGTTTAAGCGAGAGTCTATTCAGGATAATATGTCAGAGTATACTGAAACAAGTAAAAAAAAATGTTTCATCAAAATTTCATTTTTTGTGTTACTTTTTACAATTTAAAGTTCTATCTAGCTTAAAAAACACCTTTTATATCTGCTATAAGAACAAAATATTCAAAACTAAAACAAATATTAAAAGGGTGAACCTATAATGATGCGTATATAACGCATATTTCTTCAGTTTT
The DNA here is from genome assembly GCA_030448955.1 of Trichopoda pennipes. NCBI lineage: Eukaryota > Metazoa > Arthropoda > Insecta > Diptera > Tachinidae > Trichopoda > Trichopoda pennipes. The sequence continues at coordinate 3,468,080 of JASKUP010000094.1, forward strand.
TTAACTAAAACTGGCAGGCTTTTAAAGAGTGTATAGAAATAACAAATTAAAAGCTTAAGGGTGATTCCATAAAGGCCATTATTTTGACCACTACGGTTTTATATTTCCAACTATCATAGGTGAACACTTGCTATTTTTAGACAGTAAATAAGATAAAGATTAAATTGAAATTAAGTTCATAAATTGATACTCACTGACAAATCCTCCAATTGATTTATTTTATAAAACTTTCATTTTATTCGCAAATTAAACTACGAAAGAGAAATGAAAAACCGTTTTTAAATATATTAAAGAAACTTTAAATTATAAAAACACATCTATTTCTTACTTGGCGCATTTGGCTTATATAACAAAAAATATTAAATTAAACTAAATTAAATAAAACATCATCAACAACCACAACAACAAAATAAGTTATGAACACCAAAACCAACAAATTTTGACTTTTGACTATCAAATTTATTAAAAACGAAGAGCGGTCTGTCTTAGCTTATTATAAATGTTAGCTTTAGTTTTTATTATAATTCTAGAAGCCAAATAATATGTTAGAACACACATTCAATCATTCAAGTCGTCATCACCTGTGATAGAGAATGTTCAAATAAATTCTAAAACACAAAGACCGCACATGTATTGCAGGGATTATTCCATTAGGTTAACAAGGACATGTGCAAATAAATTTAATCTCATATAGCTAAACCAAAGTGGTCTATTTTACAACAAAGACAACAACAACAACAGCAAAAGCAACAGCAGCAATAGCAACAAAATAATATTCACAATTTTTTTTACTTTGAGTTATTTTTTGTTTTTTTTTGTTGCTTTTTTCAACTTGCCGAACAGGCAATTTCCTCAACCATTTTTGGACAATACTATTAGTTTGGTTAGATTTAGTAGATTTTGGTTTGGTTTGGTTTGGCTGAGTTTATATTAGATAATAAATTCTAACATTTTTCTTTATTTTTCCTTTTTTTTTTGGACTCCAATGCGCAGCGACATGTACAGCATTTTGCTGTTGCATAAATTATGTGGACAATTTTGGTACCATGCAACTATATTGGGGCATAAAAATGAATTTATGGCATATAATTGCTAGAAAAATATACAATAAAGTTTCTCTCAAGGATTTATTAGAAGGAACAGATATTAAAAAAGTTGGTAATAATGAAAGAGATTCTTCAAAATCTCTCTTTTACTTCTTGTTAAAAAAATTTAAGCTCGTGAATATGAAAATCTTAATAGTCTGTTCTTTTTTATTTAAGTAACACTTCTAAAGGGTTTTTCAACTAGAAGTTTGTTTTTTAGAACGAAATAAAACAAATAATTTAGATTATTTTTTTAAAGAAGTAGCACTTCAGGCGACAATGCCTATTTAGTCAAGTACCGTGCTACATTCTTTTAGGAAAGGGATAGAGAATAAATGAAACAGGTGGTGAAAGTAAAAAGATAGTCGGAAATTAACTGCCGTATAAGACAGCACAGCGACCAGTGACTATGCCTTCATCGCTGAGCAGCCCCACCGACAGTCAATTTTTATTTTTGTAGTGAAAAAAACCAAGGTCGTCGTTGGGAATCGAACCCACAACCCCCATACTGGCAAGCTAGTACACTACCTACTAGCATACAGGGGCACCTTAAGTTGATTTAAAGTTTTATTGTATTACGAAGACAGACACGCTAACAGATGTCGATTCTTTTATCAAAGTTTTTAATCACTTTTTGGCAAAATGGAGGTTCGTTAACTACAACACGGATTTTGAGTTTTAAGGTTGCACTCGATTCGATTGGCCCCGCATAGATTCCACAAAAATAATAAGAACAAATATACCATTTCATTGGCTGCGTAACACGCAGCACCGTCCTATTGAAACCACATATCAGTAATATCCACGTCATCAACAATAGACAAAAATTGAGTTTAAGCATCTCGCAATAGAGTGATTCATTGACCCTATTTTCAGCCTCATGTTCCAAAAAAAGGTTCAATCATGCCTCCAGACTGCATGGCGCACCATTCAGTGACACATTGAGCAATTTTGCTTCCTGACATACTCTGTGAAAATATCCTTCGTCTGAAGAAATGATTTTTTCAGAAAAACCAGCCGTTTGTACCTAAATAAACTGAGCGAATCTACAGCGATGTGAATGGTCGGTCGGCTTCAAATCCTACACCAGTTCAACCTTGTAAGGCTTCAAAATTATATCCTTACGCAAAATTTGCCATGTGATGGTTTTGGATAACCCCAATTTTTGAGAACGTTTAGGAAATGACAAATTTGGATCTGCTGCGGTGCTTTCATTTGAACTGCCCGGTCGAACATGCGTTGGTGTTTGCATATTCTCATTCATATCGCGCCAGTCGATTCAAATTTAATGCCCAAATTTTTAATAGTGGTCTCAAGAGGACGATTATGTTGTCAGAAAATGTAACGAATTTTACGAAATGCAACTTTAAAAGAACCACCATTTGCATAGTGGATTTTAATTATTTGAATGCGATTTCGTTTGAAATTGAATTCATTGTAGCAATTGCCAGTGCATCTACTACAATTTAAAAAACAAAACGGCTTGTTAAAAAATCCGTTATTTGCAGTTTAAGTCCTTGAAGCATTTGAAAATAGTACAACGTCTTGACATCATTTTTACTCACGTAATATCTTTATGATCAATTTCTTTTTAGATTAGATTTTTTACTAATAAGAAACACAAAAATATTGCAAAAAAAGAAAAGTTAAGAGACCCGGTTGGAACGATAAACTGTAGTGTCAATATACTGAAGATTTTCCTCAAAGGTTTTCGTAAAATGTGAAATACCAGTGATGGCTGGAAATTTCTAATTAATATTTTTAGGTGGGCTAATTCAAGAAGTAAATTTCCTATCAAATGATTAAATTTCAAAAATTGAGCTGCCATATTGTAACGTTAATTTAGTAAAAAGTTGTACATTTTAAGGATGGAACGTTACAGCCTTCAGCAAAGAATTTTAATTGTGAAAATTTGCTATAAAAATGATGAAAATTTCACTGTATCACATCTTAAAATTCGCGCAGCTTTTCTTTGTAATCAGGTTCCTTCTAAGACCACTTACTATGCATAAATAAATCACTAAACTTCAGGCTTACGATATTGCTGGTAAAAACAGACCAAAACAATATGCTATTGATGGCCGTAGTAAAGAAAATGTAATCGCTGTACAGTAAAGTATTAAAAGTAAGCTTAGACCATCAAACCGTTTGTTCCAATTGGGTATTTCGGGATAAGATTTACATCTGCACCTGGCCGTAGGCCTTAATCAGATGGTGGTTAAACCACTGGAAATGAAAAGCAACGTCATTCACGCCCTAGGAGGACGAGGACTAATTCTAGCAACAGGTCTTTCCTAGTTGCAATTTCAACAGTTCCAAAGCAGGGTTGCGAACCACTACTCCTTGCCGAAGAGCTGGAGACTATCCAACTCCTGGTCCAAAACACATGACTAGCATGCTCACTCCTACCGGATCATTCATCATTATTAAAGGCGAGATGATCCTGGCCCCTTAATCAAATGAGGGCCGCAAAACCACAACCACCACGGTACTCCCGAAGGGCCAACCTCAATAATCAGTCAGAGAATAGCTAAATGCCTAAAGATACATATAGCGGAAATCTGGGGCTTACTTATTCTCGTGGAAATAATATGGAGCTTCCAGTTGACCCCCTGCTTGCTTTCAGGGGACTAGGCTCCTTTATATCCCCAGCAGTACAGGTCTAGATACTCAAGTATTCTATAAAGACCGAAAAATGGGCCCAGGGGGGGGAGGGGGGTCCAAATGGGTATCACATCACTTAATTGAAAATGAGCCTCTTCACGAAAGACGATTTTGTTTAAAAATGTGTTATTTTCGTTCAGTTTTTTAAACAGCCAATTCACAAGCGTTCAACGACAAACAATGGTCGCTCGGCTTTAATTTTTGAATGAGTTCAACCTTATAATCGTGAAGATGAAGATCTTTAAGCAAAATGTTACGCATGATGCCTAATTTTTTGCGAATGTCAACGAGTTAATGTTCCAGACTTATTCTCAAGGCTTTGCTGTGCAGTGACTATGTATCCAAGTCAAGGGTCACTACGAGCTTATTGTTTTTATATATTGTCATCAACAATACCGTGAGTCTCGAACTTACCAAGTGATAAAATAAAGTTTTCACCATTTTTACAGTAAATTAAAATTCTTTGCTAAATTTAAATTTCCTAATTTTTAACCAAATAAACGTCAATTTGTTTGACAGACAATTAACTTCCTAACGTCAAATTTTCCTATCCTTTATTATGGAAAGCAAAAATTTCCACAATAACTTATAATATAAGGCCTTGAAGAAGTTTCCATAAGTTTCCTTTTAGCAAAATAGTAATTCCTTATGAGTATACAAGTTAATAATGTCGATTTTTTTGCTTGAAAAATGCACTTGTTATAATAACATAACAAGTTGATGTATTATTCAAAATATTGTCCATCGTTAGCCACTGCTCTTTGCCATCTTTCTGGCAGGATATGAATTCCACCAAAGCTACCCTGGTATAGAAGTAAAAAAATAAATCACATCAATTTCGGATTACCTATTCTGTATTCAAGAAAGGGCGCTATGCAACGATCGAATCAAATGGTAGTCAGAAGAGGCAAGGTCTGGGCTATAAAGTGGGTGTGCCAAAACTTACTATCCACTCTTTTACAAATAGTTTTTGAACGATTATATGGCCGAGCATTGTTGTAATCGAAGACTAGGGTCACATGTCTGATCGAATATTCTGGTCTGTTTTCGTTGATAGTTTTTTCAAACAAATTAAGAGTTTTCGGTGCCCGTAGCCTGTGATCGAGTGAGCCAATATCAGCAGCTCATATGAGGGCTGCTATTTATATTTCTGGCCTAGCAACACTGACTGTTGCTAGGCACCAGTTGATGTTTCCAGTGCAACCTTCACATTGTTAAACATAACCTCAACCAAAACATTTTGTCATTTTATTGTTGTTAGTGTTAGTGATAGCAGGTTGAAAAATTGATCTTAGGAGAAAATGGAATTAACTCGTGAACATTTTCGTGCAATAATTTTTCATAACTTTCGATGTGGCCTGACACGACAACAGTGCACCGATGAACTTAATTCCTTATATGGTAATGAAGCGTCTTCTTACAGCACCATTAAAAACTGGTATAACGAATTCAATCGTGGCCGACAATCACTCCAAGACGAATCCCATGAAGGTCGTCCAACAACGGTTGTTGTGCCAGAAAACATCGCAGCTGTGCATGAGCTGATAATGCATGATCGTCATGTAACATATCGCGAGATTGAGGCATCTGTAGGGATTAGTATGACAAGCATCAATAAGATGTTGCATGAACATTTGCAAAGGTTTGTTCACGTTGGATACCGCATAACCTGACAAACGCACAAAAGGATGCTCGTGTTGATTGGTGCAAGAAAATGTTGCAGAAATTCGCTCAAGGTGCATAAAAAGCAGTTTATAATATCTGCACAGGTGACGAATCATGGATATACTCATATGATCCTGAAACAAAACAGCAATCCACCGTATGGGTCTTTCAAGACGAGCGAAATCCCACCAAAGTTGTTCGTGGAAGAAGCACATCAAAGCAAATGGTTGCCTGTTTCTTCGGCATTACCGGTCATGTGGCGACTGTGCCATTAGAGCAACATAAGACGATTATTCGGCATGGTACACCACTATTTGTTTGCCAGAAGTCTTTGAGAAACTTCGGGAAAAGTCAAAGAAAAGACGCATCATTCTGCATCACGACAATGCGAGCTGCCACCGATCAGCTGAAACAATGGAGTTTTTGACAGGGCAAAACATTGAATTGATGGGTCATCCGCCGTACAGCCCTGACTTGACACCTTATGACTTCTTTTTGTTTTCGAACCACGTGGACAACGGTTTCCTACACCTGAACAAATAGTTTCTGCCTTCAAAACCCATGTTTTAGAAGTACCTAAATCGGAGTGGAGAAAGTGCTTTGAAGATTGGTTCCAACGCATGCAAAATCATCTTTCAATGCCTCTTCTCTTCAATTCATATGGAACTCAATTTCCTTGCTTTTGGCTGAATAGGGAAATGGCTTGTTATGGGACTCCCAATGATAACGCAAGTTCTGGCATTTGATAACATTCTTCGTGGAGTAATACTTCCAATTCCTCGTTTTAATTTTTTTTTTCAGCTGGCCAGAACTCTTCTGGTCTTCTGTGTCGAAATCACCATTTTTGAATCGCGTTAAACATCGTTCAGAAGTTTTTTGAGTCGGTGCTTGTTGATCGTTAGCTTATACCAATCGATCATTTTCAGCAGCCGTTTTCTTCAACTGAAAGAAGGTTATAAGACTTCTCTTATTTTTTCATTATTATTTAAGCCATTGCAAAATATGTGTGTTAACACTTTGGCGTCTATCGAATACTGAATTTTAATAACAGATATTTACCATCTAAAATGCCATATTTGTTATTATTGACACAAGCCATAGTGAATGATAGGGCATATGTTGTCCAAATCGACGTTAATTGCTTGTATACAAATATTTTAAAATATAATTTAATAATAGTTACGATGCACCCTTTATGCCAACTTAAAGGCAATAAATTCCGCATAAGTAATGTATTCTTCCATTAATAGAGTAAATAAAAAAATTAGTTTGCCATTTATCAATTTTTATAGTCATTTCGTCTCAATAAAACTGTTACAACTTTAATAACTTGATGTGCCAAAGTCTGCACAATAATCCTTGTGTAAGTGGGCAATAATGCAGATCAAACTCCATTTACTTGATAATTTATTGGCAGCTCATTACGATAGTGGTGACAGTTAATTTTAGAAATCGAAATTTTTATTTTATTTTTATCATTTCCTTTAAAGTTATTTTCTTCCTTTATTTTAAAAATTACGCAATATATTTAATAATAGCCAACTTTTACCTACAGATAAAAAGAACGAACAGACAGCCAGTCGTTTGGCATAAAAAGGGAAAATAAATTTAAAAAAATGATAAGAAAGTTTTTCATTATTCAAATCATCTAAATTTATATTGAACTGCGTTGGCAGGCAGTGGTACCTTCTAGCAATAAATCTTATGTTAAAGCATATTTTATGTTTAGTTAAGTACAGTAACTTACATTAAAAGCCGGGCAACTAATAACAGAAAATTTTGCAAGATATTTCATTAAAATATTTATTCTGGATATTAAAAAATGTGACAAAACAAAATTGAGGTACTTCAGCTTTATAAAAACAGAAATTATGAAAAACCTAAAAAAAATCCAAAAACTATGATCACACCGAAAGTCTGACAGTTTAATCTTCTTGGAATGATTTCACTTATTTTTTTGCTTAATCAGGCATTATTTGACTTCATTTCATTCCTCCCATAAGACAGCCTTAAGCTGATTTTTACTGCGCAACCTGTTTTGCATACCGCATCAAGTTCGTCCCATAAGTACTCGATTGGGTTACGCCTTAGACCAGTTGTAAACCAGTTCGATACTAACAGTGATGTATGTGGTGTGCTTAGTGTCGATGTCTTAATAAAACTTAAAATTATCAGCTATGCCCAACTTGTGCGCACTTTCCTCAACATTAGTTTTTAAAATGTCAAGTTACATGTTTCTGTCCATGCATCCTTCTATAAATTCAAGTTTTTCGACGACACCTGAAGCTGCCATGCACCCCCATACCATCGCTTATAACCCACCATGTTTCATTATTTTCTTAATATTTTTGTGCAAAAGTTCTTCGCTGCCGGCCATCGGCAGAACCTGGCTTTAATAGGAAAAGCCAATATAATGTGGTTTATAAATTTTAGCGTACTCCAAAACATATTCAATTAAACCTTATGCGACTAAACCTTATTCGATTAAACTTTATTTGATTTAAGCTTATTCTATTAAACCCTATTCGCTAAAAACTTAGTTGGTTAAACAGTATTCGATTAAACTTTTTCCGATTGAACCTTCTTCAATCAAATCTCGTGCGAATAAACCTTGTTCGACTAAACCTTATTCGATTAAACCTTATTCGATTAAATTTTGTTCGATTAAACCTTAGTCGATTAAACTTTATTTGATTTAAGCTTATTCTATTAAATTTTATTCGTTCAAAACTTAGTATTCGATTAAACTTTTTCCGATTGAACCTTATTCAATCAAATCTCGTGCGAATAAACCTTGTTCGACTAAACCTTATTCGATTAAATCTTATTCGATTAAATTTTGTTCGATTAAACCTTAGTCGATTAAACTTTATTTGATTTAAGATTATTCTTTTAAATTTTATTCGTTTAAAACTTAGTATTCGATTGAACTTTTTCCGATTGAACCTTATTCAATTAAATCTTGTGCGAATAAATCTTATTCAGTTAAACCTTATTCGATTAAACCTTATTCGATTAAATCTTGTTCGATTAAACCTTATTCGATTAAACTTTATTTGATTTAAGCTTATTCTCTTAAATCTTATTCGTTCAAAACTTAGTATTCGATTGAACTTTTTCCGATTGAACCTTATTCAATTAAATCTTGTGCGAATAAATCTTATTCAGTTAAACCTTATTTGATTAAACCTTATTCGATTAAATCTTGTTCGATTAAACCTTAGTCGATTAAACTTTATTTGATTTAAGCTTATTCTATTAAATCTTATTCGTTCAAAACTTTGTATTCGATTAAACTTTTTCCGATTGAACCTTATTCAATCAAATCTCGTGCGAATAAACCTTGTTCGACTAAACCTTATTCGATTAAATCTTATTCGATTAAATCTTGTTCGATTAAACCTTAGTCGATTAAACTTTATTTGATTTAAGATTATTCTTTTAAATTTTATTCGTTTAAAACTTAGTATTCGATTGAACTTTTTCCGATTGAACCTTATTCAATTAAATCTTGTGCGAATAAATCTTATTCAGTTAAACCTTATTCGATTAAACCTTATTCGATTAAATCTTGTTCGATTAAACCTTAGTCGATTAAACTTTATTTGATTTAAGCCTATTCTATTAAATCTTATTCTATCAAAACTTAGTATTCGATTAAACTTTTTCCGATTGAACCTTATTCAATCAAATCTCGTGCGAAGAAACCTCTCTTAAAAAAAAAAATTAAATTATAGGAGAGAGAGTCAAAATATGATTGTTTTATTTTCGAAATGAATGCTAAGAACAAATTACAGCTGTTTTCAAATATAAAAGAATAAGCAGATTAGAGGTTAGGAAGAAAATCAGCTAGAAGATATATTTTTTTTTGGCAGCTTCAGTTTAGTCCTTACCAATGCAAAGTAGAAATATAGAAATTAATAATGCATATGACGTTCTTCTCTTTCATTAGGGCCAGCACTCAGGTGATGAACCCTACTCGTGCAATGCATTACACCAAAACTAGGAAATTAGGTAATGGAGAGGAGGAAAGAGGGAGTGGTGTTTGTGGACATTCGATTTGAATTTCCCTACATTAAAAGTGGAAATACCTCTGGAAATAGTTTGTTCCAGAAGCGAATTATCTCTTTAATGCGTAGTGCAATTCACTGGTCAATCGGCCACAAATGGATGCGCTCTCAACGAAAATCGAGTCAAATGCAAAACGTGCAAGTTTCGGAAACAAGTTCCCTAATTTCGTTAGAGCAGTTACCATTGCAGTAACGCTAAGACAGTGAAATAAAACCTACATTGTGTCGATACTTTAGGGAATCAATAGAGTTGGATACCCTACCGTCCCCAATGAGCCCCTTCACCTTCTCCCGTACACGGTCGAGCTGATCCAAAATATACTTTGGGGCACCGACCCATACATGAGGGTTGTATTCCACCTTTGGACGGATATAAATAGTACGATGATCGGATGAAGTGAAGTATCTCGTACGCCGTTTTTAGAAAACAGAGGCACTTAAGAGCTTCTTTGAAAACCGGAAAAATGTGTTTAGTCCATCGAACATAACACTGAATTTTCATGCCAAAAACATCAAGAGCTTCCGATCCCGTAATACTTATTCCACCCATACTAACAGATGCGGCACCATTTCCGAACATAGATCTATGCGTAATCATGCAACATTGCGTCTTATGGGCATTTACATCGACCCTATTCGCACGACCCCATTCGGAGATTGTTGTGAGATCATGATTGAGCTTATCATTCATGTCACGCCTTTTGGAACTTAGCCCCAATTGGTTCGATCTATTACTAAATGAACAAGAATGACAAATGTAGCTGTCATCTGGGAAAGAGTAAATCGGGTTGAAAGCTTGACAAAGAAGGTCATTGAGAAAAATAACAAGTAGAGTAAAAGAAAGAGTGGAGCCTTCCGGTACCCCAAAATCAATCTTGGTCTCGTCGGATGAAATCTAATCTAATACAGCTCGTATAGTGTGATTCCTGCGAAAACTCGGTATAAATCTGTAAAAGCAACTAGTTTAGACAGAAGTGCGTCATGTGATACTGATGTGGGGCAAATGTCTGGCTGTAGCATCTTGGCATACGCTCGCTATTTTTACAAAGTCTTGAACCACATTTTGCAAAAAAGCTACGTTTATGTCAATGTAGGATCGTGGGTTGTTCACTTCAGTTTGGTCTTTCAAATGGCTCCATAGAAAATAACCCAGCGGCGTTAAATCATAATCATGGCAAAAGAAGAAACTGAGCGTTTGGAAAATTTCGTGTGCAACAACCAAATTGTGTGGGTGTCTGTGTAGCTAAAACTAATGGTCAGCAGAGCCAACTATGGGCACAAAAAATTAGTTTTCATAGTTTCATAGCGCAGAAAGTTCTGCTAATTTTCGATAACATACGGGCCGATGATGCTCTCTGACCTAAAACACACCATACGGTCCATAGGCACCACTTTCTCTTGACGTAATGTTTTTTCGAGGACTGTTTGTGGATTTTGCAAGGCCCATATACAACAATTTTTTGTTTACAGTAAAGATGATTTTGTTAAAATACGTTGATTTCGTTCAATTTTTTAAACAACCAAATCACACTTGTTTGACGCAAGCAATGTCGTAGGCCTCAAATTTAATGATGAAATTACTCAGAAGTAGCCTGATTACGGGGCAAAGCTGCTCGAATTTTACGTAGTGATACAGTGAAGTTTTATCTATATCGATAGTAAATTTTCACAACGTTCCATATCAAAAATTTTCCAATTTTTTACTAAATAAAGACATTTCAATACTTGAGATTTAAGCATTCGACAGAAAATTTACTTTTTAACCTCAAATTTGTGCACCCATTATTTTATTCCTGACATCCACATGACCTCAAACCACCCTACCCAACATAAACTAGCAACAGTAAGACATATGATACACAAACTTAAGATAATTCCGCTTACTCCAGATAAGCACAATAGAGAACTCGACACAGTTTACACCAAAGCTAAAAACAACAGCTACACGGCCACTACTATCGACAAACCGCTTAGACAAAGAGGAATAAAGAAGACAAAGTGACAATTGATACAACACGACGTATAAAAAGTGTGACTGATTGGATTTAAATAAAAGAATTGCTTAAAATTCTTAGTTGTTCAAAATTACAAATTTCTGTTATGTTTTCTTTAAATTTGCTATTTTGTATAATGCTTTACTTAAAAATATGATTTTCAAAATAAGATTGAATTAACACAAAAAATTTTATTTAAAATTAAATATTTATTAATTGAAAAATCTTTTTTAATTTACCGGAAATTGTATTTTTTTTTCTCTCCTTCCCCCATTTCAACACTATATTTCAGTAAATAATTTTCGGATATCATTTGTAGTAAGAGCTGCATTCAACTCTAGAATAAATAAGATTTCATTTAAAGATTTATGATATTTTCAACGTTCCACTTGTGATGTTTTTATTCAATTTCTTTTTCACTTACACAGATTCACTCACTATCTACAGCTGATACAATTCCTTTAGTGTAATATAAATTGTGAGCATCACTTATCCAATTAATATTTATTTAATGGTTTCTCTATACTTTTGTTTTTCTTTTCTTTTTTCTACTTTTACTTTCTTAACTTTTATTGCAGCATTTGCTTGAAACTTTATACCACACAGTCAGCCCTTTTCTTATAAAGTTTTAATTTTTGCTTTTAGAGCGCTTCCGCTCTTAAATATATTGCAAACATACGGGAATACATACACACATACATACATATATGACAGAACACATATGAAAGTTTAATCAAGTGAATAAATAGTGAGAGACTCCTTTAACACGCACACATTGAAACTTATTCTTGTATCTTTGAATGGATGTAATAAATACCAACAAATAAACTTCTTGTCGACTTTTGCCTTCAATGCAGTTGAATGGAAAATGTAAATATTTTCTTTGGGGGACAGCACGTACTCTAGAAATAATTAAGAAAAGTACGCCGAAGGAAATAAAGAAAGAAAACACTGAATAAAACATTTTTCAATTTTCTTTAGTTTTTACCTTTTCTGTGATTTTATTATTTTAATCGAATCAACAACTTTAATTTAAGCCAAAAATTTTTTTTATCAGCTTCGCAATCAATACCACAATAAAGAAGACTATTATAAATAATATAAGATGTTGTTTTTTTTATTTGTGTGTGTGCAGCACTGCTAATGAATAACAAAGTTTATTTGAATGTAACAGATGGGCAAATTTGAGGTTAGCAAGTAAATTGGCTTAAAACACGCACTTTTTTTAACTACTTCAGCCTTGTTGACACCAGCGTAAAGTAGAAATATAGAAATTAATAATGGAATATTATTGCAGGCACAAAATTTCGAACCACACTTTCCTTGGCTTATTTCATCAATGTAGCTTTGAATTGCTCGAGGTGCCAAATTGTCATCGCTAGATTGAGAAATTACGCAATCAGGAAATTTCTCACAGTAACCAATTGTGATGAATAAAATGGCTATTAAGGTTTCGTAGCACAGAAAATGTACGGTGACCGCATTTTCTTGCTAATTTTCCAAAAAAATACGGTCTGAAAAAGCCACCTGACAACAAACCGCACCACACCTTCACTTTCTTTGCATGTTGTGGTTGTTCAAGAACTGATTGTATATTTTATGAGCCCCATATGCGAGAATTTTGATTGCTTACATAACACCCTAATTGAAAATGAGTCTCATCACTAAAGATGATTTTGTTGAAAAATGCGTTGCTTTCGTTCAGCTTGTTGCACAAAATGCCTCAAGTGATGCCCAATTGTTGCGAACATCGATGAGTTGCAGGCTCGTAATCAACACTTTGCCTAACTACGAGCGTCTTATCTTATATTACTGGCAGCAACATTACCGCGAGCTTCAAATTTAGTCATTAAATAAGCACAGCGGTATTATAAGTAGCCTGATACGAAGAAAATCGGCTCGAATTTTACGTAGTGATACAGTGAAAGTTTCAAAATTTTGGTGCTTAATTTTAACAATTAACACTCTTTGCTCAAGACATTAGAGTTTCACAACTTCTTACTAAATGTCCAAAGTACTTTGACAGATAATTTACTTCCTAACCTAAAATTAGCCCACCCAATATTAGAAATTGTATGCAATTAATTATTGTGAATGTTACAGAGAGTCCCTCTCTCTCTGAGTGAGAGAGAGCAAAAAAAATCCTCTTAATATCTAATATTTTTTCTAATTTGAGTTTATTGAACAGAAGGTGATAATATTGCCATTTTCCGTTCTGGCTGGTTTGTATTCGATGGCGAGCGCTTTCGATGCGAATGCATCATTCTCAAACCGCGGTTTAGTTTGCACTGGTGAGTCAGTGTTGGCGTTCAAGTAGTTCTGTTATTAGGTCCGTATACACTCAGGTAAGCAGAATACCAGTCACCTGGCATTTGTATGCAAAGTGAAGGTGATATTTACTTTGAACTGAGAGGGTAAAATTTAATTGAAGCTTTTTTAATAGCAACAGATATTTTCTATTGAGATATAGAACTTGGGAAAACTTTTTTAATAATCCTTAAGTGTATGCTGAGACACCGTTATACCCAGAAAAACTGACTGCTTAGTGTGCTTTATAGGCTGGTGGAATCATTCTTTAAAAACCATGCTGTTCAGAACGTTACAGTCAATGGTGACGGCTATACAGCGATGCTACTGAATTTTTTGTTCATTAATTGAACAACCCATGATGTGGGAGAACTGTGGTTTCAAGATGACGATGCAACACAGCCAGTGCTACAACTGATTTACTTAAGGAAACGTTTGGTAACCGCATAGCTTCATATTTCAGGTGATCATGCGTTTGAACTCCGTTAGACTATTTTCTGTGGGGATACATTAAGTCGTTAGTTTACCCAAATAAGACCGAAACTAGTGACCACATGCAGCAAAACACTCACCGCCTTAATGTCGATATACGGCCACAAATGGAAAAAGTCATCAAATATTGCACCTGCTCATTAGACTGCGTCCGCGTCTCAGCCGTGGTGGTCATATACCGGAAGTCATATTTAAATTATCAAGCTAAAAGATTGCTTTTTGAATGAAGTAAATTTTATGTCAGTTTAACAAATTCATCTTTATTCCATTTTAAGGCTCTATACCTCTATAAAAACACCCTCTATTAAAAAACTTTTGTGGCTTTACTTAATCAAACCATATAGTTGACACAGATTATTCATATTAAGCGTTTTTTTTTTTTTTGGTAAACAGTTTTTTAAAGGATTGGTGCGTGACAAAATTATATTTTCAGCTTTTTTGAAAAGAAAAATGATTTGAAAAACTAAATTTTTACATAAATGGGTGTATCCTTTTGATCTCATATATCTTCCATCAGACCCCCCACCCGGGAGCACATTGATTTGTCCTGACAGAATCTCACCATCATTACATGTGTCGCTGGCGATAAAAGGGAGCCCAATCCTCTAAAGGCTAGCAGGGAGCCAACGGGACAACTACACGTTATTTCCACGGGAATCAATAAACCCCAGAGTTCAGCTTTTGGACTTTTCAGCCTTTTAGCTGTTTTCTTGAGCATCGTGGTGGTTGTGGTTTCGCGGCCCTCATGAAATGATTATGGGGCCAGGATTATCTCACCTCTACTGAAAACAAAGGGTGAATAAACCGCATCCAGTGAGCATGCTTGCCCTGTGTTCTAGATTAGGAGTTGGATAGTCTCTAACTCTTCAGCAAAGAGTAGTGGTTGGCTGCCTTGCTCCGAAACTTCTAAATTTGCAACTAAGAATGAGCTGTTGCATAGTATTATATTATTAGGGGACACCTTGGACCTGGGATATGGGCATACAATAGCCAACACTACAGAACTGATTGATAAACTGGGGAATGTGAAGATAACGGAGAGGGCAGAACTGGTCTCTTTTGATGTAAAGGACTTGTATCCATCAATTCCGGTAGTGGATACATTGGACATTGTTCATAGTGGGAGACAAAACGAGGGACAAGGAACTGGCAATACAACTTACAGGCACACTAAAAGCGACACTAGAACAGAATTACTTTAAATTTAACAATAATATATATAGACAAATAACAGGACTAGGGATGGGAAATCCAACATATGCCACCCTCATGGAAGTGTTTATGCAGAACTTAGAAGAAGAATACGTAAAGAAATTAAAAACCAACTTCGGAGTAATATTCTACGCAAGATATGTCGACGACATCATGTGCATGCTAGAGGGAAATAACGATGAGCAAATTCTAGATTACTTGAATGGAAGACACAAGAACATAAAATTTACAATGGAAAAAGAAGAGGAGGGGAGAATTAATTATCTAGACCTAACGATCAAGAGGAACATAATCTCGAACAGAATCGAATATAAAATATACAGGAAACCAACAGCAACGGACACAATAATACACAACTCATCAAATCATCCCAAGCAACACAAAAACGCAGCAATCAGGCAGTTAATAACAAGACTCGAGAGAACACCACTAACACGGCAAATATATATGAAGGAAATGGAAACAATATACACCATAGCGGAAAACAACGGATAAAAAAGCGCCTCGTAGATAACATCAAGAAACAAAGAACAGGAGAAGGAACAGAAAAAATGGACTATATTAACATATATGGGAAAATCAACGTACAAACTGGCAAAATTCTTTAGCAAACACAACATCAATACCGCATTCAGAACAGGAAACAACCTAGGCAGAATACTACAGAATAAAACAACCGAGGCAGATATACTGGACAGACGAGGAGTGTACAAATTAACTTGTACATGCCATTAAAGCTATATCGGGCAAACAGGACGAAAAATTAAGACCAGATTTAGGGAACACATTAGAGACTATAACAGGGGACTACGGGGGCCAAGATCAACTCCGGGATCGAACTTTGCGGACCATATATTCAACAACAAATGTACATCAGGACATATGGAAGCAACGGTTAAACTGCTTCATACACAGCACAAAGGAAGGAGACTAAATGTATTGGGGGACATGGGGATATACAGACAGGGAACATTTGACGGACGAATAACAAATAAACACTGCTTCGGACACAATATTTGAACCGTTGAAACATTTTTACAGGAAAACAAACATTACACCAACACAAAAACGTTACGCACAAGACCAAAGCAATAAAGAACATCATAAACGTACAATTACAGATTATTATGTCACATAAAAAAAAACCCAATACCCAAACCCACATAAACACAAACGGACAACGAGCATGATCGTAATGGGATTTAGTTAGAAAAAAAAGACGAATGAAAAAAGGAGCGACAAATTAGGTAAAAAGGACAAACGAAAAAGGAGAGAGAGATGCAGGCAAAAAAGACAAAAAGTGACGAACGCAATAACACGAAGGGAGACACGAACTATATAAACACAACTGACAATAAAACGCAACTATTACGAAAAGAACACTGAAGATGGCAAACAGCCGAAACCGGTTTGTTCACAAACCAAATTTGACGAGGGTCGACGGAAAACCGTATCCAAATAAAAGTAATTTTAACGCCGTCGGAAAATCCAAGCACATATCATAGAATTATATCTTCGCCGTGGGTGCACGATACGTATCACCCAAAGTGGTGTTGGTTTGCAGCCCTGCTCTGGAATCATCAAACTTGCAACTAGGAAAGACCTGTTGCTAGAATTAGTCTTCGGCTTCCTAGGGCGTGAATGACGTTGCTTTTCATTCCCAGTGGTATGACCACCATCTGATTAAGGCTCACTGCCAGGCGCAGATGTAAATCTTATCACGTAATCACCCAAAGTGGCTTGATCCACCGTCGGGTTATGGCTTACACAGCTAGGTACTGGCGTAAATCTTATCACGCATATCTTACACAGGTATAAGTGTTATTTTAGGGGGGTTGGTATGCAATGAAAGTGTATTTATCAAAATATATGTAATACCAATATGAAAATCTTTACCATCTTAAGCTATATAAATTAAGCAGGATTACAAAGGTCATCCCATATTTTAATAGTATTTTAATTTGTATCGGCAGTTGTTAAAATAATCAGAGAAATTTTCGCTTTGGTTAAGTTACTATAGAAAAGTTAACATTAGCAGATTTTGTCATTTATTTAAAAAAAATTCAGCCAGTGGTATCGACAGTTCAATAAATTTCGCTTAAAATACGGATCGATTATTAATTTAAGTTGATTTATTTTGAAAATGATATGAGAACGCACTAGTGAACTAACTCTTAACAAATTGATTACCAACACATAACACTAATATTTATACGACGTTATGGGGCAGCATTGTAAAATGTGCATTTTTGAAAATTGTGAAGAGTTTTACTCTGTATATCTTACACTAAGATTCGACATTAAACATTTTCATTTTTGAAATCCTTACTTATCTTACTGCACTTATGATTAATTTTCATCTAGTGAGGTATCTGGAGCCTAACGCCTTATTTAGCGTTTCCAAATCAATTATAATTTTTTTGTTAGTTCTGTTACCAAAACATTGTAAGCAAAATTTCTTTTTTTACAATATATACACAAATGTAAATCGCGTACATTACTTTACTTACAGCCAACATAAAATTTTAATTAAAGTTGCTGCTTTTGTTGTTGTTGTTTTATAACACGTACAGTTTTTAGAATGCAGCTAAAATTTTAGGCTTCGTTTTCACAAAATGTGTTTTTATTACAATTTTACGTTTTCTTTTTATTGCAAAGTATTTGAATGTGGCCAAGTTAAGCACCAAGCGGCTAAAATAGAATGTCCCTGTTGTGTTTTAGTTTTAGTTTTTTATTTTTACTTTTAGTTTTTTGGTTTTTGTAATTTTTTTTTTGTCAAAACATCTGTTGAAAATAATTTTCTCATGTTTTTCCCTTTATGTTTGATTTTTCTAATTTATTTTCCATGTTTTTTTCTTTTTTGCTGTGGAAGTTATGAAAGTTGTTTTTATATAAATTTTCCGTTTTTATTATAATTTTTTTTGTTTTAATTTTGTGAATTTTTTTTTTGTTAAGCCTTTGCTTCATTTGTTCACTGTAATAAGTAAAAAGAATAACTATTATTATTTTTAGTTGTGGATATTAGAAAAACATTTAAAAGGATTATAAAACATGAATTTTACAGCAACAACAACAACAACAACGAAACTGTCCTGCTTTCAATGATTTTAATATAAAAATTAAATCCTTAAATTTTCTCAATAATTATTGAAATATTTATACTTTTTATTTGGAGAATTATTTTTTTGCAAAAATGTATAATTTATTTATTTGGTTTTTGTTGGATCTTATACACTTGTAATATGAAAGCTTATTTTAAAAGTATCAGTATAGAGAACAGGATTATCACTTACCGGCTTTATTTTCAAAAATATGGGTTCCTTCGCATAGAATATTTCATTGGTTCCTAGTGGTAGATTTTCTTCTATTTTAAATACGCATTCTCAGGGATTAACTATACGAATTGTTTACTTAGCATCTAAACTCCGCCTACCTGACGCTTACTTTGCTCAGTAGCTTACTACTGGCACTCTATTTCGATTAGAGTTCAACCAAAACGTACAATGTCAATTGTAAATAAAATAAAAAGTGTTTAGAACATTCCCTTAATATTCTTTATTATGAAAGAAAGAAACAAAGTAGCATTTGGCCCGCATTTGGGTTTTGCGGCATACCTCTATTCTGTGGACTATATATTCAATCAAAAATTATCTCATCCTTTAGCTCTTGCATTGTTTTTGGATTATTGACGTACACTTTTGCTTTTAAATATCCCCATAGAAAGCAGTGCAACGGTGTCAAATAATTTGATCGTTATGGCGAATTAACATCGCCTAGACGTGAGATGAGATATGGCCATTGAATTTTTCTCGAAAAAGAGCTAATGTTTCGTTGGTTGTGTTGCAAATGGCACCATCATGGCAGGTTAACATATCCTTTATCATCTCGTCATAGCGAACACTATTTGCAACAACTATTTAGCCGAGCTCATTTTTGAAGAACGACCGGGCGATGCTGCCAGGGCTAATAAAACCGCATCAAACAGTTACTCTTTTTGAGGCATCGGCTCCTCAGCAATCACTCATGGAATCTCATTTGCCCAATGCGGCAATTCTCCTTTTTAATGAATCAATTAAAATGTAAGTGTGCCTTCTCGCCAAAAATGATTTTTTTTTAGTTTTGCTTTTTACCATTTGTTGTATTGACGGCGCACACTGGCGATTTCGCGGAAAAAAGTCAAATTGTCAACATACTATTCATGCAATATGCAATGATTTTTTGAAATTTTAGACTAAATGGTACAATCAAATCAAAAAGAATTACTCCGATCTGACTGCTAGTTTTTTTTTATAGCCGTCTCAAGCTCAGTACTTGTATGTTTTATTGAACCGACTTAATTTAAACCTAAGAACTTCAAAACGTTTATTATTTTATTATGTGAGCTAACGTTTTTCTTTTTATTTTCTATTTAAAGTAGAATATTTCAGTATACTAAATTTGAAAAACTAAACTCTGCAGAGATTTCAGTTTTTTTTGTTTGCTTATTTTTATGAACATATAAAAAAAAATCCCTTGTTTCTTCAAACATTTGGACCTGCAATTTTAGTTATACTTTCCTACAGTTTTAAATCACTACTAATACATTGTCTCATGTCTGTTTTTACAATTTTAATCAACTTCAAGTGCCACCAGGTGCCACCTATTAACTTGTTGCATTTTTCAACTGATTGATTCGCAACTCAATTGTGATAAGGCCTTTTGTGTAACATAACTAAAAAACCACTAGTCGGATTTTACTTAAAAAAATTTGGAAAAATCAAGAATAATAAGTACTTTCATCTGTTTCTAAAACGTTTTGCTACGTAAGCAACAGTTTCGAAGATATAAATAAATGTATAAAAAAAAAAATATATTTTTTGCCTAAAAAGTAAATTTTTTTTAATTCATAAAAAATCCAAAACGGTAAAAAAAGTGTCAAGTCCTATAACTTTCACGTAAAGTCGTATAACCTATTAACAAAATGAGACATATCTCATGAAAATCGATGAACGCGTTTCGCTTTTATGCACAATTAAGTAAAGGGATCAATTTAAAAAATTTGCTCGAGATATGCACAAATTTCTGGCTCTCGTTTGTATACGACATCAGTTGTACCACCTAAATTATCGTTAAGTGATGACATAAATAAATTAGTATGGAACAACAATTAACCTTCTTCCATACTGTATTGTAGAACACTACAGTTTGCATACTTTAAAGAGACACCTCAAGTTATACGAGAAGAAAAGAGAAGAGTCGATGAGGAGTTATCTCAACTAAAGGAATTTGAGTTGACATGAATTATATTTTACAATGATTGACGGCAAGACAGAACAATCACTAACAGAAACACCAGCTGCATCTTCTGGTCTCATTTGTGGAGCCACAACATCCAAGATGAATAAAATCAAAATAGTTCAAGCTATTCCCGTAAATGAACAAGCAATTTGGTATGTTACCACTTCGTGCGCGTATTAAGCTGATGGAGTGTCTTTTGCATGTGCCTTATAATATTGAATTTAAACGTGGGATAGTCCACTCAAAAGAAGCCCAAAAATGTTTGAAAAAGCGTATACTTAGAGAGAAAATTGAAATACAGGTTATCAACCTGTTAAGTAAGGCTCTGATACGACAAACTCAGGAAATTAGTCATGAAGATTTTTTATGAATCATGCATTAATTTCCGAAATCACGGGTCTAGATGGAAACATAATCAAGAGGTTTTCAATAATTCTTGAAACTATAACAATAGCCGAAGTAGTAGATCCAAAACAATTTGGTGATTTTTGTTTGGAGACGGCAAAAGAGTTTGTTGCACTGTACGAGTGGTACAATATCCCCCACCTACACTTCACAAAATTCTGACTCATGGCAAGGGTATAATTGAAAAGTGTATTTTTCCTGTAGGCCTACTATCCGAAGAGGCTCAGGAAAGTCGTAACAAAGACTATAAAAAATATCGCCTTAGATACTCCAGTAAATGCAGTCGAATTGCCACGAACGAAGAAGATATTACGCACCGAATGATGGTAACATCAGATCCCATGATTATACATTTGACGACTTCATTTAGCCAGAAAAAGCATAGTGTTATAAGAGATGAAGTTAAGGCTCTTTTAGAATAATAAATTAAAAATAGATTTAAAAAAAATAATAAATTAAAAATTAAAAGAAAATCATTTAAATTTTTTTGTTTGTTATAGTTTTTTACATTGCAGGTAGCGATCGACATTTCTCTAACTTTCTTTATTTTGATAACTTTTGTGTATTACTATATAAATAAAACTAAATTTGTGATGAAATCGCTACATTTTTCGACAAATGTATTTTTTTCCTCACCTCCATACAAAAATCCCCAGTGTGCGGCGTCACCAGACATACAGCCAAACAAACAATTCAGTTATTGTATGAGAAATTTACCGGCTGCGTAATTTCTTGGTTAGGCAATATCAATTGGCCGTCTCGTTTTACAATTTTCCGCTAGATTATTTACAAGCAACTGACGCTCTGAAAGATGAAACTCGATGTTGCATTAACGAGATTAGCGTATCCGTGTTGCAAAATTTGCTTCAATATTTTGTGAAAACAGTGGACGTCTAGTGACGTGCTACATGTGGACATTTTATCGATGGCATATTTATTATTAATCCCCATATTTCTGCTTTAAACTGGCGCCCCAGTATGCGGCGCTTCAATTCTTGAATGAATAGAGCGTGGTTAACGTGTAAATTCAAAGATTTATTAAAAATTTGCATCAGTAATGTTCGTGAGGAATTCAGCTGTTAAACACGGCGACGATTTGAGTGGTAGATCTTCTTCCTCTGCAGGTATCTGCATTTAGCAAACACTGAAATTAACAAATGTCAAATTAAGTTGGGCAAAAAACTTGACGTTAAGGTGTGACTTTCGCTTAGACCGTCCGTTATTAAGGAGGTTCTTGGGTAAATAACGCGGTAACTAAAGTTTACAGCCGAATAGCGTTGAGTACGCTTGTGCCTCATGTGAGGCTGACACTGCGGTGTAAATTAAACTTGGATATGCATGTTACTATCAACTCGGGGTGCTAAGATAATAACAATATACGACTTGTAATAGAAGAAGAAGTTAAAGATAATTTTTAGGTATAATAAGGCTATATCTGTTTTGGATACCCTGCTTGTATAGAATCCTACAATGGTTAGAGTATTTAACGAAACGTGAAAAATACTTTGACTTGACACTAAATTTAGATGGCCGTGTTGCCCTTATTTGCGATCTAGTTGACCAGCTTCTAGCAGATCTGGAGAGCTCAGGTATTTACCAACAGTTCTCTTATTCGCGTATGCAAAAGACAGTAATTTGTGCCTACTGTGCAATAATGTTTTTAATTCGATCACTTGCGAAAAAGTGGCGTTTAACTAAAATATAAATTATTGGTTTAAAAAATCAAAAATTAAGCCCAACAGGTCCACAGAAACAGAACAATAAACATTTTGGTAAATTTTACAAATTAAATGTTTTTTTCCTTTTTGTGCAAATAAGTGTGCGTTTTACTGCATTTACTCATACTCATATACACACATACACAATTAAAACTACTTGTGAAAATGCAATTATGTGCTTCCTGACCTGCCGTTAATCACTTCAAATTAAACGAAAACCTGTGAAAAGCATCTCTGCTATAACTACTGAAATTTTTTTTGGATGTGTGTGTGTGTGTGGCTGTGTGCTTGTATGTCTTACACACTGGGACATAGCAATTTAATCCCAAACATACATCCGTATACATTTTTATTATGTATGTATTTGTGTATAAATTTATAAGGGAGTTAAGAAAATAAAAGGAATAGAACAACACTTAAACCCAGAAATTGATGTTGACATCTGTTGCGAAAAACTCAAAAAACAAAAAAAAAAACAACAAAAAAAAAATAAATAAGAAATCTCAATTTTGTACTCTCAAGCTAATTTTGAAAGAATATTTAAGAATGAATTAAAAGTCGGCGAACTTAAAATAAAATTATAAATTTTGTTTCCATTTTATTTAATGTTGAGTCTATGGATTCAAGATCCTTAAAGACATTAACACAGTTAGTAAATAATAATAGTACATAAAACTTAAATTTAGTTATTTAAATATAAAATCAGATAAATTAACATCATTAAAATTCCAGGAAAAATCAATATTGTTGTTGTTTTTCTCTGTCATTTCTGGCTGTTGTTCATGCGGTGCAAACGGCGAGCCCTTTTTGATGTGAAGACATCATTGTTCAGTGTTCGCGTTTAGGTAGTGTTCATGTAGGTAAAATGCCAGCCACCTGGAATTTTATGAAGGCCAATCTTTTAATATCTCCGCCTTTTATTATATAGGTACGTGTGTCCGTCTGATGGAGTTTTCTGTTTGTTTGAGTGTATGAGTAGTTTAAGTGGTGTGAAAATTATGACTGAGATCGCGTTTTCCTGTCCGTTTATAATGTCACTTTTAAAAGTTTTTGTTTTGTAGATTTCCATGTTTTGAAGAATGTCTAGTCTTCGTCCTTTCTTGCTTGGATGCACTCATCTCACACATTCATCTATTTCCCATGGTGGCTGTC
Organism: Trichopoda pennipes; assembly: GCA_030448955.1. Taxonomy (NCBI): domain Eukaryota; kingdom Metazoa; phylum Arthropoda; class Insecta; order Diptera; family Tachinidae; genus Trichopoda; species Trichopoda pennipes. The sequence continues at coordinate 3,492,121 of JASKUP010000094.1, forward strand.
CACGAGTCTCAAGGTGCAATGCAAACTTAGAGTCTTCTCTTTTCCGTTTGTATGAGCATATTTGTTCTGTAAATTTTGTTTTAAGAGTTCGTCCAGTTTGTCCTTTATAAATATGTTTGTAGGTACAAGTAAGTCTGTATACTCTGCTGGAACTACATTTGCCAGTTGTGTCTGTCGTTGTCCTATGATTCTGTCTCAGAGTGTTGCCGGTTTTTAATGCTGTGAGTAAACCTTCTTTGTAGGAAAGATTAGTTAGTCTATATATTTCTGGTCCCATATAAGTAAAAATGTGCCGTCGTGTTGTATCGGTTAACTCTTTGTCTTCTTTATTCCTATTTTAAGTGTTGAATTGTCTAAGAAGTTTGTTGATAGTAGTGAATTTTAGCTGTTATTTTTAGCTATGGTGTAAATTGTGTCGAATTTTTAGTTAGTAAGTCGGATTATCTTAAGTCTGTGTTACATATGTCTAAATGGTTTTAGTTTTTGTTGGGTAAGTTGGTTTGAGGTGATGTGGATGGTGTCCGTCGCAGTTGGCTTTCTGTTCTTTTGTTATTGTGATGTCAAAATAATGCAAAGTTTTGTCTTGTTCTTTTCCATTGTGTATGTAATGAAATTACATTACAATTGTAATTAATTGTGTTTAAGTCTGCCAGAATTTGTTCGGCGTTGTTTTGTTCGAGGATGCATATTATGTCATTCACGTATCTATTGTTTGACTGATTTTGTGTTTTTCCATTAGTGTGTTTACATGTAGTGATTCGAAATGTTGTATGAAATTTTCCATAAAGATTGGGGATTTTGAGTTTCCCAAGTACGTCAGGTAATTTGTAAAAGTGGCTATTAAATCTAAAGTAGTTCTGTGTTGTTATCGTCTTTGCAATATCTACAATGTCGGTGAAGTATTGGTTGTCATATAAGTTGTCCAATGTGTCGAAGAGCATATCTAAGATTTCATGTTTTGGTATTGAAATAAAGATTCTTGATGTCAAAGGAAACGAGTCGTGAATTTTCGATTATCTTGACGTCTTTAAGCTTCTAAAGTCCTGAGTATTACGTATAGTAAATGTTTTTTGTAAATTTATCTATTCTTTAAATAGGCCGGTGAGAAATTTAGCCCGGTGATATGTTGGTGCAGGTCCGTAGTTTGTAATGGGTCTCATTGGTATGTTTTCCTAGTGTATTTTCGATTGTGCTTTGAGTGTTGGTGGTCCTGGGTTCATGTTCATGTATTTGTATAATTTTCTGCCAGTAAACGTTCTGCAGCGCTTTAACATGCTGCGTATTTCCCTTTGGAAAGATTCCATTGGGTCATCTAAACAACTTTATACCAAAATGCTTATAAAATGCAATACATTTGTAACGGGGAAAGTCGCAGCTCGTTTTCACCTACACCATATTACTACTTCATTACTTAGTATTACTTTATTATTTTTTTAAATTTAAAATGAATTACTATTATTAATATACTTATTAATATTATTATTATTACACGCTATTGAATTCATTCTTTAATTTAAGACAAATTTCTAGTATTATCTGATTTACGAATTATATTATATTATAATTATTATTATTAATAGATTACCTTATATTTATAAGATTTAAATTGACGGTCGGGAACGTCGGAGCGCCACCTGTGAGTCAGACACAAATAGATCATCGACGCAGTCAGCTGTTATGCAGACCGAACCCCACAGCTGATAGCCGTCGATCAATTATAATAATAATGTGTGTGTGAATCTGTGTACCCACGCACGAGTATATAAGACAAAACATTTTATGAAACTCCATCAATTGGCAAGAAGATCGCCTGCAGATAAGAATTCTTTTGGACTGCCATAACTTCTTATCAGCAGATAGCAAGTAGATCGCCTGTGGGTAAGAAGCCTTTTGGAGGAATTTTATATTCCGCAATTACTTTTTGCTCGCAGGCAGCCCGCCTGCTGGTAAGAGATCTTTTGGAGGAATTTTATATTCCGCAATAATCTCTTATTGATAGTGCAGCTGCAATTGGTGGAAGTTTATCTTCTACCGTGGATTGGCTTGACTGTGCGACTGATGCTGTTGCGGAATTTAATATTCCCTCAGTATTAATTAACACAGCCATCTTTACCGCCTGTGCCACTGCCGCCTGTACCGCAGCCAATTTTACCGCTGCCGCCTGCACCGCCACCAGGTACTGTGTGATTCGATTTACATCCGCGCCTGGCCATGAAGCCTTAATCAGATGGTGGACCAAACCACTGCCTAATTTGGAACGTAATGCTCGTCCTAAGAAGCCGAAGCTATAATTCTATGCAACAGAACTTTCTAGTTGCAACTTCGCTGATTCCAGAGCAGGGCTGCAAATCATCACTCCTTGCTTAGGAGTTGGAAACTTATCAACTCCTATCCATTACACATGTCTAGCATGCTCACTGGACTGGATCATTCACCGTGTCATTAACGGCGAAATGATCCTGGCCAAAATATTGAACAATAGACCTGATATGGGGCCGCGAAACCACAACCACCACGATACTCCCATATAGGGGCCAACCTCAATAATCAGCCAGAGAACAGTTAAATATCTAAAGAGACAAATAACGGAACTCTGCGAGCTTACTGATTCCCGTGGAAATAAAGTGGAGATTCCAGTTGTACCCCTGCTAACTTCAGGGGACTGGGCTCCCTTTTCGCCCCAGTTGCACAGGTCTAAGTTGTTGCTTTCTCCAAAGACCATATATATGTGCCCCCGGGGGGTACCGCCACCAAATACTACCGCTGCTGCCTGTACAGCCACCAGGTACTACCGCTGCTGCCTGTACCGCAGCCGCCTGTACCGCTGCCGCCAGTACCACTACCAGGGACTGCCGCCAGTGCGGCTGCTACCAGTACCACTACCAGGTTCTGTCGCTAGTGCCGCCTCTGCCACTATTGCCGCAGCCGTCTTTACCGTTTCCGCCTGTGCCGCTGCCGCCTGTACCACTGCTGATGTTCCTACCGCTGCCCATCGCCCCAGCGAGTTGACTCGATTCTCGACCGTCCATTAGCAACCATCTACCTTGTAAGAGTTAGCTAAATAAACTTGGTGATAAATTTTAGTTTATAAAGTTTGCTTTTTAGTTTTAACGTTTATAAATCATTGAGTGTCATTCCTTCCACGGACCAAGAAGGTAAGGTAATAAAAAAATAAAAATTGCAACGACCCTGGTCTCCGCTGTCGCTATCCCAGCAACCAGCGTAAACGTGTCTTTACACAATATATTAAAAATGGTTCAGAGTTGGAATAATATGAATAATTGAATCACCGATAGATTAAAATATCACGCAGGGCGATATGGAACATTAAAAGAAATTTTTCTAATTAAAAATCTTAACAGATATTTCCTTTTATTAAATTATTAAAAAGGTGACATTCGACATTACTCTTCGACTTTTTAGAGTTGGCAGCTTTATTAGAGTGAGTATACTAATGTAGATGGTAGAATGAAGGGATTTGATTCCAAGCCCCGAAGACATAATAACCGATTCCATGCTAAGTCTATGGACTTTATAAATTGGATCCCAAATTATTTACTTGTATTCCAGAAGAGGTCTGATAAGAGAAGTGTAAAGACGTTTTGTGATATACGGTTCACTAAACTTCTTTGTCCTGGGTTTTGTAAATCAAAAATCTTCACGTGCTTTGTTAGCGTTTAACGAAATATGCTGTATAAAATTTAATGTAGCATCCAGTAAAATATCAAGATCTAAAACTAAATTCAGTTTGCTAAGTTTGCGACCGTTTAAATACACTTTACGCTCGTATGACGTCTTCGGAAGAAACACATGTATTTGCACATTTTAAGGTCTAACACTATAAGGCAAGAACTAAATGCACCCATGTCCCTATGCAAGAGAATATTGTAGGCATGGTGATTGTATGTTCGAAATATCCTCACGGTATCTGCATATAATAGGACTTTTGAATGTTCAATGGCTTTGGGTAGATCATTAATAAACAAGAAAAATAATAAAGGAGCCAAATGGCTACCCTGAGGTGCTCCAGATGAAGTAATCGTACCAAAACGAAAGTTTTGAGTCCCATTCAGTAGATATTAAGTAATCCACATAAGGCCCATATTGCCCGTGAATCGCATAAGGTTAGGTTCCCCATTAGAAGTTCGCGGTTGACCTTGTCAAACGCCTTACCAAAGTCGTTGTATATAACACCAGTCTATTGTCACCAAACAAATTCCCGACTGATCAGCGTTATTGATTCTAAAAGATTTCCAAAATGTTTTTAAGCTAAATGTAAAAGAGTCAGGTAAAACAATCCTCTCAACTTCTCATATCGCACTGGTTCCTTTAAAGGGATTCAACTCGAATTTTTTCGCCACTCTTTCGCCATCAAAGAAATTTTAGTTGTATTCCTCTCCTTCATAGAAAAGTAGAAACGATAAACAGTTTTTGGCCTGTAATAAAAGTTTGTTAATTTGGAGTTAACTCTTGTCAGACGAACCAGTGCGATGTGTAGAGTACAAATGTTTTTGTAAATGTAAAGTGTGTACATTTGTTAGGGTAAGCTGAGTGAGTCATTTCTTATATTTACGATTTTATTTTTGGTTTTATTTTGCTTTGTGCACCCTGTGGACTAAGTCGGCTTTACTAATATTAAATTCAATTCGTTTTTAATAGCATATGATGGGTATACTTTGTGTATAGATGTATAGTGTGTGTATGTTTGTATATACGAACGTGTTCATGGAAAACTGTTATAGCTGCTATATACAAATGTACGTGTCGAATGACAGTTTCATTATTACAAAATGATTTCGTAATATCACAGCAATCTATAGAAAAAACAAACGCTCTAACACTTTCACATGTTTCATTTGCAGACATGAAGACTCTGGTACTTACAAATATACCGACGTACGCACTATTTGAAAAATTTGAGAAGAGCACACAGTAAACTGTAGCAAACAAAGGACTATGATGTAAAAAGATAAAATGTTAACGTAACGGCCTGTCACCAATACTGACATTAACTCAACTGATGCTGTGTGCTGCTAAAATGTTTGAGTATTCTTTTTCAATATCCTTGGTTGTCCCAAAAGCCTAGTGGGCTTAAGACAGGAAGACAGCTTGATGGGCTAAAAACTATTTGCGTGCCTTTGGCGCCCATTCTTACAACAATATGATGAGATTAATGTGCGCTGTATTTGTGATGTCAAAGGGCATTACGAATAGAGCATGAGCTAAAATCAACAACTAACACACTTTTAAATTGTTGTTGTTGCCACAGCAGAAGTGTTTAAATAGTTTAACATCAAAATGATTTTATAGGACGTAAAATAGTTTTCAACAAAAAATCTATTTGATGATAAACTTTTCCTTTTTCTTAAGCGCAGATAGATTTTTGTAATATGAAAGAGGATATGAAACTGATAGTTTCTGGTTTTTAAAATTATTTACTTTAATAATATTAAACAAATGTTTTTCAGAATGTGTTTTTTCTTATCAAAAATTAACAAAAAAAAAAAATGATAAGCGCAGAAGAAATAATAATTCTTAACACAAGTTAGTAGTTAATGTAACATAATTTTTTGCTGTAACCAAAATTTCTTGCCATTCTGTGTTAATCTCTTCTATTGAATTCTACTCTATTTTGGTCTATTCTGTTCAATTCTATTCTGGCCTCTTATATTCTACTTTTTTCTTTTCTGTTCTATTCTATCCTATCCTATTCTATTCTTTTTAATTCTATTCTATTCTACTCTATTCTAATCTTTGCTATGCTGCCCGATTCTGTTCTACTTTGTTCTCTTTTATTTTGTTCTCTTCTATTCTATTCTATTCTATTCTATTCTATTCTATTATATTCTATTCTAATCTTTGTTATGCGGCCCGATTCTGTTCTATTTTGTTCTCTTCTATTCTATTCTATTCTACTCTATTCTATTCTAATCTTTGCTATGCTGCCCGATTCTGTTCTATTTTGTTCTCTTTTATTTTGTTCTATTCTATTCTATTCTACTCTATTCTAATCTTTGCTATGCTGCCCTATTATGTTCTATTTTGTTCACTTTTATTTTGTTCGCTTCTCTTCTCTCCTATTCTATTCCACTCTATTCTAATCTTTGCTACGCTGCCCTATTATGTTCTTTTTCGTTCTCTTCTCTTCCCCTCTCTTCTATTCTATTCTAATCTTTGCAATGCTGCCCTATTATGTTCTCTTTTATTTTGTTCTCTGCTATTCTGCCTTATTGTATCCTATTCTATTTTGTTCTGTCCTGTTCTATTTTATTTTATTATATTCTATTTTATTCTATTCTTTTCTATTCTACTTTATTCTGTTCTATATCATCCTATTCTGCCCTATTTTATTCCATGCTATCTATCTAACAATTCTTTTTCTAAAATATGCGATTAAAATTCATTAGTGTTGTTATTTCCCGTCTTATCTGGTTTTTGTTCTCCCTGTGTTAATAACGAGCGCTTTCGATGTGAAAACATTATTGCCAAGCCGTGATACAATTTGTAATGGTGAGCCAGTGTTCGCGTTTAGGAAGTTCTGTTGTTAAGTTCGTATCTATCCATTAAGGTAGAATGCCAGCCAGGTGTTTTTTATAGAGGTGTATAACATTAATTTAAACTAGCTGCCTTCAAGATATAGACTGAAGTCTCCGAATTGCACAAATTGGGCCCAAAACAATATTGCCGTTGATATCGATTTTCATAAGGGAATTTTGTTTGGCAATAAAGTTTATGTTTGTTAAAATGGATGCGCCAATAAGCAAAACTAACGTATTTGGAATGATGATAATCCTTAACTGTTTATTGAGACACCGTTACATCTAGAAAAAATACTGTTTGACGTGATTTATGCACTGGCAGAATCATTAGTCCGTACTTTCTTGAAAACGATACTGGTCAGAACATTACAGTCGATGATGATCGCTGTAGAGCAGAATTTAATCAATTGAAGAATCGTGATGTGAAGAAGCTGTAGTTTCAATAAGGTGGCACAACATCACGTCGCAAGTGATTTGCTGAGCGCTTGGCAAAAATATAGTTTCAAATATCGAACCCGTCAATTGGCCTCCAAGATGGTGCGATTTAACGATGGTTGGCTATTTTTTGTTTGGATACGATTGATGATTGACCAAGAGTTATTGCCAATTTACTACCACAAATGATGGAAAAAGTTATCAGGAATTGCTCCTACAGATTACACTACGCCCCAAGTTATCAGTGGCGGTAATATACTATCAGTCATATTTAAATTTTAATTCCAGAAGATTATTTTTGGAATATTCCATTTCGAAGTTCTGTATCTCTATAAAAACATCCTTTATATGAAAAGTTATGAATGTGCACACATAAAAAAGAACATGGAAATCTGTAGCAGACGAAGTTAGAAACAGCCACAAATCAGTAATTTTTACGGCCGAACTCTTTTATTATTTAATTTTTACCTGCAGAAAATTTTGTTATATTTTGGAAATAATGATGAAAAGTTAACAGACATTTGATTCTTGTTTATGACCAATTATGAGTTTTATTTTATTTATGTTATCAGGCTATTTATGGTCAGATTTTAAATCAATTTGATGTAAATAAAACAAGTTATGGTATCTTTTTCCTCAACGTTTCGCAACTTCTTTCAGACGTTGTTAAACTTTGTTAACAACTTTAACAAAGTAAGAGATAGAAGCATCAATAAAAATTCCTCTGATGAATGTGGAAATAAGTTGACGAAACGTAGAGAAAAAAGATACAATAACTTGTTTTATTTACATCAAATTGATTTAAAATCTGATCATAAATAGCCGGACAACATAAAGTTAATAGACTTTGTTTGAACTTTTAATATTTGATGTTTTTAATTTTTTAATGCTTAAAGATTGAGCCTTTTGCTCTGCAAATGGCTTTCAAATCATATCGCATTTGAACACTCTCCCATTAACTTATTAATGTTAAATAAAAGCTTAAAAGAATTATAATTTATTGTTAAACACTTTTTTAAAAATGTCCTTTTTTATATTATTTGTGTTGTTTTAAAAAATATATGTATTTGATCTTCCCCTTTGCATGCACGCATTGCATTTAATATTTTTTTTCTTTTACGCCGATATTAATACTTGTCACATGTTAAGCGTACATGTGCTGTTTTGCGTTTTAATGAAAAAAAAGCTGAAAAATTTAATAAATAAATCATCAGATAGTGGTTAATATTTAAATTGACTGCATTAAAATTATATTTTTCACAACACACTGCAAGTAATTATTTGTTTATGCACTGAAGGAAAAAATCTGCCCAAAACTTTCAGAAACAGCTCCCTAAAAAGGAATAAAAAATAGTGTAGCGAGGAATAAAAGAGACCTTCCTAAAGCTATAGAAAATACTTTAAAAGTAGCAAATTATGCATTTAAAACTAAACAATATTATAATTATTTTTTTTTCAGTGTAGTCAACGCATTGGACAAATGACAAATTAATCTGTTTGTGCAGGCTTTTTATTTGCATGTTTTAAAACCAAATTAAACTATACACCATGAAGTCAACCTTAATTAAATTAATATTTATTAATTATTATTTATTGTGTAAGAGCCATGTAAAAATCTCAAAGGTAGAATTTAATTAAATGTGGCATTAAAGGAACAGGGCCAAATGGCTGTTAATAACAGTGAGCCATTTTTTAACTTAAATTTTAATCTATTTATTATTTTTCGCTAAAAATAATAAATATTTAATACTTAACTACTAAAAAATATTCAAATTATTTTTTTATTTTTAAGCATTTACTTACTACACTACAAATTAAACTTCTATTGTATTACAATTATATTGGACAGAAGAAGGCTTTTATTGCTACTAATTTTATATAAATAAATGAAATCATATGTCACAGAATCAGTATTGCACTGTGTAGCATACCTTCGAAACGTCGATTGAAAATGTAGTCTTCCTCTAAAAATCGCTTTGCTGTATTTCCTCTGAATTTGAATAATCCCCACCCTGATGCCAATTCTCAGCAGAATAAAGTTTTACATAATTTTTGAAATTTAACGTTTTTATATATTCGATACCAAATGTGTATGCAAACTTTCAACAGCACTTAAGACGTTTGCTATTGTGTTTGAGAATATTTAAATAAGTAAAATATGTTTGTCCTTTAGGCTTGTTTTTCCAACTACAACTACATAAATCTGTACAAATATTCAAACATGAAGAAACATTAGTTTTGTTTAAAGGGTTTCATAAAAAAACTAAAGTTAAACAAATAAAAAAGAACGTAAATGCTCAATGCCCGAAAATATACTCGTAGTCATTTTTATTGTAAATTTATTCCTGCTCCAATTTTCTTAAAGACATAAAAAATATAAAATAATTTAATAATTTGATATTTTGTTTTAATGAAAATAATATTCTACTACAAAGCACACATATGTATATAACATTTATGATATATGTACGTACGCCTTAAGGTATAAAAGGACGCCTGAAAGATTGAAAAGATTTTGCTGTTACAAAAAAAACCCTTAAAACACTCGTACGCAAAATCTTCAATTAACAATTGCGTTCTATTTTGATTTTGTAACAAGGTATGTGATATCAATTGCTGTGCTAAAAATAACACAGCAACTTCGTGTGTGATGTCGAGAGAGTAATGTAACAATATTCAAAGTTAAGCCAGGGGAAACTCCATATGTACTCAACGAAGAGAGTGTTGAAATTTTAAATCTCACTGTATATGCCGTTCCCCCTCCCCTTCCTTCATTGCGGTAGCATAAATTGTTGACGTTGTAGCTTCTGTGTGTAGCTTTGCAGCATCAGGCTCCTAGACTGGCAGGAGTGTGGAATTGGAAGGAACGGACCAGTGACTTAACTTCTAGTGCCACGGTCCCTCTACTGGCTGTAGGTGAGGCTCTATGGGTTGTATCGTTGTAATGTTACGTTGTAACGGATAATTCGTGAGTCTCTTCGGGTAGTAAAATGGTGGCTGTGGTTTTAGGTGAATTCGCGAGAAGATTTCTGTTTGCTCCTATTTTATGTGTTGTTGCATCCTTAGCAAAATGTCGCCAATAGTTTGGTGGGAGTTTAGATAGTCTCCGGCTCTCAGGCAAGTAGTGGGTATATGACTCTGCTCACGCGGCAACTCTCGGTGTTGCTATGCTCTTCGGGGGCTTCAGTTAAGTCATTCGGCCTTATGCATAAAAACTTCAAAGCAGGTTTAACTGCCGTTGTTAAGCAAAATTTCTTAAAGTTGTATTCATAAAACGTTTTTACCTTAAAATACCTTTGTTAAACCTTTGTTAACTTTAAAGTAGGCAAAAACTTACTTTAAGCCTACAATAAAATGACAGTTCTATTTTATTATTGAAAAAATTTAAAAACAAAAGAAATTGTGTTTACAATATGGAAAGAAAAATGTGTATTTAAAAGCTTTTACTAGAAGCGTTTGCTCTACACCTATCTAATACATTTCAACCCTATAAGCTTAATAGTATTGAACAACAGAACGAAGTACTTGGATTTTTAGACTCGTCATGTCAAATGGACCTGCCTATAAAACATTTTACTCCTAATGAGGTAAAATCTGAAATAAAAATGTTGAATAGAAAGAAATCACCTGGCTACGATTTGATTACATCAAATGTTATGAAAAATTTATCTCAGAAATGTATTATATTTTTGACTTTAATTTTCAACTCAATACTCAGATTAGACCATTTCCCATTACAATGGAAATGAGCCGAAATTATAATGATTTCTAAACCGAACAAACCTGAGAGGATGATGTCATCCTATAGACCTATTAGTTTACTAGTAATTTTCTCAAAAATATTTGAAAAAATATTTTTACATAGATTGCTACCACTTCTTGAGAGTCAAACTATTATTCCAGACCATCAGTTTGTATTTCGTCATAAACAAGGAACACCGGAACAGTGCCATCGAATTGTGAATGAAATTACTGACGCCCTTGAAAACAAACGTTATTGTTCAGCGATTTTTCTTGACATACAACAAGCATTTGACAGAGTATGGCACCAAGGCTTACTTTATAAAATAAAGAAAATTTTACCGGCTCCATTTTATAACTTTTTTAAATCCTACCTCTCACAAAGACATTTCTATGTTAAGAATGGGAACGAAAGATCAAGTATTTATGAAATTAAAGCAGGCATTCCACAAGGCAGTGTTTTAGGGCCGGTTTTATATACAATTTTTACTGCTGATATTCCAATTGCGGATGATGTTTTGGTAGCAACATATGCAGATGATACAGCAATAGCTGCTTCGAGCCAAACTCCGATAGAAGCTTCACGAATTGTTCAGAACCAAATAAATATTTTTGAAAAATGGCTTACTAAGTGGAATATTAAAGTAAATTCAGACAAGTCAAAACATATAACTTTCGCATTAAGGAGAGGAGACTGTTCAAGCGTTACTATATATAATGAACAAATACCAAAAGTAAGTTCCATTAAGTATCTAGGAATTACATTGGATAGAAGATTGACCTGGAAGCCACATATTAAAGCTAAACAAACTCAGCTAAAGTTAATAAGTCGTAAACTCTATTGGCTGTTAGGACCAAAATCAGAATTAAATTTAAATAATAAATTGACCATCTACAAAGCTATCTTGAAACCTGTCTGGACATACGGAATTATGTTATGGGGAACAGCTAGCAAATCAAATATTGATATTTTGGAAAGATATCAGTCTAAAACTTTAAGACTAATCACTGCAGCGCCATGGTTTGTATCCAACAAATGCATTCGTAGAGATCTAAATATACCCTCCGTAAGAGAAAAAATTCAAAGGTTTAGTGAAAACTATCTTGCACGATTATGTAACCACATAAATCCTCTAGCTGTTTCACTGTTGGATGACAGCTCTGAAACTAGAAGACTTAAACGTATTCATATTTTAGACTTGCCTTTTCGAAGTTAGTCAATTAAAATGTAATTTTTAATTTTAGTAAATATAATTATCTATTATAAGTTTGTTTAAATAGTTATATAGTTTATTGAAGCTATATAACTCCTGTTATCTAATGTAATAGATATATAATTTGCTTATTGTCCTGAAGTAGACAGATTGCAAAAAAAGAAAAATTATAAAAAAAAAGCTTTTACTAGATTATCAATCTATAATTGTATATAAATTATTTGGTGAAAGTGTCAACAATATTATTAACAACTGTTTCAGCTGCGTTGTTCACAAGTTTGGCAAAGGAAAATATGTTCAGTCCGTATCGCGGGAATTAAGTGTGGAAGAAACAACTGTTCTACTGCAGCTTCTAATAAAGAATACGGTTTTGTGACGCTTTTGATGTTAATTAAAAAATTGCGGTACGCATTAGAAAATCATCTACATTTTAACGATCAATTGATAAGCACAATGGTTTGCTTGTTTGTTTAGATGGCCAGATAATCTTTTGTAAAGCTTGTAAGCGAAGGTCTTTGTTGGATTGATGATCAAGGCAATGAAAGAAGAAGTGGTTTGTTTCCAGCTAGAAATGCTCAATGTAATATATAAAAGTTTATTTAAGATTGTTGTTACTATTTAGATTTTATTTGTATAGATTTGTACATTAAATTAAGAATAACAAACATAAAATTTATATAAATATAAAAACCAAAAATCATGTTTTGATATTCCAAACTACACAGCTGCAATTAAAATAAAAAACAATATTAAAAAGCCATTAGCCGTCTCTCGATCTTTCCCTCCAGTTCAGACTGAAATGTTAATAGTATTAAAAAAATAATAATTATGTACGTATTTTACTTTAAATACCAATGCCTTGGCGGGTTGTCCTAATAGATGTGATAAACCGTTATTCATACCATCTCTATATTTCTGCTAAAAGCGCTTAGATTTTGAGTCCAATATTTGAATAAAAATTTTTTGTACTTAATAACTATCTTTCAAATAAGTAATCTAATAAAAAAGCTGACAGCAAGAAAGGCTCCAGGAATAGATGGAATTAATAACAAATGTTTTAAACAACTACCAAAAAAAATCAATTGAATTCCTATCCACCATTTTTAATTCATATCTAAAACAGAGCTACTTCCATCAAGAATTTAAGAAGGCAAAAGTAATTTCAATAAAAAAGCCAAATAAACCTACAGCAAGTCGTTTTCCTACCGACCGTTTTTCCTACAAAACTCAGGCTATATACTTCACAAGGAAAAGAAAACCTTGTTATATTTGTCAACGAGATATTAGCTTTTTAAATACGGAAGTTATATGGGAACAAAAAGTCAAAAATTTGTGGATAATCCCAGATCCAAGAATGAAATTCAAAGAGCATGTAAAATATATAATTAATAAAGTGAATATTCTGACGCGCACAATCTATCCTTTTATAGACCGAAACCCGTCTTTAAGTAATGAGAATAAAATGCTATTTATTAAACTTATTTTTCAGGCAGTACTATTTTATGCTTGCCCTATGTGGGCTAAAAGTGCAACTTGGCATATAAAAAGGCTGGAAATCGCACAGGACAACTAATTAAAACTTGTATATTTAAATTTAATTTTTTTAAGATGAACATGTACAACAAATTGAATTGAATTAACCCAAAACAAAAATGTACATAAATAAAACAAATGCTTATTGATGTACATATAATCAAAATAAGGCTCATTATCCCAATACTTAGTTTATTAACATCTAAATATTCTTTGTAAGTTTTTCGTAAATCTTGCAAATTTACTTTTTCGTGGTTTGTGTTTTATTTAAAAGATTAATAAGAAAAACATAAAAAAGTATATGTTAATTTAACAATAAAATTATTTTTTATAGATCCAACTACCCGGATAAAAAATATTCATTTTTATACATCAAATACAAACTGACAACTTTAAATAGTGGCATTGCCAGAATAAAAATACTAATCTTGCTAAAGTATACATTAGTTAAAGTACTGTTTATGCATACCATTTTTTAACAAAGGTTTGTTAGCCTTAAAGTGTATGTTAAGTAATGTTTACTTTAAAGCTCAAGTAAGAGTTTTTTATGCATAAGGCCGATTATATTTTATCGGCTGTTAAGTACCTGACATTATTGTCCAACTCACTATGGGCTATAATGTCAGGTACTCACGTAAATCTTGAACAGTAACACTCACTGGTACACTGGATTCCCGGTTATTGCTCATATATGTGATACCTGTAGCTAATAGTGTTACTCTTGGCTTCTTTTTTAAAAGCCCTTAAAGCCCATTAACTTTTTAAAACGAGTATTTACAGGCTTAGCCTGATTTTTAGAACAAATTTAATTGCAATATATTTTTTTACGGCTGTATGCATAAAAAACGCTTACTTGAGCTTTAAAGTACACTTTAGTTAACAAACACTTTAAGGCTAACAGTACTTTAGTTAATGTATGCTTTAGTAAAATTAGTATTTTGATTCTGGCAATGCCACTATTTTCAGTTGTCACGTTGTAGTTAACGATGTATAAAATTGAATAATATTTATCCTGGTATTTAGATCCATAAAAAATGTTTTTATTGATTTCAGCAAAATCAACATATTTTTTTTTGTTTTTTTATTAATCTTTTTAATAAAAAGCAAAGCACCCAAAAAAGGTTAATTTGCAAGGCTTACGAAGAACTTACAAAGAATTTGCTCATATTAAAAAAATAATTATTCGAATAACGAGCTTTGTTTTGATTATATGTAAATACATCAATAAAACTTTTGTTTAAAATAATTATTTATAATTATATTTTTGTAAAATATAAAATAAAGATGTTAAGATGTTTTATATTGAATGGCATGTTATGTTTTAGTTTTTATTATTATTTGTATACTACAATTTGTTTAAATAAACATTTTTAAAAATTTTTGGAATAACAAATAAAACTGTCAATTGAGCCGTTTACATTGAAAGTGGCATAAGTCACAACTGAACAGTTTTTTTTTTTCATTTTTAATAAATTTGATATTAATATGTTAAGAAGTATTGAGATTTGTTTGAGAGGAGTATTGATAATTAACGGTGTAACAAAAATGCTTATTTTGAAAATGGCGTTAGTCGCTGTACTCAGGAAATTAATTACCGAGCTTAGTGTGAAAGAAATGGAAACATGTAATAAGTGTGTGTAAAGTATTATTGTGACTATTGGACTTATTTTTATTAGTTCGAAAGAATAGTGCAGTTTACTGAACTATATTATAGTAATATCTAACATAATTAGCATTCTTTTGTTATTTTTTTATTCTTAGGAGCTTGCTTCGTGTTATATAAAATATCTAAGAATGTCACAACTCAAAAGCATATTTTTGCACATAATGACTTATGTAAAGGACAAAATAGTAATAGTAGTAATAGCCCCCTGTCGAAAAAGTCCTTCACAGTGCACAACATGGAAAGAAATATTTTATTTCAACACAATCATTAGAAAAATCCGTTTCAGAAAGAAAACTAAATACAGACTAGTTGAAATGGCTAAAAATTAAAATTTTTTATAAACTAATTTAAAATAAAAAAGATGGCAATAACAAAGTAACTTATGCCACTTTTAAAATAAACGGCTCAGTTTATTGTAAACACAATTTGTTTTGTTTTTGAACTTTCAATAATAAAATTGAACTGTCAATTTACTGTAGGTTTAACGTAGGTTTTTCCTACTTTAAAGTTAACAAAGGTATGCTAAGATAAAAACGTTTTTTGAATACAACTTTAGGAAATTGTGCTTAACAACGACAGTTAAACCTGCTTTAAGTTTTTATGCATACAGCCGTTAATCTGTATTATAATTTTTGGTAAACAAGTATTTATAACCTCAAGCCAAAAAACAAGACTGAGTCTACTTAAACCATTAAGTACCAATAGTACTTATCAAGATCGCTCAAAGGCAATGCTTTTCAATGTTAAATTCTTGCAAATGTGTTATTAGAAAATCAGAAAGTGACGTTGGGTCGCCAGATGGTGTCAAACGCAACTTTCATAATATGCCCTCAATTTTATAAATTTTATAATCTTCCGAGACAGCAATAGAGATGAGAAAGATTGCATTTATAGTTTTCCCGTAAGGAGTCTAATGTCCTTCAAAAGGAAAGAACATTTTTAAGCGAAATGATGTATTGTTAAGTTTTTTTTTGTCCTTTTTCCAAATTTCAAATAAGGACGCTAAAATGAAGTAAAATTTTTGAAAAAGCTTAAAAAAAAGCAGCAGTAATTCCCAGTTGTCCCTTGCAAATATGTTTTTTTTGTATTATCTTGAAATTTGGTTTTGATTTGTTTGTGTTCATTGGCCAATTCCGAGTTTTATGTTGTTGATTTTATAAACTTAAGTTAGTCAGGCCTAATATATTTTGTGTAAATAAAAAAACTTTTTATTTCACTTTTACCCAACGTTTCGTCAATTTTTTGTTGACTTCCTTAAGGACTTCGTAATATAATATTGATCACATTGTTAACTTAATATTTAGACAAATAACAAAAAACAGTTAAACTAAAGTGAAAACAAACACAACTTTAATTAAATAGGATCATTTAAATTTTCGTTTTTACAACACTGTAGTTGGTGTTTATATTGTCCGCGTCTTCTTTTAGCTTCATAGTGTTGTCGATGTCCTGTTGATTTGTTATTCATTATTATTCTGCAAAAATCATTAAGATAATTATAAGAATTAAAACTGATTTTAATCGAATTTAATTTTAATGTTTTTGCCTTATTTCTCTTATATTCTGTCACTTACGTGCGTTATTATAAAGAAAAGTTTTTAAAATTTAGAGTGCTTAAATTTTATTTTTCAAGTCACGCTCAACTTCTTTTTTTTGGTCTAAATTTTTTTACTGTTGATTTAAAAAACAATCTGATATTTTGATAATATTTGCGAATTATAAGATTTTGAACTAAAATGATAGATGTTCATATTTATTTTAATTCAAAACTTCTTTCTTTGTTTTGTATTTATTTAGAGAAATATCAATAAAATGAAGTTCTTATACACAAAGTCCTTTTTAATAATTTGGGGAAGTTTTAAAATTTAATCATTTCACTTTATTGCGTAAATTTATGCCTTAAAATTCTACCTCCAAAACCTGTACCATGCAAAAGACTAAAAACAAATGTTTTATAATACAAAAACAAAAAAAAAATAAATATATATATATACACACACACACACACACACACGAACTCTCATACGTGTATGTCAACATAATACATTCATATAGTTTTTTGAAATATTTAAAACAACAAAACCACAAAATCATATGGCAGATGGTATAAAAGGCTGTAAAACATTCGCATTTACATACATCCTGTATTTGTGATGTTCATTTTTTCCATTTTATATATAGTTTCATAAACATATAAAATCATTATTTTGTAGTTTTATTTCATAAACAACAAAACCAGATAAAATGCTGTTAAAAGTTTTTTTATAACAAAGATTTTCTTGCACCAAATTTTAACAACCACAAATATCAACCACAAAAACAAAATTATTCTTGCAAAAATATTTTAAACACATTTTGTTTAAAGTTCAGTTAAATTATATAAGTTATATGGGGACCCCTTTTAATTTCTAACTTTAAATGTTTATACTTGCAGCTATAGCGGACATAGAAGTTTATAATTCTGTATAATTTTTTAAATCTTTAAGTAAAAAGTTTTAAAAGATGGGCTTAAATTGTGTCATCTAAGAGGACACCCTTTAACTTTTAAGTTTATTGACAGTTATAGAGGTACTAACTTTGCCAAAATTTTATGTGCTTCCGTTGTGGTTCTACAGACATTAAATAATAAATTATGTGTGTTGTATGAGGTTACCCTTTAATTTTTAAAATTATTAACTCTCTTTTGAAGTAGTACCAATCTCCCGGCTTCATCTTTTAGCTAAAACTTTCAAAATCACTTCAGAACTGAAAAAAATTACCGATGAATCCACAAGCGTCTCCTTTCGTGGAAGTCAGTGTGTAAAAAATTAAATTGACAAAAAGGAGATAGCCAACAAATTAACACAATATTTGCCTATAAAAAACTATAGCCGTAGTGCTACAGATACTATCGGTTGAAAGACTCAGTTAATGGCTGGCGTCATCAACCAGATAGTTATTAATTGTGAGTCACACGGTAACGTCAATTTTTTCCATACTTAATTTGGCATTTTTTTGTTTCAGTGGTTGTCAAATCCAACCATGAAGAGGTACATAATTAGGCAGTGCTATAAGTTTGTTGAAGCCTTTTATAAGAAATAGGCATTTGAGTCAAAACCAACTTCATGCCCTTTGTAATTTTTAACGTGATGAATAATCGGCCAAATTTGTCCACAATCGTGAAAATTCAACTCAAATTTCTGCAAATCGGGTTTATGGGCAATATGAAAACACCTGTCTATGCTCGCCTAGTTAGTTCTGCGGAAAATATTGCTACTTTTCGCGATATTGCGACCGAAGAGACGTCAGCCTCGACTTGTCATTTTATGCCCAACAATTGAATGTCTCACGAATATTAAAGATGGGAATTTTGAATAAATATTTAAATTGACACCCTTACAAGTTTTAATTGATTCCAGAGCTGAAGCCTACTTACCATTTCAAGCGTCATCAATATGCCTAATGGTTGATTGAACACGCGGAAATGAATGGTGACTTTACACAGAAAATCATATTCAGCGACGAGGCATCCTTTGACTTGAGTGGATTTATTAACTAGCAGAAATGTAGCATTTAGGTAAATGAGAGTCCTGGAGTGATTGTTGAAGAGCCGAAGCATTAATAAAGAGTGACGGCTTCGTGCATTTTATGGCCTGGCGGTGTCACCTGGCTGTACTTCTTCGAAAATGACCTCGGGTAAGCAGTAATCATAAATGGTGTTTATATCGCTTAATGACAAAAGATGTCTTGTGGCCAGAAACTTGACCATAATACCACTTGTAACACAGCCAACGAAATAACTGCACAAGTAATTATTTTTTTTTTTTTTTGTTAAAAGAGAAGTAGCACTTCAGGCAACAATGCTTATTTAGTTAAGTACCGTGCCACATTCTTTAGGAAAGGGATAGCGTAGAGATGAAACAGTGAAAGTAGAAGGATAGTCGGAAATTAAATGCGTTTAAGACAGCACAGCGACCAGTGACTATGCCTTCATCGCTGAGCAGCCCCACAGAGAACTCAATTTTTATTTTTGTATTGAAAAAAACCAAGGTCTTCATTGGGAATTGAACCCACAATCCCCATTATTGGATTTAAGATTTCTTTCTTTGGGGATGCTTAAAAGAAAAAGTGTACGTCAATAAGTTAAGAACAAATCAAGAGCTAAAAGATGAAATAATTTGACAACTTAACGACATTTAACTTCAATTATGTTTCAGATTCATTAAAAATTTGGACTGGGTAGAGAAGTCGTGGCGAGTTTTTGGCCGATATACTGTTTCACACATGATAATTGTCAGTCATAACACTAGCAAATGCAAGTGAAAGGCTATTAAATTTGACTTGAAATGAAGGATATTAATTGGCTTTTATAATTAAAATTACTCATATTTTTTCAAGTCACATGCTCTATTGTACAGGCATACCTCGTTTAACGCTCAGGTTGCGTTCCTGAAGATTGAGCGTTAACCGAAATAGCGTTAAAAAAGGCACTATTTGCATTAAAATATGGGGTTCCGTTTTTTTTTTTGCTGCCTTGAAGTAAAAAATGACAAATAAGATGGATATTTTATTTAAAAATATATCTTTTGTTTAATGTGTACTTTATTTTAAAATTAGAAATTAAATTATAATTCAAAATAACAATATTGCAATTACTAAATCTGTACCGGACCATATCACTATTTCCAATGACTAATTTAATATGAGACAAAATTTCGCAAACTATTTATCCTTATAGGGGAATTCCCAGAATTAGGGAATTTTTTTAGCCTACTTTTATTTTAAAAAAAACGTATGGAAAAAAATTCAAATTATGTATATTTTCTGCTGCTTTTTATTACGACTATGTTTCGAAAAATGACAAAAAATTTTAAAAAATAACGACAAAAAATTGTTTTTTGAAGAGCGTTATAACGAAACAGCGCTAAACGAGGTAGCGTTAAGCGAGATATGCCTGTATAGCGTTTCTCATTTCAATGATACAATAAGATTTAATTTCTATGGAACTTTGAATTGTTTATGTTAGTTTTCATGAATCTAAAGCGTGATTTGATTTACATCTGCACCGACTATATAGTCATAATCAGATGGTGGTCAAACCACTTGGTTGATTGGACACCAACCACGCCCTAGAAGGCCTTCAAATACGTATATCCTCCGGTCACTTCTAGTAGCAATTGCGAAAGCCCGAAGTAGGCCGCAGCTTTCACTCCTTGCTAAAGAGTTGGAGACTTTCCAACTCCTGGTCCAGAACGCATGAAGCTCTTTTTTATCAAGAACACGACAGCATTCATACTTACTGGACCTGAACCATTCATTGTGTTAATTTGAATGGTCCGACCCACAAACTCTCACGAGGGTCCGTAACCACAACCACCACGATACTCCCATATAGGGGCCAACCTCAATAACCAGTCAGAGCACATCATTGTTTAAAGAGAACAAATAGTGTACTCTGGGGCAACTGATTTCCCGTGGAAATATGTGGATTGTCCAGGTGACTCCTACTACCCTTTGAGGGGCCTGGGCTCCCTTTTATCCCGCAAGACACCAGTCTAAATGGAATAGTAGGTTCCAAAAAGACTAGAATGTGCCCCCGGGGGGATCATGAATCTAAAATATATTTGTAACACTCCCTTCTCTGACAGACACCTTAAAACAGTGACGGGCAAGTCCGGCCCGCGAGACGTTTCAATCTGGCCCGCCGAGCGTTTTTCAAAAAAAAAAAAATTAATCCCCTATTAAAAAATTATGCCCAAAAAATAAATTTACATTTATGTTTTAAAAAAGATATAAATTTTCAATTTGAGCAAAAAATGCGATGTTTTCATATTATGTTGTGTACAAACTGCGTAGTTTTCTAGGAAATATTGTATACACAAGAGAACAACAACTTTCTGATGCAATATTCCAAGAAGAAACATAAACATCATAAAACACTAACAATTAATATTGAAAACTGAACGTATAACATAACAACAACAACTATTATATGTGAGATCTAGAAGATTCTTGAATATTCGAGACAACATGCGCAACAAATATAAAAGGGCCAGCGATGGATTAATCAGCAATCAGTAAAAGTGTAAATCTCGTGACGTAAAGAATAAATTGTGAAGTAAAATTATAAAGTTGCCAACGTACAGTTTTATTTGTGTAATTAAAATAATAAAGTGTATTGTAAATACCCCCATAAATGTCAATCGAAAACAGAAAGAGAAAAATTGATTCGGAATGTCAAGTATTTCAAGAAGAGTGGACATGGAAGTACTTTATGGAATACAACCAAAAACATATTTGTCTTATCTGCCAAGAACCGGTAGCTGTACTAAAAGATTATAATCTCGCTAGGCACTTTAATTCAAAACATCTTGGGTCGAAGTACTATAAAATGAGAGATGAAGACAAAAAAGTTCATTCAGAGGAATTGAAAAAAAAAATATCTAGTCAGCAAATGTTTTTTAAGAATCAAAGAACTGTCCAGCGATCCTCCACGTTAGCTGGTCACATTGTTGCCTATAAAATAGCAAAAAGTAACAAACCGTTTTCTGAAGGAGAATTTATTAAGGATGTGTAAATTAGCATTGGAAAAGTATTATGCCCAGAAAAGGTAAAAGATTTCGAATCTATAGGGCTGTCACGTAGAACGATTTCTTCTAATTTAACCAATCAACTCGATGGACGTCTTAAAATGTTTAAGTATTTTTCAGTCACTATGGACGAGAGTGTTGACAGGAGTGATACAGCCCAACTTCTAATTTTTATCAGAGGAGTCGATGAAAACTTTGTAATAACTGAAGAACTTGCTTGTTTGAGATCTTTGAAAGGAAAGACGACAGAAAAAATAATTTATGATGAATTAAGAGAGGGGATAGAATCTCTTAATGCCCCAATTTCCAAATTAATTAATTTAACAACTGATGGAACATCTAACATGGTGGGAAAAAATACGGGGCTTGCAGGAGTTTATAAAAGTCAGAATCCTGAAAGCGAAACAATTTTTTTACATTGTATAATCCACCAAGATGTTCTTTGCAAGGCTGCCTTGGATATTAACCACGTACTTAATATTATTTTAAAATTAATTAATACCATTCGAGCCCGTGGTTTGTTACATCGACAATTTTAAGAGTTTTTATCGGAAGTTGATGCAGAATGTTCAGATGTACTTTATTACACAAAGATCAGGTGGCTGAGTTGTGGGCATGCCTTCTCGAAAGTTTGGAGTCTTCTCGAAGGAATTAAAGTTTTTCTAAAAACCAAAACTGAAATTTGGGATGAGTGGGAAATATTGGAGGATAAGAATTGGCGCATCGAGTTTGCTTTTTTCACGGATTTACTCGAGCACTATAATAAACTGAACAAGCAGTTACAGGGAAGAAATCATTTTATAGATGAAACTTGGGGCAGTTTGAGGTCTTTTAAAACTCAATTGTTTCTTTTTTCTAAATGTTTGGGAAAAAATTATTTGACTCATTTTCCAAGACTTAATTCTTTGAGGCCTGTGAGTAAAGAGAAGTTAAAAGTCTTTTCACAATCTTTATTAAAACTGTATTCAGAATTTGAGGGCAGATTTGCTGACTTTAAAAAAACCCAACAATGTTTAGATATTTTTTCAATGCCTTTTAATGTTAATGCTGAGAATGTTCCATCTGATCTACAATTGGAAATTATAGAATTGCAATGTAATACTAATTTAAAACAGATATTTTTAAATACAGATAAGTTTGATTTCTATAAATCCAAAGCTAATTAATCATGAGTAGAAAATTATTTCAATGTTTGCTTCCTCATATTTATGTGAACCGGCCTTTTCAGTAATGAAATGCAAAAAAAATTCAATAAGAAACCGATTGTCAGACGAGAGTATATTTGATTTATTAAAAGCCGCATCCTCCCAGCTGGAACCAGATTTCGAGGAAATTATGTCAAGTCAGAAACAGATCCATGCTTCCCATCCATCTGGAAAATCTTAAAATCATAATAAACCGTATCTTATAAAACTTTTACGTTGTTTTAAAATATTACATAATATAACTAACTAATAAATATATAACTTAAACCGAACTTTTAATTGAACAGCAACCCCATTATTTTTTAATGGATGACCCTCTATGTTTTTATTTATTTAATGCCCCGCCGCAAGATTTTTTTTATTTTTTGGCCCGCCACCCAAAAAGTTCGCCCATCTCTGCCTTAAAACTATGCTCTGCTGTTAGTTATGTTTCGACCTTTAAACAAAACCTGCTTGTGAGGCACGAGTTTACACCTGCACAAATAAAATTTATCTAAGTGTGACGCGACTACTTTAAGGAATATCTTGATGATTTAATAATAATTTGTAAGGCAACTTAAAATTCTTGTGAGTTTTTAAACACTACACGTATGTATGTTTGTTGCTGGTGTTGAACTACAAAAGGGTTTTCATTTTACATGTTTGAAAGTAAAGTAGACAATGTCACTTGTGTGCGTGTGTGTACATGAATAATTGTAAATCGTTATATTACACATATACACATGCATCGATATATGATTTAGTTGTCAATATGTGGGGAGTTCTATATACAAATTATGTAGAGGAAGTCAATTAGAGACAACGACTTTGTTTAATTCGTAATAAAAATAAATATTAATTCGTGTAACTGTTATAATAAATTTTTTTCACTATTTAAAAATCTAATTAAGCAAATGAATAAAAAATAATACAAGTAAATGTGAAAATTTTTTTGTATTATTTCTTTATTCCTAAATTTTTTTTTTCTGCTAGAAGTTAGAGATATTGAAAGAATAAGCTTTGACAATGCGAGTATTTGAATTCGTATTATAATTTATTTTTAAAGTGTGTTTTTTAATCCCACTAGAACTTTAAATTTGAAAAAATTACACAAATAATTTAATACTTGAGTTAACATTAGACAATGACAATTTCGGACATTTGTGCACCGCCGCTGTTCTTGGCGAAACGCATAATTAGCATACAACAGCATAAAATCAGGAGGTTTCAAATCGTACGGTGCTAGTTAAGTTAATCGCTGCGGTTGTAAAGTAGCACACAATAGACATGTGTTCTGGACAATAGTTGGATAGTCCCCAACTCTTCAGCAAGGAGTGATGATATGCAGTCCTGCTCTGGAATCATTAAAGTTGCAACTAGGAATAACCTGTTGCTATAATTAGTCTTCGGCTTCCTAGGACGAGCATGACGTTCCTATTTATTCATAGTGGTTCGACCACCATCTGATTAGGGCTCCATAGCCAGGCGCAGATGTAAATCATATCACACAATTTCATCCTATTTAAACTAGGAGCAATCTTATCCATATCTTTAAAGAAAAAATCATTGATCGTAGCACGATAATATTATCCATCGAACGTAACATAAGATGCGCTTTCGTGAAGAAATGACCGCACCAAACGGAGCATTTTTCTAGTTGTAATAGTGTCTAAAGGATTCATTGTGGATTTGACTCTGCAGCAATATTACTTAATAGCTTGCGCTCTAAGTAAAAACGATCTAAGCCACATTTTGCGAAAAAACTTTAGATTAATTTTCATTAGAAATGGAGAGTAAATCGAAATAACATTGCATATGATGGTCTCGGGACCTTTAATTCATGCAACAGCTGTATCTTATGCGAGTGCAAGCTAAGTTTGTTGCATGACAATTTCAACGCAGCATACAAAGGGAACCTCAATTTTTGCGACCCAAGACAAATCTTTAATTCTACTTATACCTTTTTTTAGCCGAGATATTATCTTCAACATGCACAATCCTTTAATATTTTGGCGCTATTACATCACTTAAAAGGCATTTGGTATAAAATTTTCTCACAGGCCAAGGGGTGGTGTACACAAAATTACCAAAATATGCGATATGAAAATCAGAAATACAGGGTGCCCTCAGGGAGGGTATACTTTTAATGGATGCAAAGGTGACTGTTAAATTATTTTAAGGAGCTCCCATTCTCCAGAACTGACCATTCTGTTTATGCACATATCTATGAAAATATGCCTCACCACTCATTATGATTTTTTCATGAAAATCGGGGTTGTCATGAGCGAGCTGTAACATCCTATTGGCATATGTACGGACGCGTAAATGGTCTTATGGTAGAAGTTCTTGTGTCAGCTGAATCTTATATGAAAAAAAATGCAAATCCTTGTGTAAAATTGTGGGCAAAGTTTTTCTTTAAAGACCGAGCTCCTGAGCACAACGTCGAATTAAGGTTGATGAATTGTTTTGAACCCTTTCTTGAGCAACAGTAGTATTTATCGGACGATCTTGCAGTATGTTGTGGTCCATTCTTCAAAATCATTCACTACACGTGCGTTTTGTTGGCACGTTGTTTCTTCCAAAAATTTCACGTACATTTCTCATCGTTACAGTGATCCATGATTGATTTTGATTTAACGATTAAAACACGCTGGTTTATCGAATATTTTTTCATAGTAAATTTGCCACGTGTCTACTTCCGGACTGCCAAATATGAAATGTTAAGAGTTTGCTAAAATGGCGGCAAAACAAAGTAGTACACCTTCCCGACGGACACCAGCAATATATTGCACAATTTAATTTTAAAACTAATTATGTTTAATATGATAGCATTAAGCGTCAATCTATTCATTAATGATGAGCCAGAATTTAGTAACTGAAAATGTCAAAAAGTGAGAACATTATGACAATTTGTGTTGTTGATTTCATAAGCTTTAGCTAATCAGGCCTAATATATTTGTGTCAATAAAAAAACAGTTTTTTTATCTCACTTTTGCCCGACGTTTCGTCAATTTTTTGTTGACTTCCTCAAGGGCTTCGTCTATTTAAAGATTAAAATCTTAATTTATTACAATTTTCAATACACCAAAAAAAAAATTACTTACAATAAACCATTAATCACATTTATATATTCTTTGACAATTAACAAAAACAAAACAATTAAATTTAAATAAAACAAACACAACTTAAATTTATTATAAACGTTTAATTATTGGCCATTGCAACACTGTAGTTTGTGTTTATGTTGTCTGTGTCCTCTTTTAGATTCATAGTATTGTCAATATTTTGTTGAATGCGTAGACTTTCTATTGTGTACCTTTTCCTTTCCCTGGATTCTATATCTAAAATCTTGACTGTTTCAAAATCAGCTTCATGTCCAGTCTTAAGTATGTGTTGCGATAATGCTGTTGTCTCTTTCCGTTCTGTAATATCATTTTTGTGTTCCTTCATTCTTGTCTCCAATGTTCGTTCCGTTGTTCCAATGTATGCTAGATCACAGCCTTCGCTTTCACAACCTTTGCACTTGATTTCATACACTACATTGCATTGTTTTTGTTTTTCTATTTGATCTTTCATGTTCGTGAATATTCTGTTCAAAGTGCTGTTTGGTTTGTATGAAAATTGTACTTTATCAGTCCTTATCATTGACTTCAAGCTTTTGCTGTCAGTCAAACCTCGTATATATTTTACACCGTAAAAAGCCCTCTGTCGATTGTCCTGTTCAGTAATGTTGATATGAGGATAATTTGCCTTAAGTTTAATTCCGGCCTCTTTTATTTGTTTGACACCTAACCAATTTTATTACTGAATAGTAAAAAAAAAATAACTTTGATAATCTTAAAATTTTGTGTGAATAGCTCAGTAATGAAACAGAGAATAAGTCATTTGCTAAATAAAGTTAATATTTATTTAAATACTTTAAGTTTTTAGTTGAAAGCTAATTTATACTATACAAAGAACTTAAAGACAATATTGTGTCTAGAAGAAGACCGCAAGAAATCTAATTTCGTTACTAACAACGCGTCTTGTTATTAAACTTAAATCTGCGTGAAATGCCATGTCAAAAGTGGTATTTAAAATTAACAGCTTCTTTCTCTTCATAAAATATATCATAATTAGATACTTCAGGCATGACGCGGCGACCGCGTCCGAAATTGCTTATTTTTTTTTCAAATCAAATACAAAAAAATTAATAAATTAAATTATAACGAGTGAGTTAAAGTTGGCAGGTAAATTATCTTAAATTATACTGTGTGCCTCACGGCGCCGTTTTGCTGAGATAAAAGGTCCATGATGTCAATATTAGCCAACTTACTTACCAACAATTATTTATTACTGTTTGGTATCGCAGAGAATTCATCGTGACATCGTTGTCTTGCTCATTTTCGGCATTTTTGTTTGTTTATATAACCAGGTGGTTATATTTAAAATAAGCCTCATCAGTAAAGATGATTTTATAGAAAAATGCGTTGTTATCGTTTGGGTTTTTAAAGAGCTACTTAAATTCCTTAACGATTTGAACTTGAAGCGTGAAGATGAAAATCTTTACGCAAAATGTTGTGCAACGCATATTTGCATAACTACGGTTACTATGAGCGTACTGTTTTCGTGATTTAAGTGATTAAAGTACGTAAATCGGTCTCGGAAGGAAGGCTTCAATTATGAATTAAAGCTTTTGGAATTTGACGTAATGACAAAGTGAAATATTCGCCATTTTGATATTAAATTTTCACAATTAATTTTCTTTGCTGAAGAGTCTGAAATTTCCCCACTTTTTACTAAAGAAATGTCAAAGGATAACAGTTCAATGCCTGATGTTTTCATCATTTGAAAATTTACTTTGTGACTTCAAATTTGTTCACTCACACAAAATCGGGTTCAAAATCCACTGCGTTGGAGACCGTTTCGTATTTGACATTTTCTTTTCTCAGTAGACATAACAAACAGAGAAAGAGAGGAGGGGGGATTTTGTTATAAAGTTGGTATTTTAAGCACTTACGCTTAGAGCTTTCGCAGTGCCTAAAAGAGTTCACAATTTTTGTGTTCAAATGGAGAGTTCTCTCCGAAAATACTTCGAAACATATATATTTCAAAGTAAATATTCATATAAACTCAGCGTATAAAAAATGTTTATAGAATAATACATTGACATTAAAAAAAATAATAAAATATAAATTTCAAATTCCTGAGTTTGAAATATCCTTTAGTACCCTTAATAAGACTATTTGCTGTTTTAGTTAAAAATAAATTTAAATATTTTTATGCCACGCACAAAACTTTCATTTGTATCCGCACATACAACATGTTGAAAGAAAATTGAAATATAACTTGACTTTAACCTTTTAGTAGAGATATAAAAAATGTTAAAGAAAAATAATACGCCACCAGTGAAGATTGTGGGTTCTTTAAGTATTTTGATTTAATGCATGTTAATTATTCATAATAACTTTTGCCTGGTTTGGTTTTTGCATTTTTGTTTATAAAAATGAGGGTCTTTGTTCATGCATCCAAACATGCATGCAAATATGCAAACATATGTATGTACGAGTATGTACGAGTTTGTATGCACTTTTATGTCATCATACGAACATCTATAAATATTCATGCAAAACTTAAAAATTCTCTTGAAAATTATGGTCAACTTTGATAAAAATAAATAAATTTTTTCAACATGTTTTTGTAGCCAAAGTTTTATTATATTTTATCTTTTATATTTTATTTTTTGAGGTTTTAAGATTTAAGCTTTAATTCTTTTTTTATTAAAAATAACATAAAACTAAAAACTAGAATTGAAAATTAAACTTATTTTTAATTTATGCATCAGTGGCAGGTGTAAGTTGAAAGAAAGTAAAAAAAATAACACAAACTTGTGTTGAACAGAGTTATATTTTTAGATAAGAAAAAATAAAATGAATATGAAATCAAAGAATTTATTGCAAAGAACAAAATCTCTTAAATTGAAATTAATTAAACTGACTTTGCTTTTAAAATACGAAGATTTAAAAGTTTTTGTTCAAAAGAATATGAAAATTTTTATAGCCGGATTAAATATTTTAAATTTTACCACATGTGCTCTTCAAATTAAATAAAAAGTTGCTTTTACATATTATTACAACACACCTTAATTATTTACATCTTAAAATTATTATTTGTAGCCATACTGCCATTAAAAATATGTTTTGACAAACTCAATCTTTATATTTTTATAATACGATTATAATTAGAAAATTAGAAATTACAATCCTTTGAAAAGTATTTTTGAATAAATTAATTAAATAAAATATTTAGCTCTATTACGAAAGTCAAAGTTGACAGTCGTGCCAGTTCGTTGACATCGACATCACCTCGACGTTAAATCAGCATTAGCTTAAAGTGCCATGTTATCGATAATTTATAGACTTTGTGATTGTTGAATAAAGAATGAATTATAAATATACAAACTAACAAAAAAAAAACTGTGTAAAAAATGTTTCTTGTGAGTAATTCCAAGAAAAGTTCTGGCAATGATGAGAAAAATGCACAGAATTAAGTTTCAAGAAAACCTTTCAATTTGCCGGAGAGCAAGTAGAGGGTATCTTTGTTATAGAATTATACTTTGGTGTAGTTTGGAACGATGCTTCCGAATTATGCAAATTTATTTGAAAAATCATGATTCTGCAGCCAACATAATCGCCCATGAGAGCAATCATTCGGTTAACTTTGAAATGTTTTAGGATCAGGTGATCCTAAATACTCTAAATGGTAATATGCATCCACAGAGATGATGTACATGGTTTACAATAGAAGTCATACCTGCTGTAGAGCATAGTATAGAGGAAGACCTGAATCAGTATATTCGATAGCGAACACAGCTATTGGTATCAATACATTTTATGGTAGATTTTGTAAAAATATTTTGGCTTGCCTGTTTACGTAATCCAGGACGTACAAATGTAGAGGAAGAAAGGAGAATTTTGTTTTGCGATGAAGCTCACGTTTCATTGAATGGATACATCAATAAATAAACTTCTATATTTAGAGTAAAAAAAATCCCTAACTGTATACGTGATAAGATTTATTTGCATACCTAGCTGTGTAAGCCATAATCAGATGGTTTAACATACCACTGTGGATGAAATGTTTTGTCATCTTCGCCCTAGAGGCCTTCAGATACGTATATCCTCCGGTCACTCCTAGTTGCAACTTCAAAAGCCCGAATTAGACCGCAGCCTTTACTCCTTGCTGAAGAGTTGGAGAGACTATCCAATTCCTGGTTCATAACGCATGAAGCTTAATATAATTAAGAACACGATGGCATTCATGTTTACTGGACCTGGGCCATTTATTGTGTTCATTGTGAATGATCCGATCCACAAACTCAAACGAGGGCCTCGATACACACAACCACCACGACCTCAATAATCAGTCAGAAAACAGCTAAAAGGCTAAAAAGATAAATAGCCGAACTTTGGGGCTTTATTGATTCCCGTGAAAATATAGTGGATTGTTCAGTTGGCTCCTGCTAGCCTATCAGGATACTGGGGCTTCCTTTTACCCCCGTTGACACATGTAATTATGGTGGATTCCCGTCAAAACATATAAATGTACCCCCCAACGATATGTTGACTGTTTGGTGTGTTTTATGTGATGGTGGAATAATTTCTTTAAAATGATGCTGCCGCTATAAACTCATAATTACAGACTTTTTCGTTGCTCAATAGAATAACCCCGACGTACAGGAAATGTGGTTTCAACTATATAGAGCAACATGTCAAACAGCTCGTACGATGATTTACAACTGGTGAATTGGCCACCAAGATGATGGCGCTAGAAAATTGTAATGCCTTTGTTATGCTTATGGATGTTATATTTCTATTTGTTTAGTTTAAATAGCTAAAGAGTTTTAGATTTAAAGAAGGCGTTCGGAAGAATTGCCAAATTAGTGAAGGCTAATGAAGTCAAACAAGGCAGATATTGCCGGTTTTAGTTTGCAATCAAAAGTCTTGTTTATTGTTGGCATGCAGCCATTTTTATATTTAGTTTACACTTTTGTCTTAACCTTTTTAACTTATTCAAGCTTATTATAATTATACATTAACTTGTTTTTAATACATGCATTTGTAATCTATTTGGTGTAATCTATTGGTGAATCAAAATGCTTGATGGAATAAAGAGACTCACATAAATATGACACTCAAAAGTGTGTCATTCACTTTGTTCATCGCTTAAATCAATTGCATTTTAGTCGACACGTTTTAAGGTTTGCATAGTACAATTGTGTGGTACGCTAAAATATTTTCTTTTGTCGTGTTATTACCGATATGCCGTCACAAATATTGCAAAAGGTTATACAAAATTGGACATCAGACTTCCGAAGCACCCTTAGTGGTCATATGCCAGAAGCCATATTTAAATTATAATGCCACAAGATTATCTTTCAAATAAAGTAAATTTTACGTCTATTGGCTAATGTAGCGAACGCCAACGAGTTAATGTTACAGGCCCATTGTCAACGTTTTGCTACACAGCGACTATGTTTGTAACACTATGGTCGCTACGAGGGTTTTGTTTTGGTTTATTGTCAGCAATAGACCAGACGTTCAGAAGGAACCCGATTACGCCCAAAAAAGCTGCAAAAAGTTTAAGAAGCGAACAGTGAAATTTTCACCATTTTGAAAGGATTTTTTTAGATTTAAATTTCTTCGCTCAGGAGTGTAAATAAACATCCTTCCTTAAAATTTCCCAATTTTTTACTAAATAAAAGTTAAATCATGACAGCTGAACTTTATATGTAAAATGTTGCGAAAAGAGCCTCTTGCCAATTGCTGCGAATGTCGAAAGTTGGTATTCCAGGCTCTTTATTGCATCCCAAAATTACAGGGTATTTTTATAGAGGCCGTGATTTTTGCAGATGTGGCCGAATATTTTAAATTGTTTGGGCCGGCATTATCATGATTCCAAATTATGCTTATTTTTGCGAAATTCCTCTTATTTACGGAAATATAGCCATTTTAAATTTTTGGTTAAATTTTCATATAAAATGTGCACACCGCATGTTTAACTATGTCTGTTTTATTTATACAAAACCATTTTAGATTATGGTTCGTTTATTAGAAATATTCATCTCATGCCAATACGTTTACATATATATGCATATATCATATACAAAAGCTCATAATTACATTCTATATATATATAACAATGTCTGTCTGCCACTACAAGCGTATTGTTTTAGCCGATTGTCAGCTATAATACCGTGAGCCCCAAATTTAGCACTTAACTTACAGTCGGCGGTCTTAGAAATCAGAAGGAACCTGATTGTGAGATAAAGTTGCTCGAATTTTTCAAATTGATACAATGATATTTTTAGCATTTTGATAGTAAATTTTCACAACGAAAGTTCTTCTCACAAGAATGTAACATTCCATGTTTTAAATCTCCCTACTTCTCACTAAAGAAATGTTAAAGAATATCACCTCAATTAGAGACATTTAATCATTTGATAGACAATTTATTTCCTGACCTTAAAAATGCTCACGCTTTACTTCTACATTAAGAGATACAACTGTTGTTTTCTTTTATGGCGAAAGAGTGGAGAAAATTATATCAGATTTTTACAGTGAGTAAAGAAATTAATGTTAGATTTTTACAGTGAGTAGATATACTCACTGTTCAAATCTGACATGATTTTCTCGACTATTTCGCCATAAAAAAAGGCAGTTGTATCTTTTAATGTAGAAGAAAAGCGTGATATGACCACTGTATATCCTTGTAAAAATTGAAAATTGTAAAATTTTCTGTTGACTCTTTATATTTATATTTTTTTACCTTTCGATTTTTAGTACAACCAGCTTAACGAAATAACGCATCCATCCAATGGCGTAGATTTGCAACAACTCATATTTTATTTTTATTGTGATGGCGGCTTCTTATTTATTTGGAATGTGTAAATGTGTAGGAAATTTTGCTTTTCATAAGAAAATGTTATTACATTCAAGATTTCAAGTGTGTGTAAGTTTTATGTTGCATCTGATTGTATTTATGTGTCTACATACTTTTCTTTGTTTGGGGGCATGATGCGAGTTATACTTAAGTGCAATTTAAACAACATAAAACTACGATGAAAAAAAAAAACAGAAATAAAAATAGTATAAAACAAAATAAAAATTAAAAGAAACATAATTTGCTCTCATATTACACTTTGAAAATGTGCACCAACAGCAGCCTATCCACATTAAAATGTATGAAGATGTGTGTGTGTGTATATTAATGTGCATGTATGTATAAGTTACACGTATAGTATTGTTAAAGTTACAGAGAAAACAAATTAATTCCGAAGCATACTAACTAACATGATGGGTTCGGCTTTATTCCTCAATGATTTTTTTGTATAGTAACTTTCAGCTGTTGTGCCTAAAGACTGTCTTATTAGTGACTTTCGATATAATTTTATATCTTTTGTAATCACTACGATTTTGCTAAGGCTATATTCCTCCATATCGTTCACATTTAGAATATGTCTGCTTGTGATCTTAAGCCTGAAATCATCCAAGGCAGGATGGTCCACTCATTTTGCTTACAAATTATTTTATTTCATTTTCTTTTGATGTCGGCCACCTGATATTTGAAGTTTTAACAAATTTGTTGCTAATGTAGCCAAAGCTTGACTTAATAAGTTAATAAGTTATCGCTTATTTCGTAAAATAATTTGGACAGTTCATTACAGATTTGCGCTGAGGAAAACAATTCTAAGCAAATTTTATTTTTAAATTTAATTGGATCAAATATTGAATAGAAAGAATTATTTCATAGAAATGGATAATAAGATCATGAGATAAAGAATTTTATTCTTGGCATTGCAATGCGTTGTGGGCTCAAGCAGAAAGTGTTCGCTATGCAAAATGCTCGCGCGTTCACACAGTATAGATTCATCTGATTTGATGTTAAGTTACTAAATAGGCCAAAATTTTGCATCATTTACCGAATGGCTTTTATACCTGAGAAACATTCTCCTCCGTCTTGGCTATTTTTCCCAAACTAGGGTTTCTTATGTTCGATTACAATATTTCTATTGTGGTGTGTTGAAGTATAGCAATTGATATCATCTTGTGAAATTAGTTTCTTGAATTAGGTTCTTAAGACATACGGTCGCTTACAGCGAAAGTTGGGCCACTAATTAAAAAAAGTTAAGCCGGCTCGATTTAAATTATACTTAAAGTCTTTGAAAATTGTTAATTTCATATATTTTTTCTTCATTCCCTCCGAGGGTACATAAATATGTTTTGACGGAATCTCACCGTCATTACATGTGTCAACAGAGGGGTAAAAGGCAGGCCCAGTCCCCTAATAGACTAGCAGGAGCCAACTGGGCAATTTCACTATATATCCACGGGAATCCCCAGTAAATCCCCAGAGTGCAGCTATTTGTCTTTTTAGCCTTTTAGCTGGTCTCTGACTGATTATTGAAGTTGGCCCTTCGGGAGTATTCCGGTTGTTGTGTGTTTCGAGGCCCTCGTTTGAGTTGTATGGGTCGGCTCATTGACAGTGAAAACAATGAATGGTCCAGGTCCAGTGAGCATGAATGCCGTCGTGTGCTTAAATTATATCAAGCTTCATGTGTTCTGGACCAGGAGTTGGATAGTCTCTCTAACTCTTCAGCATAGAGTGAAGGCTGCGGCCTGCTTCTGGCTTTTGAAATTGCAACTAGGAATGACCGGAGGATATACGTATCTGCAGGCCTTTAGGGCGAAGATGACGCTAAAATCACCCATAGTGGTTCGGCCACCACCAGGTTATGATCTAGTGGTCGATATTGGTGTAAGCCTTATCATGTATTTCTTCTTTATATTAGTAAATCTAACAAAATAGAAACTGAAGTGCCTCAGTCATATAACAATAAAAATAATAGAAAATACTCAAAAATAGTTAAAGCTATGATCACATTGAAACGTGGGAAGTTTTTAAATTAATATTTGGTACCATATCGTTTTAATTTTCTACAACTTTTAGGGTTCCACTAATTTTTTACACACATCAGGCATTGTTCGTCTTTATTCCTCCTGTAGGGCAGCATTTCGATGGTTTTTTTTGCGGCACTATCCGTTTTTTATGCTACGTCCAAGTTCGCCACCGTTTTGGATTCTTAATTTGAAATGACATAAACGTCAGGTCATTAGCCACTAGTACATTTTTTCTTTTTAAAGAGCAGTAGCACTTCAGGCTACTTCTTTATGAAAGCGATAGAGAAGAGATGAAACAGGTGGTGAAAGTAGAAAAGTGGTAGAAAGGGGTATATACTGGTTCCTAGCATCAATGATAGGCAATGGTTCTGTCAATATTATTAGCAATCCCCTAAAAAGGGACACCTGCATTTTTTCTTGTTAAAAAATTTAAATATTTTTTCAGGTTAAGCAAATGCCTTACTATAAATATGCTTATATTGAATGTGTCTAATAATTCTCATTTTGTTAGTGGTTTATATACCACAAAAGCATATCTCGTATATGTAATAAAATTAGTAATAACACCAGTTATGCCTGATCCATATATTAATCCAGCGGCATATAAAAAAGGCTGTTCAAAAACTTTGTCCAAAAATTTCTTGCTTGGAGCAAAAATTTGTTACGTTAACGTTTTTAAGCTGAAAAATCATTTCTTCTTTAGTTGTAGTGGCAAATACGATAATACAATAATAACCAAAATCAATTGAAGTTAAAAATAGTTCGATTGTTTATGCATTAATTAATATTTGATTTCATATGCTTTTTCATTTTCTACAGTTTTTAGTCTTCTGGGAATAGATTTCATTAATTGTTTGGCTCCGACGGTCTCAGGTTGTTTTTTATTACTGCACAATCTGTTGAGCATATAAAATCCAAGTTTGTCCCATAAACGGCCGATTACGTTTATATCTGGGCTTTTTGCAGGTATTTTGATGATCTAGGGGCAGTTGTAACGCAACCAGTTCTTTACTATTTGTGATGTCTGGTCACAGTCTCGTCTTTATAAAACTTAAAATAGGGGCGCACATTCCTTATTTTCTGTTTTTAATATATTAATATATATGTCCGGAATATCTTCTATAAGTTTCCGATAATTCCAACAGCCATGCAGCCTCACACTATCACTGACAAGCCTCCATATGTCACTGTTTTCTTAGTGTTTTTGTGCAAAAAATCTTCATTGTGTTTATATCAGGCCAAACGCTCGCCGGCCATCAGCACCAAACATATTAAGCTGGCTTTCATTCATAAAAGGAAACTGTTAGATATTCAACTGTTGAAAGGAAAAATCAACATGACGTGGCATATATATTTTACTGCGCTCCAAAACCAGAACTTTTTTAGACGTTCTCAAGCAAAATCCAAGCGACCCTTTCTGTTTTTGACACTGACACATGATTTATTTTGAGCCCCTCGGCCATGCCGTTTGTTATGGCATTCGCATGTACTTCTCTACCAAAATTGGTTTTAACTTTTGTGGCAAATATTGGAGGTGAAGATGAATCAGCCATTTTGCGAAAACTATAAATTGGTCATCTCTCGGACAAACTTTTTCGTTTTGTATCGTGTTCTGATATCGTACTGACTTGCTTTTATTAACGATACTTGCAATTTATCGTTGAGTTTTATCTTCTAAATAGTTATTAATAAATATTTTACGCTCTTCCAAGGTAGACATATCCTGTAGACGTCATTTAGCCGTGCACACTATTAAGGCAAATATCCAATTGACAGTTAATGATATAAAAAATCATAAGAAATGAATAAATATAACGATAATTGAAATGAATTTATTGCTTTGCCCCACTTACAAACTTTTGTTGTGTGGTGAATGCTTAATTAAAAGTATTCAAAAGTTTTTTCAAATACAATAAAAGTTATGACATCTCAAATAGTTGATAAAAATCTACGAATGATTTGTGAGCCACTGTACATGTTTGCCTGCCCTCGTGCACATGTAGTGCATGTGAATGA
The DNA here is from genome assembly GCA_030448955.1 of Trichopoda pennipes. Taxonomy (NCBI): domain Eukaryota; kingdom Metazoa; phylum Arthropoda; class Insecta; order Diptera; family Tachinidae; genus Trichopoda; species Trichopoda pennipes. Next base: position 3,528,957 of record JASKUP010000094.1, read on the forward strand.
AAAAAATATTATGCCATATACTATTTTAATTTGAGTTCCATTGCTATCGTTTGCGAGCTTGAAAAGTGTAAGAAAACTTCCAAAACAACCAAAAGAAAAGGAAATAACACAGATTGCAAAGTGAAGACTGAAGGGTGAAAGGGGCTTAAAATAGCTAGCGGAAAAGAACATTTGTTTTAGTACTTTTACGTTTTAATATCCTTCATTGCAGACTTCATTTCTTGTGCTCTGTTGTCTTGTATTCTCTTCTGTTATAACTATATTATGTTTGCTTGTCTGTCGTCTTACTAAGGGCTGTGCCGTGTTTTCCTTTTTCATTTCATTTGAAGAGAATAAAATAGTACCCATAGTATAGCTTTTAGCCATTATAAGCTTTATACCTAAATTATGCTTCATATTTTATTTATATGCTACAAAATAAACAACAACAAAAAATAAGTAAATAAATAAACATGGCATGCCTTCATATAAGTTGAGAAGTAATATTGCGGCTCTGGGGACACAAGAAAATAAGACAAAATGTGACATTAAGTTTCAGGAAAAACAAAAATAAATACATGTGGCATACAACATGGTTTGATTAAAGCAACAATTCATTAAAATTTTAGCAAAAGAAAAGTAAAAATAAAATAAAATCAAATAAAATAAGAAAATTTAAGTAACAATTTTTAAGTTACAAAATTTTAAGGAAATTTTAAAAAGCCTTTAAAAATTAATTAAAATAATGGGCATATTTGAGGTTAGAAAGTAAATTTTCTGTCTAACGATTGAGTGTGATGAATTGAGCTGCCGTTTCTAAACAATTTTGTAGAATCTGCCGAAATAAATTTAAGAAAAAAGACTAAATCGAATTAAATATCTATTAATCTTTTAAACGGTCTTTTTAATTAAATTTTAACGATATATTTTTTCAATATTTCACTTTCCTATGGAAGGCTTCTTCAGGAAAATTAATTTTTAATAACAAAAATTATTAACAAATTGAAAAAAAATTTTTTGACTAATGTATCAAATTCTCCAAAGCTATATGGAGTACCTAAGATCCATAAACAGAATTTTCCTTTAAGGCCTATTTGCTCTTGGAATAATTCCCCGGCCTACAGACTATGCAAGTATATGACGAATATTCTTAAGTTAATAACAGGACAATCAATATATAATATTAGAAATTCGTTGGAATTTAAGGATAAAACTAAGAGAATAAATATACAAGATAATGATAAATTGTTTTCATTTGATGTAGTTTCACTTTTGCCAAGTATTCCTGTAGGTTTAGCTTTAAGGATTAAAAAGGGAAAATGGCAGATAATAAAGCAAAATACGAATATTGAGAAGGAATTATTTTTACGTATTCTTAAGTTTTGTATTGAAGACAACAGGTATTTTCAATTTGATAAATAGGATATATCTGCAGAAGGAGGGCTTCCCTATGGGCTCTCGAGCGTCTTCAATTGTTGCTGATATTGTGATGAAGGAATTGCTAAATTCATGTATTAGTAAAATGCATATTAAACCGAAGATTATCACAAAATATGTAGATGATTTATTTTGTATAACTTCGGAAGATGCAGTGGATGATATTTTGTTAGAATTGAATAGTTTCCATCCGAATATTAAATTTATGATTGAAAGAGAGTTAGAATCTAAGTTTCCATATTTAGATATATTGATAATAAGAAAGGGAAATGAGTTAGTGTTTGATTGGTATAAGCAACCAACATCTTCTGGAAGACTTATTAATTTTTATTCCAAACATCCGAGAAAAATGATAATAAACACGGCGAAAAATATGATAGACAGAATATTGACTATAAGTGATAGAGAATTTCATTTGAAGAATGAGGACACAATAACAGATATACTCCATGACAATGATTTTCCACTAGAATTAACTAACCGATTAATTAGACAATATTTTAATCATAGACATAATTTAGAAAATACTATGGCAGAGCCTAGAATTTTTAAATTATTAACTTATGTTCCTGGAATATCAGAAAGATTAAGAAGGTCTAAAATATATGACACAGATATAAAATTGCACACAAAACATCTAACACATTAAATAAATTATTTAGCAATATGAAGGATAAAATAGGAAAACTGGAAACATCTGATGTAGTATACAGGATACCATGTGGAGGAAATGACCAGGTGAACTGTGACAAAGTTTATAATGGGACAACAAAAAATAAACTTAAAACAAGATTAGCTGTTCACAGATGTGACCAAAAATATAGAAATATTTCAACACAGAAGACATCCTTATCTTCACATTGTAAGAAATATAATCATTATCCAAAGCTTGAGGAAGCATCAATATTAGATATAAAAAAAAACTACAAGAGACGTTATATGTTAGAAATGTCAGAAATTGTTAATGTAGCAAATGTAAGGAGAATAAATTTCAAGACAGACACAGACAATTTAGCGCAGCATTATAGGTAATTAATTCAAAAGACACATAATTTGTTATAATTATTTCATAAGAAACAATTTGTTATTTAATTTCCGTTTCCTTGTTTTTGTATGTTTAAATATTTGAAATTTTAATTTTTGTATGTTTGCATGTATGAAGAAAATGATTTTATTTGTTTTTGTCAAATGTTTTCAAAAATTTTTTTTCAATTTGTTAATAATTTTTGTTATTAAAAATTAATTTTCCTGAAGAAGCTTTCCATAGGAAAGCGAAATATTGAAAAAATATCTCGTTAAAATTTAATTAAAAAGACGGTTTTAAAGATTAATACATATTTAATTAAAATAAAAAAGGTCGAATAAAAATAAAAATCGAATTAAAAAAATCAAAACAAAGCCATTAGCAAAAGCAAATCAATGTTATGTGGATAGCAGGAAGTAAAAGAAGTATAAAATGGCAAAATTGCTATAATCACACTTGATCTGTTGTTTACCTAACATACCACGAAAGAAACACACAAAAAACAAACTTGATGTGAAAACTCTTACGTAAAGACACACAGTAACCAGATGCTTAAACACTATTAACTAAAATTTAAAACATGAACCCACGCACGTACACACTTATACACACACACATCCCTTTTGTACACACATGATTATGCAACTGTAAGAACTTGAACTGAACAGAGAAAATGAAGGAGAGGCAGCATTAAGAAAAAGCGCATAATAAAGTTTCCTGTGGCCTAAAGTCTGTTTTCAATTTGTCTTGCAGAGTTACATTAAGTAAAGTGCAAGAAATAGTTTTTTATTAGAAAAGAACTAAATTATTTGGAATTTTCAAATTTAGAAACATTTTTTATAACTGGTAATGAGTTACTTGATTATTTTAATTATTCGAAACATGAGGTTATTTTCTTGCTTAAATCATTTATTTGTTTCTACAAATCGCAAGACATGAATTGTTTAAATGTTTTGCTTAAAAAAGTTTTTCAAATTTTATCTTATGATTCAGTGAACAACCATAAGATGTTTAAGGGAGGTCTTTCATAATAACTGGATAGTTGGAAGATATCCTATGTTATCCAATTCAAGAGTGAAATACAAAAAGTCCTGTTTTAAGTAAATTAAAAAGAGCGGGTATTAAAAATTTAAAGCATTAAGGAAGCTTGTGACTTAAATTTACTCTGAAAAGCTATTGGGAGATGCCAAACAAAACTTTATATTTCTTTCAATAGCTTAGATTTTCCTATATTTCCAATTCTGTTCCTTGAAAATCTTTGGTATCTAATTAATTTTTTTATTAAAAATAGCTTTTGTATAGCATCGTTAAGAAGCAAAAATTTAAATATATATAAAACACGGCAATTCCAAATATGAAAAGAGATCTTACATATATATTGTTATGGATGTGTCTTGCTTAACTTTTAAAAGAAAATAATTAAGCAATAAAGTAAACTACTGGCTATGCTGTTTACTAACTGCATGGTTTGCTACGAAAACTTAACTACACAAGACAACAACAAATATTTTAAAATAAATTCCAGGAAGAAACTTCATCAGTACAAAAACAAAAACAAGAATACACACAGACATACAGGCGCCTATATATTAAATGAACAATATACAACAACAAAATGTTATACAAAGGGAGTAGAAGATTCTTAATTTTTCTAAACTTTTAATGGACAAATATAAAAGGGTAGCGTCTGAGTGGATAGTTAGTTAGTTAGTTAAAAAATAAACCTCGTTTCGTATATCTTAAGTAAATTGTTCTGTAGTGTCAACTTTGAGCAGTTTAAGTAAATAAACTGGTAATTAATTTAAACTCTAAATCTGGTGTTATTTATTTTGCAATAAAGAACCCACAACAAAACGTTTATAAAAGTTATAAACGTAACAATATTTTTCTAAATTCATCATTAGTTGAAAATCTACTTAACTAAAAATTATTGAATTATCAGTTTTTACAGGAAATCGATGTACAGTAAACATTTATTTACGGTAAAAATTACATTATTTTCTTTACTCTTTTCCCAAAAAAATACACGTGTATTCCTCTTCTTGATTGTTGACATACTTCTATATTCTGTGGAGTAGCTCAACAACATGGCACTATTTGCGTTATCAAATGATTGCTAAGGTGGGGTGCTTGTTACAGAAGTTAACAATTTCTTTTTTTGACTGTTTTATACACATCATTATTAAGCATTTATAATGGGTGATTTTTTAAGTGGTTTCGGATTTGATTTGGAGAATCGTATGAAATATTATATATAGGCAACCATGCCTATTTAGTCAAGTACCGTGCTACATTCTTTAGAAAAGGGATAGAGAATAGATGAAACAGGTGGTGAAAGTAGAAGTATAGTCGGAAATTAACTGCTGTATATAAGACAGCACAGCGACCAGTGCCTATGCCTTCATCGCTGAGCAGCCCCACCGACAGTAAATTTTTGTTTTTGTAGTGAAGAAAACCAAGGTCTTCGTTGGGAATCGAACCCACAACCCCCATATTTACAAGCTAGTACACTACCTACTAGCCTACAGGGGCACCTTTTTAAGTCAATAGAACGATGTATATAGTTTAGTATCAAAAGATGATTTCGTATATGATCGTGGTTACTACTTAAATGGTTTGTAGGCCAGCTCCAACATATCGGCCGATAAATTTTTTAATATTAGCTTTCAGCATATTAACCATTGCGGTTTTGTCCCTATAGATATGATAATTAACATAGCCCCAAAAATATTCTAAAGCGCATTAAAAAACTATTTGCGGAACTTAAATTGTGCCACTGTTTCGCTTGCTTATGCCAGCCAAATCTAGCTCAACCATTTTGGGCAAAATAAACTTTAGAAATTGCACGGTAGCGATTGCCATTCACAGTTATGCTCCTGCCATCTTTGTCTTTGAAAAAGTGCGGTCCAATAATGCCACCGCTCCATAAGCAATGTATTTTTCGCCTGCATTGGCAGTTATTGCTTCATTCTGCTCGTCACATCAAATATGGCAATTTTGTGTATTTACGTATCTATTCAACTAGACGTAAGCTTCGCCACTGAATACAATTTTCAAATAAAGAAGTAGATCTTCATGAAAGTTTGCTAGCAGCCCTTCAGAAAAATTCGTCCGTCGTGGTGGTTCATATGCCTTTAATTCTTGTTGAAATCACAGCTCCTAGAGATCATAACCAGTATCGTTTTTAAAGAAATACGAACTCACGATTCTATATACCAGCTTATAATTCAGTAATCACGACACTATATAGTGGTCATCAACGACGATAGCTTTTAGACCAGCATGATTTTTAAAGAACTACAGACCAATTATTCGACCAGTCCTGGATGTAACGGATTATTATATCTCCAAATGCGGTAGTTTTGTTTATGGACGTATCCATTCAAACAAAAGTGAACTTCATGACTAAACAAAATTCGCCAATAAACGCTGTTTTAAACCCAATTTGCAGAAGTTGGAAGCGTTACATAGGAGTCAGTCTATTCATGTTGAAATGCCAACGCAAACTAAACATGTCACAGCTGTGACAGCTAACAAAATGAAATGTATTGAAATCAGGGCCTTAATACATGAGACCAACGATATGTGTGCATGTAAAAATGTGTAGTTTTTTAATTCATGGAGCTACATTTTCGTTATCTACTTAAAAATTAAATTTATTACTTTTGCTAGTGCTACATCAACAATTTGTAAAATTACGAACTTATAGCGACGCTTATAATTGCATACTTCAATCGAATATAACTTTTTCAAGATATTTAAACATTGTTTAGATTTCCTTTTTATTCAATTTTATACGATTTTTAAAATATTCATCAACTGCGTTTTATAATTTTAATTCAGTTTTTGTTTTCACTAATTGAAATTTAAAATAAAATAAAATAAAAAAAAATTACAATAAAAGCATTTGACAGCTATTAAAATTTATGCAAGTGTCGTATGCTTTGCGTCATTATCTCTCTCATGGGACGTAAAAGCATTTGACGCAGGCTGCTTTGTTCTTTTGGGTTTTTCTCATCTTTGTGTTTGCTGATGAGTGAATTTATTTGCAGCTCTTCATGCAGTTCAACCACTCAAGTATTTATTGTTTTTAATTTTCATTACAGTCAGTTCTTTAATTAATTTATATTGTTAAAAGTATAAAAATTGAAAATAATTTTTGTGTAATTGGTTGGGTTTGGAACTGGTTGCGTTTGCAGATAATGAGTAGAACATCGTATTAACGCAAATTAATGTCAAGAGAGTTACAAAAATTTAAAAATGTTTGATTTACAATCAGCTGTAAGATACTTTTGAAAAATAACAAACAAACAATATGAATTATGGAAGTTTAAGTTGGAAGTGACAGTTGGCTGTCAAGTGATTTACGTGTAGTTTATTTTGGCATTTCAATTGGCATTCCAAATTGTGGAAGTTGAATAGATGGGAGTTTTTATAGATGTTATTCTAAATGACCTTCTTTGTCAAACTTTTAACCCTATTTACTCCTTCGCAGATAACAGCACCATTTGTCATTCGTATTGATTTAGAACAGTTCTTAAGTGGAATAAACTCTCTCTAGAGGTCTTTACTGTCACTTTCAGTGTAGGAAAATTCAAATGGAATGTTCACAAACACTACTCCCTCTCTCCTTTACCGTAAAACCTATTTTCCTAGTTCTGGTGCAATGCATTGAATGAGTAGGGGTTATCCACTGGGTGATCGCAATTTTCATACGCGAAATGTCTTTAGCGATTATAAGGCTCACGCTTGTTTGAATGGAGACATCAATAAACAAAACTTTCATATTTGGAGTGGGGATATGTGAAGTCGCTAGTCTACGCGGATAAGTCCGTATTTTCGCCGGAGAAGAATATGAAGGAATTTAGGTTTGGTATTCTAATAATAAAGTCCTTGCAACACAACAGGTAAGATATTATCTAAAAGACATAGAATATAAGCAACATTTTATTAAAGGTATGGCAACTTTGCAAAGGATAAGCCAATTTATGGTTAAGAAGTAAATTAAAAAGCAGAAATTTGAAAATTAAAAACGGAATATGATATCGAGCTAATGTCCATTTCTAGCTTCGCAAATCTCGTCAATGTAGTGTCAAATTTCACTTTGCAGAGCAGTTGTTTGTTGACTATTTACGTAAAGCCGATATTTCAAATGATCCTGGAAACAACATATTACAGTAACGGGGCGGCCAATTGACATCGCCAAATCGAGAAATTACACGATCGAGAAATTTTTAATGCAATAACTGAATCATTTGGGTTGCTAAGTGCCTGAGGCGCCATCTTGTTGGAACCAAAGGTCGCTGTCGTCAACATTAGCTAATTGCGGTCACAAAAAAATTGGTGATTTTGGATTGATAGCACAGAGGGCTCACGCTGGCGTCGTTTCCTTACTAATTTACGAAAAAATAATGGATGTTTTCTTGATGTAATGATTTTTCCAAAACTGTTTCACGGAAAAAGAGAGACCCATCACTACAGATGATCATGTTGAAAAAGGCATTGTGTTTGTTCGATTTTGTAAACATCTAATCTAAAAATTCTATGCAAAACAGGGTTGTGTGATTCGATTTACATCCGCGCCTGGCCATGAAGCCTTAATCAGATGGTGGACCAAACCACTGCATAATTTGGAACGTCATGCTCGTCCTAGGAAGCCGAAGCCATAATTCTATGCAACAGAACTTGCTAGTTGCAACTTCGATGATTCCAGAGCAGGGGCTGCAAATCATCACTCCTTGCTTAAGAGTTGGAGACTTTCCAACTCCTGTCCAGAACACATGTCTAGCATGCTCACTGGACTGGATCATTCACCTAGCGTGTCATTAACGGCGAAATGATCCTGGCCACCATATTAAACAAAAGACCTGATATGCGGCCGCGAAACCACAACCACCACGTTACTCCCATATAGGGGCCAACCTCAATAACCAGCCAGAGAACTATTAAATGTCTAAAGAGACAAATAATGAACTCTGCGAACTCACTGATCCCCGTGGAAATAAAGTGGAATTTCCAGTGGAACCCCTGCTGCCTTCAGGGGACTGGGCTCCCTTTTTCCCCAGTTGCACTGTGTCTAGATAGTGGAATTCTATAAAGACCATATTTATGTGCCCCCGGGGGGCAAAACAGGGTTGGTCGGCTTTAATTCTTGAACAACTTGAACTTTATAATCATGAAGGTAAAAATCCTTATGCAAAATGTTGCACAATTGTTGCAAATGCCGATGAGTTGACATTCCACGCTCATTCTCAACACTTTGCTGTACAGCAGCTATTTTTGCATCACAATAGCCACTACAAGCACATTGTTTTAGTGTATTGCCAACTATTAGCCTCGAATTTAGCGATTACATTATACTGAACGGTCTCAGTAGAAGTCTGATTGCGAGAAAAAGCCACTCGAATTTTTCGGAGTGATAAAGAGAACTGTTCACTATTCTGATAGTACATTTCTGCAATTAAAAGTCTTCGCTCAAAACATGGAGCTTAAAATTGTGAAACATTTTACCGCTCAATTTTTTACATTAAATCATTGGACAAATAATTTACTTTCTAACCTCAAATTTACCCACCCAATATTGATATTTTGATTGATTATTTTTCATATATTGCGGCAAAAAAAATAGGAAAATAAAATCATTGCATGGTAATAAAAATCATTTAATTTAAATATAATTAAACACAAATTAAATATCAATTAGTTATTGTGACCACAATTATTTTGCTGCAGTTTTTGTAAATAATTTATTGCGGAAGAGAAAGTGTTGCAAGACAAAGCCACAATTTATTAATAAAGTGTTAGGAAAATAACTATTTTTTGTATAATTAAGGCCAAACAAAATAAGCAGTTTATTATGTTAAACACAACTTTAGTTCACTGACTGAAAATGGTGGTTGAAAATGATATAATTTTTGACTTTACAACACAAATAAAAAAAACGCGAAAAATATTCTAAAGAAAAATGAAAAATTTGAAAACACTTTTAACGTCAATAGCAAATGAATTCAGTTGAAATTCGTTGAGTTGTTATGAAATTCAAATGTACATTAAAATATTTGAATTATAAGTAGTTGCAGTTTTTTCGTCGTTCAAATAGTGACTGACATGCTGCACAATCGAATGCTGTAAAAATGCATGCAGCAATAAAAGCCATGCAAAGAAATGTAAAAAAGCACATCCCTTGAAAAACACTAAAGATTACAATTTTAAATGAGACAAGAAAAGTGTCATAACATTTCACTAGGGTTGCTGTACACAAATAAATGAAAGATTAAAGGGAGTCATCAAATGTTATAACTTTTAGGAACACACACATACAAATGACAAGCTATTAAATAACACTTTACTTCACCAATAACAGAACAAGAAAAAATTCTGCTTTCAACTTTCAGCGGTGTTAAAAATTGGAACTTAAACCATTAAATAATGAGGAATTACGAAGAAGAAATAAAATAAAAAATAAAAACAACAACAACAAAAGTGAAATAATATCACGAAATGATATTCAAAAACAAATACGTTTTAAAAAACAGGGACTTATTGCTGATGATTGTAAATGCCTTTGAAAAGGGAAAAAATAGAAACAGTTTTTTAATCTCTAAAAATAAATAAAATTAACTCAGGAATTTAAAATGTATTATTTTTTGCATTTGGGCATATTTTACCTGAAAATTAAATTTGTAAAAATGTATGACAAATGATTGTTATGAAATGACAGCACAGACGGGAATAAATCTCGTATTCAAATATTGAACTCAGAAACTCGAAAAACTTTTTAATCTAAAAAAAGGATCTATTACACAATCTGTATATCAAATACACGATTGCATGGATATTTCGTAGACAAAAAAGACGTCACTTCGATAGCAAACACGATTTGTAATAAAGAACTTTAAACAACAACATAACCACAACGAAAATAACAGTAAAGTTTAAACGCTATTTAAAAAAAAACTTATAGTTTCTTGTTTCTGTGTTCTAAATCACCTCCTTTTAAGACTTTTAAAAGAATAAATGCGTTAAAGAAGCTTTCTTTCATATAAAAAAAATTTAGGGCTGCAAGAAAAATATTTAGTGAAATTTTTTATAGGTCCCTGTTTGCACGCTTCAACTTTTGTTGCTCATTGTTTCTTATAAAGTTGACGTAATGTCTACACGCAGCAATTTGTGTCAACAATTTTCGTGTTGTGCTTTGCCCCAAAATTCGCACTTTTTGACGTTTTATTTCATTAAAGTTGTGAAAAAATTGAGCTGAAACAAAAGGTGTATAGAAAAAATGGATCTAAAAGAAAAAATTTACATACTGGAGTCTATAACTGACTGCTTTGGAGAAGTCATTGAATTGGATTCTGATGACAGTGAAAAAGATGGAATTTGGAAAAAAGATCGTTGAAATAGTGTCAGAGAATGAAATGGTCGTAAAGTTCATTTTTATGTCTAACGAGGCACATTTTGATTTAAACGGCAATATTAACAAACATAATTCCCAAATATGGATTAATTCTAACCCACAGATACTCCATCAGATGCAATTACATCCACTTCGCATCACAGTGTGGTGTGCAGTTTCTTCAAGCCTCATTGTCGGGCCAAAATTTTTCGAAGAAAACGGTCTTACTGTTACGGTCCATCGAGACCGTTACTTAAAGATGTTAAACGAATTTTTCTTTCTTGCTTTCAACAAGATTTCAAGAACTTCACAGTCCGTTGGTTTACAAAAGAAACCCAACAAATTTGGATGATTTAAAGCAACCCATTCGAATGGTAATTGAAGTAATTCTAGCTGCAAAAAATAAAATAAAATTTATTTTATTAAAAAAAAGCAAATAGAGAATCAGCGTTAAAACTGAAATAGAGTTTGTTGTTTATAGTTAACGATTTTTGATCGTCAGTCACTAGTGTTTATATTAAATACATTTTTTTTTAATATAATTATGTACTTTGCAGTTCCCGTAATAGCACAAATTTTATTAAATGATTTTTTAAAATTTTTGATTTTAAAATTGTAAATTTTATTTTTTTTTAAATATTTTTCTTTAAAGTGAATATTTTATTCAAAAATGAAATAGCTTTAACTTCAAGCTCGATTAATAATTTTAAATAAAAAAAAAATTAATTCAATACAGATATTGAAAAACACTTTGTCTCTATTGGCTTTGTCACAGTGTGTGAAACAAAAAATAAACTCCAGATACCACACATGGAATATAATGGATTCAGTTTATTAAAACGCATCTACACAATACAAAAATCACAACTATAAACTTCACAATCATTCACTAAGTTAGAAACAGACAGTTAGAAATGTAGACATTCAATCCAACAAACAAACAAACAAATAGAAAAACTTACATGTGGGTATCTCCATGGCATTGTGCATAGCACTTGTACTCCTATAGACTGGAATATATTTGGAAGCAAGTAACTACATGCATAATTTTTCATTCAGAGGATGTTATTGATCGAAAATTATTCGTATTCGATACACCATAGTCCTCCAAAGTAAGCAAACTAAAGATATTTCGTTGGTGTTCTGAATAAGAAGTAATTTTAAGATGCAACAAAGATATGCATAATTTTGAGAATTTAGGGAGAAATAATTTGTTTGTATTTTCTCCCATATCGGAGTTTATATTTGAGGTTAGGAAGAATACTGGTTGAAAACACGAACTTTCTTTTGACAACTTCCGTTTTATTGATACATACTCTGTTCCATTCTATTCTATTTTATTCTATTCTATTGTTATCTAGAGAAATATGGCGATTAATAATAGAATATAATGTAATGTAAACGCCTACCTCTAGACGTCCTCATTTTCATAAAATTTTAAAGCACATTTTGCAACAAAACTTCGCTTAACTCGTCAATGCAGTGCCAATTATCATGTCTCAGAGCTTCAATTGTTTGTGGGTTCTTTACGTAAAACCGGTTTTTCGAATGACCAAAAAGAAACTAGAGCAACTTCGTCAACTCACAAGGACGAGACGGTCAATTAACATCGTCAAATTGAGAAATTACGCCTCGGGATAATTTCTTATACTGTGTAGCATATGGTGATGTGTAGCTTGTAGCGCCGTTTTGCTGAAACCAAAAGTCATTGATTTCAACTTTAGCAAATTATGGCCAAAAATATTAGATACCACGGTTTGCTAGCGCAGAGAGCTCATAGTGACGGCGTTTCCTTGCACACTTAAAAAAAAAAAAAAATAGGGGCCGATTATGCCACTCGACCACAAATCGTACCATACGGTTATAGTCTTTGGATGTAATGCTTTTTCGAGGACTTTTTATGAATTTTTGGAGCCCCATATGCGACAAATTTTTTTTTGTACGTGACCGCCTAATTGAAAATGAACCTTGTCACTAAAGATGAGTTAGTTAAAAACTGCGTTGTTTTCGTTCAGTTTTTAAAACAGTCAATTTTTTTTTAAGAAGCAACAATGCCTACTTAGTCAAGTACCATGCTACATTCTTTAGGACAGGGATAGAGAAGAGATGAAATAGGTGGTGAAAGTAGAAAGATAGTTGGAAATTAACTGCTCTATGAAGACAGCACAGCGAACAGTGACTATGCCTTCATCGCTGAGCAGCCCTACCGACAGTCAATTTTTATTTTTGTAGTTAAAAAACAGCCTGATAACACTGATAAGCTAGTACACTACCTACTAGCCTACATGAGCACCTAACCTATTTGCATCATTATCGTGTAGTTTTGCTCTATTATCTGCGTCAATATTGTGAGTCTAATTTAAATCTTAAATAACGCACAGCGGTTTTAGAGGGAACAGTGCTCTAATTTTACAACTTGATACAACATGTGATTAGATTTACATCCGCGCCATCTGATTAAGACCATGAAGCCTTAATCAGATGGTGGATCAAACCACTGCATAATTTGGAACGTCATGCTCGTCATAGGACGCCGAAGCTATAATTCTATGCAACAGAACTTTCACTTGCAACTTCGATGATTCCAGAGCATGGCTGCAAATCATCACTTCGTGCTTAAGAGTTGGAGACTTTCCAACTCCTGTCCAGAACACATGTCTAGCATGCTCACTGGATCTGGGAACATTTCACCAGGTAGGTGTTATTAAAGGTGAAATGAACCTGGCCACCATAGAACCATAAACTGATATGGGGCCGCGAAATAACAACCACCACGATACTCCCATAAAGGGCCAACCTCAATAATCAGCCAGAGAACAGTTAACTGTCTAAAGAGACAAATAACGGAAATCCGTGAAAATAAAGTGAAGTTTCCAATTGTACCCCTGCTGACTTCAGGGGATTGGGCTCCCTTTTTCCCCCAGTTGCACAGGTCTACATAGTAGCTCTCCATTAAGACCATATATGTGCCCCCGGGGAGTTACAACTTGATACAGTAAATTTTGCACCATTTTGATAATAAATTTTTATAATAAAAATTCCTAGCCCAAAGTGTAGCGTTTCATAGCTGCAATTTTCCGCCTTTTTACTAAATAAATGTCAAGAGGTGACGGCTCAGTTCTTAACATTTAGTGATTTAACAAACAATTTACTTTCTAACCTCAAAAATGCACACTGATTGTAACAAAACAGTCTGTTGATAATGATTTAATAGTGAATAAAATATAATTTCGTTTGGGAAATACGAAATATGTTGTTTTGAAAATGTTTTGCACACATCAGGAGATATTTGACTCCATTTCTTCTGTAATGCAGTCTTAAGCTGGTTTTTATCACTGCACAATTTATTTTGCATACAACCTTCCAGTTCGTCCCATAAGTGCTCGATTACGTTTTACTTTCTGTGATGTGTGCTTAGGGTCGTTGTCTTGATAAAACTTTAGTTATTAGAAATTCTAAACATTTCTCAAAATTAGTTTTAAAATTGCAAAGTATTCTTGTACATAATATGTTCGAAAAAGTAAAGGTTTCCGATATGAAGTTGCCATGCAGTCCCCACACCATCACTGTTAAGCTTCCATGCGTCACTGTTTTCTGAGTGTTTTTGTGCAAATTTTCTTCATTATATCTACGACACATGTAACGCTTGCCGGCCATTGGAACCAAACAAATTAAAGTTGCTTTTGTCCGTAACCTGTAAAATGTTAAAGTATTAAAGGAAAAGCCAACATAATGTGACATATAAGTTTTACGGTGCTCCAAATAAAGAAATCTTTGTAATATGCTCTCGTGGAAAATCCGAGGGATTTATTTTATTTTTGACATTGACACATAGTTTCTTTCGAGTCACTTGGCCATGAAATTTATTTATTTTGAAAACTATTCATATTGTTTCCGCATGCATTTCCTTTCCAAAATTGGTTTTAACTATTGTGATAAATTTTGGAGCACGAACTATAAACTTCTCACCTCTCGGGCAAAGCTTTCTTTTTACAGGTGCACGTTCTTTATATGTAATTCTAATGTCTTTTTTGCACTGAATAATGATGTCGTGTGCAGTTAATTTGCTTTTATTAAGGATACATGTGGTTTCTCGTTGAGTTTTATCTTTTAAATAGTGAATTAATTAATTAATTAATTAATAATTGATTAATAATTATTTTTTGCTGGTCAAAAGTAGACTGTTTGATTATAAGCGGCATTAGAACAACAACTTCAAAATATTATTTTTTTTACTACGAAAGCAAATATCCCAGTGACCGCTTATAATGTGAAAATAATAAGAAATGAACAAATACAACGATAATTTACTTTTAGTAAGCATTAATTTTAGAATTTTTTTTAATTACTTTTAAAGAGCCGTGTTGGAAAATTCTTGGCAATGTTTTTACTAAGAAATTTTTTGGTGTAATTAAAGGTACTAAAAATTTTTTTTTAAAACATAATAAGACATCTTAAGTAGTTGAAAAGAAATGTACCAATGACTTGTGTGATTCGCAATGTAAGCCACTGTATGTGGCATTATACTTTAATAAAGCAACTAAA
Organism: Trichopoda pennipes; assembly: GCA_030448955.1. Classification (NCBI taxonomy): domain Eukaryota; kingdom Metazoa; phylum Arthropoda; class Insecta; order Diptera; family Tachinidae; genus Trichopoda; species Trichopoda pennipes. The sequence goes on from JASKUP010000094.1 coordinate 3,544,334, forward strand.
TTTGAGACAGAGAGAGATCGCAATTTTAACTATTGTTTATTTTTGCTTTTGAATGTTATAAATAGCTACAGACAATAGCACATGGTATTTTTTCAGCGGTTTAAATTATTTAAAACAGCTTTTAAGAGTTTCTATCTTTTCAGCTGAAATTAATATATTCACGGAAAAGCCCATATCTAAAGTTTTGGACTTTCGCCACTAGAATGCAGACTATTTAAAATGGTTATGCATGTAGTTGTTGTATATGTGTATTTGTTTGTTAACCTTCTGGTTGACTAGAATTAAAAACAAAGCCACACACACCCACACCCGCATCCGCAAATATTTAGCTTTGCTGTTTTGTTTTTCAATATATTTTGCAGCAACCACTAAAAGTAGCGATTAAAAAGCCTTTTGTTTGCTGAATGGCTTAAATGAGATGATTGGTATTTCTCGCCTTTTTCGCTTTCAACATTTTAACGGTGTTTTCTTTAACATTCAGTTTCTTTTTTGTTTTCTGTTTTTGCTGTGCACAAAAAAATGTGTTTTACAACTGGCAAACTGTTTAATCTTTTGTTGTTTCACGATGAGCTGCTAAACTAAAAAGGATATATTAAAGGTGATTCTGTGCGTGTGCATTAGTTTTTTTAGTTTCGTTCAATCCTTTTCACACAGTTTTTTACATTTTCTTTGAATTTCGCCGGCGTAATACAGTGGTGCTGCGTGGTGGCTGTTTAAGTATAGCGCAAGTGACCAAAGCCTTTAATATAAACAAAGTCACAAAGTAAGAACTAAACGAATAATAAACTTATAGTGCCACTGTAGAATAGTTTAAAAATTAGCACGCTGGTATTTATAATAAAAAAGGCCACTACGACATTAAAAAAATTACTCGGAGAAATCATTTGATTTATATAAAGAAATATTTTTTGAATAGAGACATGTTATTTATATAGAAATACTACAAAACGTACTTTGCCACTCTTTGTGGGTTATTTTAACCAAAGAGATTTATTTGCCCCCTTTAATTTTTGAAGGTTTTCGATGAGCGATCAATAATTAAGCCCTTATAAATGGTGTTTTTAAAAAGGTACAACAATGTGGCAACACTTTTTGAACTGTAGAACATTTTATCAGTTGTCAAGTGATTTGTTTTTAGTTTGGTTTAACATATCAACATAAATATACTTAAGCCTAGACAACGCTTCCAAATTAAGCGAACCCAAATCAAGATTGCCGTTTATCCTGCATTTTCAGAAGCGAATTTTGTTTAACCAATGATGCTCACTTTTGTTTAAATGGATAAACCTATAAATACAGTGGCGCTGCGTGGTGGCTGTGTAAACCTTTGAAAAAAACAGCCGTATTTGGAGTAATGATAATCCTCAAGAGTATTCTGAGACATCGTTATTACTTAGGGTGCTTTATGGGAGAGTGAAATCACAGCTTCATATTTCTTTAAAGTAGATGCTGGTCAGAACGTTACAGTCAATGGTGTTCTTTATTATTCGTTTTTATTATTATTCTTTATTCTTTAGACAACTATAAAAACAAGATGATAACATCCTTTAAGTAACGATGCTATTGTTCCTTAACATATATAAATTGAGTTATAATAAAACATAAATCTAGAAACAAAGCATTCACAATACACAGCTTGACACAATAAAATAAATTATTAGAAATAATAAAGTTATAACTAATAAAGATATAACTAATCGAAAGAAATGTTAAAAGTGTTAACATAAAAATTAAGTCAAGGTTGGTTAGAACAAAATGATTTAGAAAGCTTCCTTTAAATAATTTTGCGTTGCCTATTTTCTGTATAGAATTTGGCAAAGAGTTCCAAAGAGTGGTTGCATTTATGAAAAACTGGCGTTAAGATAACAGACTCTTATATTTCTTGTACAGTATTCCTACCACGATAAGATCTTGCAAAAACTATCCTATCAAATATATATGATGGTCGTTCCAAGATGACGATCCTGTGCAAGAAAATTAGACATCTATATTTTAGAAGATCATCGAATGTCATTCCAAAAATTAAATTAGAGTATGATGAGATATGAACGTGGCGGTCTTTCTGAATTATATAACGGGCAGTATTGTTATATGCGACTTTCAGTCTGCGCTGATTCGTACTGTCACAATTCGCATAGATTTCACAGCCGTAAAGAAGTGAAGGAATTATATAAGTCTTTGCCAAAAGTATGCGAATAGCAAATGGCGTAGAGTCCTTTAACGACCATAGGATGCGAAGTTTACTGTAAACTCTGCCAACAAGAAAGCTAATGTGATTAGTCCAGGTCACATTATTCGTTATAGACTCCCCCCGGGGGCACATTTATCGGTCTTTATAGAATACTTGACTATCCAGACCTATGCTGCTGTGGGTATAAGGGAGCCCAGTCCCCTGAAGTCTGCAGCGGTACAACAGGAAGCTCCAAGTTATTTCCACGGGAATCATTAACCCGCAGAGTTTCCGCATTTAGCTGTTTCTCTGGCTGAATATTGAGGTTGGCCCTTCGGGAGTATTGTGGTGGTTGTGGTTTCGCGGCCCCATACAGGTATTGTTTTATGGTGGCCATCATTTCACCTTTAATCACACCTACCTGGTGAATGATCCTAGGTCCAGTGAGCATGCTAGTCATGTATTCTGGACAGGTTTTGGATAGTCTCCAGCTCTGCAGCAAGGAGTAGTTATTTGCAGCCCTGCTCTGGAACCGCTGAAGGAAGGAAGGACCTTTTGCTAGAATTAATCCTCGGCTTTCTAAGGCGTGAGTGGCGCTGCTTTTCACTCCCAGTGGTTTGACCACCATCTGATTAAGGCCCACGGCCAGGTGCAGATGTAAATCTTATCACGAAATTCGTTGTAGACTAATGATTACTGATTTTATCCTTCGTCAACTAAACAACCATGATATGAAAGAGTTATAGATTTCAGAAGACGGCGCAACATATTACACAGCTCGTTTGATTTATTAAGGAAACATTTGGTAACCGCATAACTTCACATTTCGGATCCGTGAATTGGTCTTCAAGATCGTAAATCGCGAGTTTACGGCACTAAGTCCGAAGCGATTGACCACTTGGAGGTTAAGCAAGCTTTCCCTTTCAAACCTAGAAGGCGTCTGTATATCTGTTACCAGGCTTTTATGGGTCATGCATCATGAACACATCCAGAGTAGGTTCAACTTCCCCGGGCCATCTTTTCCACGACCTCCGATGTTGCCTATTCCTTCACTATAAACGACAACGTATTAAAAGGTGTCGGCAATGTCTCAAATACTTCATGGCAAGCAGAAATACTAGATCACTTGTACCTGCAGAAATAGCAACAGGGACTAGTATCCGCGCAAAACCTTTCTTAAAGAATGTAGCACGGTACTTAACTAAATAGGCACTGTTGCCTGAAGTGCTACTTCTCTTTAAAATAAAACCAACAACAGAATCTCTAAATGCAGCAAATAGGGGTACTTCGCCAGCTGCACCAACATTACTTGACACCTACAATCGTCTCTTTAAGCGCTTGTTTTCCGTTAACAGTCGAATTAAGAAACATTAATAGCTGGACAAAAAGTTCTTTAAGGAGTTCCCCAGCGCCGTCTCTACTCTCTCCTTCAACACTGACCCCATCAATCTCACGGTGATCTCCTTCAAGTGACTGTAACTTCTGACTTCAGCGCCCAAGAAAATGCCCTCTTTCTGTGATCAGCCTTTCAGCAACCCTTTTGAACCCATGCTCATATCGGCGCCCGCATCAGTAGCATGCCTGGTCTTCGGCGAAGGAACCTTCACCCAACTTCCGAGTCGGATATGTTGCTATACCCCTGTTGGATCCGCAACAAGGAAACTGCGTACCGCACCCTCCATGATGACATCCGAATCATCCACTGTGAAGTTAAAGAAAGTCATCGAAAATTATTTTGTTATTTTATTTTTTATTTTTATTTTTTTTTTAAAGAAAATGAGCACTTCAGGCAACATTGTTGTTGGTGAAAGTAGAAGGATATACGGAAATTAACTGCCATATAAGACAGCACAGCGACCAGTGATTATGCCTTCATCGCTGAGCAGCCTTACCGACAGTCAACTTTTATTTTTGTAGTGGAAAAGAACCAAGGCCTTCGTTGGGAATCGAGCCAACAACCCCCAGTCTTGTAAGCTAGTACACAACATACTAGCCTACAGGGGCACCTAAATTATTTCCTTTTTTCATTTAAAACCTGGAAACTACAACTTGTTAAGGCTTCAAGAAGTTACGCAAAATATTCGACAGACATCAGAGAGTCTTTCTATGAATATTTCACTTCTTAAATTTAAAATGCCACAGATTTTCTCATTAGGAATGATGCTGAAACTAAGAACTGTCCTTATTATTTATATTTATTACATTCACCAAAGTAGCTGTTCATAATGTGTGTTCTAATTTCTTCTTTCCACTATGACATTTTCTATTATTTAGTTGTGAATAATAATTTTTTTTTGTTTTGTCAAATTTTGACAATAGAAAAAATCTTTTTGTTAAATAGTATTTGAGGCCGGCCAATGGGTGGACATTGATGAACTAGATAATTTTGAATGTTAATTTTATCCTTTTTAAAATATATTTTTTCAAGCTTATCTGGACATGCTTTTGTTTGTTTGGTTTTGTTTTTTACTGTTTTATATAACAGCAAATTCGTTTGGATGACGTATAAAGATGTAGGAAATTTTTGTGGTTACATTTTTGTGTGTACATGAATGTAAGTGTAAAACAAAGTATCCTTGAATGATTAACAATTTCCTTTTTTATGTATATTTATAAATATGAACAAAGTAAATAAAATTATGTACTCTAACAGACAAATTTATATTAGTATTTGTCTATATTAAGGTGGCCCTAATTACAAAAGGGAGAAAATTTACTGAGAGTTAATTAAACACAATATAAAGAGCCAGACAATATTTTACATTAAAGTAACTAAAATAATGATTTAAGTGCTGAACATCTTTTTTGATAAAAAATTACTCTTTAAGATTTGAAAAGTATTGAATTTTTTATTCGCAGAAAAGAAACGAGATTTTAAAATAAGAAAGTAGATGAAGGACTTCACATAAATTATTTCGTTAGTTTGTAATATCGAATTCTATTTCTAGTTGCATATATTTTTTAAAATTTTTTCCGAAATGTTTGATTATTGCTGACTGTCCCAAGATTGCAAAAAAAAGACGAAAACAAAAAATTAAGCAAATGTCCAATTTTCTGTACAAAATGAAACCCGCCCTATTTTTTCTAATTTAATAAATGCATTAAAATGAACAGGAAAAATATAAATGAATGAATATAGCAAAAGTTTCCAAAATCGGTATTATAATACCGAATGATATTTCTATTAGGTAATTGCAGAGAGGCTTATTGGGGGCGGTAGGGTATTCAACTGTATTGATTCTCCTAGAGCATCGACGCAATATAAGTACGCTAACGAAATTAGGGAACTTGTTCCCGAAACTCGTACGTTTTTGTGTTTTACTAGATTTTCCCTGAGATCGCTTCCATTTGTGGTCGATTGGTCAGTAAATCGCATTACACATTACAGGGACAATTCGTTTTTTAGCAGAACAGTTCGACGGTGGAATAAACTTCCTCCAGAGGTCTTTCCTGTCACTTCCAATGTAGGGAAATTAAAGTGTCTATAAAAACTCCTCTCTCTTTCCTCCACCCCATAACCTACCTTGTCAGTTCTGATACAATGCGTCATCCTCTGATTGCTGGCTTGAATGAAAAAAAAACTTCAGATATTTTGAAGAAGAAAAAAAAGAAAAATTTTGACAAAAGCTTCCAGCTTTATTCTCTTCAGGTCTCACGCTGATATCAAGCAAATATCTCAAGTATAAGAAACTTTAAAAAGTGTTTTTAACGGTGGTAGTAGAATTTGGAATAGGCAATTTGGTAAAAAACCTTTTATTTTTGTTTTAAGCCGTTCTAAAAGGTGGTTAAATTTAGTGTTAGGAATTAAATTGTCTGCCAAAGGATGATGTGTTTATATGTCACGACTTCTTCGTTGTTTTTGTTTTATTTATTTATTAAAAGTAAGTAAATTTACAAATTAATAATTATAATTATAGAAACTGGCTACAGCGGCCTTCATCCTTCCTTTGGTATTTATTTAGCAAAAAGTAAATGTAACACTAGTGAGCAAAGAGTTTTAATTGTAAATATTTACTATCGAAATAATGAAAATTGCACTGTATTACTTAATGAAATTCGAGCAGCTTTTCTTTGTAATCAAGCTCCTTTTGAGATCGCTGCGAGTGATTCGGTCGCTAAATTTGAGGGTCATCGTATTGATGCTGGCATAATAATGTTTGCAACAATAGCTCTTAGTGGCCCTATTGTTGCAAACATAGTTGAAGTACAGCAAAGTGTTGAGAATGAGTCTGGAACATCATAAATCGGGCATCACTAGAGGCACTTTATCATAAATGTTTGCATAAAGATGTTCATTTTTACACTTACAAAGTTCAACTGGTTCAAGAATTTAAGCCGATCGACTATTGTTTGCTTCGAATGTTTGTGTGCATTTTTCAAATAAAATCACCTTTACAGATGAGCCTCATTTTAATTAGGCGGTTATGTAAAGAAACAATTTTTTCCGATAGGGGCTTCCAAAATCCACAAACAGTCCTCGAAAAATCGTTACATCTAAAGAAAATTAACATTTGCATAAAATGAACAAGAGAACTCCGTCACCGTGAAGTCTTTGGGCTCCAAAACCATGGTAACCAATTTTTTGTGGCCACAGTTTGCTAATGTTGACATCAGAGACCTTTAGTTTCTGCCAGAGAATGCCACAAGTCATACAGCCAACCAAACAATTCAGTTATTGAAAAAGAAATTTCCCAGTCGCGTGATTTATCGATTACGCGATGTTAGTTAGCTGCCTCGTTCTTGTGGTTTAACGTGGATGGATTATTTTATTCTGTGGTGCCATTTAAAAAATCAGCTTTACGTGAACAATCCATTAGTAAATGACATTCTGAATGATCAAAAATAAGCCAAGCCTTGTTGCAAAATGTGCTTCAAAATTTTGTGAAAAAACGGACGTCTGCTGACGTATTAGAGATGGACATTTTCCCAACCATATTTCTACTTTACTTTGGTACAAATAAAACTGAAGTTGTCAAAAAAAATTGTGTGTTTAAGTAAATTTAGTTCTTAACCTCAAATTTTCTCACCCATTAAATTAACCGTAAGAAATCTTAAAATAGTACTCCTAACGAGGATAGTAAAATTTGGGGCTGTCAATAATATTTTACCAAAAAATAATTGGAAGCGATTCTAAACATCTGGTTGAGATTGTTTAAAGAAAGGAAATAAAATAGCTTTTTTTTAACTGCTTTTGCTAGTGAAATTATAAAGAAGACTGAGTAAGGTAACATGTGAAAAACCTAAACAATTAAATGTACCCCACAGGTTTGCTGATACACACGTGCTATTTGTTGAAATCTGTTGCCTTTATATTTTATAACTTGGCTTAACTTCGTTGAGGAACAATTTAATTATCAGGTTTATTAGATGATTTTAGCCTTGTGGTATAGACCTTTCAGGCCAAGTAACCATATGTAAAGTAATCAAATCGAATACCCGAAAAGAGTACAGAACCCAAAACTGTATCAATTGTACTCATATTGCATAGAGTTACGTATTCGTATCACAACTGTTCCTCTACTGAGTGTCAACTCAAAATTTTGTAGTTTTCAGTTTTTGTAACAAATCGTTGTATCTACTCGCTGCAACAACACATTTTTTATCATTTCGTCACTTCTCAATTCTTTTGCCAAAAAAAAAAGGTTGTATACCTCCTCTTGATACGAAAGTAGTTTAAGGTTAGTTTTTGCCTTTTCCGAAAATTTATAAATTATAAGTGGAATCCCCTTATAGGAACCAGTGCAATGTGTACAAAAACCAATTTTAGTTTACACGAAAAATGATCATACGAGGGATCAAAACCAAAATCTTCATCCAACCAAGGTTAAATCACTAAAAGTGCAATTATGTTTCTTACGCGCTGTCTTCTAAATGCAATTAAAAATCATTAATTATTTTTTGGTTTGTTGAATCTCTTGTACACGAGATTTGTAAAAGTAATTAATAATAAATAGAACTAGTTAATTAATATAGTATTAAAATCTTACCCTTACACCTGCAGTGTTATTTTCTTCTGTGCTCTGATTGTGGTTGTATAATGACACATGATATACAACTCGGTTACATTATCTATAGCTATTGTCCACATATATTTTGAGCTGTTTGCTGTTTAAACTTGTAAAATATTTTAAAAACTTTGTTGGCTTGAATAATGATTAAATAGTATAAACAAAAAAAGTAATAAATAATTCTCATAAAGGCTGTTTTTATAGAGGTTTAGATTTTTAAAATGACATAAGTTTACTTTATTCGAAAGGTAACCTTATGGCGTTATGATTTAAATATGATGTCTACCATATGACTGCTTTGCATATGAGCTACAATTTTTAATCACTTTTTCCAAAACTTTCTGTTCATCGGCAATAAATCCGCAATTGTTGGGGCATATCGGGGTAGACTCTTACCCTTAGAAAAACAATTGAATGTGCTCCTTTAAGCGGCTTTAACTCGCACGATCTTGGAGGCCAACTCACTGGTCCGGAACGTGCAACTATGCAGGTACCAAATGTTGCCTTCAATAAATCAATTGTGACATGTGCTGTGTGATATTTTAGGGTATCTTGCTGAAATCATAGCTTCTGTAGTACATCAATTAAATTCATGAACGAAAAAGTCAATAATCATGGCTCTATAGCGGCTACCTAATAGAAGTGACTTCTGCTTAGAAACAAAATGTAATAAATTTCAAACAAATTTATGCAAAAATGTTCTAGAGATGACTGGGGTTGTATTAAAATGTGATCATGAAGTGGATTTTATTGAAAATGTCTTAAAAATGGCATGAATGTGACTTTTACTAGAAAACTATAAATTGAGTATAAATAAATCATCAAATAAAATGTTAAACAAACAGAATTCGAAGCAAATCTAAGCGGATCAGCACTCTTGTAATAAATAGATAGCTACTCTCTGTACAAATCCATTTTGTTCTGTTTTAGAAACTCTGTGCAGATGAATTGTAATGAGACGTTCATACTCAGATAACACATTATTAGGCATTTAAAGTTGTATTAAAGTAAGGTAACCCATTTCGTAGCATTTTATCAATGTTCGTATTATATGATTCCTTTAAAGGAATACTGAATTTGTAACGATCTCTTCCCTTCACAATGTAAAACAATGTCGTACTGCCAGATATTTGCATGTGTTTAAATTTCAAACAACATCCAAAGCAGTGTAAATATCTTTACAATTTACAAAACGGAACAGGTGATGCGTGATAAGATTTACGTCGGTACCTAGCTGTGTAAGCCATAACTCGACGGTGGGTCAAACCACTTGGGTGATATATAGCGTGCACCCACGCCGTAGGAAGCCGAACACATAATTCTTTCCAACAGATTATTCCTAGTTTCAATGTCGGAAGTTGCGAAGCAGGGCCGCCAACTGACACTCCTTATTAAAGAGTTAGAGACCAACTCCTGGTCTAGAATACACGACAAGCATGCTCAATGGATCTGGAACATTCACCCTTTGTTCTCAGTAGAGGTGGGATGATCCTGGCCCCTAAATCAAATGAGGGCAGCGAAATCACAACCACCACGATGCTCCTGAAAGGCCAACCTCAATAATCAGACAGAGAACAGCTAAAAGGCTTAAAAGCCAAAAAGCTAAATTCTGGGGCTTACTGATTTCCGTGGCAATGACGGTGAGATTCCGTCAAAACTTATTTCAATGTTCCCCAGGAGGGGTGGGGGAACAGGTGATTTCGTGATAAGATTTACATCTGCACCTGAAAAGCAACGCCATTCACTTTCTAGGAAGCCGAAGAGTAATCCTAGCAACAGGTCTTTCCTACTTACAATTGCAGCGGCTCCTGAGTAGGGCTGCAAACCACTACTCCTTGATGACGAGCTGGAGACTATCCAACTCCCGTACAGAACACATGACAAGCATGCTCACTAGATCTAGGATCATTCACCAGGTAGGTGTGGTTAAAGGTGAAATGATCCTGGCCACCATATAACCATACCTGTATGGGGCCGCGAAACCACAACCACCACGATACTCCCAAAAGCGCCAACCGCAATAATCAGTCATAAAACAGCTAAATGCCTAAAGAAACTCTACGGGCTACGGGAATTAACGTGGAGCTTCTAGTTGACCCCTACTGCCTTCAGGGGACTGGGCTCCCTTATACCCCCAGCAGCACAGGTCTAGATAGTCAAGTAGTCTATAAAGACCGATAAATGTGTCACTTGGAGGGTGAACAGATGATATAAATCATGGAGAACTCTTTTAAGTAAAACAGCTCTGTCATTGTAATACCGCGCGGCAGTCAAAACTTATTTTTCATTTTCATCGCCAGCAATATTAATAGCTGGTATGTCGTAACGTTTACCAGCCCAATGTGTTGTATGATTTAAATCTAAAAATTGTAGCATCTTTTGCGGTCGTGAAACGAGGCCTGGTATATCTGTATTAACTTTAAAGCTGGATTTTTATTGCCGGCAGAATTGGTAAGGAAGTATATAATAATGGGGGAGCCTATAAGCACGCTAAATAGTCAGTTCTTCTGGATGTAACGGTGACTTAACTTACACTTGAGGATTCCCATCTTAATGTGTTGACGTATCCATTCAAACAAAAGTGAACTTCAACGCTTAACAAAATTCGCTTAACAAATCGGAATCGAGTATTTTGAACAGAACCATGATTTTCGAAATGAACTAGCGTTGTTCAATCAACTCATATTGAAATGCCAAACCAAACTGAATATAAATCGACTGACATATGGCAAAATATGTGATTAATAGTGTTGAAAATAATATTTGAAATCAATAACATGTGTCGTGTATATACACAGCAAAACAGAATAAAAATTAAAGTCATTTAAGTTACTTAGGCACCCGCTACAGTGACTACGTTTGCAAAAGCGTCTGTTTGGTTTTTAAAAAGTCAGTTCATGTGTTCAAATCCCATCCGAACAAATTTGTTATTTTCAAACACTATTTAAATAAACACTGCTGCGTTGGGTGTATTTTTGAAATTATTTGCATAATTGTTATGCAGACACTTAAATTGAGTACATTGAGTTCGAATCAAACCGGAGTTGTATTTTGTTATCTTTAACTACTAATAAATGTGGTGTATGCATGAGGTGAAATAAAATGAAAAATGAAAGTTAGGCCACACAAGATAAATAATAGTTATGGTTGTTGCGTTTAGTTGTTTTTTAAATAAATTAGTTTATGAGTTCAAATCCTAACGAAGCCTTGGGGATAGAGAACAAAATTGTTGAGTGAGTAGTAGTGATGCAAGAGTTTTGTAAAAGTGAAAAAATAGAAAACATCTGTTACTCAATTAAAATCAGGAAAACCTAAGTGATGAGATGGAGGTCAAAATATTTATGTGTTAAAGAGGTGTTGCTAACTTAAAGTACTATACCTCTATGAAAAACACCTGATAGTTTAGCATACATATATTTTCTTTATATTTGTTATGCATTTGCAAACAATTTTGCTAAATTTGCAATTTAAATATTCAAATAACTTCAATTTAGTTGGCCAACTTCCAAAAATGCTCACTTATCCAACAAATGTTTATTTAATCTGACACTATAGAATGTTTACTCTTTTTCATGAGGACACACATACACACACACATGCACACACACACATTCTAAACTGTGTGTCAATTGCATACTATTTGTTTTATTTATTTATTTGTTTAGTGTTTTTCCCAAAAAAAAACCAACTCTCAACTATTTAAAATTTGTAAGAATAAATTAAATATCAGGGAATATCGATGCTGTTTAGTCAACAAACAATATTTGTAAATAATTAAATGTTTAAAAACAAGCATTTGTAAATTTGAAAATTTATTGATTTTCTCTTATTTGTTATTATTTGATTTATTTGAAATTTATTGGAGATTTAAGTCCTTTAAAGAAAACAATCAAATATTTTATTCCCAAGCGTAAAAGTTGTCTTCTTAATGAAGTGAGAAATATTTGAAATTTGAAACTAATTTTGGCAATTTGCTTTAGAGTTTTCAACATAATGATTATTAATTAAATATGCTGCCAAATATTTCTTTAATGGCCACTTACGAAACTTATTTATACATTTGCTTTTGCTTCAAATAAAGTCTTGGCAACTTGAAAGTGTTCAAATATACAAACACTCCTGGAGAAGTTTGTGTGCTTGTTTCAGGACATTTCATTTCATTTTATTTTCTTCTGCTGTTTCTAGAAAATATTTTTATATTATGTTTTTGGCACAATTGAAGAACTGATAAATTTGTTTATATTCTTGCATGGCTCATTAACACCAGAACCGTTCTGCAAATACTTGTTAACATGACCAACAGATTTTTGGGTTTTTATTTCCTTGAATTTAAATTTAAAACATCTGCAGTTTATGCAATCTGTTTTCTTGTTTTTATTTTCTTTTAAACAACTTCTTTTTCATTTTATTGATAAAATTTTTCTATTTTCTAGAAAGTTTTCCATTTTAATGTTAATGGGCATGATTACATAAACATTTTGTTGAATAGTTATTGAAACTATAGCATTATTGTTTTAGTCAAGAAAACTTATTATACGAAAGAAATTAAATTTTAGAATAATTTATCGAAATGTTATTCGTTTATTATCTAAAAAATTTAAAATTATATTTAAACCAAATTTGTAAGCATTTTTATAAATAAATGAAGTTATAGAAATACTTTGAAGGACGCATATTTTAAGAGAATATTATTAAATTATTTGTTATTAGAAAACAAATATTTCGAAAGCATCACTTAACATATTTCAGCACATATTCAGCGTACAATAAACGACCTTTCTTCAAACTGATACGGAAAGCTAGAATTACGTGATAAGATTTACATCTGTACCTGGCTATGGAGCCCTAATCAGATGGTGGTCAAACCACTCTAAGTGAAAAGCAGCGCCACTCACACCCTAGGAGGCCGAAGTCTAATTCTAGCAACAGGTCCTTCCTAGTAGCAATTTAAATGATTCCAGAGCAGGGCTGCAAACCACCACTCCTTGCTGAAGAGCTGGAGACTTTCCAACTCCTGTCCAGAACACATATCTAGCATGCTCACTAGATCTAGGAACATTCCACCAGGAAGGTGTTATTAAAGGTGAAATAAACCTGGCCCCATTAAAACCTGACCTGTTCAGGAGCCGCGAAACCACAACCACCACGATACTCCCATATAGGGGCCAACCTCAATAATCAGCCAGAGAACAGCTAAATGTCTAAAGAGACAAATAGCGGAACTCTGCGAGCTCACTGATTCCCGTGAAAATAACGTGGAGTTTCCCGTTGTACCCCTGCTGACTTCAGGGGACTGGGTTCCCTTATACCCCCAGTTGCACAGGTCTAGATAGTCGAGCGTTCTATAAAGACTATAAGTGTGCCCCCGGGGGGGGGGGACGGAAAGCTCGAATATAATGTTCCTATATATTTGCTCAACTTGCCTACCGGAAAATACTCTTAATGTTTTTGAACAATCCCTTCATAGTTGTAAATGGTCGCCTTCCTAACTTCACGTTTTCAGACCTTAGAGTCAATAGCTGATATTCGTACCACTTTCGCTAAACGTAATTAACATTAAATACCAATAAATCTGTTAACTCTAAAAAATGTATTCATGTGGATCACAAGAAGCATAAAAGTTGTAACACGAGCCTTTTTCAAAGTAAAACTGGAAATGTTCTATTCCGGAAAATCATCCCCTTAGAACTTTATTTCTCGGAATGTCTATTGAAGAAAGATTCTCGAAATTACCCCAAAATTGGTTCATTGGTTTTGTGGAATAAACAACCCTTTTTTTTAATGAGTGAATTACATTTTAAAACCAGGAGAACATTTAACATTTCAATATCGAAAATAACATGTGCCCAAAATTGAATGACTTTTGTAATATATGTGGCCATAACGTCCCAAAGAGAGGCAAACTTATTTTTTAAGGAATTTAAAACAACGTGCTGTCATTATTTTGAGGAAACATATTTAATTGGTAAATATTTTACCCGAACACATTGTGCAAAAGCTGTTATTAGAAGGCAAAAGCCTTCTAATGTTTTCCAGTGTAATGTTTTTTGTTTTGATGTTATATTTCTATTTTATTAAAGGGTTCTAGATTAAAAGATGGCGTTCGGAAGAACTCCCAAATTAACAAAGGCTAATGAAATCAAACAAGCCAGATATTGCCGGTTTAGTTGCCCCTGTAGCCTAGTAGGTAGTGTACTAGCTTGTAAATATGGGGGTTGTGGGTTCGATTCCCAACGAAGACCTTGGTTTTTTTCACTACAAAAATTAATATTGATTGTCGGTGGGGCTGCTTAGCGACGAAGGCATAGTCACTGGTCGCTGTGCTTTCTTATATACGGCAGTTAATTTCCGACTATCCTTCTACTTTCACCAGCTGTTTCATCTCGTCTCTATCCCTTTCCTAAAGAATGTAGCACGGTACGTGACTAAGTAGGCATTGTTGTCTGAAGTGCTACTTCTCTTAAAAAAAAAGTGTCATGTTTATTGTTGGCATGCAGTCCTTTTTTTATTTAGTTTACATTTTTGTCTTAAGCTTTCTTGCTTATTAAAGCTTATTATAATTATACATTCATTTCTTTTTTAAGACATGCATTTGTAATCTATTTGCCATATGGCGAATCAAAATGCTTGATGGAATAAAAAGACATAAATAAATATGACACTCAAAACTGTGTCACTCAATTTGTGTATGTTCATCGCTTAGATCATTTGCATTTGAGTCGACACATGTTATTATTTGATAAGGTTTGCCTAGTACACTTGTGTGGTACACCAGTAATAGTATGCAAGATCTAACTGGATATGATAAATCCAGAAAGTACGTATACATAAATTCCGGACATGCATTGAACTGAAAATAAAAGTAAACATTTCCGCTTTAACTACAACTCTTCCTATGCAACGCACCATCGAGCTTTTTCACCATTCTCGCCAATGTGAACGATGCAGAGTGCAGACCTGATATTAAAACTAATGCACCACGATCGATAACACAAATCGAAATGGATAATGTTGTGGCTGAGATAAGACTATCATAAAAATATGCAGAATTTTTGATCTCTTTTTTGAAGCGTAAACAAATCACAGAGCAAAATATCAACGCAATATCATACCGAAAATCCGCAGCTGATTTTCAGAAATACTTTCACTTACTGCAAATGCATAAAGAGATTCAAAGGCAAAAATTAGATGCATTGCTTGCGGAAAATGGCTGGTAGAATTCCAAAATTGTGCAGTATGAAAATAAAAGCACCGAAGATGCTTTGGACACAAAAGAGATATTCCGTACGGTATACCGACATATAATCATATTAAAATATAGATCACAGTGATAAAAATCTAGCTTGAGCTAAATTAAATTATTAATGCAGCCAATTTGACAAAACGAATGATGCAGAAAATCTTATTCAGAAAGGCTATGCTGTATAATACTCATATAGTCAACTTCTTCCAATTAAATTTCCTACTTATTAAATTTTTGCTTTTATTTTCCAAAAATAAATAAATTTTACAAAACATTTTTAAAATCAATCTTTATCACCGAAAAAGAATTAAATGAAATTCATCATAAATTTCTCTAAAAAGTGCCAACTCAAAATTTAAAGCTCTTTTAATGCGTTGGCAAATGTGAGGTTAGTAAAGTAGAAATATGGAAAATACTCAAGAAATATGGCGTTGTGAAAATTCTATCTATATCATGTCGACAAACGTTCGCACACTTCGCTTATCTCATCAATAGTAGATGTTTAACAATGCTACGAGAAAATAATCCAACGGCGTTAAATAAAAAGGAGGCGACCAATTGACATTGCCGAAAATCTTCTACAATAACTGAATCTTGTGTGTGTGGCTGTGTGGCATAAAGCGCCCTTTTGTTACAACCGAAGCTCACTGATGTCAATATTAGCCAATTATGTCGACAAAGAATTGGTTGTGATGGTTTGGTGGCGCCAATGAAGTCGTCTGATCATAAACCGTACCATACGATCACTTTCTTTGAATGTAAAGATTTTTCGAGGTTGGTTGTAATATTAGAAGCGTCATACGCAACAATTTTGTTTATTTACGTAACTGCCTAATTGAAAATGATCTACATCACTAAAGATGATTTTCTTGAAAAATGCGTTATTTTCGTTCAGTTTATCACACAGCCATTTCACAAACGTTCAACGTACATAACGAAATGAAATTTATAAGCACAAAGTAAAAGATTTTTTAGCAAAAAATTTAGCAAAGCACCTCTAGTGATTAATAGTTAATTTAAACAATTAAAATCCTTTGCTCAAGGGTGTAACGTTTCATTCCTAAAATTTTGCAACTTGCTAAATAAACGTTAAAAGATTAAAGCTCAATTTTAAACACTTAACCGATTGGCGGGCAATTAACTTTCTAACCTTAAATTTGTCCTCCTAATGTATCACGAAGAGGGATGCAACTGCATTGCTTTGGCGAAAGGGTAAAGAAAATGATGAATTTTACAGTTGATGGATATTTGTATTAAGGGAAACTAAGGTGTTATGATCAAAATTTGATTAAAGTCACACGATATTTGCTGTATACTGCCCACGTATACATTATGTTCTCTTTAATAAGACATTTCAAAACCTATCTACACTTAAGTTTTCATATGTCACATGACTCTTTCTAACTCTGTAATAGATAATTGTGTGTGTGTGTGTGTGTATTCCAAATTTATGAATAAAGACTCACCTTTAGAAACACTTTCCATGTAAATCAACCCAACCAGAAACGTGTCAAATCTTGTAATGCTTCAGACAGGCGTTACAGGCACATTATTTGCATAACAAAGGTTATTTTAAATAAAAGACAAAACTGGCAACAAAATAGATTTGTGTTTTATGTTTTTGTTATTGTAAAGGTGAAATCAAAATTTAATAATTTACAAAAAATAAATTATTAAAACTTTAAATTCAGATACGTTCAAATTTATTTTAATTTTAGACTTCTCAATTTAGTTTATAACGTTTTACAACAAAACAAATGGCTTAAAAATCTGGAATTTTATAAAAGCTGATTGTATTTAAGGGCAAATCAAAACGTCCTTAGAGGAAGAGCCGGCTATCAAAAAACAATTCTTGGCAGTTTTGTAACTTTAGCTCGGACAGATAAAAGACGATTAAAGTTGGTCACTTGGCCATTAGCATTAGCATAGCGACAAAGGAAGGCAACATCATGAGGCAGGTCTGTTCACAGGATGGTTTTGGCAGCCTCTCCATTAAACCAAACACCACTGATTTGATATCAGTGACATCATTAACCAATTGTAGCCAAACAAAATGGTTATCATGGTTTAATAGCGCAGAAAATTCACGGTGACGGCGTTTGCTTGCTCATTATCGAAAAAAATACAGGCCTATGATGCTGCCTGAACGCAAACCGCACCATAAGGTCTTTTATTTTTCGATGTAATAGTTTTTCAAGGACTTTTTGTGGATATTGTAAGCCTCATGAACGACAATTTTGTGTGTTTAAATAAGCGCCTAATTGAAAATAAGCCTTTTCTTCTCTAAACTTAATTTTGTTGAAAGATACATTGCTTTTGTTCAATTTTTTAACAGTTAATTTCCAATCGTTCGATGCAAACCGTAGTCGGACGATTAATTCCTGAACGAGTTGAACTTTATAAGTGTGAAAAGAGATCCTTTCAGAAAATGTTTCGCAAACTGCCTCTATTGATGCACAATTGTTGCGATATTACAGACTCCTGCTCAATACATTTTTGTTTGGAGGCTATGCTTACACCACTACGACCATTACGAGCGTATGATTTTAGTCCATTGTCAGCAACAATATTGTTATTATCATCACTTCAAATAGCCCAGCTTCTTTTCTTGACGTATCCATTCATCGCTTAACAAACCCGCTTACGAAAATCGGGATCAACGGCAATGTTGTTTTGCGCCCAATTTGCGTTGTTCAGGCATCAGTAACTTTAACGTATTTGCAACTTAAATTCCTCTATACCTCTATAAAAAAAAGTGGCATTAAAAAACAAAATCATTGAAGTATTTAAAAAATCAAATGTATGCTTTTACTCTTTTTAAAATTCCAAACTGTAATTAGTTAACCATCGCTGGAGGCTTTGAGGTCTTTATTTGAAATTGAGCCTTAATCAGATGGTGGACCAAACCACTGCATAATTTGAAACGTTATGCTCGTCCTAGGAAGCCGAAGCTATAATTTTATGCAACAGAATTTTCTAGTTGCAACTTCGATGATTCCAGAGCAGGGCTGCAACTCATCACTCCTTGCTTAAGAGTTGGAGACTTTCCAACTCCTGTCCAGAACACATGTCTAGCATGCTCACTGGATCTAGGAACATTTCACCAGGTAGGTGTTATTAAAAGTGAAATGAACCCGGCCAACATACAACCATAGGCTGATATGAGGCCGCGAAACCACAACCACCACGTTACTCACATATAGGGGCCAACCTCAATAATCAGTCAGAGAACAGTTAAGTGTCGAAAGAGACAAATAACGGAACTCTGCGAGCTTACTGATTCCCGTGGAAATAAAGTGGAGTTTCCAGTTGTACCCCTGCTGACTTCAGGCTCCCTTTTTCCCCCAGTTGCACAGGTCTAAGTTGTTGCTATCTCAAAAGACCATATATATGTGCCCCCGGGGGGTTTGAAATTGAACTGAAGGCTTCAAACTCACTCAGAAGACAATAAATATGAAAGTTATACAATTAACTAACCGTTCTTGTAAACGGTTTCTATAATCTGGCCAATATAGAGTGTGTTAACTGGTAGCATTGTAAGTTGTAAATTATTTTGTAGTAGACAACATCCAGGGGCAAAAAAATTTAAGAAACTAAAGGGGGGCTGATATCCTAAATATTTTCTAAAAAAATATGCCGAACTAATTTCAATAATCTAAATATTTCTCCAGCAATAAATTAAAACATGAAAGACAGTTCCTTCCATTTAATTAAATTTGTTGCTTATTTCGACTAAAAGTTTTGGCTCTAAATTGTTTCTATTGTTTTTCAAAGTTGTTCAAAATAGAACTATTTTATTCTCTTGACTTTTTGACTTACATTTTTGTTCATTTTGTTCATTTTGTTCATTTTATTAACCTCAATTGAGACACACAAAAAGTCATGCAAGAGAGTTTTAAAAGTTTAGTTTCTTTGACATGTTTTCAAGTTGACAATTTATTTTTGTTGTTATTTGTTGTCAAGTGCACAGGGAACAAGAGAATGCATATGTTTAAATGTTTTATATTTATTAATGTGTATATTATTTTGACTTTTTTTTAATTTGTTTATAGTTCAAATAACTTTTATACTTTTAATTGCGATTGAGATAAAATGAAACTTCTTTTTTTGTGATTGATATGCTGATTGAATTATATAGTCTTGTTAACGTTTAACATAAATTTTGTTTACTTCAAAGAATGTGCGCCAAAAATAACAGCTACTGGTCCTGCAAATCACTAAGTAGTACTTAACGTAGCAGGCGATGATCTCAAACAATTTTTAAGGTTCAGCGTTAGATAAAGACTGTTTATTAATTCGTTTTACAAAAAAATTCCGTCGTAAGGAAGACAAGTATTATCGTAATAAAACTGTAATATTCCATTATAAAAACTAGCGTGATTAGAAAAAAATATTTGAGACGAAAAGAAGAGAGGTAAAAAAAAAGATTTTGAAAAACAATATTCTCATCGTTAATAAGAAACACGGCCATTTCTGAAGACTATACAACCACACAAAAAATTAAAATTTATATTTGGCAGCAAAAGGTCGTTTAATTCGATTTGAATAGATTTTGTTTTCATTTTGCAACGTTTCATTTCGTTTGATAGCATTTCGAGCGTAACTACATGATCTTGACGTTAGGAACTAAATTGTCATCACATGATAAAGTTTCGAGAGTTGTGCTATCCACTCTTAATATTTAGTCAGTAAAAAGGGAAATTTTAAGCATTGAACAATACACTCTCGAGCATAGAAAATTGTGCTTCTGGGATCACCGAACTTAATTTAGCACTCAATTCCACCCTCATAGAATTGCTGCTAGCAATAAACCGAAACAATACACTCGTGTTGTGCATGAGCCAGAAACATGCACTTTGCGCAACATTTATAATAAACATCTTCATCTTGATGCCTCATGACTGGGCCATTAATTTTTCAAAATGGTAAACAATGAGGATAATGCATGAGAAAGTTCCCGGTTGCGTATTTTGGCGATGCCAGTTGAACACCTAGTTGTTGTAATTTCACGCTGCTAAACTATTGTCTCTGGCTCTATTTGAAAAGCCGGATTTACTTGAACAATTCACAAAGAACTGATGCTATAAAAGATAAAATTCGGAGCTGGATAAGCAAGGCATAGCTTCGAAATTTTTTTAAAAAAAAGCGGCAGTCTGTAGTTAGACATTTACCCGACATCACTGTTTCGCGAGAGTTTTTACAAATTCTCAAATCCCGAATGATTAAATATCTAATAAGAATCTGACGATGAAAAATATTGTTACGGATGTGTCTTGCTTAAGTTTTAAAATAAAATAATTAATAATTTTTATAGTTTTTTAAACGATCTTTTTTATCTTAAATAAATATCTTTTTTCCTTCTTTCAGATCTTTTTTTATATATTTTTTCTTTTCAATATTTCGCTTTCCTTTGGAAAGCTTCTTCAGGAAAAAATTTTTTAAATTTTTGAAAACAAAAAAATTATTAATTATTATTATTAATTATTTGTTAATAATTTTTTTGTTTTCAAAAATTTTAAAAATTTTTTCCTGAAGAAGCTTTCCAAAGGAAAGCGAAATATTGAAAAGAAAAAATATATAAAAAAAGATCTAAAAAAAGAAAAAAAGATATTTATTATAAAATAATTAAGCAATAAAGCGAACTACTGGGTATATTGTTTACGAACTGCGTGGCTCGCTAAGAAAACTTATGGTACAACAACAAAATTTCTAGTTACAAACTGCTTAGAAATTTTATGCACGCAAAGAACATTAATTTGTTATGCTGTTTACTAACTGCGTGACATGCAAGACAAAAACAAATTTCTGTTTACCAACTGCGTAGAAATTTGATATGCGAAAGACAACAACAAACATGTATGCTATTTAACATCTGCGTTGTTTTCTAAGAAACCTTTTCGACAAAAGACAACAACAAATATTTTGAAATAAATCCCAAGCAGAAATCTTATCAGCATAAAAACAAAAATACACACAGACATACAGGCGCCTATACATCAAATAAACAACATACAACAACAAAATGAGATACAAAGGGAGTAAAAGATTCTTAAATTTTCTAGACTTTAAATGGACAAATATATATAGGGGAAGCGGCTGAGTGGATAGTCAAGCAGTGTAAGATTAAACCTCATAAAGAAAAGACGTGCATTTTAAGTAAATTTTTCTGTAGTGTCACCCTTGCGTGTAGTTAAAGTAAATAAACTTGTTATTAATTTAAAAACTCTAAAAACTGGTGTTATTTCTTTTTTGCAATAAAGAACGTTTCTAAAAGATATAAAAGAAACAATATGTAATATTAATGGGCTATTTTCTGGGTGTTCAAAAATATAGTGATCTTTGTTAATAAAACTGAAGCCTGTAACATTTTACGAAATAACACTTTTAATAAGTACTACAAGCCAAGCGGAAATGTGTTATTTTTCATATTTCTACTTTACGTTGCTAACAACAAAACTAAAGTTGTCAAAGAAAGGTGTGTATTTTGAGGTAATTTACTTCCTAACCACAAATTTAACCACCTCCCATTATAAATGAAAAAATTTATTAAAATTTAGATTTCTAGAAAAAATTTGTTGAATGTTGATGATTTTTACAACATAATAAAGATTTCATTTGAAAATTGTATTAAAGCAAAAATGGCTTTTACTAAAACAACAAAACTCCTTCACCAAATATTTTGTTCACTTGATTATGTTGTGAAACATTTTTATACTTAAATTCACTTAAGAATCATTCACAGGCAGAAAAACAAAATAACCCAGTGGAATTTTTGTAATTTCTCTTTGACTATCTACAGCCTTATTTAATGCTGTTATTGTATATAACTTATTTTTTTACTGTATTGTTAACGTAAAATGAATAAATAAATAAATATAGCCTACAGGAAAATTTTCTTCAGTGTATTATTAAACACAAAGCAAAAACGGAGAACGTTAATAATGAATATCTACTGATTTTTAAGGTCGCAAAACCGAAAAACTGGCTGAACTACCAATGCAGTTATGTCAATGTAAATCCTTGTTTATCTGCGACTTCCTGTGAGTAAATGAATTTATTCTACGCCAGTAATAAATAACCGATTTTATTTACACAAAGTTTCTTGGATTTTAACAAAAATATAAAGTGAAAACGTTATAAAACAAATTGCAGTCGAAAGTGGATAATTTTTCTTTTCCCTTTATATTCAATTTTTTTTTTGTTTTTATTTTGTATTCTACACTACTCACACACCAATACGGGAAAACAAGGAAGTGTAAAGATACAAGTACTTTGATTACACGGTTGTTTTGCTTCAGTGTATAAAACGATATAAAGAATTGAACATTAAGAAGTTTTTAAAATAGTTTTTATCAAAAAGAAACTGTTATTATTTTTATTCGTATATTTTCGTATCGTTGAAGTCAGCAGTAAGGACACAAAAAACTCATCAGCAGTAAAGAATGTAAAAGTATTAAAGAAAATGAATATTTAAGTTAACTTATGCAGCATTTTACATTGTAAAATGGACGACATGATGTGAACATAAATAGTCAAACATTAACTTAAGCACTTAAATTACGATTCGATTTTTATTACTTTTATAAGGTATTTCAAAAATATTAAGGAAAATACTTTTAACTGAAGTATTAAATATTAAAAGAGACATTTCAAATAAATGTTGATAGATAAAATGTTTTTTGAAGCGAGGCTTAAAAATAGAAGATTCGCAATTGATTTATTTAAGTAAAAGTGATATATTTTGGCTAAAAAATTCATTTTGTTGTTGCCCTTTGCCTCATCTTTCAAATTTCACATTAAAACTATTATAATAGCTTATTTTAATACTTCAGGGGAACAAGAGCCTAAGAAGTATTAATTAAGACACATGAAAATCTTTTGTGTCTATTGGCAGAAGATTTAACTTATTGCTTTATGTATGATTTTTAATGTTAAATTTGTACAGGGTGTCCGCCGGGAAGGTTTGTTTGCTTTAATTTTTAATTAAATGAAAGAGAATGGAACTTATATTGATAAATGTTTTATTTAATGTCGGCAATTATGTATGGATTACAGTAAAAGGCAACCGTAGAGGCCAATCAACATCACTATTTCTTGAAACAGCTTGTTGTGGAAAGAAGTCTTGCAGTAATTCCCTTATAATCCTGGCTGTATGCGATGTAGCACCATCTTGTTGATACCACATCTTAATCAATTTCAAAGCATGCAATTGTGTCGTAAAGAAATTTTCAATTATATCAAAGAAGTATGGTCCAATGATTCCACCAGACTGTCGCTTCTAATCGATGCGAAGGTGATTGATGAATAATTTGAAGGTTTCCCATTCCCCAGAAGCGACTGTTCCGTTTATTCACACATCCATTCAAATGAAAATGTGCCTCGTCACTAATGAAAATTGGGGTTGTTCTGGGCGAGCTACGCCTATTGGCATATGTACGGCGCACACTGGGGATTTCGCGGAAAAAAGTCAAATTGTCAACATACTCTTCATGCAATATGCAATGATATTTTGAAATTTTAGACTAAATGGTACAATCAAATCAAAAAGAATTACTCCGATCCGACTGGTAGTTTTTTTATAGCCGTCTCAAGCTCAGTACTTGTATGTTTTACTGAACCAACTTAATTTAAATAAAAGAATTTCAAAACGAATATTATTTTATTATGTCAGCTAACGTTTTTCTTTTTTTTTTCTATTTAAAGTAGAATATTTCAGTATACTAAAATTAAAAAAATAAACTCTGCAGACAGAGACTTAAGTTTTTTTTGTTTACTTATTTTTATGACCATTTAAAAAAATTCCTTTTTTCTCCAAACATTTGGACCTGCAGTTTTAGCTTTACTTTCCTGCAGTTGGAAATCACCGCTAATATATTGCCTCATATCTCTTTTTACATTTTTAATCAATTTCAAGTGCCACCAGGTGCCACCTATTAATTTGTTGCATTACACAGTACTGATTGATTCGCAACTCAATTGTGATAAGGCGGATTTTACTTAAACAAATTTAGAAAAATCAAGAATTATAAGTACTTTCATCTGTTTATATAACCTTTCGCTACATAAGCAACAGTTTCGAAGTTATAAATAAAGTTATATAAGTTATAAAAGGCTAAAAAGTTTCTTTTTTTTTAATTCATAAAAACTCCAAAACGGTTAAAAAAAGTGTGAAGTCCTATTACTTTCACGTAAAGTCGTATAACCTATGAACAAAATGAGACCTAACTCATGAAAATCGATGAACGCGTTTCGCTTTTATGAACAATTAAGTAAAGGTATAAATTTAAAAAATTTGCCGAGATATGCACAAATTTCTGACTCTCGTTTATATACGACATCAGTTGTACCACTTAAAGACAGCACAATCACTAACAGAAACACCAGCTGCATCTTCTTGTCTCATTTGTGGAGCCACAATATCCATGATGAATAAAATCGAAATAGTTCAAGCTATTCCCGTATATGAACAAGGAATTTGGTATGTTACCACTTTGTGCGCGTATTAAGCTGATGGAGTGTCTTTTGCATGTGGCTTATAATATTGAATTTAAACGTGGGACAGTCCACTCAAAACAAACCCAAAAATGTTTGAAAAAGCGTAAACTTAGAGAGAAAATTGAAACACAGGTTATCAACCTGTTAAGTAAGGCTCTGGTACGACAAATTCAGGAAATACGTCATGAAGATTCTTTACGAATCATGCATTGATTTCCGAAATCACGGGTCTAGATGAAAACATAATCAAGAGGTTTTTAATAATTCTCGAAACTATAACAATCGCCGAGGTAGTAGATCCAAAACAATTTGGTGATTTTTGTTTGGAGACGGCAAAAGAGTTTGTTGCACTGTACGAGTGGTACAATATCCCCCACCTAAACTTCACAAAATTCTGACTCATGGCAAGGATATAATTGAAAAGTGTATTTTTCCTATAGGTTTACTACCCAAAGAGGCTCAGGAATGTCGTAACAAAGACTTTAAAAAATATGCAGTCGAACTGCCACGAAAGAAGAATATATTACGCACCGAATGATGATAACATCAGATCCCATGATTTCACATTTGAAGCCTTCATTTAGGCAGCAAAAGCATAGTGTTATAAGCGATGAAGTTAAGGCTCTTTTAGAATAATAAGTGAAAAATTTTAAAAAATCATTTAAAATCATTTAAATTGTTTTTAGTTATGACTTTTTACATTGCAGGTAATGATCGACATTTCTCTAACTTTCTTTATTTTGATTACTTTTGTGTATTACTATATAAATAAAACTAAATTTGTGATGAAATCGCTATATTTTTCGACAAATATAGTTTTTTTCCTCACCTCCATACAAAAATCCCCAGTGTGCGGCGGTGCAAATGGTCTTGTCGAAGAAGCTCTTGTTTCAACTGAATCTTATATGGAAGCAAATGTAAATCCTTGAGCAAAATTTGTTCCTTGAAGACCAAGCTTCTGAGCACGGCATCGAATTAGGGTTGATGGATTGTTTTAGACAGACCCTCCTTCTTCCAAATTATTCACTACATGATAAACAGTGCGTTTTGTTGGCATGTTGTATCTCCTAAATTTAACTCTTTCATCGTCACAATAATCCATAAAATGTTTTAACGATGGTGAATTGCTCCCTTTAAAACAGTCTTCAATATCTTGTTAAAATCGCTACAAAAACATTTAAATTACATTTTTCCTGTTAAAAAATATTCTACAGAAAAATTGTAGATTTTTTTTATTTAAACTTTTCAGAACTCTTTGTTAAGCAACGGATTAATGACTCATGTTGCTCTTACCACTTGTCAGTTTATTTTTCTGTTCATAATATTTTTCTACTTGTAAATGTATTCACATGGTATTGGTTTGTTGGTTGCCTGACTAACCGATGCTTAATGTTCCATTCATTTGCTGCACTTAAATATCCTGATTTCACTACACATGCATATTTTGCTTCTTTCCCTATTTGAAATTTATTTTTTTAATTCATTGGATTTATCTGGTCATCATTTTTCTCTGTTTCTTTATTCAATATCCTTAACTCAGCTTTCCCCCTGAAATGAATGCGTCTATTTATGTTTGTATAATTTTTCATTGCAGGCAAATTATTTTTCATTTATTCAGTTTTATTTTTTGTTTGTTTTTCAATTTTTTCTACTTTTAATTTTGTCTAAGATTGAAAATAAGTGTTATTGGTGTTTTTATGTTGGTTTTACCAGTCAGTGGTTAAGTATTTCATTTGCAGATGTTTGTATACGAAGGAGTGTGTGGGATAAAAGTTTAAAAATCGATAAATGGAAAGTAGCCTTAAAGAGAATACAAGAACAGAAGCTATTGAATTTTATATATTGAAGCTGATAGCTGGAAGTAAGTAATAACATGAGAATTAATTAAGAAAATGCCACAGTTAAAATGCACGAATTGAAAAACAAGAATTATTAAGAAAAGAATTCATTAAATAAATATTCAGTGTCTTCCATCAGGGATGGTTAGATATAGAAAAAAAAATACGAGTTGTATGGCAGACTACTGCATTGTCGCCTGAAAACGACAGATCACTTACACCTATATCATTCAGCTGTGATGTATTGACCAGCCCGAGTTTTGATTTAATTCCTATCGGAGATTATTCGGAGCATTCTATTGTACCCTGTACTGTTGCTATTAGATTTTTTTTTAAGAGAAGTAGCACTTCAGGCAACAATACCTATTTAGTCAAGCACCATGCTATATTCTTTAGGAAATGGATTGAGAAGAGATGAGACAGGTGGTGAAAGTAGAAGGATAGTTACGAAAATTAACTGCCGTATAAGACAGCACAGTGACCAGTGTCCATGCCTTCATCACTGAACAGCCTCACCGACAGTCAATTTTTATTTGTAGTGAAAAAAACCAAGGTGTTTGTTGGGAATCGAACCCACAACCCCCAGTCTTGTAAGTTAGTACACTACCTACTAACCTACAGCGGCACCTTTGTTTGTTGTTGATTAACCAGTGATTCAACTGAATCGAATAAAATGATGCCATATTTTTTATTGATTTTAACATCAAGTCAACATAATTAAACAAAAATAAACATACAAATATATAAATTTGAAATTTTAGTTAGTGGGCAAATTTGAAGTTAGGAAGTAAATTATCTATCAAATGAATAAATATTTAAAATTTAGCTGGCCCGCTTTGACTTTTTTTAGTAAAAAGCTTTAGACATAAAACGCTCCGCTACACTTCAGACTATTGTAGGATATATCAGCTCCAAGAATGTTGATAGATATACTTTTATGAGCTTGAAAAGAGAAAAATCTGAGAGACTATTAACGATGAATTTAAGTTACTTTTGGGAATTGAAGAATCCAAAAAAATTGGACACATGAACTTTGAAAGATCGAAAATAATGAATTAAGCCAATTTCAGATACTCTGTTCTGAAGTGAAGCGTATTCCAGTCAGGGCATTCTACATCGATCAAAACAAACCGCTATCAGAAGGGACAAGGTCTGAGTATCCACTCTTTTCCAAACACTTTTTGACCGGCTTGCAGCATGTGGCCAAGCATTGTCATAGCCTCGTGCCTGCTCGAATATTCTGGACTTTTTTGTTGATTGCTCTCTTTAAATAAATTAATTGCTTTCGGTATAGATCGCCTGTGATCCTCTAATCCATTTTAATAGCTCATAATACAACACGCCCTTCTAATCTCACCACATACATGTCATTGTGTTGGCGTTATGGATATTTTACTTCGGCATTGAATTGGTTGGTTGGCCCAACTTTACATATCACGTTTGGCGCTTGGTACCATCTTCATCAACAGTAAGGATACGTTGCAAAATTAATGGCTTCTATTTGTAGTGATCAAGCAAAATTTCCGATATTTGCAATATCGCCTCTCAGCGTGTCACGGCTTTTGTTCATATGGAATCCAATTTCCTTGCTCTTGAATAAATCCCAAATGCACGGACATGTCTTGTTGTGTAATTCTTAATGATAATGCAAAGCTCCTCTAGCGATTCAATCAATTGCCAATTCTTAAGGTAAATATTTTGTTTGTTTTTGTGAAATGTAAAACCTATTTCGTGTTTAAACCTTAGAAAGCCAAATGAAATTAAATTTTCCAACTAACCTTTTTCAAGAATCCTAACAAATACTTTTTTCGTATTAGATTTATCACCAAAATTTACAAAAAAAAATGTTTCTGAATAAATGCAGGGTTTATTGATACTATAAACAACTCACACTTTTGATTCAGATGCACTCACACATATACACCCACAGCAGGTAAGCTTATCGAACATTTAAATTAATATAGAGATGAGAATAGAAATGAAGAATATATTTTGAAGTGCTTTTAAAAAGAATGACAATGTCGAGGTTGTGGTGTGATATGGCGTAGTCCCCAGTTTCTGTCTCTTCTTTGTTTATTGTATATTTTAACAGGCTTTTTCTTTTCTATACCCAAGTTCATATCTTATGTTTGTGTCATTCGTTATTTTCAACTGAATGTGGGGGGTTCAATGCTTTTTATAATGAATATTTGAATAATTTTCATTTTCTGTGTTTTAAATAGGAAAAGTGTAGCAAATAAAAAATTTGTGTAAAGCAGGATTATTTATATTTTTGTGAGTAACCAAAGTTATAGGGTTAATTAAAACAATCTTTGAAGTAAAATTTATATTAGGTAAATCCTTTTATAAATATTTATTTGGGTATGGTTTGTGAACAAACTGGTTTCGGCTATTTGCCATCTTCAGTGTTCTCTTTATACTTTTTTAAATCATTGAGACAGGAGGAACAGTTTTTAATGCAAATAAGGGAGTTAACTGCATAAGATTTAAAGTAACAAAAAGAAAAAAATACATGCAAAACCTGACTAAAAGATCTACTTGGATGTCCTGGTGAAAAATAAAACGATTGAGCAGAATTTTACGAGTTTTTGTTCGCCCTTTTAACGTATTAATACAAATCATTAAAAAGGCAGGTAATATCACCCATAATCTGCTTCTCCAATTCGTATTTTTCTAAATGATCTTTGTCAAACTTTCCACCCTATATACTCTTTCACAGATGACGGCACCATTTGTCATTCGTATTTATTTAGTAATAGATCAAACCAGTAGCAGGTGAGTTCCAAACGGCGGAGCATTGATGATACGCTCAATCATGATCTCGCTACAATATCCGAATCGGGTCCTGTACCTGTTACTATGGGTGATATAGGTGTTTCGGAATCGGAAGCTCATGATATTCTTGGCATGAAAACTCAGTGAGATGTTCGATGAACTAAAACATTTTTCTGATTTTTAAAGAAGCTTTCAAGTGCCTCGATTTTCTAAAACGGTGTAAGAGATACTTCAGCCCATCTGATCTTCGAACTATTTATACTATTTATCCATCTAAAGATGAAACACAACTCTCATGTATGGGCCGGCGCCTCAAAGTCTATTTTTTAGTTGCTCGACCGCATACAGGAGAGGGCCAAGAGACTCATTGGGGACGGAAGAGTATCTAACTCTATTGATTCCCTAGAGCATCGACACAATGTGGGAAGTATTTCACTATTTTATCGTTACTACAATGGTAAGTACTCTAACGAAATTAAGGAACTAGTTACCGAAAATCATACATTTTTGCGTTTAACTCGATTTTTGTTGAGAGGACATCCATATGTAGTAGATTGGCTAGTGTATCGCACTACGCATTACAGGGAAAATTCATTTTTTAGCAGAACAGTTTGTTTGTGAATAAACTCCTTTCAGAGGTCTTTCCTGGCACTATCTCTGTGGAGAAATTGAAATCGAATGTCCACAAACACTACTCCCAGTTTCCTTTTCCCCATAAACTAATTTCCTATTTCTCAGGGGTCATCCTTTCAGTGCTGGTCTGAACAAACAAAAAAGAGAATAAAATAAAAAGAAAAAATAAGAGAAAAGAATTAACTTTGCTTAAAGAAAACAATAAAGACAAAGAAATCAATCGAAATTAAATATGAAAAAATCATTATTAACCCCTTAAGTGGAAATGACGAGTGTCGCCCGCAAACATTTTCTGTGCCAAACTCGACATTGACGGGCTATGCCCGCCGCAGATTTAAATGTTTCAAAAGCAGTAGTAGTAAATTTAATTTAATAAACTTAAAAACAACCGTTATGATATTTATGCATTATCTTGGCTTCCTTGTTCTCTAAAATTCTCTCATTGTAGATAACGGTATTGGGCGTTTTGTAAAAGAAAACAATTGTAATTTTTCCTTATTCAGTTTTTCAGTGAGTTTTGTAGAGTGCTGTAGTTTTTTAGCAATATATTTTACTATTTTTGGAAGGTTGTTTTATAAAGTTCATATAACTAAAGATAACAAATAAATAGTCTGAGCACGCATGTTTCTTCGAAATTAAATCGTAAGGCAAGGGGTTAAGAAAAAACAAATTTTAATTTAAAATAATTTTAGTATTTTGTGTATTTATGGTTTTATGTTTAAATTACTTTTTTTACCTGAAAGCTAACTAGAGAAATATAAATTTTGTATTTTTTATTATAAAGTCTGTGTCAATAGAGGCCAGGCAATTTTTTAGTTTCACTACCGGCAGTAAAAAAAATTACAAAACTTTCGCAAACAATATAAGTTGCTGTTGATTTGTAATTTTATGTTTGTGGACGTTTGTTTTTGATATTGAATGTCCTTAGGTAGCTCTTTTGGGTTTGGATTTTAATATTAAAGAAAGGAATGCAAGAAAATTGAATAACTATAAAGAATAAAATCAGTTGAATTTATCGTAATAGTGAATACAAGATTACAGAGGTTTATTCGTGGAGTTCTAAAATTATGCAGTTTAAAAATGAAAGCATCCAAGATGAAGATGATACACAAGAACTGCCGCAACATTTGAAATAATAACTTAGTGGCCATATAATTGTGAAATTGTGGGCGCACTGAAGAAAACATATTCTTGAATATTATATACAACTCGGATGATAATGCAGACTTAGAACATGAATATGAAAAACCTACGAAGAAAACAAAAGCATTACAACCACAAGCGTTAAATTCAATGAGAATGGATATTCACAAAAATTGCAAATCTTTTAAATTTCGTTTCCCTGCATGAATAACAAAGACAAATCTCATATTTTCTGTGTAAGAACAGCTGTAATGTGAATCGGAATTTATATTTGTATGCATATTTATCGATTTGTAATCTAGTTACTGAGTAAAAAAGCTTTTTGATCTTTATCTAAAGTGGATGCACTTTTTTCAGATACATTTGTTCCCATTTTTTTGTCTACCTATTCAATATATAGCTTCGCTTCAAAAGCACAAGAGATAAGGCCATATTAAAACAGAAAAATTAGTAAAATTCAAAATTACAAATTGATTCTAAAGTTCTTATTTTTGGTGCTGCCTTGACGTACAATTCTTAGAATTGAGTCACAAAGTCTTGTGTTGTCCTGTGTAATTAAAATTAAAGATTTTAGTTTTGTTAATTGAGTTTTTAAACAAAATTCTTTGCCATTTATTTTTTTTTCTAATAATTTCTTATTTACATTTTTAGTTTGAATTTAAGATTTCATACAGCTTCGATAAAGAAAGTAAAATCGAAAATAAAGTAAATTGTTTAACAATTCAATAACATTGTGGCAAGTCATGTTGTCATTATAAATCATTATGTTGCTTTTTTTTTCTTACTTCTCTGCTTTAGCTAATGGTTTTTTCTTTAAACTTCTTCTATGTTTTTGTCTATTAAGAACCTTATTCGTTTGCAAACATTTTATTTATTTTGTTTTTTGGTTGTTATCTTTTTAGTTTTTAGTTCAAAATATTTGCCAACGTCAGTATTTTTTTCCAAAGTACTTTATCCGGATACAAACATTTTGTAAACTTTTTTGTCGTTTGAAGCACATGTTTATGTATGTACACATTATGTATCAAACAAAATAAGATGCTGCTGTTTTCACTGACAATATAATATCTTTTAAGTAAAAAGTTATATGCAAAATATTCTCTTGAAGTGCTAGTTTCCGTGAAGTAAATAATACAAAATTTTACTAGATAAATAATTTTTGGAAATTTGCTTGATCAACTCTATATGCGAGTGCACAATTTATTAAAATTTATTTATTTTACAACAATTAAAAAATAATTTTATTTTATTTTAAGTGTAAATATTTTCCAAATTCTTTAAATAAATAAAAAAAATTTTCTTCGTTTCCTGATTTTATTATTTGTTTAGTTAATTTAATGTAATTTATTAAACCGTAAAATTTGGTAATAACATTATTCTTTTATTTATTTATTTGCAATTTAAGATTGCACAATATTTTTTTTTTCTTTAACAATTCTGTGAGAAATTCTATTAGAAATAAATATGCATGTTATTAATTTTTATATAAAGACTGTGTGCTTAAAAAATTATGTATAAAATATTAAAATTTATAATTTGTAATTTTTATAAAATATTAACTATAATTATTACCTGCAATTTTAAGAAAGTTCGAAATAAAAATATAATTTTTTCAGAACAAAATTTTTTAATTCGCCATGTTCCACAATTTGCTCTTTTTACATAGTTTTGTCATAGGAATTATTTTAAATTACTTACGTAGACTATTAAAACTAATCGGCGTTAGTTTTCAGATGCTTCGGCATAGATCTTCTTTACAAAATATGCAAGGTTTTCAATTTGCCACTATAACGTATGATTAAGAAATGACATAAAAATAAATAAATCATACGTCATGTATATAATTTGATTTTACATTTAAGCAGCAGAACTAGAAAAAATCAAATTAGATATGCACCGTCACACTGTGAGAACATTTTCCGAGAAGGCGCACAAAGGGGCCAAATGAATGAAAAGTGGCGATTAATTCAAAATATGAACTTTAAAATTCATGATCGTGTTTGGTACCGGGTGAAAGTGGATAAAATTCTGCATCACTAATTGCAAAAATTATACTTTTAAGTTGTTTGCTTTAGTTGAAGTGAGCACTTAAAGTTGAATAATTGTTATTTTTTTGTGCATATTGAAAAAAAGTGAAAATTTTGATATTTCAATTGATAATTTTTTCTATTAATACTTCTAAAAGTTAAATTTTTATAATGGAACCGTCAACTTCAGGTAGTTTACTGTATAGTACATGTTTTTTTGTTTAAATAAATGTTTTAAAAATATTAAATGTTAATAAAATAAAATTAGCCCAAAAATGGGCTATTTTTGATTTATATATGGAGTTTCAACAACTTTATTCGTGAGCTTGCGTAAAATCGTCTATATAGTGTTATAATATCAGATCTCAACTAATAAACCCCAAAATATTTTTTTGCGATTTTTGGCGACTTTTGAGTTATCGTTGTTTTTGTGAAATAACTCAAGATGCTAAAAATCCACAAGTTGTTTTTACTTTGTTTTGTCATTATTTTGGTTATAGTAGTTGTTATTGTAGCTAAAAAAAGTGTTGTTAATTAGAGATGGGGGCGTGAGTAACTTTAATTCACGCATGCTTACGTGATTGCGTATGTTGGGTTTATTTACTATGAATAAAACTAATTAAATTATTTTACATGTCTTTATGATATTTCAATGAATTTTACTTAAACATTTGTTAGTTTTAAATTATTAGAAAATTGTATATGGCACAAGTGCACTATTTTAAAAAATTGAAGGAGGTCACGCTCCCATCCCTATTTATTATTGTCATTTATTTGAGTCCTGTTGGTCATACATGCATCATACGAGTAAAGTTTTAATTTTGTTTTAAGCTGGTGATATCAACCTACTAATATAATGATAATACATTTTTAAGAATTTCTATCCATCCGTAGGGTATTATTGATTCGGTACTGACACGTTTATTTATTGTTTTAGCTGTCAATGTTTTGTAATGTGATGTTACATATTTAAAGTGTTGTGAAAGTGTAAATTATTCGGTACAGGTTTAAAGGAATTACTTTTTGCAAATTTTAAACAAATAGAAATCATATTAATTTTAGGAACATGTCCCAAAACAATTTTCATTCCTCGTCGTGAGTTGCATAATTGTATGAGGAGTGCAGAACCTAAATCACTTCAGGATAAATTTAAACTTTTGAGATGGGAAGTAATAAAACGTGTCGACCCTTCGGATATGGTAGATTTTATGACAAGGTTTCATAATTTTTGCTCTAGCTATGAGATTCGGTGGCAAAAATGTCATAGAAAAAATGAAATTTTTGTAAAAAATAATAAGAATTGGCTGGATGCCTCAATCTCATTCAGTCCACCACCAGAACCACAACAAAAAAGAGGTCGCAATGATCTCTCATTTGAAAAGTGCAAAGAAAAAACAAAAGTTAAGAAATGTAAAGACATAAGATATCAAATTTCTTTGCCTGTTTTGGCTTACGCCACACAAATGAGCTTGAGATCTGCTGGAAAAATAGATGAGTCGAAAATTGTTAAGGAAATAATATCATCTCCAACAAAAGCCAAAAAATACCGAAAAAGTATGGAACAGGTACCACCACAGCAGTTAACTCCGGATGAAGCTCTGTCCATTTTGGTAGAAGCAAAGCTAAGTCGCCACCAATATAATGTTATTAGAAAAGTTGCACCTGAGAAATTTCCATCATATAAATTGGCTGGATAAGATTTTTTGAATGTCTTATTCACTTATATAAACTTCCAATTCAAAAATGGCAGGCAAGAAGTGACGAAGAAAAAAAAATTTTTGCTGAAACTAAAAGTCGTATTCAACGCGAATTTAAAAAGAGAACGGGATTGATCATTGATCAACCAAAACCTGGTTTTGGTAACTCTAATGACGGGAATACTGCAAGACGTTTTTTTAAAAATGCAGAAGTATCTGCTGAAATTACTAATATTGATTTAGAGTTGATCAAAAATATGCACACAATATTAATTGTAGTGTCTAGTGGTATTGAGGTCAACATTGAAAAATTTACAAACTTCGCTAATAACACTGCCAGGCTATTTGTGAAAAAATATCCATGGTACTATATGCCTCCTACTCTTCACAAATATTTTATTCATGGGCCTGAAATAATATCATTATCGCCATTGCCAATTGGTCAGCTAACCGAAGAGTCTCAGGAAGCCAGAAATAAAGATTTTAAAAGTTATAGGGAGAATTTCGCCCGTAAATGCAGTCGAGAAAAAACGATGGAAGATATCTTTAATAGATTTCTCATAAGTTCAGATCCGTTTATAACAAGCATGAACAATAATTCTAAAAAGAAAAAAGAGCTAATGCCAAAATCTGCATTGGAGTTGCTTGTACTTCCCAGCAATTAGAATAGCAATGATGAAGATGGAGATGAAGATTAAGATTATTGTAACGAATTTATGATTATGAAATTGAATGTGAAGTAAATACTAACATTGAAGGTAATAATGATTATAATAAAAAATTGTTGTTTTCAAAAAAAAAAAATAGAATAACCGAATTTAATTAAATTTTTTTTTAAATAGTGTGTTTATGGTTATTTATCAATAAAAAAGCAATTAGATTTTCAAATGTTGCATTTTTGAGCAAAATTTTAAAATTTCGAGAAAAAAGGTATGATTTTAATTTAAAAATTTTCTAATAAAAAAACATATAAAATATTTATTCCTTATTATTTTTAAAAATATTACTGATTTTTCTTAAAGTACATTTAGTATGCTTTAATTTGCAATTTAATTGAATAATTAAAAGCGCACCGTTCCAAAGATACAGCAAAGAATGAGAAACAAGAGAATTTTTTACAGAACACAAAATGGCCCATAAAGGGTTAAAAAATGTGTTTTTTCACTCTGCTTTTTTTTAAATGTTGGGGTTTTATGTATTTATAAATATCCATTAATAAAAAATATTTTTTTTTAAATTACGACTTCTATGAATTAATCGCCACTTTTCATGCATTTGGCCCCACTGTGAGGCGGTCAAAAATATATAACTTTTGAAAGGATCGTAATTTTGTCTACTAGGTGAGATCATAGGCTTTCGTTTAAGGTATAAAAATTTAAAATCGACCGGTAAGAAAAATAGTTGCGATAGGTTTAAAAATACATTCTAAGTTTTAGCTGATTTTTGGTACGAAAATAAGATATTACAACTTGTTCAAAGAGTTTGTTTTAAATTAAGTCTTATATTTTAAATCACGTTTAGAATTTATACTTATTAAAAACTTAAATTTAGTCAGGTAGGGCCAAGCTTTAGCGTGGGGCGTACTCTCCAAATTTTGTTGCATTTATCTTTCTGCTGAATGCTAGAACTTGTAAAATAATACTGAATCTCCTTGTTAGTTCCAAATCTACTTCTGTGATAGATGCTGCAGTTTCTGGGTCTGAAAAAAAAACTTCTTGCAGTGTTTCCATCATTTGTGTTACCTTTTCCTCGCTTTGGCTGATCGATGATTAGGCCTTGTTCTAAATGTTTTTCTTGAATTTTTTTATTTTTTGGTTTCTTTTTTCTTCCTTTTGCTTACTTTTTTCTCACTGCTTCGCCTAACGGACCAAAATTCAAATCGTAACCCAATTTAAAAATATGCTCCACAAAACGTATTCTTGTATGAAGAGGGGACAATCCAAATTCGTATGCTGCTTTAAAAGTCTCATCTTCTGGAACTGGATGGCTTAATTGACTTGATGTCTTTTTGCATATAATGTAACTTGATGATGCTTTTGTATCAATTAAAGCTTGTGCAACTTTTCCATCATTGTGAGATACATTTTAAAATTCACTTCGATTTCCTGCTCATCAACAGTTGAAGGTCTTTACTTTCATCTTTTATTTTTCGAACTACTTCAGTTATGATATTTTTTGTTTCTTTTTTGAAAGTAAATTTTATTGATCTGCAGTATAATGTTGACGAGGGTATTTCGTTTTTCCATATATCAATTTCTGTTACTGTACTAGTTGACGGCTCTAACTCGTTATAACTTTTTGTTAATCGCAATGGAACGAATGATATCATAAATAAATCAGCGTCTGATGAATTTTTGGCATTACATTGCTTGTATTGCTGCTATTTCCAAGTTTTTTCAAGCGGTTAGAATCAAACGTATTTACTTACCGTTCGGCAGTGTATTCAAGAAGGTCTTGCAATTTTATTTCTGCTGAATTAGAAGTGACAATAATAGCGGTTTGTGAAATCTCTCTTCGTTGTACTGATTTTTAGTTAACTTTAAATCCAAAAATAGTACTAACGCTTCTTCTGTAGTAAATTTCTTCTCTTCGTTTGATGTAGGATTTTTTTTAAAATCCTCTTTGTACGCCTTGGACTTGCTTCTATTATTGCTTCAATAACCTAAATTTTTGCCTTTTTATTTTGCGTTAGCTTAATTTGGTGCATAAACGAATCTTTGGTGACTATTGGAGAAATTTTTGCATTAATATTCTGAAGTTTGCGTCTTTGAGTTTTTTCACTACATTTGACAATCAGGGCAAATCAATTTAAAAAGCAAAGTACTTTTGTGACCACCTAAATAATATCAATTTATGTTATTTTAAGTAGGCAAAACATTTTTGTGACCAACTGTGCATGACTTTAAAATTGACTAAAAATTTTTGTTTTCTTTCTAAAAATACGTACATTCATCTAAACAACGTCTCTCATAAAGGCGATTTAAAAATAAATAAAATGCTTCCAAAATAGCAAAACAGAAAAAATAATTTTTTTAATTTCATTTTGCAATAAATGTTCGACCTTGTGTCAGAAAAATTTTTCTGGTGCTCACGGTCAGATCGTGCTGGGTACAAAATGGGGTATAGGCGTATAGGGGACATTTAGGGCTACGACACAGTGCTAATGCTTTTACATTTCCCAACGAACTTTAAAAGTTATGCTCTATTTAGTAAGAGAATTTAGAAAAAAATTGGACCTCTGAAAAAATTAATTTCTAAAAATCAAAAATTAATCAAAAACATTACAGTTTTCTAACAACAATTGCTAACAAATAATAGCTATTATACAAAGTTTGTTTCATTTAAAAACCTTGTACAACAAAAGAGTTATAGATGTTTAAAAATCAAAAATTTACCAAGAAATTTCTCATAATACTGAAAATGCTCATTTTGAATCACCCTGTTCAGTGTGATATATTTAAAAAAAATTAATATTTTGGCTCACGAGGTACACTGGTATCTACTTTCGAAAGAACTTTAAAATTTTACAATTGGGGACGATGAAAAAAAGGACTTTTGGCAGCCTTCTCGTAAAATTATCCACTGTGCGTTATTACTCTTGAAACTTATGTGTAGCACT
Source organism: Trichopoda pennipes (assembly GCA_030448955.1). NCBI lineage: Eukaryota > Metazoa > Arthropoda > Insecta > Diptera > Tachinidae > Trichopoda > Trichopoda pennipes. The sequence continues at coordinate 3,582,982 of JASKUP010000094.1, forward strand.
AAATGGATTTGTGCAGAGAATGTGTACAAAATAAAAATATGTAACAATACACTAAGAAAAAACGGAGATTTCCAGCCTTTCTGCACGAATGTGGTATTTTAAGCAAATAAAACAAACTAAAAATTGGTGTGAAATTTAAATTTGCCTTAAAATTTTTAAACGTTTTGTTTTATATACAAAAGAGAAAGACGCAGAGAGAGAGAGGACTTAATTCTGTTATACTGAATCTTAGATTCATTTTTCTATACACTTTAACACTTTTTTCAAATTCACTATTTGGTGATCTTCCGGTTTAATTGTGAGTTTTAATTATTTTCAATTCTTTAATGCATTTTGAGTACATTTCTTGCATTTGATTGTGACAAATCAGCACAATATTGTTTTCGCTTGACGTATGGGGCAATAGATTGTGAAATCACACGATTGCCACAAATATACCAATAGTAAATGCATTGCGGTAATCGTGTGATCTTACTTTTATATTCAACAAAAAAATTGTCCTTAGAAAAATTTCTATTGGCTTGTAGATATTCGCATTTTCCCTTCATTTACTATACGTTTCATTTTCTTACATCGGTATATTTTTTACCTAAGTAAAATTATTGTATGCTACGAACACCAAAAAATCTGATATTTGCTATTTTGATTTCCTCTTTCGTTTTATTTTTATCTATTTTAGAACCTTTAATGAATTTTTTTTCGAAAGAGCTTTTGTTCAGTTGCCAAGTATTCTGCAATTGAACTTTTTTGTCAAATTGGAATATTTACATAACAATATTGGTTACCAATTTAGCTCTATTAGTATCCATGAAAAGACCCAAAGGACAACATGAACACAATTTATAAACTAAGAGAAAATGAAGGTGGTTGCAATTTTTTAATCTTGACACGGTCGTAACAAGTTCGAATTTTTACCTTCCAATCGAATAATTTCAGTGGCGCTATTTGCTTTATTGTGTTGTAAACATTCAAGAAATCCTAATACAAACTACAAATCAGTTAGTAAATCGGCTTTAGCGCTGAGAGATTATGAATATGATAAAATTAATTTGTAGAAAATTCTTCCATCTAGGAGGTGGTATATGGGAGAGTAAAAATCCATACTTACACATTCATAAACTTTCTTACTGTTGCAGCAATATTTACACGAATCTTTATACATGTGTAATAATGTAATGCAATGTAAGTCTCCATTTGGAAGGATGATTGACATCATAGATGATAAAAAGTCGTCGCTTGTATATTTGTTTGGGTTTCCATAAGACTTTAAATATCAAACTAACTGCTGTTTTTAATCTTAAAGGGAGCAGGCAAATAAGAAGGAAACCAGTCAAGCAGTAATTTTTTTATATGCACACACACATACACACACACACCCTTATACGAATGTGCATATTATTGCTCATTTGATTAATGCAGCTCTTAAGAAAAGGAAACGTAGTAAAACAAGGTTATTCAGTCGTATATTCACATTTGAATGCACCTTTAATAACACAAATGTATTTTCGTGCATTTAAGTTTTTCAAATATTTTTTTTTATCCTTAAATTATTTTATACAATGTTGTTGTTGTTCAAAATAAATTTTATATTTCTTTTTATTTTTAATAATGTTTTTTAGAAATTATGATAATATTCGTAAGTAAATGTAGATGTAAAAACCTGTAATAGTCATTGCTTAACTCACCCTTTTTGGACTCACATACGAAATTGAACTTTTACACAGAATTATAACTTAAAATGTGTGTTAAGTGCTTTTTTATGATGAATTGCTTGGAAATGAAAAATAGTTATTGTAGAGGTTTAGGGGATTCATGTCTATAAGAACAGCAGGTGAAATACTTACAGCAACTGCATAATTAAGGAATAAAACCGTCATTCAAAACCCAAGTAAATTTAAGCTAAAGAAGAAAGTAATAGAATAGTAATAGCATAGATTAGAGAACCTTATGATATCAATTTTAGTCAAACCCACAAGGTATTGTGTCGTGTAAATGATTTCCCTTGAGTTACAAAATTTGGCGAAATCTAGCCAGAGCGATTTACTTCCGCAACTGGCCATGAAGCCTTAATCAGATGGTGGATCTAACCACTGCATTATTTGGAACGTTATGCTCATCCTAGGACGAAGCTATAATTCTATGCAACAGAACTTTCTAGTTGCAACTTCGATGATTCCAGAGCAGGGCTGCAAATCATCACTCCTTGCTTAAGAGTAAGAGACTTTCCAACTCCTGTCCAGAACACATGTCTAGCATGCTCACGTGACTGGATAATTCACTTAGCGTGTCATTAAAAGTAAGATGATCCTGGCCACCATAGTAACCATTATACTGTTATGGGGCCGCGAAACCACAACCACCACGTTACTCCCATATATGGGCCAACCTCAGTGATCAGCCAGAGAACTACTAAATGTCTAAAAAGTCAAATAATGAACTCTGGGGCACACCGATCCCCGTGGAAATAAAGTAGACCTTCCAGTTGACTCCCTGCCTGTCTTTAGGGGACTGGGCTCCCTTTTTCCCCAGTTGCACTGTGTCTAGATAGTGGAATTCTATAAAGACCATATTTATGTGCCCCCGAGGGGAAACACAAGATAAGGAAGAGGTAAGTGAAAATAATGTCTGGGTAAATTTCAGATTAAAAAAGTGGGAAAACTTTAAACATGGCACGTTCCATCCTTGAGCCAAGAAATTTTATTGTTAAAATTTCATTGCATCAAACCAAAACACGCTTGTAGTAGCCGTAGTCATGCAAACATAGCCAGTGTACAGCTTAGCGTTGACTTATCTAGCATTGTTTGCATCGACTATTAGTGAATTGGGTGTTTAACAAATTTAACCAAAACTACACACTTTTATATCCTGTTCACACATAAGTCTGATGCAATTAGGCGCCATAATTATGCTCAATTTATCGTACAAGAATTTAATTAGTAAATTGAGCAATTAGTACAAAATTGCGTCACGAATTGAATAAAATACGAAAAGCAACCCTGTTGTATGCTTACGGAAAAGTATGTTCGGTGAGAAGATGGGAAAATAAACAAAACAAAAACATGAAGAACTACAATGATTAAAAAACTTTTCCACACAAAAAAGTAATTTTAATTCCTTAATTGATATAACTAAGTGATTAAATTAAGTGAAGATTAAGAGTTTAATTGGTTTGATAAGTGAAGTACAACAGGTAAAAGTAAAAATATCATGAATATCATGCAGTAATTTTTGAACGCAGAAATGGTGCACTGTGGCGGAAATACAAAATTTTCACGTTTTTTTTTTTGTTTTGCTTTTTATCAGCTGTCAAATACTAATTGGTTACGCTTAATTGCCATGTGCGAACACTAAATAAAATTTCTCAATTAAGATTAAATTGCTTCAATTAAAAAAACATATCTGAATGAGGTATTAAACAAAATTATCTTTAGTGACAAGGCTCACTTTCAATTAGGCAGCTATGTAAACAGAACTAATTTTTTTCGAAAACTAGCAAAATATATTATCACTGAATTTTCTGTGATATCAAACCATGATAACCAATTTTTTTGTGGCCACAATTAACTAAAGTGATCTTTCGTTTCAGCGAGAAGGCGGTACAACGATGTCCATTGACAGCCTTGTTCTTGTAGTTTAATTCCGCTGTCTTATTTTCTCTATGGATGGCTATATAAAGGATCTGGTTTATTTAAAGAACCCACAAACAACTGACGCTAAAATTCGGCGCTGCATTACTGAGATGGTGGAAGCTTTTTGAAAAATGTGCTTCAAAATTTTGTGAAAAGAGCGGATATATGCCAATGTGCTTTAGGTATATATTTACCTGACATTACGAGGGCTGCTATTTATATTTCTGGCCTGGTAACACTGACTATTGCTAGGCACTAGCTGATGTTTCGAGTGCAACCTTCACATTGTTAAACATAACCTCAACCAAAACATTTTGTCATTTTATTGTTGTTAGTGTTAGTGATAGCAGGTTGAAAAAGTGATCTTAGGAGAAAATGGAATAAACTCGTGAACATTTTCGCGCAATAATTTTTCATAACTTTCGACGTGGCCTGAAACGACAACAGTGCACAGATGAACTCTATTCCTTATATGGTAATGAAGCACCTTTCTACAGCACCATTAAAAACTGGTATAACGAATTCAATCGTGGCCAACAATCACTCCAGGACGAATCCCGGTTGTTGTGCCAGAAAACATCGCAGCTGTGCATGAGCTGATAGAGCATAATCGTCATGTAACATATCGCGAGATTGAGGCATCTGTAGAGATTAGTATGAAAAGCATCAATAAGATCTTGCATGAACATTTGCTTGTGAAAAAGGTTTCTTCACGTTGGATGCCGCATAACCTGACAAACGCACAAAAGGATGCTCGTGTTGATTGGTGCAAGAAAATGTTGCAGAAATTCGCTTAAGGTGCAGCAAAAGCAGTTTATAATATTTGCACAGGTGACAAATCATGGATATACTCATATGATCCTGAAACAAAACAGCAATCCACCGTATGGGTCTTTCAAGACGAGCGAAATCCCACCAAAGTTGTTCGTGGAAGAAGCACATCAAAGCAAATGGTTGCCTGTTTCTTCGGCATTACCGGTCATGTGGCGACTGTGCCATTAGAACAACGTAAGACGGTTAATTCGGCATGGTACGCGACTATTTGTTTGCCAGAAGTCTTTGAGAAACTTCGGGAAAAGCCAAAGAAAAGATGCATCATTCTGCATCACGACAATGCGAGCTGTGACCGATGGGATGAAACAATGGAGTTTTTGACAGGGCAAAACATTGAATTGATGGGTCATCCGCCGTGCAGCCCTGACTTGGCACCTAATGACTTCTTTTTGTTTCCGAACATAAAGAAAAATCTACGTGGGTAACGGTTTTCTACACCTGAAGAAGCAGTTTCTGCATTCAAAATCCATATTTTAGAAGTACCTAAATCGGAGTGGAGAAAGTGCTTTGAAAATTGGTTCCAACGCATGCAAAAGTGTATAAATCTTTATGGAGAATATTTTGAAAAACAATAAAATAGATTTTTTCTTTAAAAGCTTGTGTTTTCGTCCTTAGGCCACAAATATAAATAGCAGCCCTCGTACATTTCATTATTAATTCGCCTATTTCTACTTTACATTGGCGTTAATAAAACTGATGTTGTCCAAAAAAAAGTGTGTGCCTAAAGCCAATTTACTTATTAACCTTAAAGTCGTCCACCATTCTTTTACAACGCCATACTTTACGGCTAATTTCTTCAACTTGTCCTTTGATCTCGATATTTAGTTTTTGTTACACTTCGGGCACGTCATTTTAGTCGAATATGCTAAATTTTGTATCATCTGAGACGGACGTTCTTAGCCATTGTGTTTGTCTAGAATTCGGTAATAAAGATCAGCGTAAGACAAATAGTTTTCAAGCATGTGTGTGTTTTAAGCAGTTTATTTTTTAACGTTAAAATTTCCCACCCTTTAAAGCAGTGGAACAACTTATAAAGTTTTTTACACATTTTTTCCTTTCTCAGGTAAAGCAGAGCCAAAAAAAGAAAATTTGTTTTTTTAAATTATCTGCTAAATTTTGAGAGACAAAACCAAACTTAAAGCAATTTCAATCTTAAGTTAAAGTCGGATAATTTCCGTAAATATCCTTCTACTTTCACCACCTGTCTCATCTCTATTCCTTTCCTAAAGAATATAGCTCGGTACTTGACTAAATAGCCATTGTTGCCTGAAGTGCTACATCTCTAAAAAAAATAGAAAAACAAAAAAAAAAATCGATTAACTTTAAAAAATATATGTGTAAAACCGAGGTGGTTTAATTTGAGATACACTAACCTGCTGCATACTAAGCTACTCTTCTAAATATTTTCATAATCTGGAATTAATACAATTTGCAGATTTCTTCCTATTTATTATGTAAAATTCCTTATTGGGTAGTAAAATATTACATCACTTTTTAAAACATTTCAAAAATTTGCTAAATTTTCAGTTATTCTAAAATGAAAAAAAAATACAATTTATTATCATTCCTCTTTTTTTCGTATAATTTAATAAAAAAACAAAAAAAACTAATAAACTGTTTTCATAAAAATTCACCAATCAGTTCCATAATGTGATTATATTGGCGTTTTCATTTTAAAAATTTTCATTGCTGCTGTATTAGCACGTTTTGGTATTGAATTTATTATTTTCTTTTATGTGAAAATCACCATCATTCGAAGATATAAAATAAAATAGTTAAAAAGGAATTATTGCAACCAAATAAATTCTAAATATTACAATAGTTTGGAAGAACTCCTTGGGATTTTTAGGCTTAAATTTTGTATCGTTAAAAACTAAATTTGTAGTCATATAAAGCATTCTACAGCACTGTTTTTGTTCGATGATTTCTAAATATTTTCAAATTTATATTAACATTGAAAAATGTTATTTGTTACATCAAAAAGAAGTTTGATTGAAAAGGTAATAGAATAAAAATAAGGAAGTCAGTTCACTTTTGAAAAAATATTACAAAATATTAAAATACAAAAAACAGAAGCAGGCAGTATTTCGCTTGGTTTTCTGCAACAAATTCTTCTACATTTTGCTAAATCAAAATTTCCCTTAGAGTATTCTGTATTGGCTGTTTTGTTACTAGTTGTGAGTTTTATTTATTTTTTGTACATTGTGCTATTTTGATATTTTTAAAATTTTATATAAAATTTATTGCAGGAACTTGAATAATCTAATGCGGAGAGTTTCGATAACAAACAAAAATATAAAACAAAATAAATCCTTCCTCTAAGCCAACCTAAAATATTTACAAACTTGTGCACACACACTCGTACTCTACAACAAACAAAAAAGAAAACGATTGTGTGTTCGGTATATTAGTTATGAAAATCTACTTTCATGCATTTCTTTAAAAAAACCAAAAAAAAAAAAAAAACTGAACAAGAAAAAAAAAACAAAAAAGAAGTGAATAGAAAAAAAAGCAGCACTACAACAAAACATTTTTGGCACAATTCCAATTCTCTATTATGTTTAGCGCCAAAGGAAAATTCCATTCAATGGCATATATTTTCAAACAACTATTTCACGAGCATCATCATCAACATCATCATCAACACAGTATCAACATCAGCATACAAGTCCCAGTTATCAACACTGAAACCCAACGCCACAACAATCTCCGCTGTTGCCACCATCCTCTACGGTCACATGCAGGGCAATCTACGAAAGAACTACAAGCAGGAGAATAACTTTTCAGCGAAAAACCTTTATCAGTAAAAATGATTTCTTTTTGCTTTTAACATTTTTTGTTCTTCTTTTTTCTATTAAAGTCATGAATGTAGTCCATACGCTTCTCCTTTTTAAATAAACTGTATTTTAATTTGTATCTGCATATGGCTGTGTGTGAGATTTTTTTTCATTTTATTTGTATTTTGGTTTTAAATATCTGACCACATTTCCAATACAGTTTTTCGTTGTTCTTTCCTGTTAAAATGGTTGTATTCACAATATGGCATTTTGAGTTTTTTATTTTGTGCTATTTTCTTTTTAATCGACTTTGTGTTTTCTTAGCTTTCTGTTTTTTGGGAAATTTTTCCATATAAAATTTTTATTCGAAATTCGATCTGGGTTTCACTCGTACAAAACACTTATTCACCGGGAACTGGTTAAGCTTACAAGCCGGAAGAGTATTAAAAAAGTTAATAGTGTCGATTTTTTTTTGCTAGAAAAATTAATTTTTGTAAAAACAAAAATATTCTATTATTCAAAATATTGTCCATGCTTCTCGCTCTGGTATTGCGGTAAAAAATAATACAAGCCAATTTCTAATACCCTGTTCTGAAGCCAAGTATATTCCAGTAAGGTTATTCTGCATCAATCAAAACAAACGGTAGTCAGAAGGGGTAAGATCTGGGCTATAAGACAGGTGAACCAAAACCAACCATCTACTGTTTTCCAATTAGTTGTGACTGGTCTTGAACATGTTAGCAAGCGTTGCCATGATACAAGAATTGGTTAAATATTCCGGTCAAATTTCATAGATTGCTGTCTTTAAACAAATCAATTGTCTTCGGTATAGGCCCCCTGTGATCGTCTGCCCTGATTTCAACAGCTCATAATAGAAAACGCCCTTCCGATGCCACCAAGAGCGTTACCTTGGCGTCATGAATTTTTGATTATGCATGTGATGGGTGTATCCTAATGTATCCATTTTTAATTACCAGCAACAATACGACGCAAACATGACTTCAGTGTGTGTCATTTCATTTCAAATTAACAATCTTCGTGGATTAGATGGATCCTCATCTTCAAACTTTTCTTGGCTTATCGCGTGTCTTTTTGGCCTCTGTGTAAAAATTACAGCTTTTGAATCGTGCAATCCATCGTTCGCAAGATATTTTGCGGTGCTGCATGTTGACTGTAAGCCACAGACTTCCCAGTAAAAGATATTTTTTAGGCACAAATTCAACATTTGTCGCCTATCGAATACTGAGTTATATTGACAGGTGTTTACCCTCCAAAACACCATATTTATTACTATTGACCAGACTTGGGGAATATTAATTACACATTCAATTACTCAATTACATGTAAATGTAACTGAAAATTTTCAATTACAATTACATTAAAATTTTGCAATTATAATTGAGTTCTTTTCAATTACATGCAATTTGTAGTTAAAAAATACAATTAAAATTACTTGTAATATATAATTAGAATATTTTAGTTAAATACTTGTAATTGTAATTGAAAAAAAAATCAATTACAATATCATGTAATTGAAAATTTTATGTAATGAAAGATCTTTTATTATATTTATTGTCAAAAAATATTAATTTAAACAAAATTATCAATTACATATAAATTATAAAAAAAATCCTCTCTAAATAAATAAATTAGGGGTATTATTTAAAAGCTATTAATATAACGAAAGTAAAGGAAAACTAAAAAATGTTATTTTTAATTATTCAAAAAACAAAACTAATTTCGTTTAATTGAAAGTAATGATTACTGCCTTATTTTTATTGCAATTACTTGTAATTTGAACCTTTCCTATTACAATTACATATAATTATTAATTGGAAATTTTCCAATTACATACTAGTTAATCTACTAGAAATTTTCAAATTACTAATTACAAGTAATTCTAATTTAAATTGTTCAATTACAAATTACAAATAAATATAATTGTTTCCTGTTTTCAATTAAAATACTTGTAATTATTAATTGGAAATTTTCAATTGCTAATTTCATAAAAATGCGCATATAAATGTAATTGAAATGTAATTGAATCTTCCATATCTGCTATTGACACAATCCATGTGTGATAGATATGCCATTTTTATAACAAATCGCCATTATTAACTTGCATACGCAATAGAAATTTTTATTTCCTCTCAATAAATTAAAAACTTTCGTACACTGATTTGGAAAAAACGTTAAACGAAATTTCAAATTTCTGTTAGTTGAGGCAAGTGTTGCAATTTATAAAAAAAAAACTATAAAACTAATCCATGCTCCCTTCACAGACTGATGGAAGGGATAATATCACAAAAGAACCGGACAAAACATAAAAATACATTGTCCACCATAATAAATGATTTCATGTTTAAAAATATCGATGAAAATTATCCGGACGAGAAGTGGCTTCAATAACAGGCCGCTACGTGCCATAAAGAGATCGTAACCATCAAAATTGGTCCATAAGTGATTTTCGTGAAATAAATCTGTTAATTGTTCTTAAAGATCTTTCATTTTTTGCTGTACGCCCAACAACAAATGTAAATTGTAAGGGGTGTCATTTGCTTCTTTCACACGGATTTGCTCTGTTTCAAATCATATGAGTTTTTAATTTTTCTATATTTCTGTCACATAGCTCAGTGATTTCTTAAAACAATCTTTTTAATAAAAGCAAGTGCATAAAAATGGGTCCATTTCATAATTTTTAAATACACACAATGTTTACATATTTATTGAACTGCAAAGGACACCCACATACAATTTCAATAAAATTGATATCGCAATAACTCCGAATAATAGAAAGCTATTAAAAAAAAAACTCAAGTATAGGTGACCCAATTTGACTTCTGTGATCGTGTGTTTTGAAAATAACTGCCAAATACTTAAAAATTATTCAGAAAATATACTTCGACTACTGTTATTATACCAAAATTAAGCAAGAGGAATGTCCTCATAAATTATAATATTTTATAAATATAGCATTATCTTTTAAACCGCTGAAAATGCCGATGAAATTTACACAGAAATATATTTTTAATTCGCCTATAAGAAGAAATAAAAACCATGAGATTTGAAAATTAAATTAGAAAATTAACTTATCGTCACTTGAAATATAATCAAAATGTGTACAACTATATCCTTAATTGTAAGTATAAATAAATGTGATACCCTTTACATAGCTGACATAGTTTGGAAATATATCGCTTTAGACATTTACTAAGAACAACTATAATTAATTAAATTAAAATGAGTGGGTGTCCCTAAAAGTGATGCAGCTTGACGTATATATTGTGCGGACAAATTTGAAGTTAGGAAGTAAATTCTTCAACAAATGATTATATATGAAGAATTGAACTATCATCACCCAAATTTATTTTGTAAAATGTTTGGAAATTTTAAATATGGAACATTATACTTTTGGGCAAACGCTTTTAATTGTGAAAATTGACTACCAAATGGTGTAAATTTCCCTTCGTAAATTTAGAGCAGCTTTTCCTCCTAATCAGGCTCCTTTTGAAACAGCTTTGCAAAATTTAGTCGATAAATACGAGGCTCACAGTATTTGTTGCTTGTAGTGATCATAGTGATGCAAACATAGCCACTATAAAGCAACAGTTAGCCATGACTTAAGCCAGCATTTTATATCATCTTCGCGCCTATAAAGTAAAACTCATACAAGAATTAACGCCGACCCATCATTCTTGGCGCCGAAAGTTTGGACTTGAGAGAAAACAGCACATTTTTCAACAAAACCATTATTTATTGATGAGGCTCATTTTCATTTAGGCGGTTATATAAACAAAAAAAATTTTAGCATATGTGGCATATTCCACAAACAGTCCTTGAAAAACTATAACATCCAAAGGAAGTCAGACGGTATCAGCGACCCGCTTTTTTCAGCAAGATAAGCAAGGCCCTTAGGTGCCCTTGTAGGCTAGTAGGTAGTGTACTAGCTTTTCAGTATGGGGGTTTTGGGTTCGATTCCTAACGCAGACCTTGGTTTTTTTCACTACAAAACTAAAAATTGACTGTCGGTGGTGCTACTCAGCGATGAAGGCATAGACACTGGTCGCTGTGCTGTCTTATACGGCAGTTAATTTCCGATTATCCTTCTACTTTCACCACCTGTTTCATCTCTTCTCTATTCCTTTCCTAAAGAATGTAGCACGGTACATGACTAAGTAGGCATTGCTGCCTGAAGTGCTGCTTCTCTTTAAAAAAAAAAAGCAACACCATTACCATGAATTCTCTGCGATACCAAACCATGATAACCTTTTTTTTGCCACAATCGGGTTCAGTGGCCTTTAGCTTCAGCAAGACAGTGCCACAAGCCATACAACCACCCAGATAATTCAATAATTGCAAGAGAAATATCCGGGCCGCGTAATTTCTGCTGACGTGATAGAGGTGGACATTTGCTTGACATCTTATTCCATTATTAATGTCCATATTTCTGCTTTATTTTAGTATCAATAAAACTGAATTTGTCAGAATAAAGTGAGTATTTAAGGTCAATATCCTTTCTAACTTTAAATTTGCTAATCCATCATTTTTTTTTAATTTACAATTGCACAGAACGTTTATTGTTAAGTTCATTTGAACAATATGGATAAAGTTTAAAATTGAGGAAAACACAATCAGCCATAGTTGATGTTATTTTGAAGTATATGGTATTAAGGTTTGAGTAGATATACATTCGAAATTTTATAAAATATGTATTTCAATATGCAGTACAAAAGGAAGTAAAAAATATAAAAGCAATGAAAATAATAAAAATAAAATTTAAAGTGAAAGACAGCCCCCATAAGTGATTTAGTTTGACTATATGGCCTTGTCTCTTGAACATTCATAGGTTGTCACTCGAAATTTAATCGAAATATTTGTTACAATTTTTATTCGATGACCCCCCTGCTTATGTATCTGTTGCAAGAATTATTTTTAAAGTTTGTTTTACTAAAATGTTTAAAAGTGATTTAAATGTAGTCTTGGTAATTGAATTCAGTTTTGAATTTTTTCTGTATCAATTTCATTTACAAAATTATATTTTTAATTAACTACAAATTATAAACTAAATTTTAGTGTCGATTTTTTAAGAATATTGTAAAATGCATTAAAAGGATATTACAATAAATGATTTTTATTTCTTATAACAGTCGAAAGTTTTTCTTGAATGCTCTTCTGTCTCGCTATTTATAAAAGCGTAAACTTATTTCGAAAGTTGCAATTCTTGCAGCAAAATTAGAGTGTTTAATCCAAAATCAACAGCAAATTTTGTTTTACTTGTTCTCAAAAAAAAAAAAAAATAATTGAAATGAGTAAAACTTGGAGAAGGACTCTTTCGATAGATTTGTGTATGAGTTTTTGTTTTGGGTGCCTCGATTTGATATTATTCCAGATTCTTTATTTTGCAATAACTCAGAACGTGGTTTAATTCACTGAATTGTGTCTAAAATAAAGAAATCAATAGATTGAGAAAACATATATCTTAAGGCGATAATCAACTGAGTTACTTAATTTTTGTATTAATCCTGCTGTTATGTTAAGAAAAACTTACGAATCTTAGGTATACGACCATTGTGGTCCATATGGTTTTTTAATAAGTATACAAATAGATCAAGAGAATTGATTTTCTTATCTTTTTTCTACACAGTTTTTAATTTTGTTTTCAAATAATCGCTGTGAAGCTAACTTTCCAATTTTTAACAAACTCTTACAAAAATTGGACTATTGATGAGCAGTTGGCTTTTAAAATTAGTTCTTCTTTTAGGTAATATATGCTAAGTATAGTTTGCAGTTTTAGCTAGCACTCAAATCAAATCCAGGATATGTACGGAAATTAACACCAACTATATATTGAAAAACTAAAATTGAAAAAAAAACTGGGAAGGCGGCTCGTATTGGAACTCACTAATGGCTTGAGCGTCAGATAATTTGTTTTCAAGTTTGGAACTAGGTAAAGAGCTTTTGGAAAGGAAGTTGACATAGTTTGCACAATTCGATGTAGCACCGTTTTGTTGAAACCACCTGTTAATCAAGCCTAAAGCATGCAGTTGTGGCGTTAAAAAGATTTCAATATATCACGATATCGCTCCCCATTCACAGTTGCTGACGCCGTTTTTATTTTCAAAGAAGTGATGTCCAATGATTCCTCCTGACCAAATTGCACACCAGACCGTCACTTTTAATGGATGCAAAGGTGACTGTTGGATAACTTGCGGGTTTCCTATTTCCCAGAACTGACTCTTCTGTTTATTCATATATCCATTCAAATGAAAAGATGCCTCATCATTTATTATGATTTTTTCATGAAAATCGGGGTTGTCATTGGGCGCACTGTAACATCATATGTATGGCAGCATAAATGGTCTTGTGGAAATACCTCTGGTGTCAACTTAAAGCAAATCTTGGTGCAAAATTGTGGCCAAAGTTGTTCTTTGAAGACCAAGCTCCTCAGCATGGCATCGAATTGAAGTTGATGGATTGTTTTGTACACTTTCTTGAGCAGCGGTAATGTTTTCAGCCGATTTGGCAGTACGTTGTGTGGTCCGTGCTTGGACCTATCACCTACAGACCTTCTTTCATCGAAATCTTTCTGTACAAAATAAATAGTGCGTTTTGTTGGCATCGTCACTTTAATCGAAACACGTTAGTTTATCGAATATTGTTCCATAATAAATTTATGTCGTGTCTACTTCACGACTGCCAAATATGAACTGTCACGACTAATGATTACCAAAATGGCGGTAAAACAAAGTATTATACCTTCCTGGCGGATACCCTGTACTAAATTACACATTTCAATGCAGCAGAAAAAATAAAGAAATTAATTCGTTCATGCTTGTTATTAAAAAAAAATAATGCGTTTTTTCGGATTTTATCCCGAAAACTAAAAAACCGGATTTTTAAGGTGCACTTTTCAGACAGCCTTATCGTAAAAGCATAAGTTTATAGCACAACACAGTAACAATTTAATAAGTTAAAGTTAACAAATCACAGATTTTATATTTTCAAAAAAACAACACTTTGTTTCCTTGATTACAATGTATGCGAAAGTGTTTACTTTTTTATGTCTTTGAAATATTAAATCGAATCAATCCAGAAAAAAAATAAAATCAAAAGACGCATTATTTTAAAATAAAAGAAATGCAAAAATCAGCGGATAGACACTGAAGATAGTAAATTATTTACAGTCTATTGTATTGAGCTGAATTGAATAGTTAATGTTCAGCAGCAGCATGACAAGTTCAAAAAATTATTAAAAAAAATGCAAACAAATTTTGCATAATAAAAAAAAATTTAATAGAAAATAGTACACTTCGGATGGTTATCGTACACTTTGCTTTAATTTTTAAAACAAAACAAAATTATTAAGTATCTAAAAATTCCACAAATACAGTGTCTATTTATCAAATTCCATGTCTTCATTGGCTTTTTTTTGGCACAGTAGCAATCAGAACCTTTTCTATGCACTTTCACTTTTATTGCAGTATAACGTTGTGTCTTTCATAAAATTGTAATTAGGAACCAAGTGACCTTTAAGAAATACCTCACAAATATTTTGCGTGAGTGATCGAAATAAAGAATACCAGCTGATTATAAGCAATTTTTATTTTTCATTTTAAAATTAAATAGTACCACCGTACAGTGGACTGTTTCAGGCAAACGCCATCAAAAATTCAAAATCTTTTAACATTCGGTTTTTTTGTTTAGTATGTGGAACCTTGGTTTTTAATTTTGCTTTTAAACATCAAAATGTTTTTTAAACAGCCAGAGTTAAATTAAACAGCTTTCATTCGCTGTTTAATTACCTGAAATTGGTTCGTTCAAAACAACGTCAAACGGAGGATATTTAATGCATCCCTGAAGAAAGAAGTCTGTGTGAAATCACATACTTTCGGCGGCCAATTTACATCTGGTCTGGTTGTCAGATTTATATATGAAAAGTAGCACACACAGTATAATTATTTGCCTAATGGTTTTGCTACACACAACAATTATCTGTAAAAAAATCTATCTTAATCTATCTTAATTATTCACAAATGTAGAATTTTGTCATCCTAAATACTTAAATTGAACACTGTGATGTTAGATAGCAAGTCTATTGAATTTCTCACCCAAAAGAGCCAAGTGCACCATTCTTTTCGAGCCAAATATCGGGCAGTTTTACTTTCTCAATTTCTGACCACAAGAAGTCGGCCATCATTTCGCGATTGCAAACACTATTCATATTCATAAACCATAGATTTAGATACAGATTAATGCCAGTATTTCGCCATGTGGCCCTCACCTGATGGTGATCTGAACACTGGTTGAATACGTCTACCAACGCACACATCCCAGGTGACAATTTCAGAAGCATAGAACCGTAACCTCTCTCCTTGCTGGAGAACTGGAGGCTGGAAAAAGCCACACCTTTAAACAGTTTGGATTGGACCACTAATATTAGGTGCCCTTGTAGGCTAGTAGGTAGTGTACTAGCTTGTCAGTACGGGGGTTGTGGGTTCGATTCCCACCGAAGACCTTGGTTTCTTTTCACTACAAAAATAAAAATTGACTGTCGGTGGGGCTGCTCAGCGATGAAAGCATAGTCACTGGTTGCTGTGCTGTCTTATACGGCAGTTAATTTCCGGTATCCGTGGCATGTCACTGGTCAGACTTCGAAGATTGAATTCATAAACTGCACTAGACAATCACTCTGTGTAAATGCCAGTTTAGATTGTTTGTTAATTAGTCTTAGTGGATAAAATTGGTAAAAATTTGTCGCTGAAGATGATTTTACTTGCAAAATCACCATTAATTTTGTCTATCAAAAAATCATTTGGCCTATTGCCGATACTTGAAATAGTCAATAGGCTCCAGCTCTTGAGTCAGTTGAGCCTTGTATGTGTAAAGGCAAATTGTCATCACTGATGTTCAGTTGTTGGAGACGAGGACAAGTCAAGATTCATGGTTATTTTGGAACGCTATCGAAAACAACAGCAACGTTTTCAGTAGTACGAAGTGGGCGAGCATGCGCAGGTGTTTCCAAATTTCCTACAGACTCATTTTGTTGAAATTTGCATACAACTCTGGCAATTTTTAACTCATGTGTTCGATTACTTCTAATTTTTTTTCAACAATCTTAACGGGTAATAGTTGGACCATCTGTTACTTAAATATAAAATTTCATTTTAAATCAATTTTAATAAACAGTTTTTTTTTAGTTTAACACATATTTCAAAATCATACAATATATTGTTCTTCCTAAATCTCTCATGCATAAAAACCACCAAACATCAGTTACATTTTAAAACTTTAACTTCATACTGTTGAATTTTTTTAAAAACTGTGAGTTAATTTTAATTCTCCCCTTGAGCAAAAATCCATCAATCATTATTTCAAATCAGCGTAAACAAGACAAAAAAAACAGAACTAAAAATTTATTGCACCGTTTTATCTGTGCAAAAAATGTGCACCACCTCTTCGCAAGTGCCAACTAATGATTTCAATAAAATTGCCAGGCGTGTATCTTACCTCCTCCAATGTTATTTTTTAAAGAAAATTTGCTTAAAACGAACAAATTAAAAACAAATCAGAATAAAAACATGTTGTTTGATTTATAGTATTTCCAAACCCAAAATAAACAAAATGCCAAAAGCATATCAAATGACAAAAAAATATACTTCGAGTATATTGTGATCAACATGTTGCATTTGATTTTATGAATTGTTGAAATCAACAAAAAAAATTTATTTAAAAATTTTATTCGCAACCCGCTTAGTTACGAGGTTAAGGAGTAGAGTTAGAAGGACAAGACAAGGAAAAAACAAAGTTCTTCTCACTCTCTCTCTGTTTTAGTTTATTAAATATCGGATGGACAAATTTGAGGTTAGGAAGTAAATTCTTTGCCAGATATGTCAAATTATTATATGTAAAAAGTTGTCATCTTTTGACAATGATTTAATAAAAAGTGGGAAACACTTAAGCATTTAATGTTACACTTTTGAACAAAGAATTTTAATTGAACAAATCTGCTACAAAAGGGTGAAAATTTCACTGCATCAACTTGTAAAATTAGAGCAGATTTTCCTTGCAATCGCCAAATTTTAGGTGCTTCTATAGGCTAGTAGGTAGTGCACTAGCTTACATGACTGGGGGTTGTGGGTTCGATTCTCAACAAATACCTTGGCTGTTTTTTCACTGCAAAAATAAAAATTGACTGATGGTTGGGCCCTTCAGTGATGAAGGTATAGTCACTGATCACTGAGTTGTCTTATACAGACAGTTAATTTCCGTAACTATCCTTCTACTTTCACCACCTGTCTCTTTCCCTTTCCTAAAGAATGTAGCACGGTACTTGACTGAAGTGCTACTACTCTTTAAAAAAAAATTCAAGGCTCACGGTTTTATTGCTGACAAGAGACCGACACCATATAGTTGTAGTGCCCGTAGTGTTGAAAACATAGCCGCACTAAAGCAAAATGTTTAAAATGAGTCTAGAGCATTAACTCGTCGATGCTAGTAGCAACAATTGCGCACCACTTGAGACACTTTACGCAACATTTTGGGTAAACATCTTTATCCTAATGCTCACAGAGTTCAATTCGAGCAATCATTAAAACCGGCCGTACATTGTGTGCGTCGAACGTTTGTGAATTAAATGTTTGAAAAATGAAACGAAATTATCCGGACTCACAAAATCTATTAAACATTACACCCCAAAAACAAGTGACCGTGATCAGGGTAGACGGAATCAGCTGCCTATATTTTTTCAAAAATGAGCAAGGAAATTATTCCGAATTTTCTGCACTGCCAAACCATGATAACTAATTTTTTGTGGCCACAATTGGCTAATGTCGACATCAGTGACCCATGATTTCATTAAGACGCCGTCACAAGCCACACAGCCATGCAAACAATTGCATAAGGAATGTCCGGTCGTATTATTTTTCCTTTTCGCGATAACTAGTGCCCGCCTCGTTTGTATGTGATTTAACGAGACTGAATTATTTTCTCTCAGGCCATTTGAAAGATGGGGCTCTGAAAGATAAAATTGGGGGATGCATTGACGAGATAGACGATGCTTTATTGCAAAATGTGCTTCAAAAGTTTGTGAAAACAGTGTACGTCTCCAGGCGTTCATTTTTAATTCCTATATTTTTGCTTTATATTGGTGTTAATAAAACTGAAGTTGTCAAAACTACTGTGTGTTTCAAGCCTAACATTAAATTTGCCCGCTAAATTAGGGAGAATATTTCCGTTCACTTTTCTTTCATTGAAGAAAAAATACCGGCTGCACCAACTTAATGTTCGGTTTGTTCTGCCATAGAGAAGAAATTGTTGATGGTGGCGTTGTTATCATCACAGGATGCCCTAATTTAATATTGCGTGATCAAAGAAAACCTGGCTTTTCCAATGCACTATTCAGACTCTTACTGACTGTCTTACTTTATTTTAATTCACCTTTTTAAATATAAACAAATATAAAGCAAACAAAAAATAAAATTATTAAAACTTAAATTTCGGTGAAAAATACAAGGAATGCAATAAATACAATTATACGATAAATGAAAAATTGGCAATTTCCAATGTGGGTATTTTACTTGATCTTAAACTGAATTTTATATGTGATATATCATTTACGGTAAATAATACCCGATCTGTCGTGGGTTTTATAAAACGCTGGGCTAAAGAATTTACTGGCCCTCATATAACGAAGCAATTGTGCACATCTTTAGTTAGACCTATTCTAGAATATGGCTCTATAGTTTAGGACCCAACCTACAATGTCCATATTAATACTGTCGAATCTGTTCAGAGACAGACAATGTTTGGTATTTTGCTTTCGTGGCCTGAACTGGAATATACGAAATTTACTATCTTATAACAATAGACTTGCTTTAATTAAACTTTCGACGCTTAAAAGTTTCATCTTTAATCTTATTAAGGGAAATGTGTCCTGTTAATTTTGAATAAGTAATGTCTGTTGTAATGTTCCATCACGCCCTACACGTAATTTTGATCCGCTACCCATACAAGTGTACGGAACTAACTATGCTAACTTGGATCCGTTATTGAGGATTTCTTCTAAATTTAATAAATATTACAGATTTATTGATTATTGTCAGAACATACTTACATACTGTTAAGAAAAATATTGTTGTCTTTTTGAATAATTTATCTTGTAAGATATATTAAATATTGTGATAGACAAAGTTAAATAAATAAATAAAAATATAATAAAATAAAAATAATAAATACAATAAAAATTATCAATAAGGGTAGTATTAGCCTAAATTACCAGGTTTAATAAAAATATGGCTCTAAGACTGGTATGCGAATTCAGTTCAAATGTTCATTCATTTTAGCTCTTGATTAAAGGATGTTTGTATAGAAGTATAGACAACATCAATAGACTGACACCTAAGCAGCGCTTCCACATGGTGAAAATTTATTTTGAAAATCATTGTCTTTTTATTGTTCTAGAGCTTCAAGGCTTTTTAATTCTAAGTAAAATGAATATTTCTTAAAATAAAATATTCTTTCAAATAAAAGCTTTTGGCATGAAACTCAATTAAGCTGATTTTCAAATTAATGGAAACAAAAAATAATGTTGCTTTTATCTATAAAAAAAGGTTCCTTACACATCGTAACACATCGATTTGGGACTGATTGATGGATTAATCAATTTCGATGACTACTGTATTTAGTGGATAATAAATGATTTTGTTAAAGTTAACATTTTTCATTTCAAAAGTTCAATATTAATCAAAAAGGAAAAATCCGTATTTATTATTTACACAAACTTAATCCTTATTAATTGAATTGTGTGTTTTCTTTTTTATTAATTTAATTTTCAATCAACTGATGCGGATTAGGCAAAAAGTTAACTTAAATATGAAAATATGTAATTTTGCTGAGGATGCCATGATTATTAGTTGGTATTTTTACTCTTAAACAATTAACTCTCTCCTCTCTCTATCTCTCTCTCTACTTCTGACTAGCAGCAATTTTAATAAATTTTTGTTGTTATTGTTCTTGGTCAGCACACTCATTACTGCCATCACTTTATCTATACTTTTCCGTTTCTGTTTACTCAATGTAAATGCCCCAAAGCTGTTTGTGTATCTATAACATTATTTATTTAACTAGACGTTACAGCACTATTCTTAGTGGCCTTTGAGGTTACAAACGTCGATAATTATTTACAAGCAGTTCACCATAATTGCGTCATAATAAATGGAACCGTATAATTTCACATTTGAAATATTGAGCACTTGCGAAAATTGTGTACATTAAACAAAAAATAGAGGGCCGGGTGGTATAATTAATTAACATACTCCAAAGGGGAAATGTTATCAGATAGTTTTGATAAATTTTAATTTTCACTTTTTGATGCTTGACAATGTAGACACTCGATAATGTGTTAGTTTTTAGTTCCCGAAGGCTTTAAATTGTAAAGACTAGAATATTGATGGAGACTTATGGTACCCAAAGGTTACTTGGAACGCTGTATATGTGTATAAATTTTTATATACATATTATGTAAAAATATATATAAGCAATTGTTGTTATTGTTTGTATACGAAAAAAAAACTACAAAATATTATTTGACTTTATATTCGTAAAATGCTTGCTTCAAATTCACATTTTAACTGTGATAACATTTTAATTAATGCTTTACAGCCATAAGCATAAAAACTTAAAGCGGATATAACTGCCGTTGTTAAGGAACATTTCTTAAAGTTGTATTCAAAACAGGTTTTTACCTTAAAATACGGTTGTTAAACCTTTGTTAACTTTAAAGTAGGAAAACCCCTACTTTAAACCTACAATAAATTGAGTCGTTTATTTTAAAAGTGTTATAAGTCACCTTGTAGGATAGGGAATATCATGGTAAAATCGTATCCATTGAGCTTATAGCCAATTCACTTTGTTTTGGTATATATTTACTTTTCTTTTTAAAACAGATTTTTTCTCCATGTTGTGAACTGTGAAGGATTTTTTACGACAGGTGGCTATCACGCTACTTAATACCTAATTTCTACTTTAGATGTTTTATAAAACACGAAGCAACTTCCTGAGAATAAAAGTAAAAAACTGCCGCTGTATAAGCTTAGCAGTCTGGGGGCTGTGGGTTCGATTCCCAACAAAGACCTTGGCTGTTTTTTCACTACAAAAATAAAAATTGACTGTCAGTAGGGCTCTTCAATGATGAAGGCCTGGTCACTGTCTCGCTGTGTTGTCTTATACGACAATTAATTTCCGTAATATCCTTCTACTTTCACCGGCTGTCTTATCTCTTTTCTATCCCCTTCCTAAAGAATATAGCATGGTATATGACTAAATAGGCATTATCGCCTGTGGCGCGTGCTACTTCTCTTTAAAACAAATTATGCTAATTATGTGTTTTATATTATATATCACTGTAATACAACTCAGAAAACTGCACTATTCTTTCGCACTTTTAAAAATAAATCCAATGATCACAACGATACTTCACACACACTTATAACATGCTTCTATTTCTTTAACACGAAGCTCGGTAATTAATTTCCTGAGAACAGCGACTTACGGCACTTTCCAAATAAGCATTTTTTTATACCGTTAATTACTAATATTTCTCTCGAAAAAATCTCAATAGTTCTCAACTTATTATCTGCAAATTTTTTTAAAAATTTAAAGATACTGTTTAGTTGTGACTTATGCCGCTTTCAAAATAAACGGCTCTATTGACAATTGCAGTTGCTTATTTCACAAACTTTAAAAATTGTTTAATAAAAAGAAATTTTAGTATACAAATAATAAAAATTAAAATATAACATGCAATTCAATATAAAACATTTTCATATTTTTATTTTACAAAAATATAATTTTAATTAATTGTTTAAAACAAAAGTTTTGTTGATGCAGTTTACAATATCGATGAAGACGATGAAGACTATTATGTATAAATGTATATATATGCAATTGCTGTTATAGTTTGTATACGAAAAAAAAACTACAAAATAGTATTTGAATTTATATTCCTAAAACAACGCGCTTGTTTCCAATTCACATTTTAACTTTTACTGTGTATTTATGTGTATACTTGATAATAATTTAATTAATGTTTTATAATTTAAATAAATTTTTGGCTATTAAAGAAATTAATTAAATGTTTTTTCTTTTCCAGAAGATGCCAAAATGCCGAAATATTAAAAATAAAAATAGAATTTTATTATTTTTGATATAAAGATCTTGTGTTTTAAGAAATTATTTTTAAGATATTAAAAAGTCAATAAACTATAAATTTAATTTTAATAATATAAAAAATCATTTTAGGTACTCTCCTAAGCTTTTTTTCTTCATTTATCGATAAAATGTAAAAAATTATTGAGTTAATTGTTAACTGTAACGCTTTTAACTTGTAACGACACGTTTACGCTGGTTGCTGGGATAGCGACAGCGGAGGCCAGGGTCATTGCATTTTTTATTACCTACCTTCTTGGTCCGTGGAAGAATGACACTCAATGCTTTATATACGTTATAAAACTCATCACCAAGTTTATTTAGTCAACTCTTACAATATAGACGGACGGTCGGGAATCGTAGCCGAAGAACGGGGAGTCAACTCGCTGAGGCGATGGGCAGTGGCACAAACATCAGCAGTAGTACAAGCGGCAGGGGCGCAGGCGGAAGCGGTAAAGACGGCAGCGGTACAGGCGTCAGCGGCACTGGCAACAGCGTTAATGATGGCTGCGGTATAGGCGGAAGCGGTAAAGATGGCTGCGGTACAGGCGGCAGCAGTAGAGATGGCTGCGGTACAGGCGGCAGCTGTAGCTGGTAGTGGTACAAGCGCCAGCGGTAAAGACGACTTCGGTACCGGAGGCAGCAGTACAGACGACACAATAGCGGTACACCTAGCAGTGATCGCTGGGAGTTCTTGGCCGTGTTGAATAATACTGGGGGAATATAAAATTCCGCAACAGTATCAGTTGCACGGTCAAGCCACCAATTACAGCAGCACTGTCGATAAGAGATTATTGCGGCATATAAAATTCCTCCAACAGATCCCTTACCGGCAGGCGTGCTGCTTGCTATCTGCGGACAAGAAGTTGTTGGTGAATATAAAATTCCTCCAACAGACTTCTTCCCTACAGGTGATCTGCTGACAAGAAATTATTGTGGAATATAAAGTTCCTCCAAAGACCTCTTACCTGCAGGCGAGCTGCTTGTTAATTGAACTACATTCACAAAATGTTCTGCCGTATATACTTGTGCATGGGTACACACATTCACATACACACACACATATTATCCATCATAGTTGAATGACAACTATCAGGCGGTGAGTTTTGATCTGCATAACAGCTTACTGCGTTGATGATCTATATGTTCTGACTCACAGGTATCGCTCCGACGTTCCCGACCGTTAATTTAAATCTTATTTTGGACTTCATAAATAAATAAAATATATTAATTATAATACTAGAAATTTGTCTTAAAGAATGAATTCAATTTAAACAGGATAACGTGTAATAATAATAATAAAAATAATAACTATAGTAATAATAATAATAATTCATTTTAAAATTAAGAAAAGTATTAATAAAGTGGTGATATTGTGTAGGTGAAAACGAGCGCACGACTTTCACCGTTACAAACTCTCTTTCTCTCTGATCGTAAAAGAAGTATTACGAAGTGCAACAAATGATTGTTAGACTCAATGCTGAGAATTGTACGTGAAGGTAACCTTAAAAACAAGAACTTCTGTTTCATTCATCATCATTTTGTCAAGTTGGCTGCATTAATAATTTAATGAGGCCACACGAATTTTTTGTTCAAGCTTGATTTTTATCACCTTTAATATATTTTAACACAATTATAGCTCGGTATACCGTACGGAATATCTTTTATGCCTGAAGCGCGAGCAAAATCTTCAATTAATTTCCTAAGTGAACTACCAAATCGATTATTCTTGGGTGTCTTTCATGGATCGCAAATGAAAAGATACGCCAAATTGCTACTACTTACTATTACATAAAGACCCATCTGGTATTGTGATACTTAGTCATTTGTATTGGTTACAGCGAAGATAGCCATATTGCTATATTTGTTAGCATATTTACATATCTACATTATCGACTTTACAGAGTTAAAATATTAAACATTGATGTGAGTCTCAAAAGCTTTGGATACTATTGGCGAGTATAGCAGCACATTGCAGCAATTGCCTGCATCAAACTTATGCCTCTTTACCTTCAAAAATATTGCAACTGATCTTCACGGGAATGATGATTTCAATTACGCTTCTTGTGTATCGCTTGGAGCACTTACCGTCCACCATACAATTCACAGCTAGAAACATTTTGCATGGGAAAATAAATTGTCGGTTTTGGTATTTTCCATTATTTATTTTTAAATTTTACGACCTAAAACTTCCCTAAACTTTCGCTACTAACTTTAAATAAAAATTTGTCCAATCGGTCCATTCGTTCTCGAGTTTTAGCTAGACTAATGAACAGGAATTTAATTTTATAATATAAATAGATTTAAGATTTATATTTCAGGTTTAGTTTTATTTTATTTTGTATGACATTTTAATATTTTCTTTCCATAAGAAGACTTTTTGTCATTGCAAAATTTAAAAAAAAAATAAAAAATTGAAAGACTTCACTTTACCTGAACCTGGTTTATTGATTCTTATTGCTTTATTTACCAAAACGGTAGTGTTAGTACAATTATCCGCCAACCCCCTACGTAAATGAAAGTTCTATTTGGATAAGTTTGACTGCTTATTTAGACTTATGTTGCAGATGTTTTAAATTATTATGTTTTTATTGGTTTTGTATGTCATTCAAAATTAATGATTGTTGTTGTTGTTCTAAACCCTAATATACAAATTTTTTTAATTTGTTTTTATCTGTAGGTTTTTTCTCATTTTCTATTTATTAATTAATTTAGATTTTCGTTTTGTCATTGTTTTAGTAGCTGCTGATAATTATTTATGCTTGACTACTTTGTTGTTAAGACACTTATTGGGATTATAAATTAAAATTTTCTTGAATATTTCATTTTTGACAAGTTAATTATTTAATAATCTCTATGAAATTAGTCTCAAGATTAACAGATATCAAACAAAGATATTGTTGTCAGTTAAAGAAAAAAATAATTGACAGTTGTTATTATGTGTTATTTTATTTTCTTAACACATTAGGCCAACTAGATAAATTGTTTTGACACAAATGAACAATTAAAAATTAATGAAATTAGCTATAGTGAAAATAAATATTAATTAATTTATAAACTATTTTCAGCTTGGTATACGTAAAACTAATTTATTATTGGAAATCAATTAAGTCAAAATTTATAAATGTCTTAATTAAGAAATTGGTCTCTATTTGCCAAATTTACATAATTTTTTATTATAAGATTTTTTTTGCATTTACAAAATGCTCCTTCCTACTACATAACAAAATCGTATAAATAGTATTTTCCGATATTTATTTGCTGATATATATTTTTTATTTTATTTAATTAGCAGAGCAGCTTATTTGCATAAAATATTGTTTTTAATAAAAAGAGCAGAATATGTTCAGTAAACCTGCAATTTCATTTTCGCCAGTTATTATTACTGGCGTCTCTTTTTTGTATCTAAACAGAGATTTATTTCATATAAAAATAACGGGTGGCCCAAATGAAATACACAATGTTAACTATAAACAAAATAAAAAGTACTTGTACAATTATCTTCATAATACATTACTCTGTAGGAAGTGTACCAGCTTATCAATCTGGGGGTTGTGGGTTCGATTCCCAAGGAAAACCTTGGTTTTTTTCATTACAAAAAATAAAATTAACTGTCGGTGGCTGCTCAGCAATGCAGGCATAGTCACTGGTCGCTGTGTTGTCTTATACGGCAGTTAATTTCCTACTATCCTTCTACTTTCACCACCTGTTTTATCTCTTCTCTATCCCTTTCCTAAAGAATGTAGCATGGTACTTGACTAAATAGGCATTGTTGCCTGAAGTGCTACTTCTATGACAATAATATGTCACGATTTCGATAAGATACCACTATCCAAGATATAATTGAAGTTTAATATCGTTAATATGACGAATTATCTCATCCTTTAGCTTCTAAATTATTCTTGGCTTGTTGACGCATACTTTTTTGGGCGGCAAATTAACATCACTATTGTTTCGTTGATCTTATACTTGATTTCTGGCCACAAGAAGTGCGTTATTATCAAGAACAATAATGAACAGCATCCATAATATCTGCGTGGCCCACCTCATTTTCGAAGAAGCACGACCCAAAGAAGGACACTGGCAGCCTACAAATCGCACCAAATAGCCACGCATGGAATTTTTTATGCAATACAGCCATTGTTTAGTTGACTGTATAATAGGTGGCTTAATCCTGTTAGAATCACATATCACACAGGTCCGTATCCTTAATTTCTACTTAAAAAAAGTGCATTATGATATCACGATAGTGATCACTATGATTTACAGTAAATGCGTGGCCGATCTCGTTTTCGCAGAGGTACAGCCCAAAAAAGGAAGCCGCCAACCCTTAAACCGAAACAAACAGTAAATTTTTGTAGATGCATTGGCCCTTAACAATCCCAATTCTTATGTACTCAAACGCAGCAATTCTGCTTGTTGACGAATCCACTGCCTTTCTTTGTAAAGTCACTAGTCATTCCTTTTTGTTTAATTAACAATTCGGCGTATTGACGGCGGTTGAAATGATCAGTAAACTAAGCAGCTCTTGAGTCAATTAAACCTTGTGAGTGTGTAATATCAAATTAGGCTGTGCAAAAAACTTGACGTAAAGGTGTGACATACAATTAAAAATCTATTTTATGGCTGGATAACTAGTCATTATTTCATCTTATTTTACACTGGTTCACAGTATACCTCGTTCAATAAAGGAACGATGTACAGGCTGTTAGGAATATTTTTAATTCCTTATTTGACTTTATTTGCAATAGCATCTGCATAAGAGAATAAACATAAAGATAAAATATTTATAAAAAATAAAAAATATTGACGTCAATGTAAACTTTGCAATCAGCGTACTGTTGTGAGATCTGCAGTCATAAGAGTAAAGATTTTTCTGAATGGGGACAGTACAAAAATTTGTTTGGGGGAAATGAATTAGTTCTAGAAATGACCTAGAACCCCACACATAATTAACTTTAACAAATATAGCTAAATAATCTGGCTGTAAGTTTGGAAATAAAAAGTGTAAACTCTGAGCTTTGTTTGCTTCTAATAAAATCATATTAGAAAAGTATAAAGTTTATGAAATCAATTTGAATTTAAATTCAATTTTTTTTATTAAGTAAATACACTGAACTAAAATTGGATATCTGCCTTTTTCTAATTTTTATTTACTGAATATATTTTATGTTTATCGACACCATTTTAGAAAGCAAACAAATCCCAAAAGGGAAATGAAAAAATGTATGTAAAACAATTTGGCACAACAACAAAAAAAAAATCAAAGTCTATTTGAACACTTGCAACCTGCAAGAGTCATGCCAAATAGACTGTCTTGTAGCAATAGCATTTTATATACTCAAACACACAGTAAACTAACTCAAACTTCCCTGTTATAACTTGCATAAAAAATATTTATGCAAATTAACAAAATGGCATTTTAAAGGGACGCCAAAAACGAAAGTGACTGAAAAATCATCCTTTAGCAGACCTTAATGAAATTAGCATGTACGTTTTTAGTTTTTGTTGCAAGTTTCAAGTACATTATCCATGGCATTAATATGTTGCAAAAATAAAATGCACAAAAAATGGTTTAAACAAAATTAGCAGTTTTTTTCATATTTCTGATGTACCCCCCCCCCTCAATCATTTAAGCGAATATGTAACTTCACACATTTACTCCCACAAACATTTTGCATACAAAATTTAATTTTTATTTATTTTTTTTATTATTTTTTTGTTTTTGTAATTTTTCATGTAGAAGAGTAATTAAATCTTTTACGGCTTTTTAGCATTACGGTCATTATTTTGCATTTTTTTCTATTTCTTGTTTTTATGAACACAATTTTTAAATAGTTTTAATTGAAAAAAACCAAAATGTTGTTTTTTAGTTTTCACCTTGTTCACCCAGTTGACCATGATGCGCTTTTGAGCAAACTTTACAAATCTTATCTTGCAATTAGAAATATCAACAGTTTAAACTGTAACAATATCTCTCCTTCACTCCTTAAAATGAGCGAATATTTGTGTTCAATAAAGAGAACAGGGAATAAAAGTTTATGGGCTGTGGGGGACTAAGTCTAAGCAAAATATGTTAATTGCTTATGAATAGTCCTGGTATTGTTATTTATCAAATTAGTTGGTTAAGTAGGTGATGTTTACAAAGTACAGAACTCAAGGAACATAAAAGCAAAAAAATGCGAATAATAGCGTTGCTACCCAGATAAAGCGGCATTATATTCTGTCAGTTTCTAAGTTTTCCTTTTTTCTTTAGAAAACAACACACAATTTTGTTAAAATCAGTTTTTCTTGTGTCTTAGAGAGAGTAAAATGGATATGAACTTATGCCGACCTAAAATTATCTTTATATATAAAAATAAGTCAGGCTCTTCTTTCCGACGTATAACTCCAGAACGCACGAACCGATTTCCACGGTTTTGCATTGGTTGGAAAGGTCTCGGGCTCCGTGAGGTTTATAGCAAAGAAAAATTTCAGGAAAAAAATTCAAGAGAAAAGCAGGAAAACAGGGAAAGTCATTTTTTACATACAGCGCCACCTCTGATGCATAGCATGTGCTACAACGGCACCGGTACATGGTGTGTGAGTATCCCTCACGAAAACAAGTACGTTTCATTTTAAGTAGATGGCGCCAGTGCGTGATACATTGTTTGACAGCTACTCATGCGCACGTGAAATGGAGGTTCAAGTTAGTCGTTTCCTAACAGTTCAATTGGAAACCATCAAATCAATCACGCGTATTGTGCAAATTTTTATTCAACTTCAACAGCAGGCATTTGTCCTTAAGGTGGTAAGTTGAACTGTGTAAATTATGTGGATCGTGCATTTGAGGTTAAATTTATCAGTCTGTCCATAGTTCAAAATGCCGAGAGAACGACGTGCGAACATCATTAAGCGAAGATAGATATTGTTGGCAGGCGATTTCAGGCAGACATTGGCAGTAATTCTCAGTGCAATGCCTGCAGATGAATTGAATGCTAGAGTGAAGGCATCACCTTTGTGAAATAACGTAAACACATTATCGCTAACGACTAATATGAGAGTTCAACGTCAAAATGATCAAAATGCTGCAAAATTTTCCAAACAATTGTTAGCTATTGGAAATGGAAAAGTCCCAGTTGATGCGACAGCTGGATTAATTACTCTTATTAACGACTTTTGCCGATTTGTAGACTCTCAATTAGCTCCTATTGAAAATGTTTTTCCAAACATTAGTGAAAATTATCAGAATTATGCTTGGTTAAGTCAACGAGCAATTTTCGCCCCAAAGAATAATGATGTTGTACAAGCACTGAATTTCACCATTCAATCAATAATCTATGGCGATTTGGTGACATACAAATCCGTTGATTCCATAACAAATCCCGGTGATGCAGAAAATTATCCAACGGAGTTTTTGAACTCTCTGGAGTTACTAGGAATTCCACCACATAACTTGCAACTCAAAGTTGGTTCAGTTATTATGATATTGCGTAATTTGAGTCCACCGCGACTTTGCAGCGGTGCTCGACTTGCGGTGAACAGACTTATGCCGAATTTGATTGAGACAACCATTATTAACGGAAAGTACGCAGGTGAAAATGTATGTATTCCTCGAATACCAAAGATTCCAACTGAATTTCCGTTTGCCTTCAAACGATTGCAATTTAAGGTTCGCCTTGCGTTCGCAATGGCAATTAACAAGTCACAAGGCCAACCGCTTAGTGTTTGCAGCATAAATTTAGAAAATCATTCTTTTTTACGTCATAACAAAAAACAAAAATTCTGGTTTACCAAAGAGCACTTTAATAAAACGGATATTTTGCGGACACGTATAACGCTTCGATGCAGTATTTACTTTGGATTCACTTTCATTATAATCGAAATGAATTCATTACTGTTGTGCAATGAAATAATTTTTCTGCATATTTTACAAAAAGCGAAGCCATCTGGTGGCGAAACGGTGTTCGCCGGGTTTGCTTGTTCATTTATAATAATTTTGTTACGTTTACTCCTTTAATAAACATTTAGCTTATTGAGTTTCTTTATTGCGAAATAATTGCAAACAAAGGTTTAGAGTTTTAAATTTAATTACACGACAGCATATTCACTTTTACGTACACAAAAATACACAATGGTAGCTTTATCACTTGAACGCCTAAAAGCTGGTGTAGTAACTTTTATTTTTTTACTCGATCTCGGTTATAATAAAACTGACTCTCAACTATTGTATTTTCACTCAACCATGTTCAGAAGCAATCTGACCCCATTTCTTAGTCAATACAGAAAAGCTTTTACATTTTGTTTTGAACGATTCTAGAATTTATGCGAAAACTCTAATGCATCGCATTAAATATGTTGTTGTTCTTGTTATCTAGTGTAGATGTTGGTGCGATTATATATCTACTTTTTCTATTAATTATTTTTATTTTCTGATTGTATATCTTAGTTCATGAAATTTTACTGTAGCATGAGTTTATTTTT
This sequence comes from Trichopoda pennipes, assembly GCA_030448955.1. NCBI lineage: Eukaryota > Metazoa > Arthropoda > Insecta > Diptera > Tachinidae > Trichopoda > Trichopoda pennipes. The sequence goes on from JASKUP010000094.1 coordinate 3,613,889, forward strand.
TTGTGTTTATACGAATTTTTAGAAACTTCTTAATTTGTAAATGCAGCAAGTAAGAAATTTGACATAAAAACTTTTTTCAATTTTGTCACTGTTTGTTAAAAGGCCTTTTCAAGAATGTTTTTTAACTAAAACAAATATATTTTATGTGCCTTTAGTTTTTTTTTTTACAATCAATTTCAATTTTTAGAACACAGAAAACCACTTATTTAATATCAGTAACAATAAGCACAAGTGATTCCTTGGTCAGCTGGATATAAAATTTAACAGTAAATACAAAAAGGATTTAAATAGTAGATTAATGCAAACTTAACTAATTATTATTACTGTTATTTTCATTATTTTTACCATTTTAAAAAATCCATTTTTTAAAAAATGTTGAAAACAGTGAGTTATATTGGAAAATTGGACGGGATTATTAAAATCGATTACAAAGCTAATCGAAAACTAATTATATTTCCTCTTAGGCTTTTGCTGAATTAATACTATTTTTTCAGAAACAGATTTCATTCAATAAGGAAAATATTCAGTCCTTTTTTGCTAAAGCGCTTGTATGTTTTAAGGTTCACTGTATTTATAGATCGACCTACTCTGTCTACCTAATTAAAATTTTATAAAATTATTTTATGTATTGAAATAATTTAAATGCACATATTTGCAAGTAACAACATGTATGAATAAACCAAAATGTTTGCTTTTATGTCCTGGTCTGCTAGCGAGCAAGGCCTTGTTTAAATAAGTATACAAAAAAGGTAATAGAAACTTTTCCAATGCCTGCTCCAAAATTACATTTTATTATAAAGTGTTACTAGGACAAATTGTAATCTGCTAACCAGGAAGCTTTAGATAAATAATAGTTTTAGAAGGGGTTGGAATAGATCACCAGTATATTATATCATATAAGATGTTGCAGAGAGCGTTTAGTAAAAATGCAGAGAATCACGTAAACAAGTAACATGGAATAACCAGTTATTATTTTCTGGAGAAAATATTCATTTCATAATTTTTTATAAGAAAAAAATTTCATTAGTCACGTATTTTTCTCTAGAAAATTTTCATCATTTATTCTTTTTCTATAAAAAAATTTATTTATTCATAACTTTTCTATTAAAAAATTTTGTCACATAATTTTTCATATTTTATTACCCATAAAAGATAATGAAGAACAAATCTCACAAAAAATTTCTTTAGCGCAATAAACGGAATAACCAATTGTGACTTTTTGGAAAAAACATTTCATTTCAAGAATTTTTTATAAAAACAATTTTATAAAAACAAGACAAAATTTTAAAAAACAAAAAAAATAAAAATAAAAACAAAGTCATAGTTATTCGCATAGTTTTAATAAGTCAAACTTATTCTATAAAAAAAATTTATATGTCATAATTTTTGTATTAAAAAATTTCATTAGTCGTAATATTTCTGTAGAAAGATTTCATTACATATTATTTATTTTATCCCATAAAAGATTTTCGGGAGAAAATTTTCATTTCATAATTTTCTTTTTTTTAGTCAATTAGTTATTTGCAAAAAATTTTCATCACTCATAATTTAACCAGTCATATTTTTTCTTAGGTAAACTATCAATCATGATTTTTTTGTAAAGCAATACATCGCTCACAATTTTTTTTAATGAAAATTTTTTTTTATTTATTTAAAAATTTTTTTTTATTTAAAAAAATTTGTATGAGTTTAAATTTTCTATCAGTGATGAATTAAAAAAAAAAAATTCATCAGTGTTTATAAAATAATTTCTCCACACTTTCGTTCAAAATTATTATGAGTCATGTTTGTTTTATATAAAAATATTCATAATTTTTTTATGCAAAAATTTCATCAGTAATTTTTTGTGTAAAAAATTTTAATCAGTCATGATTTTTCTATAAAAAAATTCATCCATCATTATTTTTGTATAAAAAGTTTCTTGTTATAATTTCCATCAATTAGGATTTTTTTATAAAAAAAAATTTAAATCATAATTCTACTGCAGATTTTGTCATCAGTCACGACTTTTCTTTAAAAATTTCATCAGACATGATTACTCTAACAAAAAATATTTATGAGTCATACTTGTTGTATAGAAAATTTTTAATTTATAGAAAATTTTTATATCATGATGTTTTTATAAAATATTTTTCATAATTTTCTTCAAAATAATTTTATGAGTTCAGAATATTTACAAACATCATGATTTTTCTTTAAAAAAATTTAATAATATTTAAGTTTCGTGTAGAAAATTGGTTTCAGTCATTATTTTCCGTAAAACGAAATCAACTGAAATACAATTTTTTATAAAAAATGTTTCTGTTTTCATTAGTTGTAATTCTTCTATAAAAAATTATATCTCATAATCAGAAAATTTTCATCAATCACATGTTTTATTTAAAAAGTTGATGTCATCATTTTTCTATAAAAAAGTTTCATCTATCATAGCGATTCTTTTTTCAAATTATTTCATCAGTCATAATTTTCTATAAAAAAATTTGATGAGTCATTACTTTTGTGTAAAAGATTTCCAACCATCATGATTTTTTTATAAAAAAATTTATTTTATTAAATTTTTGCAGTAAACTTTTTTCTGTTATAATATCTCTAAAACAAAAAAAATCAATTGGGGCACAATATTTTTAAGCAATTTTGCTGTAAAAAACTTTCTGCAGTCATGATACTCCTATAAAAAATTACATTAGTCATGATTTTTCTATGGAAAATTTTCATCAGTCATGATTCTTCCAAATAGAAATTTTATAAAAAAAAATTTTATACACTCATAATTTTCTTTAAAATAATTTTATCCGCCATGTTTTTTCTATAGAAAAGCTTCAACAGTCATGATTCTCCTATAAAAAGTTTTCATCAATCATGATTTTGCTATAAAAAACTACATCAAAAAATTTAATTAGTCATAATTTTTCTATAAAAGACTTTCATGAGCCATTATTTTACTGTGGTAAATTTTCATGATCTCGATTTTTCTTAAAAGAAAAAAAAAATACAATATTTTTAAAAGAGTCTGTATAGTGAAATCCTTGCTTGACATCAGCTCTACTATTGCTCATTTTATTTCAATTAGAAAGAGAAAAACATTTTAAATAAATTTGCAAAAGTTGTTTGTAAGAATTCAATTTTCATTTAAAGTTGTATAACTCATAGATGTAAATTAATGTTACAAGAAACAAGAAATATTCATATTGTTTTCTCTCGTATAAATTTACGTACATATTTTCGTAATTAATGTTTTTTATGCATGTACACACACACACACACACATTACTAAATAAAAGTTTATGGAAATAAACGAAAATTTGAGCACGTCAAATGTCTGCTTACAGTACAGACTACAAATTTAATATGGTCAAAATTAAGGCGACTATTTGGTAAATAACGTGTGACTGCCAAAGCTTGAAATGAAATTTTGATAATAAAAATATTTTTAAAAAATAAATTTGATAGTGATTACAAATTAATGTAATGTAATGCAACACTTCAATATGTAAGATTTTTTTTCTGTCTTACACAAACGGAGTTACCCTAATGTTAGCATTCATAGTAAATTTATATGCCTTATGCCCTCAACACTTACTACTTACTAACTCCATCACATATAGTTGCACATGTACGTTTATTGATTTATTACAGGAAGATTTAGTTCCATACTTCTTTTTTATCTATTTGAAATCTACAAAGAAAAATAATAAAGAAAACTCTGCTTTAACAGGAAATATTTTCAGAAGATAATGAAACTCAAATAAATTAATAACTGTCATATTTATTGTAGTGAGTCTTTGCATTGCTCTTGAAACTGTTATAATTCTTCCTATTGTGTGAGTAATAATTTTTTTGTAATTTAAGTTTTATTTCATATCTTACTTTTAAATAAAAAATCAAAGTTGATTGAAGTACTGAATTATGACACTCAACAACTATTCTTTCCTCTCTCTTTTCTTTTGTTCTACTTATTAATGCATTAAACACATCCAACACAGGAGGCTACCAAATACAATCTGTCAAAACTAATATAAGCACATTCTCATGGAACAAAGCTGTACGTCTACACGAACTCCGAAAACAGCCGCCAGCTTAAATTAATTTCCATTTCTGTTGGCTACAAAAAATTGATTAGTGATGTCAATACATCAGAGACTGTCAAATAAATGAGTGCTTTGAAATGAAAATCACAAAATGTTTAATAAGCGATTTATATATATTTAAAAAATTATTTATAATTACTTAATGCCTTAACTAAACGTTATTATAAGCAGATTTATGAAGCAACAAGAGCGCATGGGGTAGTTTTGATATATCCAATAAGCAAATTTGAAGTTAGAAACTAATATCGTATGCAAAAAGTAAGCTAACATCCTTGGATATTTACTTAGTAAAAATTGTGAAATTTTAAGCATGAAACGTTATTTTATTCGGCAAAGAATTTTATTTTACTATCACATTGTATCACATTTCATTGTACCATTTTGTAAAATTCGAGCAGCTTTTCCTCGTAATCATGCTCCTTCTGAAATCGCTGTGTGTTATTTCATCGTTTAGCCGCGATTGCTGGCATAGCCCCTACACAGCAAGGTATTTAGAATGAGCCTGGACCATTAATTCGTTAACAATTGGGTATCACTTGCGTTACTTTCACGCTTATAAAATTCCGACCATTATTGCGTCGAATGTTTTTTCACCAAACAGAATTATTACATTTGCGAGTTTTAAAATCTGCAAAAAGTCTTCGCAAAATCATTACATCCAAAGAAAGTGACTATATGGTCCGGTTTGTGGTCACATGGAATCATCGGTCAGAATTTTTTCGAATATGCGCAATCAAACGCCATCACCATGATTTCTCTGTGCTGCCAAACCATGATAGCCTATTTAATGTGACCACAAATGACAATTGCTGACATCTCTAATCCTTGACTTTAGTAAAACGGCACCACGCAGGCCCCATAGTTATTGGTCGGGTAATTTTTTAGATTTTGGCGATGACCAGGCTTATGTGAGGCATCCATATCCAACAGACCCTATTAAAGTTTAAATTCGGCACTGCGTTGATGATAGACGCCAAGCTTTGTCGCAAAATGTGCTTAAAAATTTTGCGAAAAGAGCGGACATTTGCTGACGTGCTAAAGGTGGAAATTTGAAATCATATACGACATGAAAATTTAAATTTCTAAATTATGTGCAGTTTGTTGGTTGGGGAACCATTTAATTAATTTAATTAATTTAATTGATTAATTAATTATTTAATTAATTAATTAATTAATTATTTATTTGTTTATTTTTTTCGTTGTTTAATTGTTATTTTTAAATTTTACCTCAGCAATTTGTACAGCATAGCTAATGAATATATTTTAATCTATGTAATATATATTTGGCCTTGTGGGCTTTGTATTACAATAAATTGATCTTCAAATGAAAATGAAAAATGATAAAAATGAATATGAACCCAATATTTTCATTTTACATTAGTGTCAATAAATCTGAGGTTGTCAAAAAACAAAAACGATGTGCGCTTTAAGCAAATTTACTTTCGAAGCCCACATTTACCCACCTCACCCTCATAACAGAGTTTTTTTTCACAAAACCAGCTGCTTTTCATTTTTTCTAAAGTCTTATTTACGTAAAATATAATTCTTCGTTAGAGTCACAATAAAATATAATTTGATATTTTATGAGGAAACGCTTTGGGGCCAATATAAATATATTTAAAACTAGTAGGGAAATAATTGAATAAATAAAATATTATCGTAAGCATGGAAAACACTGTTTAATTAACGTTCACACTTTGGATACTTTTTATACTTATACTCACACTAAACTACTGATACTCATACAACAACTACTCATATCCATACTACCCATACTCATACTACTCATACTGACATTACTACTAGTCGTAGCCATACTACTCATACTACTACTATTCATACTCATACTCACACTACACTACTGATACTCATAGAACTGTCAGCCATGAAGTAGATATGAGTTACGGTGTCCCACAAGGATCAATATTGGGTCCAATTTTATATATATTATACTCAAATGAACTTATTGGCACGCTAAACAACAGTAAAACATTTGCTTATGCTGATGATACAACCATAATTGTTGCGCACAAGAATGCGGAAAGTGCTTTAGAGATCATGCAAATCGAAGTAGAAAAAGCTCAAAGATGGTATCATGACCATGGATTGGTAATAAATAAATCTAAGACAAAATTAATGCACATCAAACCGCCACATTTTCGATACACTGATCTAAAATTACGATAACATTGCGCAGATTGTTTGCACGACTCAAAAACTGCAAGCATCCACTGTAACATTGAGGAGTGTAACAGGCCCGTTGAAATTGTTAACTTTTACAAACATCTTGGAGTAATCGTGGACCATAATTTCAATTGGCATGAGCACATTGAACACATCATACATATTACACCATCTCAGATTGTGTTCAAATACAACAGTTTTGAGGCAAGCATATTTCGCACTGGTGAAATCGCATATTCGACACGGTATCACAGCTTGGGGAAGATCCACTTATTGCAGAAAACTAAAAGCGAGTCAGGATCAATTAGTTAAAATTTTGGATATACCCAGACGATATCGAATTTATCAAGTGAACTATGATGGTGCAGATTACAATAGGGTCATCGCTAGTACGACAAATACCAATGATGTTTCAGGCTCAACAGCAACCAATCCGTCAACCACTTCAAATGTGTCAGCAAATGAAATATATAACAACTTCAGTATCTCAAATAACAACAATGAAAGTAGAACCCTAAGAGACCTACAAATATTAAATATAAGAAGTATCTACTATACAGCACTGGCCATTGAATTTGAGAAGGATAACCGTTTCTGTACAAAAATTGAGCATAAATACCTAACACGGCGGAACAATGAGGGCAGATTTAAAATCCCGAAATATAGAAACACACTGGCTATTGTGCTACCCACGGTATTTAATATAATGCCATTAGACATCTTTAATATTTCAACTAACCACCACAAAACTGGGAGTGTTTATAAAAGATTTTTTATGAAAATACAATAGTATATCTTCTTACATTGGATATTTTTCTTGGATTAATGTATTCTTTAACGTAAATAGTGTCATGAATTTAGTATGCAACAAATGGAATTATATATGACTAGACTTTCAATATTATATCATGAACCTGCAGACAAGCCCAAGCGGCTTCGCAAGGTCCTTTATGTGTAAAATGTTTGTCTTTTCATATGTAAATATATTTGTAATTGATATTGTAATTATATTTGTAATTAATTACTGAATAAATAATAAATTAATAATTACTCACACCCATACTACTAATACTAATACTAATACGCTCTAATTCATACTACTCATAATCATTCTCATTCTAATGCTATTCATACTCATACCATTACTAATACTACTCATACTCTAACTCATACTCATACCATTACTACTTATAATACTACTGCTCTCCATATTCATTAATCATACTGCTGGTACTTATACTCATATTACTCATACCTATTCTTATTTTACTACAACTACTGATACCACTACTCAAACTCATAATACTCATACTCAAACTTTTACTTTTTAAAACCATACTACTACTTATATCACAATTACTGAATCATACTACTACTATTACTGACTGACTCTCTATATATGGATATATTTTTCCGCAGTCAAATTATGTAAAGTTTTAAGGTCTTCACCTATATAAACCCAGTCTAGGGAAAAGCTAGCATTACAAACATAGAAATTCTTCAAAGATTCCCGTACACAATACCAAGAACACGATTTTAATATTCCAACAGTTCAAGAGGAAATTATCAAATTCTGTAACAGATATATAAAACAGCTGAGTACTTACCAGCTGTTGCTGACTGAAAGGAGGATATCATGTACTTGATCTTCCATTTATTGTTTACCGAATAACTTTGCTTTGCTAACATTAATTAAGTAAATTCATGCAAACTGTTGTTCTATTTAGTTTCTATTGGGCTCAGTGGAGCTAAGTTCGTTTTTAAAATTAAGATGGTTTGCTTAGTATTGCTGTACAACACAACAACGTTTTATTTTAATTTGTATTTCCATTATTTGGACTTTCACAATTAAAAAACAATTAGATTTAGATTTTTTATTTTCTCTTACTTAAATACGTAGTTGGTTATGCAGCTCCACGGCTACTCCGCCTCATGGAGTGTATTTTAGAAAAAACGTTAAAAAATAAACGAAACGATTGTAGATTTTTTCCATTTAAGAGATATCGAAATAATGAGAAAGTAAACAATTTTAGAAATAAATAAATATTGTATTAATGATAAATTTAATTATCATCTGAGTCAGAGGATGATGATGTTACCACTTTTTTAGCTATTATTTCTTTCGACTTTTTTTCCAATAATCGTTGTGGTGGTTTTTGAGAAAAACGAATAGGTTTTTCCTGTTCCAAGACTATTGTCTTATTACGAACTTTTGTGACAGTTCTTCTAGACTCTGGCACACTTCTGCTGCCTCTGGTTGCCAACACTTCAGAAATAGGTGTTTTTAAATATGTATCAGTAAAGTCAATGCCTTGATTCCCAACATCAGTTTCTATTTGACGATTACGTATAAACTTAATAAATTCTGACTTTTTCTTCAATTGCTTGGCCTGAGAACGTTTCAAACGATAGAAATCCTCTCTTTCAATTTCATCTAATTCTTCTCGTATATACGCCAAGGTATTTTGATAGCGTGGCAGCACTACACATTCCAAGGCATTTACGCGCATATTGGTTAGTTTGACAGCATCAGATAAAACCTTAACTGAATATTCCAAAGAAGCTACTGCCACCAAACACTTTAAAGCTTCTTGAAACTTATCTCTAACTATTTGAACCTGCTGGCCTCCACTGCCAAGACCGGTGAGGTTCAAAGCATTTGTTGGCTTCAGTACCAAGTCCAAGGTTGGCACTTGCATACCCACTATTTTCATATACTGAATAGACAAATAAGCATCAGCACGATTTGGATTCACAATCGAAGCCGGCTTAAAATCTACACCTAAAAAGTTTGCTTTTGCCAATGAAAAAATTGCCTCTTGCATTGAGGGCTCTAAATTTTGAGATTTTGTTTTTAAATCTGCCAAAATATTTTTTAGAAATATTTCTAAAGCGTCTCTTTTACGTTTAAGTAAATTCAAGCCTTTTTCAGCGCTGGCAATACGCTGCCTTATTAAAACAAAATTTGCTCTTGATGGAAATATTGCCATGCGATCCGATGCAGCCATTTTTTTTTGCGAATTCTCTTGATTTTTTATTTTTAAATTTTAATTTGAAATTTCTTTATTATAAAATTTACGTTATATACAGTACGATATAATAAAATTATTATAGTTTTATTTTTCATATTTTATTTATCGTAGGCGGACTCATGAAAATTAAAATTACTTGAGGTTCTCACATTTGCCACTTCATTGGAACATTGAACTATTGAAGGCCTTAGGTCTTTGATTTTTTTAATTTTTTTTTTGTTTTTTACAGGACACTTCCTTGAAATTTCTGGTTCAGGTGAGTCTTTAGTTTCACTGACTATTAGGTTTATAATAATAAGTTTATTCTACTCAGTACATTAAGACTTTAAAATACTGTTCTGCTCTGATGTGTAAATTTATTACAAAAGGAAAATTATTTATAAAATTCTTGTAGGCTTTTTTAAGCAAAAAATAAAAAAAAATTAAACATCAGCTGAATGCAATGTAGCATTTTCTATGTCGCTACATCCGTCATCAGCATTTTTCATAACCAAACAAGCATTTTTTTGTTATTCTTTTTATTGATTTTTATACATTTTAATTCTTAATTTTTATTACCTTCTTTATAGCAACGAATGTTTATTAGATTCTCCTGCACTGAGTAATGACAAACACATCATCAGTATTTAGTTATGAAGGTGATGGAGTGAAGACATAACAATTGATGCGCAGCTCTTAGATGTTGAAAATTAAACTCAACAACTGGTGTCAGCAGTGGGATAAACTAAACGTTTATTAGAGGAATAAATGTAGGACTGATTATAAACACCCAAGATTATCAAATATTTTCCTTAGATTATTGTTCTTTAATAACAGTGAATAGAACGTATGGTTAGTTAAAGAAGAGACAGAACGGCTGGTATCCAGAGATGACCGTCTAAGAGAATAAAACCATTTCATTAAAAATTTCTTCAAGCACAAGATTGTAGTAAAATAAAACAATAGTTTTACTGCTGCCAGCTATTAGTCGAGCTTGTAAAATTCTGATTCTAATATTCCTGCTTATATACGAATCCTTATTCCTAATTTGTTTACAAAAACGATTTATCAAACGTTCTTATGCCAAATGTGGGAAAATTATTTGATCCCTCGTTAACAATTTAGTTAATGATTGCATACGAATTACAACAATTAACTCACACTACACTGTACCGATATAAGTATTTACGTATGCACGCCACAAGGTCTTTATATAAAAATTAAATAAATTTTAATTTGTTTGGTGCCACCATCCGGAAAAGAAAATTTAGATGACCAATTAATGATTTCTAATTTAAATAATGATTTAAGTAATGATTTATTGGTGTACAAGTTAACAATGTCGATTTAAACAACATATGCCACAACAATCACACAAGTTATGTTACAATAATAACAAAAATGTTATTTTGGAGAGTAAACATCTCTCATTGTAGCTCAGTATTCAATAGATGCCAAAGTGTAATTATGTGCGTAAAAAATATAAAATAATTTTTTTCAAATACAAGGTCTGAATATGAAAATTAAATAAATTTTACTTTCAATATCACCACACCATTAGGTGGTGGCATCTTCAGGTAAAGAAAAGTTTATAAACAATTTCTTTATTGATTAATTTATATGAACAAAATAAATTATTTATACAATTTTCTTGAAGGTGCCACCACCCAATGTTGTGGCGAAATATTGAAAATGACTATCAATGATAATGAAGAGTCACACAACCAACCACTTCCCTATTATGAATTGATGCCGAAAAACTTTTGCATGGTGGAAACGATGCTTAAACGCTACAAAAAGAAATCATTTTTGTATCGTTTTGTTAATTTCGATGAAAAATAGATACATTACGATAAGTCCAACTTAAGTCATATGTAAAGCCGGGCAACCAGGCAAATGAACACCAAGGAAATGCTCTGTTTTACATTATCAGCTGTTGAAGTCTGAACAGACGATCAGAATATTTGACCAGACATGAGGTTATAATTTTCCAACTTGATAGCGATCGGCCACAATTTGCAAGACCAGTGGTGCGATTCGCTATTATGTTGTAACGACAATTGTTATTGCAAAAAAAAATTTTAACCACAAAATTGTCGATTTGGCTATTCGGTAACTTTTAAAACAACATTCGTTATTTTTAAGTTACTGTTGTCGACGATAAAAATTGTTAGCTAACTCTCATTCAATTTTGGTTGTTATAATAGTCGACAACGCTAAAAAATAAATTAATTTTCTAATTAAAATAATTGTAAACAAAGAAAGGTAATACGAAATTAAATAAAATTTGTAGCAATTCAGCCAAAAAAATATTTTGTGCAGTTATGGCTTTTGATTATTTATCTTACGAGCTATCAAAAAGTGATCAAAGTAATCCAATAGTGAATCGACATTTTCTAAGAGAAATAGATAATCCATTTCATTTGTCACCTACACAATTTCAACATCTTTACCGGTTAACTCCAGACTTAGCTGAAGATTTAGTTATTCGCCTTAACAGCCAATTAATAAGATCAATAGTAACATCAATATCTATCGAAAAACAGGTTAATTTTTTAAGAATAAAAGCACATCACTTTGATAACATTCATTTTATTAGGTCCTAGCTACTTTGCGATTCTATGCAAATGGATGCTTTCAACGGTCAGTAGGTGAGCAATGGGAAATTTCAATTAGTCAATCTTTAATAAGCCGCTGCATACATCGTGTGACCACTGCGATCAACAGTTCCATGTTCCATAAAGAGATTTCCGATGAGGCGAGTGGAGAGCTAAGCGGCGAAAGCAATTTTTGCTTCATCGCCATCACCTTTTGTGGGAGGTACTACCGGGGCTATCGACTGTATCGATTTTGGCTCCAAAAAATCATTAGGAGGCGTATGTTAACCATCATGGTTTCCACTCTCTTAATGTACAAATGGTAAAACCAAATGTAAAGAGCAAACTTTTATAGAAATTTAAATTTTTAAATGTACATGCAAAATATGCGGGAGCAAAATATATGGAGCTACTCTGCAATTCGAAGGGATATGCAGAGAAGCTTTGAATATGAACAGAATCGGTAAACTTTAAAAAAAAACAGGAAACTGCTTAAAGAAAGCTGTATTGAAATAAATAAAAAAAACATGCCTGCAGGTGATTCTGGCTACCCGTTAGAGCCATGGCTAATGACTCCGTTAGCGAATCAACCAGAAGGCAGCCTTAAATTCCGCTACAATGAGGCATTTTGCAAATCTCGCAATTCAATTGCGAGGCTTTTTGGTGTCCTTAAAGGAAGATGGCGGTGTTAATCTAGGCGAAGGACTATTCTATATGATCCCGAATTTACTGGTAAAATTATTAATGCGTGCGCAGTTTTGCACAATATCCATATAGCTGAACAAGGAAACGAACTCGATGATATTTTGGAAGTTGAAACAAGCGAAAATCTAGTAAGCCAGGGTGCTCCAACAGCAAAATCAGTTACTGAATCGCACTATCGTTACTGAAACAATCAAATGTGTAGAAAGCATTAACATGGTATCGAATCGTTAAAAGTTACTGAATTGCACTACAGGCGTTGTTTTTTCTCACCGGCCTTATAGTGCATAGAAAACAATCCAGCAGCGTTAAGTCACATGAACGAGGCGGCCAATTGACATCGCCATATCGAAAAATTACACGATCGGAAAATAATAACTTCATGTTTTTTGGATGACTGTGCTGAAACCAGAGACATTGATGCCAGCCAGCATTAGGCATTTGTGGCCACAAAAAATTTGTATCATGATGCCGCCTAACCACAAACCGCACCATACGGTCACTTTCTTTGTATACAATGGGTTTTCGAGATCTGTGAATTATGTGAGCTTCCTCATCACGATTTTGTTGAAAAATGTAACGTTTAACGCAAACAATAGTCGATCGGTTGGAATTCTTAAGCGAGTTGCATCTTATAAACGTCAACATGAAGGTCTTTACGCAAAATGTTGCGCAAAGCGCCACTGCTGAAGCCCAATTTATGCGAAAGTCAATAGTTCGCTGTGCAACGGCTGTGTTAGCGTTACTACGGACACGACGAGCATATTTTTTTCTATTGTCAGCAACAATACGGTGAGCGTCGAATTAGGCGAATAAATTACATATAGCGGTCTCAGAAGAAGCCTAAATACGGGAAAAAACTGTTCGAACATTACGAAATTTCATCATTTTGATGGAACAATTAAAATTCTTGACTTAATAGTATAACGTGCAAAACGTAAATAAAATATCTCCAACTTTTATTTCTGCAGTTCTGCAATGGTAATAAAAAGAAATTAATCGATAAAAAAGTTCTTATTGCTCTTGCATTTGCTGCTGCTGCTACTGCTGCTGCTGTTCCTGCTTCGGTTATTGTTGTTAATAACAATTTAACCTTAAATGGAAATTATAAATTATAGTCTATTAACGGTGTTTGGTTATGACCTTGACATTTTGACATCTTTTTACCTTGTTACGATTTAATCTTGTTCTTCTCATCTCTATTTGCTATTTGCGTTATTTGTCTATAAAATATTGTTTGGCCTCGAAATTTACTACGACCTCTACATAAAGCAAAAGCAACAAGAACAAAAAAAAAGAAATAAATAAATAGAAAATGCAAAAAAAAAATACTTAAAAACTAATGTCATGTGTTTGTTCAGTCAGTCATTTATTCATTCGCTCATTCGCTGTCGTTTCTTCAATATAAACACTCTACAAAGCAAAAAAAAAAAAGAAAAAATATAATACACAATTATAAAGAATGTCTGTCCATAATCAAAAAAAAAGACGGAAGGTTGTTGCGTACTGTTGCCACATACTGCCACAAGCATGAGTAAGTGAAACTATCAACTCATCTTAGAATGCACATGACTGAAACAATCAACAAAAAAAAACCTATTTTAATACTTCTGAAACTAAATTAAAAAAAGCAAAAATATTATGCAAAACTAGAAAAAGAAACCAGGCTTAATGACTCATTATCTGTTTAAGGATAATTGCTTAAATATAAAAGTGGATTTAAAATCTTTAGATGGCTCAAATGAAAATACTCCTTAACACTTTAAAACTAACTATCCGCACACACAATCCAAGAATTTTTGCTGCATTGTTTTTATTAGCTAAAAACATCATGTGCATGAATAGAAACTTAACAAAAGAAACTACAGCAAAGTACCTGATCTTAGTGTAGCATAACAATTTAGACGTTTTACATCGACAACAAATAGAAATCGCACTTGCGAGTTGTATTGTAATATTTAGCAAAATATAAAACAGCGTAGATTGAAGTAAAAATAGACAGAGCCATGTAAAGAAAAATAAAGTTAATTAGAGAAAATAATATTTTTTTTAGAAAGAGAAGTAGCACTTCAGGCAACAATGCCTATTTAGTCAAGTACCGTGCTACATTCTTTTAGGAAAGGGATAGAGAAGAGATGTGAAAGTAGAAGGCTAGTTACGGAAATTGATTATCGTATAAGACAGCACAGCGACCAGTGAGCATATGCCTTCGTCACTGAGCAGCCCCACCGACGTCAATTTTTATTTTGTAGCGAAAAACCACCAAGGGGTTTGTTGGGAATCGAACCCACAACCCCCGGACTGACAAGCTAGTACACTACCTACTAGCCTATATGGCCTGTGGTGATATAAATCTATTGTTATTAAGATACAATATCTTGTGCCGTAGTACGTTATTAGAAAAATATGTGTAAATAGTTATGGTATTTTACTTAAAGGGTATTTTGCAGAGGTTTAGAACTTCAAGTTTGCTACACTTTTTGCCAGCTGTCAAGTGATTTGTGTTAAGTTAACAACAATAAACTGGTGTCTGAACAGCGCTTCCAACTTTTGTAGACTGGAGTCAAAACAAGAATATTGTTGATCCCAATTTTCAAAACCGAATTTTGTTTAGCCATCAACCTCACTCTTATTGAAATGGATACACGAAGAAACATAATGCTGTACTTGGAGTGATGATAATCCTTAAGAGTAAGTTCGGACGCCATTACATCCACAAAAAAATTGAGCTTCTGGTGTGCTTTATGGGCTGCTGTAATAATTGGTTTGTACTTCTTTAAAAACGATGCTGGTCAGAGGGTTACAGTCAATAGTGGTCATAAAAACTCGTATCACGAAAACTTTTGGTAATCGTATAGTTCCACGTTTCGGGCCAATGAATCGGCCTCCATGATCGTGCGATTTAACACCGCTAAACTATTTTCTGTACGGATGTGTAAAGTCGCTAGTCAATGCCGATAAGCCCAAAACGCTGGACCACTTAAAGGACAACATTCGTCGCACTGTTTCCTATATACAAACACAGATGTTGGAAAAAGTCATTAAAAATTGGAACTTTCGATTAAATTATGATCGTCCCAGCAGTGGCCCTATATGCCGCATATCATATTTAAATTGTAATTCCAGACGATTATCCTTTGTAATAACTAAATTGTATGGCCAATTACAAAAAATTCACCTATTATTCCATTTAAAATTTTTATATCCCTATAAAACACCCTATACATATATATCTTACTATATTTATTGTATTATGCATATTTGCATATATGCCTGCATGTGCTTGTTTTTGCACTGGCTATATTAATCACATAAATTTAATTGACAACAATTGCTACCAAATAAATTTATATTCTATTTTAAAATTACACATTTCTTCTGCTAATTAAATATTTAAAATCAAATTTGCATTTAGTAACTAATTCATACGGTTCGCACTTAAAATACTATAAATTATTTAAACCAAAAACTAAATCAAATAATAAAAAAATAATCAGAAAACAATTAAAATTATAGAATTGTGTGTGTTAAACATTAAAAGTTCCTAAGTAAAATGCCAATATCAACAAATAATGATTTATTAAAATTAAATTGACACAAATCACAAAAATTATTAAAATTCTACAATTCTAAATTAATTAAATAAATCTGTTGAAAACTTGAAATACAATTAACAAATGTTTTGCGTAATTTTTTTAGTTTTAGTTAAAATTTTTCAAAAGAAAAAAATTGCAAAACTAATAATAGTTTGAAAAATGATTGGTTGTAGCGAACTAGCAAGTGCATTGTAATTTGCTGGTATTTAATTCTTGCAAAGATAACTATTTATCGGAATTGATGGATTGAATTTATTTTATGAACAAAAATAATTCAAATGAAAGACAAGCTAAAAATTAAATAAATAAAATTTTTATTTTATTTCTGTATCAGTTTTTGTTTTTTTTTTCTTTCATCTCCGAATCCGTGTCATGAAAATCATTAGTGGTGCGCTCGGAGATGAACACTTAATTTAGTTTGCCAGCTCACCGTATGTGGATAGATTTGAGGAATGGCGATGACGCAGAAATTTATATGAAAATTAAATATTTATTTTACTTAAAACTGACTAAATTCTTAGAAAAATTGTCCAGAAATTATTCACAATTATAAATAAATTAATAATCCTTTACTGCGGACTATACCATCAATTTATTTTTAATCTTAAGTTTTAAAGTTAGTCAGATAAAAATGAACACGCGTCTCGATATAACAAACATTAGTTGGTTTTAAAATAAATTAACTGTAATTCCTTTAACATGATAACAGGGACTTGTGTATTCAAAAATCTTTCTTTCTTAATATTTATATTGTTACGTTTATACCTTTTATAAACAGTTTGTTATTGCTGAGTTCTTTATTGCAAAATAAATAACACCAGATTTTAGAGTTTTTAAATTTATTACAAGTTTATTTACTTTCACTACACACAATGTTTTCACTACAGAACAATTAACTATAGAGGTTTTTTTTTTAATAACTAACAATTCGCTCAGACGCTGCCTTTTATATTTGTCCACTAGAGGTCTACAAAAATGAAAAATCTTCTACTCCCTTTGTATCATATTTTGTTGTTGTTACGCTATTCATTCAACTTATAGGCGTCTGTAGGTTTGTGTGTATTTTTTTTAATGCTGATAAAGTTTCGTCCTGGAATTTATTCTAACATAATTGTTTTTGTACTTCGTGCATAACATTTTTTTAACAAGTTACGCAGTTAGTAAATAGCATACCCAGATGTTTACTTTATTACTTAATTATTTTCTCTTAAAACTTAAGCAAGACACATCCGTAACAAAGTTAAAAAAAATATTTGAACTTAAGCCGAATTAAAATTTATATGTACTTTAAATATAGATTATCCACATCTGAAAATATGCATCCTTAAAATGTTACAAAATTTCCTTAAAATTTATGAAACCTAAAGAAAATCTAAATTTTTAAAAAGGTTCAATTGCAAAAAGCGTATAAATTAGCTTAAGCATTTTAAATGTTTTTACTTTAAATGACCAATAAACTGAAGGAGAATTACTAAAGGTTTGGAGGCATTGAAACAGAAATACAATTAAATATTGTATAAAAACAAATAGACCGATTCCGTCCTTTTAGTATTCATAAAGTTATAACGAATGATCCAGATGTAAAATGTATTGACCTTCATCAAATATCATGCCTTTTTTTTGGACTAAACTCACCCCCCCATTAAACAGTTGGTTTATTTTTTTTTTTTTATACTAAACTTCTAATAACAAGAAGAAGAGAAATCATGTACAAACACTAATAGACATGTGTCTGTTTTCACTTCTGTACAACAGGATCAATATTGTTGTTCACCATTAAGAGGAATGTAAAATCAAACACATATCAAACACTTGTCGAACAGGACATACACCTTCAACAATATATAAGAGCTACATTAGAACCGAAAATGTGTAAATGTCTACCAAATATGTTGAAATAGGAATGTAACTGTAACTGTATCTTAAAACTGTAAATGTGTTGCATTTTATTGGATTTATGTATTTGAAAAAAATGTTTTTCGGATGAAAAAATGTGAGACGTTTGCACCCTTAAAGTTTTACAGTTTAGTTTTAATGTGTTTTATGTTGGCACTTGGTTTGCATGAATGTGTTAAATAAAATATTAATCGATTATCGATAACATGTTTATATTTTTTATGAAAGATATAGAAAGAAAGAAATATACTCAATGAGAATTCTAAGAAGAAGGAAACTGATTTATGTTCAGCTTTCACTTTTGAGAAGTCCGCCTTATTAAAAGCGGATTAAAATATATAGAAAGTGAATAATCGTCCAAGAAAATCTGTGCAGGATGTTGTCATACCAGTTGGCTCATGCCCTTAAAAAATTGTTAGGCATGCAGCGTATGGCAGCGAAACTGGAGTCATTCAATAAATGTTGTATGAAATAAATGACGATCGAAATTTGCTTAAAAGGGTTATAAGTGGTACAAATCATGGGCTTATGGTTATGATATTAAAACCAATAACCAATCATACTAATTGAAGAAGCAAAGAGAGCCAAGATCTAAAAAGCAGTTAAGGTTCGATCAAATATCAAAGTTTTGCTCATTGATATCTTTAATTACCATGCCTCCGTGCATAATGAGTTCTTGCCACATGACCGTACGGTTAATAAGAAGTAGCTTGAATTTATGCTCTGCTTGCAAGAATAAATACGAAAAAAATTTCTGGAATTGTGAAAAAGTAATTTACGGCTTTTGCAGTACGACAAGGCACCTGCTCACTCACGACTTTTTCATGTTCCCAAAATAAAAAAAAACCCATAAAATACATCACGTATGTAGTGAAGGAGTAAAGTCGATCAACAGTTTGAACCCTAAAAAAATCAAACTTGTAACAGTTTTGCTGCACAATTGGGTTTTGGAGTCGTTTGTCTTGGTTTTTTCAAATTATTGTCCGGAATGTGATCATCCGGTGAGATTCAAAGCACTTGATGCCTTGTTTACACAACATGATTCAGCAAACATAAATTTAAAGATCTCCTTTGTATTCCAGCTAAATTAATAATGAACACAGTGCCTCTCCTAGAAGGGCTCGGCTGAGTTTTTCTTATTTTATATCAGAAGCACATTAACGACTGTTCATTCACCAACTTTTATACCGCAGCTACACAAGCAATGGACTTGCTAAGCTGTTCTCGGTATATTTAAATGAGTTGATTTCACATCGTTAGTTAGAAAATAATTAATATTCTTTCCATTCAAGTCACTATTGGCATTTGAACTCTTGGCTTTGTCAGCTTCTTCTCAAAATATTTTAGAAATTAAATTTCATTTTCATTCATTTTTACCACAATACGAACTCAGCTACACACGTTTGTAGTAAAAATTTCCATATTATTCAACTCTGTTTATCACATAAACGTAGTAGCATCTTAGCTTCCAATAGCAGCATTATCTTTAAGCTTTGCTGCTGCCAAATATAAATGATTTTAAATCTAACCAATAATTAATTATTTTTATTTTTAAAGCAGTGTTTTTTACAAAAAATATTTTTCTTGTTTGTAGAATTTCGAAAAACATTTGATGAAACATTCGACTAATTACGTGATAAGATTTACATCTGCACCTGGCCGTGAGCCCTAATCAGATGGTGGTCAAACCACTGTGAATGAAGAGCAACGTCATTCACGTCCTAGGAAGCCGAAGACTAATTCTAGCAACAGGTATTTCCTAGCTGCAATTTCAGCGGTTGCAGAGCAGGGCTGCAAACCACTACTCCTTGCTGAAGAGCTAGAGACTGTCCAACTCCTGTCCAGAGCACATGACTAGCATGCTCACTGGATCAAGGATCATTCCACCAGGTAGGTGTGATTAAAGGTGAAATGATCCTGGCCACCATAAAAACAGACCTGTATGGGGCCGCGAAACAACAACCACTACGATAATCCCGAAGGGCCAACCTCAATAATCAGTCAGAGAAATAGCTAAATGCCTAAAGAGACAAATAGCGGAAACTCTGCGGTCTACTGATTCCCGTGAAAATAACGTGGAGCTTCCAGTTGTACCCCTGCTGACTTCAAGGGACTTGGCTACCTTATACCCCCAGCAGCACAGATCTAGATAGTCAAGCATTCTATAAAGACCGATAAATGTGCCCCCGGGAGGGGGGGGGGGGGGGGGGGGAGATTCGACTAATATCTTACAGTCTGATTCATTTTGTGAATAAGAAAATCTTAAATGGAATTAAATTTAGGCCAAATTAAACTCATTAAAGTGTTTCTTCGCTAAATTTCTGTTGTTCACATACATATTATAAAGAGAGCCAGAGAGAGGGAGAGGGCAAGAGAGAGGTAGAGTATAAAGTCTTTAGAAGTTTACTATTCAAGTTCTTTTTTTTTAAATTGCACCTTAAGTACAAATGACATTTACCATTTGCCGCACTTGACTTCAAACAACAAATCTGTGTTAGATCTGACTCTTGCCACTCCAACAAGGCATGCAAGAATTCATTCAACCAACCACGAGTACCTTCAAGCACTCGAACATACAAAAACAAAATCGAAAACAATAGAAAACAGTCTCCCATGTTGTCATGTGTTTCAATTTAAATTTCTACTTCGTTTGTTGCAGTTCTCAAGTGTGTTGGTAATGTTTATTTACGTGTGCCTGTATGTGTTAGTGTGTTTTAAGGTCGGCATTTCCTACATACAACTTTAACTTCTTTTTTTTAATCTTCTACTTGAAAAACTATTACACTTTCAATACAGCTATCAAATAAGAATGATTTTGGCTAGGAGCCTCAAACAACCAACCACCTCGAGAATCTTCGTTGTTAGTGGCATTAACGTTATCGGCCTAACGTTATTTGTCTGTGTTGGTTGGTTTACATTTCTTTGTGTGCTCGCTCAAGCTTAGTTTCATTGAAAAACCATGCATATTGTTGGCTTTTGTATTTGACGTCAAGTATCACATGTATATTTGTTGTGTTTTATGTTTCTAGTCCATTCTTAAAAACACAAACATACACAGGCATAGACATAGACACACAGTCACAGTCACAGACACACAGTAAAAAAAATATGTGTTTTTAAGTCAATTTGTTACTTTTACATGTTGGGATTTTAAAATGTTTCCTTTTAATTCAAAGTACAAGTCATACGTGTAAATTTATTTTTATTTTTGTTGTTTTTTTGTTTTGAGTATTGCATCCTGGTGAATGTATTACGTACGAGAAATTTTATAAAATTTCAACGCTCATAAATGAACATGTACACTTATGAAAAATAACATTAATGAGAAGTAGCTAATTTATCATTTATCACATATGAATAAGACTAATAATTCTTGTTGTTCGCATTCATGTATGAAACTAACCAGAACATTTTTTGTTGTTCGTTTATGAGTGTGAAAAATAAATATAAAATTTTAGATTTCTCATTTATGAAAAATATCATGAATATTGATTTTTGAATGTTCATAAATGAAAAATTCTGAACCCTGGTTATTATTTTGCTATTAAAGAACAGACAAAATTTATTAAAGGATAAAAACATAACAATTTTTATTAAATTTTTCAAAACTTTCTCATTAAAATAGTAAAATACAATTTTCAATCGCCTTTGTATGTAAGTGCGTACGCACAACTGACAGCTCATTTCATGAAATTGCTTCGATACAATCTCAAATGAATCTCATTATGGTGATTTCATGGCATTGCGAGGACCCTAATTTTTAGAAAACGCTCTCAGGAATTAAATTTGATATTTGTTTAGATTATCCCAAATGTAGACATGGTATGTTAGATGTTACAGACATTAAAGGGGGGTTTCATTACAATATAAATCCGACAATTAATTGTAAAATGAATCGAAACAAGCAATTTTTCTTTTTTCTACACAAACGAGTTTACTATATTTTACATATTCATGTTATTTTGTTAATGCTGTTTTCTACAAAATAGTGCGCATAATGTTTATTAATTAAATTTACATATTTGTTCATTTCTTCTGCTAATTGAGTCGATTATATATTTCCTGTTCTTATTTGTTTTTATGGTAATTAGTCTTTTTAAAATTGTTCAGCTTTTTTTTATGCCTTTTATAATGAAAAGTGCTTGTGTATTAAAAGCGATGATCGGCTAGATAGCATGTTAAGCAAAACAATATGGATTCTTTTCAGTTGCTTAACTATTAAACTCGTACAATCCATCAGATTGTGTACCTTTGTTGCAAGTTGTAAAATTAAGAAAATTTTGCATTAACGCAAATGAAACAGATAAATAATAATGAAATAGCATTGGGACATTAAAATCGGTGCAAAATGGAATCTCTTTTATTTTGAAAACAATCTTTCTTACACTTTCCTCTTGGAACTCACAGACTTTCAGTAGTGTTGCCATATTTTCAGCGGCCTGCTTTTGATTTCTGCTTCTGAGTATTTCAGAAAAGGAAAGACCAACAGATACAGAAAACAAAAAAAAATTGTTTATTAAAGAGCAGTGACTAAAGTCGGTCTATTTATGGGCCTTATTTTGTATGCCAGCATTTTTATTTAAATTGCTTTTGAAAAATTTCCTGATCAGCCAACATGCCGGAAATGTCGATCGAGCATATTTCATCGGTCATCGGCTGAAGAGCGTGTGACAACATAGGAATTGCTTACGCTGTAACATCGAGTTCATTGGCAGGTTCGCTGCTGTTGTTAACTAAGACTTGAGTACATTTTAAAATTTATTTATTTTCTTTTAAAATAAAAACATCTTTTTAAAATAATTTTGGCATCCAACAATTTCTTTTTCGTATCTAATTTCGAGTTGCAGTGAAAATCAGTTTTGTTGTTACAATTTTTTGCTCAAACATCCTCGTAAATCGCGTGCCATTAAATATTTATTTATGGGTGGGCAAATTTGAGGTAAGGAAGTAAATTTCATGTCAACTGATTAAACGCTCTCCTTTGACATTTACTTTGCAAGAATTTGGTAAATTTATTATGTAGGGAATTTCAAATGTGAAAATTTACTGTTGTTTGTTTGTCCTCCGCCAGTAAATGAAATAATATTGCCATTTTCCGTCCTAACCGGCTGGTTTGTATCGATGGCGAGCGCTTTCGATGCAAATGCATCATTCTCAAGCCGCGGTTTAGTTTGTACTGGTAAGTCAGTGTTGGCGTTCAGGCAGTTCTGTTAGTAGGTTCGTATATATTCAGGTAAGCAGAATACCAGCCACCTGGCATTTGTATGCAAAGTGAATTTATCGATACCTCCGTCTTTTACTATTATGTGTCCGTCTGAGAGTGTTTTTCGTTTGCCCGTTTGCATGAGTAGTTTCAATGGTGTGGAAATTGTGTCTGAAGTCGTGTTTACCTGTTCGTTTATAATGTCGTTGTTGAATGTTTTTGTTTTGTAGATTTCCATATTTTCAAGAATGCCTAGTCAACACTGACTCACCAGTACAAACTAAACCGCGGCTTGAGAATGATGCATTCGCATCAAAAGCGCTCGTCATCGAATACACACCAGCCAGATAGGACGGAAAATGAAAATTTACTTTTAAAATGGTAAAAATTTTACTGAGAAGTCTGTGCGTTATTTAATCGCTAAATACGAGGCTCACGATATTATTGCTGGCAATGCACAAAACACAATGCGCTCGTAGTGGGCGTAATGAACGGTTTACATCAAAGTGTTGAGAGTGAGCCGATAACATCAGCTCATCAACGTACGAAACAATTGGGCATCACTAGAGGCACTTTATGCAACATTTTACATAAAGATCTTTATCTTCACGCTTATAAAGCTTAACTCGTTTAAGACTATTGTCTAAACAAACAATCGAGTTATTGCATAAGAAATTTCCCGGTCGCTTAATTTTTCGATTTGACCATGTTAAATAGCTGTTTTGTTTTTGTGATTTAACGCTTGTGGATTATTTTCTCTAGAGTCATTTGAAAGCGTGGGCTTACGTGAACAACCCATAAACAACTTTTGAGTAAAAAGAGTATGAAAAGAGCGGACTTCTGCTGATATGCTAGAGGTAAACATTTGACTGCATTATCAATTTCCGTATTTCTACTTTAAATTGAAAAATTAATTTGATAAAATTGACGTTGTGAAAAATAAGTGTGTGCTTTAGGCCAATCTACATCATAACCTTAAAATGAGCGCACCCTTTAGTTATATTTTCTAAGAATGCCTACTGTCATTCAATCCAACAAATATTGTGGGCTTTGCACCCAACTAAACAGGATGATAAATATGTAAATCGAACGTTTTCTGCAGATTAACAGACATACTCAATAGCAAGTACTGGTAGTTCTTCAAGGCGCCCTACATATGAACGATAAAAAAATTTGACGTTAAGAAGTAAATTGGCTTCAAACTTAAATTTATTAAAAACTTTAGTTTTATTAATACCAATGTATGGGAATTAATAATGGTATATAATGTTGAGCAAATGTCTACCTCTAACACTTCAGCAGACGTCCGCTCAATTCAGTGCCGAATTTCATGTTTAAGAGTGTTATACAGCGCCGAATTAAATATTTCAGAGCGTCAGCTGCCTGCGGGTTGTTCACATAACCCAGTCTTTCAAATGGCCTCAGAGAAAATAATCCGGCCACCTCAAATCACTTAAATGAGGCGGCCAATTGAGATCGTCAAATCGAAAAATTATTTATTAAAAATATTGCCCAAAGTACCTCTACTTATGCTCAATTGCTGTTAACGTAGAGGAGTTGATGTTCCATATTCGTTCTCAACACTTAACTGAAAAGCGACTATGTTTACAACACCACGACTACAACAAGTGTATTGTTGTGTTCTAATTTCAGCAATAATTTCGTGAGCCACGAATTTAGTGATAAAATAGCGCAAAGCAATCTTAAAAGTACTCTGATTATGAGAAAAGCTCTTTCAAGCTTACAAACTGAAGCAGAGAAATGTTCACCATTTGGACAATAAAAATTCTTTGCTCAAGATAGTAACGTTCCAATCTCTAAATTTTCCAGGTTTTTGCTAAATAAATGTTTAAGGACTACAGCTCAGTTTTAGACATTTTATTATTTTACAGACAATTTAATTTCTAACGTCGAATTTTCCCACCCATTATAAAACTCGCAAGCAAAACATAAGCATTTCTCAAATTGTAGGAATGTAGTTATGGATCAGTCTGGTTTTCTACAGTGTGACTGTTTCTATATTTAAACAAAACTAAGTGTAACATGTGCTAATTTTTTATCCATTGCTGTACAGAGAAATGTGTAATTTCTTCCTCATTCTTTTGAGATGTAAATGTTTTACTGTTGTTGTGTTAGGCAAATGAACAAAGAGGTTAAATGGAAAAAAGTACTCTAACATATGAATATGTATAACACATACCTTTTGCATAAGTATAGAAATTTCTAATAGCACTAATATATGTACATAATTACATGTAATTAGTAACTAAATACTACACAAACATACACTGTGTACAATTTACATTAGCTCATACATTAACCATGGATGTCCGCATAAGGTTAAAGTTAACGAGAATAAATAATTGTATTAATTACTTAAATTATACTTAATAGACACATGTGTATATGTGTGTGTTGCAACAGTCATGTGATTAAAAATTTCCAACTCTGTTTTTTACGTCAAGTTTTATTAGGTTAAGTGATGTTCTGCTAAAAGCATCCAGACGTTAAGGGATTTACATTTCTTGTTTTTTAAGTTTTATGACGTTTTAAAATATTTTATTAAAACTTTCTGAAAGGGACTAAGTAAAAACAGTAAATATTAATGTTAATGTTAATAGAGTTAACTCATTTTCTTAACAAGTTTTTAATGATACGCGCAAAGTATTGTTGGATTTACATTAAGAGTTTTGAAAGTTTTACTTTCAATATTTTTAACAATTTAAACAGGAAACGTAAATTACTTCTTCAAAGTCCACATCGACGTGTTTTTAAAACTAGACAAATAAGCAAATTACAGTTACATTTAAGCTATGCACAAATTATGCTTAAGAAGACCATAACATAATTGCTTCAGTTTTAAGGTAGAGAATGATCATAACCATTTTCTGAATACGCTGTGGTGAAGTAAAGCGCATTCCAGTAAGAGTGTTCTGCATGGTTCGAAATAAATGGTAGTCATAAGAAACAAGGTCTGGAGTATAAAACGGGCAAGCCAAAACTTCTCATTCACCGTTTTTCAAATAGTTTTCGACTGGCCTTGCAACACATGGCCGAGTGTTGACATGATGAAAGATTATGGGCTCGGGTCTGTTCGAATATTTCAGTAATCTTTTTATTGATTGCTCTCTTCAAATAATTCAATTGTCTTAGGTACAGGTCCCCTTTAACCATGTACCCGGATTTCAATATCTTATACTCACACTTCTAGTCCCACCAAATATAGAGCATTAACTTGGCGTCATTGATATTCGACATCGGCGTTGATATTGCTAGTTGGCCCGGATATACATATGATCTTTTGCCCTTGACCATTAACAATACGAGCAAAAATTGCTTTTTTTTGTAGCGGCGCACACTGGGGATTTCGCGGAAAAAAGTCATATTGTCAACATATTCTTCATGCAATATGCAATGATATTTTGAAATTTTAGACTAAATGGCACAATCAAATCAAAAATAATTACTCCGATCTGACTGCTAGTTTTTTTTATAGCCGTCTCAAGCTCAGTACTTGTATGTTTTACTGAACCAACTTAATTTAAACCTAAGAATTTCAAAACGAATATTATTTTATTATGCGAGCTAACGTTTTTCTTTTTATTTTCTATTTAAAGTAGGATATTTCAGTATAATAATATTGAAAAAATAAACTCTGCAGAGACTAAAGTGTTTTTTGTTTCTTTATTTGTATGAACATATAAAGAAAATCCCTTTTTTCTTCAAACATTTGGACCTGCAATTTTAGTTATATTTTCCTACAATTGAAAATCACTACTAATACATTGTCTCATGTCTGTTTTTACATTTTTAATCAATTTCAAGTGCCACCAGGTGCCACCTATTAATTTGTTGCATTACACAGTACAACATTTTTCAGCTGTGATAAGGCCCTTTTGTTTAACATAACTCAAGAACCACTAGTCGGCTTTTACTTAAACAAATTTAGAAAAATCAAGAATTACAAGTACTTTCATCCGTTTATATAACGTTTTGCTACATAAGCAACAGTTTCGAAGTTATAAATAAATGTATGAAGAAAAAAAAATATTTTTTGCCTAAAAAGTTAATTTTTTTTTAATTCATATAAAATCCAAAACGGTAAAAAAAGTGTCAAGTCCTATTACTTTCGCGTATAATCGTATAACCTATAAACAAAATGAGATATAACTCATGAAAATCTATAAAGGCGTTTCGCTTTTATGAACAAGTAAGTAAAGGTATGAATTTAAAAAATTTGCTCGAGATATGCACAAATTTCTGACGGCATCAGTTGTACCAGCTAAATTATCATTAAGTGATGACATAAATAAATTAGTATGGAACAACAATTAACCTTCTTCCATACAGTACTGTAGAACACTACAGTTTTCATACTTTAAAGAGACACCTCAAGTTATACGAGAAGAAAAGAGAAGAGTCGATGAGGAGTTATCTCAACTAAAAGAATTTGAGTTAACAGTGAATAATCGTAATTTTAAAGTAAAACATGAATTATATTTTACAATGATTGAGGCAAGACAGCCGTCAATCACTAACAATCACTAACAAATTCAGGAAATACGTCATGAAGATTCTTTACGAATCTTGCATTGATTTCCGAAATCACCGGTCTAGATGAAAACATAATCAAGAGGTTTTCAATAATTCTCGAAACTATAACAATCGCCGAGGTAGTAGATCCAAAACAATTTGGTGATTTTTGTTTGGAGACGGCAAAAGAGTTTGTTGCACAAAATTCTGACTCATGGCAAGGATATAATTGAAAAGTGTATTTTTCCTATAGGCCTACTATCCGAAGAGGCTTAGGAAAGTCGTAAGAAAGACTATAAAAATATCGCCTTAGACACTCCAGAAAATGCAGACGAATTGCCACGAACGAAGATATTATACACCGAATGATGGTAACATCAGATCCCATGATTTCACATTTGACGCCTTCATTTAGCCAGAAAAAGCATAGTGTTATAAGCGATAAAGTTAAGGCTCTTTTAGAATAATAAATTAAAAATTAAAAAAAAAAAAATTTTTAATTTTTTAAAAAAAAAAATTTTTTAATTTTTTCGTTAGTTATGGCTTTTTACATTGCAGATAGCGGTCGACATTTCTCTAACTTTCTTTATTTTGATTACTATATAAATAAAACTAAATTTGTGATGAAATCACTACATTTTTTGACAAATCTATTTTTTTCCTCACCTCCATACAAAAATCCCCAGTGTGCGGCGTTCAAGCACCATTTTCGATTCTTGCCCTTGTCTTCCGTGTTGTAATCGCCTCTTTGAGCTGCCGCATGTTGACTGTAGGCTTTTATCAACAATTGATAACTTTCAGCAGCCGTTTTCTTCCACGGATTCAAAGTTATCAGATTCCCCACAAAATATCTGTTTAAATGTGTGTTTAGACTTGTGCATCTCTCGAATACTGAGTATAAATGGCAAAAAACCATATTTGTTGTTATTGTCACAAACCATGTGGGATATTTTAAATAAAACGTGTTTAGTTGAAGCAGATTTTCCATTTACAAAGAATTGGTAGAGATCAGAAGACTTACTCTAGATCTTGTATTTTTATTAAAATCTGTAAAATATTTATTTTTAAGTGTTAAGTATAATTCTTTATTAATTGATTTTTTATTTCTTTATTCCTTAAAATCATTTATTCTTTGCAATTGCCACACTGTCGTAGACTAAATTTTGATTTGATTGTTAAAATATGGTTGAGAGGCCACATGAAATTTTTTTTATTTCATTTATTTCATTTATTTATCCCTGCATTTTAAAGAACTTCTCCATAGCATGTGTTATCCTCCTTTTCAACGTTAAGATTTATTTCTAAAGAAAAACAAAACCTTTTTTTGTGTCTTACACGCTATTAGCTAAATTCTATAAATGCCGCCTGTATTCTTATATTTCCAGCATCATTAGCAGACATAGAAAAGAAATAAGAAAAAGATACAAAAAGGTAAAAGATTACGACTACAATAATAGGAAACAGGAAGTTAAGGAAATGATGTGTTTATTCACTTCTTAGTTTTTTTTTTTTCCTTTGTTAATAATAAAATATAAGAACTTACTTGTCATGTTTGCTGTATTAATTCCTGTTTCCTTTTCTTTCCTTTCCTTAGTAAACACAAACACGCCTACATAATAATCTTCAAAATAATCACAATTTAACTGCAATTTTATTTTGTCATATCAAAAAAAATGGCGATAATATATCTAAAAGAAGAACAAAAAAAAAATTGAAATCGTTGTCAGGTATAAACTCACATGTGACTGTGCTACTATAACAAAAGATGTCAAGTATTTTAGACATTTCATTTTTAAAATTTTCCGTTTTGTTAAGTAAAAATTACTTTTTTCTTTGGCTTCTTTTTAAGTCATGTAACGAAAGTTGGGGAAAAAAATATCATTCTGGCAGAGACTTATTTTACGCATATTAAATATCTAGGACTGCCAAACACAATGACTGGATGTATTTTTTGCAAGCTTAGCATCATTTAGAACATAAATAAGAAAGAACATTTTGAAGTTTATTTTAAAGTGACAGAGTTTTCGAATTTAAAACAAGACGACTTTAAAGTCCTTCTGCATGCTTTGAAGTCAAGTGAGATGTCATGTAGCACAAGCACTGCTTAGTGTCGATTTAATAACAACTATCACATATGGTTTGTGTCAATAATAGCAAATATTATAATTTAAAGACTAAACAACTGTCATTGTAGTTCAGGATTCGATAGACGCCACAGCGTAAATACACATTTTTTTCAATTGCTATAAAAATGACGAAATTTTTAAATTTTTGCAAAATGCAAAAAAAGTCCATTTCGCATCACCCTTTTCGCTGTGATATTGTTAAAATCGATCAGTAATATTTTGGCTGGCGAATTATGCTGTTAACTGCTTTCAAATTAGTAATATAGCTTTGAATTCGGGAACCATAAACAAATTTATTTTTGGCCGCCATCTCAAAATTTGCGCCACAGTGCCTTTAAACTATTTTCTGTGGGGATATGTGAAGGCGTTAGTCTACGGCGATAAGTACGAAACGCTTGGAGGTCAAAATTCGCCACGTTATTGCCGATAAAAACCATCTAAATTTGGACCTCCAGATTTTAATTTATAAAATACTTGACTATGTAGACCTGTGCTGCTGGCGGTATAAGGGAGCCCATTCCCCTGAAGGCAGCAGGGGTCAACTGGAAGCTCCACGATATTTCCACGGGAATCAGTAGCCCGCAGAGTTTCCGATATTTGTCTCTTTAGGCATTTAGCTATTTCTATGGCTGATTATTGAGGTTGGCCCTTCGGGAGTATCGTGGTGGCTGTGGTTTCGCGGCCCCATACAGGCATGTTTTTAATGGTGACCAGAATCATCTCACCTTTATAACACCTACCTGGTGAATGATCCTAGTCTCCAGCTCTTCAGCAAGGAGTTGCTCTGCAACCACTGAAATTGCAACTAGGAAAGGCCTGTTGCTAGAATTAGTCTTCGGCTTTTTAGAGGACGTGAATGACGTTGCTTTTCATTCACAATGGTTTGACTACCATCTGATTAACTGCCACGGCCAGGTGCAGATGTAAATCTTATCACGAAATTACTCCGCGAAGATTGTTGTCAAACACAAGTAGAACTTTGCATTATTATTGGAAGTTACACAACAAACCATTTCCCTACGTTTAAAAGCACTGGGATTAATTCAAAAGAAAGGAAATTGTTTTACATATGAATTGAAACCGAGAGTCTTTTGCATGTCGGAAATGATGTTTGAACGCTACAAAAAGAAGTCATTTTTTGCATGGTATTGTTACTGGTAATATATAAATAGATACATTACGAAGGCTGCTATTTATATTTATGGCTTAAGGATTTAAAGACAAAATCTATTTTATTGTTTTTCAAAATATTCTCCATGAAGATTTATACACTTTTGCATGCGTTGGAACCAATTTTCAAAGCACTTTCTCCACTCCGATTTAGGTACTTCTAAAACGGGTTTTGAATGCAGAAACTACTTCTTCAGGTGTACGAAACCGTTGTCAACGTAGTTTTTTCTTGATGTTCGGAAACAAAAAGAAGTCATTAGGTGCCAAGTCAGGGCTGTATGGCGGATGACCCATCAATTCAATGTTTTGCCCTGTCGAAAACTCCATTGTTTCAGCCGATCGGTGATAGCACGCATTTCCGTGATGCAGAATGATGCGTCTTTTCTTTGACTTTTCCCGAAGTTTCTCAAAGACTTCTGGCAAACAAATAGTGGTGTACCATACCGAATTAACCATCTTACGTTGCTCTAATGGCACAGTCGCTACATGACCGGTAATGCCGAAGAAACAGGCAACCATTTGCTTTGATGTGCTTCTTCCACGAACAACTTTGGTGGGATTTCGCTCGTCTTAAAGACCCATACGGTGGATTGCTGTTTTGTTTCATGATTATATGAGTACATCCATGATTCGTCACCTGTGCAGATATTATAAGCTGCTTTTGATGCACCTTAAGCAAATTTCTGTAACATTTTCTTGCACCAATCAATACGAGCATCCTTTTGTGCGTTTGTCAGGTTATGCGGTATCCAACCTGAACAAACCTTTTTTACATGCAAATGTTCATGCAAGATCTTATTAATGCTTGTCATACTAATCCCTACAGATGCCTCAATCTCGCGATATGTTACATGACGATCATGCTTTATCAGCTCATGCACAGCTGCGATGTTTTCTGGCACAACAACCGTTGTTGGACGACCTTCACGGGATTCGTCCTGGATTGATTGTCGGCCACGATTGAATTCG
The DNA here is from genome assembly GCA_030448955.1 of Trichopoda pennipes. NCBI lineage: Eukaryota > Metazoa > Arthropoda > Insecta > Diptera > Tachinidae > Trichopoda > Trichopoda pennipes. The sequence continues at coordinate 3,645,964 of JASKUP010000094.1, forward strand.
TTATACCAGTTTTTAATGGTGCTGTAAGAAGGTGCTTCATTACCATATAAGGAATTAAGTTCATCTGTGCACTGTTTTCGTGCACGAAAATGTTCACGAGTTAATTCCATTTTCTCCTAAGATCACTTTTTCAACCTGCTATCACTAACACTAACAACAATAAAATGACAAAATGTTTTGGTTGAGGTTATGTTTAACAATGTGAAGGTTAGACTGGAAACATCAGCTGGTGCCTGGCAACAGTCAGTGTTACCAGGCCAGAAATATAAGTAGCAGCCCTCGTACGATAACCCTAAGCGCAAAAAGTCATATGCAAAGCTGGGCTAACCAGCCAAATCAACACCGAATCCGAATATTCATGACATCAAGGTAGTGTTCTATATTTGGTTATTTAGTAGGATCAGAAGCGCGTTTCAGATGTTCACAGGTGACCTGTACCGGAAGGAAGCAATCAAGGAAAAACGATCTTAATGTGAGTTCCCCGTGCAGTCTTCGGGGGTAAAAGCGAAATCCGATCAGTAACCTATTATACACACACTGGTACCACGGTCCTGTTCTGGTTATTGGTGAGACCCCTCGAGAAGCTACGTGGTGGATGTGGTTTAAACGGGTTTTGAAGAGAGTTACGAAGAGATTTTAACAAAAAAATTAACATCCAAAGTTCAGGCTTGCGAATGCAATAGGACTAAAAGTTAGATAGTCTCCAACTCTTCAGCAAGGAGTGGGGGCACGGCCCTGCTACCGTGCACTCGAAAGTTGCTACTAAGGCGTATATGCACGTAAGTGGACGGTTGTTTTTACACCCAGTGGAAAGACCACCGTCACATTAGGGCTGCGTGGCCAGGTGCTGATGTTAATCCTATCACGTTCTATCTTTAGCTACGCTGGGCTCTTAAGGCAACTATTGGCAAGTCACAAGGCGGCTATGGTTTAAGAAAGTTAAGCAAATAGTTGTATTAAAACAAAAGCTGTCATAGAAACCGTATGATTTTTAAATCCTAAGCAATAGCTGATAGGATACTGCCCATCCTGCCAACAGTATTGATATTTCTACTTGCTATGCCCTCTGAGAGCTCCTACATATAGATTTTCATCCACTGTAAAGACCACATTGAAAATTAAAATTGTTAAAACATTGTTCTCTTACAAAAAAGTAATTGTGCTAGAGGTACATAAAATTAAAGAAGTTTGTGCTATTTTTATGTTCACAACTGTTTTCTTCTTTTATTTTTTGTAAATATAACATGTGGCGAGAATTGTATTGAAGGGAAAAAATTTTTAAATAATTTAAAATAAAACGGTCACGTTTTTCCCTTCAAAAACCTTATACTATGGAAAATTATAATTTAGAAAAGGAAAACATGACATAAACAATTTAGGTATGAATAATCATATGTATGCATGTGCATGTATGTGAATATATGTATGTATGTATTCGTATATATAAAAATATGCAAAACAGCTCCGTCTTCTGATAAGAAATTTTTTAAGATTCCGTAATCAAATTCATACTTTCAAACATTTTGTTTTGCACACTTTAGGGGCTGCGAGACGTAGCGCGAAGGGTGGCAGTTACAGATGAGCAGTTTTAGGCACGTTTAAAAATTTGAGTTACTGAACGACTGAAGAGTTTTATAATTTATTAATTTCACAAAGTAACTAACGATTTTATGATGTTTGAAATATTTTTAAAAAACCATAAAAATAAACCTTTTTAAAGAAATTATATTCTGCTTTAAGTTTTGCCAATAATAATAATAATAATAGGGCGGAATAACATTTTTCAACTCATTGACGTGGCACTCAATTCTGAGTGAATTAAATTTTAAAAGCAAAAGAACATTGAATATTTCAATTTGAAAAATAACATGTGGCCAAAATTAGATGATTTCTGTTACGTTTGTAGTCTTATTGTCGCAAAAATAGGCAAACAGGATCGAAAAAACAAATATAAAACAGGATAATGCCACTATTTTGAAGAAGAGCACAGTGTGCAAAAATTGTTATAATACCCCCCTAATGTGGAGACATGCAAAAGGTGAACAGTTTTCCTTAATGAAGTCAGTGAAGTCAGGGTATAAGGCCTAACTGAATGATGAATACAGGTACATACTTCACCTTCCAGTACAGTGCACTGCTTTACCGACCCAGCGATCCTCTGGACACTATGTCCCTGCAAGCCGAAACCGTTTTCAGCAACCCGGCAAATATGGGGAACGTAAGAGCGCCACCTGTGAGTCAAAAACAACAAGATCAGCAATGCAGTCAGCTGATATGCAGATCAAAACTCACCGCTGATAGTTGTCATGCAACTATGATGGATAATATGTGTGTTTGTGTGAATGTGTGTACCCACGCACATGTATAAAAGGCGGAACATTTTATTAAACTGGATCAATTGGCAAGAAGATCGCCTGCAAATCAAAAGTCTTTTGGACAGGAATTTAATATTCCGCAAAAACTTCTTGCTCGCAGAAAGCCCGCCTGCCGATAAGAGATCTGTTGGAGGAATTTAATATTTCCCAATAATCTCTTATCGACAGTACGGCTACAAGTGGTGGAAGTTTATCTTCTACCGGGGATTGGCGTGATCGTGCGACTGATACTGTTGCAGAGTTTAATATTCCCGCAGTATCATTTTACCCGGCCAAGAATTCCCCGCGATCGCTGCTGCGAAGATAGTGCTTAGCTGCCGCCTCTACCGCAGCCATCTGCACAGTGGCCATCCGTCCCGCTGCCGCCTGTACCAAACTAGCTTCTGCCGCCAGTGCCGCTGCCGCCTGTACCGCTGCCACCTGTACCGCCGCCGCCTGTACCGCTGCCGCCTATACCACTGCCGCCAGTACCACTACCAGGTTCTGCCGCCAGTGCCGTTGCCGCCTCCACCACTCCCGCTTTTACCGCTGCCGCCTGTACCGCTGCCGCCAGTACCACTACCAGGTCCTGCCCCTGCCGCCTCTACCACTACCAGATACCGTGGTAATGAGTTGAGATGTAGATGATATTTTGTTGCCATTGCTCTACATGAAATTAACAGTAGCCGGGAAACTCAGTGAAGCTAAAATTACAGAAAGGTACGTATCGTCGTCTGTATTTAAATTTTGTCAGATCTATTTTCGCTTACTTCTGTACATTTGCATTGCCAATAATTTTTCCAAAAAACCGTTTTTGTATTTCAAAGAAATACTCTGAATAGCCCGAACATTCGAAAATTTATTAAAAGCACAAGTATGCTATCGAACCACTATAATCACTTATGAGCATGCAATACACTAACAAAAGTCGTTGAAAACGTACAGTCAGTTGACGTACACACATCAGTGGACAAGTTTTGTATTATTTTGAAAAAATCAATGCATCCATCCATTTCCACCTTGATACCAGTTTAGCAAATTATCCCAAGAATCGAACGAACAAGATGAGAAGTTCCACCAGGTGAATTGGTGCGATCCAAAGGCACCCGAAGTTTTTTGGTGAAGCTCTAAAATTATTCAGTTGGAAAATGAAAACACTGAAGATAAAGATGCCATTGAAATTGATGGTGGATACACTGAAAAAACTTGCCCTTGAATATTAAGTCCAACTTGGATAATGATGCACACTCAGAGCATGAATATGAACAAGCTAGGAAGAAAACAAGATCATCAGAACCACAAGCGTCAACTTCAACCAGGATGGTTATTGACAAAAATGGAAAACGTTTGAAATTTTGTTTTCCTGGACCCTGCACAGATAACAAATAAAAACCTAATAAGCAGAATAGCTTTAATATTGTTACGTTTTTAACTTTTATAAACGTTTTCTTATGAGTTCTTTATTGCAACATAAATAACACCAGTTTTTAGAGTTTTTAAGTAAATTACAAGTTTATTTACTTTAACTACACAAAGTTGACACTACAGAACAATTTACTTAAGACGCACGTTTTTAATTCACGAGATTTATTTTTACACTAACTGACTTTTCACTCAGACGCTGCTCTTTTATATTTGTCTATTAGAAGTCTAGAAAAATTAAGAATCTTCTACTCCCTTTGTATCACATTTTGTTGTTGTTGTATTTTGCCCATTCAGTGTAAAGACGTCTGTATGTGTGTGTATTTTTGTTTTTGTTTTTATGCTGAAAAAGTTTCTTCTTGGGATTTATTTTAAAATATTTGTTGTTGTCTTGTGTAGATAAGCTTTCTTAGAAAACCAAGCATATCAAATTGTTGTTGTTTGCGTGTATAAAATTTTTACGCAGTTTGTAACTAGAAATTTTGTTGTCGTACATAAGTTTTCTTAGCAAGCCAGCGTGGCTCAACAAAATACCCAGTAGTTTAATTTATTGTTTAATTATATTCTTTTAAAACTTAAGCAAGACACAACCGTAACAATATGAAACGAAATTTTCATAAATTTTCCTTGGTTCAGACACAAAACAGATATTCCGTGCGGTATACCAAGATATAACTATCGTAAAATATGAAAAAAAGCATTAAATTTCGCATTGAGCAAAACAAAGTTCTTATGGCCATTAAACAAATAATGCAGCCAACTCATCAAAATGAATTATGCAGAAATTGAGACCCAAAACCGTGATTTATACTGTATAATAACAACAAAATAAAAGTACTATCACACATTTTTGTAAGACTCTTTTTCCTTTCCCTTTTGCATGAGATTTTTATTTTAACTACAAAAGCAAACAACCGACAAAATACAAATTTAAGTTAATTTTTTATTTACATTTACAAATGCATTTTAAGTCCCTGTTATATATTAAAGGACCAAAAAGAAGTACTAAAGGCAAAAAAAATTTATAATAAAAAAGTCAGTGTCTCCTTTTTAAATTTGAATACAAATTGAAAGTCACGTTCTTGTCATTTGTTTGGGAAGATTAACTGATAAATTTTGTATTTTTTCGAAAACGAACGTAAAATATGAATAAACTTAAAATAGTTTTAACTAACAGCAGCAGGCAAATAAGTACCTACACTCCTCCCTCCTTTAAATAATATTTATTATCAACTGCATTATAAATTTCATTAAATGTTCATCATGGGAAAATGAAAAGAATAAGGAAATCACATTAATTTTATATTTTTTTATTTTACACCAGAAAAAGTTTCTTTGGTCCAAAAAATAGATTTTAATAGTCATTCGACTTAAATTTATTAATAATACTTTTCATTTTGCTTTGAATAGCAATAAGGATTTTTTTTTAGTTCTAATGAAAGTATAATCAAGTAAAAAATTTTATGCAAATCAATTGATTAATTATTTTTTTAAGAGAAAGTGTTATGTATTATAACATAACACTTTTAAGGGAAATACAACTTGCAAGGTGTGGAAGAAAATGTTATTTATGATTACTTAAGCCCGATCAATAGGAGAAAAAGAATTAAATCACAATTTTTATGCATATTGCTCCAGACAGTAAAAGACTCACTGCAGCTCTAGAATGCATTACCAATGGAAACTTTCTATTTCAGTCTTTTATAATAAAAATTATATTCCCAAAACTATTGGCACAAATCAAAATGAAACATAAGTGGACTCTAGACTAATGAAATTTTTAACATTTTTACTGCTTCATTTATAAAAAATATAACTCGGATTTCCAATGTATTTTAACACAAGATTTTACATAAAATTCAGTTTAAAGTAGATATGAAGCCTGAATTAATTTTTAAAAAATACGACAACTACATTGACGTCTGACAATTTTATTATAAATTACGGCAATACCTTTATGAAAGAGTTTTTAACGATTTAATAGGAGGACGTTCTCTAGAAAAAAGTAAACTGTTCAATATAATATTTTTTTTACACAAACTATTCAATATAATATTGTTACGTTTATACCTTTTATAAACGTTTTGTTGTGAGTTCTTTATTGCAAAATAATTAACACCAGTTTTTAGAGTTTTTAAGTAAATTACAAGTTTATTTACTTTAACTACACAAAGTTGACACTACAGAACAATTTACTTAAAATGCATGTCTTCACTCGCTGAGGATTAATTTTATTGATCGATTATCCACTCAGACGCTTCCCCTATTTATACTTGTCCAATTAGAGTCTAGAAGATGTAAGAATCTTCTACTCTCTTTGTGTGTATTTTGTTGTTGTAGGTTGTTTATTCGTTGTATAGGCGCCTGTATGGCTGTGTGTATAGTTGTTTTTGTTTTTATGCTGATAAGCAGAGTAGCGAAGTGTTCACTCACTGTTCATACATGTATGAATATGTACATTTCATTTTTTAGCCGCTTCTTCTCATACATGTGTGAGAGACTGAAAAATATTTTGCGTTTTCTCATTTATGAATGCGACGATTTATTTTTTTCTTTCTATTCATAAGTGAAAAAATGAGAAACACACAAGTGTTCATTTTTGAATATGTACAATTTTGATAATTTTTCATAAATGAAAAGATCGTAAAAATATGTGCGTTAAGCATTCGCGTACATAAACGCACATATTTGATAATGCGCAATTGTCGGCGTATGTAGGAAAAAAAATGTTTTTTTTTATTTCTTTTAGAATATATTGCAATATTGTATTTTGTGTTAATATGTACCCATGTGTTTTTACTACATTTTACGGTAAACTGCGATCGTAGGTAGAAAATTTTTTCACATTCATTTATGAGAAATTTTATAAAATTTCAACGTTCATAAATGAACATGTACATTTATGAAAAAGAACATTAATGAGAAGTAGCTGATTTATCATTTATCACATATGAATAAGACTAATAATTCTTGTTGTGCGCATTCATGTATGAACATAAGCAGAACATTTTTTCTTGTTCGTTTATGCGCGTGAAAAATAAATATAAAATTTTAGATTTCTCATTTATGAAAAATATCATGAATGTTGATTTTTGAATGTTCATAAATGAAAAATTCTGAACCCTGCTGATAAGGTTTCTGCTTGGGATTTATTTCAATACATTTTTTGTTGCTTTTGTAAAAAAGCGTTTCTTAGAAAACTACGCAGATGGTAAACAACATTGTATATTTGTTGTTGTAAAATTAGTTTTTGTCTTGCGCGTTTAGATGATAAACAGCATACTTGTATTTTTTTTCTTGCATGCCAGGCAGTTAGTAAACAGCATATCAAATTATAGTTGTGTGTGTGTGTCTATAAACTTCTACGCAGTTTGTAACCAGTAGTTTGCTTTATTGCTTAATTGTTCTATTTTAAACTTAAGCAAGCCACATTTGTAACAATATGTTTTTTTACAAAACACGTCTGCTATGTTTCACGGCCAGCAATAGACTCATTATTTTCTCTTCTCAGTTGCTATATAAAACTAAATTTTGTATAAGCCTTAAAGTATGCTTTAGTTTTTTGTTCAATTTAATAATAGCCTCAAATTACGAAATTTGTCTCCTTAACGAAATGATGACACAAAGTTATGTTTGGCGATTAGGAACTCCTCTGGGGAAAATTTTAAGCACTCTGGATATTTTTTGGGAATTTATGCTTGAGCTTTTAATGTTATCATTTGTAAATCTTTTTTGTGTCTGCAGCAAAGTTGCAGACATTGATAGGAGAAGAAAAGGCGGAACAAATCTATCCGAAAAAAGTGCATCCAGTGCATTAAAAATCGCATTTATTATCCATTTTTCACGTTTTTGGCTCAATCACTGGATTACAAGTTCACTGCTTTGTTTAATATTTATTTACATAAAAATACTAAATTCGATTTATACTGCAGCTATTCTGCTTAGAAACAATATTTAGAATATTTTCAAATATTGTCAATAACCATCCTCGTTGAAGTTGGCGCTTGTGGTTTTGATGATCTTGTTTTCGTAGGTTGTTCATATTCATGTCCTGAGTCTACATCGTTATCTAAGTTAAACATAATATTCAGTGTGTTCAACATTTTCAGTGGTGGCCATTAAATTATTAACGAGTATACAGCCAAATTGACAAAACGAATGATGCAGAAATTTGTATTTTTGGAACTGCTTGCACATGCAATTATCAGTATTGAGTCCCAAATCAATAAGCTGGATAATTGTGTATTGTGCAAGGCAACAAAAGTCAAAGAAAGCAGTCATGCAAACATAATTGAAGGAATAAAGTATTAGTCAATGCACTTGCCTTTAGATTCAAAAAATTTAGCTGATTATATTTAGAGGAAAAATAATTTGAAACTTTGATTTGTCATATCCTTATTAAAAACTAGCTGTACGACCCGGCTACTCAGCTTCGATCGGAAGCTATTTGCTAATGATTAATATTTCATATGGAGTTAAAAAAATTACAGTACAAAAAAGAAACGACACAAATATTTCTCAAAAAAGGTAAAGCTTGATAGTGCTGACTGTGTACCAACTCTCGAGCATGCAACATACAACTGCCCGTGGGAAAAATATTGGGATTGCAAGGCGAACGGGGAATTGGACACGTTTAAACTTAAATGGTAAATCACTTTGCATGATAGGTATCCTTGAAATAAGCAGCTGTTCACCTACAAACCTTCCTATAATGATTATTGCTTTAATCTTGTTTGGCATCAGCGTTTTAATAACCAATTTTCGGTTTGGCCGAAGTTGAAGATGTTGCCTCTCTTTATTTGGTCTTTTATTTTCTTTTTGTTTTTTTTTTTTATTTGATCTGCGGGGTTTTTTTAGCGTATGCTAAGAATGTATAAGTGTGTTTGCACGTATACAAACTCATTAGTATACAAACTCGTATAAACAGTAAAATTAAAAGGGAAAATATACAACTTACAAACACATAGCTTCGTCAAACCAGTTCGAACGAACATGTCGAATGGTGAATAACTTATTTCTGTTTACATCAACAAAAGCAAAAAGAAAATGAATAAATGAATTTTCTAAGTTTTCCAGAAAACTATATAATTTTTTTTTTTTTCATACAAAGCATCTGCTGAAAATTTCGAATCGAATAAAAAAAAATCAGCCGAATGCTCTAGCCGTTCTCACGCCATTATATTACATACGTGGACCATTCATCTATTTATATATATCCTTATGATTGACAACTAAAATGTTTAATGCAACAAAAGTTAAAAACAATTTCCATTAAATTTAATTTATTCAAAAAATATATTATTATCCTGCTCCATATAAATGATTCTATCGAAATAACAAATACTTTAAGCAAATTTTTGAACAACTTGATTACACATACCACAAAGCAACTGGATTTAGACTATTTGCAAAACAGCTATAGTTGATGTTAACTATACTATGGTTATCTATCAGAAATACTGCTGTCAAATGAACTATTACAAACTTTCAGGATTCCAAAATAATTCTTAAACAATAGTGTTACATTTATTCCTTTAATAAATATTTAATAAAAGTTTAATTTATTAACTTCTTTTATTGCAAAATAATTACCTACAACTTTCTAGAGTTTTAAATTACACGATTCATTAAGATGAATTATTTAATTTTGAATAGAAAAAAATGCACGACGCACTGTGGGAACATTTTACGAGAAGGCGGTCAAAAATATATAACTTTTGAGATCATAGACTTTCGTTTAAGGCATAAACATTTTAAAATCGACCGGTTAGAAAAATAGATATGTGTTAAATTTTTTAATCTACAGAAATAATCCTTGATGAGTTATATTTATAATTTTTTAAGATTTCAGCAATTATTTCAAACTCATAATTTCAGTAAAACTTAACTACTTAACTTCGAATGCAAATTAAAAGCATACGTTTAACAGCAAGTGATACAAGTAAAATTATTGCTTAAGAATCTTTTAAAATATTTAAATGGGGCGCCCTGAAAACAGTAAAAGAATATTAAAATAAAATTAATCTTTTAAAAAATTAAATTTATAAAGATTTATTTACTGCCCTCCTTTACATAAATTTTGTTTCATAAGTTTCTAAGGTTTACAAACAAAATTTGGTTATTGTTATTGTTGCTTTTTTTATATCCTGAAATAATTTCCATTTTTGATTTTTTTCTGACATTTAAAAATATTTGTTTATTGCCCACAAACAAAATAAGTTTTAAATTAAAAACATGTTTTATTTCAAACCTACGACAATTACATTTGGGACACGAATTTCAAAATGCCATAAAATACGAAAAAATAATAACAAAAACAACAACAACAACAATTGAATAAATGAGACCGCTTTAGAAATTCTTAAAACAATATGACAGGATTCAAATATTTATTGTACTCAAACGTAATAAACAAAGTCATGAACGTACGGAGTAAAAAATAATAAAGTTGCTTAAGAAATAAAACTAATTTACATCACCTTTTTTATTATTGCACAATAAGGAATAAATAAATAAATTTATAAACATGTATCGCATCCTTGGGTTTCTGTTTTATTGACTTTATTCATTTACAACTTATACACTCACACTTATACAGTTTAACACATGCATGTATGCATGAGTGTTATTTCCCATGTTTCTTAAAATTTTATAAAAAAAACAAAACAAATAAATTTTGTAAACTTTTTACATGGACATTCAATGAATTTGAGCATTACTCAAATACACACGTTTGTATGTGTGTGTGTATATATGTGTGTGTGTTACCTCGTTAACATTTGGTACTTTATTCGTTTAAGAAGTCACCTCATTTTATTTTTATAATACTCATGCATTTTAATATTATGCTTCCTTCCTCAAGTAAAATGTCACATCATGATATTCGTGCCAGAACTAAGAGCAAATTGAATAGCTGAAGAAATAATGACTAATGGAAATTGTAATACACTGTGATCGCTGGTCATTATGCTGTTATAAGGGATTTGTGTAGGACGCGTGATCTAGAAGGCGCCTTTCAATTTACTAGGAAATTCGATAGGTCAAGAAATGAGTGCCAAAAAGCAATTGACTCTTAGTTTGGATATTTAAAGGAAATCGCAATAAAAGTACCAAACAAAGTATGTAGAAAAAAAGTATTTTCAGACAGAAGAAATGCCAACCGTTTCAATGGCCATTTCACTACATCTGCTTAAAATTTAAAGAACGAAATTAATATTCTTTAAGGTGACACAGATAATTACGCTGTCCCGTTTTTCTTGAAAATATTGCTGCAAATAACATCTTAAACGTTATAGCCAACATTAAAGAAAATAAAAGTCCTGGAAAATTTTGTCCAGAGTTGCTCAGAAGTAATTATCCCAATATTGTCACATCTTTTCAATAAAATGTTACAGACCAATGTGAAGCCTGATGCTCTAATGATCTACAAAATTTGATCGATAATGACAGATAGTAATATATGTACCGTAAAGAAATATCGCCCAATAGTGCCTACGTTCGGCGATAGATAAATTATTTTTAAAAAATTAATAGGCCTACAATTTAATGGTGTCGATTTTAATGCTTAAAAAATGCATTTATTTTAATTTATTCAAAATGCGTTGATACATAATGCCATCGTTAGGCGCTACACTTTCCCATCCTTCTAATAGCACATGGATTCCGTGCCAAAATATCTACTCCGGATTTGAGGTAAAGAATGAAACAAACCAATTTTTGATACTTCTACAGAAGTTAAGTGTGTTCAAGCATGGCCATTCTGCATCGATCGAAACAAATGATAATTAGAAGTGGCAAGGTCTTGGCTATTGAGTCAAAACTTCTCAGTTTTTCAAGTTATATATTGACCGGTCGTGCAATATGTGACCATGCTTTGGTATCGCATCTAATCGAGTATTCTGGTCGTTATTCATTAATTGCTCTCCTCAAAAGACTCAATTGTATGCGGTACAAATCCCCTGTGATCGTCTGACCCGATTTCAATAGCACATAGTGCAAAACACGCTTCTGATTCCATCAAAAACAAAGCACTTGCTTTGATTTAGAACGTTGACCGGGCTTAACATAACCATAACAACGTAACCATTTTTTCTCGCCAGTAAAAATACGATGCAAATATGACTTCTTTTTGTGGCGTTCAAACATCATTTCTGACAACAAGGCTACATTGCCTTTCAACATCTTTCAGCTTAAATCCCAATGCTTTTAAAAGAATGGAAATAGCTGGTTTTATGACTCCCAATGATAATGCCAGTTGTTTTTGCGCTTGACAACAATCTTCGTGAAGTAATGCTTTCAATTCCTCATCTACAAACTTTTCCTGCTGACCAGGCCACTTTTAAATTGCGCAAACCATCGTCCACAAGTTTTTTGAGTTGGTGCATGTCGACCATAAGCTTCTACCAACAATCGATAACTTTCAGAAGCCGTTTTCTTCAAATAACAGAAGGTTATATTACTTCCCCGCACAAGGTTCGGCATTATTATAGCGATTAAAAAAAATGTGTGTTGACCCTTTGGCGTCTATCACTACTGATTTATAATCACTACTTAGTTATCCCAAATACCAGATTTGTTATTTAAGGCACAAACCATATGTGGTATGCTATATTATGTCCAAATCGACGTTATTAGCTTGTATACCTCGGCTCCCCCAGTAGCAGTTCTTGACGGGCACAACCCTTTAAATCTGATTTAACATTCAGCAAAGGAGTCAATAAAATTTTGGGATCTTCAAATAATACCTTTCACTACTTTTTAGTTCATTCATTTATGGCCGCATTTCACTTGCGCGGTAGAATTCTTTCTAACGGAAGGGATTTTATAAAGCTTGGGCATATTTGAGGTTAGGAGGTAAATTGACTTAAAACACACTTTTTTCAGTTTCAGTTTTCCTAATACAAATGTAAAGTAAATCCAGATCATCAGTTGTTTATAGTCGGTCTTTCAAATGGCCCCAGAGAATATAATCCAACACCGTTACAAAAAGGAGGCGAACAATTTTTATCGCCAAATCAAAATATTATGCCACCGGGCTTGCGGCGCCATCTTGCTGAGACCAAACGCCACTGATGTCAACATTAGTCATTTGTTCCCCCGGGGGCACATTATACGTCTTTATGGATCACACAACCATCTAGATTTGTGTCTTGCGGGGCTAAAAGAGAGCCCAGTCTCCTTCAAGGCTAGCAGGAGCCAACTAAACAATCCACTATATTTCCACGAGAATCAGTAAAGCCCCCAGAGTTTCGCTATTTGTCTCTTTAGGCATTTAGCTGTTCTCTGACTGATTATTGAGGTAGGCCCTTCGGGAGTATCGTGGTGGCTGTGTGTTTCGGGACCCTCGTTTGAATTTGTGGGTCGGATCATTCACAATGAACACATATGCCCAGGTCCAGTGAGTATGAATACCGTCGTGTTCTTAATTATATTAACCTTCACGCGTTCTGGACCAGGAGTTGGAAAGTCTCCAACTCTTAAGCAAAGAGTAAAGGCTGCGATCTACTTCGAGCTTTTGAAATTGCAACTAGGAGTGACCGGAGAATGCACGGTTTCGAAGGCCTTCTATGGCGAGAATGGCGCTACATACCAGTCACAGTGGTAATGGCCATCTGATTATGGCTCACTGCCGGTGCAGATGTAAACCTTATCACGCAATCTCTCATCTTCATACTTTTCTAGCTACTTGCCTTCTGTGTCGATATTACCACTAGCACACCACCAAAAAAAAATGTTTGAAGCACATTTTGCAACAAGGCATCGCTTATCGCGTCAATGCAGCTCCGAATTTCATCTTTCAGAGCGTCAGTTATTTGTGGTCGGTCTTTTAAATGGCCCCAGAGAAAATAATCCAACGGCGTTATAACAAGTAGGCGGTCAATTAACATCGTCAAATCGAAAAGTTATGCTAGCGCGAAATTTCTTACGGAATGGCAGTCACACGGTTTCTCGAGGACTGCTTTTGGTTTTTGTGGGCCCCGTATGTGACAATTTGGTTTGTCTATATAAAACGACTAGCTGAAAATGAATCTCAATATGAAAGATGATTTTGTGGAAAAATGCGTTGTTTTCGTTTAGTTCTTCAAACAGGCAATTCAAAACGTTCAGTGCGAACGAGGTCGGTCAAGCATGAAGATGTAGATCTTTGTGCAAAATTTTGTGCAAAGTGTAAAAGTGCATGTAATCATGGTCAATTGTTACGTACTTTAACGAGGTTATGTTCCAAGCTTATTCTTAACACTTGCATCATTTCGGCCACTACGAGGGTATCGTGTTGGTTTATTGTCAGCGACAGCCTCGAATTTCAAGATTAAATTACTCACAGCGGTCTTAAATAGAGCCTGATTTCGTGGGAAAGCTGCCTCAATTTTACGAGGTAATGCAACGAAATTTTCATCATTTAGATAGCAGATTTTCACGATTAAAATTCTTTACTCACGAGTGTAACGGTTCTGTGTTTAAAATTTTACAACTTTTTACTAAATAAATGCCAAAGGATGACAGCTTTATTCTCCATATTTACTCATTTGATAGATAATATACTTCCTAACTTCAAATTTGCCCATCCCCAAATATTTTGTATTTTTAGTTTTTTATTTTTTAATTATGTTGAAAATGTTTGCTGGGTGTATCCTCATCTATATTTGATTTTGGTTTCTAAAGGTTTCAAATTTAATATTTTTTTTTTAGTTTTACATTTTTCGATTTGTGTTGTTTAGTTTTTTGTGCCATCTGGAACGTCATAATTTATTTTTCTGTTTAAAACTTTGGTTCGATAAATTTTTCTAGATTTTTACATTCACTATTCATCCATACAATTTTAGCCATTTAGTCATCATTTGGTCCGCTTTCCTTATCCAACTAACAGCCATCATTCATCTGCAATGCAAGAACGCTGTCAGCCTTTACCAAAGTGTTGGTTTTGAAGCACCAAGAGCATTAATAAAACAAAAACTCAATGCTGCTGCTCTATTTCTTCTCGGCCTTTTCTTCTTCGTCTTTTTCTACTTTTAAGAATCCAAGTAAATTTATTTAACAGGTTTAACGTTGGTGGTGGTGGTAACAGTAACAAGTTTACATATAAACGACCGTCCGTAAGCTAAAATATTAAATGTAATATCGGCATATTGTCCATAACATTTGTTTTTGTTCTGTTCCGTTTTGATTGTGTTGTTGTTTTACATTTTTAACCCAATTTCTGTCGTGACAATTGTGCGAAGTTAGAATGAAAAACAGTTGCTATTGGCTTAAAACTGTTAACACGTATACGTTCCATTCACTGTTAAAAATTTAACTGAAAGCTTTTTAGAATGTTAAAATTTCATTTAACAGTTTTAGCAGCAGCAGACAAAATGTAAACGCAATACATTTAACTGTTAAATTTAACAGCTAAATAATATTATAAAATTAAAATTGAATTTAAATAAAATAAAATGAGCATTTACCAACTTAATTTAAAATCTTAAATATTAACATAAATTAATTTTATATACAGTAAAAATATTATATTGCTTATTTACGTTTAATATATTCTTAGAAATTAAAATATTCTCTTTATGGCCAGTTTACATTAGTTTTCAAAAATACCAACAATTACATAGAACACTGAGAGAAGAGTTTTTTATTTTTTAGGAAGAGAGATAGGAAGTGGATAAATTCCGTTAAAACGGGTAAATAAAAAATGGGCCTTTAATAATTAGTTGAGTATTTATTTATTGATTTACTTAAAACACAAAACAAAATTAGACCTGTAAACCTCCAATTCTTATATTTAATACCATAAACAAACATAATTGTGAGAAACACGTTAAAATTCTACATTTGGTAACAAGAAAATTCAACATGGCAATAAAATTTATGGAGAATGCATCTTATCGAAAATGGATCTTATATTGATAAATGTTTTATTTATTGTCGGCAATTATGTATGGAATACAATATTAGATAAATGTCCGCCACTGTTAACCTTACAAATGTGTAGCCATTTCACGTGGAGCAGCCAAGCCAGGCAACCGTGGAGGCCAATCAACATCACTATTTCTTGAAATAACTTGTTGTGGAAAGAGGTCTCGCAGTAATTCCATTGTAATCATGAATCTATGCGATGTGGCGCCGTCTTGTTGATACCACATTTTAATCAAGCCCAAAGCATGCAGTTTTGGCTTTAAAAACTCGGAAAATTACCGCCCACTTGCAATTTGTTCTGCACTTTCCAAAGTGATGAAAAGTATGATATATTTTCATCTTGCAAGGTACCTGGAGTACAACAGCTTACTTAACGACCGACAGTATTGTTTACATAGGCGGCGCTTTAAGGACGACTTGCTGGCCTTCCTATCTAAACAATGTCCCAACTCCATACATCATTTCGGAGGGAGTCCCCCCCGGGGGCACATTATATGGTCTTTATAGAACTTCGACTATCCAGACCTGTGCAACTGGGGGAAAAAAGGAGCCCAGTCCCCTGAAGTCAGCAGGGGTAGAACTGGAAGCTCCACGTTATTTCCACGGGAATCAGTAAGCTTGCAGAGTTCCATTATTTGTCTCTTGAGACAATTAGCTGTTCTCTGACTGGTTATTGAGGTTGGCCCCTATATGGGAGTATCGTGATGAGTGTGTGTTTTGAGGCCCTCGTTTGAGTTTGTGGGTCGGATTATTCACAATGAACACAATGAATGGTCCAGGTCCAGTGAGTATGAATGCTGTCGTGTTCTTAATTATATTAAGCTTAATGTGTTCTGGACCAGGAGTTGGATAGTCTCCAGCTCTTCAGCAAGGAGTAGTGGCTTAGAACCTCGTTTTGGAATCGCTGAAATTGCAACTAGGGATGACCTGTTGCTAGCATTAGTGCTCGGCTTCCTAGGCCGTGAATGACGTTGCTTTACATTCCCAGTGGTTTGACCACCATCTGATTACGGTTTACGGCCGGGCGCAGATGTAAATCTTATCACGTAATAACACTTTTAGTAGAAGAAAACAAGTACTTTCTATAAATAATTAGCAAACAAAAAGGGACATGAAAAAAATAAGTACTCCAAGTTACAACATTGTACCCGGATTCTTTAATAATATTGAGAACTATGAAAAGAACTACAACTGCATTAACTGAGATGAAATAGAAAAAAATTTTAAGAAATTTCGCCAACTTTTGTCATTGAAAACAACAAAACAGTAAAAAGAGCCATTGCAGCTATTTCCTTATCGCTTACATAACTCGTCAGTGAATTTAATCTATTTTGCTATTTATTTTCTGATGACATAATTATTGTCAAAATATCAGCAGAATATAATAAAGCGTTTTATATCATGTTTATCGAATTCCTAGATTTCGTGATGGCATTTGATTTTGAAAGAAAATTTGTAATTTTCACGTAATTGCAACTTAAATTATTCGCTTTGTTATCAATTAAGAAAATGAACACAATCTGGCGTTTTAACTGAGATCTTCTTTTTTTTTATTAAAACGTCTGTATTTTGCATTATTTTTTTAAAATTTCTTTCTTTTTGCACACGTGTAGTAGTTTTGTAATCAAACTTGTTGTTGTTGTTATAATAGCAGTGCTAACGTAGACTGTATAATCAAATTAAGCTAATTAAGGTAATAAAGCTTATGCAATAGAGCATCTTAAAGTATTATGACTGTGAAATACTTCGATAGAATTAGGAATAATTATTTTGTTGTAAAAGCACATACGATCGTATTTTGTCAAGTTTAACATGTTTTAAGTAAGACTCAACATTTAATGTAAAAATGCTTTAACCCAGAAGAAAGATAAAAACTATTATTTTATGCCTTAGTTATAGCAGGCACTAAGGTATGGAACATTAAGTACTCTTTCGTGACAAAATAAAATCAAAACGGATTGGAAAATCCGTCCTTAAAGCAATATATCTGCAGCAGCATTCGAAAACTGCATCATTCTCTTCGTTAAGCAAGTGGGCAAATTTGGGGTTAGGAAATATTTTGTGTATCAAATGATTCAATTTTAAAAACAGAGCTGTCATCCCTTGACACTTTTTATGAAAAAGTTGAGAAATTTTAAGCTTAGAGTAAAATGGTGGAAATATCACTGCATCACTTCGAAAAATTCGTGGTTACGTTAACAAACAAAATTGTCACATATGATGCTCGGAAAGTACACAAGTAGTCATTGAAAAATCATTACATCCTAAGCAAATCCCCGTATGATATGGTTTGGGTCAGGTGGCATTAACAACACGTATCTTTTCCGAAATGAGCAAGAAAATGCCGTCACTGTAAATTTTTTTAACTAACAAACTAGGATAACCAATTTGTGTGGCCACCAATGACCTCTGGTTTCGGCAAGATAACGCCAAAGGCAACACAGTTACCCAATGCATGAGAAATTTCGAGATTGCGTAATTTTTCGATTTAGCCATGTCTCGATTTGAAAGACCAGGCTTACGTCAACCACGCAAAAATAACTAACCCTCATAAAGTCGAAATTTGGCGGTACACTGACAAGCTAAACGAAGCTTTGTGGCAAAACGTGCTTCAAAATGTTGTAAAAAAGCGGTTGTCTACCGAAGTGCTAGAGGCGGATATTAGCCAGCATCCTTTCTATTGTTTATTCCGATATTTCTACTTTAAATTGTTATCAATACAACTAAAGTTTTTAAGAAAAGTGTGGGATTGAAACCTGCCGTCCCAATATACCGGGCTTCTCAACAAAAGGTTTGTCTTTTAATTGTAGCAACTCCAACAACGTCATAGTTTTGACATATAGTTTTTGACGTATTCGTAGTAGATGCATTTGGCAATCATTATAATGAATTCAATTCAACGCACGAAAGCGCATTAAAATAACTAAAATCCACTATGAAAATGGTGGTTCTGTTAAGGTTATATTTCGTAAAACTTGTTATATTTTCGGAGAATATAATCGTCCTTCTCAGACCACTATTAAAAACTTAGTAGTTATATTTGGTTCGACAGGCTCGTTAAAAAATGTGCGAACACCAACACGTGTTCGACCGGGTCGTTCAACTGAACACATCGCAGTCGTGACCCACAGTGTTGAAGCAGATTTAAATTTGTCTATTTCTCGACGTTCACATTGATTGGGGTTATCCAAAACCAACACATGGCGAATTTTGCGTAAAAATTTGACTTTGAAGCCTTATAAGGTTCAACTGGAATTTTTTTAGACGAAGCCCATTTTCACTTGTCAGGATATGTCAACAAGCAAAATGAATATCTTACAGCGATTATTGAAAACCCTTTACATGCTCAACGTGTCACTGTATGCCGCGCTATGTGATCTGGAGATTTAATTGAGCCATTTTTTTTCGAACATGAGGCTGGAAATACGGTAACGGTCAATGGATCATGTTATCGTAGGAAGCTAATAATTCAATTTTATCCTATCATTGGCGACGTATGATATAGCCAATGAAACGATCAATTTATTGCAAATCAAATTTCCCGATCTCTTTAAGTGGCCAGCTAGATTATGTGATTAAGTACCGCTGGATTATTTTTTGTGTGACTATGCTAAGGACAGAGTCTATATGGAACCAATCGAATCGATTTCAGCCTTAAAACTTAAAATCCGTGATGTGATTAACGAAATAGAACCGCAATTTTGCCAAAAAATTATTAAAAACTTTGATGAATGAATTGACATCTGTCAGCGTGATCGCGTTGAACATTTGCCAGAAATCGTTTTAGAAAATAAACTTCTTGTTTTGAAATACCTTTTATATAGGAGCGCACAGTGGGGAATTTGGTAAAAAAATTAACATGATTCGGTTTAATTTAACTTTAATATGTAGTGATTATACTGCTTAGGAGAACGGGGCTTAAGTGCTTAGGGTATATAAAAGGCAAAACCGTTGCCAAATTTTTATTTCCTCGAATTTTGAAAATTTTAAATTTTGGCGATATCTCTATTTAAGTTCAATATTTTATAATTTAGACGCTATTATGCTTTTAAGATTTTTGTTTCTTTTGCTTCACCAAGCCAAAGCCCTTTCTATTTTTCACACATCTTTTGAGGGCATTGACGTCATAAGCGTTAGGACATAACTTCTATCTGTTCTTCGCCGTTAGTTATTTGAAAATAATGGTATACAAGTTAATAATATCAAGTTTTTGCTTTAATGTACATTTATTATAATAACAAAAGGAGTTGATACATTATCCAAAATTCATTTTTTTCACCTTTTTTTGGTGGCATATGATGCCGCGCCAAGAAAATTGCTCCGGTTTTGACCTAAAGAAGGATATTCTATTTTGAAGTGAAGCGTATTCCAGTAAAGGCGTTCTGCATTGATAGAAACAAATAGTAGTCAGAAGGGCAAGGTCTGGGCTATAAAGTGGGTGAGCCATAATTTCCCATCCACTGTTTTCAAAATAGTTTTTGACCGGTTTTGCAACATGATGGAAGAATTTGGCTTCGTGTGTAGTCGAATATTCTGGGCATGTTTTATTGATTTCTCTTTTCAAAGAAATCAATAGCCTCCGGCACAGGTCGTTTGTGATCATCTAACCCAATTTCAATAGCTCATAATACAAACCACGATTCTGATCATACTAAATACAGAGCTTTGGGATTATCCATTTTTCGTCAGAAGTAACAATACGATGTTTTGCATCGCTACTATTGCCTTCTGCCTTCTTTTTGTAACGATCAATTATCATTTTTGATATGTAAAATGTCAGTTTCGATTTATAATGCACACAATTTCCTTGCCCCTAAATGATCCCCAATGCTTTTATACGTAGGGACTGTCTCCCAATGATGATGCAAGTTCTTCTTGCGTCTAATAACAGTCATCGAATAATGCTTCAAATTTGTTATCTTCAAACTTTTTCGGCTGACCAGACCTCTCTGTGTTTTGTGTATTGAAATCACCAGCTTTAAATCGCGCAAACGTTCGTTCAAAGTTCTATGAGTTGAAGCATTTAACTGTAAGTTTCTGGAAACTTTCAGCAGCCGTTTGCTGCTGTTATCAGAC
This sequence comes from Trichopoda pennipes, assembly GCA_030448955.1. Lineage (NCBI taxonomy): Eukaryota > Metazoa > Arthropoda > Insecta > Diptera > Tachinidae > Trichopoda > Trichopoda pennipes. The sequence goes on from JASKUP010000094.1 coordinate 3,666,720, forward strand.
TTCTCTGCAAAACATCTTGTTAGATACAAAATTCCACATTATTATGGCGATTGAAATGTTTGCTTCCATTTTGGGGTCCATCAAGTACTGAATTATACAGACAAAGTAGCACAAACCCTAGTGATAGCTATGCCACATGTTTCCCCCCGGTGGCACATATATATTTCTTGACGGAATCTCACTGTTATTACATGTATCAACGGGGGTAAAAGGAAGCCCACTCCCCTAAAGGCTAGCATAAAACTAACTATACAACTCCACGTTATTTCCATGGGAATCAGTAAGCCCTAGAGTTCAGCTTTTTGGATTCTTAGCCTTTAACCTGCTCTCTTACTGATTATTAGGGTTGGCCCTTCGGGAGCATTTTGGTGGTTGTGGTCAGGATCATTTCATCTCTATTGAGAACAAAGGGTAAATAAACCGGATACAGTGAGTATGCTTATCATGTGTTCTGAACCAGGCGTTGGATAGCCTCCAACTCTTCAGCAAGGAGGACCTGTTGCATAGAATTATGTCTTCGGCTTCCTAGAGCGTGGATGCACGCTACATATCACGCAAGTGGTTTGATCCACCGTCGCACAGTGGGTTAAAACAGCATGTTTTGTTGAATCAAATCAGGAAAACTATGTTCGGATAATTTTTCTTTATTTTTCAGTTAATACCATTAAAATAAGTAAAAAAAAAATATTTTCAAAGTATATTTGAGTATAATTTTATTAAATAATGCCAAATATCAGTGCCGGTATATAGTGCAAGGAGTACAGTATCAGAACTTAAACATTACTTTTTATACATCTTAAAGTTAATCATCAACATCAACGTCATCATCATCATCAATATCATCATCATCAGTAGCATCAGCAACTTCAACATCACTGAAATAGTTCTTGTTCAGGGCTGTAGGTACAATTAAATCAATTGCCTCCTCTGGCAAGCTTTGAACCTTCTTTGTAGGCAATTTTCGCATGCTTGAAATAATTGGGTCAGAGGTTATCAAAAACATATTAAAAATGTCTTGGTTTGATTTTTCGCGACTGCACTTTCATGAATAAAACTCTCTATATTTTCTAAAATCTTTATTTCGAGCTTCATGCGCTTTTTCTGATAACTGCCCAATAGGTTAAGTGGCATTTGACATAATTTCGGGTCCGTAAGTAAAATACTTGTGCCAAGTGGAAAGCACATTGTATCAAGGGTACGTTTCAACAAAAAATCGCGCTGTATTGTGTGCATATATTTAAAATTTTTCATTAATAATTTCATGGCCACTGGATACAGCAATAAGCAAACTTTTCCATCTACCATTGCCAAAATTAATTTGTGGAAAACATGTATAACTTTCTCACCAACAGTTGACAGTTGAACAGGTTAAATTCCGTATTTCCTCTACAACTCTTTCTTTTTCACTAATTGACACATATGCGGTTTCTTTGAGAAATTCAATTTTCAAGGGTCTGCAAAATCTAGTTGAAGACGACCGTAGATTTTGCCAAATGACCTTTTCCTCAAACATAAGCCTAAGTGGTACAATTGTGGTTGAAAAAACTGATGAATCACTAGCATCAGATCCACGAAAGGGTTGTTTGTATGAGCTATGGCCAGAGCTTCCGTTAAAGCCCCATTCGAGTTCGTAATACCTAATGAGTCAATAACAGTTTCTTGAAGTTCCATTAGTCGCTCCGCTGTGTGATTAAGAAGACCTTGTAAAGTAACTTCAAGAGAGGTCTCGCTTATTTTAAAGCTGGTCGATTCTGGATACGTTTTTTGTTTTTTAGTTTGAATATTGTTGTAGGAGGGAAGTATTTGAGGAGTAGCTTGTCTAACAACATTGTATTGTTTAGCTTCTACAAAATTAGACTGCTGCAACTCTTGTATTCTTCTAAAAGGCACAAAAAGCCAGCGTAAAATTTTGCAATGTAATAGAGATTTATGTCCTTTTTAATATAAACTAAAAATTATGACATGAATGTGAACTAATTTTTTGGGCATTTCCAATATAAATAACTAAATCTAAAACACTTGCCCACACAATTTGATACACAAATGTTAACGAAGTATTTGCAAAATAACCTGACCTTGATGGTTCCTTTGAAAAATTGTTAATTTTTGCAATACTTTTTAAAATAAATAAAATTTTCAACGGAGAAAGTTTTCACTTTTTTCAGCCTTTTTTGCACAAAAATTTCTATAAAGTTTGACTTTGAAGTTTCACTACAAAAACACCAGAGTACTTTTGACATTTATTTTAACGACAAGTGATGCAGAATTTTATATACTCCAACCGAGTACAAAAAAATTTGACGATACTTAAAATTTTGTTTTTAAATAATTTAAGAAAACAGGCTATTCTAACCCTCTGTGCACCGAGTTATGGTTTACACAGCCAGGTACCGACGTAAATATTATCACTCATGCCACCTCTTATCCAAATTGACATTACCAACTTGTATACCAATCAAAAAATACCTTCTTATTAGACAAAATAAATTTCGGCCTATAACCCTGCTAACTGCATCAATCTTCGTTGGGACACATTTTTTAGAAAAAATTTAACAATTTAAATTAATCAATTGTATCAATAAGAATGTTTCGTATTAATTTTCGAAATGAAGTGCATAAAAGTGCAAAAGTTTTTATTTAAATCATGTGGCATCCCTGCATGAAAATCTTATTTTTTCCTTTAAGTTAAAAAAGAATTATTTGAAGTGTAATAAAATATTTTTAAGAGAAAATAAAAACAAATTAAATGGGCAAAAGAGTAAGAATTTTCAGCTGCCCTCTCTTGTTAAATAAATGTTTTTTATTTTATTTATTTTATTTATTTCCGATTTGTTCTTTTCTTTGCTAAACATACAATCTTAAAATATTTTTATACAAAATTAGTTTTCTTTTGAAAACTAAAAACAATAAACATTAAATTCATTATTAAAAGTAAATAAAACAAAACAAAAAATAAATAGTTTTCAACAATTTTTCTCTATTGTAAAAGTGACCGTAAAACTTTTTACCATCTTCCAACCTGGGAAGTTGGTGAAAGTTTAAATATTTATTTTCTCTTGTGTGGCAAATAAGAACAACAACTAAACACAATTAAAATAATTTTTGTTTTATTTAATTTTGGTTTTCTTCGGAAGTGTTCCCACCATTTCAGTTCGATTCCTTAGAGAGGCAAACGGTAGCAGAACAAGGAAATGAATTCCAAGTTTTTTGGCAAGACCATAGCGATGCGACTTGTGTGTTCATATATATTATAGCAAGTAGCGAGTTTTTGTTCCGTTGCGTAAAATGTTGTTCTATTCGACAGTACAACTCGGTGTGCCATAAAGCAAATTGTGCAATTTTAGTTTTCTATTGGTTCTTAATGGTGGCGCCCCATGTCCGGGACGACCCCAAAATGCATCAAAGATCTTAAAATGTTGAATGCACTCATCTCTGTCGAGCTGTTGAGCCATGCTAATTGAACGTCTTTTTTGTGCAGCTTGACAATTGAGGTCTTGCAAGTAACGCATATCAGTTGTAACACCATTAGCGCCAGCTGTGTGAAGTCTATTTATACAGATGCAATTCAATACAATAATAGTTGTAATAGTATTTATTGTTGTTGTTGTTGTTGCTAGTGTAATTTTTTATTGTTTTTTTTTTTGGTGGTTGTTTGTTGTATTGCAGATTAGTAAGTTTAGATATTGAAAAAAGACAAAATATATGTAAAACCTAAAGCAAGAAGAAGAAACTTAAAGCAAAGAAACTCCGTGATGCATTTTTAGAGAAGTGTTTTCTTCTATATAGTTGCTTTTGTTGTAATTTTAATATTTTTTCAATTGTAATTTAATTACAATCGTTACTGTTCTGATGATTTAATTTACACAGGCACACACACACATACATCCACAAATATAAATTAAGAGGGAGGACATTTACACGTTATATGAAAAATACATAAATAGAAAGAGGAGAAGAGAAGAGAAAGAGGAAACAAACACAAAGACATTTAAATAAATTGGAAAACTTTTGTTTTTTTTCTATTTTTTGTTACATTTTTACAGGACAGAGACACAGTGCAATCTGCAAGCTAATTACAGTGATTAGAAAATTGGGAAAATTACATGATTTAAAAGGAAAATGAGTTCAGTTTATTTTGTTGTTGTTGTTTTTTTTAAACTTAATTGATGCTGGCGTGTATTTGAGGTAATTAATCATTTCAGTCAATTGGAAATTAAACGGTTTTTATCTAAATTTTTATTTCAAACGACAGGAAACAAAAAAAATTTATTCCAATTTATTTTAACAAAATTATTAAAAATTTCTTTTATTGTATTAAATTTGGTATTTTATTCCTAGTCATACTAATCTTCCAGAAGTCATACTAATTAATGTCAGCACCTGGCTGTTTGGCTCTAACATGTCCGTGTTCCGACTACTTGCATGAATAGTAGGCGAACAATTATAGCCTAAGTCGCATAAACACCTCGATGCATTCATGCCTTAGTAGCATTTTGTAACAGCATAGCAACATAGCTGTGCACCCACTTCTTGCTTGAGAGTTGGAGATTATCCAACTCCATGCCCTGCTACATGCGTAACATCGGACATTGGATGTTAACTTCCTATTCGGTATCACCTCTTCGAAGACTTTAAAAAGCAACCGATTTAAACCATAGTCACCATGTTACTCCCGAGAGTAAAAACCAAAATAGCGCCGCAGCCCTGCAAACAATTGGTTCCCGTAACAAAAATGTGATCAGTCACTGGTCAGACTTGGAGAGGCCATAATTATATCTCTTCCAAGGCGACTGGCACCACCTTTTACCCCCAAAATCACATGTCAAACTGGGGAAGAGATCCATCTTTACTGCTTGCCTTCAGAAGGATGTCAGTTAGTACAGAACGTGATAAGATTTACATCAGCATCGAGTCATGTGCCCATAATCTGATGGTGGTCTTACCACTGGGTGTAGGAAAAAGCATTCACCCACCACTAAGACGCATAAATATACTTCTTAATTGCAATTTTCAAATGCATGGTAGCACGGCCATGCCCCTACTTCTTGCATAAGAGTTAGAGACTATCTAACTGCTGGTCCTGTTACAAGCGCAACTAGGACACTTGTTAGGATATTAACCTTTTCTTTTCGTTAACACCTCTTTGTAACTTTCTGCAAGGATCAATTTAAGCCACAGCCACATCGTTGCTCCCCAAGGGACCTCACCAGCAACCATAATAGAATTGCAGCCCTGCGGGAAAATGGTTCCCATGGTATCAGTCGAACTTCGAGAGTCCTACGTCGCTTTCAGTATTTCTTTCCTGCTAGCCCAGCCGAAGGCAAATGTCAAGATGAGAAACCTCAGTTTGTGCATTAGCTTTTGCCCTTATGAAAAAACAATTTTTTTTAGTTAAGAAAATAAAACTAACAGGTCATGGGACTAGTACACTTTCACTACGCCGTATTATTAAATGTCAAGAAAAAATTATTCTATAGAATGCAAATAAATTAAAAAAAAATTAATTAAAAGAATTTGATATATTGCCGAAGAAACTAAATTCTATATAAGGAACTCAAATATTCTATATTGTAGAGAACAAAAGAAAATCAGCTATGCAACGGTTAAGATCGAACCTTTCAAAATAAAAAAAAAAACTTCGATACGTGGAAGATTCAAGCGCAAGCACTTTTAGCAAAACAATGAAGCCGCATGGAAGTAACTTTGTGTAAAGCCAAAAGCAGTGGTAGACGATTTTTTATGGGTGGGAAAATGAAAAAAAGTTGTAATTAGGCCTTATATTATTAATTAATTCATCGTAACTAAAACAAAAAATAAAAAATTTCGGAACATTCATCCCATTGATCACGTGATCCCAGGCAATCATGTTAAAGTCCCTTAAACTTAAGAGGTGTACAAGTTAATAATGTCGATTTTTTATTTGCTTGAAAAATGCATTTATTACAATAATAAAATAGATCAGTACATTATTCAAAGTATTGCCCATCGTTGGTCACTACATTTTCCCATATTTCTGGCAGCATTGGATTCCACGCCCAAAGAACTGATACGCCTCTGAGTTCAAGAATGAATCAAGCTTCTGGAGTGAAGCGTATTTCATTAAGGGCGTTCTACGTCAATCGAAATACATAGTAGTTAGAAGGACCAAGATCTCGGCTATAAAGCGGGTTAGCCAAAACTACCCATCCACTGTTTTTCCAATAGTTTTAGACCGGTCTTACAACATGAGGGTGAGCATTGTCATGAGAGAGAAGAGTATGGCCTGGTATCTGCTAAATTAAATTAGGTGCCCCTGTAGGCTAGTAGGTAGTGTACTAGCTTCTCAGTATGGGGGTTGTGGGTTCGATTCCCAACTAAGACCTTGGATTTGTTCACTTCAAAAATAAAAATTGACTGTCGATGGGGCTGCTTAGCGATAAAGGCATAGTCACTGGTCGCTGTGCTGTCTTATACGGCAGTTAATTTCCGACTATCCTTCTACTTTCACCGCCTGTTTCATCTCTTCTGTATACCTTTCCTAAAGAATGTAGCACGGTACTTGACTAAATAGGCATTGTTGCTTAAAGTGCTACTCCTCTTTATTAAAAAAAAAAATCTGGTCGATTTTTGATCAACTTGATTTCACAAACTCATGGTACAAAACACCCTTCCGATTCCGCGAAATATAGAGTATTACCTTGGCATCATGGATATGCGACTTCAGCGTTGTTTTGGCTGATTGGCCGAACTTTGCATATAATTTTTTGCGCTTGGTGTTATCATAATCACCAGTAACAAGACGGTGCAAAACTGACTTCTTTTTGTAGCGTTCAAGCATCATTTCCGACATGAAATAATTTCTTTTCGACATCTCTAGGGTTAAATTTATATACACAGGATCCAATTTACATGCTTTTGAATAAATCCCAATACTTTTAAACGTAGGGAAACGGTATAACTCCCAATGATAATGCAAGTTCTTATTAACTTTGTCAACAACTTTGTCGAATAAAGCTTTCAATTCCTTGTCTTCTGGGCAAAAATCACCACTTTTGAATCGCGCACGCCATCCTTCACAAGTTTTATTTGAGTTGGTGCATGTTGAGCTTCTACTAACAATCTGCAACTTTCAGCAGCTGTTATCTTCAAATGAAAAAAGATTGCCAGACTTCCCCTGCAAAACTTCTTTTTTACCAGCGACATTATAACAGCGATTGAGAAAAATGTGTGATTAGCACAAACCGTATGTGATGGTTATACCATATGACATCCTAATCGACATTATTAACTTGTACACCTTACTGTTTGAATTTAAAGCTCGTTTTAAAATTAGCAGAGCATCCATAAACTTTTCCAAAAAACTTTGCTGTCACAGGTTAATTCATTAGCAGTGCGATAAGATAACAATGCCTGCACATTCAAATAAAGTTTATTTAGCGCTTTGTATTCCACTCAAAGCGAAACTATTTCAAATTATAATTAATTTGTCTAAAGCGTTTAATGCATAAAGTTTTTTTGTTTTTTTTTTTGTTTTTATTTTTAAAAATGCAGTCAATTTCATGGATGAACTAATTATGTCTCTATTCTATTCGATGGATGCTATGATATGCAAACTTTGCCATAAGTTTTATTCTTTAAATGAAATTCTTGTTAGTTTCTGCTTTTTTTTTGGCAGAGTGTACGAATGCATATGTTCATGTATGAAGGTGAGAGTTTTTTTGTTTTTTTAATGGAACGTTATGAAAATGTATCTAACGGATATGTAATGTGAATTTTTTCAAGCAACATGTTTTTGTTGTTGTGGTTGTTGTTGTTGTGCTATCGCTAATGTTTTTATTGCTATTGTTAAAGTTTTTATTGTATTTACTGTTGCAGTTGTTATTGTTATTGTTTTGGTTATTTTTGTTGTTGATGTTGTTGTTACTAAGCATGTTCATACTCATGTTCAATTTGGATTCGTACCTATCATTTGATGGTGTGCGTTTGGTAACATCCGTTGTTGATAAGCTAATAGGACGTTCAAAGGCACGTCGACGTGCCAGCAATGGCACCAATTCAACGCCATTATAATCCAGCCCTTTGGTGCCATCAATACCGCCACCATTTCTTATGTTGGCACTATTATCTGTAGTCGTATCAATTGCTTTGTTATGGCGCATCAGACGTGGACAGATTTTAGGATTTTGTTCCTTTTTTGTCTTGACATTTGATTTTTGTATTGTTTTAAGTGGACTGGAATTTAAGATCATGGCTGGGCACGTACAAGTGCATAAATCACAGCATCTTGTTAATTTTCGGGAAGCACGTGATTTGCGAAATGTTGGTTTCTCGGCAGGAGTGGCTGGATTATCTTGATCCAAATCTTTAAGCATTTGTTTGTTGGTCCAACCCTTCATTTTTAAAAAGTAAGAAACAAAATTTTCTGAATGAAAAACTTTTGGAAAAAAATAAATTTCATTTTTATTTCTATTTTCAATATTTTTCCACTCCATTGAGGGGCATCTTGGGGAATGAAAGTATAAATAATTTAATAAATCAGTCAATAAATGAAACATTGTTAACAAACAAAATCAACATAATTAAAAAAAATATTTTTTTTCCAAAAACAAAAACAATAGAAACTAAAAATTGATAAAATCTTTCTATACCAAAAAATATTTCTATACAAAAAATTTTTATATAAAATAAAATTATTATAATTATCTCCTACAGTTAGACTTTCAATGTCAAGTTTAAATTAAAAATATTATTTATTTAACATTAATTTTTCTACCAACGAAATGGTAGCATTTTTTCCAACATCTTCAGTAAAATTTTATTAAATCTGGCAACTTTTGAAACACAAAAGAAAAACTTACACCAGGTTCAGATGGCAACATTAATCACAATAGCAAACTGTAGCATTCAGACGACTTGTTTGTAGTATCGTTTTGACATTAAGTTCCATGCGCATGCAAAAGTATTTCGCGCGAATTTTTCGTGTTAATTGACGAGATTGCCAACAGTGGCGTTCATAATAGACTTAATTATTTTTATTTTGAAGATGTCATCAGGATAATATTTGATTTATAAATATTTGAAAACTCTAATCAAGCAAAACACATATTAAATTTATTTCGATATACAGGGTATTCGCCAGGAAGGTATACTACTTTGTTTAGCCGCCATTTTTGTAAACATTAGTCTTGACAGTTTATATTTGGCAGTCGTGAAGTAGACATGTTCTAAATTTATTATTTAAAAATATTCGATAAACCAACGTGTTTAATCGTTAAAACATTTTATTATTCGATTACTGTGGCGATGAGAAAGTTGCGTGAATTTTTTGGCAGAAACAACTTGTCAACAAAACGCACTATTTATGGTGTCGTGAATGATTTCGAAGAAAGAGAGTCTATAGGTGATAGACCCAAGCATGGAGCACAACGTACTGCCAGATCGGCTGAAAATATTACCATCAACTTCAATTCGATGCCGTTCTCAGAAGCTTGGTCTTCAAAGAACAACTTTGGTCACAGTTTTGCACAAGGATTTGCATTTGCTTCCCTATAAAATTCAGTTGACACAAGAACTTCTTCAACAAGACTATTAAGGCCAGCGTACTTATGCCACTAGGATGTTATAGCTCGCTATGACAACCCTGATTTTCATGACAAAATCATAAGGAGTGACAAGGCACATCGGTTCTGGGGAATGGGAAACCCTTATTCAACAGTCACCATTAAAAGTGGCAGTCTGGGGTGCAATTTGTCAGGAGAAACCATTGGACTTTACTTCTTTGAAAATAAAAACGGCGTAACAATAACTGTGAATGGGAAGCGATAACGTGATATCATTAAAAACTTTTTAACGCCACAACTACATACATAAGGATTGATTAACCTGTGGTATCAGCAAGACGGTGCCACATCGCAAACAGCCAGGCTTACAATGGAATTACTGCGAGACCTCTTTCCACAACAAGTTATTTCAAAAAATGGTAATGTTAAATGACCTCCACAGTCGCCTAATTTGACTACTCCGGACTTCTTTTTTGGGTGATAACTGAAAAGCAAGCTTTACGCAAACAAACCAGAAACGCTTGACGAACTCAAAAAAATATTCGTAATGAAATTAATAAAATACTTCGGGAAAAGTGTGAGAATGTAATAAAAAATGTGCTAAAAAGGGCTCGCATTTGTGAGGCTAAAAGAGGCAGACAAGCTTCCTTATTCAAATTAACAACACTTTAATTTTACCCATATGCCACCAGAAGATAAGAAAAAGTAGTGGCCAACGATCGTATCGACTCATTTTGCTAGTATAATAAATATATATTTTAAAGCAAACAAATCGACAGTATTAACTTGTAAACCATTAAATAAATTTTATTTTTATTTTTTTATATTTTCAAAATTTCTCCACACCAGTTGGTGGCATCCTCAGAAAGAGAAAAGTGTTGTTTATAAACTATTTGAAAAGGTCTATTAACTGTAATTATTATTTGAACCAAAAAAATATTTCCGCAACAATTGTGAAGAAAATTAAATTGACTCTCGTATGATTTGATTATTCAATCGCTTTTTGCTCGCTCAAAACTGCTGTCAATCGACCATCTTTGTTTGCCATTTTTTAACTAAAAGAAAAAAAAACCAACTTTACAAACTTACTAACGATTTCATAAATGAACTTCCAACTGCTTTAGGACTACGCCAGGGCTTTCCACCGGGCCCAGCCTTACCCCAAGGTTCCTTACTGGGCTATTTAATAATTCAAAATGAGAAAACAAAAAAAACAATAATAAATTTTCTTAATTTTCACAGCGAAACTACGTCATACCGTCTTTTCAATTTTGTTTAATATTTTCTTTGATCTTGTTGCTACAGCTTTATCATCTATTCTGTCATTTTTATTCTCTATCATTAAAGGACATTTGTCAGTTTCGGTGACAATAATTTTTTCCAACATTGGCTTTCCCTTTGTGGCGGCATTGGGCTTATAACGCACTTCAATATCAACATGACCCTTGTTGCGAAATGACATGGATGGATGATCCTTCAAAGTTATTTCCAAAGTCTCAGCATGTTTATTGGCATTGACTTTGATGCCATCAACACCAGCAGTAGTGGCTGCAACAACACCATCACCACTTGTAGTAGCTGCTGTGCCCACATCACGTTCGCATAAAGTTAAAGTGCTACTGGCTTGCGTGGGACGTGCATTATCACCACTTATGTGTGGGAGTGTATGATGTGTTTGTGCGGTAACACGAGGCACCGAATGATGTTGATGATGATGATGATGCTGACGATAATGAGGACGATATACTGCTATTGGATCTAAACAGCGTTTGTGTTTAGTAAAATACTCACTAAAACGGCATGGCTGCAATGATGTCAAACAATGAGTGGTGGTCTGAAAACCCAAAATAACAATAAATAACATTTAACATTAATTACCGAAAATTGTTGCTTGTATAAAGTTAGTTGACATTTTGTGGATGTATGTATGTGTAGGTGTATATATATAAGAGAACTTACAATTGGCGCAGTTGAGTGTAGTCCTACTGCTGTTATATCTTTGCGTCTAACATCTACATTAGGGGCACCGCCACCTGGTTTTCCCCAAGGGCAGTGTTTAACAAATAAATCGTAGTACTAAAATAGAGATAAAGAGGAAAAGAACAAAGTAAAAAGTAAAATCCGAAAACACATTTAATTATGAACTTAAATATTTAAAGTCAGAATATTAAAATTTATACTTTAAACCAGAATTTACGAGGGGAGCTTGGAAACTTGTTTTTTTTTATAAAATTAGAGTTATTTTTCCATTAATTTTATTGTCCTTCCGAAATTAAGATTTTGAAAGTTTCACCAAAAAGATTTTTATGCAGAAATTACCAATTCATTCTTCTTATTGAGTATCGTAGAAATGCCGGTGAAGATTGTCACATGGTAATATTGCCATTGTTCACAACTGCCATTGTTCACAACTGGATGATTTTAATGACTTCGGCATGGCATAATACAAAATATCGCTGCGGTGAGAACTAACGCCATGTGACGTCCCACAACGTCGTTTGTTTGTTGCCGTTGAATGAAGGTCACGAACATCACAGAGGCTTATTTCGAATAAATATTTACTCGCTGACACATTTCAATTGACTCAAGATGGTTGGTTGAACAGACAGAAATGAATGGTGGCTTCACAAAGAAAATCATCCCCAGCGACGAGGCAGAAAAAAATCGAACTGCCGCATTTAAGCATCAGTTTGTGGGCTAGCGGAGTCATCAACAATGGGTCTCTTGCGGGAAAAATTCAATGTCGTTGTGATGTTAATCGGGCGCCACGACCATTTGATCTGACACCTTTGGAAATCTTTCTTTGGCAATATTCAAAAGAAAAAGTGTTTGTTACTATGGGAGGAATAATTTAAGAGCTAAAGGGAGAGATATTTCGGCACATCAACGATATTGTACCCCTCAATATCCCCCCGGAGGCACATTTATGGTCTTTATAGTACGTAACTGCTATCTAGATTTGTGCAACTGGGGGTATAAAGGGACCCCAGTCCCCTGAAGACAGGCAGGGAGTCAACTGGAAGCTCTACTTAATTTCCACGGAGACCAGTAAACCGCAGAGTTCATTATTTGTCTCTTTAGACATTTAATAGTTCTCTGACTGATCATTGAGGTTGGCCCCTATATGGGAGTATCGTGGTGGTTGTGGTTTTGCGGCCCCATAACAGTATAATGGTCATTATGGTGGCCAGGATCATCTCACTGATAATGACACGCAAAGTGAATGATCCAGTCCAGTGAGCATGCTTGACATGTGTTCTGGACAGGAGTAGGAAAGTCTCCAACTCTTTAGCAAGGTGTGATGGTTTGCAAACCTGTCCTGGAATCATTAAAGTTGCAACTAGGTGGTTCTGTTGCTTAGAATTATGCCTTCGGCTATCTAGGACGAGCATGACGTTCCAAATTATGTATAGTGGTTTGTCCACCATCTGATTAAGGCTACATAGCCAGGCGCGGATGTAAAACAAATCACACTCTGTACCCCTCAATATTTCAGAGTTATATAAACCAGCAGATAGAAGCATGCCACCGACGCCCATGAAGTCTTTATATTTTACAATAAACATTGCAGGTTTTGGCTCTACCACCCTTTATTTCCCATACTTTAAAAATAACGCGTGTTAGCACAAACTTATTTTCTTCGAAGTCGTCTTTTGAACTGCTCAAATGCCTCTCGTATGTCTGTTTAATATTTTTCTTATTTAATTTATTACAATGATTCGCTGTACACTTTTGCTGCTGCTGCGTCTGCTGCTGCTGCTGTTTACCAAACACGTGCAGACACCAAGTGATTGATTTTCAGACGGCATAATTATTCTGTGTCTTCTTATTACTCCTCATTCTGTTCATGTTTATGATTGTTACAAAACTTTTCTAAATATAGTCAGATATTGATTTGATTTTATAGGTTGTTGTTATAGTTGCAATTTAACGTACAAACATTCATGCCACAGAGCATACAACAAGCAAAAAATTTCATGTGACTTTGCCAAACTAAAATTATTAGTAAACGAAGTCACGCAAATTGCCAAAAAGGAAAACGATTTTTGAAGTAATAATCGTTCTTGTTTATTTCTTAGCTGTTACAGGAAAAGGGTGTTTAAATAGAAAGTGTTATTTAAATTAAAATATTTTTATAAAATCTCGCAACTTTCACTGCTTCAATCTTTTTCAGGCACAGTCTGTAAGTTTCATCTTCTTCCTTTTTTGTATTGGTCAGAAGATAGTTAGAGTATTCATGACTTGTCTCTAGTGTAGTTATTCTGCTTAAGGTACTTCTATTTTAGCTGAACAATTTAGTGGCCTTACTGCCAAGGGAATTTTTAAGCACCATTTAAGCCTGTATAAATGTAGAAGCCTCCCTTATAGCGGATTCGCTTTTCCAGCTGAGCATATGTGTCCTTTAACCTATATCTGTGTTACCTTATTAACCGAGACATATCTCTGATGTTTTAAAACACATTTCAGTATTAATTTAGAGGATACTCTCACTGGCCTTATGCGTTTAATAACCGACTGGTTATTAAGTGCTATGAAAACCTTTCTCCCATGCAGCCGACTTTCCAGTAGGTGTTCCAATGCAAACAGATGCCCTAACAATTCTGCCAGGAGACATACTCGCTTAAACGCAGAAAGCAAAACAAGTTCATCCCAGCTGATCCTGTTCTACCGTTCATAAGAAAACCATCGCTGAAAATAGTGATGTGATACACCCATTTTATATATCGCCTATGGCCTTCAGCTTTTTTGTGCTCATGCGTTCTATTGGCATTTGAGTTTCCCTAACCTCCTTACTAACTAGGTGCAGAATATTTTTATGCCCGATGTTCGGTCCAAAGCTATGCCAAATGAGAACGCACATTTTGCTGCAAATTAGCTAAAATCAATCATTATATTTTAAAATAAATAAAATAAAAAATTTAAGAATTATCTCTAATTCGCCCTGTGTAAAAGTAAATGACTACATTTTTTTATGTGAGTAAAAACTCACTTAAGTTACAGAAACAAGGCAACAATTTTAATAACACAGTATTACAAAGAAAAAAAATTAGAACCACTAAATTAAAAAAAAATATATGTATTTTGTTTTATTACACAGCTTAACAAAACACCCTGTGCTTTAATAGGTGTACTTTAAGTATCTGATTACTGCATGTCTATTTGCAATATTTATTAAATTAAATTAAATTTCTTAGCGGAAACAATTTTATTTCTTTGACAAATTTTCAATACACTCACTGTTTTATAAAAAACTGAACATTTTAAGTTATTTTTGCCATAAATTTATTCACATTTCGAAAAAGGTTAATAAACTCAAAATATGGGGAAGTACGTAAATACGAAATAGAAAAATTTACAAGAGAAAAAACCTGACACATTGACTGACAATGTTTTTTTTTTTTAGTTTTGCAAAATCAAGCTCACCGTGATTTAAGGAAGTTGGCAAAATAACTAAAAATATATTAAGAAATGGTAACTAAACTTTAATTTTATTTGTTTCTTTATTTTAGGAGTGGCAAACAATTTTATATTTAAATAAGAATCCATACTGTGAAAGAAAAGTGTTTGTCTGCAAACTTATTTATTTAGGAATAATTAGTTTCAAAACTATTTTTGTTTTTTCTTTAACCGGAATCGATTTAAAAGTTTTCAGTTATCCACTGTTATATAAATATTTTATATATGTATTAAATAAAGAACAAGGCACCAGAAAATAAAAGTATCACAAAATAAAACTCCTAATTTTCCATACTCATTTGTTTGCTCTTCTATAGCGCGACCGATCTGGTAGAGCAGCCGACCAGTAAGTACTAAAATAAATAGCTGTAATTGCCAACACAGTTATGCATAAATAAGAATGTTGGTGACCAAGTAAATTAACGTAATGTTGGAGGCACATTGCGATTACAATGCATATTTATCGAGTGGCCTTCAAAATACAGGGTGTCAGCCAGGAAGGTATATTACTTTGTTTTCTTATAACTTTTTTCTAAATGATCGAGAATTGATTTTATATTGATAAATAATTTATTTAATGTCGGCAATTATGAGTGGGATAAAATATCAGATAAATGGCCGCCTTTGTTAGCCTCAGAAATTTGAGCCCTTTTGAGCACATTTTTCATTACATTCTTACACATTTCACGCGTTATTTCGCTACTTTTATAACGAATATTTTGTTTAACTTGCTCAAGCATTCCTGGTTTGTTTGCATAAGCTTTGCTTTTTAGATATCTCCACAAAAACAAAGTTCGGAGCAGTCAAATCAGGCGACCGTGGAGGTCAATCAAAATTACCATTTCTTGAAATAACTTGTTGTGGAAAGAGGTCTTGCAGTGATTTCATTATAATCTTGGCTGTATGTGATGTGAAACTGTCTTATTGATAGCACATGCTAATCAAAACCAAAGCATACAGTTGTGGCGTAAAAAAGTTTTCAATCATATCACGATATCGCTCCACATTCACAGTTACCGTCGCGCATTTTACATTTTCAAAGAAGTAAGGTCCAATGATTCCTACTAACCAAATGGCACTCCAGATGTTACTTCTAATAGATGCAAAGATGTCTGTTGAATAATTTGATGGTTTCCCATTCCCCAGATGCGACTATTCTGTTTATTCACATATCCATTCGAATGAAAATGTGCCTCGTCACTCAATATGATTTTTTCATGAAAATCAGGATTATCATGGGCGAGGCGGCGTAAATGGTATTGTGTAAGAAGCTCTTGTTTCAACTTAATCTTATAAGGAAACAAATGCAAATGCAGGTGCAAAATTGTGGCCAAAGTTGTTCTTTGAAAACTAATGTTAAAAGACGTGTGTCGATACTCGTGGTCTATTTATATTTTGAATGAAAGAAAAGCAGACAATTTCAGTAAGTTAAATATGATGCTTTCTTTATTAAAATTATTCTTTCAATTCCATTGCCACCAGTCACGAGTACCACGCTATAACTTTTATGCTTTTTTCCAGAATGATCCTCTTCGCCAAAAAAAAAAATTATATAAAACGCGCGTTTATTTGGCTTTTTTAGAACATATAAAAAGCACATGTATGATCATATAAGTAGTAGATTTTAAAGTAAAGTAGTAGATTGTAAAGTGGCGATAACAACTAAGTTCCTGATTAAGGCATCGAATTGAGGTTGATGGACTGTTTTGAACACTTTCTTGAGCAGCAGTAATTTTTTCAGCCAATCTTACATTACGTTGTGGTCTATGCTTGGACCAATCACCTACATACCCTCTTTCTTCCAAATCATTCACTACACGATAAATAGTGCGTTTTGTTCCCACGTTGTTTCTCTCAAAAATTTCACGCAACTTTCTCATCGGCACAGTAATCGATGATTGATTTTGATAAAATGTTTTAACGATTAAAACACTTTGGTTTATCGAATATTTTTCCATAATAAATTTGTTACGTGTCTACTTCACGACTGCCAAATATGAACTGTCAGGACCAAAATGGTGGCAAAACAAAGGTGTATACCTTCCCGGCGGACACCCTGTATTATATTAATATTGTGGTGCCTTTCTTGTTACACTTGAAATATTTAAATAATTATAAGTGTCCTTACATAGCTAAACCCTTCAGAATTATTATTAATATTTAACACCCTATTGTAAATATTACTCAACCTTTTATGACAACCCGTTAATTTTTAATATTAACGTATGTAATTATACCTAAGCCTAGAAATAAGTTATTGAGTGAGTTATGGAGAAGTCCTTCTCTACTCTACAACTCTACAACTTTTTCAATGTTGGTATATAAAAAAAATAATTAAAGAATAAAAACCGTCAATAAAAAAAGTCTTAGGAGCTTAAATCGCAGAACTCCCAGAAATAGTCGACCAATTATTAAAATTAAATATATTACATTGCATTAGTAGCAGGAGTAGTACCCCGCTTAGCGATCACATTTCCACCATTTGGTACTAAAAATAGTTAGGATTTCATTTTACAATAATGATTTCTAGTTTCAGTGATGCCAACGTCATGCTCAGTTTTAATTACTTATTAGGATACATGATTATGGAATGCAATATTGAGAGTCCCACTTGAAAGCAGCCCCAAAAATAGAACTTTTGCAATATTTTTTTTCTTTTGTCAAGTTACATTAATAATTTAATGGGGCCATGAGGACTTTTTGGCTTAAGGTGGATTTTTATCATTTTTTTCTATATTTTAACACGCCTATATCGTGATACCGCACGTAATATCTCTTTTTTGTTAAAAACAATAAAGAAAATATGCATCCAGTGCCTTTAAAGTCTCAAAAATGCCAATTTTTTCCACATTTATTAAAGTTTTTTGTCCAATAACTGGATTACAAAATCCGGGAATATGCTGTTTTTTTGGTCTTTATAATCTTAATTTTGCATTAATATAAAAATTCCCATTGATCTTACAGCTATTCTTACACAGAAAACATGAGATTTTCCTGAAAACAAAATTTAGAACATTTTCCATTATTTTCAATATTCATGCTCGTTGAAGTTGGACCTGTTGGATATGTGGTTCCACCAGGATGGTATCACATGCTAAACACTCAATGAAGTAATGACTCTCTTGCCGTGCTATCTTACATAATGGCGATGTTAATTGGACGCCACGATCATGTGATTTGACATCGTTGGCCTCTATTCTTTGGGGGATATTAAAACGAAAAAGTCTACGTCAAGAAACCAACAACAAGAGCTAAATTTTGTATCAGAGATGGGTATGTCAGGCAAGCCATGGCGAAGATTTCAACGATATTTTGTATCACACATAAAACAAATATTAACCTAATCCAATGAAAACTTGTTGTTTTATTTACAAGTAACATCATACGTTTTGGTGGGACTAAAGGTACATAGATAGTACCTTTTGAAATCCGATTTAAATTAACTAAAGTTTACAGCAAAGATAGAGACAGTTTTACGATAAATTTATGGCCAAGTCTCTGAATATAGTATACCAAAGAGTTCCAAAAACTGTTTGTAGAAATAAAATACTGTCGTTGCATAAAACTTCTGGCATGTTAAGATCAAGCAAAAATTATTGTAACATATAAATATGACGATTATTAAGAAACTATGATTTCAGCAGATTTTCGAATGTCATTTCAAAAATAAATTTAGAGTATAAGGAGATATGATCACAGCGGTCTTTCTAAAATATAATGCGGCCAATATTGTTGTATAACATCAACAGTTTTCGCCGGTTCGTACTGTTGCAAAATAAGCGTAAATGTAAATAGGTGCCCCTGTAGGCTAGTAGGTAGTGTACTAGTTTGTAAATATGGGGGTTGTGGGTTCGATTCCCAACGAAGACCTTGGTTTTTGTTTCACTACAAAAATAAAAATTGAGTGTCGGTGGGCCTGCTCAGCGATGAAGGCATAGTCACTGGTCGTCGTGCTGTCTTCTACTTTCACCACCTATTTTATCTCTTCTCTATCCCTTTCCTAAAGAATATAGGACGGTACTTGACTAAATAGGCATTATTGCCAGAAGTGCTACTGGTCTTTATAAACAAAAAAACAAAACGTGTAAATGTCACAGACTTACAGGAATAAAGGAAAGAGATTAGCTTTTGACAATAGCATGCGTGCAGCAAATAGAGTAGAATTATTTATCGCCCATAGAATGCGAGACTTACTGTAAACTTTAACAACAGCAAGACTAAGCTGAACTGATCACATCCTAAGTTAGAGGGAAAATTTACAAAATCATCATCATTCATAGGCCATCAACTTGCACATGAATATTATCAAAAGTTCTCCCAAAAGTTCTCCTAGATTTCGAGAGAATAATAAATTTCGACTTTGAAGCGTTGAGTCATTGCCCAGCAGTTGATCATATTAAAATCGTCGTTTATTCAGTTCACACAACTGGAAACATTCTTTATGTTGCTCCTATTATAAAACTGCTTATCATCAGCACATGTATGTATAAATGACTCACCTGATGCTGCCTCCAGCAGTAAGAAAGCAAGAAAGCAGCATCATATTTAAAGATAGAAAAACATTCGCCCCAAAATCGATACCTGTGGTATTCCTCTCTTAACGCTAAGCGAATCAGTTTTCCTATCATTAAAATACAATCGTAGAGGCCAGTGAGGTTTCCGGCAAGATTTCTATTTATGGCAAACACTCTTGCAACTCTTTTTTTTTTTTTGTTTTTAAAGAGAAGTAGCACTTCAGGCAACAATGCCTATTTAGTCAAGTACCGTGCTACATTCTTCAGGAAAGGGATAGAGAAGAGATAAAACAGGTGGTGAAAGTAGAAGACAGCACAGCGACCAGTGACTATGCCTTCATCGCTGAGCAGCCCCACCGACAAAAATTTTTATTTTTGTATTAAAAAAAACCAAGGTCTTCGTTGGGAATCTAGCAAACAACGCCTATACTAACAAGCTGGTACACTACCTACTAGCCTACAGGGGCACCATACACAAAATAATTACACTTTTTCCAGGCGGATACTGCGGTCTAAGTCTCCTTCTCATCAATTTCCTTAAGAGATCCCTTTTCCTCAGAGACCCCTTAAATAAACCAACTTCCTCCCTCGGGTATACTTGTGTAAATTACACTACATTACCTCCCTCGGCTTTACTTATGTAAATTACATTACATTTACATTCCATTTTTAAAATGAATTATAAAATATTTAATAAATCGAAATTTAATTATTTTTTTTTCTTTTAAACGTTCATTTGTTTTCTTTAAGGCAACATACTCACTTCCTGTTTATCTTTTTCTTTACGTGCCATTTCTTCGGCCTTTCTGCGCCTCCACATTCTTAAACTTTCCTCGGCATTTCTACGCTCCACTAGACGTCTTTTCTCTTCACACCACATCAACGGATGTTGAATATGGTCGTGGCAAAATTGTGCCGCTTCATCACTAGTCGTCATTATGTCTGTTGACAAAATATCACATCACTTTTTTACTCCCTGCCCTCTTTCTTTTACTTTTTTTTTTTTGAGCAAAACAAATAATGTCAATAATAAAAATCACAGAAGCAAAATACTATTTAAAGGAAAATTTATGTTCAACAAAACAAGAATAACAATAACAAAAAAAAAACAGCAACAATAAAAATCGTGGTAACAAAATGAATTTTCTTTTTTTTCTTTAAAATTGTTTCTATTGTTATGGCCGCAATAGTCTTTGTCAAGGATAATTTAACCGGAAATAGAAGTGGTGCGTTCAAGTAATTGTTTCAAACTAAAGTCTCGTATAATTTCTTCTCCTACCAACAAAAAAACAAAAAAAAACTTTGTTCCACGGGACTGTGTATATCCTCTAACAGCCGACATAAAGCCATTTGAAGGCACCATGTAGGTACCAGTTGGTGACTGGCAAATTAGATTTTTTGTTCCTGTTTTTGTGTTTTGTAATGCGCGCGCTTTAAAGCCCCACAAGAAAGTTTATTAAGTATGAAATGTATGTATGTATGTAGGAAACGATGTAGCAAACTAACTGTAAATTGTTACTTGTTATGAATTCCTTTACAGAAACCACGTGTAGTTTGTGTTGTTGTTGTTTAGTTTTTGTTTAAGCAGAGCTCTTCAACAACCAGCTGAATATTGGTAGTGGCAAAATCAACATTTTGCTGTTTTCTTCTTCTTCTTATTTTTTTTAAATAAAATTTGTTTTAAATTCCAAAACATGCATGCAGTGTCCTTGTAGATAAAATTATTATTCATAAACACAAAATTTTTATACAAAAATTAAAACGAACACATTTTAACACAAAAATACTCATTTTGTGTTATAGGGAATGAACGAATGTGTGGCAACAAGAAAGAAATTTATTCTTTTGTTTTTTTCAGATACTCAAACACAAAATTATAATAAAAAAACTAAAAAAAAATTTTAATACTTTTGTCTATTTATTGTTGTTGTACTTTATCGCCCGAACATTGTTTTCATCATATTGACTGACCTCTTTTAAGAAATAAAATAAATGAAAACTAAAATTTAAAATATCAATATCAAGTTGAAAGTTTACTACTTTTGACGCATTAAGCAAAAGTTTAACAAAGTTATCTTGAAGTTATGAAAAGAGCTTTAGATAATCCACTATCATCTTCCATAAATAGTTTCTGATTTGAGAAGTGGCTTTAAAGTTACACATGACAGCTATTTAATTAATTTTTATACCTGCAATCAGAATTTCATTTATTTTTGGAAGAACTCATTGTTGTGATTTCCGAAACTATCATCCCTATTGTGAAAGTCAATGTCGACAGTCTTTGTTAATTCATTGTCAATATCACATTTAGTGGATGTCGACATCACCTCAATTTTACCCATATTTTAAGAGAGACTCCTTATCATACCCATTGACTTTGTGGCAGTTGAATAAACAATTAAAAATTAACATAAAAATAAAAAAAAATAGTTAAAAAATATTGTTTATGTCTCATAACGTCAAAAGTTCTAGCGGGGGAGAGAAATGCAGCCAGCAGCTTAAGCTGCAAAGAAAAGCCATGAGGGATTTTCAATTTGTTGGATAGCAAATAAATGAAGAAAATAGCTTGCGGGTAGAAAGGAAAAACCTAAAACCATTCCACATTACAGATTTTCTATCTAAAAACCAAACAGCGCTTAAATTGATTCTGGAAAAAATAGAGTTTTTAACCGAAAATGGATAACGATCAAAATTTATTTCAAATAAGTTAAACCTGGCAACAGCATTAAAGTTCTTGCCATGTAGAAACAGAAAATGACTTTCGGCTGTATGCATAAAAACTTAAAGCAGGTTTAACTGCCGTTGTTAAGCACAATTTCCTAAAGTTGTATTAAAAAAACGTTTTTACCTTAAAATACCTTTGTTAACTTTAAAGTAGGAAAAACCTACGTTAAACCTACAATAAATTGACAGTTCAATTTTATTATTGAAAGTTCAAAAACAAAACAAATTGTGTTTACAATAAACTGAGCCGTTTATTTTAAAAGTGGCATAACTTACTTTGTTATTGTCATCTTTTTATTTAAAATTAGTTTATAAAACATTTTAATTTTTAGCCATTTTAACTAGTCTGCATTTAGTTTTCTTTCTGAAACGGATTTTTCTAATGATTGTGTTGAAATAAAATCTTTTTGCTCCATGTTGTGTACTGTGAAGGATTTTTTCGACAGGGGGCTATTACTACTATTACTATTTTGTCCTTTACATAAGTCACTATGGGCAATAATATGCTTTTGAGTTGTGACATTCTTAGATATTTTATACAACACGAAGCAACCTCCTGAGAATAAAAAAATAACGAAATAATGCTAATTATGTGTAGTATATTAGATATCACTATAATATAGTTTAGTAAACTGCACTATTCTTTCGAACTAATAAAAATAAGTCCAATAATCACAACAATACTTCACACACACTTATTACGTGTTTCCATTTCTTTCACACTAAGCTCCGTAATTAATTTCCTGTGGACAGCGACTTACGCCATTTTCAAAATAAGCATTTTTGTTAGACCGTTAATTATCAACACTCCTCTCAAACAAAACTCAATACTTCTTAACTTATTAATTTCAAATTTATTAAAAATAAAAAAAAACTGTTCAGTTGTGACTTATGCCACTTTCAATGTAAACGGCTCAATTGACAATTATACTTTGTTATCCCAAAATGTTTAAAAATGTTTATTAAAACAAATTGTAGTATACAAATAATAATAAAAACTAAAACATAACATGCCATTCAATATAAAACATTTTTACATCTTTATTTTATATTTTACAAAAATATAATTATAATTAATTATTTTAAACAAAAGTTTTATTGATGTACATATAATCAAAACAAAGCTCGTAATCCGAATAATTATTTTTTTAATATGAACATATTCTTTGTAAGTTCTTCGTAAGCCTTGCAAATTAACCTTTTTTGGGTGCTTTGATTTTTATTAAAAAGATTGATAAAAAAACCAAAAAAAAATATGTAGATTTTGCTGAAAACAATAAAAACATTTTTTATTGATCTAACTACCCGGATAAATAATATTCATTTTTATACATCGTTAACTACAACGTTACAACAATAATGGCATTGCCAGAATCAAAATACTAATTTTACTAAAGCATACATTAGCTAAAGTACTGTTTATGAATACCATTTTTTAACAAACGTCTGTTAGCCTTAAAGTGTTTGTTAACTAAAGTGTACTTTAAAGCTCAAGTAAACGTTTTTTATGCATACAGCCGTTTAACTTTCGATTATTACAACCCACACTAGCTATTACTTTAGAAGAGGCACTCGAAGTTTTGCAAAAAATCATCTGTCCACTCTTCATCATATTTCAAATGACGGAGAAAGAAAAGAGTCAGTCAAAGTTTCAATTTTTTGAGAGGTCTAGTATTATTGGATGCCGTGGAGATGTTCAGAATTCATATGTTTTTGAAACAGCATTATATTCGTAATAGCTTGTAATAGGTGGAAAAATTTAAGATTAGGTAGTAAATTGCCTGAAATTTTTAAATGTTAATGGAGGTTAATGCATTGTTTTGTACGCTTTCTTGAGCAGCAACAATGTTTTCATCGATCTTGTAGAACGTTGTGGTACATGCTTGTACCATTCACTACACGATAAATAGTGCATATTGTTCGCTCAATGTTTCTATAAAAAATTTCACGTAACTTTCTCTTCGTCACTGTAATCGATGATTGATTTTGATAAAATATTCTAACGATTCCAACACGTTCGTTATCGAATATTTTTCCCATAATAAATTTGCCGTGTCTACTTCAAGACTGCCAAATAAGAACCGTCTAGAGTCTAGACTAATGTTTACCAAAATGTCGGCAACACAAAGTAGTATACCTTCCCAGCGGACACCCTGTATTTATTAGCTTTCAACGACCTTTGCAGTTTAAATAGCAAAGTAAAATTTTCATTGTCCTTCGTTTAAAATTATGTGAGAGCTTCGTGAGTTCGTTATATAAAAGCTTTCATTGAAATATTTTAATGAGTTATTAAAAATATTATCTCTGCTATTTAATATAACGTTAGTGGAGATAAAGATTCTAGATCGCACTAAGCTGTAGACCGTGTTATTTACAAATAGCCAAAAAAAAAAAAATTACCAAATTTTAAATATCTCAAAAAACAAACACCAAATAAATTCAAAAATCGTTATAACAGAACTTGATGTCAAACAACAGAAACAAAACATTCATTTAATTTTGATGTTTTGAAAGCATGACATAACCTAAAAGCAAAATATATTCCTTTCAGTTTAAATTCTATTCTTATTTTTCCCCAGTAGGAATAACAAAACATCACTGCCACAATTTACATTGTGTTGTTGTTGTGTAAAAGGGTGGGTATACTCCTTTACACTTCATTCATTTTTATATTGTGAATATTTATTTGGCCCACTTTCAACAGCAAACAAAATATTCATTTATGCTTTTCACATCGCAAATATTTGTTTACATAACAAAACATATTTACAATAAAATCAATTTATTTTTATGATTGTTTACATAAAATTTTATTCGGGTACTTTATATTTTTTATTGTATAAAGTCTATGCTAAGAAAATATGCTGTCACTGCCACACACTGCTAACGACGGTTCTACTCAAGTCGGCTGTCACAATGTGTTTGTTAATTTAAGTTTTTGGTTTTACCCATAACTCAGCTGTTAACACGACTGGAAACAATTTCGAACACAAACCTATTTCCCAAAAGAGTGAAACAAAATTAAAATTAACCAAAACCGTAAATTGAAGACAGTGTAATTTTAAGAGTGTGATTAAATTGAAAAAAGTTTTATTTAAATAAAAGTAACAAAAACAAAATATATTTTACTCAGGCAAGTATTTTTTTCATAATTTTAACTCATTTTAACAAAATTGATGAAAAGCTTTTATAAAAAAATTGGGACTGATGAAATTTTTTTGCAGGAAAATTGTGACCAAAATAAGTTTTTCATAAAAAATTGTAACCAATTAAATTTTTCATTAGGAAAATTATGTCCGATAAATTTTTTTTTAGAAAAATTATGAGTGATGAAACATTTTTTTAAAAAACTTGTGATATAAAATTTTTTTATAGAAAAATTGCGACAAAATTTATTTATACCAAAAATTGTGGCTGATAAAATTTTTTTATTAAAAAATTGTGACTGATAAAACATTTTATAAAAAATTGTGACATTAAATTTTTTATACAAAAAAATTGTGACATCAAATTTTTTTATAGAAAAATTGTGACATAAATTTGTTATAAAAAGTGATTGATAAAATTTTTTTATAAAAAATTGTAACTGATAAAATGTTTTTTATAAAAAATTGTGACAAAAAATTTTTTGATACAAAAAAATTGTAACATCAAGTTTTTTTATATAAAAAATTGTGACATACACTTAATATACAAAATATTGTGACTGATGAAATATTTTATAGAAAAATTATGAGTGACTGTAAAATTTTTTTATAGAAAAATATTAACAAAAAATTTTTCATAAAAAGTGATTGCTAAAATTTTTTTATAGATAAATTGTGACTGATAACATTTTTTATCGAAAAATTCTGATTGATAAAATTTTTTATAGTAAAATTATGACACACGAAAAATTTTTGTAAACGAATTGTGACTGATAAATTTTTTTTATAAAATAATTGTGACAAAATTTATTTATACCAAAAGTTGTGACTGATAAAATTTTTTTATAAAAAATTGTGACTGATAAAACTTTTTTATAAAAAATTGTGACATCAAGTTTTTTTATATAAAAAATTGTGACATCAAGTTTTTTTATATAAAAAATTGTGATATTAAGTTTTTTTATAAGTGGCATAAAATTTTTTATAGAAAAATTGTAACTGATAAATAAATTTTTTATCGAAAAATTTTTTATGGCAAAATTATAACTCACGAAAAAATTTAGTAAACAAATTGTGACATAAAATTTTTTTATAGAAAAATTGCGACAAAATTTATTTATACCAAAAACGGTGGATGATAAAATTTTTTTATAAAAAATTGTGACATAAAATTTTTTATACATAAAAATTGTGACATCAGATTTTTTTATATAAAAAATGGTGAAATACTTTTTTTTATAAAAAAAAATATTGTGACTGATGAAATTTTTTATAGAAAAATTATAACTGACATAAAATTTTATTATAGAAAAATTGTGACTGATAAAAGTTTTTAACGAAAAATTGTGACTGATAAAATTTTTTATAGCAAAATAATGACTCGCAAAAAATTTTTGTAAACAAATTGTGACTGATAAAATTTTTTTATAGAAAAATTGCGACAAAACTTAGTTATATCAAAAATTGTGGCTGCTAAAATTTTTTTATCAAAAATTGTGAGAGATAAAATTTTTTTATAAAAAATTGTGACATCAGGTTTTTTTATATAAAAAATTGTGACATCAAGTTTTTTTATATAAAATTGTTACATCAAGTTTTTTTATAAAAAAAATTGTGACATAAATTTTTTTTTATTAAATATTGTGACATCAACTTTTTTTATATAAAAAATTGTGACATCAACTTTTTTATATAAAAAATTGTGACATCAAGTTTTTTTATAAAAAAAATTGTTACATCAAGTTTTTTTTATAAAAAATTGTGACATCAACTTTTTTTATATAAAAAATTGTGACATCAACTTTTCTTATATAAAAAATTGTGACATCAACTTCTTTTATATAAAAAATTGTGACATACATTTTTTTTTACAAAATGTTGTGACTGATAAAATTTTTTATAGAAAAATTATGAGTGACTGATAAAATTTTTTATATAGAAAAATTGTGACATAATATTTTTCAAAAAAAAATTATAACTTTTTTGTGAAGAAAAATTGTGACAAATAAAGTTTTTTGAAGATAGTTATTACTGATGAATTTTTTTTCATGGAAAATTTATGAGCCATGAAATTGTTAATAGAATAATGCAATTTATAACCCAATAAGACAATTAAGACATTATATATGTTATTTATTAAAAAAGATGGAATTTTATAAAGAAAAATTATGACTAATGAAATTATTTTATAGAAAGTTCAGAAAGGAATTTTATAATTAAAAAAAAATCTTTAAAAAATTAATGAAAAAAACTTATTTGGATAAAAACTCTTAACACAAAGCTTTTTTAAAATGTATTTAATAATTTTAATATTCAAAAAATAATTAATACAGGGTGTCCGCCAGGAAAGCCATTTTGGTCAACATTAGTCTTAACAGTTCATATTTGGCAGTCGTGAAGTGGACACGTGGCAAATTTATTATGGAAAAATATTCGATAACGAACGTGTTGGAATCGTTAAAATATTTTATCAAAAACAATCATCGATTACTGTGACGATGAGAAAGTTACGTGAAATTTTTGGGAGAAAGAACGTGCCAACAAAATGCGGACACCCGTAGATGGATGAATATTATAGAGGGCAGTTTTTATGGTAAAATCTAATCCGCTTCTTAAAGCCTACATTTGAGACAAACATCTGCTAAAGGAAGAAGAGGCTTTGCTTAAAGAATTATAACTAGAAATACAAAATTTATTTCACAGTAAATAAAATATTAAAAGCAGACTCACCTTGAATATCAAAGCAGAGGAGTTTTCTAAAAATTCTTTTACTAAATAAAGAATGGAAATAGTGTGGCGCCATCTTTGTTTTAATAAATGCGTTAATATTTATAATTTGCACATTTATTTTATTTATTTTAGTTGCACATTGAACAAATTTTAACTTGAGCAATTTTTTTGTGGCACTTGCTTTAGAAGGCCCCCAGGTCTACTACTTACAGCGTTGTATACAGCGCCTTATTTTTAATTTTACTTAATAAAAATCTTGTTTATTTTTTTGTACTTTTTTATATTTGTTTATATTTTACTTTATTAAAATAAAAAAACGATTTATAAAAATGTACACCATTTTTATTTTCTATTCATTAAAAAAATAAAAATTTTCAACAGATTTGTCTTAATTTGCTTAAATAAAAATTTAATAAAATTTTAAATAATAAAACAGAATTAAATTCTTACTGACTAAACACAACGAAACAAACAAAAAATCAAATAAATTTAGAAAAAATTCTATTGTATAACATTATTTAAAAAGAAAATTAGAAATATTGACTAAGAAATTACGTACGTACTTTTAATTAGAAAACTTTAACAAAATGTTTTTGTAATTCTTTTCTGTTTTATTTAATATAAAAATTTGTTTTATATTCAATTTTATTTTTTTTTCAACTATTTTATTTTATTAACAATTTTATTTTTTGGAATCATTTTTTTAATTTAAATCTACATTAATATGTGTTATGAGAATATCATAAGATATTTATTATTCAAAACCAAAAAAATATAAATTTTTGAAATGTATTAAAGCGGGAGAAAGCATATCCATATGGTCATTTCACTAATGCTCATATAGCTCATCAGTTAAAAAACATTTTACTTTAATTCAATTTATAAAAATTTTTTTAGTAAAAGAAATTTGAAAAAATGCCACAAGCCAACATTAAAATGGCAACAGACCAACAAGCTTACGATTTGGGACCAAGGAATCAAAAGTTAGAAAACATCGCTGACTTGACTGTTTTTGTGTACGAAAATTTGTAGGAAAAGAGGTCATTGGTATTGAAAAAATCAGAGATTGACATAGAAGAAAACAATGCGATAGCTGGTATAGTAAAAACACTCTATAATTATATTCCGATTAGTCCAACCGCAGGAAAAATAGCTACAATTAGTATCAATGGACTCTATGGCGAATAGAAAGCGCAGTATCCTAACACGGCTTTTGATTTTATTGTTGCAACATCATTGCTAGATATGCTAACATCATTCATATGTATAAACATGGGATGAAGTGCGTCTTTCTGGTTCAACATTTTAAATTGAGAATCAATAGGACCGTAAGAACATGTACATTGTCGGCATTCGAATTAAACAATGTAGCACTTCCTAGATTATTTGGGATTACATGGAAACCAGCACGTAGGAGTGGATTAAGGAAGTTTATAGGTCCATTGTCACTGGCTATGTTGTTAGCTGCAGAAACTCAACACAAGGACAAACTATCTAATGCTTTGAGGAACTCAACTTCTCATTCAGCCTTGTGCGAACAGATTATTAAATGTTTGGCAGACATGACTGATCCGTTCAAGTCTAAATCTTTGTTGGTGGAATTGAACTGCATTTTAATGGCGACAGCAAACAGAAGTGTTAATAGAATTCAGACACTTTAAAATTAAGTTTTTGTGGACTAACTGGATTTGATTTTTATGTAAAATATTTACAAAAATTTTCTTCGTACAAAAAAGAAGCAGCATTTCCCGAGGACATTGCGCAGGTAGTGTTTTATTCAATTTTTGGGATGGAAGAAAAGGAGTGAACTTGATGTAGTAATCAAAAATAATTCTCAATAAAACATCAAATTATTTACACATATAAAATTCATTTACGGGGCGATAATGGCTTCGACAAATATGTTAACAAGAGCATCAGCATCTCTTCCTTAGATCGATCAGCAATTAAGAATAACAGGAAGACGCAAAAGACGTCATGATGGGTTTGCAGGATTTGTTGAAAGAGGACACATTGGAGTTACATACTCAGAAAACCTAAAGCCATTGTGTTTTACTTTAAAAAATAAAAGAGCAAAATTAGCTATGAAAATCAGAGCCGGAAGATATACAGAAGCTGGAACTACCAAATGGTGTAAAGTTACCTCTGGCGTATTTGTATCGGATGACATCATACTTGAACATTCGAACCGACTTTTTTATTCTTAAATTTTATTTTATTATATTATAATGCGTTAAATATTTACAGTTTATTTGCTTTTATTTTCCTAAATCATATTTAGTGGTAAAATCCACTGATGATTTTTATGAGCAGTAGTGAAATGGCCATATGGATATGCTTTCCCCCGCAGTAATACATTTCTGATATATACTTGAATCAATCACATATTAATGTAGATTAAAATATTTTAATTAATTTTTTTTTGTTTTAATTTTTCTAGTAAAAAAGAATACACACGAATTAGAGAAAGATTTTTTTCCTTTGTTTTTTTATTAAAAACAATTTTGTAAATTATTGTTTTTGTACACTTTTTTACGACAAAAAAATTATTAAATTTGTTTGGTAGTAAATCTTATAATTTTTTAAATAGTTTTGTTTAGTTGCTTTTGTTATTTACATATAAAAAGTGTGTTTTTGTTTTGTGTTTCACTGTATGTACAATATAAAATTGCATATAATAAGATTATGTTTGATTTTAAAATGTTTTTTTTTTCTTTAATAAATTATTTACAATGCCAACAAGACTGACTTATTTACTAGATTAAATAATGATTTCTTTAAGACGCGACTAGTGTGACACATCGATTGTTTTGTTTTTGTTTGGAGTTCGGAAAGATTTTTAAGCCATCCTTTGTTAATTCTGTGTGTGTGTGTATGTGTGTGTTATTCCATCAAATATTTTTCCCTTTTTTAATAATTTTTTTTTTGTATTTCATATACGTATTCAAAACTTTTTTCCAAAACTCCAACTTTTGCCAACTTTGATGATCTCGTTTTTTCATAATTTTAATCTGCAGACAATTTTATTTCCTTTTTATTTAGAAACACCCTAAATCTATTTATATTTATATACAATTGTAACCCCTTATTTCATTTGATTTCTTTTAAAAAAAATTATTTTTTAAATCACTTTTTTGTGCAAAATAACACTAGTCGAGTCATTCACTTTTTAAATTGTTTTTTATTTTGTCGTTTGTTAAATGTGTTTTCTACTTTTTACAATAATGTGTAGCTGTTTGTGTTTGTTTGTTTAAAATGTTTTATAAATTATTAATAATAAATTTGTATGTAATTTAGTATTTTTGTTTTGGCCAAAAATATATTTTTTGTTTTAATTAACGTTAGATTAACAAAAAAAAAAAAAAAATAGAAATATTTTTTTTAATTAACTTAAACGCTCTGAAAAAATATTATTTCATGCGATTTATGACTAAATCAGCTACCACCTGAAGGCCTTTTTGATACGGCGACTCTGTCAAATCCTGAGAAAGTCTTATCGCTTCAATGCAATGTTTCTTAGCTAAAAAGCGAGTCTGTTCTAAACCATGAGATTTGTGAACTAATTCAAAGGCACGTTCCACATCACCGGGTTCTTCAAATCGACGCATTATCATGGGATTTAGTTCAGGATACTAGAAATGTATTTTAAAGAAAAAAAAAAAAACAAAATATATTAATTATTTAAGCATGTCACGCACAGATACATATGTACATCTTTATATATATATATATATTTTATATTATTTAATTATATTATTTTATTAGTATCGGGTGACTGATCAATTTTGCTACATTAAGAAAGTCAAATAACTTTTTGTAAAGTTTATTTAATTTATTTTTTAGTAATTCATTTGAAAAATTAAACATTTTTATTAATTTATTAATTCATGAAGTTTTGAAAATAATTGAATTCAAATGGCCTCCACACTCGGTGACACATGTGCAACATCTTATCAAAAATTTATTCATTACTGCCTGGAGTGTTGCAGCGGGAATTGCCTCAATTACCGTTTGAATGGATTGCCTTAAATCATCCAAATTTGTTGGGTTTCTTTTGTAAACTTCTTCTTTGCAAAAAGGCCACAAAATAATCAGGTGCAGTGAGGTAAGGAGATCTGGGAGGCCAACGGAATGTGGAGTTTCTTGAAATCAGTTTATTGAGAGATTTTTACCGCAATTTTGTCATAACAGAGTTGAAAGGGATTCTCGTTCGGCGTAATTCTGTAAAGAAAAATTCTTTCAACATCTTTAAGTAACGGTCTCCATTGAACGTAACAGTAAAACCGTTTTCTTTGAAAAAGTAAGACCCAGCAATGAACCTTGAAGAAACTGCACACCATACTGTAACGCAAAGTGGATGTAAATGCATCTGTTGGAGTATCTCTGACTTAGAATTACTCCACATTCGACAATTTTGTTGCAGTCCAAGACGTTTTCATTCTTTGACGCCATTTGCATGATCTTCTCACAAAATTTCAAGCGAATCGGAAAGTCTCTTGGATTCAGCTTGTTTGTTAATTAATTCTTATGTGGAATTAATTAAAATCTTGGTGCAAAATTCTCTACTGACACCCATTTGAGCCGATAAGCTCCTTGTAGAAACTCGAGGATTGGATTGTATGGCAGCAGCTACAGCTGCGGTAGTTTCCTGCATCCGAACTGAGGGATCTCGATGATAAGCCCTTCTTGCGATTGTACCACGCTCGGCAAATTTCTTCACGAGCCTCATTATGGTCTATCTGCTATCATGCGCCTATATAAATAAGCTAATAGGTGCCCCTGTAGACTAGCAGGTAATGTACTAGCTTGTCAGTATAGGGGTTGTGGGTTCGATTCCCAACGAAAACCTTGGTTTATTTTTTTTTTCACTACAAAAATAAAAATTGACTGTCGGCGGGGCTGTTCAGCGATGAAGGCATAGTCACTGGTCGCTGTGCTGTCTTATATGGCAGTTAATTTCCTACTCTCCTTCTACTTTCACCATCTGTTTCATCTCTTCTCTATCCCGTTCCTAAAGAAAGTAGCACGGTACTTTTGACCAAATAGTAGATGTAGCAATAGAATGTTTCAAATTCGTCAACAAACTGTTTTGGCTGACCAAGCCTCTCCTGTCATTTGTGTGAAAGTTATTACGCTTGAATCCCGTAAATTATCGTTCGGTTAGTTTTTCCCAACCATCGATAACTTTTAAAAGGCGATTTCTTTAAATTATGGAAGGTTAGCAGACTTCTTCGCAAAATATATTTTGTAGACACAAAATTGCATTTTGACGTCTACCGAACACTGAATTATAATGACAAATGTTTAAGCTCTAAAATATGGTATTATTATTGTTATTATTGACACAAACTATATGTGATGGTTATGTTATAGTTTGTCTATAACGACATTATTAACTTGTATATCCTAATTTGAGTTCATTTCAATCTACAAATCTTCAATAAACAAATGAAGTGAGCCAAGATTTTTTTCTATTAGAAAAATTTAAAGATTCAGTAAAATATTGTTACGTTTCTACCTTTTATAAACGTTTGTTGTGAGTTCTTAATTGCAAAATTAATAACACTAGTTCTTAGAGTTTTTAAGTTAATTACAAGTTTATTTACTACACCAAGTTGACATTACAGAACAATTTACTTAAGATGCACGTCTTTACTTCACGAGGTTTATTTTTACACTGATTGACTATACACTCAGGCGCTGCCCTTTTATATTTGTCCATTACAAGTCTAGAAAATTTAAGAATCTTCTATTCCCTTTGTCTCACATTTTGTTGTTGTATGTTGTTTATTCAATGTATAGGCGCCTGTATGTCTGCGTGTATTTTTGTTTTTGTTTTTATGCTTATTTTCGGCTTGGAATTTATTTTAAGATAGTTGTTGTTGTTTTGCAAAGATAAGTTTTCTTAGAATGGTAAACAGCATACAGATTTGTTGTTGTCTTGCGCGTATAAAATTTCTACGCAGTTTGTAACTAGAAATTAGTTATTGTCTTACGTGCATAAGGTTTCTTAGCAAGCCACGGAGTTAGTAAACAATATACACAGTAGTTTACTTTACTGCTTAATTATTTTCTTTTAAAACTTAAGCAAGACACGTCCGTAACAATATTATAGGGCTTAATACGGGTCTTAAGAACTGGTTAGAAATTTTTAAAGAAAAAATTGACTAGCGCTTCGAAAACTTTATATCATTAAGAGTCTTACAATTCATGAAAGAAATGTGAATCAACCATTTATGAAATTTCATATTTAAATTTTATCCAACTATGAATTATACGAAATAGTATGTTTCCATTAAACATATCACATCCCATGAATACCCCCATATTTCGCATAAAATTAGAATTCATTACAGCAACCAATCGATTGAATAATTTGTATGCAAAACTCCCTGTAAAAAGTGTTTAAATATTTTGCAAAAAATACATTTTTTAATTTTTTTTCTATTTAATTTATTGTTGTCGTTATTGTTATTATTACTGTTACTGTGCTAAATTTTAATGTTATTTAACAATTTGCAAATTTAGTGTTGTAATTTCTATGGTTTTTTTTTTGAGTCGATTGTTAAGGCAAATAACGCAGTCTTAGATGGGAGCTTCGCAATACCACTAAAATGCGTTTTCTAATACATGACTAATTTTTTTTATATATGAACCGATATCAAATTCACATCACTGGTTCAAGTCTTTTCAAAAACAACGTTAAGCCTATCATTAATCTATAATAAGTATATACCGCTCGCTCGATGTCAAAGAGAAGAAAAAATTCAAGTAAAACCTATTAGAGAGTTCGACGGCGATGACGTGAATTTACCACCAAGATTGTCTGATATGAGTTTGCGCCTTTGCCAAAATCCAGCCAATGTTGAAAAGTACAGTTACACAGGACGTTTGAAGGCATTTTTTGGGGAAAAAAAATTATGAATCTACAACAAAATATTTTAAAGAATGAAAACTCTTTTGACACATTTTAATCAGATGCCATGATTAGTAGATGATTTTCGACAAGCCGTAGGTCTGACTTCAAAGAGCTTAACATGTATGTATGACAGGGTTGCAATTTTTCGGCTAACTTTGCAGTTTCCCAAAAAAGCTTTGCATATTTTTTAATAAGTAATAGTTTTTAAATAAAAAAAGAATTTTCTGAAAAAAGGATGCAACAGGCAATAGCATTTCGATAAAGTATACAAATTTTTAAATTGTTTTTATGCTAAAATTGTAATACGAAAGACTTTTGGAACAAATAGATTTTATCAATATCAAAAATTTTCAAATTAAATTATGGGCTCAAAATAGAAATTAAATTTTGTAACAATTTCAAACTAGGACGGTAAATTTAAGGCCAATAGCCCCGTCCGGGAAGAGAGTTTTTCAAGTTAAATTTCGTTAGTGTTCTGTACTGCAGTTTTTGAGAGCACTACACAAACACATTTTCTCTGCAGAAATACAAAACGCACCAAAATTTATTTAGCGTTGGAATACGCAAACAAAACGATTTTTGGCTGATGAACACAAACACTAAAATAACATACTGATCTTGTTTTAGCGTACTTTAGTAAACTTTTTATGCATGTGCACTGATCTTTAACAGTTAACATAATGTACCTTTACCAGTTGCGTTGTGTTCTTTAAGGTACTTTTAATGTTTGCGTAGTTTCCTTTAGCGTACTTTTTAATGTTTTTGCTGTTGTTCTACCGTATGTTTTAAATGATCTTTATCGTACATTTTCAGTAAACTTTTGTGTTTTTTTACTGATCTCTAGCGTAATTTCAGATATCTTGTAGAGTATTCTTTGTAGTCTTTTAAAGTATATTCAGTTACAAATGAAATTGTCTAACTGCAGGCTGTCTGTTGAATTTTTTTTTAATCATATAAAGTTTAATTTAATTAGTAAATCAGGGGGGTTACTCTCTATTGCGATGCGAAAGCAAGTTCGATGCGAAAGGTAAATGCGATAAGAGTACAATTTGGTACTCCGTAATGTTTACGCAAACGCATCGCAAAGTAATTTGAAAAAGAAGCAACACTGGCACAACAAAGTAAACAATAGCGAAGATGGACATAATGAAATGTCAAAATTTGTAAACGGAAACATTTAAACAAATTTGTCGATCATTGTGTGCTATTTAAAATAAATAAAATGATATAGTAATGGATTCGGTGGCGTTATGGATGGAAGATGCACATGAACATGCTGAACGTGTTACAAGGAGAATTCTGAGAGATAAGTCAGATATATTCTCCCTTAATAACCACAGGTAAGAAAATTACAAAAGGTATCAAGTGGAAAAAGTTTTCAAACATTCCATTTCTATAGCTTCATACAAAATTTTCGCCTGAACAAAGATGCGTTCATGTGTGTATTAAACGCCATTAAACACGACCTTAGCATTCCAAAGAGGTCCACAGCAATTCCAAGCTTAATAAAAGTGGCCGCTGCTTTGAAATTGCTGGGCAAGGTTAGGTATGTCTCGTTGCTTACAAGAAGTTTGCTCGGTGATTGAGCGTATACTCTGTCCCAAGCACATACAAATAAAAAAGGATTTTGGCTGATAGGTAATTAATGTAAAATATTTGAAGTAGAATTTTTCTTATTTTTTTTTAATATTCTAAAAGGCGATTCGGGATACCCCTAAGAGCCCTAGCAGCTTACTCCTTACAGAAATGCAACGGAAAACTCATCCGAGGTATTTTATAATAAGCAATTTTGTAAAGGAAGGGCTATAATTGAGAGAATTTTTGGTGTTTTGAAAGCTAGATTTCGTTGCCAGAGAGTTGCGCACCAGAAAGGGTTGTCCAAATAATGAACGTATGCTCTGCCCTGCACAATATTTGTGTTCATTTCAATGTACAACAGCCAACACACGAGATTGCTGAGGCAGAAAGTGTAAATGAAATAGAGATCTTTGTTGTTAACAATACGAATGGTGACCATACAACTATTGCTAAGGACATAAGAAATAATATTAGAAACAATTTGATTTTAAGAACATAACTTTTAGTTATAAAAACTTTTTATAAAAATAAATGTACATATATGTATATAAGAAATTCATGATTCGTTGCGTTTGCGTTTGCTGTTTTGTTAGCGCAAGATATTTGCGCTTAACGAACGATTTTGACGTAAGCTTTCGTATTACAGAGTGCGGTGATGCCGCATTTGCGAAAGTTAGATGCGAAAGGAAATATGAAAACGCAATAGAGGGTACCAATTTTTCGATTACGTACCATTTTTCTTTCGCATCGCAATAGAGAGTAACCCCCCAGTCATTTCTTATTCTTGAGTATGTATGCTAAAGATCATTCAAGAATACGACACAGAAAACAAGGCAAACATTAAAAGTTCACTACGCAAGCTGTTAGTGTTTGTGTACATCAGCCTGGATATGTTGTGTACGATATTTTATTTGCGTACAAATACACAAACAACAAGTTAAACGTTTGTGTTCTTTGAACACTGCTTAAAACGATTGCAAATTTTGTAGCATATATTGTATAGCGGTGCCTGGTATCACATTGTGTGTAGTCCCTTTTTTTTTGAGACCCTATTCAGTTTTGTAATTTATGTCAACCTTCATGGTGAGTTTTTAGTATCAAAACGGTACCCCCGGGGGCACATTTATATGGTCTTTATAGAACTTCGACCATCTAGACACAGTGCAACTGGGGAAAAAGGGAGCCCAGTCCCCTGAAGTCAGCAGGGGTACAACTGGAAACTCCACTTTATTTCCACGGGAATCAGTAAGCTCGCAGAGTTCATTATTTGTCTCTTTAGACATTTAATAATTCTCTAGCTGATTATTGAGGTTGGCCCCTATATGGGAGTATCGTGTTGGCTGTGGTTTCGCGGCCCCATAACAGTATAATGGTTATTATATTGGCCAGGATCATCTCACTGTTAATGACACGCTAAGTGAATGATCCAGTCCAGTGAGCATGCTAGACAGTGTTCTGGACAGGAGTTGGAAAGTCTCCAACTCTTAAGCAAGGAGTGATGATTTGCAGCCCTGCTTTGGAATCATTGAGGTTGCAACTAGAAGGTTTCTGTTGCATAGAATTATAGCTTCGGCTTTCTAGGACGAGCATGACGTTCCAAATTATGCAGTGGTTAGATCCACCATCTGATTAAGGCTTCATGGCCAGGTGCGGATGTAAATCGAATCACACAGTATCAAAACGGTACCCTCCGGGTGCACATATATGGTCTTTATGGAGAGAAACTATGTAGACCTGTGCAACTGGGGGAAAAAGGGAGCCCAGTCCCCTAAAGTCAGCAGGAGTACAACTGAAAACTCCACTTTATTTCCACGGGAATCAATAAGCCCCAGAGTTCCGTTATTTGTCTCTTTAGAAATTTAACTGTTCTCTGACTGATTATTGAGGTTGGCCCCTATATGGGAGTATCGTGGTGGTTGTGGTTTCGCGGCCCCATAACAGTTTATGGTTCTATGGTGGCCGGGTTCATTTCACCTTTAATAACACCTACCTAGTGAAATGCTCTCAGATCCAGTGAGCATGCTAGACATGTGTTCTGGACAGGAGTTGGATAGTCTCCAACTCTTTAGCAAGCAGCGATGATTTGCAGCCCTGCTCTGGAATCATTAAAGTTGCAGCTAGGAAAGACCTGTTGCTAGAATTAGTCTTCGGCTTCCTAGGACGAGCATAACGTCCCAAATTATGCAATGGTTTGACCACCACCTGATTAAGACTACATAGTCAGGCGCAGATGTAAATCTTATCACGTAGTATCAAAACGGTCCCCCCGGGGTACATTTATATGTCTTGATGGAATCTCATCGTCATTACATGTGTCACCAGGGGAAAAACGGGAGCCAATTCCCTGAAGGCTAGCAGGGAGGCAACAGGAAGCTCCACGTTATTTCCAAGGGTAAACCCCAGAGTTCGGCGTTTTGGTTTTTTAACCTTTTAGCTGTTCTCTGTCTAATTATTGAGGTTGGCCCTTTTGGGAGCATCGTGGTGGTTGTAGTTTCGCGGCCCTCATTAATTTCATTAAGAGGCCTGGATCATCTCACCTTTACTGAGAACATTGGGTGAATGACTCTTCATTCAAGGAGTGGGGGTTGGAGGCTCTGCTTCGAAACCTCAAAAATTGTAACTAGGAATATCCTGTTGCTAGAAATTAGTCTTCGACTTCCTAGGGTTCGAGCGCACGCATTATATCGCCCCAGTGGTTTGACCTCCGTCGAGTTATGGCATACACACGCTAGCTACCGACGTAAATCTTACCACTTATGTATTAAAACTTTTCACCTTGATGTATGTAAGAAAAGTATTTCTCGAATGCAATCTTTCGTTGTTATCTTTATAAATTTTCATATATAATTGTTGCCACATCTTGCTAACCGTCAGCTGAGCAATGAATGTAAATTTTATTTTGATTCTTTAATACTATTTCCATTGCAACATTGTTTGTAGAAAGAAAGTCAAAAGTGTGACGATTTATAAAGAGAACGGCGAAAGATAGCACAACAAATTTAGCACTCTCAGGACAATATCCCCCTTTATTAGAATCCTTGAGAAAATAAAAACCCTATACATTTACGAATTTTCTGCTGATATTAAAACCCAGCGAATACCATGTATAAAATCAAAACAGTCGTAAAAATAAGTAAATACCCCACTATGCACTCTATGTCAGAAAATTTTAAATTCACTAAAATAAATATGAAAAATAAAGAATAATATTAACAAAAAGTTGTTATCATAATTAAACCATTTGACATTGGAAAACAAATTAAAGTAAAGTGCTTAACAAATTTCCAGAATAAAAGAAAAGATTAAAAAAAAAACAAGAAACAACAGTGTAAAATTTGTGGGGGTTTTGTACCACTAGTTCAAGGAGCGGCAAAACATCAATCATTCCAAATTAAATTTATGCACAAAAACTACATCTAAAATGATACAACAGCAGACAGACAGAGAGACAGACAGACAAACACTTCTTAGCCAATAGCTATGAGTTCAAAATTGTTACTCAAAGTTGTTCAAAGTTAACAGTTCATTTGTAGTTCTATTTATTTGTGGGCAACTGAAAATGACAGGCATGGAGACAGTTAGACAGGAGACAGTCAGATAGTTTACAAACAGATGACAAATATTTGACGCATTTTAAAAGAAATAAAAAAAAAATAAAAATAAAAAATAGAAACCAAATCTACGTTTCGCGTTTTCACTGAGTTGAGCTGAAATTCAATTCAATTTAGCTGTGCATGATGGCGTTTTATTAAATATTGAATTGAATTGAATTGTTGTTGAACATTAATGCATGACACGTGCACACTTCACTTTAGCATTATTGGCGGCGCATTGTTAATAAATGCATTTATTATCACTGTCACTTATCACTGTCTGACCACAACCACAACGACTGACTGCATATCATGACTAAATGCCAGAGACAAATTCCAACATCGTTAATTGCTAAATATTTCACACACAATGCATTTTTGAATTTCTAAAATGGCTTCCGACATTAAGCAGAAGATTAATTACGGGCATGCATTAAGCACAATAATTATTATATAATTTTTTTTTTTTTTTGTTTTTAATTTTTTCACTGTCTCCTCCTTTTTTTTTTGTAGTTGAAGTTGAACACATAACGCTTTCATTTTTTTCCCTGTGGTGATTTTAAACTTTTAAGGGAAATCCATACGGTTAACAAATCTATTGTAATCGATTACAATTCAATCGATAGGCGTTTATAGTACATTTTTTTGAATTTATGCCAATTTATTGTTGTTGTTTTTAAAATTGGTTTGTTTTTTTTTTTTTTGTTGTTAAAACTTATTGATTGATAATATATCGAAAACTTGAATCAATACAATTGCATTTATATGCTCGAGTATAAAAATTTTTATTATTTGATGTAGTGCATTGCCTTTGGCGTGCATGCAGTTATATGACTTAATCGTTAAATAATGTTTAATAATTTAATGAATTTTAGTATTTTATGCACGACTACTTGCATTAAGTAACACAAAAAAATAATAATAACAATAATAGCGGCAAAAGCATAAATAGCAACTTTCGAGTGCTGCCAACTTCAATAAATATCGTGCGACTGGCCGTTAAGTGGATTTTAAAAACACCATTCGTTCATTTCACTTCAAGTTGTTAGTACTTGCGTATCGAAAGAAATTGATTTTAAGATTTTTGGAAAAGGAAATCAAGAAAGCAAAATCGTCGCATGATATTCGGTCTTTGCGAAAATCTTAAAATTAAAACTTCAAAATTAAAATTTTCAATCGAATTATTATCTTTTCAAACGAAAAAATTCTGAACATATCTGTATATAATAAGAGTCCCTAGTTTTATGCTGAAAAAGCTTTCAAAGAAGCTTTTTTTTATTTATATTGAAAATTAAATATTACGCTGTAGTTGTCAGTATTTAATACCGATTTATGTAAAGCCTGCCATCATCAGGCAACTGTAAGAGTATCTGCTTTCATAATAACCTACCAAGCCTTAGTATGTTGACACATTGATGGATAAAGGAGACATTCTTAGTTAAAGCTCGCTGCTCTTACGATAAATCTTAAAAAAAAACGAAAAAGTTCTGTTTGCTTTTTTATGCTTTTCTATACCTTGTGAAGAAAAAGGTGGATTATTTTTGCGCCTCTTGAATAGATGCTAACTTAAAAAATTATAAAGTTTTATG
Source organism: Trichopoda pennipes (assembly GCA_030448955.1). Lineage (NCBI taxonomy): Eukaryota > Metazoa > Arthropoda > Insecta > Diptera > Tachinidae > Trichopoda > Trichopoda pennipes. Next base: position 3,708,509 of record JASKUP010000094.1, read on the forward strand.
TATTAATGTAATCTAACGCCTTTCTATCCTATAAATTCTATTAGAAAGAGAATTTATACATTTTGGATGAGCATTGTAGGGATATTTACGACCATGCTGATTATATTCCAGCAACTTATTAGTCAACGGTCATCAAATTGCTTCCCAGATTCTTACACATTCCGATATAGCCATCCCCACACAATTTCCATTATGTCTAGGGAGTATGGTATGGTATGGCAAGTTAAAATATTGCTCCTAGTCTACGCTTTAACAATCCTTGCCATATGGATAGGAGCATTATCTTGTTGAAAAGTCAATGGAATGTATTCAAACAAATCTTGGAAATGACGATTGCAGAATACTAAAAAGGTTCTCCTTTCCCAAAATCATGCAAATAGCAGTTACAGTAGGTCCATAAAAATTTATCATCTCAGTCCATTCGACCACAAGTCCTTACATTGCGAGTTTGATGGCGTTTCTTTACAAGTTTTTAGTGGCCAGCTACGTTTATTCTTTTGATGGCAAAAGACCATCCCACTGGATACAATTGTTACTATAATTCTTGCTCAGAGTGTCCAAAACTGCAAACTATTCTTAGAATTACTCTTATTTGGGTACGGTTTTCCGTCGACCCTCGTCAAATTTGGTTTGTGAACAAACCGGTTTCGGCTGTTTGCCATCTTCAGTGTTCTTTTCGTACTAGTTGCGTTCTATTGTCAGTTGTGTTTATATAGTTCGTGTCTCCCTTCGTGTTATTGCGTTCGTCACTTTCTGTCTTGTTTGCCTGCATCTCTCTCTTCTTTTTTGTTTGTCTCTTTTTACCTAATCTGTCGCTCCCTTTTTCATTCGTCTTTTTTCTAAATAAATCCTTTTACGATCATGCTTGTTGTCCAATTTTGTTTATGTGTGAACCTATTGGGTTTTTTTTATGTGACATAATAATCTGTAATTGTACGTTTATGATGTTCTTTATTGCTTTCGTCTTGTGCACCTGCGTAAAGTTTTTGTGCTGGTGTAGTGTTTGTTTTCCTGTAAAAATGTTTCAACGGTTCAAATATTGTGTCCGAAGCAGTGTTTATTTGTTCATTTATTATTCGTCCGTCAAATGTTTTTTGTTTGTATATTTCCATGTTTTCTAATACATTTATTCTCCTTCCTTTGTGCTGTGTATGAAGCAGTTTAACCGTTGTCTTTATATGTCCTGGTGTACATTTGTTGTTAAATATATGGTTCGCAAAGTTTGATTCTGGAGTTGATTTTAGTTCTCGTAGTTTTTTGTTATAGTCTCTAATGTGTTCCCTAAATCTGGTCTTAATTTTTCGTCCTGTTTGCCCGATGTAGGGTCGACGGAAAACCGTACCCAAATAAGAGTAATTTTAACCCCGTCGGGAAATCCAAGCACATATTCTTAGAATATTTCCCTTTCCCTTCATGCGTTTGCCATATTTTTCTTGGTTTCCTAAACAATTTCATACAACTTTGGCACTTAATTGTTACAGAAATTTCACGGCCGAACAGATTTTGGTTAGCAGAGGCATTATTTCAATTCAAATCGTTAGAAAACTATTAAGTTAAGAAAACTTGTAGTCTTAGTAACTAAGACTTACTTAAGATTTATTATTACTTAACCTATAATAGATGAAAAAATAAATAAATAAATAAGAAAACTTTATTTCAAAATTTACACTTCCCTACACAAACTATCTTAGGAGCAGCTAAAATTGATTGCTAAAACACTGGACCGATTCATGTGCCGTAAAGTGTAGAACTGAATATAACAAGAGAATACGAAGGCTGCTATTTATATTTCTGGTCTGGTAACACTGATTGTTGCTAGGCACCAGCTGATGTTTCCAGTGCAACCTTCACACTGTTAAACATAACCTCAACCAAAACATTTTGTCATTTTATTGTTGTTAGTGTTAGTGATAGCAGGTTGAAAAAGTGATCTTAGGAGAAAATGGAATTAACTCGTGAACATTTTCGTGCAATAATTTTTCATAACTTTCGACGTGGCCTGACACGACAACAGGAACTTAATTCCTTATATGGTAATGAAGCACCTTCTTACAGCACCATTAAAAACTGGTATAATGAATTCAATCGTGGCCGATAATCACTCCAGGACGAATCTCGTGAAGGTCGTCCAACAACGGTTGTTGTGCCAGAAAACATCGCAGCTGTGCATGAGCTGATAAAGCATGATCGTCATGTAACATATCGCGAGATTGAGGCATCTGTAGGGATTAGTATGACAAGCATCAATAAGATCTTGCATGAACATTTGCATGTGAAAAAGGTTTGTTCACGTTGGTTACCGCATAACGTGACAAACGCACAAAAGGATGCTCGTGTTGATTGGTGCAAGAAAATGTTGCAAACATTCGCTCAAGGTGCATTAAAAAAAGGTTTATAATATCTGCACAGGTGACGAATCATGGATATACTCATATGATCCTGGAAAAAAACTGCAATCCACCGTATGGGTCTTTCAAGACGAGCGAAATCCCACCAAAGTTGTTCGTGGAAGAAGCACATCATGGTTGCATGTTTCTTCGGCATTACCGGTCATGTGGCGACTGTGCCATTAGAGCAACGTAAGACGGTTAATTCGGCATGGTACACCACTATTTGTTTGCCAGAAGTCTTTGAAAAACTTCGGGAAAAGTCAAAGAAAAGACTCATCATTCTGCATCACGACAATGCGAGCTGTCACCGATCGGCTGAAACAATGGAATTTTTACAGTGCAAAACATTGAATTGATGGGTCATCCGCCGTACAGCCCTGACTTGGCACCTAATGACTTCTTTTTTTTCCGAACATCAAGAACAAACTACGTGGACAACGGTTTCCTACACCTGAAGAAGCAGTGTCCACATTCAAAACCCATGTTTTAGAGGTACCTAAATCGGAGTGGAAAAAGTGCTTTGAAAATTGGTTCCAACGCATGCAAAAGTGTGTAAATCTTCATGGAGAATATTTTGAAAAACAATAAAATAGATTTTGTCTTTAAATGCTTGTGTTTTCATCCTTAGGCCACAAATATAAATAGCAGCCCTCGTATAACAAAAACGACGAGATTTTTTTATTTTTCACTACTTTTGTCTTCTAAGTGCCTTTACTACTTTTGCAAACCTCATACCGCGAATGTCACTTGTCTTCGAAAATCCACCAGATGATTATCTTTATTTCTTAACTGAACTGGTTTTATTATCTTTATGGAGGCGTTATTTTTTCTTTTAGCATATTTTAACTATATTGTGATTTTTTTCAAAGGATGCAAAGCACAGGAATTATCACACGTAAATTAACTTGTTTTAACTTTTAGTTAGAGGTGGCTGATGAAGCTTTAAAGTAATTTTTATCATTATTCAAAAATACAGAAAGTTATTTTAACTAATCGACTGTTGAGTTGAGAGCAACTGAAACCTGCATTCCTAGTCCTTCTCAATATGATATATTTTCTTTAAAACGCCTTTTAATTAATCTTTATATTCTTTTATTAAGAAGCATGAGCTTGCACTCCTATTTACTAGCCGAAAGCGGGGAGAGAGGGAGGTAAAATAAAAATATTTTAATACATTTTCATACAAATAACAACCTGCCCTTCTAATTTTGTTAACATTGACTCATATAAATGATGAAAAATATTTTATTAATTTTGAAAAACGAAAAGGATAAGCGGCTGATATAAATATTTCGAAACTTAAGGAATGCTTTACAAAACAACAAAAGCAATAATAAAGCAAAGCAAAGCAAACAATAGGCATTAAATTTAATTTTATTTTTATAATGTGCATGACAGGAGTATAATTTTTAAACCGATTAAAATCAGTTGTGGTTAAAGGGGATTTAAATTATGGTTTTTTATGCAAAACAAACAAAAAAACCCATAATATTCTACATATTTAAATTATGTAGTTTATTTTATTATATTTTATTTTAATTGACTATTGTACATTAAATAAATAAATGCGTAAATATTGTTTATTCCAGGCAGAGATGCATGCAATAAAAACAAATAAGGAAATGAGCTGACAACGACAGCAGTTCGACACAAAAAAAATATTATAAAAATAGAGATTAGCATTTAGATGAGTTTAAAATAAATACTAAATAAATAAATTATTTGAAAATAATCAAGATTATAACAATTAAATTTAATAGAGAATATTTTAGTTTATAAAAAAAAAAATAAAAACAAATAAATAAATAAGAGAATAATTATGAACTGACCTTTTCGCAGGCAAATAAAACGGGCGCCGTTGCCAAGCCTAATTTTAAATCGGCTGCTGTTGGCTTGCCCATGGTCTCTGCAGAAGATACAAAGTCCAGCATGTCATCAACTAATTGGAAAGCCAAACCAATGTTGCGTCCATATTGAAAAACAAGTTCAGTTAAATTTTCATCAGCTTCAGCAATAACAGCTGTCTACAAAAACAAAAAAACCAAAACAAAATAAAATAAAATAAATAAAAATTATTTTGAAATAATTAGATTGCAATCTGTGTCAAATGACAGTCGCTTCAGTTTTATTTAATTCTTTTATATTTTTTATTATTTTCGAAGGAAGAGGAGGAGAAGGAGGTTAAGGTTCATTTGTACCTTAAATATATACAAGCATATATAATTATTTAATTGATTACATATAAATACCAACTTATCAATTTTATGGTTGATTTCATCTATTGTTGTTGCTTATGTTTTTGTTGTCGCTTCGAATACTTACCGCTTTTAATGTGTTCGCTATCAGTGAAGCTGTCTTCCGGTATGTTTTTGTTAAATAATGAGCAAAACGTTCATTTTCAGTTTCCCTTGAACCCAACTGCATAAATTCACCTTGAACTAAATCCGTTAAAATCTAAAAGTAAATTTTAATTTTAAAAATTAATTACAATAAATTCTAATTTCAACAAAAAATCAATTCACATTAATAAAAAAAATGTTTAACAGTTTTTTAATGTTTAAAATAAAAAATAAGCAAAACGGAAGTTATAATTTTCTACAAATGCACTTTTGGTCAAAATATCTGTAATTGACATACATACATGAATATGTAAAAAAAAGTATGCCTGTCTGTCTGTCTCTCTGTATGCATGTGTATATGTAAGCAAAAAGGTAAAAAAACAAATGTCATATAATCGTTTGGTTTGTGTTCCTTGCATATTTATAGCTTGTAATTAATTGCTTAACTAACAAGTTTAAGGTATTTCATTGCTAAAAAAAAACAAAAACAACTTCTAAATTCATGTGTTTTTTGTTTTCTTGCAATGACTTCGCATACCATCGATTTCTTTCTAAATTCAGTTGCGTATTCTTAAAATTTTGCATGTAGAGAAACAAACTTGTATTTTACGCATTTGCACATGATTGAGTCATTTTATTGCAATTTTAATAGTTTTGAACTTGATAGATAAAAATTATTAATTTGTTGCCAAAACTATAGCAAATCGACGAAATATTTATGACTTTTAGTTCTACAGCACAAGTACATCAGTGCGTATGATTAATTGAAGTAATTCAATATTCTATTCAATTAATAAATAATAAATTTAGCTTTACAAAATCATATAAAAAAACATTACAAATGTGTGTTTTCTTGAGTGATAACATTTTTTAATAGAAAATTTTTTACTGTATAATATAAAAAATTTTTGCAGAAGACTTATGACATGACATTTTTTCATGGAAAAATTATTACCCATGAAAACTCTATGCAGAAAATTCATTCAACATTTTTATGGAAAAGTTATAGACGATGAAGTTTTGTAAATAAAAATTTTAACTGACAAATATTTTTATAGAAGTATTGTGACAGATGAATTTTTTTTATAAACAAAAAAAAATAATGACTGATGATTTTTCTACTGAATAACTATGACTGATGAAACTTATTTACAGAAAATTTATTTCTAACAAAAATTTTTTTTTAAAAACTGTTACTGATCAAACGTTTTTATAAAGAAATAATGACCGATGATGTTTTTAAAAAAATGTTATATAAAAGTTATGATTGATGGAAAATTTTTTAGTAAAAAATTATGACTGAAAAATTTTTCTTTAAGAAAAATCATGACTAATGAATTTTTTTGTGTTTGTTGTAGACGATTTTTTTTTTTAAATATGACTGATGAAATTTTTTTTATAGATGATTTGTGACTGATGTAGTTTTTTTTAAAGAAAAATTATTAGCTAATAATTTGTTTTGTTTGATCAAGCTTTTTTGTAAAGAAATTGTGACTGAAAAAATAGTTTTAAGAAAAATCATGACTAATGAATTTTTTGTGTTTGTTGTAGACGATTATTTTTAAATATGACTTATGAAATTTTTGTTTTTGGATGATTTGCGACTGACGTAATTTTTTTTTTATAAAAAAATATGGCTATTAATTTTTTTTTTTAATTGTTACTGATCAAACTTTTTTGTAGAGAAATTATGACCGATGAATTTTTTAATAAATTTTATGTTTGATGAAAATTTTCTATACAAAAATTTTTACATAAAAATTATGATTGACGGAAATTTTTTTTAATAAAAAATTATGACTGAAAAAAAATGTTTTTAAATAAATCATGACTAATGAATTTTTTGTGTTTGTTGTAGACGATTTTTTTTAAATATGAGTGATAAAATTTTTGTTATGGATGATTTGTGACTGATGTAATTTTTTTTATACAAAAATTATGGATAATAAATTTTCTTGTTTGATCAAGTTTTTTTGTAGAGAAATTATGACCGATAATTTTTTCAAGAAATTTTATATTTGATGAATTTTATCTATAAAAAAATTTTATATAAAAGTTATGATTGACGGAAGTTTTTTTAGTAAAAAATTATGACTGAAAACATTTTTTTAAGAAAAATTATGACTAATGAAATTTTTGTGTGCGTTATAACGATTTTTTTTAATATGACTGATGAAATTTTTGTTATGGATGATTTGTGACTGATGTAATTTTTTTTTTTATAGAAAAATAATGGCTAATAATATTTTTTGTTTGATTAAACTTATTTGTAGAGAAATCATGATCGATGAATTTTTTAATAAATTTTATGTTTGATGAAAATGTTCTATAGAAAAATTTTTATATAAAAATTATGATTGACGGAAATTTTTTTTGTAAAAAATTATGACTGAAAAAAAAATTTATTTTTTATTGTATTTGTTGTAGACGAGTTTTTTTTTTAATATGACTAATGTACCCTTTTTTATAGAAGATTTGTGGCTGATGTAATTTATTTTATAGAAAAATTATGCCTGATAAAAGTTTTCAATAAAAAAATTTTGTGATGATTTTTTTATAGAGAAATGATGAATGAATACCGATGTTAAAGACGTAGGCCTAAAGTTTCTTAAAAACCCGTGTGACTACTTTATTAACACTATAACGCTAAACGTCTCAATGGTCGTTTTTCGCGACACAGGCTACTTATTTTATAATTATGTTTAAATTTAATAAATTTTTATTTTAGTTTATAATTATATTTATAGCTTTAAGTATATTGAATTATTACTTTATTTTATAATTTTGTAATTATATTTTAAATTTTAACGACATCTTGCTGGGTAGCGCCATCTCTACGTGATGCTATAACTGGCGGCTAATAATGAACGCAGCCACCAGCTGTTTTAAACATCAGCTGTGATGGTGAATTTATATGTGTGTGTAAGTATGTGTGGCAAAAGGGTATACAAATGAGAACAAAGGGTTGTGTTGACAGGTGGGTATCGCCCGGAAATATTTCGGAGTATCTTCGGACAATAATACTGTGAGGTCACAAACTGGTCTAGTGGTTTTAACCCTGCATAATTTCTAGTGTTGTGGGTAATCCCTCGTACACTAACTCTTACCCCGTAGTGCTGACCAGTGATGTCACAAACTGAAGTGTTGGTTTTTACCAGCCCGATTTTAGCCTCCCGTCGCTACTGGGAGTGACCAGAAAAACGTTAAATTGTGTTTTAGTGGTTTTTACCCTGCACAATTTTCACTGTTCTGGCTATTCCCTCGTCCACCAACTGTGGATTCATTGTACCTAGCCCGCACACCATTGCTCGACACACGGAGCATAGAAGGTGAGCTGTTGTTAAGGAAATTAGTGGCAAATAAAGACTGAAAATTTATACCGAATCAACCAGTCGCCCTTTAATTAAACATTCGAACAACACGACCGTGGGCGCCGTTGAGCATACCCCAGAAACCAGAGTAAACGTATCATTACAACACTTTATTTGAAACGAAACTACAATTAATTTCTTGCTGTAATGATAATACTTGAAAGGTGAAGCAAGAGAAATACAAAACAAATTAAAAGAGATTTACAGCAAATCTGCTCTACTGTTTAAAACTGTCTATATACGGATAGATAAAATAGTTTAAAGGCGGTCATACCTTGACATATGATATGCCATGTTCAAAAAGTCCAACTGTCACATTTTGTTCGTTTGAAAACTATTTATTATATCCATTATTTAGTTTTAAATGGCCGACTAATGAAATGGGACTTTTCAGGCTTTTATGTGAATTGGCCTTAATTGAGTGACTGCGAGCTTCTTCACCGTTTTAATCTAATAATTCAATCTAGATTCAACGAAATCTAAAAATAGCAATAACAGCTGTAACAGTCAAATCGGCTAGTTAGGCTATGACTGGATGTTTAAAATATGCAAAACACTCCTTCTAAAAGGAAAACAACAAGAGCAAAAAGAAAATAAATTATTGTTGAGCAAATAAAAAACCTCGTTCAACAGGTTTGTACATGTGCTACTTTTACTTCCAGTAATGCTTTCTTTTCCAATTTTCGATTCTAAAAGTACTTTTCTTCATCAAGTGAGCCTGTTTGGTAGCATCTGAAATTTTAAATAAGTTAATGAATCGATGTATAAGACTACGACTTTTTAAGGACTTATTGATCACCACCGTTATGTACCTCAGTATTGCTTTCGCTATATTTACGTTTATTTTTCTTCTTCCTCTTAATTTTTTGTTCACTAACGAATAATACATCATCATCGGAGTTAAGCTCAATGCATCGTTTTCGTTTACTTTCTTGATTTAATTTTTCTTTTGACATCTTTGCGGATTGCTCATCGGCTTTTTGCAAACGTTATGCAATAGTTTTATCTATTTTTAAGTATGTCAGCATAATGTGCACCAAATAATGGATGTCTAACACGTATACTTGAAGGCATAGGTCATTTTCTTTAGCAGTAGGACAATATTCTACAGCACGCTCAATGGTTACAGCATTTGTAGCTTTTAAACGATTTCTCACTACAATTGTAACTCTTACAGGCAATACGCAAAGTCATGCTTTTCATTGCCTTCGTTAAATTCCATCGATGCAGCTTCAGTGTTATTGATATTTGTGCGTCCAGATATCTTTAACATTTGATTTTGCAGCTGGGTTATCTTCATATCTTTAGGACACTCTAATAACCATATTTCGTTTTCAGCAAATCAAATTCGTGCAAATTTCTTATAGTCTTTGATTCGTCATTCAATTCTATTTCTAAAAACATTTGATTTTCTTGCAGGAATGATTCCTTACATGATAAGGCACTGAAGACATTTAAAGAAAATTTTATAAAAAAATCTTATTACTTTAATAACACCTCGTGCACGCTTTCCACATGTTGATAATAAAAAACACATATCAACATGCTAGTGATGTTATTTGTGTTATGTTAATTGTGCTATATTCATTGAAATATAAGTTTTATCATGAATGCTCTCATCAAATATTTATTATTTACAAATTTTTTACAGAGAACTCAAAATTCTTGTAAATCGGATGTAAATCGAATCAAACAGTACTCATCGCAACAACTTCGATTAACGGCTAAAGTTAAAAAAGATGAAAGGTATAGATACGACAATAAGGAACACTATGTGGCTACGCAGTTGGCAGATCCGAATTTTATTGTTTCAGGTTTGTTGCTGTGATAGTTGCTGAAGTGACTCTGATAGCTTTGAAAGGCCGCACCTATCTCGCATTGATTCTGCTAAGCAGAGTGAACTCAAAATGTTTTCATTTTTACTTTTTGCTAGAAACGATGTACAGCGGTCGTATTCTATTCATCCGCCACAGGTAAATACAGTTGTTGCTCTATTCTTAATATATAGGGAGTTTTTTATAGAGGTTTAAAATTTTAAGTTAACTACACTTTTCTTAACTGACGGCCGTTTTGTCAGCTAAGAAGTGATTTATGTTCAGTTTGATTTCACATTTAAACACGAGTGGACAGACTACTAAACAACGCATCCAAATTGCGCAAACTGGGATCAAACAAAGTTTGCGCTTGATCTCAATTTTTATAAGCGAATTTTGTTTAAACGAAACTGCCGTATTTGGAGTTACGATAATTCTTCAAGTGCATGTTGCGAAAGCATTACATCCAGAAAATCTGACTGTTTGCTGTGCTTTATGGGCAAGTGCGGACCGCCAGTATTTTTTATAAACGCTAATGTTCAGCACGTTCGTGTTTCAGCACGAAAAATGGGACCGCCTTAGAACCCTTATTACTGTCTTTTTCGTTTATCAATTAAATAAAAATTATGTGCAGGAGCCGAAGTTTTGACGGGGCAATATTGCACACAGCTCGCGACATAATTAATTTATTAAAGCAAACATTTGGTAACTGCATAGTTTCACGTTGCGAATCCGTAAATTGACCTTAGAGACCGTGCAATTTAATGTCGTTAGACTATTTTCTGTGGGAATATGTGGAGTCGTTAATTTACGTCGATAGGCTCAAAGCGATTGACCACTAAAGGGACAACATTCACCGCATTATTGCTGCTATACCGCCACAAATGTTGGAAAACACCATCAAAAATTGTACTTCCAGATTAAATGACCTCTAAGCCGGCCGTAGCGGTTGTGAATTAAAAAAATGCATCTTTGTTTTATCCCATTTCAAAGGTCAGATAATCACAAAAATAAACAATGTTTTCTCAATTTTGCGTCAATTTCCTTTAGAGAAACCAGTGAGATTTGCTAAAAGCTACGCCTCAATATATTTAAATAGTGAACTTTTTTGATTTGCACCGCTTTAAAGAGTAAATTTTCTTAAAATTTTGCACACACCGACATTGGCTTCATAAGGTCCGGTTGCTTGATAGTTTTATTCAAGATTTGAACTTCTTTTTCTTATAAAATACAAATTCAAACAAATAAAGGTTGCAAAAACCTATTCGTTGAGTGTAGCTATTATTAGCAAAAGCTTATTTTACGTCTTAAGCTCTTGGCTTATTATTACAAATTGTATTTGTAATTGGGTGTAGCCCTAATTTAAACTTATTTTTAAACACCCTTTGCACATATTTTAGGGTCCTCTTTGATAAAGAGGAGAGATAAAAGATACATAGAAAGAGAAAGAAATAAAATAGAGCCCTCAGATATTTATACTTATTACTATGCCTTGTCTCTCTCCTTTTTGGTCAGGTATTTTTCAATTTCTTGTCGTTGTATTACATTTTGACATCAAATGTGTAGTTTCTTAACAGTTTCATTGTCTCGCATAAAATATATAATTTTTGTGGGCAACAACAAATATTGTTATTTTATTTTATGTAATTTTTTTTTATTATTTATTGACTTTGTCACCAAAAGAAGAAGAGCTACAGAGATACTTTAAGTTGTAGAGGAAGGTGTTTACTTTTTGATTTTGTTTTGTCCACTGTACATTTTTCGTTAGAACTTCTTTGTTATTTAAATGGTTTTCAAGCCCGATACTTAAACTTAACAAACATTTTTTGTTTTTGTTTTTTGGTCATGAATACAAAAGAGCATTTAGACAAACTAACAAAGAGCACCTTAATCACACCTTCGTTTCGATGCCGTCACTTTGAATTTTAAGCAATCATTCAAAAGAATATCATAGACAGACTAGACTGCTCATTTGAAAGAAATAATTCAAAAATAATATTTTATTTCTCAATATTTGTTTAATAAGTTTGCACCGCTATGAGATTTTTAAATAAAAATAAACAAAATATAACTTAAATGGGTTTTTTTCTTATTTATTAACAACAAAAAAAAAACAAGAAGAAGAAAAAGAAAAAAAGTCCCTGAATCAATGAATGAATGAATTATATTAAATTGCCAAAATATGGCATTCAGCTGTGAAGTTTTTACAAAAGAAAAACAAAAACAAAAAAGATAAATAAAAAAAAATAACAAAGCCGAATTCAAACATTTTACAAGAAGACAAGCATGCGGAAATTGATAAGTTACGTTAGCACACACTCACACACGCATACATAGAAAATATTTTTTATATAGATTTTAGCTTTAAACAAGGTTTGGCAGCAATCAGGCAACTTCTTGGACAGAGACTGGGTGCAAATATTTTTTTTTCAAATTTGGCATTATCCAAAACAACAACAACAACAGCAACAACAAAATATTTATTATAAAAATATTTAAAAAACAAATGTTATGTAACATTAAAAATTTTAAATGTGAAATAAAACATGTATTAGTGTCAAATGTAACACCGCTGCCTAACTAAAATAACTAAAACAACAACACCACAACAAAAATATTTATTTAAAATATTCAATGAAGGTGCGTGCACAATGAAGAGAACCACAGCCAAAGTTTAATATTATCATTATCTGAAGTAGTGCTTCAACGAATATCTTCTTTTTTTTAAGCATTTTTCTCATAAGCATTTTTCTGTTATAAATAACAAAATTTAAATTTAAATTGGACACACCTTAACCACACAAAGCTATTACACATTTCAACAGATATTTAAGCCTGATTTTTGCGGTGTCTTTAAATAAATTTTAAAAATCAGCTCTCCCCCTGCTCTTTTATTAATGTTTCACCAATTTTTTTTTAACTTCAATAATAAAGTTGTTTCGAGTTAAGGCTTTTTCTGATAAATGGTTAATATAAAAAAGTATGTTGTCGTTGTTGGAGCTGCACACACAAACACACCGTTGGATTCTTGTTCTTTTCAAGGTTATTTACTTTAGTGTAAATGTTTCCTGTTGCACTAGAGTTCAAGGTAATTTTGGCTGTCTATAAAATTTTAAAATCAGCAAAATGCCGACAACAGAATTCAATTGGTATTCCAATCAGATAAAATCAAATAACCAGCTATTAAATTATAAGAGGTGGTCTAAATAAAAGTATCTTTTAAGAATTAACTTAAACTTGTTTTCAATGATTTTTGGAATACCCTTTTCGCCATGTAACTACCGCAGCTACTTTTATCATATTTTATTTTATCAGTGCAATTTTGTTAAAGATTTGTCAGTCTATTCTACGAGTGGCTCGGAAGACATCTGCCTTGAGGGTGTGAATCGTTTCTGGATTATTGGAACATCAGCGGTATCTAATATTATACAACAGTTTTATATAAAAACTTTAAGGCTGATGATTTTTTTTTTTAGAAAAATCATGGCTAATGAATTTATTTTTTTAGGAGTGATAAGTGATTAAACCTTTTTATTAGAAACATGAAAATCATGTTTAAGAAAAATCTATTTAGAAAAATTTGACTGATTAAATTTTTTCATAGCAAAATTTTGATTCACTATATTTTTTATAGAAAAAATAGAACTCAAAAAAATATTTTTTAAAAATTATAAACAAAACAATTTTCTATAGAATAATTATGACTGATAAAATTTTTTATAGAAGATTTAGCACATGAATATTATGACATAAACATTTTATACGGAAAACCCATGAAACTCTATATAGAAAAATCACGCCAAATGAAATTAAAAAAAAAGTTGTAAAAAATTTTTAACAGAAATATTACGAGTGGTGAAATTTTTTTACACAAAAATTATGACTGATGAAACTATATTCGAATTTTTTGGGACTCATGAAATTTCATACAGAAAATTATAACTATTGAAAATTTTTTTTAGAAAAATCTTGTCAAATAAATTTTGTTAGAAAAATTATGATTAATAAAACTTTATGGAAAAATTGTTACGAAAATTTTCTACGGAAAAATTATGACAACAAATTAAAAAAAAAAATTTCTGAATGTATTTTATTTATTTCATTATTATTTTTATTCGACCTTTTTATTTTAATTCAATATGTATTAATCTTTTAAACGGTCTCTTTTTAATTAAATTTCAACGATATATTTTCAATATTTCGCTTTGCTCTGGAAAGCTTCTTCAAAAAAATTAATTTTTAATAACAAAAATTATTAACAAATCGAATTGACAAAAAACATATAAATAATTCTCCATATACATACATACATACAAAATTAAAAATTTCAAATATTTAAACATACAAAAACAAGGAAACGGAAATTAAATAACAAATTCTTTCTTATGAAATAATAATAACAAATTATGTGTCTTTTGAACTAAGTACCTATAATGCTGCGCTAAATTGTCTGTGTCTGTTTTGAAATTTATTCTCCTGACATTTGGTACATTAACAATTTCTGAAATATTCCTATATTTTTGGTCACATCTATGAACAGCTAATCCTGTTTTAAGTTTATTCTTTGTTGTCACAATATAAACTTTGTCACAGTTCACCTGATGATTTCCTCCACATGGTATCCTGTATACTACAAACGTCCCCCCGGGGGCACATGATAGTTTTTTTGGAACCTACTATTCCATTTAGACTGGTGTCTTGCGGGGTAAAAGGGAGCCCAGGCCCCTCAAAGGCTAGTAGGAGTCACCTGGATAATCCACTATATTTCCACGGGAATCAGTGGCCGGCGGAGTTCCGTTGTTTGTCTCTTTAGACATTTAACTGTTCTCTGGCTGATTATTGAGGTTGGCCCCTATATGGGAGTATCGTGGTGGCTGTGTGTTTCGAGATCCTCGTGAGAGTTTGTGGGTCGGATCATTCATAATCAACACAATGAATGGTTCAGGTCCAGTGAGTATGAATGCCGTCGTGTTCTTAATTATATTAAGCTTCATGCGTTCTGGACCAGGAGTTGGAAAGTCTCCAACTCTTTGGCAAGGAGTGAAGGCTGCGGCCTACTTTGGGCTTTCGAAATTGCTACTAGGAGTGACCGGAGGATATACGTAGTTGATGGCCTCCCAGGGCCTGAATGACGTTTGCAAATCAGTCAAAGTGGTTTGACCACCATCTGATTACGACTACCTAGTCGGTGCAGATGTAAATCAAATTCCGCATGTATACTACATCCGATATTGCCATTTTTCGTATTTTATCTTTCATACTGCTAAATAATTTATTTAATGTATTGTATGTTTTATGTGCAACAATATATCTATCTGTGTCATATATTTTAGACTTTCTTAATCTTTCTGATATTCCAGGAACATAAATTAATGATTTAAAAAGTTTTGGTTCTGCCATAGTATTTCCTAAATTATGCCTATGATTACCATATTGTCTAATTAATCGGTTAGTTAATTCTACTGGAAAATCATTGTCATGAAGTATATCTCTTATTGTGTACTTATTCTTCAACTGAAATTCTCTATCACTTATAGTCAATATTTTGTCTATCATATTTTTCGCCGTGCTTATTATCATTTTTCTCGAATATTTGGAATAAAAATTAATAAGTCTTCCAGAAGATGTTGGTTTCTTATACCAATCAATTACTAACTTATTTCCCTTACATATTGATAATAAGATATCTAAATATGGAAGTTTAGATTCTAGCTCTCTTTCAGTCGTAAATTTAATATCCGAATGAAAACTATTCAATTCTGACAAAATATCATCCACTGCATCTTCCAAAATTATACAAAATAAATCATCTACATATTTTGTGATAATCTTCGGTTTAATATGCATTTTACTAATACATGAATTTAGTAATTCCTCCATCACAATATCAGCAACAATTGGAGATGCTGGAGAGCCCATAGCGAGGCCCTCCTTTTGTTGATGTATCCTATTATCAAATTGAAAATACCGGTTGTCTTTAATGTAAAACTTAAGAATACGTAAAAATAATTCCTTCTCAATATTCGTATTTTGTTCTATTATCTGCCATTTTTCCTCTATAATTCTCAAAGCTAAACCTACAGGAATACTTGGAAAATGTGAAACTACATCAAATGAAAACAATCTATCATTATCTTGTATATCTATTCTCTTGACTTTATCTTTAAATTCCAAAGAATTTCTAACATTATATATTGATTGTCCTGTTATATACTTGCACAGTCCGTAGGCGGGGGAATTAATGCAAGAGCAAATAGGCCTTAAAGGAAAATTCTGCTTATGTATCTTAGGTACTCCATATAGCTTTGGAGAATTTGATACATTTGTCTAAGTCTATTTCTCTCCATTATTTTTGTTTTCTGCAATTTAGTAGTAGGATCCTTATTCAATATTGAGTATTTTGCAGAATCGTTAAGAATGTCATTTATTCTCAAATTATAATCGTCTCTGCTCATAGCAACAGTAACATTACCCTTGTCAGCATTAACAATTAATATGTTCCAATTAGTATTCAAAAATTTTTTAGTAGTTTTGACTTTATCTAATATAAACATATTCCTTGCTGTAGGTCTAATGTTGCTAATGTGCCTATCAATATTCATTGTAAGTTTTCTCCGCGCTACTTTCTGATTCTCTTTTTCTTTTATAGTCTGAATCAAATCATCTTCCTATGAAATTACCTTCATCATAGGAAAATATTTCTTTTCTTTTTTTAGAAATTTTTTTTTACAAAAATTTTAACTGATTAAGTTTTTCATAGAAAAGATAGGACTAATACAAATTTTTAATAGAAAAACTATGATGAATAAATTTTATTGCAAAATTATGACTGATGAAATTTTCTGTATAAAAACAATGAGGTGAAAAATTATGCCTGATGAAAATTTTTACTGATGATATTTTTTATAAAAAAAAAATGTTACTGATTAAATTTTCTCATAGGCAAATAATGACTGATGAAAGGTGAAAAAACTTGACTGATGATATTTCTTATAGAAAAATTAGGATTGATGAAAATTTTTTTATTAAAATTAAGTGAAATTGGAATTGATCCATATTTTGCACTTTTGGTCTCCGCAGCTGTATTGTAGAACACATTTCTTCATGTTAAGATGTCACCAATCCACATCAAATTGTTACCTGCTATGGAAGCATTGGAATCTTGACAATAAAATGCGAAATTGCTATATGTAGCAAGCAAACGATTATTTATTTGCCTTCAATTTCTGAGCTAATTGTACCTTGTAATGGCATTATCTATGCACATTTTTTTTTTATAAAAGAAACTAACTCATTTACAAGTAATTGATTTTTCAAGCACAAGATTTGTATATAAAAAATTAAGTTAATTTATATTTTTTGTTTTCAATATTTCGCCACACCATTCGGTGGCAGCTTCAGGATAAGAACAAATGTATAAACAATTTAACAATTCAGTCTGTAAGTGAAAAATTGTTGACAAATACTAACTATATATAAATACATACAATTTTCTAAATTTTTTACTGAAGATGCCACACAATGGTGTGGCGAAATATTGAAAACAAAATATATAAATTAACTTAATTTTTTATATACAGACCTTGCGCTTAAACAGTAAATTATTTATAAAATATTAAAAAGGCAAAATAACTATAATTATTATTAACTATTAACTCTTGTAATTCCGCAATAGCCGCACCTGACTACAAAACGGATACACAGAACTGCTTACTGTCGTTACAAAAAAAAATATTTTTTCTTTCACCTATCGAAATGTAACGACACTTTACCAGCATCGAAATTCTAAATCGTTTGACATTTGTCAACATTAAATACTTACTTGACTTAAAACGATTGTTACATCGTCACTTTTCAGACGTGCAATCATAATGGAAGCCACCGATAAAATATAATCACCGGCCATTGTAACCTGAAAATACAAAAGAAATTAAAACAACAAAACATTAGCAACACAAGTTAACACAAGTTAAAGTTATTGCAAGCAACGTCATCATCATCATTATTAAAGTGAACAATAAATTATAACGAACGAAATATTTTCTGAATAATTGGGTTAAAAAGAAATCAATGAATGGAATGAACGATTAATTAAAAAAAAATAAATGAATGAGAGATTTAGTAACTGAAGCAAGCATAGACAGGAATGTATGTGATAAGAATTGAGTCATAGATTTAATATTGTTAATGTTTGTTTTGTTATCGAAAAAATATATTTCGGTAAAACTCTTTAGAAAAAGAAGGATGTGCAATAAGTTTTTGGGGAGCTCACTTTTCAGGTGAGCAAACATTTGGGTATTGTATAACCAAAAAGCACTAAATAATGCCCTAAAAGCAGCAAGATGGCAACTCTCCTTATTTTACCTGTTTACAGGTTCACCGCCCGGAAGGTATACTACTTTGTTTGTTTATAATTTTTGATTAAATAAAAGAGAATGGACCTTATATTGACAAATGTTTTATTTAATGTCAACAATTATGTATGGAATACAATATCAGATAAACGCCCGCCTCTGTTGGCCTCACAAATGCGAATCCATTTTTCATTACATTTTCAAACATTTCACGTGGCATTTCATTAATTTTATCAGAAATATTTTGTTTAAGTTGCTCAAGCGCTTCTGATATGTTTGCATAAGCCTTGCTTTTCAGATATCCACACAAAAAGAAGTCCGGAGTAATCAAATCAGGCGACCGTGGAGACCAATCAACATCACCATTCCATTGTAATGCTGGCTGTATGTGATGTGGCACTGTCTTGTTGATACCAATGAAGGCCAAAGCATGCAGTTGTGGCGTTAAAAAATTTTCAATCATATCATGATATCGCTCTCCATTGACAGTTATCGCTACGCCGTTTTCATTTTCAAAGAAGCAAAGTTCAATCACTCCACCGGAACAAATTGCACACTACACTTTCACTTTTAATGGATGCAAAGGCAACTGTTTGAAGGTTTTCCATCGCCCAGAAACGACTATTCTGTTTATTCACATATGCATTCAAATGAAAATTTGCCTCGTCATTGGTTGATTTGTTCATGAGAATCGGGGTTGTTATGGGCGAGCTGTAACATCCTATTGGCATAGGTACGGCGGCGTAAATGGTCTTGTGGAAGAAGCTCTTGTGTCAACTGAATCGTATAAGGAAACAAATGCAAATCCTTGTGCAAAATTGTGGCCAAAGTTGTTCTTTGAAGATCAACCTCCCGAGCACGGCATCGAATTGAGGTTGATGGATTGTTTTGAACATTTAATGAGCTGCAATAACGTTTTCAGCCGCTCTTGCAGTACGTTGCGGTCCATGCTAGGACCTATCACCTACAGACTTTCTTTCATACATCATCGATTACTGTGACGATGAGAAAGTTACGTGAAATTTTTAAGAGAAACAATGTGTCAACGAAATACACTATTTATCGTATAATAGTGTATTTCGTTCGTCTATCGTGTAATAGTGTATTTCGTTGACACATTGTTTCTCTCAAAAATTTCACGTAACTTTCTCATCGTCACAGTAATCGATGATGTATTTTAATAGAATGTTTTAACGGTTAAAGCACGTTGAGTTATCGAATATTTTTTTCATAATAAATTTGCCACAAGTCTACTTCACGACTGGGAAATAAGAACTTTCAAGACTAATGTTTACCAAACTGGCGGCAAAAAAACTGACTGACACCCTGTATTTCGCATTCACTCTTTTTCTTATATTATAACTTTAGCTTTCTCTCTTACTCTCTGCAAGAGTCTTCAATCACCTTTCAATTGCAAAATACACATACAAAAAGTAAAACTAAAAATGGTTTTCTGATATTAAGTTGTTTTAATTTGCCTTCAACTTCAATCACACGGCCCTCGCACTTACAACAGTAGTATGCAATAATTTTCAAATAGTCTTTTTAAATTGTTTCTTAATTTTTCACAGACTATTGACTTCATGATTCTTTTTTTTTTATATCAAAAAAAAATTTTTTTACAAATTTTGTTGTGACTTAACAATTATTTGTTGTTTATTTTTATTGTTGTAATTGACTTGTTATTTATTTGGTATAAGCTTGAGTGTAACTAAAAAAAAACATATTTTTAGTTGAACTTTTGTTCGAACAGTGTTTGCTTGTTTGTTTGTTTACTAATAAAGAAAAAATCTTTAAGTTTAAAAAATTATTACATTATTGTTGTTAATTTTCCTTGAAGGTTCTCAAACAACATGTTAAACATATAAACAAACAACAAGATAAAATAAGTATAACTTCTGCTTTTAAAAATATTTTGGCACCGCACATGAATATTTTTATGTTTAAGAAGTTTAATTTGTTTAAGCTTTACGCGATTAAAAATGGTTTTGTTGAAACATGCGATATTTAGACGTTTTTTAAGGCTTTAATTTAACCTTCAAATTTAAAACGCTGCATTACTAAGTGACAGAATATAACTGCAAACGTTATTGAATCGAAAATAATTTACATGTCCGAAACAGATTGAAGATAATTTTGCAATATCTGATTCCCCTCATTCTTGGCTTTATTTCAGTTTTTAAAACTAAAAACAATATCATATTAGGTTGCACAGTTTTTAAATCTTAAAATTAACAGAATAATAATATTAATAATACCCTGAAGGTGAGGTCAGACGTTACAATTAACTAACAAACTGTTTTTATCGAATGTGTTTGCAAAACTTTCATTTGCATAATTTTATAATTTTATAATTTTTTTTTGCTTATGATAAAATTAGCCAGGAAATTGCTTAACCGCCGCTTATGACCTTGTCTTAACAAATTTATTTATTTCTTTTTTTTCTTGGTAAATCAAGCCGACTATCACCTTGAAACTGATTAATTAGTATTAAATTATTATATAAATTTTTGGTCAATTCTTGTTGTTATGGGATACCAGTTAAGTGAAGAAAATTGAGAAATGACCACATTGATTTTTGTGTTGTTTTTTTTATGAAATTACAAATTAACGGATTTCGGTGTAATTACAGTTAAGACAAACTGAAAGAATAAATAGGAAATGTGAGTATGTATATAGGAACGCAAAATTTAAATAAATTGGCTACATTGGTTAAGATGACTACTAAGATTTAATCTCGCTGAGACACAGAGTAAAAACCCAACGACTAAAGTTAAATTGGAAAGATTATTTATGTTCATAGGAAATCAAAACCTTGGCCATTTTTAAAGTTGTTGCTGTCGACATTTTGTTTAAAACAACTTTTTCGTTGTTGTTAAACACGGTACTGTATTGTAAAGCCTGGACTTTATCATTTTGAGCGAAATACATAACATAACAGCAGCAAATATAACGTACTGATCAGAGAGCATTCGATTAAGAAGTTGAAGATGTAAAATTGACCATGTCCTTAACTAAAATTTTCATAAGATCATTAACACATTATGGCTAATAAATATAAAATGACATTTATTTATCACTTTTGTTATAACCTTTTTTTAAACACCCTAAAAACAATTAAATTAAATCATTAGCGTTCTTCAGTCACGCATGTGTCGTGTAGTCATGCTTTTCGCCAGCACGCACATGTTGTCGTCAATTTTTGGAGGGATTCAAACTTTATAAAATTACTTAATTAATTTTTTTCGTCTACAATTATGACTGACAAAAATGGTTCACAGATACTTTGTGCATGCCGATATGATTATGTTAAAATATTTGTCTGCATTTTATCGAACAATATCAATGCTTAATAACTTCAGGTTTTGTAAAGCTGGCAGGCTATGCGTGATAAGATTTACATTAGTACCTAGCTGTGTAAGCCATAACCTGATGGTGGATCAAACCATGGTTGATATGTAGCGTCACCCACGCCCTAGGAAGCTGTCGAAAATCTCTATCCTCTAGTCACTGCTAGTTACAATTTCGGGAGCTCGGAGCATGGCCGCCACCCGCATTCCTTGCTGAAGAGTTGGAAGCTATCCATCTCCTGGTCCAGAACACATAACAAGCATGCTCACTGGTTCCGGATCATTCACCCTGTGTTCTTGGTCAAAAGTGAATGATCCTGGCCCCTTAATCTTTTCATGATGGCCTGTAAAACCACAACCACCACGATGCTCCCGAAGAGTCAACCTCAATAATCAGTCAGAGAACAGCTAAAAGGATAAAGAGACAAATACCTGAACTCTGGGGCTTACTGATGCCCGTGGAAATAACGTGCAGCTTCCAGTTGACTCCCTGCCAGCCTTCAGGGGACTGGACTCTCTTATTCCCCCGTTGACACATATCTATATGGTTGAGTAATCCATAAAGACAGATAAATGTATCCCGCCACCGGAAGGATTTTTCGGAATAAGTTTTACATCTGCACCTGCCCGTGGGCCTTAATCAGATGGTGGTCAAACCACTGTGAATGAAACACAACGTCATTCACGCCGAGGACTAATTCTAGCAACAGGTCTTTCGTAGTTGCAATTTCGGCGGTTCCAGAGCAGGGCTGCAAACCACTACTCCTTGCTGAAGAGCTGGAGACTATCCATCTCCTGTCCAGAACACATGACTAGCATGCTCACTGGATCTAGGATCATTCACCAGGTAGGTGGGATCAAAGGTGAAATGATCCTGGCCACCATAAAACAATACCTGTATGGGGCCGCGAAACCACAGCCACCACGATACTCCCGAAGGGACAACCTCAATAATCAGCCAGAGAAACAGCTAAATGCCTAAAGAGACAAATAGCGGAAACTCTGCGGGCTGCTGATTCCCGTGGAAATAACCTGGAGCTTCCAGTTGAATCCTGCTGCCTTCCGGCGACTGGAGCAGCACAGGTCTAGATAGTCAGGTATTTTATAAAAACCGATAAATGTGCTCCCGGGGTGACCTCCAGAGGGTTCTGGAAGCTTATCCTAACTGCGAGTTTATTTTTTATACTTTGGTTGTTGTTGCCAACATGGAAATAAAAATAAATAAATCATCCGCCGGTTTTATTATACGCTGACAACATGCTGCGAACGCTACAAAATCAAAATAATTTTTGAATTACAAATACGTACAGTATACTCCCAAGACACTTTACATTCACTGAAAAGAACTAAAGACAAGCTTTTACAGAAAGTTTATAAGGTGACGGAAATGAGTGAAAACTAATGCAAATAATTTTTTTGCAACCAAAAATTGATTTAAAAAAATTATACCAAGGACACTGAAAAATAACGGAAGTTTTTAAAATTCCGCGAACTAAATTAAATGCTTTAATGTTTAAATAAAACTTCAAAATTGTGTCTGCGTGAAGACATGACTATTCCAAGAATTATTCGAGTTGTATTGAAAAACTATTTTATGAGATTTGCAAGAGCTGGAAAGTAAGAAACTAGAGAACTTTTTAGGTCATAAAAATGTTTTACAGCACTTTTGCCACGTTTATTTTTACAAGTCTGGTTCTGACTCCAATTGGAGATTCAGTATTCTATGGATCACTATTTGCTATTCCAAGAATTATTCTATGAGATTTTTTAGGGCTGGGAAATGCCAGCACTATTGACATATGTAAAAGATCCTGTCGGTTATGGTGAGGAAATTTAACGATTTTTTACTTTTAATTAGTTTGTTATCAACTGCTTTGTTCTGAATGCTGGTAGCGAATGTATTGTATTCTATTTACACAACCACTCTGGACACTTTTAAAAATTAAAAGAAAACAATTCTTTAATAAAAATGCTTTAATCAGTTATATAGGCTGTTTTTAAACAGGTATAGAATTTTAAGTTGGCAACACTTTGTTAGCTGGTGCCCATTGATCGGCTGACAAGTAATTTAAGTTTAATTTGGTTTGGCATTTCAACATGAATAGATTGACGCCCAAACAACGCTTACAAATTGTGTAAATTGGGCTCAAAACAAGATTACTGTTGTTCTCGATTTTTATAAGCCAAGCTATCCTTTGTTTGAATGGATATGACAGTAAATAAAACATAAGTATTTGAGGTGATGATAATTCTTAAGGATATGCTGAGACACCCTTACATCTGAAAAAACTGACTGGCGTTCTTTAATGGTCTGGTGGAGTTATTGGTCCGTAGTTCTTTAAACACACTACGGGTCAGAACGTTAAAGTCGGAGTACTGAATTTACTGAACTAGTTGCACAGCAATGATGTTCACGAGGAGCGGTGTTAACAAGACGGCGCAACATGTCACACAGTTCGTGCCACAATTGATAGAAACGTTTGATAATCGCATAGTTTCACGTTTCGTACCGGTGAAATAACCACCAAGATTATGCGGTTTAATGCCTCTACACTATTTTCTGCGAAGATATGTGAATTGAAAACCTGGAGAACGACATTCGGCGCGTTATTGCGAATTTGCGGCCACTAATATTGGAAAAAATCTTGATTTTCCAGATTAGATTCATATGCGAGAAGTGATATTTAAATTGTAATTTTCGCTCTTCAAATCAATCAAATTTCTTCAATACATATCCTTCTGATCCACGATTGGCTTCGGCATTGATTTGGCCGACTGAACGAACTTTACAATGTCTTCTCGCACCTGGGGTTATTCATTTTCTTTCAGTATTAATAATTCAATAATAATAATACAAAAAAATACACAAAGCTTCTTGTAGCTTCCAAGCAACATTTTCGTGCCTCAACGTCTCTCGTCTTTTATTCTTATATAACCCAATTTCCTTGCTTTTGAATCCCAATACTTTTAAACTTAGGCAAATGGCTTGTTGTGTGACTTCCAATGATAATGCAAGTTCTTTTTGCGTTTTACAACAATCTTCATCGTGTAGTGCTTCCAATTCCTTATCTTCAAAGTTTTTCGGCTGTAAAGACTTGTCTATTTCTGCTACACCGAAATCACTATCTTTATATTGCGCAAACCATCGTTGACAAGTTTGTTAAGCTGGTGCATGCTGACCATAAACTTCTACCAGCAACCGCAAACTTTTAAGCAGCCGTTTTCTTCAAATATAAGAAGGTTATCAGACTTACCTGGACATTGTCTTTTTTAGGTCAAAATTCGACATTATTGTGTTTACATTTTGGCGTCTATTGAATACTGAATTATAATGACACAGTTTTACCCTCCAAAATGCCATATTTGTTATTATTGACACAAACTACATGTGACAGTTAGAGCATATATTGTCCCAATCGACACTATTAACTTGTATACCAATAATGCCATAAAATTATTTTTCAAATAACGCAAATTTCATTTGAATTTAAAGAATTCTTCTTGGTTTTATTCCTTTTCAAAATTGTATACCTCTACAAAAGCAAACTTTATTTTGATACTTTGAATAGCACAAGCATTAAAAATTTCTTTAAGTTCTGTTCGTCTGATAAATTGCCTTAAAATAAGCTTTCCAATAAATTTGGTTTGTTTCATATAAAAAAAAGTATTTTAGACAAAACACTTCTCTTGAAAACTGAAACGAAGCAAAACTTGTTAAGTTTAAATTAACAAACAGTTTAAAGTATTGTGTTTTCTTTTTCAAATGACCTTGGCAACAGCAATAAAACTACAACATAATATCGGGCTTTTATAATTTAAATAAAGATAAAGCCAATCGTTAAATTGATTAAAGAATTTAATGTTTTTTTTTCACATACAACAAATCATGTCTTAAGATACCAAATACTACAATAAATGGAGCATTAAATTTACATTACAGTTACGATTTAGTTAATACAACATTTTTTTGGTATTAACTAAAATTAAGGCCAGTTAAAGGTATTTTTCACTATTTATTTCTTTTTTATTTTTTTTTTATTTTTTGGGTTTCTTATAAACTATAGCCAACGTACGTACCTTTTTATGGTTCCATAACACATTCACACTTGGCTTGCCTCGACGAAAATCAGACTGATCAATAACATCATCATGTACCAAACTGGCCGAATGCACCATTTCAGAAAACAATGCGATTTGTCGTTGTTTATGCAGCAATTGTCTACAAAAATAAAACAAAAAACAAAAAGAAAAAAAAAACACAAATAAATTTATAGAAAAAACCCACGATTAAAGAAAAAAATAAAATGACGTAAAATGACACAACGATGAAAAATATCTCTGTCCATGCAGACAATCAGGCACGATTAAAACATTTTAATTGTTGTTGCGAACGAAATTATTAAATGTTCAATCGTTTTGATTGATGTACATTGAGTGGTCCGCAATAGATTACAAAAAAAAATACAATTTATACGACAACTAATTACTGACAAATTTAAAAAAATAAAATGAAATAATACAACAAAAGAAATTTTTTAGGGCAAAAAGTTTACATACAGTAGAGGACAAAACATTGTTAACGAGAGAATTTGTATAAACGTTGTTGGGAACTTCATGCGTTAACTGAATGTCGTAGGAGAAAATTAAGGTTATTTGAAGAAAACACAACCCTATTTTCTCAAACTAATGCAGCCGTCGCAACACTATATGACCTCGGTAGACCTCAAACTCAAATGATATTAATAATTGCTTAAGTCATATCATTTCGAAAAAAAAAGAATTAAATCTCGGCTTTCAAGCAAACTACTCCAGGCAGTAGAAGGCAAAATACAGACTCATTGAAGCTCTAGAATGTTTTTCTAATGGCAAGTTATTAATGTCGATTTTTTGCTTGCGGAAAGCATATATTATAAAAATATAATTAGTTGATACATTCTTCAATCTTAAGCCACTACTTTTTCCCATCTTCCTGGTAGCATATGGGTGCTGCGCCACAAGAACTACTTAAGTTTTAAGGTAATTTCTGATAATCTCTTTTGCAGAGAAGCGTATTGCAGTAAAGGCGTTCTGCATCGAGCGAAACAAACAGTGGTCAGAACGGGCAATGTCTGGGCTATAAGGCGGGTGATTATAAACTACCCATCTAGTGGTTTTCAAATAGTTTTTGACCGGTCTTGCAACATGCGGCGAAGCGTTGTCATGATGAAGGATTATGGCCTGGTGCCTGACCGAATATTGTAATCATTTTGTCTGACCCGACTTCAACAGCTCATAATATAAAACACCCTTCCCCCCAGGGTCACATGATAGTCTTTTTGGAGCCTACTATTCCATCTAGACTGGTGTCTTGCGGGATTGTCGAGTCACCTCGACAATCCACTATATTTCCACGGGAATCAGTTGCCCGCAGAGTTCCGCTATTTGTCTCTTTAGACATTTAGCTGTTCTCTGGCGGATTAATTGAGGTTGGCCCTTTTGGGAGTATCGTGGTGGCTGTGTGTTTCGAGGCCCTCGTGAGAGTTTGTGGATCGGATCATTCACAATGAGCACAATGAATGGTTCAGGTCCAGTGGGTATAAATGCCGTCGTGTTCTTAATTATATTAAGCGTCATGCGTTCTGGACCAGGAGTTGGATAGTCTCCAACTCTTTAGCAAGGAGTGAAGGCTGCGGCCTACTTCGGGCTTTCGAAATTGCAACTAGGAGTGACTGGAGGATATACGTATCTGAAGGCCTTCTAGGGCGAGGATGGCGCTACATACCATCCACAGTGGTTCGACCACCACGCGCTGTAACTATTTATCGTTTGTTTTAATATACTGACACCTCTAGACAACCACTTTTCTTTTCTAATCAAGACTCTTTTTATTTATTTATTTATTTATTTATTCAATTCATAGTTGTAATATTAAGCCTTAAAGGCCAAAATAAAAAAATATTACAAAGTGTGAAAATTTCATAAACGCAAGCAAAAAAATAAGGATATTATATACAAAATTTAAATTATCTTAATATAAAAATAATCTTAATATATTCATCCAGTACCTCTTCATTAAGGCTCCCCAGCCAACATGCAAGATTCAATCAAAAAAGAAAAGTAGAAAACAAGAAAACAGGCCCAATAAGTGATTTCCAGAGAGACATACATACATGTACATATGCATCTTAAAAAATACATATATATATATATACACATACATATACATACACACACATATATACATATATATATATACATATATATATATACACACATATATATATATATATATATATATATACATATACATATATACATACATATACATATACACATACACATACATATACATATACATACATACATATACATATAAACATACATACACATATATACACATACATACATACATATATATCTATACATACATACATATATATACATACACATACATATATTTATCTATTTGTGAGTAAAAAATTTAAATGTTAGATAACAGATTCGTTCACAAATCTTAGCAATTTTAATCTAAAAGCATTATTGGTGTGTGAAAAAATACGAAGATCAGCAGGCAAAGCATTCCACCATCGAGCAATCCTTACTAAAAAAGATTTTGCAAACATTGAACACAAAATCCTAGGAATTAAGATCTGAGGATTTCTAGATGAGCGAGTGAAAGCGAAAGATCTGTAAAGCAATAAGGGAGCACCCATTTTTTGCATTTTATAAAAAAGAAAAAGACAGCGAAGTTTAACAAAATGAAGAAATGAGCAACCTAACAAATTCACAATATATGTAGAGACATGCACGCGCATGTTAATGTTGTAAACAAAACGGGCTATAGAATTTACCATACGATTTATTTTAGACAAATTAACTGCGGTCGTACCAGCTATAACTTCAAGGCCGTAGATTACTTTCGAGATTAAAAGTGAAAAAGCAAGCTTCCGCCTAATATGCATAGGCAAAAACACACAGGAAGAAAAAAGTCTTCGCAAGAAGAAAATGATTCCCCCATGCAGTTGGTTAATATGGGGTGCGAAAGAAAGCTTCGAATCCAATACAATGCCAAGATATCGAAGCAGATTTACAAAGCTGATCCTTTCCCCATCTAGAAAAATGGCAAAGTTGGAAAAATATCTGTTAAACGGATTGAAAATAATAGCCTTAGTTTTTGAACTGTTAACACGTAAGGAATTACGACACATCCACTGAGAAATTTTCTGAAGACAAGCATTAATGTTCAATTGTGTAACATCAGTAGAAAAATAATCACAATCAAACAACAATGCAACATCGTCAGCGTATAGGTATGTCCTACAATGTTCAGAGTTCACAGACATGGACAAATCATTCATAAAAAGAATAAATAAGAGAGGTCCCAAAACCGAACCTTGGGGAACTCCAGCAGTCAAAGGCAATAGGGATGAGGAAAGACCATTCAACGTAACAAATTGGAATCTATCACACAAATAAGAGAAAATAAGTTTACAAGCAGATTTTGCAAATCCGAATTCATCAAAAAGTTTTTGTACCAATCGACAATGATTCAAGGAATCAAACGCCTTGGAGATATCCAGAGATAAGAGAACAGGTAGTCTGTTTTTATTAATACACTGTCTAATTGAGTCAGTCATACATAGAAGTAAAGTAGTAGTATTGTGTCCCTTGCGGAAAGCAAACTGTGAATCGCACAAATTAATTTGAAATGATTGCAAAATCTGATCCTTTATCATATGCTCAAAAACTTTAGACAGAACAGGCAAAATAGATATCGGACGAAGATCATTGACTGTATTAACAGCCTTATTTTTAGGTATGGGGACAACTCTAGCAGTTTTCCAGCAACTAGGAAACTGTGATTTCATTATAATTGTATTATACAAATGTAGCAAAAAACCCGAAATATGAGGAAAAACAAGTTTTAAAAATTTCACTTCAATGTAATCCGTACCCACTGACTTAGATTTGATCTTATTCAACGCCAAGAACACATCTATTTCATTAACACATCTGAAGGATTTTGAATTACCAGAATCTCCAAGGTTCTCAAAGTTAAAAATATCACCATCACTATCCGTAGTACAATTTGCAAAGAAGCTATTAATATCATCCACATTATAGTCAAAGTGAGAGGTACTATCCTTCAAACATCCAGAACTTTCAAGAACTTTCCATATCGAGGAATTATCGAGAGAACAAAATAGACGCGAAAAATATCTTCTTTTAAGCCTACGCATCACTGTCTTGACGCTGTTTCGATGCTTACAATAAACTCGCCAATTATAGTTAGATCTATTATGCACGTATGCAGAAAATGCCAAGTTCCTGAGGGACATTGCCAAAACTATTTCCCTAGACATCATCCAATCAGAGTGGCGATCCTTAATCACTCTACGAACAACAGGGACAAAAGAATATAAGGTATATAACAAGGAATAGATGTTGCCACATAAGAGATCTATATCACTTGTACCGTAAATAATTGATGAATCAAACCCATATAAAAAAGCAAACAAATTAGTCCAATCCAAATTGTTATAGTCACGAACTTCAACTATGCTGTTTACAGGTTTAAAAATGAATTCAAAGGAAGCACATATCAGAGCATGTCGGGACATAGCTGGGAATTGGAACTGCATAGAATGCACTAATCTAGAATAATCACTAACAAGCATAAAATCAATAAGGGAGGTCGAACTATGGAATGTATCGTAATGCGTTGGTCTGTTGTTGTGGACAATACTGAGATCAGTTCTTATACACATGGAGCGAAGGTTTAAAGATCTGGAAACATCAAATAGATTAGTATTAAAATCCCCACAAATAACAATCGAAGAGAACTGCGATAGTAACTGACAATGTTCATGTTCAAAAGTAGAAATATCCCCATACGGTAGGTATACCACTCCAAACAATATTTTTCCATTATTGTAATACAGTTCTAAGAAAAGAGTCTCACACACGCCTACAGTAGTTGCCCGGAAAACCTCTCTACATTTGATCTTCGAAGAAACATAAATTCCAACCCCTCCTCCTCTTGTGCCAGTTCGATCATTCCTAAAAAATTTATATCCAG
Organism: Trichopoda pennipes; assembly: GCA_030448955.1. Lineage (NCBI taxonomy): Eukaryota > Metazoa > Arthropoda > Insecta > Diptera > Tachinidae > Trichopoda > Trichopoda pennipes. The sequence continues at coordinate 3,739,185 of JASKUP010000094.1, forward strand.
AAATGCTTACAGCACTGCTCGAAACATAAGGTTTAAGCCAAGTCTCTGAAATAGCAAAAATATCTAATTTCGACTCTAATAAAAAACATTTCAACTCATCAAATTTGGAAAAACCACCCGACGGCCTAATGCTTTGGCAATTTAGATGAGCAACATTCAGCAAATTATCACAGATTCCAAGCATAACACTGGGATTACAATTACCACTTATTATAGGCCCAACATTCTCGTTAGAACCCATCACTATATAAAAAATGCACTACACTGGGGAGCCCAAATAAGAGTAACAGCTTGGAAAAAAAATAATAATTCAAAACATTAAAATACATTAATTATATTTATAAAAGTCTTATCTTACGGCCAATCATCATTACTTGAGATCAAACAGAAATTGTGAATACAAGAGTATAAAATAAGTGTACTTCAAGAAACGGAAAGAAAAATAAGTATAACTTCATTGCAGAGAAAAACTAAGTAGTTGAAGTAGCTGAATCATCGTTGAGAAGCAGCACACATTTCTTAGTATCATATATAGTAGACTCACCATTCAAGAGTGTAATCTTAGCACGGACTTCATTCGCATTTAGTACCTTAAAATATTTAATCTTCTTTAAACGCAGTAATTTTCTGCAAACAGCATTAAGCTTCCCCGCAGCAGGAGAAAGATGATCGTTCAAGTAAATACGGGTTACAATCCCACCACCCAATACATCACACAGCTTCAGATTAGGGGATTTAAAATATTCCCTCATTAATTGGTCTCTCACAAAGACTGAGTTCATTTTGACAAGCACCTGCCTCCCCTTGTCTATATAGCAGGCATGTTGTATCTGGGAACTCGTAAGGGTAACATTATAAATTGATCCAATTTTAACCACTGGTGTAATAACATCATCCAAGCCTAAGGGAAGGCCGGAAATTATAATGTCAGCACGGTTTAGTCGTCTATGAAGGCTATTATTCTCAACCTCAAGAGAACAAATTTTTGCTTCTGTAGAATCGTTAACTTGTCCAATAAAGTTATTGCAACTAACAATTTCCTGATGCAACTCCTTACGACATAACAAGATATCATCTTTCACTTGGTCAACTGCATCAGAGAAGGCCTTTTTTATTTCACATAGATCCTCCTCATTCTTACTAATCAAAAGATCCATTTTCTTATTGATGCTAGCAATTTCATCAACAAGCGTTTTACTCAACATTCTAGGAAGGTTTGTCCCACATTTCTCACAAGTATAGGATAGAGACTTCACATCCCTCAACAATGTTAGAACTTGATCACTGATCTTCGAACACGAGATGTGAAACCACTCACCGCATGTTGAACATTGCAAATTACTTTGATTTCTTCCAATATTTAGGAAGCAAATGCCACATTTATTTCCCGGCATTTTATCCTATCGCAGAGTTAGTAAATTATCTTAATGCAGACAAACAGTTCCTTCGCAAAAATCTGCTGTGCAAATTTGTAAGCCACCAACAAGACTGAGTATTATAAGTATTGAGTATTATAAGTAATTATAAGTAATATGGCGGCCACCGCAGCAATCACAATTGAGGTAGAAACTTAGGCACAAGAAATTTATCAACAAAGTTAAATCATTTAATCCAGCTTGTTTTACACCATCAAAAATAATATAAGAATTATATCCACAACTTTTATTGTAAAAAAAATATATATATTAACAAATTGATCAGCCGTAAAAAAAAAACGTGCGTTTACTCAGACAAGGTTGCCATATTATTCCAAAATAATTTATTCACCGCGACTACAATAATAAGTTGTTTGTTTTTTCGGCGCTCTGTTGGGATTTGAACTCATAACATTATTATGCAAACTAGCTGACACTACTGCCAAAGCATCCAATTTCTGAAATTCATTCTTGCTACGTTTTAGTGAAATCATTTCTGCAGAAAAGTAAAATTATTTTTCAATATTTTTTAGTGATTGATTGGAAATTATTCGAAAACCATTTTTTAAGGTTTTTAAAATCTTTTATTTTCTAAATATTAATTTTTCTGACTTTTAAAGGTTTTAAATGCAATGAAACACGTTTTATTGCGCGATTCCTATTTATCTAGATTAAAATGGCGCCCAATTTTCATGGATGGAACTTTCTCGGTCACTATAGCTTTAGTCGTCATTAAACTATCTTCAATAAAAATAAGACTATAAAATGAAGTAAATAAAAACTAAAGGTTGCTACTGGGAACTGTTACAAAAACTACTAAATAATTTTTTTTAACTAACTTTTTATACAACTTAAGTGTAGCGTAAGTGTTCGTTAACATATGAGTATAGATAACGTAAACATGTTTGTGCAAGAAGCAATTACAAAAAATTGATTTGTTACCAGCCCTTTGGCCATCATTTAAAAGGGTCATAAATGATATTAACAAAATGCAATACAATAAAATACTTTTTTTTTGGCAATCGTCGAAAAAAATTACTTGAAAATTATATTTAAATAAAATTTTTCAAAGAAAAACTATTTAAATCTTAAAAATGCACTGCAACAAAAAAGCAAACACTAGAAAATATTAAATTTGACTGATTGTACAAAAGTGATGAACTTAATTAAAAAAATTATTAAATATATTTAAATTGAACGCTTTAACACTTTTGAAAATAAGACAAAAAAAAACGTGGCTTAGCAGTTTGAATTTTTTGTTTAACAAAAATCTATTCATCAATTTAAAATTCAATTTGAACGAAATTAATCGATTTACATAGAATTTAAACGGAATTGCACCAGCAACAACAACAACAACAAAAATATCTAATCTTACCTTGATTCTTTATTTAAGTGATAATTTATAGCTTTGGACATTAGCATTGTAACCATTGGCCTCAAGGCCTTTCCCTGACCATCGAAGTAGTATGTGGCGATTTTATCGAGTTCTGCTTGACTTGTACCTTGTGCAAGTAACTAAAAGATAAAAACAAAAAAAGAAACATCAAAATAGCATGAGAAATAATGCAACTAAAATTTAATATTTAAAAATACTGCAACTCTGTTAGGCGTCAGTTGTTAAAGTATTTTAAGTTAAATGGGTTTCATATTATATAAGTAAAGGGTGGTTTAACCAAATCGCACGATGGTAATTGTAAATTAAAAACAAAAAGTTTTCCAAGGATTATCCCAATGTTTTTTATTATTGTAGAAGGATCTATTACATGAAATCAAATATAGACCACATGCCCGCCAGGGCTTCCATGGCATATCTCTATCCTATACGATTAACATGGTCAATAGGCATCATCTCTGAAGTCAATTGTAAGCGTGTAAATTCAATTCTTTATTGAATGTTCGAGCTAGTGATGCTCAATTGTTCGGCGCGACGATGAGCTCAGATTGATGGCTCTTCTGATGCAGTACCCCAAACGAATAGTTATTTTCCGGTTTGCGTACAATGCTCCCGATTGTGAACACATTTTGTTGATTATGCTGCACGAAATTTATTATGATTTTAACGCCTTTTCTTGTAAAAGGTTTTATCAATCCTTCTTTCTCTTCGTAGTTGAATTTGTAAAGCACTGAAATAAAGAATTAAGCTCGACATGGAGGTGTCTCACAATTTACATCATGCATTATGACTAGACCACCCATTATAAGTTTCCATTTAATTAATGTTCATATTGAAAAAAACGAGTAAAATTTGATCGGGAATCCATTTTAAACCAATAGTTGGCATAATAAAAAAAAAATTATTTTTATTAAACTAATTTATAAAAATAATTATTTTTATTTATTATTTTTATGCTTTCACAAAAAACCAAACCAAATGCACGGGTAGGTCCAAATCTCTGAAAAATTATACAACGAGTAGAAACGATTTTAAGCAAAGTAGACTTCAGCAGTTTTTAACAAGCGATTTTCATCTAACGAAAGATAAATGAAGTTGTAGCATTAGGGCATGACCAGAAGTCCCATACGAAACCGCAAACAACAATTTCGACAACAACGAACTAATTTAATCAAAAGTAGATTTAAAAATTCCGATTTAGAACATGCTGTTATGCACTGGAATAGAGTATGCCTATTTAGTCAAGTACCGTGCCACATTCTTTAGGAAAGGGATAGAGAATAGATGAAACAGGTGGTGAAAATAAAAGGATAGTCGGAAATTAACTGCCGTATATAAGACAGCACAGCGACCAGTGACTATGCCTTCATCGCTGAACAGCCCCACCGACAGTCTACAGGGGCACCTTAAAATTTTATTTGAACACTATTCAACAATTGAATTAATACATTTGAAACAGTTATAATAGACTCGTGCAATGTTCTTTAATCTTTCCATGGAAATTCCTATATGAGGAAATTTATTACGAACTGAAATGGTAAATGCTAAACTATGCATTTTAGCAAAAAAAAATTATTAAATTTAAATCTAATAAGAATCAAATTTCCTATCAAATAAGACTAGAGTTATATTTCTAAAAAGCATAGTTTCGATTTTCAGGATGAAAAAAAGGATTTTTTTTAAATCGCTGTTTTTCTTAACTTTAACCTCAATGCGGCACGTGTTAATATTATCAGATTGAAATAAAACTTTGCCAATCTCTAGTCAATTGAGACATTTTAGGAGGGTGAGCCGGTGGAAAATCCAAAATTTATTTTTTGTAGCCACCCACCATATGGATTTACAGTGAAGCTCACGAGTTTGTTCCCATCGCGGTTATTTTACACAGTTCGGCGATTTTATTTTTGCACGATAAATTGAGAACGGAAATCTCAACAAATCTGAAGCTTAAACCAAAGCTCAGATGCATCCCAATTATCAACATGGAAACTGGCTTCTTTTTGTAGCTTTCAAGTATTATTTCCGACATGCGAAATCGCCTTGTAACCTCTCCCAGCTTCATATCATATGGAGCCCAATTCCCTTGCTTTTGAAATAATCCCACTGCTCTTACACTGGCTTGTTGTGTAACCTCCAAAAATAACACAAGCTCTTCTTACGTTTGAAAACAATTAATGGTTCCAGTTTGTCATCTTCAAACTTTTTCGGTTCACCAAGGCTTTAACATTTTCATTACCAGCATTTACGGTTTTAATTTTTTAGAAGGAAATAAATATATAAAGACTTATTAACAGCCATATGAAATTGTTACACAAGAACACAAGATATTTTCATTAGTTATTAGAGGACAGAGCGATTATTTACTATTTTATCAGGGAGTTAGTTTCTCTCAGCCGCTTGCAAAAAAGAATATAAGTAGTGAGATCAAGAGATCAAAGCAAAAACTGATTAGAGTAAAGAAAACAAATTTACTAAAATAAACAAAACCTAAACACGCTGCATTAGCATTATTCTTTTAAAAACTTACCAATACAGAAAAACCACTTACAAAACCCAAACCTGAGAAAAACTTGTTGTAACAAATTAAATCAAATTAATAAAAAAAAACAAATGCCTCCTAAAAGACCAAAAGCAATAAGATGCGTAAATATGAATAAAACATGGTTAATGGCCACAATAACACAAGAAAAAAAATTGTTTGATGTTTTGGTGGTCAGAGTCAATGTTAATTTGAAAATATTTTTATGGCCAATTTCGGCGAAATAAAATGTGGATAAAAATAAAATACTTACATCTCTAACATCGTCATAAAAATATTTAAGTTCATCATCCAAAATTATGTAGGGATCAATTTGTAACTCACGTACTGGACCAGCTGGTTGTTGTGTATGAACTGAACTATAATGCCGGCAATTTGGTTTAATATTTGAGCATTTCGATTTAGAGCTGGAGGTGGATGTTGAACAATTAGGCTGCAAATGCAAAAGGATTTTTTTTTTAATTTTAACAGTTTTGAAGATGTATTAAAATGTATTAAAAATATATATATTTAAAATATTTATAAATAAATCTTTATAACAAAAATATAATTGCGCGAAAAACAATTTTGATTAAATTATTTTTCAATTATTTTGTGTGAATTTAAAACTATAAATGAAAACACATGTAAATTTAAAGTGAATTTTGTTATTTCATTTTATTATTTCAGCTTTTTAAATAACACTTAGCATCTTTTCAATTGCTGCAATTAGTCGAGAAAAACATCCAATAACAAAGCAATTTAGAAATAAAACAAAATATCTTTTAAAAAAAAAGCGAAAATTAAAGAAATGTTTTTCGTGTTGACTGCTTCTTACAAAATACAATTAAAGCCGCCAGCTGCTGACTAAAATTCAAAGAATTTTCAACAATTCTCTAAAAAGTGCACAAGCCAACACTTAAGTACAGTGATGGGCGAACTTTTTGGGTGGCGGGCCAATAAATTAAAAAAATCTTGCGGCGGGCCATTAAATTTAAAAAAAACATAAAGGGTCATTCATTAAAAAGTTCTGGGGTGGCTGTTCAATTAAAAGTTCGGTTTAAGCTATATATTTATTAGTTATATTACGTAATATTTTAAAACAACATAAAAATTTTATAAGATACGGTTTATTATGATTTTAAGATTTTCCGGATGTATGGGAAGCATGGATCTGTTTCTGACTTCACATAATTTTCTCAAAATCTGGTTCCAGCTGAGAGGATGCGACTTTTAATAAATTAAGTAACCTCTCGTCTGACAATCGGTTTCTTATTGAATTTTTTCTGCATTTCATTACTAAAAAGGCCTGTTCACATAAATATGAGGAAGCAAACATTGCCATAATTTTGTGCGCATGATTAATTAGCTTTGGAAATTCATCTTTTGGTAAGGATTTATAGAAATTAAGCTTATCTGTATTTAAAAATAGCTGTTTTAAATTATTATTACATTGCAATTCCACAATTTCCAATTGTAGATCAGATGGAACATTCTCAGGATTAACATTAAAAGGCATTGAAAAAATATCTAAACATGGTTGGATTTTTTTTAAAGTCAGCAAATCTGGCCTCAAATTCTGAATACAGTTTTAATAAAGATTGTGAAAAGACTTTTAACTTCTCTTCACTCACAGGTTTGCATCAAAGAATTAAGTCTTGGAAAATGAGTCAAATCATTTTTCCCAAACATTTAGAAAATATAAACAACTGAGTATTAAAACGACCTCAAACTGCCCCAAGTTTCATCTATAAATTGATTTCTTCCCTGTAACTTCTTGTAAGTTTATTATAGTGATCGAGTAAATCCGTGAAAAAAGCAAACTCGAAGCACCAATTCTTATCCTCTAATATTTCCCACTCATCCCAAAATTTAGTTTTGGTTTTTAGAAAAACTTTAATTTCTTCGAGAAGAATCCAAACTCTTGAGAAGGCATGGCCACAACTCAGCCACCTGATCTTTGTGTAATAAAGTACATCTGAACATTCTGCATCAACTTCCGATAAAAACTCTTGAAATTGTCGATGTAACAAACCACGGGCTCGAATGGTATTAATTAATTTTAAAATAATATTAAGTACGTGGTTAATATCCAAGGCAGCCTTGCAAAGAACATCTTGGTGGATTATACAATGTAAACAAATTGTTTCGCTTTCAGGATTCTGACTTTTATAAACTCCTGCAAACCCCGTATTTTTTCCCACCATGTTAGATGTTCCATCAGTTGTTAAATTAATTAATTTAATTTAAATTCATCATAAATTATTTTTCCTGTCGTCTTTCCTTTCAAAGATTTCAAAGAAGCAAGTTCTTCGGTTATTACAAAGTTTTCATCGACTCCTCTTATAAAAATTAGAAGTTGGGCTGTATGACTCCTGTCAACACTCTCGTCCATAGTGACTGAAAAATACTTAAACTTATTAAGACGCCCATCGAGTTGATTGGTGAAATTAGAAGAAATCGCTTCAATTCTTTTTGTGACCGTTCTACGTGACAGCCCTATAGATTCGAAATATTTTACCTTTTCTGGGCATAATACTTTTTCAATGCTAATTAACACATCCTTAATAAATTCTCCTTCAGAAAACGGTTTGTTACTATTTTGTTTGCTATTTTATAGGCAACAATGTGACCAGCTAACGTTGAGGATCGCTAAATACTTCTTTGATTTTTAAAAAATATTTGCTGACTAGATATTTTTCTTTTCAATTCCTCTGAATAACCTTTTTTATCTTCATCTGTCATTTTATAGTACTTCGACCCAAGATGTTTTGAATTTAAGTGCCTAGCGAGATGATAATCTTTTAGTACAGCTACCGGTTCTTGGCAGATATCGACAAATAGGTTTTTGGTTATATTCCATAAAGAAGTACTTCCATGTCCACTCTTCTTGAAATACTCGACATTCCGAATCAATTTTTCTCTTTCTATTTTCGATTGACATTTATGGGGGTATTTACAATACACTTTATTATTTTAATTACACAAATAAAACTGTACGTTGGCAACTTTATAATTTTACTTTGCAATTTATTCTTTACGTCACGAGATTTACACTTCTACTGATTGCTGATTAATCCATTGCTAGCCCTTTTATATTTGTTGCGCCAACGGATATTAATTGTTTCTTATTTGAAGCATTTAAATTGATTTTTTTATTACTGGGGACTTGGTGTAAAATTAGGATTAGATTGCCTTAACAATAAGAGATGAATAAATAAAGTTTACTTTTCTTAAAAACAAAAGACAGGGACAAATATAGTTTTCCAATTTATGGATTGTCTGCTTTTATTCTTTTTAAGAAGATATATGTTATTTGAGAAATGAAACAAAAAAATGAGAAATTAAGTTAAAATTACAAATAAGGTTGCAGCACCCGTTATAGGAAATACAAAACCAGCGTAAACACCTGGTGTCGAATTAAAACAAATCGTGAAGTTTTAAAGGCAAGAGGTGTAAAGTAACATGTAAATTCTATTATTTTCTTCAAATCCACTTTCACTAAACGCAACAAATTTCCGCGCCCACCTGTAAAATTAAATAATTTCACATAATTTGACATAATTTCTTTTGTTAAAAGCTTAACTTTAAATTGAAACAAAATATGTGGTCTAACGCATTTACTGTAATTAAATCTTGGAAACTGCTGCATTTTGTCTTATTTTAATGTCGATATTTAGTTAAACATTTTTAAAAAACAATTGAAACTTGAATTTTATTTTAGAGTTGATAACTGGAAAACCATAATGGTTTTACTGAAAAACTACTACATCAGACAAGCACAAGTTCATTAATTCCTTTATACAATTACGGATAACGAGCCGTATGAAATAATCGAATATAATTGTTTAAATCAGGAAAATAAGCAAGATAACAAACTTCAAAAAAAAAACAATAATAACAACAATAGACATTAGTTATGAAGTTAAGAAAAACTTGTTTAATAATTTTGTGTAAATTGTTATTATGAGGCTTTGAAGTGTGAAATGAATAAAACAACCTTGACTTAGGAAATGAAATATTTATTAAAATGGAATTAACATTTTTTAAAAAGAATTTTTTCCCAACACTGCTACAAGACGGATACATAAATTAAACGATATAAATAAATATCAATTTATAAAACATTTCAAGATCCATTAAAAAAATCACACACACACACAGGCATATGTATAGACGAGTATGGAGGAGCATTATGACCTACTAAATAAAATTACAACAAAATTAGTTGACAAAATCGAAACAGCTCTACTCCAATGATCATGAATAAATTTAGTTAGGCCGCAGTAATAGTGTGTTTTATTTTTTTATTAGACAAAAAAAATATATATATTTAAAAACAAGTTTACTGGTATTTTATTTATGCATATTTTAAACTATAAAAATCAATATTACAAATAAATTTTAAAAAAAGCATCCTACTACTTACTAACTGTCTGTCTGTCTGTCTTTAAATGCCAAAGATGCTCACAATTCACACAAGCGTTTACATACATTTTAATTGTTTGTGGCAACAATATTATTAAATGACAAATAATTGCAATCAGCATTTATCATTTATTTATGATCGTTCAATATTTGTTGTCACGGTGACTGAAATCCTTGGTATCTAACGTTTAGTCTTTATTACTTATTCAGTCAGTCACTTAATTTGTCAATCATGCAAACAGAAAAAACAAAACATATTATTGAAAGATATATAACTTACAACAACAAAAAATATGTTTTAACATTTAAATAGCAGACTTCTTTTTCACAGCTTTAAATTTATGTTAAATAGTTATTTTGAATAGTTAATACGTATTAACTTATTAAACAAAATTATTACATGTGAAAATATCTAAATATTCCAACTCAGCAAAACCCATTGTAATAAATGTAAATTCATTTATTATAACAATAAAATGAGTTGATAGATTATCCAATATATTGTCCATCGTTAGTCACTACTGTTTCCCATCTTTCTGGTAGTATTTTTTTTTTTTGAGAAAAGAATGATACAAGCCAGTTTCTGAAGAGAGGCGTATGTTTTGAAGAGAAGCATATTCCAGTAAGGAATGACTATAAGCTGGGTGAGCCTTTCACTGTTTTCCAAATAGTTTTTAATTGGCCTTGCTGCATATGGCATCGTTTAACCCGATTTTAACAACTCATAATATAAAACAACCTTTTGATCCCACTAAATATAGAGCATCACCTTGGTGTCATGTCCGGCTTAGGCGTTGATTTGACTAGTTGGACTTTACATATGACTTTATCGTAATATATCCACTTTTGATCACCAGCAACAACACGATGCAAAAATGACTTCTTCTTCGATTAAATCCCAATACTTTTAATCGTAGAGAAATGGTTTGTTGTGTGACTCCTAATGTTAACGTAAGTCATCTTGCATTTGACAACAATCTTCATCGAGTAATGCTTTCAATTCCTCATCTTTAAACTTTTAAAGCTAACCAGGCTTCTTCTTGTTTACTGAGTTGAATTTACCACTTTTGAGTCGCGCAAAGCATCGTTGAGAAGATTATTCTACCAACAATCAATCAATTTCAGCAGCCGTTTTCGTTAAGTGACAGAAGATTATCAAATTTTCCCTGCAAAACATCGGATTTACGCACTGAATTCGACATTAGTATAGCGATTAAAAAATATTTTTAGCGTTTATCGAATACTGAATTGTAATAATAGATGTTTATGCTATAAAGCACCATATTTGTTGTTATTTACACAAGCGCCATATGTGATAGCTATGCTAAACGTTGTCCAAATCGCATTATTTACTTTATGAATATCAGGCATAGCAGTTTTAAAGCATTTCCCTTTGGAGGATTTTTTTTATTTTTGATATTTTGATTGGATTAAAAGGGTGTTCTAATCTTAAATTTTTTTACGAAGATTGTTACGAAGCTACTGGATTTAATTTTTAAGACGATGGCTATCATTAGAATGGTAGAGTGGGGTGGCCTCTTTGCAAGTCGGGAGATTTCTGGGAAGTCTTGTTCCAGAGAACAGTGGCAGCATGCTACGTTCGAGTTCCATGAGCTGCTTTTGGCAATCGGAGAAAGCAGCTGTCGCGGAAAGAGGAGGTGTTCGTCCTCCGCGCGGCTCATCATAGTGGCAACGTCATCTGTGTTGGATACGATGAGTTGAAGTGCTGGGAGTGTATTGGCTCCCTCTCAATTTTAATGTAAACGTAGTCTAGTGAACACACAAAAGGTGATACAGCAGAGCGTTAAATATACAGTACTTAACTCGTACCCCCCGGGGGCAGATATATGGTCTTAATGGAGAGCTACTATGTAGACCTGTGCAACTGGGGTAAAAAAGGAGCCCAGTCTCCTGAAGTCAGCAGGGGTACAACTGGAAACTCCACTTCATTTCCACGGGAATCAGTAAGCTCGTAGAGTTCGTTATTTGTCTCTTTAGACATTTAACTGTTCTCTGATTGATTATTGAGGTTGGGGAGTTGGGAGTATCGTGCTGGTTGTGGTTTCGCGGCCCCATATCAGGTTTGTTGTTTAATATGGTGGCCAGGATCGTCTCGCCAATAATAACACCCACAGGTGAATGATCCAGTCCAGTGAGCATGCTAGACATGTGTTCTGGACAGGAGTTGGATAGTCTCCAACTCTTTAGCAAGGAGTGATATTTGCAGCCCTGCTCTGGCATTATTAAAGTTGCACCTAGGAAAGACCTGTTGCATAGAATTATAGCTTCGGCTTCCTAGGACGTGCATGACGTCCCAAATTATGCAGTGGCTTGACCACCATCTGATTAAGACTAAATAGTAAGGCGCAGATGTAAATCTAATCACACAGTACTTAACTCGTCGTGTAAATTAATTACAACTCAAAAAAGCTATATGTTATTATTTTGCAATAAAAGAGCTCGATAAGCTTAACGTTTACTTAAGTAATAAATGTAATATTATGACAAAATCTATGACAATTATGTGAAACAAAGTATCAGCTAAATGCTCGTGATCTATATATCTGTTAATCTATAATTTCAATGAGAGATAAGTTCACTATTGTTAATGTGCCGAATTTTCTCATCCTTGAGCTCTTGAATTGTTTTGCAGTTTGTGGACGTACACTTACTTTACCTTTAATATTCCCAAATAAAGAAATCCAAAGATGTTAAATCACATAATCAAGGCGGTCAATTACCATCGAAAATTGAATTTCTCCCGAAAAAAGGCCATTATTTTAACTTGCTGTGTGGAAAGTGGCACTACTCTATTGGAACTACATATTTTCCAAGCCCATATTCCCAGCTTCTATCATAGAGTTTTACGTTTCTTTTCAGCAGCTGATTTAATCCGGCATCTTGCACAGCTTTTTATAATTTTTAGGTATAAGGTCAAGCTTAGAGTCAATTTACTCATTTGAAAAGGGTTCTCTAAGATTTGCGAAGACTTGTCGTTTTTCACCAAATTTTCCAGAAAAGTTTTGACAACAGAAAGAATGAAATAAAGAAGAGAGTAATGGAAACTTGACAGTATCGTTAACTGTGTCCATAAATATTTAATATGCATTTGCTATTTTATTGTATAAATATTTTATAGAAATAAAGTGGTTCTAGCAGCAACTGTCAAGTGGACTCGATATCACATTATTATAACATATTCCTTACTGGGAGAACCCTTAAAACAAAATCAATTAATTTATTTGACATTACATGGTAATAAGTCCTTTCATTACGTTCATTTAGACATCACAAAGAGTTTATTGTCGTGCTATCTCAACAGAATTCAGTCACATTCAAATAAAACGCTAGTTAACAATTTCACCGAAAGCACTAACTGTCTGTATCTCCTTTAATTAACTTTTTCAAGTTTCACTAAGTTTTAAGTTTTTTTTTCCTTTCAAAATTAAGCAAACATTAGATCAGGCGAGGAAACCTGTTTTACTGCCAAATTTACTTTAAATGATTTAAGCATAATTATTATAATGGCATTTAATTACTGCTGTTCTTGTTAATTCGAATAGAGCACGTCCTCGCTGCATGTTAAAATGCTCTATAATTTATGACAATAACAGCAACAAAATTAAGAAAAGCCAGAAACCTCCAAAAATGTTGTGAATTTATTTCGATTTTACCAGAAAACAACAAAATTAAACCCTGCAATGATAGTCATCAAGACAACTACTCTTGCATATCTGAAATTTTTTTTTACGGCTTTTATTCACACAAACACAACTATAATTACACTGCTACGTTTAATCCACACGTGTACTCATACACTTATAAACATGTGTCCAGAATGTAATTATCAACATGTTCAGACTCACTTTTACACAACCTGTTTTTGAAATGTATGTGAGAAATAGGATGCCCAAACACGCGGTTGCAACTAAAAGGCAACAAAAAAAAACATTGTTATTCCAATGCTAAAGAAGAAGAAGAAGATGATGATACTGACGATCATGTTAAGAAAACTGGTAGTTTTACTGGTTGTTGCAAAAAAACAAAAACAAAAAAAACGAAAGTTTTTTTTTTAAGACGTCCTTGTAATAAATTGCATGTTACATTTTTTACACACACATGCAGATGAGTACTTATTTGCAATTATTTTTGTTTATACTCTCTCAGTTCATGAGCTTATGAAATTTAAATGAGATTTTCTTATGTCAAGAAAACATTTTTATACGAGCAGGTGATAATGGGAAAGGTACCGTTATTTAAAATATATACTCAAGCTGACTAACTGCCCTCATTTTTTGTATAATTATTTTATTTTTAAAATAACAAAATTCCTTTTAGTTAAACTTTTTGTCGCAAATATTTTATTAAGTAAAAGAGGGAGCACGAAAAATGTTCGACGAAACTTGGTAAAGCTGTGATTAATTTATTTTTAGAATTGCAAATCAGTGTCTGAAATTACAGTCACTCTGGTTTGAAATTGTATGAAAAATTGGAAAATTCGTGGTGACAATGAAAGCACTAACCGACTTAAAGTTAGATTAGCATTGTTATGTTTACCGAGCTTCTTTAAACAAAGTAAAATATAAGTGGGTTGAAGTTTTTTTTTTTAAAGAGGTCATTCAAAGAGGGGCGCCAATAGAACACCGTGTAATATTAATCAAGCAAAATTAAAAAAAAAATTAAGAAAAACAAAACAAGAACATAAAGCTCAAGTGAGTAGCAAACACTCAAATATTTAATTCAAATTCTGTGTTTTTATATTACTCTCTCTCTCTCTCTCTCTTTTGTACATAATTTCAGAATTTATTATATACAGGCTGTCCGCCGGGAAGGTTTGTTCATAATGGATCTTATATTGATAAGTGTTTTATTTAATGTTGGCAATTATGTATGGAATACAATATCAGATTAATGTCCGCCTCTGTTAGTATCACAAACGCATGCCCTTTATTTCATCAATTTCACCGCGAGTTGCTCAAGTGTTTCTGTATTTCAGATATTCCCACAAAAAGAAGTGCGAAGGACTTAAATCAGGCGACCGAAGAAACCACATCAAACAACATCAGCATTTCTTGATGTAACATGTTGTGGAAAGTGGTCTCGCTATAGTTTCATTTTAATCCTGAGTGTATGCGATGTGGCACCGTCCTGTTGATACCACATATTAATTATGTCTAAAGCATGCAGTTGTGGAATTAAAAAGTTTTCAATCATCGATATCGCTCCCCATTCACAGTTACCGTTACGCCATTTTCATTCTCAAAGAAATAAGGTCCAACGATTTCTCCTGAGTAAACTGCACACCAGACTGTCATTTTTAATAAATGCAAAGGTTGAATAATTTGAGAGTTTCCCATTCACCAGAACTGACAATTTTGTGTATTCACATATACATTCAAATAAAAATTCGCCTTGTTACTCATTATGACTTTTTCATGAAAATCGGAGTTGTTGTGGCCGAACTGTTTTAACAATTAAAACACGATGGTTTATCGAATATTCCATAATAAATTTGCTACGTGTCTACTTCACGACTGCTAAATATGAACTGTCAAAACTAATGTTAGCCAAAATGGCGACAAAAGAAAGTAGAATACGTTGAGTGACTGTTTATAAACCCTTTAAAGCATTATAAGCATCAGATACCATACTTTACAAAAAATACATTAAACTAAGGCTGATTTTTATAGAGAAATAGTGTAAAACATAGATGGATTTTCTAAATTGACATGCAGCCAAGAAAACGAAAAAAAAAACAAATTGATTCGCAGAAATTGCTGAAACTTGTTGAACTTCCAAAAGATCACAAACCCTTAAAAACTCTAAAAATGCAAACTACGTGCATTTTGTTATTATAAATTATAATTTCCTTTATTTGTTTTATTTTTAATTTGTAACAAAATTCAAATAAATACAAATTCACTGTTATTTCATTTGTTTGCATCACAAACAATCAAATGCCACAATTTACACAAAATTATGTGACTAAAATCTACATTCATTTGTCACAGATTTAAAAGAAATCAGGCAAGTGATTTAAATTAACAATGAGTACATGAATTTCAATAATGTTTAATTATGTAAGAAAACTAATAAAACGTGTAATAGTCACGTTGTATTTGAACATAATTAGAAATTTTCTAAAAATTGTTATAATTTAAATAATTTTTTTTTTTTGTTTTTTGTTTTGTTTGAAATTCATAAATTCTGTTTTTGTATTCTACATATGTGAAAATTGTTTAACAACATTTATTATTTCACTTAAAAAATTAATTAATTAATTTGCTAGTGGTTTTTTTCCATTATTTTTTTTTGAGTAGTTATCAAAGTTAACAATGTGGTTTTTTTGCTAGCAAAATGCATTTAACCAATAACAAAATGAGTTGATTAATTGTTAATCATTAGCCAGTACTTTTTCCCATCTTTCTGGTAGCTTGTTGGTTTTGCGCCAAAAATAACTGTTGATTTCTGATAATCTCTTCTGAAGTGAAGCGTATTCCTACGTTTAGCATCGATTGAAAAAAATGGTTGTCAAAAGGGAAATGCCTGGGCTAGTACATCCGCTGTTTGCCAAATAGTTTTTTACTGGTGTTGCGTTGTCATGATGGAAGATCTATTCGAATATTCCGATTGTTTTTGTTTGATTGCTCGTGATCGTCTGTCATAATACAATACACCCTAACACCCTATTTGGCTAATTGGCCGCGCTTTACATATGGATTTTCGGGCTTGTAGTTATCGAAATATACGAATATATATATCGAAATATAGTAACAATACGGCGTTATGAGACTTTCCCCCAAACCATCTTTTTAAGGTACAAAAATCGACATTGTTAAAGCGAATGAAAAAATGTGGGTCTAGCGAATACTGAATTATAATGTCATGTGTTCGACCTTCAAAATACGATATTTGTTAATATTGACACAAACCATAAGTATAGTCATACCATATATTGTCCAACCCATAGTTTTTTGGTACATTACGTGATAAGATTTACATCTGTACCTGGCTATGGAGCCCTAATCAGATGGTGGTCAAACCACTGTGAGTGAAAAGCAGCGCCATTCACGCGCTAGGAGGCCGAAGTCTAATTCTAGCAACAGTTCCTTCCTAGTAGCGATTTCAATGATTCCAGAGCAGGGCTGCAAACCACCACTCCTTGCTGAAGAGCTAGAGACTTTCCAACTCCTGTCCAAAACACATGTCTAGCATGCTCACTGGATCTAGGAACATTCCACTAGGTAGGTGTTATTAAAGGTGAAATGAACCTGGCCACCATATAAAACTGACCTGTCTGTTATGGGGCCGCGAAACCACAACCACCACGATACCGCCATATAGGGGCCAACCTCAATAATCTGTCAGAGAACAGTTAAATGTCTAAAGAGACAAATAGAGGAACTCTACGAGCTCACTCATTCCCGTGGAAATAACGCGTAGTTTCCAAATGTACCCCTGCTGACTTCAGGGGACTGGACTCCCTTCTTCCCTCAGTTGCACAGGTCTAGATAGTCGAGCGTTCTATAAAGACCATAAATGCGCCCCCCGGGAGGCCAGTTTTTTGGTACAATCAAATTAAAGCATGAGATTACAAATTATGTATTGATCAGTTTTTACAATTTCATACAAAAAAATGTCCATGCAAAATGTTTCGCTGGTGAGCAAAAAATGTTGACAGAAACATTTCGTAACTTTCAACAATATGAACTGAGTCTTACTACAGCAACATTATATCTTGATTATTTTGGACTTGGTTTTTTTTATGGCCTTTTGAAAGAATTTTGCACGAAAGAATAAACGGAGTGCCTCATTCTTTAAATTAAAATTTGTTTTATTTTGTAACTAATTTAATAACTCCAAAGAACTTGGCCTGTTCGAAGACATTTGCTTTTAGTGATGAACTTCTTATAAGTTATGAAAATCCAAAAAAAAAGTAAATAAATAAATAATAAATAAAATTTAACAATTTCGTTAAGTAGATGTCAAATATTTGTGATTAAACCAACTACTCGCACTGTTTTTTGAAAAAGAAACACATCAAATAACAATTAATCTTGAACCATTTATCATTCCTTAAAATATGCTGCGGCAAACTTCAAGGTCATTTTTTCGGTGACATGGAACGTTGCCACTTTTAAAATAAATCGTAAAATGAAAACTATTCTGGGGAATTTAAATACAGCATCGATATACTTAAGACCGTGTTAACAAAATTAATAAAAGAGTGAAATATTATAAAATCGTTGCGTAAAAACATGACAATATCATCTGTCAATTTCAAATTACGTATTTTCTATAAACAAAAATCTTTTTAAGTCAATAAATTAAGAACATGTAAAAACGGAAAATCTGACAAAGGGTTACGTTTGACTACACGGAAGTTTGGCAAATTTGAGGTTAGGAAGTAAATTGTCTGTAAATTATTAGGTGTCATGAATGGAGCTGTCAACCTTTGACATTTTTTCGTAAAAAGATAGGCAATGTAAAGCATTAAAGATTGCAATTTTGAGCAAAGAACTTTAAGGGTGAAAATTTAATATCAAAATGGTGCAGAGCTTTTTTTCAGAGCCAGACTTCTTCAAAGCTCACGGTATTGCTGCGGACAATAGAACAAAAAAAAAACACTCTTAGTAGCCACCAACCAGTATTTACGTCAAACGTTTGTAAATTGGCTCTTTGAAAACTGAACAAAAACAACGCTTGTAAAAATAAGGGCGTCTGGCGACGTGCTAGAGGTGAATTCCCATAATTCAAGTTTACCATTGAAAACAAAGTTTACAAAAAGAAATGTGTTTTAAGCCAATTTACTTCCTAAACTTTATTTAAGAAGCTTCTGAAATCGACTTATTGGGGCATTTGTTTGTATTTAAAGCTAAACACCGAGAAATAAAAGATGGGTGCAATAAAGCTTCTTTGTGTTCTTTAAAGTAAAAAGGCTTTAGAAATAAAAATAAACTGGCAACATTGATTCAAAGGGATTTAAATATTTAAAAAATTTTAAACAGGTAACAAATACATTTTGTTTGAATTTACAGTTTTAAAAATATTTTTGCGATCTCACACAAAGTAACATATACATAAAACAATCTATACATATGTACATACGTTTAAGCACAAGTGTGTGTGTGTGTACTATAAGATAAAGCAGATCGTAAAACTAACAAAAAACAGTGAAGAAGAAAAGAAGACATTCAGCGGTAAAAGAAAAAAAGAAATGAAAAAATACTAAAAAAATAAAACTTGATTTCTGTTACTTATTTTTACACTTAACATGCATACAGACATAAAGCCATTTGCATTACTTTTCTGCGTTACTTTGGCTATTTTCGCTCTGGTGATATTATGTCAGCGAAAAGGGAAAGTTGTCCGTCCGTCATACGGTTGGTATTCACTTCATTCATTCATTCATTAACCGTTGATTACTATAACGAAGATGAGGACAGCAACAACGATAATAATTTGATGGGCAATATCAACAGCAACAAAAGATAAACAACAACAGCAATAACAACAACAACGTTAACATTGGTAGCAAAATAAAAGAAAAGAAAAGTAATGAAAATGAAAATGAATTAATCAAACACATGCACTCAGTACCAAATCATATAAAGAGGAAGCACAATAGGTGTATGTGACCAAGTTTTTTTTAATCAGTTTTATTTACCGTACAGAGATGGCAAACGAAATTTTTAAAAGTGGTTAAATGAATAATTTTATTTTTTTTTTTGGGGGGATTTTTATATTTTTGTTATTTGATTAAAATTTATTTTAAATGGCGCTTTCATAGAGGTGTAGAATTTTAAGTTGGCATCATTTGTTTAAGTGGCGATGATTTTTTTTAGCTATCAAGTGATTTATGTTTAGTTTGGTTTGATTTTTAATGAATAGACTGACGCCTGAACAGCGCTTCCGAATTTTGTAACTTGGGCCCAAAAAATGAATGCTGTTGATCCCGATTTTCATAAAAGAATTTTATTAATGGCTAAAGTTCACTTTTATAACAATGAATATGTCAATAAGCAAAAGTGCTTTATTTGGAGCAATGGCAATCCTTAAAAATATGTTGAGAGACCGTTACATCCAAAAAACTTACAGTTTAGTATGCTGATGAGTTGGTGAAATCATTGGTTTGCACTTGTTCAGAACGTTACAGAGCCATGAAAACTGACTTTTTAGTTCAGCAATGTGCAGGAGCTGTGGTTTCAAGAAGGCACACAAATCACACGATTCGTGCCACATTTGATTTATTGAAGCAAACGTTTGGTAACTGCATAGTTTCAAATTAGGAACCCATGAATAGGCCTGCAAGATCGTCAGATTTAACGCCGCTACACTATTTTCTATGGGGATATGAGAAGTCGGTAGTCTACTGTGAAAAGTCAGAAACGATTAACCACTGCGAGAACAATATTCGCCTAGTTGTTGCTATATAAGGTTAAAATGCTAATGAAAATCATCGAAAATTAGACCTCCAGATTAGACTACGTGCAAGCTAGCCGTGGCAGCGGTCATATTTAAATTATAATGCCAAAAGATTATCTTTCAAATAAAATTAATTTCATGTCAATTTAAAAAATGCATCTTTTTTATTCCATTACAAAATTTTATACCTCTATAAAAAGCACCATTAATAAATTGGTCTACTAGGATAAAACTTTTTTGAAATATTAATGTACATATTGGTGGGTTATTGCACAGAATCTCTTTATATATCGCAAAAAATCAATTATTATCGCTTAACTTACTGAAAAATTCCAGAAATTTATTTTATCGGATTAGAAAATATCAGTTTAGCTGATAATGCGCTTTTAACTTGGGTTGACCCGATTTTCATTTCTTAATTAATATTTTCCAAATCACAATACCTTCTCTGCAGTCTTTTACGGTCTGTCCTCATACTTATAACATTTTTAATGAAATAAGCTGCCGCCTACATGTTGTTCGGGACTTATTTATGAAATAATGAATTTTTATACTTTACACTTGAAGAAGAAGCAGAGAAGATCTTTACATAGATGCCATAGATGCCATAAAATGCAGATATAAATGTAATCGCGCAGTTATGGAATGAACTTGAAGATTGTGTGCAAAACAAATTCTGCAGTAATAAAAACCAGCTTTAGGCCGCATTGCAGGAGGAATGGAGCCAAATAACACCTCACTTTCTATAATAGTTGAGCGACTTTCGAATTGAGCCACTGTAGCTTATCAATTTAATTTCATAACAGTTGAATGCCTTTAGATCACTGCCTGTTTTTAATTTTCAAATGTCAAATACGGTGTTCCTCTTTGTTTTCTTAATATTTTGAAAATAGTGCAATCATCTGCTAGAACTTCACTCTGCTGCTTATTTTTTCTGGTGAAATTTTTTTTTTTTGGTTTACAAGAAAGAAATGTTTTGATTTTTAATTCAAAGTTTTGTATTTTTAAATAATATTAAATCCAAATACATTTTTATGTTTTCGTTTTAAATTTTGCCAATTGTGTAGAAAAAAACTTATGGTAACGCTGGTAATATTAAAATAATTCAAAGACATTTCACAAATTACACTCTCTCTTAAATTGTTTCTACTACAAAATATAAAACTTTCTGTTACAGAATTATTTTATGAGCGCAAGAAAACCACTAAAGAAAATATAATTACACAGAATTTTCCATGCCTGCGCTTAACTTATTTTCTTTAACTTTGCCAGCAAATGATACCGAAATTTCTCACACTAGCGTTTTTAAGAAATAGACGAGACCGTGTAGTGGGAATTATAAAAAACAACAAAAATATAAACGCACAAAAATTCCAAAATAAACAAACACCTGTTATTACCTAAATAAATGGAAATTGAAAAAAAAAACAGGTTAATTTTCAAAGTTATTTTAACGACAAAAAGTGAAAAAAAAGAAAAAAAATTACAGCAGTTGGTATTTAATTAGCTGCTCTTATGGTTAGAAGATTTTGCTTTAGGATAACACAAATTTCGTTTATAAAATACACAAAAGAGGCTACATAGAAAAAATAAAGCATTAAATATTTTTATCTTTTAGCGAAATTAATGTCTGGAATATGTTAATGGCTTAATATAAAGTTAAATATTTTTGCACGTTTTTGCCATAAATCTATTGTCAGTCAATAGTGGTATTAACCAAAAAAAAATAGCGTAAAGAGACAATTTTGAAATTATTGATTTGTTATATAATCAACAGTGTTTGTTTAAAAATAAGCATACAATTATTTACTAAAAAGACATATCTGACACAAATTGGGGCCAAAGCAATGGGCCAACATTTTTTTCTTCGGCTTGAGATAACTTGATAGTTTTTATGTTTTTCTGAATAGTGAATGCATTTTACATTAATTGTTCCAATTATACCATATCACTCGTGGCAGCAATTTCTATGTATAGGCGATATAAAATGTCTAAATTTCTGTTTATATGGAGAAATCTGGCAGCTTGTTTTGCAATCCCACTGCACCGTTTTTTATCCACTTTTCTTTAATGTGGGAAATTTTTGTATTGCGGTAAAAATGTTTTTTTCTTATTCCAAAAGATGAATAGGGGAGTTTAGAAAATGTAATGATAACAGTGCAAGTTCTTCTTGCGTTTGACAACAACCCTCGTCGACTAATACTTGCGATTGCCGAAAATCAAGCATTTTTCAGCTGACCAGGCTTTTTGTCTTCTGTGTAAAAAACAAGTTTTTTGAGCTGTTAAATGTTTATCGTTAGCTTCTACCAACTATCGATAACTTTCAGTAGCCGTTTTGTTGAAATGAAAGAAGGTTATCGGACCCCGCAACACATCTTCTTAGGCACCAAATTCGGCGTTATTAAGGCGATTAAAAATAAATATGTGTTTACAATTTGGCGAATACTGAATTATAATGACAGCTGTTTTCCCTCCAAAATATCATATTTGCTAGCTATTCCATATACTGCCCGTTCAAATCGACTTTCTTAACTTGTTCTGAATTCTACAAAGTTTTAGTATTAATGATTTAGTTTCTCTTCTTTTCTAAAACTATAAACGTGGATTTGTTGTAAATCTAGCATTGTTAATTCCTTCTCCATGTAACGTCTTTCCTGGCTGTTTGTTCGCATGTGAATACATCATTATCAAGCCACATTCTATCATATGCTGGTGAGTTAGTATTTCTGGTCCAGATATTTATCCCTTAATCGTCGAGTCTACCTACATAGTCAGAATGTCAGCCATCTGGCTTTTTTATGTGGGGATTAATCTCAATATTTTTCGTCTTTTATTGTTGTCCAAGTACCTGTGGTGTTTTTTGTTTGCTTGATTTTATGATTAGTTCAAGTGGTGTGAAAATTGTGTCTAAGGTTATGTTTGCCTCTTCATTTTGACGCTGTCAAAAGTAAAAGTACGTCTAGTGTTCGTCCTTTTTTGCTAGGATGCTGTAACGTTATGATCTATTTTCTTTGGTAAGTGTCGGTGATTCTCAAGGCGTGAAATCTTCGCTTTTTCGTTTGTATGACCACATAAGTTCTGTAAATCTTGTTTTTAGTGTTCGTCCAGTTTGCCTTATATAAGTATGTTTGCATGTACAAGTAAGCCTGTATACTCTGCTGAAATTAAATTTGTCGGTTGTTTTTATCGATGTCCTAATATTGTGTCTCAGAGTGTTGCTGGTTTTTAGTGCCATGAGAACACCTTCGTTGTGAAAAACGTTCGCTGGTGCTGTGTAGGTAAAAGTATGCCGTCATATTGTATCGGTTGATGCTTTGTCTTCTTTATTTCTGTTTTTAGTGTTGTTTTGTCTAAGAAGTTTGTAGTTTGTTTGTAGCCATTGTTTTTAGCTATGGTGTAGAATGTGTCGAATTCATTGTTATACTTACCCGCGGTAAATGAGATTATCTTAAGTCTGTGTATCATATGTCTAAGTGCTGCTACCTTATGTTGGGTAGGGTGATCGTAGTGTGCGTCGTAGTTGGTTTTCCATAGATGTCAAATGTTAAATATTCAGTTCCTCGCGTTAATGTGATGTCAAGACAATGCAAATTTCTGTCTTGTTCTTTTTCCATTTTGTATGTAACGATTGTGTTTAAGTTTCGGCTATGCATATGATGTCACCCGCATGTCTATACTAATGAGTTGTTTTGTGTTTTTCCATTAGTGGCTTTATGTTTAGTAATTCGAGATGTTGTTTTCAAGCATCAAGATTGACGAAGTTGGGTTTCCCAATATTTATTATTCAGCCGCATCTTTATTTCCACACTATATTCGTTCCAATATAGGAGGAGTATTAATAAGCTAACTATGTTTAATAATGGCTACTAAGACTAAACTTGTTTCATTAAAAAAAAAAAAAACTAATTAAACATTTCTAAAGAAGTTCTTTCGTTTTATTTGTGAAGCGGTTCATTGTCTTTCTTAAGATGCCGAGATTGCGCGACAAGCACGATGAGCATTAATGAAATAGTCAGCTAAATATAGAAGCAATCGCTTTTGAAACTAAACTAGTTTCGTTTAGCAAAAAACTAATTATACATTTACAAAGATTTGCTTCTTTTAATTTATTTTTTATTTTAAATGGTTCATTGACTTTTTTATAATTTCTTTATGCAAAAACAAAATGCTGAGCAAAGCATTTTTAAGCGAAATACTTACTCAAATTTAAAGCTTTTAAAATATTTTTATTTGAAAAAGTTAAACAAAAAGTTGATTTAGATCGCAGATGTCAATAAAAGAGATTTCTCTAAGTGAAAATTTCGAATGTTAAAAAAGTTTTATTAATTTTTTTCTAAATCTAAATTTTGTTTGGTATCTAAATAAAAAATTAAGTTTAATTTTTGAAATAATTTGTATTCATTTTTTCCATGAACCACAACAAATTTTTGAAAAAAGGATAAATCAGACGTTAAAGCAAGCAGTACTCTGTTCATGATTTCATGCTAAATACCCATATAAAATAAACTTATGGGAAATAAATAAAAAATAATGGCTCCTATAGCACTACTCAGTTATTTTATTAAAAGTTAAGAAATGTTTCTGCCAAAAATTTTTTTCCACTGAAAAATGCTTCAGTCGCCATCGTTTGCTTCCACTGCGAAACAATATGAGTGTGCAAATTGAAGATAAGAAAAAAATTAAAATAATAATACAGGGTGTCCACCGGGATATTTATATTGATTAATATGTTATTTAATGTCGACAATTATGTATGGAATACAATATCAGGTAAATGTCCATCTCTGTTAGCCTTACAAATGCGAGCCCTTTTGAGCACATTTTTCATTACATTCTCACACATTTTACGCGGCATTTCATCAATTTCACAACGAATATTTTGTTTGAGTTGCTAAAGCGTTTCCAGTTTGTTTACATAAACCAGATATCAACACAAAAAGAAGCGCGGAGCAGTTAAATCAGACTGTGGAGGCTACTCAGCATCACCTTTCCATTGTAATGCTGACTGTATGCGATGTGGCACCGTCTTGTTGATACCACATGTTAATTAAGCCTAAAGCATTTAGTTGTGGCGTTAAAAAATTTTCAATCATATCATTTTCATTTTCAGAGAAGTATGGTCCAATGATTCCTCCTAACCAAACTCCACACCAGACTAATAACACTTTTAATGGATGCAAAGGTGTCTGTTGAATAATTTGAGAGTTTCCCATTTCCGAGAACAGAATACTGTTTATTCGCATATCCATTCAAATGAAAATATGCCTCGTCACTCATTATGAATTTTTCATGAAAATCGGGATTGTCATGGGCGAGCTGTAACATCCTATTGGAATATGTATAGCGGCGTAAATGGTCTTATGGAAGAAGCTCTTGTGTCAACGCATTTTTCAACAACATAATTTTTTAGTGATTATTAGTTGTTATGTAAACAAACAAAATTGTGATATGTGGATCTCACAAAAACCACAAATAATCCTTGAAAAACTGGTGCGCTTTGTGGTCAGGCGCGACTGTTTTTGACAATAAGTAACTTAGCCATAATAACCAATTTTTTGTGGCCACAATTGGCTAATGTTGACATCAGGAACTTTTGAGACGGCGCCACAAGCCACATAGCCGCCCAAATAATTCCATTATTGCTTAGACTTAAACCTAAAATGGTGAAGGCTAAAAATTAATGGATAGGAAAACGATAATTACAAAACCAAAGTGAAGATCTAAAAGATATAAAACGTAAGTTCAAGGCAGCTAAAATTATTAATTAAGAGGGATGATGTGACGTGAAGTAAGTTGTTTTCTTAATTAACAAAATGCATGGGAAAATGATAAATTTATATAAAAAAAAGTTTAACACGTGCTATTCAAATTGTATAGTAAGAAAATACTGTAATTTTTAAAGAGAAAATAATAATAATAAGCGTATATTGCACTCCCTAAATTTGTAGTCACTGTACTTTTACCACAAAGACATAATTTAACAACAAAATAATACA
The DNA here is from genome assembly GCA_030448955.1 of Trichopoda pennipes. NCBI lineage: Eukaryota > Metazoa > Arthropoda > Insecta > Diptera > Tachinidae > Trichopoda > Trichopoda pennipes. The sequence goes on from JASKUP010000094.1 coordinate 3,765,363, forward strand.
GTTAAATAATATTTAAAATAAATACTTTAAAATAATGATAAATTTATAAATGTCATACTAATGCAGAGAAGAAAAACAAAAACAAAAACTAAAAAAAAACACTTGTTTAATTCACACTCTACAACATACAATCACACACTTGTACACACTGTTTTTTCTGACAGATTTAAATACACAGGCTCTATGCAATCATACATCAACATCAAATAAATACATACATATGTAAAACATTGTTGTTGACACGTCTGATTGGTGTTTATAGCTTTTGAGTTTGTGTATTTTATTGCTTCGTTATTGTTACTGATGATTTGCATAAACACATTTTGCATTAGATTCCCTCTGCAACATTTAATTCAATAATTTGTGTTTTATTTCTCTTTTTTTTTTTTGCATGAAAGTTATTTGTGTGTTTTGCTTTGAAATTATTGGCGATATTGTTGTAAGGGCAAACAGTTTAAGTGTAGCGCACATTTATGCATGTTTATGTGTGGATGTATGTTTTCTAGTGTGTGGGTAGCAATAGTGATAACGCGATATCAATAACGATTTGTTATAAATGTTCATTTTATTAAAAACTCGTATTGTTGCTGTTGTTAAACACTTCTTTATATAATTGAAACCAACATTTAAGTTATTTTTTTATTGATACGGAGATACCCTGCAGTTAAAATGCAACTAATGCACAGTAATTCCCCCCATAGGTCGAATTTCAAAAAAATGTATGTTTTTGTAAAGTTTATTGCCTCAATTTATTGATAACACTTGATATATGAAGAATCTAATCAATTTTATTGCTTTTTTGCGAGATTTAATGTTTGTGTCCGTTGAAAGTGGGGTTATGTTTTTATTGCATTTATTGTGGTTGCCTAAAAGAAAACTTAATCTTTATATATATAATTGTACTGTACGTATGTTGTGACTGAACTCCTCCTAAACGGCTGGACCGATTTGCATAAATTTTTTTGTATGCTTTTGAGTGGCGCCCCGGGTATTTTAGATTTACAATTCGGTCCAACTGGACAATGGTGCGTGGTACCTCCCATACAAATCAAAATTAAAAATCTATTATTTCTGCTCCTAATAACGGTGTTAACGGTATAAGAGTAGTACGATGTCGATTGGAAACCACAAAACAGAGAATAGAACACATTGGTAGTTTAGAGTTTAACAAACTTCCTCAGAATATTAGAAATAGTGCTCGAATCTCCGTTAAAAAAAAAATATGAAAGAGCATATTTTACATAATTTGGAAATGCTTCTAAAGTGATTATAAAAATTATTATTTTATCTCAATTTAAAGATTTGTTATTTTTTTTTTCTATTACAAAATTTGTTTTTGTTTTTTTTTTCTCATTATTAAAAAATTTTAATTTTTTATTATTTTATTAATTTTTTGTTTCTTTTTTTTAACTTAATTATTTATTCTTCTGGTAAATACACCTAATGCTATATATAATAAATTTTGCCAACTCGCCTCAACAATGTCTTCAAGACGCAGAGGCATTATATATTGTAAAATAATTATCATATGAATAAAGAATTGATTACAAAAAAAAACTTTTGAATATCTCTGGTACTACCTTTCTCCATCGGCGCACAAAAATGTTGATCCATGGAACTAGAGCCCGAAACTTTTCCACGCTGCTACCGTGCTAACTCTTTGTACCGACACGTAGTGGAGCGAGGGCGAACTTCCGTTTTTATTATATTATTTCTATAGTTCATTTAATTAAATGAAATTTTAATACTACGTTTTTCTAAATTAATCTTCTTAAATTATCTTAAATTGAAATGGTAAAATTTACAAGGGCTGCTCTGTTACTCTGTTAACTTAACATTTCATGAGTAAGAGCTATGTAAACTATAACAGCGTTGGCAAAACGAAGCAAATTTCGGAGCTAACTTCACACAATTCTAGTCAATAGCCAGTGCCGAATAAATTTTCTAAAAGCTACGCAATGCAAAAATAAAAAAAGGAAAGACGTCTTTAGCACGTGTACTTCCGCTTCTAAGAGCTGTTCATACACGAATCGATTAAGGTTAGATCCTATACTTAGGAATTACATTTTTATTGGAGCATCGTACGGGCAACTACAATATCAGACTTTCCTAAAAATTGAGCCAGTGTCAGCATTTAAGGCAGTGCCAGAAATTGAATGTTATGACTGCTCAGTTTGATAGCCACCACTGTTTAAAAATTCAAAAAGAGAAAATAAAATAAAAACAAAAAAAAAGAAAATAAACTTAATAATTTTTAACGCAATAAAACAAACGCTTGCTTCTGCCTCAATGACGAATGTGTGCCCAAAACGAGTATTTCGACTTTTGGTCGTCACATCTTTCAATTTTTTATTTCATTAGAATCATCCTTGGATCGTCCTCGGAATATATTGATTTAGTTATATAAATAATATCAGTTATTATTATTAATTAGGTTATTAACTTTAGCATTTACAAAACTTTATTCACTCTCCTTTTTTCTGGCACTTTTATCCTTTATATTCTATTCTTATTTCATATTGTGTCATTAAAGAATGATTGATTGCATCATTCCATTTTCTCTAGTTCCTATTAAAACCTGATTGACTGATTAACAGCTTAAGAGTCATATAATATCATAATGAAAAATAGTACATTTAAATCTCTTAAAATGTATGTAATGATCTACTAACTACTATCGCATTCCGCGAACTGCAGGGTGCATGAGTACGTTTCTTAACTGTTAGTATTTGTGGTCAAATTATAATTTTTAAATTTGTTATTATTTAGTTCACTATTTTATCTGGCCTACAGAGAATTTATAATTAGATTTTAGTTTACAATGTGTTTACTGCATGTAAGTAGAAAATGTTATGATTGTCTATTAATTTGTTATTTCGTTTTATGTGCATTACGTGAACTCTGTATTAAAATAATTACACTGAACAACAAAGTTTTTGTTTCGGGGTTGAAATTAACTGATTTTATTGTATTTCCACGTGTTAAAACCGAAATTGACCAAAAAAAAGTATATATTAGCTCAAATAGTATCATTATATTCAAAATATAGTATCATTATATTATATATATAGTTTTCAGCAAATGTAATATTTCATCACCAACAGTTGGTACACATGTTTGCTTCCCTCTCTTCAGCTGTTCATAAGTAGTAAACATAACCTATGTGAGTTTGTCAGTTGTACGCGCCTGGTTGCTATTGAAATTATTGTGTGCAGTTGATTTTAAAATTAATTTAACTGCTGATCTGAAATGCCTTGAAAGTGTGTGAATTCCGTCGATAGCTTTTGCTATATATGTGATGAAATAACATTTTTGGCTCAGAAACGTAAAATGACACCTGTCGTTAAGACTGCCAATGAACATTATTTTGGTGTGAAAGTTGGCGACCAAGATAAATAATGGGCTCCTCATATATGTTGCAATTCTTGTTCCATCATATTGCGAGAGGGGCTGAAAATTAAAAACCGGACAATGGCTTTTGCAGTACCTATTATTTGGCGTGAGCCTACCAATCATACAGACGACTGTTATTTCTGCTTAACTCCTCCCATAAAGCGTGGTTTATCTATGAAAAAAAGAGGTACAGACAGCGTCAAAAAGATTTGCTTCCTTTTTTTGAGAAGAAATAAAACCTCGTAGTTTGTTTTGATGTTAATGCTTTGATGAACTGCTTTAATTTGGAGACTATTTATAGACTCTTCAAAACTAAGCTGTACTATGCATAATGGAAATCGCTACCTTCTGTTCCTATAGGTCATTTAGTTCACATGAAGGAAACTTATATAAATATGAAAACACTTCTCCAATCAATCAAACATGAACAACACAAGTGGCAAATCTGGATCTGAAAGTCATTGCTATACTCCTAGGAATGCAATTAGGGTTCCCCAAGTACTGTTGTTCTTTGTGTCTGTGAGACAGTCGGGATAGAAAATCTCACTATAAAAAAGTGAACTGGCCTACACGAGACCTAAACCCTAATGAGAAAAATGTAGTTGACGAGCCTCTTGTTGATCCCAAGGATGTTCTCCTTCCTCCACATTACAGCGAATAAAAATTTTTCATTGTTTTTTCGTTTTTATCACCCCCAAAATTAGTAGAAATTGACTAAATTAGTGTAGGAAACATTCAAAAAATATTTTTTTGTTGTGCAGTGTTATTGAAGAAAAATTTTTAATCGATGGCATGTTAAGTGAGTTATGCAAATAGAAGCGTAAAATTAAATTATTTCTATTACAGTTTTGTTAACGTTGATAGTTTATGCAGTGATTAGTACTTTAGATTTATAGAATTACTACGAAATTTTAATGTTAAAACAAATAAATACGAACACAAGCTGTTTTATATGTGACAAGATAAGTTTTCCTATTCTACAATAGTTTTATAAATGTGGTTAAGAATTTCTTTCTTTGCTTAATTTTTGTCTAACCAATAATTTTTTTGTCGACTTATGGAATGCCATCAGATCTAAACGAGGAACTCATATAAAAAAATATTTATATACACAGCGTGGGAAAATTTGGCTTTAAACACACACTTTCGACAACTTTTACAAATAACACCTTGACGCCGATCTTGTTGTACTTCAAACAGTTTGTAAATTGCGTAAATATGTCATTTGGTCGCACAATAATTTTAGATGTTCCAAAAATAGCTGGAGGAAACATTAGCATTAAAAATATTATTATTAAAAATATTTATAACCATTTTGCGAAAAAAAAGGAATAAAAACTCGTAGAAAAGTGATCTGCTCAGATAACGCTTGAATCCAAATAAATATGCAGTTTGAACTTTATTGACAAATAAGTCAAGCTGAAAGTCTCATTTTTTTCGACAGTTTACATTTACTTCTCTTGAAATGAAAGTATAAAAAAATTGATGCATAATTTTAATTAAATTTAAAGAATTGAATTAGTAAAAAGTTTGCAAATTTTAAACATAAAACTTTACACTCTTGAGCAAGAAATTTTAACTGTGAAATTTTTTTTTGTATCGCCGTAAAATTCGTCCTGCTTTTTCTCGTAATCAATCCTCTGTGAACGCTGTGCATAATTTAATTGATAAATTCGAGGCTCTCGATATTTTTGCTGACAATACACCTACAAAAAAATGCTCGTAGTGGTTGTAGTGATGCAAGCATAGCCGCTGTACAGCAACTTGTTGCGAATGAGCCTAAAATAGCAACTTGTCGATGTTCGGAACAATTGGGGATCACTAGAGGATCTTTGTGCAACATCTTACATAAGTGTCGAAAGTTTGAAAAACTCAACAAAAACCACGCATTTTTCATCTTTAGTGATGAGGCTCATTTTCAATTAGGCAGTTATTTAAACAATCAAAATTGCAAAGCAGTCATCGGCAAATGGCTTAATGCAAATAAATTGACCGTATGATGCGGTTTGTAGTCAAGAAACGTGATCAGCGTAAATTCTCTGCGCTATCAAACAATGTTTTTGTGGCCACAATTGGTTAATGTTGACATCAGTGACCTTTGATTTCAGAAAAATAGCACCACAAACCACACAGCCACCTAAGCCATTCAGTTACTACATGAGAAATTTCCCGGTCTCTGGGGCCATTTAAAAGACTACGATAACATGAACAATCTACAAACAGCGCTGCAAAATGTGCTTCAAATTTTTATAAAGTGGACGTCTGCCGACGTGTTTTACAGGAGACAATTTGCCCAACATTATATTCTCTTATTAATTCCCGTATTTCTACTTTCCATCAGCATCAATAAAACTAAAGTTATCAAAAAAAAATGTGTATTTTAAGTCATTTTACTTCCTCACCTCAAATGTGCCCACGCATTAAAAATTGTGATTCTTTTCTCGATTAAAGGCTTTCTTATGAAACTTTAGCGATTTATCAAAACTTCTGATTTCTGTCCAAAAAAAAAAAGTTTTAATCTTAATGAAATACTTTCTAAATCAGCCTGTAAGACAAACTTAATCTCAAATAATGCTAATTTGCATTTTTTAGCTTTTTGTCATATTAGTTATTTTCTGATGCATTTTCTAGCAACTAATATTTCTTAATAAGCGTGTATTATTCAAATACTCGTATGTTTCGGAGTTTACATGAAGTTTGTTTTTGTGCATTTTTCTAATTTTTTATATTTTATTTTAATAATTACATTTGGACTGGGTTAATTACTAGTTGCGAACATGTACAGCTATGAAAAGCTTAACTTTGTGAAGAATTCAAATTTAGAGCATATTTACGGTATGCGGAAGGGCTGTCCAGTTCATTTTGTAACGGTGGTGGTGTAACATTTACATTCAAATATGAAATTATGCAGACAATGAAAAGATACTTTCGTTCAAGCAATGCATGCATGTGTGGTAGTTAAGAAAAAGTAAACAAATAATAAGAGAATTTAAAATAATATTAAAATTAAAAACATTAGTTAAAAGAAATTGATAGCACATAGTGAGAGGTAAATGTTTACTCCCAGCTTTAAATAATGAATTGATAAAGTTATAAATAACCTTCTAGACATTCAAGCGTTAACTACTGCAAACAGTGTTTTTTTATAAGCAAAAATAATTTGAAGCTGCTGACATACTACATCAAACAGTCGTTAAATTTTTTTAAAATATTTTCGACATAGAAGTTATTAAATTCAGCTTTTTTTATTATTGTAATTATTGCAAATTTTTTTATGATTTCTACTCAGAAAAAAATGTTTAAAAATGTTGATATCAAAGTAGTTTTCCATATTATCGTACTTGCTGTTATAGCATCCATTGTAAATAATAATTGAATAATTAATAGAAAAATAAATACTCGAACAGAAAAACCAGACGGTGAGTACATACGTAAAATGAAGGGATTAAATTAGAAAAAAGAAAACGCCCTTGTTAAAAACAGAAAGCCATAAGTTCAATTCCTATCATGATTATGATAATAGAAAAACATTATGAGCGTATAAATTGTTTGAAAAAAGAAAACACTATTTTTTTTTGTTTTTTTTTTTTTGGTGTTCAACATTATGTGTTGTTGTTATGAAAATACGAAAATTTCTTTTGAAAAGACAAGTAAATGCAAATCGACAGTAAACATTTCTCAGAACTCTGATTAGATGGGAAAGATAATCAGTTTCTAATGTCACAGCAGACAAGTTAGTGAAGTAGTCTATAAATTAGACTAGCAGATGGGATGGTAAGGAAATCGGCTACTAAATAATCGTAACTGCAATGACAAAAGATGCCTATGTAGTAAAGCAAGGTGGATAGCGAAAGGAAAAAAATATTTTGGATAGAGATGATAGATGTGACAGCGAAGATGCAGCAAAGGAAAGTAACGAAATAACTAATAGCAATGCATAGCAGTCTTTGTCGAGCTAATCAGGAGAGGCAACATGAATAAACAGAGAGATAATTATAAAGTCGAGTCTGCTTAAAATAGTGGGGGCTAAAATAATATGTTTACAAAACAAGTCATACAGGTTTAAATATACTGCTGTACCATACAAGGATGCGTTAATTGTTTAAAAGTCCCTGATTATTAAATAAGAAATAAGGAATGAAAAAAGTGTTTTAGAAAGGTAAAATAAAAATAAACAAATTATTAATGACAATTGTTAACCCAGACCATGTCTTTGAAATGTATTAAGCAGAGGGTAACATTTTTTATACGTTCTTCTCAATTCCGATGGCCAGCTGCTAACAAAAAAATGTAATAAAAAATTTATATTTTTTTTAAAATAAATTATTTAATATTTTGTCAACAAATTAACACAACATTTTATTTTTTCCCACCCAAAACATATTTATACTAAATTAAACTATCGAGAGTAACTTCTTTTACGCAGAGAAAAGAAATCAAATTTTTGTTTAATATATTTTAAGTGTCACTGTAGACTGTAGGAATATATTTTATAATATTTTAAATTATTTAGTAACTCTCTGGAAGCCCACATACGAATAAAGAGCGAACAAAATAAAATATCTACATTTAAAAAGTGGCGAAGAAAAAACACACAAAACAGCCAAAATAAAAATCGAAATTGCATAAAAGCCAGGCATGAAAGAAGCCAATATATAGCATGGTCTATATATAATTAATAACAAAAATAAATAAAATTGAATTATTTTACCAACAAACAAAAATAGTCACTCTTACGCGTAACACTTTAAAATAATTTTTAAATTTTCTTGAATATTAATCATTATTAGGTAATTTGGTAAATGCAAAAAAAAAACTATATAATAAATAAAAAAAATAATTATTTTAATGCCTTTTGTTGTCCGTTTTTGACCATTTAGCAATGATCTCAAAATTGTTTAAATACCAAAAATGATGGTAATTAAGCAAAAAACACAAAAATAACAATATATTTCAAAAATATTTTTTTTTCTCATTTATTATATATAAAATAAGCTACGTGCAGTAAAAAGCATTGAAAAGAAATATTTTTACAAATTGACAGTAAAAATTCATGTTTATTTTTGTTTTTTTTTTTTTTTTTGTAAAATTCAAGTTTATTTGGTTGCTTTGCAATTGGCATAAAACAAGTCAAAAAATTGAATGCAGTGAATGTTTGAGCGAAAACAGGATTTCATTTCTTTTTTTTTATTGTATTTCAACGTCACTGATGCATTCAATGCGATCAATAAAAACAAAACTTAAAATAAAAACCAATCAGTTTGTAAACGGAAAGAAACCATATTTTAATGCTAAGAAAAAAAAATCCTCAAATCCTGTTTTTAAAATGTTGAAAAAAAATCTTTTTCACAGGAATCAATTTTAACAGACCTTTTTTATGGTATTTTATTATACATCGCATCACCTTCTCAAATGAACGTTTAACAAAAACCATGCAAAGTAAATTTTTTTAATATAGAGTACGAAAAGAACACTGAAGATGGCAAACAGCCGAAACCGGTTTGTTCACAAACCAAATTTGACGAGGGTCGACGGAAAACCGTACCCAAATAATATTAAATTTTTTTAAGTTAATTTTCTTAACCTTCCATTTACTCCTCAAGGCGAATCAGTTCTCTAGCTGGTGACAAGTGGCAATTTTGTTAATTTTCTCAGTCATGCTTGATGAAATATTTCTCTTAATCTGAAATCTGAAATTTTTCGCATTAAAAATCAGCACCATTTATGCTTAACTGCATAACAAAAAATATCTAAAAACTTAATATTTGAGTTTACAGTCGACTTGGTAACTTTTTATTCGAATGGCATAGGAATTACGAGTCCTTCGTAGGTGACCGGGTATGGTTGGAGTTATTGCCTCAATTTGTTTTCCCAACATAAACAAAAACTAACACACATTTCCGGCACGTATTTATCTTGACTAGCATTTGAACAGATTCAAAGCACCACTGTTAATAAGTGTCGCTTGTATTTATTTCATTTACTACTAGTTTATTGTTTTTAGTTATTTTTTGTGAGTAAATCGTGAGCGTGAGTTGTCATAAATTTGACAAATATTTTCTCATACTTACATAAGCTTGCATTAACTTGAGGCGAAAAAAGTAAGATTGCAAAGTTAAGCGTGAGTGTGTGAGTAAATTTTTTTTCTTATAAGCATGCATGATCATGAGTAAAAAGTCATTAACGATCTGTAATATTCGCCCCTATTCTGCATTTTGTTTCAAATCGAAAAGGTTTCCGTTTGGACGCAATGGTATTTTGCGTTCGGTTTCACTTCCATTTTTTACAATTTTATATCTTCTTTATTTCGATCTTAGCTAGGCTTTTGTACAATTTACAGTTATAAATAGAAAGTTTGTTATACTTATAAAATGTGATAGATTATTTTTATTGCCTGAAAGCAACAACACCTAAATAATACAAAAGCCTGGTAAATTTAATGGCCACAAAGGAAGCTATTTCGTGTGGATTTCATAAACGGCTCGAACGGATGAAGTAAAGAAGTCGCAAAGGCGAAACAGGAATCTTTACACTCGAATACTTTGCCCATAATTATCTTTTATTTATTCTTTGATTTGGCTCCGAATTTAATAAAATAAAATTTGCAGGATATTTAATTTTGTTTTTTTTTTGTTATTTGTGTTAATTGTTGAATCATTTTTATTTACACCAAATTTAACTTTTAAATAAATTTAAGAAAAAAGATATTGTTACGAATGTGTCTTGCTTAAGTTTTAAAATAAAACAATTAAGCAATAAAGCAAACTACTGGTTACACAGTGCGTATAAGTTTATGCACACACACAACTACAATTTGATATGCTGTTCACTAACTGCCTGGCATGCAAGAAAAAAAAATACATGTATGCTGTTTATCATCTAAACGCGCAAGACAAATACTAATTTTACAACAACAAATATACAATGTTGTTTACCATCTGCGTAGTTTTCTAAGAAACCCTTTTCTGCAAATAACAACAACAACAAATGTATTGAAATAAATCCCAAGCAGAAACCTTATCAGCATAAAAACAAAAACAACTATACACACAGGCATACAGGTGCCTATACAACGAATAAACAACCTACAACAACAAAATGCGATACAAGGAGAGTAGAAGATTCTTAAATCTTCTAGACTTTAAATGGACAAGTATAAATAGGGGAAACGTCTGAGTGGTTAATGAGTCAGTGTAAAACTAAACCTCATCGAGTAAAGACGTGCATTTTAAGTAAATTGTTCTGTGTCAACTTTGTGCAGTTAAAGTAAATAAAACTGTGATAAATGTAAAAACTCTAAAAACTGGTGTTAATTATTTTGCAATAAAGAACTCACAGCAGAACGTTTATAAAAGGTATAAACGTAACAATATTTATTTTATCTATTCCTCCTACATTTGTTCCGTAACAAGACAGCGGTTTTTTTAAGTTTTGTTGTTTGTTTTGCCGCCACTTTCTTTTTTCATTTCGGACCAGCACTCAGGGGATGACGCCTAAAAATGCAATGCATTGGGGCAGAACTAGGAAATCAGGTTATGGGGAGGAGGAGTAGTGTTTGTGAACATTCAGTTTGAACTTTCCTACATTGAAAGTAACAGGAACAACCTCTGAAAGGAGTTAATTCCACATACGGACAGCTGTACTAAAACAAACGAATTTTCTCTGTAATGCGTAGTGCGATTCACTGGCCAATCAACCACAAATGGATGTACTCTCAACGAAAACCGAGTTAAACGTAAAAATGTGCGAGTTATGGGAACAAGTTTCCTAATTTTATTAGAGCACTTACAATTATAGTAACGAAAAAACAGCGAAATACAGCCCACATTGCGTCGATGCTCCAGAGAATCAATAGAGTTCGGTATCCTTCTATCCCCGATGAGCCTCTTGGCCCTCTCCTTTACGTGCTCGAGCAACTCGAGCCGGCCCATACCTGAGAGTTGTATTCCATCTTTGGACAAATAGGTGGTATAAATATTATGAAGATGAAGTGATTATATCTCCTACACCGTTTTAGAAAACCAAGGGGCTGGAAAGCTTCTTTAGAAACTTGAAAAATGAATTGAATTGAATTTGAATTTTCATGCCAAGAACATCAACAGCTTCCGATTTCGTAATACCTATATCAGCCATAGTAGTAAATGGAGCACCATTTTCAAACACAGATCTATATGTAAGCATGTAACATTGTGTCTTACGGGCTTTAAAATCTACTCTATTCACACGACCCATTCCGAGATTGTTGCGAGATCGTGATTGAGCGTATCATTCATGTTCCGCCTGTCGAATCCCACATCTAACAGGTTCGGTCTACTACTAAATGAATACGAATGATGACAAACGGTGCTGTCATCTACGAAGGAGTTGAAAGTTTTACAAAGAAGGTCATTTAGAAAAATAAACAATATGTTCTGCAGCAACACAGCTGCTTTTTTAATTATTTTTTTTCTCGTCCTTTCGATTCAGTTTTTTTGTTTTTGTTTTAATAACATTTTTCGTGCAGAACTTGGTGCGGAAACGCAATCGAAATTCACATCTCACGTCGCATTTTTAAAAAATATCAAATTTCCAAAAGGAAAAACAACAAAATTTAAACTAAATGTATTTTATTTAAATTTTATTTAAATTTCATTTAAAGAAAATGTTTTTTATTTATATATTTTTTAAATACTGCCGAATAGTCTTTATCTCTCTGTTTCTTCCTTTAGCTTTAAAGGTACTCTCGCCATAAATGAAATAATTTTGTTTAATAGCAATAAATAAATTAAATAATTTATATTTTATTAGAAACTGCTTAACTTAAAAAAATGTTTTTTTTTAATTACAGATTCTTTTATACTTTTGCATTTGTATTAAATAATAATTTTTATAATTTCAATCAACAATTAAATTCAACATGAGCTGAAAAAGTATCATTTTTGTGTTCTTCGTATATTTACTCTTTTCCTCTTCTCGGCGAAAAGCCATTGAAAATAAAATCTTAAAAAATTAAAAAACTTTGCAGCAAATGCATTAAAAAAAGCAAAAGTATTTTTCTTTTTTCTTCTGGTTTTTTTAACATAAAACAATTTGAGCGGGAAAAATGTTTTCTCATCTGTTTTTTTACTGGCATGTTTTTGAGTCTATTTGACTCTTTGTACGTAATAATGTGTGTGTGTGTGTGCGAGTGTAAGTAAGTGTAATTTTTGTGTGACTTTTTGGAGTGCGCAAGCCACTTTGGCTGGTTTGTTTTACTGGCTACTAAAACTACTTGTTACCAGAGCTAACAACAATAACAAACAGCAAGCGTACTGCATTTGACGCGTGCCACAAATTACGGCAATGTTATTGCACCCCACTAAAAAGAGTTGTAATATTTTTAGCTTTTTTGCTCTATGAAATCAAACTTGTATTCATAGTCTTTTTACAAAAAAAAAAAAATAAATTAATTTTAATTTATTTTTTGTAAAATAGATTACAAAGCACGTAATCAGATGATTTGCTTTTTTCTTTTTTGTGGATTTTTTGTATTTGTTGAAGCGTTACGAGCTGCAGTTTGAATCAGCTTAAACGTTTCTTTTTCAATTAATTTTCAAAATAAATATTTTAGATATTTGTGTGTTATAAATGTTATAAGGATAAAATCAGTAGACATGAATATGTAATATACTTTTGCTTTTTTTTTGTTTCTGTAAACAAGGCATACAGACAGCAAAAAGCATTTTAAAAAATATTATCTGAAGCAGAAGGAAAAATTTTTTATCCTTTTAAAAACAGGCTTGTTTGGCTACTAAAAAAATTGCATCTTATTATTGAAAGCCAGTATCAAATAACTACTCTATGTCTGACTAGTGACTGAAACGCACATGTCCTGCGGGAACCAGTTACCCGCAGTGCTCCGGTCCTGTACCAATAACCTGCTGCACTGATTATTGGTGAGGCCCTTCGGGGAATAACGTAGTGGCTATGGTTTAAAAAACCTAAAGTGGGAAGATCGGAAAGTTTTTTGCAACCAAAGAGCTGTTGCACATGTAACAGCCTGTCGTTTACCAGGAGCAATAAGGAGTTTATATAGTGTGCGGCTCTCGAGCAAGCAGTTAGGGCAATTAAAGTTGCTAACTAAGGTGGGCATGCATCTTGGTGTGTATGCGCCTTAGAGGCGTTGGCGGACGCAGTAGTAAGATCACCATCAGATTAGTACCAAATGGCCAGGCGCTGACCAGAATCTCATCTCCTGTGCGGTAACGATCTCCCTCGACCTTGATGCCAGCTTCTGCTTCATTTTGTAGAAAAAAGGTTCAATGATGGCATGTAAACTGCATCTAGCGGTACACTTTTCTAGTTAGAATGAAGTCTAGAGGATCTGTTGTGGAATTTTAAGATAAACTATCAAATTAATTTTTATCAGTTTTGGAACACAATCAGTTAAAGAATACTGCATATGGCGGTTTCGTTATTTTAATTTCTACACCAGCATGTACGAGTGCAGGCGAAAATCATTATATGAAAATTTCCATAGCAGACAAACAAAACCAGAATTTTTGCAACCCATTACAAATCGATAAATTTGATTCGGCTAAAGCTTGTTTGTTTTTCCAGCCGCAATATTCTCGCCGATATGATCATTCCTTCAATGTGTTGGCGTTATCGAATCAGTTAAAAAGTATGGGGTATAAAATTTACTCACAAACCTATGGATAGCGTGCACAGATTCACAAATATTTGCGCCATGAAAATCAGAAACCGTTAATATGTACTGCGCGATTTGCTTTTAAAATTAATTCTGAATGATTCAATAGCGTTAAGTATCAATTTAGTAATGATGATTGTGGAGATGTTTAACATAAGTGAGAACATTACGATAGCTGGTTTAATAGTTAACCCTTTCTTATGTTCTGCCGAGCTTAAAAATCACTTATTATTTCTGAATATTAGATGTGTGTAAAAAATTGTTAATTGTAAAAAGTGTAAAATTTTGTATGAGTAAATCTGTAAATTTTACAAAAACAAGAGATATTAATGGTAGGTTATCTTACTTCTAGGCGATGTTAATTGGCCACTAAAATCATGTACAAATTTAGCACCGTTTGATATCCTCTTTGGTGGTATAAAAGCAGAAGTGTAAAACAGAACAGTTCAAGAGTAGAGATAATTGGACTCATTAACAACAGTGAACTATCACACATAAATGTTATAGATACTTCTATCATAATCATATCTGAAAACCTTTATCTATTCTAGATATTTTATTTTTTCATTTATTTACGTTTTCATATTTTTTATGTTAAGCTCGCTGTGTTAAATCATTTCTTAATGACGTATAAATATGCGTGGACACTAAATTAGGATCCAAAATAAATAATTTGTAACGATTTAAAAGTCTCATACAGTTCAATTGTGCAAATTTGGCAATATAGCGGCTTCACCCCATAAAGATAAAGAAAAACCAAAAAATACATAGCAACAACAACATCGAATTAGGGAAAAAATGAATTGAATAAAAGTATTCGATTAGGTTTTTTATATATAATATATTTATATTATATTTTTTTCATATTTCAACATACAGCAACAACATAAAATAGTTAACAAATTAAATAACAATTCATTCTGTAATTAACATAAAATAAAAATGATATTTAAATTGAATACAAATAAGTCCAAAGTAAGTGACGACAGTAAAAACGCTTTCATTTTCGTTTTAATATCGCCCAAAATTGTTATAAATCTAAAATATTTATGAAAACAAATTATGTTGCTCTGTGGTGCAATGGAATGCTGGAATGTAAGTAGGAAGATGTTTACTGCCAAAATACATTGACTTATGCAATAATAATAATTTAAATAACAACTAAACTAAACTAAACAGATACAATTTATGACCAGTTTTACACGCACACGATCTGTGGCCAAATAAAAAGAAAGAAGACAAAAACAATTTAACTTGAAATAAACAACAAGACAATTGTCAATATGTTTCATTAATGGCAGTGGCAGCCAGTTTGCTATTCATTCTGTTAATAGGATGGCCGTTTGGTAGGCAGAGGCAGTCAAGTAATCTTAACATTTGTACAGATTGATCGACAGATATTGAATTGAATGAATACGTGCAAACATTAGCATATCAATTTTTCATGAATAAATTTAAATTTTCATAAATAAATTTCATTGATTTCTTTCATTATTTTGATTTCTTTTCTCTACGTCGTTGGCATGTAAGTTTTTGTTTTTTTTTTCTTTTTTGTTGAAGAATAAAATATTTGTGAACTAAGATTAACCCTGTAAAAAAAATATCTGACCAGTAATGAAAACCTGTTTATAAAAATATTTTCAAGCGTTTCTTTTTCTGCTTTTAATTAGGTCAGCAAATTCGAAAAATCAACAAAATACAGCCGAATAAAAAGCGAAACAAAAATAACATCCAGTTAAGTTGTGACGAACCACACATTTATTTTTTATTTTATTAATTTACAGTGCTGGGGAAAATAATAGTAGCACAAAATAGTAACCAAATGGTTTAAAGGTATTAAGGGTCTCAATTGTGGTTTTGTTGTTATTACAAAGTCCTATTTGGCACCATTTATGAGGTGGGCTGGCTTGATGGGATGTTGTTGGATTCACTTGCCCTTCCTTTACTTGATGATAGATAGTCAGACGTGAGCTCTTCGGCCAGGCGAAACAAAAAATCTTTCCTAGAAATATTTATTCCCGTTATATTTTTATACAAAATCCATGAATTGATTCCGGCTAAATCTAAAATATTGAAAAAGACTTGAAGGGGCCACCTGCCGGATCCTGATTTCACACTATACTTCCTTGCCGTTTGATCCGTCACATCAACACCGAATTCGGAATATGGTTTCAGGAAGTTTCTTTGAATTGGTGTCAATTTTGACGCTTTTGTGCTTAGTACTCAATAGAACAACTTTTTTGTTGGGCTTACTCTTATAGACTGTAAGTGTACAGTCATTTGTTTCATATAAAAACATTGAAAATCGTTCCATTACATCTTTTTTTTTGTTTTTAATTTTTGGAAGCTCCCGTTTGTTGACACGTACTGTTCCAACCAATGCAGTATTGTTGGCCAATAACTTAGAAGTCAAAGGAAGGCTAGTCAGTTGTCACACATCTACCTTTCATGATATATGGTTCTATTAGTTTTGTTACAACAAATTCACTGAGAGGAGTTGATAAATTTCAGTTTTCATCTTTTCCTAAATAGGGAAAGCCATTTACGATATATATTTTGTTTCAACATCAGACGACAGCCGGAATTTTATCCCATTCGGCATGTATTGTGTGAATCTGCATCTAGCCTTTGTTGGAAACAGTTGTTCATCTACTGTTATGAATGCTCCTGGCTTGAAACAGTTTTGACTATTATCGATAAACTTATCCCAAACTGTAGACACAAGCGCAAATTTATCCGTTTGTAGTCGTTGACTTCTTTCATTTCTTTTGTTAAAGCGAATAAATTGCAAAATTTCAGTAAAATCATTCCTGCTCATACTTTTGGAAAAAAAATTCAGGACCCCATTTTTTATTCCATAAATATGATAACTTGAGACCAGTTACTTCATATGCACCACGGCCATATAAAATTCCAATGAAAGCTTTTAATTTTTCCTGTGTAAGTGTCCGCTTCTTCCCTAAAACTGTAGAGGCTTCTAATTCAGTGCAGTTTCTTATACGCTCTGGTATAAGATGATCAATCAATAGTAAGAAGGCACTGCTTATCTCTTCTTTCATTATATTTCTTTTAGCATGTGCTGTAGGCCAAGATAAATCTTTGAATATACAATGACTTGGTAACCTTCCAATGGCACCTCCTTCTTCTAATTTTTTCCAAATAGTGCCATTTGCAGAAACTTCAGTTTGTGTATTTTGTGTATTTTCCTCTTCAGATCTCGAAGAAAGCCACATACGTCTTCGCTTTTGCATTTTATGAAAAATTTCATTGTCTTCTTTGTCGCTCGATTCATCTCCATTACTTTGATCAAGTTCCTCGTTATCACTGCTTTCAATATGAATACTTTCATGACAATTATCGCTTGTATCACTTTCGTTTACCAAAAATTCCCGTAGTAAGGGACTTTCCCAAAATTTGAAGAATATATTGCATCTGCACATTAATCTATAAAAACTCATACCAGTCAAAATGACTGGGTCCAGTATAAGTACCAGAAATAAAAAATATTTTTTTTCTGTTGGTACAAAATCGAAATAACTTATTAATGTCATATAGTAGTTGAAAAAAAAAACATATACAGAGTAAATATTTATGAAATAAAAGGTTATTCCAGTCATTTACACTGGTGTGGTAAATCTAGTGTTAAGAATAAAAATAATTAATAGGGTACAAAATGTTATTATGCCAGATTCCAGCAAAGATATTAACAATGAAGAGAAAATGCAGATACTTAAGCTTCAAGGTGTGTTTATGGCAAAAGTCAGATATTTGCCGCATAACTATTAAATGAATAAAAGGGCTTGTGAGTATTCCAAAAAACGTAAACATCCTGTCTGCAAACTTTGATATCTCCTATAAACCCATAGAATAACTTTTTTGAACAGATCTTTGTGGATTGTCTTAAACTAAATTTATTATTCAAGGGCTTTGGCCAGTGGTAGATTTTACTGAACGACGACCACTGCTGAATTCTTTTATTCCAGACTCTTTATCGTCTGCATCGACATGCATGTTGTTTTATTTACACTTAAAACACTTATAATTTCAGTTATGGCTTTAATCATACTTAAGCTTTATTTTAAACTATTTTCACTATTAAATATGTTCTAATCTTTTAAGCGGTCTTTTTAATTAAATTTTAACGATATATTTTTTCAATATTTCGCTTTCCTGTGGAAAGCTTCTTCAGGAAAATTAAAATAAAAAAAAAGATTGAATAAAAATAATTACTATTTTAACTATTTTATTCTGGCATTCTAACTTACACTTAAAGCTCTTTTTCTAAATTTATAATAATAAAAACTTTGAGATTTCTTGAAAAATTATCCAATTAATTAAAATGGTTAAGTGAAACTAATTTTTTTTTCAAAATATTTTCTGCCCGAATTTGTATCTTTACTTTTCTGTACAAGTGTTCTTGATAATTTTTTTTTTGTTTAAGTAAATCTCGTTTTTGTGGGCTTATTAACGATTTCGTTAATGACAGCATTAAGTTTTACTAAGTTTAAAAGTCAATATAGAAACCAATAAAAAAATATACGAGGTCAACTCAATAAGCATTTAAGAGCATGTGTATTGTTAATAGTCCCTTTAATATTGCATACCGCTACACTATATTTTCTTCATTTTTTATCTAATACCCACCTCTATATATGATCTTAGATCCGCGAGATATGAAAAAATCTTTTGCATGCACCGCGTCCTTACGTGTACCTACAAACATTTTGGCCCAAACTATTTCTTACAAATAGCAGACATCAAAATAAAGCTGTAAGTCAACGTATAGCCAACATAGTGTATGCGCTGAGCATTTATTTTGCTAGTGATGAAAATTTTTTTTTTATAGAAAAATTATGGCATAAATATTTTCTAAAGAAAAATGATCATCATTTTTTTAGGACAACTATGCTGATGAGAGTATTTTATAAAAAAAAATTATAAGTAATGAAAATTGTTTTTATAGATAAATTATGATTTATAAGATAATTTTTATACATAAATAATGACTAATAAAAATTTGCTTATAGATAAATTATAACCTAAGAGATTTTTTAGAAGTAATTTTTGACTGATGGATTTTTTTTTATTTTTCATACATTTCGTTTTTTAATAGATAAATTAGGACATTGTTTTAATAGATAAATCATGACTGGATAAATTATGGCTGATGAAAATTTTCTACAGAAAAATTATCAGGATATTTTTTGCAGCTATTTATATTTGATGAAAAGTTTTTTATATAAAAATTATGACTAATAATGATTTTTTAAAGGTTAATTATGGCTCATGAAATTTTTTTATAGAGAAAATATGACTGATAAAATGTTTCTATAGAAAAATTATTAAAACCAGTGCGGAGATGATTTTCAAACCAATAGCTCTGGGTATACAATCTCATTCGTTAGATAAGACGAGCTGCCTCCTTTGTAATTCTTGACTTCTTAAGACTTAAGCTTGTGATGATAGTAAAAACTCTAAAAAATAATTATATTCCTAAACTTTTTCAATTTCCCTCGTATTACTAAATAACAAACAGGTGTAATGTGGGTTTGTGTATTTGATTAAAAACACAGGCAGGTACATAATTTTTTATTGATAATTGATGTTTTAACCATCATACACTGTCAATAACATGAATTATAATAAGCGTTCGCACGTTTGTATGCCAGGACTCCTTAACAATAGTTAACAAATGTTAATGTTTGTGAAATAGATATTTTAAAAGCAAACTATTTGGAAATTGTATCCACGCAAAAACACAAAAAAAAATAAAAATATATTTTAGTTACACATACACAAGCAATTTTAAGAACAAAAAGTTCATGTAAAACGGCATTTTTTTATGTTGGGTTAAAAGTTTGTAACCAGCCAGTCAAAATAAAATTAAAAAAAGATGTCATAATTGTTTTTTTTTTTATTTTTTTGTTATTTTCGACAGAAATTTTTGGTTAAATTTAAAAGCGAAGCATAAAAAATAATGGTGAAAGTATTTTGCAAAATTTTCAAGTGTTGCTTGACTTCTTAATGAATGAATAACAACAGATTTAAATATGGATGTACTAAATTGTATACCTGTAAGATCTTGGCAGCTGGTCTTTGCATAAAAGTGAAATTTAAAGAAAATTTACAAACAAAATAAAATTAATAACTCTCTTTCTATATGAAATCTACAAAGAACTAGAGTTTATTTATAAAAATATTTTAAAATTTATTTTATTATTTCCATCTTGTGCTTCTTATTTAGGGCTCTAGAAAAACAACTCTAAGACTAGTTTGCATGAAACGTCGATACTTTTGTAATCTCTTCATAGCCTAACACCTCTATAGTTGTTGGCAGTTTGTGTAAAAGAAAAATCTCCAATCTTCGACATTTATATAGGAGATCGCCCTAAGGATCAATCCTTGCATCACTCTTTTCTTCCTGTTGTTACGAATGTGTCTTGCTTAAGTTTTAAAATAAAACAATCAAGCAAACTACTTGTTACAAACTGCGTAGAAATTTGTACACACACAACTACAATTTGATATGGTGTTTATTAACTGCCTGGCATGCAAGAAAAAAAAATACATGTATGCTGTTTATTATCTAAACGCGCAAGACAGAAACTATTTTTACAACAACAAGCATACATGTTGTTTACCATCTGCGTGGTTTTCTAAGAAACCCTTTTTTACAAAAGCAACAACAAATGTATTAAAATAAGTCCCAAGTAGAAACCTTATCAGCATAAAAACAAAAACAACTATGCACACAGACATACAGGCGCCTATACATCGAATAAACAACATACAACAACAAAATGCGATACAAAGGGAGTAGAAGATTCTTAAATCTTCTAGACTTAAAAATCGACAAGTATAAATAGAGGAAGCGTCTGAGTAGTTAATGAGTCAGTGTAAAATTAAACCTCATCGAGTAAAGACGTGCATTTTTAAGTAAATTGTTCTGTGTCAACTTTGTGTAGTTAAAGTAAATAAAATTGTTATAAATTTAAAAACTCTAAAAACTGGTGTTAATTATTTTGCAATAAAGAGCTCACAGCAGAACGTTTTAAAAGGTATAAATGTATTCTGTTTGGGTACGATTTTCCGTCGACCCTCGTCAAATTTGGTTTGTGAACAAACCGGTTTCGGCTGTTTGCCATCTTCAGTGTTCTTTTCGTACTATGTATAAATGTAACACTATTTATTTAAATGGTTTGCCAAAATAGCACTGCAAAATCCATATGTTCGCGGACGATGTGCAACTGTTTTTAAGCAGTCCGGTCATGCGTGATAAGATTTACATCTACACCTAGCCGTGTGGGCCAATATCAGATGGTGGATCACTACCACTGTGAATAAAATGTAGCGTCATCCTCGCCCTAGAAGGCCTTCGGATACGTATTCCTACGGTCATTCCAAGTTGCAACTTCGAAAGCCCGAAGCAGGCCGCAGCCTTCACTCCTTGCTGAAGAGTTTGAGACTATCCAACTGCTGGTCCAGAACGCATGAAGCTACGGCATTCATACTCACTGGACCTGGACCATTTATTGTGTTTATTGTGAATGATCCGACCCACACACTCAAACGAGGGCCTCGAAACACACAGATACTCCCGAAGGGCCTACCTCCATAATCAGTCAGAGAACAGCCTAAATGCCTAAAGAGACAAATAGTGGAACTCTGGGGCTTTACTGATTCCCGTGGAAATATAGTGGATTGTTCAGTTTTTTTTTTTTTTTTTGTTTTAAAGAGAAGTAGCACTTCAGGCAACAATTCCTATTTAGTCAAGTACCGTGCTACACTCTTTAGAAAAGGGATGGAGAATAGATGAAACAGGTGGTGAAAGTAGAAGGATAGTCGGAAATTAACTACCATATATAAGACAGCACAGCGGCCAGTGACTATGCCTTCATCGCTGAGCAGCCCCACCGACAGTCATTTTTATTTTTGTAGTATTGTTCAGTTGGCTCATGCTAGCCTTGAAGGGGACTGGGCTCCCTTTTACCCCCGCAAGACACAAGTCTAGATGATTGTGTGATCTATAAAGCCTTATAATGTGCCCCCGGATGGGAGCAGTCCGGTCATGTCCGTAGTCAAAAATATTACAAAACTAAATGAGAATTTAAAATTTAATTATTGATATATCACCGTTGTTGATTTTTCAATAAATGGAAAATAAATCACCAATGTAAATGTTGCCAAAAACCTTGGAATAATATTCAAAACCAGTCTTTACATGGACAAACCATATTAACCCAATTGTGGGTCAAACTTAAGCAAAAAAAAATTAAGATGTTTTTGGACGTCGCGTACTTTTTTGAATAAAAGGGAGCTCCTTGCAAAATCACAACCTTTCTGGATTAATCTAGATATATTTTTTGCACGATCCGACTCTATTTTTAGAAGTAGCTAAATATCGTAGGCAATAGTATTACTAGATATACAGTGGCAAATAATAAGTTGGGCAAATAATTGGTTTTTTATTCAACTATTTTAAATGTCCCAGCTTATTATTATTTTTGAATATTAACCAATATTAACTACATAGTAAAAGCATTGCCAGAAATTTTCCAGCACGGTACTTTTTAAAAAGCAATTCTGAAATTATGGGCACACTGAAAGTTAGGTCTCAAAAGAAAATATGTGATAGTGTCAAAAATATAAAGGATCGCTTGGATTCTGTATGACAGCACATATGAAAAGATATCATATTTTGCATGACGTTAAATTTATATGCCACGTCATGGCGGCTTTTACTAACAACATATTTTAACATCTTACACGTTCTTTTCACGATATAAAGCAAATGTAATTTGTTATAATTTTTAGAATAAAACCATTGCGGCCTGCTGTATACCATCACCCAAGGCTATTCTGAACTTTGATGTACAGAACACACACGGTAATTAGCCACCAAACAACAGAAACAAATGTGAAAATCTAGCTTGCAGCCTTAAATGATGGGACCCATCTTTGCTCAGGCTCTCGCAAGCACTAATACGAAATTCATTACGCTTTTCGCGTAAAAACTATAATTTTTTAAATCGA
Source organism: Trichopoda pennipes (assembly GCA_030448955.1). Lineage (NCBI taxonomy): Eukaryota > Metazoa > Arthropoda > Insecta > Diptera > Tachinidae > Trichopoda > Trichopoda pennipes. The sequence continues at coordinate 3,788,458 of JASKUP010000094.1, forward strand.
GAACGTTAAACTTTGATTTTAAAATTTTTTAATGCTTCTACTGTAAAGATGTTATGAATTATTTTGTCACCGATTCCGTTTAAATTGAAAATTTGATCAAATTCACTGAAGATCGATTCTACAAAATAACAACACGCGTGCTATTGTGTTAGCAATTTTTCTTGTCAACAACATAGAAATAAACAAAATGACGCACTTGATTTTCTATCCAACTTTCCTTGAACATTGTCTTACTCATAGCCTAATGAATGATTATTAGTGAGGCTTAAGGTTGTGTATTGTTTTATTCGTTATGTTATTAAGAAAAAAACATTATTTTTGGGGATAATTTTATACGTTAACAGAACAGAGCGTATTTACTGAATCGCTACATCCGCTATCGGCAATTTTTGTATCTTTCTTTTCCAGTTTCATCTATATTAAAAATCATTAACAATTTGAAGAAAAGGAATTGATCTAATTACCAACAACAATCAGGTGTTTAGAAAAAAGTTACTGCTTTTCTACTTCGCCATCGGATACACTTGTTAAAGTTGTTTATTTTTTATTTTTGACTGCTTTGATTTGATAAAAAAAGTGAATGCCGGGTGTTTCTCAAAACTTCTTAAACTTAAGTAAAAAAAAAAACAAAAATTAGTTACGCCTTAAAGTGAAAAGAAAGGTTCGCATTACACTAGGCATCTAGTCAGTTATAAAACGCATGAGGCAAGCGAATGTTTACTCTACATTAGTGCTGGATTAATTAGAAAACTAACCTTGATTAATGAGGTAACACTGATGTGGGTTAAAGGCCACAGGCACAGCTGAGAATGGTGCAGCAGACAAACTTGCAAAAGGCAATTTTCTGTTAATCAGAACCCAAATTAGTACTGGGAAATGGTGTAATCCAAGCGAAAGTTCTATAATGGATAAATTCATTAGATTTAAAAAGGTAGAGAGAGAGAGAGAGAGAGAGATATAAAGCTGTTTAACTGCGTTAATGAAAGTTCATTGAAGTTTCAAGTATTATGCAGTCAAGATAAAGATGCCGTTCTCTCTATAGATAGAACACTGAAGATTGCATATAGCCGAAATCGGTATGTCCACAAACCAAATTTGACGCGGGTTGACGTAAAAATACTCACGTACTCAAATAAATCAAACCCCGTCAGACAATTTACGCACATATCATGCCTGGAAGAGGCTAAAACAGTGACACTTATTGTGTGTGCATGTCCAACACTGGGTAGCACGCTTGAATCAAGGGCAAAAACTTTTTAAATATGAATGGCATGGGGAGTCTAACCTTTCGACAAATGCCAACAATTACTAACGACTGCGTGATGAGGAAGCAGGCTGGCAGTTATTAGTCGACAATCGGAAATCATTAAAGTCAAGAGAAAAGTCTGAAAATAGGGGGTGACTCAGTACAAGCAAGGTTTGCCATTAATTACTAGTCGGTTTGCCTTCAGTCAGAGAGGGCAGAAGAGGATCAAAAAACGGCTCATTAAAACGGCTATTTTAGTAATCAACTGAAAACTGCAGCATTTTTCAAGACCGACTGAATATGAAAGAAATAGAAGTATCAAATGAAAGAAAATTTGAAAACGAATACGTTACTGTCATTTATGCTTTTCTATTATATGGTCTATGGTCACTATTTTTTGTTGTTTTTGTATTAATATTAACAGCCATTTAAATGACTAAGATAGTGTTTTACCAAAAAAAAGCACCAAAAAAGAGAAAAAACTGAAAACTTTTTACAGAGATTTGTATCTTGACTTATTAAAGATGTTTGATCATTTTATAGTTTCAATTCAAATTGGTGGTGATGTTTTGTGTATTTTAAAAAATGAGGTTAGAGGGGAGCAAGGGAGTAAATTTTTAAACTATGTATTGTGATACTACTGCCTTCTTGTTGTTGTTGTTATTGTTTTGTTGATAAAACTAACAATACCACACTGCCACCGCTATGACTATTGGTATTTTCTACTGAACGTGCGCTTTCTATTTGCGTTTATTTATGTTTTGCAGATGAAATCGTTTAATTTCATTTAATTTTTACATTTGTTTTTGTTTTGTATTTAAATTCAGCTTAAAGCTTATCAAAACAAAAAAATAATTTCTGGTTTATGCTTGTAAACAAAAACACACGTTTGTAATAAATGCATTAATTGTTGTAAATTGAAAAACGAGCAACAATAATTGAATATTAATTTAAATGTTTTTAAATATGTTGAAAAAAATTTTTTGTTTTTTTGTTTGTTTGTTTGTTGATAAAAAAAAATTTTTAATGAAAATTTAAACAAAACAAAAAAATTGTCGATATTTAAATTATATTTTGCATATGAAGGTACTTTTACTCTGAAATTTAGTTAAGGATTAACGTAAACTTTATTATATTCCTGTTAAACCAACAACAATAACTTAAGTCAAGTTAATTACAACTATACCAACAACCATTAAAATTATCTTTAAACATATTGAAACGATATCTCGGGGTATTTCGGGTATGTTTCTTTAATTCAAAATTGAACACGTTTGGTTTTTTCTATTATGAAGCTTGAGTTATTTACATCCTTAGAACCTGTTTCATAATTTTAGTTGCAACTGCGATTTTTATATATAAGGGAGATAAAACATGTAAATTTTTCTAAAATGAAACAATCTGGCATTTTATTCAGTATCTGTATGGAGTTAAAGAAACCATTTTATTATATAACATTTTTTAAATGTTTTCAATAGATAAATTAATCAATTCAAGAGAGAATTTTAGTTTTAATGATATTGTAGACTATAGAGTTTAAAAAGTTAAAAAAATAATTTTAAAATCGTAAAAAAACAAGGCATACTTTGTTAAATTGGCTTCAGTAAAAGTAATGAATTGAGTATGCTGTAATGGGAGAGAAAGCACGTTAACTACTACAATTGAATGAGTTTCTCACCTGGATGGGATCCTCAAAATCTACCAATTGACATCTTGTTTTTCTTCATACTATTTAGATTACAGTGGACATCTTCCCTGATGCTTTCCTGCAGCGTTACCGGAGTAAAATATTAAATCATACGAATAAAAAGCGTCAAATGCATCTTACATGACAACACTGTTTGAAAATTAAAAACAGGTGCAATTGCACCTCGGCTCTTCTTTAAAAAGACGCTTTCAAAACTAATTAGAACGGTAAAGTTCATTGTGCAGAAAATATACCTGGTGATAATTCATCGGTATTGAAGAAAACTTCCACACTTATTACCTTTGAATAAGCAGCATTGAATCAATTATGCAAGCAAAACACGTTTTTAGATTTCTTAAAAATTTGTGTTGTAGAAGTTTCGGGACAAAAAATTTGGAATTAAAAATAATATAATAATGGGTACGTAAATTTGAGGTTAGAAAGTAAATTGTCTGTTAAATGATAAAATGTCCAAAATTGTGCAATCATCATTTGATATTTATTTAGCATAAAGGTGGGAAATTTTAAGCGTGAAATGTTATACTCTTGAGCAAAGAATTTAATCACGAAAATTTCACTTCGTGAAACTTGATCAGATTTTCAAGCTCCTTCTGAGACAGGTGTGCCCAATTTAATCGCTAAATGTGAGGTATCGTTGCTGACAGCAGACCAAAACAATACGTAGTAATACAAAAATAGCAGCTGCAAAGCAACATTTTGCATAACGATTTTCTTTTTCACGCTTATAAAGTTCAACTCATTCAGGAATTAAAGCCAAACGACCATTGTATGCATCAAACGTTTACGAATTGATTATTCAAAACTTAACGAAAACAACAAAATCCACAAACAGTCCTCGAAAAACAAAGAAAGTGACCGTATGGTGAGTTCTGTGTTCAGATGGCATCAACGGCCTGTATTTTTTCGAAACTGAGTAAAAAAACGCCGTTACCGTGCATTCCCTGGGCTTTCAAACCATGACAATAAATTTTTTGTGACCACAACTGGCTAATATTGGCAACAGTGACATTTGGTTTTCGTAAGAAGGCGCCATAAGTTACAGAACCACTTAAACAATTCACTTATTGCATGATATAGTCGCGTAATTTCTCGATTTGACGACGTCAATATGCCGTCTCGTTCTTACGATTTAAGCAAGGCTTTATTGTGCATAAAAGTTTGTGAAAAGAGCGAACATCTGCCGACATCATATTCCATTCTTAATAAAAACTGGTTGTGAAAAAAGTGTGTGTTCCAAGCCAATTAACTTTCTTACCTCAGTATAAAATAATATAATTATTTATTATTATTCAGTTTTTGTCTTAATAATTTGACACAATTAAAATAACACAAAATTACAAATAATGTAGATATTGATCAGCATATTGTTGCCAGAAACATTTTTCAGTTGAAAAGACAAAAAGTGTTGCCCGAAATATTTCATAACTTTTAACAAAATGAACGGAGTACTGCTGCAGCAACATTATTTCTTTTTTATTACAACCAAAAACGAAAAGCATTAAAAAATCTGGTAGTGTATGCAACTTGCAGTTCTCTTCAAACGAATCTCAGGGTCCCTGGGAGTTTTCTGAGGACTTCACTGAGACGTTGAAATTGAGAACGTAAGTGTTATTATTCTAACTTATTGTTGCTTATTGTAACTTTCGTAAGTGATGTAAATTTTGATTGTAGAACCAGTTGCTCACAGCTTTTAAGCACGCCAGATCGGTAGCCCACGCAAGATATTTTACCTGATTCTGAAATGCTGTCTTTAACGCCACCGGAGAAAAAAACAACTTATTTATATGTAAGTAGACACCAAGTCTTTATTATTCTAATATAAAACCCGACTTTAATTAGAGTTTTACAGATTTTTATTTTGTTTTAGAAAAACACAGCAGTTTCATCGAAAAACGTATATCGAAATGAAATGTGAGTAGGTGTCTCAAAGGTGGCAGAGTACTAAGCTTTCGTTTTTGGTTGTAATACCGTTTGCTACTCAAAATACTCCTCCAGTTTTGCTTACATGCTTCATCTAATAATAATCAAAAAAGACTATACATATGTATGTATATACATACATACATATGCAGATATATTTCAATCCTTACCAAGTTTTCCAATCTCTTTAGCAATATCTATCCACGATGATTTCGCGGCACTGCGGTTAGAATATATCATTTGGGACTATAAGGAAAAATTTTTATGCGTCACTAAATTTTCTTTTTTGTTTTTCACTTTTTAATAAATTTACGCTTTTCTCCATACTTTTACTTTTTGGCACAACAAATATAAAATTAAAAATACAACTGTTCCTCATAATTCCGTGCGAAAAAAGTGCTGCTCATATTTTTTTGTAGTTGAAAAAAAAATGTTGCCTGAAACGTTTTTCATTTAGAAAAACATGCTGCCAGAAACATTTCGTGACTTTTTCAAAAATAGAGTACTAGTTTAGCAACATTATTTCTTATTTATTTCCTAGGAATTATTTTTATATGGGCTTTGACAGCATTTCGCACGAAATTATGAGGCTTAAGTTCTTAATGTGGCAACATTTGGCAACATTTCGCATGTAATCATGAGCACAGTGCCATGCTTTCTTTTAAAAAATCTTTTAAACAATCACAAGATTAACTAAATAATCATTTATAAAATTTAATGATAGAAAAAATTATATATTTTTCTGTTTAATTAATTTAATTTTATTCAAGTTTTAAAATTTCTTCAAGTGTATTTTTCGAAATGTTTACAAATGAGAAGAACAAAACAAAGAATATACAAATTACGGAATGAGACAAACCAAGCAAAAAGAAAAACAAACAAGCGAAACCAAAAACCAAAACCACAAACAACACAAACTTTTTACTGTGTGTGAAAGTAAAGAAAATAAAAAAAATTACATAATGTAAAATTATTTACTACAAGAAAGCAAAACAGAAAATAAAATAAAATGAAATAAAAAAAGGCCGCCAAAACGCCAAACATGAAGAAGTTCGTAAAAGCTTTTAACAAAAAAATACAAAATTTATATTTAAAATAAAAAGAAATAAGAAGGAAAATAAGTGCGGCTCCCAATTGGCAAGGTAATAAATAATAACAGTAAATTTTTTCTATGTATTTCTATGTGTATGGATTTGAAGAAAAACGTATTAAATATGTATGTAAATAAAATAAATTACTATTCTTAACAAAAAAAAATGAATAAAATTTCAAAATTCACACACCGAGCAACTAAATAGCTACAGAGCAACGAAATGTTGCTGTTTGCCTTGTAGATTGTGTGAGCGAGCGAGCGAGCGAGTGCCTTATAAATTTCACTTTCATTTACAAACAAACTGCAACTGAAAAAACTACCGCAACATTTTTATTTTTGAAGTCGCTATAAGTATTTTAGTACCATTCACATAAATTGTTACCAACTACACACTTTCGTTAAAAAGATTTTTCCACTTTATATTATTTATTTGTATTTATTTATTGCTGCTGATTTTAAAGGCAAAAATGTTAACAGGCCAGGCCAACAAGCACCGTTATGACTGACGGTGTAGTATTGCTAATAGCAACTCTTGTTAGACTTTAACCATTTTATGAGATGATCGTTTCATTTTCGTTTCAACTTGACACTTTTTCCTCATTTTTGGTATTTTTTTTTCGCCTTCTTTTTTTTTTTTCTTCTTTGCACTAGGAAACTTTATTAGACAGTGTGTGGCTTGGTTTTTTGTTTTTGTAGACAAGTCAATATTGGGAAATAGATATTTATGAATTTTTTTTTTAATTCAGGTTTAAGTAGTTAAGTAAGACTTTTAAGCCAGAATTTTTTTAGCGCTAATAAATAAATATTTCACTTATTTAATCAATGTATTAGAAAAGTTAAAAAAGGGTTAATCAATTATTAACAGCCAAATGAGATTGTGTGGTTTTCCTTGTTAACATTTAAAAGCAAATACTTCAGCTATAATGTTGGACAATTGGACAGTTGCACGTTTACGAATTGTATAAGTGCCAATAATTTGACTGTTAGATGTCACAAAATTTTTCGCAAAAGGAATTTCTTGGCATATGTTGACTTAAACACCACAATATTTTATATTAATTTAGTAGGATCGACTTTTAAAAAGTTAGTTAAAATGCATTTAATTGTAAAGAGGTATTAACTGTTTTGTAGATTTTACAAACTTAATTTACTGTTGACAGAAAACTGGAAAACTGAAAGGGGGGTAGTAGTAAAAATTTTATCTTAGAAATGTTCAGTTTTATTTAATAATCTTTATGGTAATTACAGTGAACTCGCAGAAACGTGAACACCCACTAACATGAACATCCAAAAACATGAAAATTTTTTTTCTTACATTGACTTCTCTAAAACGTGAACAAAGGCTGAAGCCTCTAAAACGTGAACTTTTTATCGAACGTTAAAATTCAATTTTGTAAGCTTATTTAAACATTTTGCGATTCCCCGCAGAAGAATCTCGTAGTTTATTTGTTGTAAACAACTTCTTTTGCAGGATAAGTAGTTATGTTATTACCGCAACAATTCTACTGGAAGCATCTCTCTGTGCTGACTATGCATATACATAAATCTTATAAACAAGTGATCTCTAAAAATATTTTTTTTGAAAATATGTCTAATAAAAAACCAAAAGTGTTAACTTTTCAAGAAAAGTCAGATATTTTAGAGCGTTTATGAAAAGGTTCACCTGTAACTGGTTTGCCGAAAAAGTATAATATCGATTTTTTCAATAAGAAACAAAAAAAGATGCAATTTTAAAATGTGTTAATAATACATTTTCCAGTCCTGGAAAACGGAAAACACTGCATTCTTCGGAGCTTCCAAAAATGGAAAGATCTCTGTACTAATTTCGAAATTAGTATCTTAGAAACCCTTTTGCAACCCATAGTAGCATAGTACATATATTAAAATATGGCAGAAACTTACAAAGAGTAGAATCAAAACCTGTCTCATAGGTAAAAAATAACGTACTTTTTTTTAAATTTAATAAAAGATAAAAAGAGACTTAAATATGTTATATAAAAAATGCAATCTAAAACGTGAACAAAATCGAAAACGTGAACACCCTCGGTAAAAATTAGTTCACGTTTCTGCTAGATCACTGTATAAGTAAAGCGTGGTTAATGGTTTCGTACGAAATATCTCAAATAGCTTACTGAAAAATATAGTGGCCAACTTCGAAAGTTGGGTAACTAATTACAGAAAAGTTCAGCAGCTTTAAAGTAAATATGACTTAAAGGTTTGCAAAATATTTCATTAAAATATTTATTCTGTAAATTGATAAATGTAACAAAACAAAATTTAGGTACACCATCCAGCTTTATAGCAATAGAAAAACCAACAACTGAAAGACGGGCAGGTCCATACCATCACTGATGAGCTTCACTAATCGCTTACTATTTTTAATCAACAGTTCTTTATTATGTTTAGGTCACACGTAACGCTTGACATCGGAACCAAACCAAGTATATTTACTTTCAACCGTAAAAAGACCCTCAAAAATGTTAAAATGTTGAAAAGCCAAAAAAAATTTTAAATATTTTCAGACTACGAAAGCAATTATCCAACTGGCCGCTTATAATATAAAAATAATGAGAAATAAACAAATAAAATAGTAATTGAAATGGATCTTTACTTTGGCCGACTTTCAGTGTGACCATAATTTTGGACAAGTCCGAAATTGGTTTCAAAGTGCCTTCTTCGAAAATACTTGGCAATGTTTTTACTACAAAATTTTATTGTGTAATAAATGCTTAATTAATTATTTCAAAGGTTTTTCAAAAATAATAAGCTATAATATACAAAATATGTGTTAAAAATTTTCTAATAATTTGCACGGCTTTCAATATGAGCCACTGTAAATGAAAAGTAATGTTGCTGCACTACTGCACTACTGTGTTTATAGCATGGTACTCTGTTCATAATTTCGTGCGAAATGCTGTCAAATCCCATATAAAAATAATTCATACGAAATAAATAAGAAATAATGTTGCTGAACTAGTACTCTGTTTTTTTTTGAAAAAGTCACGAAATGTTTCTGGCATCATGTTTTTCAAAATAAAAAAACGTTTAAGGCAACATTTTTTTTAACTACGAAACAATATGAGCAGCACTTTTTTCGCACGGAATTGTGAGCAACAACTGTATTTTTAATTTTAAATTTGTTGTGCCAAAAATTAAAAGTATGGAGAAAAGCGTAAATTTATTAAAAAGTGAAAAAGAAAAAAGAAAATTTAGTGACGCAGAAAAGTGTATCCTTATTTCTGCAGTAAAAAAAAAGAAAAGTTATTTGGGATAAGTCCCAAATGATATATTCTAACCGCAGTGCCACGCAATCATCGTGGATAGATATTGCTAAGGTGATTGGAAAACCTGGTAAGGTTGCATTTGCATCACTTACTTTCGTAAGTGATTTGTAGAACCAGTTGCTCACAGCTTTTAAGCACGCCAGATCGGCAGCCCACGCAAGATATATTATCTGATTCTGAAATGCTGCCTATTACGCCACCGGAGAAAACAACAACTTATTTATATGTAAGTAGACACCAAGACTTTATTATTCTAATTTAAAACGTAACTTTAATTAGAGTTTTACAGATTTTTATTTTATTTTAGAAAAACACAGTAGTTTCATCGAAAAACGTATATCGAAATGAAATGTGAGCAGTTGTCTCAAAAGTGGCAGATGTGATGACAACGTTGGTGGATATGGCAAAACAACAAAACCAAAATAATGTCAACGCGCCTTTCCTCAATTATATATAATAATATTAATTCCTTGTAGTTAAAATTGCCTAATGAGATTGGCGAAAATGTACGATGAAAAATTATTGTTATGCTTTACGATGAGATCTCTGCTCTACTTATTTTTAATATTAATGTATAATAGTAATTTTTACATAGTAAAATAAGAGTTTTCAATTTTTTTAAAGACAGGCTACACAAAACAAAAGGCTGAAATAAGTATATGAATTTTTTTATAACAGCCAAATTTTTTCTTTAAATAATAGTATATGCATATATTATTCTTTGCAATAAAATCTATTGCCTTATGTGTCCACCATATTAAAGTTATTTAATAAAAAAATATTTTTTTGTTTAAAAACAGATTTTAATAATTAAAAACAGAATTTTAATTATTTTTAAAGCCTCTCTTTAGTGAAATATATATTTTTTATTTCGTAAACATCTTGTCTGCCGTAATACGCAACATTAATATTAGATAAAAAGAGAGAATCAGCTGGCAACATATTGTCAAAATTTTCAAGCGAAATATGAAATGTTGCTCAACACTTTTCGCAAATAAGAACAGAGTACTAAGCTTATTATGTTAAATGTAGCGAAATGTTTTAGGCAACATTCTTTTCTCAGTTAAGAAAAATGTTTCTGGCAACATTTTTTGTTTCAACTATGAAACAATTCGAAATTCTATATCTCTATAAAAAAACAACCTATTCAATCACTTCCATTACGCGAATCGGCTAGCTTAATAATAGATAATACTTAGCATGCTTTTGCATATCTAAACATAAAGATAATCGAGATGCATTTCTTATTTTTACTTGAACTCTGATAAGAACTCAGTTTCGCCCAATATATTTGAGAAAGTAATTCACATTTTAAAATTAATAAATATTAAATGAACACCACCGACATGATGTGTTAAAGTCCAAATTTACAATCCTTAGAATTTAAAAAAAAATTATTTAATTATTACTTTTATTTTTATTCGACCGTTTTTAATTTAATTAAATATGAACTAATCTTTTAACGGTCTTTTAAATAATTTAACGATTTTATTTTTTTCTTTCGATATTTCGCTTTCTTGTGGAAAGCTTCTTCAGGAAATTATTTTTTTATATTTTTAAATAATATATTCTTGGAAACTAAAATAAACCTGTATTTTTCAGGCAACGAGCTCTACTGATGATATGTTCAAAATACGTCCACTTTATGAGTTTCTGCAAAGCAAGTGTCGTCAATTTGGAATGTTACATGAAAATTTATCGATTGATGAATCCATTGTTATGTTCTTTGGTTACCTTTCGGCCAAACAATTCCTAATGGGTAAACCTGTTCCATACCGATATCGTAATTGGGCATTGACCAGCTTTAAAGGTTATAGTTCAATATTTGATATTTATTGCGGAAAAATATCTAAGGCTACCACTGATCTTCTGGGATCTCGCGTTGTGAAGGGCTGACTATCAAGAGCTCCAACTACAACCTGCTTGTTAACCCCCCGGGCCTTGACTACAGAGCTACTGGAACGAAACGATGTCCATTGACTTCATCAAAGGATATGCGTAAAAAGTCCAGAGCTGAACATGATGGTTTGATAAGACAAACGAAATTCTAATGATTAGGTGGAAAGATAATAACGTTTGCACGATTGGAACTAATTTCGATACTGTAGGTAAAGTTAAAAGAGGTTTTCCACCAAAAAATAAAAGGTTTATATAGATATACTTCACGTTCTCCAAAGTTATAATAAAAGGGATGGGAGAAGTAGATCAAATGGATCAATCCATAAGTCTGTAGCGAATTGCAATTAAAGCAAAGAAGTGGTGGTGGATTTTATTTATATACGTAGTGGACATGATTATTTTAAACCCATGGAGATTATACTGGATTACAAAACCCTGGTGATCGTATGGATCAGCTATCGTTTCGTAGGCATATAGCACGCTCGTATTTGAGTGAGAAAAAAAGACAATAAAACTAGGCAATCGGCATCTAGAACTGAAAAAGTTTAATTAGTAAAATTGTTCACGCTTTTCATTAGGGCGTTAATGGGTTAAATAGTACTTTTATGTCAAGAAAGAACAGTATTTTTTGATCAAAGAGTAGAGCAAATGAAGGATTTTTACAAGGAGTAGATCTGACAACTAAATATTGATTTGTTGCAAAAAGTTAAAATTAAACAATTTTGAGTTGAGTTGTTCTCTCTTAAGAGCAATCAGTGCGATATGCGTAGATAACTGTAGCAAGAAAGGCTTATATTGCTTGTTAGAAATTTTCGTTTGTGTCCATTTGTATGTGTGCTTGTGTAAATGTGTTTAAATAGATACAACTTTTAGTGGCCTAATTTTTGGTTTGCGTTCAAAATGCAGCTTACAAATTTTTTTTTGTTATTTAATCTCTTCTGTTAATAGGTTTGGAATTTTGGTACTTTTTTGAAAAAAAAAATCGGTGGCAACACTGTATTTTACTAACCTCGCTCCACTTGTACAAAAGTTTAGGTCAAATTTTTGTTAGAAAATTCTTTGGTTTGGCCCGCCAGTAAATGGAATACGGTTTCTGACTATTTGTTTTGTACGATCGGCGAATGCTTTTGATGCGATGTTTGTTAGTGTAAATAGTGTTGGGCTTAGGTCGTTCACTCATTAGGGTGATATCTATTTATGCGGGTAAATTGTACCGCAACCTGAATTTTTATGTGGGGCTACTTAACATTTCCATCTTATTGTTAGTTAGGTAAGTGTGTCCATCTGAGGGTGTTTTTCGTTTGATAGAGAGTATGAGTAGTTGTAGTGGTAGAATTTTATTAAAACTTTGTACAATGCAATGATAGCAATTTCGGCCAGCAGTGGTGAAAATATGTGCGATCAAATTGCTGACTCGTCGCTGGAAGTGGAATTAAAGAAAACGTTATCCAAAAACTTATCAATCTCATGTTGACCAATTATTAAGCCACAAACGCAAGAAAATAATTGTTCTCGATGACTAACAAAGCAATAGAAATTTTAGTATCATTAAAAAAATGGAGCTTTGAAATGACTGACAGAGCTCTGGAAGGGAAATTAAACAAAAAAAGTTATCGAACTCATATTGAGCAATTATTAAGCCACGAGTTTAATTCCGAGACGCACTTTAAATTTAGACGAAAATAATTTTTCTTGATGAGTAAACAATCAGAAGTGAAAAAAAAAAAGTTATCAATCTTAAGTTGAGCAACTATTAAGCCACGAGTTTAATTCCCAAAGGCAATATGAGTTTAAAAGAAAATAATTGTTCCTAATAAGCAACCAATCGGGATTTCACAAAGCAATCGGAATATTTTCAATTAAAAAAATTAAAGTTCCCGATTCGCCAAGTTTGGCGAAACAATTTCACAAAAATTAAATAATAAATATGTATTTTCAAATAAAAATTTTAAATATTTTTTTTTTAAATTTATTTTATTTCAAGTTTAGTTAAAGTTTTATTTAAATGACGGCAACACACGTTTACAATGTAAATTGCAGTTAAACCAAAGAAAAATTAATCAACTTTTTGCTGCTTTCTAAAAGTAGAAACAAATAAAGCACACACACACAGCACACACACACACACACACACACAAACTAAAACCTTGCAAAAGTTATGATTTTTGTAAATTTCTCCCGAAATTATTTCTTAAATAAATAAAAAAAAAAGCAGACTTTCATTATGATTTCTTCTTTAATTCGTTTATTTGATAAAATTGTGTGCTTTTGTTGCATTCAAACTTACCATTAAATTAAAAACACTTGTTGCCGTTGTCGTGGTATTTTTGGTAAATCCATGAAAAAAAGGTTTAGGCTGTTGAAAATGTAATGGCGCATTAGACATGGAAGCGGAAGTTGTGGAGCTCAACAACCTTGAAGCAGGTAAAATAGTGGAGCATTTATTATTTGCCACAGATCCATCTAATTTTTTTCGATGATTATTTTCATTTTGTTGTTGCAAAACAAGTTGACATACAAAACGATAACTGTAATACCGACGCGAACCGATGAACAGTCCTTGGCGGCCGGAAGTACTTAAACATGCCATCTTTTATTTTTTTTTGGTTTTTTTATTTTTTTTTATAAATAAATTCAATTGCGTTAACAAGCGAAAATTTTATAACGTTTCACGGTTTTATAATTTCGTTAAAGTTTTAAAACTTTTCAAAAAATTTAGCTTTAATTTAAAACTATTTTAGATATTTTTATAATTAATTAAACTGTTATGACTTCATTTGTAAGAACTTAAATTTGGAGATATTATTTTAATTTTAAATTTAATAAAAGCAATTTAATTTAACTTTAAGCACTTGACACTTTAAAATTAAAATTTTTAAATTAATTTTTCCTTATTTATTTCGTACTTGTTACGACTTTTCAACATTTAGTACTTGATCATAACGTAAGAAAATTAACGTGTATTTATTTTTTTTTTAATATTTTTAAACGACTAAGGACGGCTTAAAGACAAAATATCGAGCGTTGCGTTTAGCTCCAACGGTTTCAACAAAGTGTTTTTTGTTTTAAGCTGCAAGTGGCCAAAAGCTTAATTTTATTAATAAAGTTTCAAACTAGCTACCTGGCTGACTGTCTAGCTATTTAACTATTTGGTAAGTTCGTTGGTACTTTTTCTGTTAAGTTTGGCTTAAGTGTTACACACATGCAGATATGCTAAAGCTCAATACACCAGCTAAACTTGTTTCGTGGCAGAGGTGCCTACGCTTGCGCCTGCGCCTATGTTTCGTTTTTACAAATTTTTCGTTACCAAAAAGAGTATTTGAAAATGTGGTGAACTAACCGAAATGCATTCTCTTTCTCGGGCTTTGTTTTTTTAATAAAACTTGTGTGTTTGATGATATTTAATGAATTTGAACTTGCCATCTAGCCTGCACATGCATACATATGTATGTATAAACTACATTTAAATCGGCTGTTAAGTACATGAACCAACTTAGCTAAAAACCAAAAATCTCTTAGTGCCTTATATTTTCCATAAATGCACTTGACCACTTAGAAGCATCAAGCAGCCAGAGTTTTGTTTGTTTCACCTTCATTCAAAGTTAATCACTCTCTTTAGTATGCACAATTCAGCTCATTTTAAACATTTTATTAATCGGCATTTATTTTTCAATTAGATATTTATTTCACCATTTCATTATAACTTATTTGTTTCTTGTTACTTTGTTAATGTTATTTATTTTTTTCCAAATATTTCTTTCATTTTCAAATGTGTTGCTTAATAATAGGAACTTTTTCTTTTTGGTTTTTGCCACTTTTGACGTAATTTTTTTAATATCAACATATGATTGCCATTTTTGAACTTTCGAACATATGTTCGGCAAATTTGCATAACAAAACAAACATAAGTTAAAGGGTTGCCCAATCAATTTAATAAAAAAGCTTTTATTGGTAAAGAAATTTGCTTGAGTATTATAATAATTTTAACTTCCAGAGTATTGCAAAATAAACATAAATGAAAAGGACATAATATAAAAAATAATTGTAATACAATAAATATATACTAGCCCCTCATCTAGGCACTAATTAAATTAATAATCTATAACTTTTTATAACTTAATTTTTAATGTATTTAAATTTATATATAAATTATATTTGTAAATTATTTTAAATATATTTTTTTAAATTGCTTATGCTCCATTTTATTTTGTTAAAAGAAAGGACCTGCCCGCCTAAACCCTTCTTAAATTTTTTTTATAATTTTATCGTTACGACTGTCATTAGCAAAATACAAAACATCTTGTAATCCTTAATTCGACCTACAGTATATGCTTCTCTGTCTTAAAAACAATTAAAGTTGTTCTTACAGCGGTTTTAGGTTATCTGCTCTTTAGTCACAAATATAACTATAGCATTATGAATAATGTAAACTTGCACAAAATTATATATTATACTTTAGAAATAAATAGTTTCTTGCAAACTACACATTCAAGGTAAAATTAATTTTTAAAAAATTAAGAATGTTATATTTTTTCAATAAAAATGTTGTGCCACCTTTTGTATAAAAAATTTATTATTATATTTATTCAAAACTAAATTATTTAAACAACGGTAAAACCAAAAAATCCCATAACACGGTACAATGCGTGATAAGGTTTACATTTACACCGGCAGTGAGCCATAATCAGATGGTGGCCATTACCACTGTGAATGGTATGTAGCGCCATTCTCGCCCTAGAAGGCCTTCGAATCCGTGCATTCTCCGGTCACTCCTAGTTGCGATTTCAAAAGCTCGAAGTAGGTCGCAGCCTTTACTCCTTGCTTAAGAGTTGGAGACTTTCCAACTCCTGGTCCAGAACGCATGAAGCTTAATATAATTAAGAAAACGACGGCATTCATACTCACTGGACCTGAACCATTCATTGTGTTCATTGTGAATGATCTGACCCACAAACTCTCACGAGGGCCACGAAACCACAACCACCACGATACTCGCATATAGGGGCCAACCTCAATAATCAGCCAGAGAACAGCTAAATGTCTAAAGAGACAAATAGTGAACTCTGCGAGCCTACTGATTCCCGTGGAAATATAGTGGAATGTCCAGATGGCTCCTACTAGCTTTTAAGGGGCCTGGGCTCCCTTTTACCCCGCAAAACATCAGTCTAGATGGAATAGTAGGTTCCAAAAAGACTATCACGTGCACCCGGGGGGACCCATAACACGCTACAGTTAGTGTACGCAATATTCAGACGCATGTGCTGTTTATCAATTCGGAGCTGTTTAGCAAGTGCAAAAATATTAATGGAGATATCTGCTGTTTCGTAGATTTTTAGACCAGCATCCGAACTCCATTGGACTTAACATATTCGGCATATCAGATGACCAGCTACTGTTTGATTTAGTTGTATTTTCACGCGAACACTACAATATGTCAAAGTTGGAAAACTTTCGTTCTTATGGAATCAATTATTTTAGCGACAGAACCCTGTTGAAGCTGCCTCAAGCATAGATTTGTTTCTTTTCCTGTTGACTACAATGTTAAAACATCAAAGACATTTAAATAAAGTAGTGCTTTGAAAGCGAAATATTCAGAGAAAAAAAGAAAAATAAAGCGTTATAATTTAAAGGACCGAGTAAAAAGATTAAAATTTAATATAAATAAATAGCATTTTAATTTTACTTGAATTTGCTTTTAATTAATAATCTTGTCTGTTGATATATTTTCCTTTATTTTCTTTTATTTTTAGTGTCTATTCAATGCTTCAAAAATCTAATAAGAGTAATACAACGGACTGGCAAAATATTATTAAAAATGCTTGGCAACTCATTAATGCCTAAGCTTTTCACTGAGCGTTACATTTTTACTCTGGCAATAAAGTAAAACCGTCTGCTTCACAGCTGTTTTTATCATTGTTTTCGTAACAGCAGCGTGAAAAATTTCTTACAATAATTGATAAAAATTCAATGAAAATGTCTCGTAATTTAGTACTGTATGCTACAAACTTTTTAAGTCACTTGGAGTCAATATTTTCTAAAGTTTTTCAACAACATGGAGGTAAGATTTTGAGTGATCTTGTGAAGTGCGGTTATTAAATTGGTTTTCTACTTAGCTCTGGTCTTAGCCACTATGCCAAATGCATCTGCAAGTCGCTGTGGTCAAAATGATAATTCATTTCAACGTACCCTTAAAGATATTATTGGCGATGGTATTTTGTGGGCAGTGCCCAAGCATAGGCGCACAGTGGAAAAACGACTAAATCGTAAATTTGGTTATCCTGAATATAATTGGAAGCCACTGCGTGTGAAAACTCATTTGCGAACTTGCAATCAATGTGGCCATGATAAAGAAGCTGGCATTTTATGCCCATATTGTTATAAAAAAGTACTTGAAGAAACTAAACTAATGCAAGATCAAATACAACAACAATTGGGTTTGGAACCAGTTGAGCAAGATGTAGTGGTGTTATATGAGGGAGAACGTGCTGAACAGCCTTCGGAAACGTTTAATGGTAAACGTATTGTTGAAATGCCTAAATCTAGACCATTGTGGTTTACTAAAAATCTTTTGCAAAAAACCACACAGCAGCCTTCGGACTCTAAAGAAGTAAAACCAAACGATTTGGCTTAAAAGGACTGTTTGCTTTTAAAGAAAAAATAATAAAAATTTTAACCAAATACGGCGGATTTATTGAAATAAAAATCAGGGTTTTGCTTTGGTACACTTTTCAAAAACCCATTGTTAAAGTCCATTGCTTTCATTGCCTTTTTACCTTCTAAACGCAAACGAAAAATTTCCACATACGTATTTCCAGCACACTTTACTTGCAAGCATTTGCGTTCTTTGTTGTATAATACTGAGCCCGCGCGTGACTCTTGAAGAAATGGCGATTTAAGTGAGGGAGATGGTAATTTCACATCTAGTAGTTCTATAGTTTTTTGATCAAACTTCGAAGTTAAAGCTTTAAATGTGTATAAAGCCCGATGGCGATCATATACCTTTTGGGCTGACATACTTTTCCAATCAATGTCTGCAATGTCTGGTGTTACTTTTGGGGCTAAAAATATAAAGAAGTTCTATTAAACTATTTCCTTTAATATGAATATCAGGTTTCTTTATATTGTGTTTGGTAAGCTTACCATAGGTGGCCTCTTGTTCATTTTGTTTTGAAGGATTTTCAAAAGTTTGGGGATAGCCTTTGATAACTTCTAGTAACAAATTGGCTCCTAGATCTGACAGTTCTTTATGTAATGCCGGCATATATATGTCAGGTTTTATTGGAATAGCCTTTCTGGCAAAAATCTGCAAAAACTCAGGCACTAATATTTTAAGCATATGAAACAAATTTTATTTACTTACATCACCAATATCAAATCGCTTTGGTTCTATACGCATAATACTAACACCAGTTTCCTTATCTCCATTCATAATGGCATAAATAATTGGAGCAGCACCACGCCATCTAGGCAACAAGCTTGCATGCACATTAATCATACCTCTTGAGAAGCAAAATATCAATACCCATTAAAATAATTGTTTAAAACAAAAAACCTACAAGGGAAATGCTTCTATTAGGTGTGAAGGTATTAAATGACCAAACGATACAACAACTCCCAGGTCATAAGTACGGCAATTTTCGGCAACTACAGGCCATTTATATAAACGTAATTTTTGTTGTTCTGCATACATTCGAACGCAGTTAGCAGGGCTTTTAAACGAGGTAACAACTCCTAAATTTTCAACGTTGCTGAAAGATAACGTAGCGTGAGATTTTTACAATTCCGTTCGAATTTAACGTACCTGGTATACTTGTGTAACACTTTGAGACTGGGTATCGAAAACTGGTCGGTACCAAAAAATAATATCTTTAATTCATTTTTATTTATTTCGGTTGAAAATAATCTGAAACACTGAACTTTTCTTTTATATTTATAGAAATTTCTTAAAACACTGG
The DNA here is from genome assembly GCA_030448955.1 of Trichopoda pennipes. Lineage (NCBI taxonomy): Eukaryota > Metazoa > Arthropoda > Insecta > Diptera > Tachinidae > Trichopoda > Trichopoda pennipes. The sequence goes on from JASKUP010000094.1 coordinate 3,807,563, forward strand.
AATAAATCATAGCGATGTTTTACAACCAACAATATATGAATACTCTTATAAACAGCTGATGTTTTTGCTTTTTTACTCCTTCACTTGTTTTCCCGTTAGATGGCGATAGTTCTAATATACAAATTTTTAATTGTTACCAGACCAAAAAGTGATCTATTGAATTATGAGCAAATACAAACATTTACTTCGAAAAATGGTATTTAGTTGCTTCATATATTTATTGCTTAGCACTGTTAAATAAACTATTCCCATGATTCACAGTTGCGCACATAAGTTTAGGCACAAGCTGCGATAATATAAATTAAATATTTTATTGATATATATTGACTATATCATATACATTGATAAGGTAACAAGACAACCCAAACTAATTTTCTTTAGAAACAAAACAGTTCAAAAGAATATTAATAAAGACTCCTTTTTCTGTAGAACAATATTACATGTGCATATATTGTTAAAAAAACGAAAAATCAATCAGAAGCTTTAGTTAACATATTGTTGGCAATACTTTTTGTTTTATAACTGCCTTTAGCCTAATTCACATGGAACGCAATAAATTTTTTTTGGTATGTTTACCAACTTTGTTCCATTCCTCCCTCAACGCTGCTTTCAGATCAGTTCGGCATAAAATCTTTTTGTTTGTGATCTTTAATCTGATTCTTTGCAAAAGTTCCCAACGAGGTTTAAGTGTGGGGACTGCGGAGGATATGGCAAGACATATGCCGTATTCTGTGCAAACCCCATCTTCACGCCATTGGCTAAATGTTTGGAATCATTATCGTGATGGAATGTAAATGACTGCGGTAGATTAAATTTATCTGCGCCATTTTTAATATTTTCTTTCAGTATATTAATTTAAAGAGTCTTGTCCGTTATTGCTTTGGACTTCGCGCAAAAAGAACTGCTTCAGTTAAGATGTAAATAATAAATCAATCTAATTTATAATACCCTGTTCTGTAAGGGTGTTCTGCACCGAATGAAACAGAAAGGACAAGATCTGAGCTATAAGGTGAGAGAGCCAAAACTTCAGATCCACTGTTTTTCAAATATTTTTTTAAAGGTCTTGCAATATTTGGCAGAGCATTGTCATAGTGGAAAATTAATGCCTTGTGTCTGGTCGAATATTCTGGTCGTTTTTCGTTAATTGCGCCGCTCAAATGAACTAATTGTCTTCGGTATATGGCGCCTATAGCGTTTGACAATAATTTTCGTCGAATACTGTTTCCAATTCTTTATAAAACATTTAATTCACAATATATAAAAATATATTTGTGATATCGTTTGACGGTTTTATTACAGCTATTTCTCTGTTTTGTGTATACAAAAGTAATTGCGCGATCTGGCCTCTCTATGAAATATGATACAGAGGTGTTAAATGAAATGATATGTCAATTCAGCAATTTTTTCTTTGTCGCTCATTCGCAGTTTTATTTTTACTAATGGGGAATTTTCTTTTTGTTATTGTTAAAAAACAATTACTTATAGTAAAAATAACATTCACAAAAACAACGTAAATGTATAAAAATTATCAAGGTGACAATATTCTAAAACTTATTTGATAATAAAAGTAAAGAAAAGCAATGGACAGCACTTCATCCGGTAACCAACAAAAGCAGCATTTAGCTTTACGTGTAGCTTTGGACACGATGAAAGATCGTTGCATTTTACAGCAAAAGAGGCTGTCTGAGGTGGAAGAGGAAAATCAACAATTACGTGAACGCTTGACACAAAGCACTAAATCAATTAGCAGTCTGTCACACAATGCCGGTGGAGTTGCTGAGAATTTTCAATTACGATTACAAGTATCCGAATTACAAAGGCAAAATGTGCAGCTTAATGCTCACATCAATATGGTGTCGGCCGAGAATCGCAAGTTATGGCAGCGTTTGTCACAAATGGCCAAAGAACAAACAAAGCCCATTAAAGATAACGATACAACATTGACAAACACAAGTGTTGAAGGTGTCGACAGCGAAGAAGTTGTTAGTCCTCGTGGCGCCTCAGGATCTGCTAATCTAATACGATCTAAGACATTCACTCAACATTCTCCCAATCCTAACCTACGGCATAAATTGCCATCAACTAATAACTGCGGTTCTAATGAGCTGTTCGATGTCAGTTTGGAAACAGATGTAGCCCTAGAAGTATTTGGAGATGATAGTGGAAAACAGGAATTCGATGTCGATACTGACTCTAGCGTTTCTCAGGCTGCTATGGGTTTTGGTTATTTAAACGTAGAGGACTCATCCTCGCAAGAGCAAGACTTTAATATAGAAGCTCGAAAATGTATGGAGGGACTACAAGAAATCCGCCGCGAGGCTATGAAACAACAACAGGAACTTAATTCAGTTTTTGCTTCGTTGGAGAGTCGAATAAGTAAGTTGTTTACTTTGATCTCATTATGAAAATGAACAAAAAATGTGCAAAAATTAACTATTAAATTGTGTGAAGGTGAAACAACCCGAACATATGTTAATATGTAAAAGGTGGGCAATTTGTCTTAAAACACTCATCTTTAACAACTTCAGTTTTATTTTTACTAATGTAAAGTAGAAATATCGGAATTAGTAATAGTCTATGATGTCGGGCAACCTCTAGCACGTCAGCAGGCATTCGCTTTTGTTCCCAGAGAAAATAATCCAGCGACGTTAAATCACAAGAACGAGGCGGCCAATTAACATCGCCCAATCGAGAAATTACACGACCGGAAAGTTTCTCATGTAATGCGTGGTAAGATTTACGTCAGTATCCAGCTGTGTAGGTCATAACCCGGCGGTGAATCAACACCCCCGCCCTAGGAAGCCGTCGGATATGTATGTCCTCTAGTCACTCCTAGCCGCAACTTCGAGAGATTGGAACAGGCCGCCACCCCTACTCCTTGCTTAAGAGTCGGGGACTATCCAACTCCTTGTCTAGAACATAAGACAAGCATGCTCACTGGACCTTGATCATTCACCCTGTGTGAACGTCAAAATTGAATGATCGTGCGAAACCACAACCACCATGATGTTTCCGTAGGGCCAACCTCCATAATCAGTCAGAGAACAGCTAAAAAGCCAAAAAGCTGAACTCTGGGGCTTACTGATTTCTAAGGAAAAAACGTGGAGTTGTCCAGTTGGCTTCTGCTAGCCTTTAGGGGACTGGACTCCCTTTTACCCTCGGTGACACATATAATGATGGTGAGATTCCATCAAGACATATCAATGTCCCCCGAGGGGGAGTTTCGCTGGGTCGCTGTGTGGCTTGCTGAAACCAAAAGGCACAAACAGTTGTTTAAAGTGGCACTGATAATTTACAGTGAAGGCGTTTCCTTGCTCGTTTTTAAAAAAAATACGAGCCGATGATGCCACCTAACCGCAAACAGCGCCGGGCGGTCGGACGGAAATGTTTTTCGAGGACTGTCTGTGAATTTTGTGAGCTTTATATGCGACAATTTTCTTTATTAACATAAGCGCCTAATTGAAATTGAGCCTCATCACTAAAGATGATTTCGTTCGCAAACAATGGTAGGCCGATTTTAATTCTTGCAAAATGTTGCGCAAAGTGCCTCTAGTATTGCGAACATTGTCGAGTTGATGTTCCAGGCTCATTCTTAACACTCTGCTGTACAGCGACTATGTTTGCATTAATACAGCCACTACGAGGAATTTTTGTTGGTTTATTGTCGGCAACAATATCGTGAACCTTGAATTTAGGAATTAAATTACGCACAGTGGTCTCAGAAGACCTAGTTACGAGGAAAAACTGCTCGAATTGTTAAATTTTTACCATTAAAATTCTTTGCTCAAGAATAGTTAAAATTTCCCAACTTTTTACTAAATAAACGATAAAAGGATACAAATTTAGTACACAACTTACTTCCTAACCTCAAATTTTTCAACCAATATTTCTATGCTAATTTAATTTCAATCGTAATATTGTTTTTTTTTTCTTACCTTTATATATGAATATTGGAACTAAGTATAACTTTTTTCTCATTCTTTTTACCCAGCTCTTCAACCCTGTCCAGACTGCGTTAAAAAGTCCAAAAAACCTGAAATGGCTGATAAAAGTCTGGAAACTGATGAAAGTTTAAGTGATACTACAAAATGCATCAACACAAAACCAAATGACTTAAAAACTATTTATGGTGATTCATTGGCTAAAGAGTTGCCAGCAGTAGTGCAAAACAATCACATAAATGTAATAGAGGAAAAGATTCTAGCGGATGAAACCAATAACATGTGCCCCATGTGTGGCAAAATTTACGGTTCTCAAGTAACATTCGAATCATTTTGTGAACATGTTGAAGAACATTTTCGTGATGAGAACATGCAGGATTTTGATAACAGCACGGAACATAATTTTGAATTAATATCACATACAGTGGGAGATTTCTGACCCAAAAAAAATCGTATATATTTTTCATCTGATGTATAAATTAAAGAAGCAAATCTGAGTTATATGAAACTTTCTAGAACAGAAAACCAATCGCAGCCACTAAAAAAATTTTTTGCTAATAGAGTTGAAAAATTCGAAACGAATTTTTATATTGTGGATGTTAAATATGTGAATGTATGTAGGTGACACATTTTTTTCCGCAATTATTTATTGTTTTTCTTTATTAAATCGGCTTAACAACAAAACTTTTTTAAGGATAGTAATACACATTATTCGATTATTCGATATCATTTCGTAAATTGTGTGTTTGAATTCGAAATTTTGTTTGGCTACGTCTCCCCTTAAAAATATTGTTATTTTAAAATAAGTTTATAAAAAGATAAAATACTGTATAAAATTAAACATTTTATTATTTGAACTGATATGTTTATTATATTATTTTATTTTCTTTTAATTGCTTTTATGTAATTTTAACAATTTTAATAATAAAAGAAATTTGCAATTAAAAACCATAACGTAATAAATTAGAAAAAAAAGCTTTGTTTTTTCGTTAGTTATTTAAGGACATTGATGCTCTATCACACACATTCTTTCGCTCTTTTGTTTAGCTATCGCAAAGAGCACAATGTGAGTGAATTTTGTCCATAGAGCAGTTAATTAAATTTAGAGATTATATATATAGGAACGGTTTTTATTATTGAAAATGTTGGTAGTTTTCAATGTGTCATATATACATGAATATAATTAATAAATAAATATAAACTTAGCATAAGTAATACATATTTTTTTTGCAGAAATGAAAATGGTGATTTTTTAAAGCAGAAAAGTTAGAAAAACGAAAGTGGAGCTTTCAAGCTTAATATGTTCGGATATTGAAATTTATAGCAGTTGTCACAGCTTAAACATTTTGGTAACGGCACTGGGTTATAATTAAGATTTTATAAACATTTTTTAAACAATTTTTTGTTAGCAAATATTTCTCCTTTATACATTTTTTGTACTTTAATTTTTATTTTTTTCAGTGTTAATTTTTTCTTAGATCATTCAAATACCCAGTTAATTTTTCAAAAATACCTGTAATTAAAGAGTTCTATTTTTCTTGCATTATATTCATTTAGCACACTATTACAGGAAATTCCGAAAATTCTCTTAATTGTAATAATAATTTTTTTGAATACCTTTTTTAATTATTCAGTTTTTCTCACAGTGCAATTTTATTGTTTTCTAAAATAAACTACATTTTTATTTTTGGACATCACTATTTTAGAGAAACTAAACCGAGTTTAGTCCATAAAACGTTTGCCATTAAAATAAAAAGGAAATTGTGAAGCAAATGCTTGTCCATTCGTTTATTAATTGTTTTAACAGGAAAACTCTAGAATTAATGAAAAAATTACTTTTACCAAAAATTGTTTTTTTTACATGCTTTCGGTCATTATCCGGAACTCTAAAAACTATAATCCTGATAGCAATGCGCGTAGGAATCTCAGCTCCTGCTCGTTAGATCACTAGGTCCAGTCGTATTTTGATATGTCAGCTATAAATAAACGTCTAAACTATTTAGATATTTTTACCCACGGCAATTTTTTTCGATACTTAATTATTTTTGTGTAGGCTAGTAGGTAGTGTACTAGCTTACAAAACTGGGGGTTGTGGGTTCGATTCCCAACAAAGACCTTGGGTTCTTTCACTACAAATAAAAATTGACTGTCGGTGGGGCTGCTTAGTGATGAAGGCATGGTTACTGTGCTGTCTTATTATACGACAATTAATTTCCGCAACACTATCCTTCTACTTTCACCTGTTTCATCTCTTCTCTATCCCTTTCCTAAAGAATGTAGCACGTTACTTGACTAAATAGGCATTGTTGCCTGAAGTGCTACTTCTTTAAAAAAAAAATATATGATATGATATGGGAGAGAGCCAATCAGAATAACTGGACCTGGGTTTAACCTTAACCGGTCTTTTTTATATACATATATATATTCATTTTGTTTGTTCGTCCCTTATTTTAAAATGATGCGAATAAGACTTAATTTAAATTAAAGGGTCTATTTTTATAGAGGTATAGAATTTTAAAATGAAATAAAACAAAGATTATTTTTTTTTTAAATTTACATGAAATTTACTTTATTCGAAAGCTAATCTTCAGGCTTTACAATTAAAATGTGGAGGTCCAAATTTAGAAGGTTTTTATCGGCAATAACGCAGCGAAATTTGACCTCCAGGCGCACTGTGGGAACATTTTACGAGAAGGCGGTCAAAAATATATAACTTTTGATCGCATCGTAATTTTGATACGCGTTTTTTTGTCTACTAGGAAGGATCATGGGCTTTCGATTAAGGTATAATTTAAAATCGACCGGTTAGAAAAATCGTTGTGATAGATTTAAAAATACATTCTAAGTTTTAGCTGATTTTTGGTACAAAAGTAGAGTATTACAACTTGTTCAAAGAGTTTGTTTTACATAACACTTAACTTTCGCCTGCGTGCTAGAATTTGTAAAATAATACTTAATCTCTTTATTAGTCTACTCCTGTGATAGATGCTGCAGTTTCTGGATCTGAAACAATTCTTCTTGCAGTGTTTCCATCATTTGTGTTCCCTTCGCCTTGCTGATGGCTGATTGATGATTAGGCCTTGTTCTAAATATTTTTCTTGATTTTGTTTTTTTTTTTTTTGGTTTCTGTTTTTTTCATTTTCCTTATTTTTTCTCACTGTTTCTTCGTCTAACGGACCAAAATCGAAATCATAACCCAATTTAAGAATATGCTCCATAAAACGTATTCTAGTATGAAGAGGGGACAATCCAAATTCGTATGCTGCCTTAAAAGTATTATCTTCTGGAACTGGCTGGCTTAATTGACTTGATGTCCTTTGAAATATAATGCAGCTTGATGATGCTTGTGTATCAGTTAAAGCTTGTGCAATTTTTCCATCAATCATTGTGAGATACATTTTAAAATTCACTTCGATTTTCTGTTCATCAACAGTAAATATTGCAGGTTTTTTTTCGGACTACTCAGTTATGACATTTTTTGTTTCTATTTTGAAAGTAAATTTTATTAGTCTGCAATATTTTGTTGACGAGGGTATTTCATGCTTCCATACTATTTTACAATCAGTGTAAATCAATTTAAAAGTACTTTTGTGATCTCCTAAATTATATCAATTTACGTTATTTTAGGTAGGCAAAATATTTGTGTGACTTTGAAATTGACTAAAAATTTTTGTTTTCTTTCTGTATTTTCATATTCATCTAAACAAAGTCTATCATAAAGGTAATTTGAAAACTAAATAAAATGCTTAGAAAATAGCAAAACAGAAAAAAAATTGTTTAATTCCATTTAAAAAAAATGTTTTACATTGTGTTAGAAAAATTGTTCTGGTGCTCACGGTCGGATCGTGCCGGGTATACAATGGGGTATAGGCGTGTAGGAGACATTTACGGCTCTGACACAGTGCTAATGCTTTTACATTCCCTAACGAACTTTAGAAGTCATGCTCTATTAAGTAAGAGAATTTAGAAAAAAATTGGACCTCTAAAGAAAAGAAATTAGTTTCTAAAAATCAATCAAAAAAACTTCATTTACACTATCATACAAAGATTGTTTCGCTCAAAAGTCTTATAAAGCAAAAAAGGTACAGCTGTTTAAAAATCAAAAATTTACTAACAAATTTCTCATTTTAGCAAAATACTGAAAATACTCATTTTGAATCACCCTGTTCAGTATGATATAGTTAAAATAAAGTTTTAATTTTTTGGCCCCCAAGGTACAGCAGTATCTACTTTCGAATGCCGTTTAAAATTTTACAATTGGGGATCATGAAAAAGGAGGTTTGGCCGCCTTCTCGTAAAATGGTCCACTGTGCGGCGTAGACATACGACTTCACATATCCCCACAGAAAATAGTCTAAAGGCACTGTGGCGCAAACTTATGGTTCCCCAATTTAAAGCTATATTACTAATTTAATTTCCCCCCCCGGGGGCACATTTATCAGTCTTTATAGAATACTTGACTATCTAGACCTGTGCAACTGGGGGTATAAGGGAGCCCAGTCCCCTGAAGTCAGCAGGGGTACAACTGGAAACACCACGTTATTTCCTATTTGTCTCTTTAGACATTTAGCTGTTCTCTGGCTAATTATTGAGGTTGGCCCCTATATGGGAGTATCGTGGTGGTTGTGGTTTCGCGGCCCCAGAACAGGTCAGTCTTTAATGGGGCCAGGTTCATTTCACCTTTAATAACACCTACCTGGTGAAATGTTCCTAGATCCAGTGAGCATGTTAGACATGTGTTCTGGACAAAAGTTGGATGGTCACCAGCTCTTTAGCAAGGAGTGGTGGCTTGCAGCCCTGCTTTGGAATCATTAAAGCTGCAACTAAGAAAGACCTGTTGCTAGAATTAGTCTTCGGCTTCCTAGGGCGTGAACGACGTTGCTTTTTATTCCCAGTGGTACGACCACCATATGATTAAGGCTCACTGCCAGGCGCAGATGTAAATCTTATCACGTAATTACTAATTTAATTTGAAAGCAGATACTAGCGTAATTCGGCAGCTGAAATATTACTGATTTATTTTAACAAAATCACAGCGAAAAGAGTGATCCAAAATTGACTTTGTTTGCATTTTACTAAAATTTAAAAATTTTAGAAAATTAAAATTTTTGAGTATTAAAATTTTTAAATGCCTAAAAATTTTTTGTTTTAAAAGTTTTTGGTGCAAAACAATCTTTTTATGAATATGCAACTTATTAGTCTCAAACAAATTGTTTGTGTCCTTCAAAAGTTTTTATACCTTTTTTTTAAAAAAAGGTTAAGCAACAATACCGTGACGAAATTTCACACAGTGGTCTTAGAAGGAACTTGATGACGAGGAAAAAATGCTCGATTGCTTCGAAATATTGCAGTGCATTTTTCTCAATTGTGATAGTAAACTTCACAATTAAAGTTCTTTGCTCAAATGTGCTTCTTTGCTTAAAATTTCCCAATTTTTTAAATAAATGTTACGAGATACCAACTTAGTTCTTGATATTTAATTATTTGACAGACATCTTACTTCCCAACCTAAAATAAAGAGCTCCATTAAGCTTTGAATTGTGTAGAGCATTTGATTTGGACCCTCAAATAATAGCAAAATTCATAATGTGATACCCCACAGTCAATAAGTACACAAAGCGACACTTTAAAATACCATTTTAGTCTGATAAAAGAGCAACAGCAGATTTGTCGATCAACTCCTGATGAGCCGTTAGAGACTAAATCTTGGCATCATTATGCCTTTCTAAGCTATAGCCACAACGCTACTCTTCTTAGGCTCACGCCAGTAGCAATAACAGGAATGCCAGTATGCTGCGGTTTTTATTATACCAACAAATAGTTACTGGCAAGACCTCATATTTTAGTTTCAAGCCTTCTCAAGCACAGGGGCTTGTGCTTTCCGGAAAACTACGTAACGAGGTTAGATATCAGTAAAAAAAACATAAAATAAATGGATGCTCACAAAGTGAATCGAATGCAAATCTAAGTGGAACTTTTGAAAATTTTCTGCTATTCAAGGTAGCCACTTGGTAGCTCACCCTACAGTTACAGAAGAGTTTAACACGTTCCATGTTTAACTTTTTCTTACTTTTCAAATGTCCAAGGATGACAGCTCAGTTCTTGATATTTAATCATTTTGTGTAGAAAATTGAGGATTCCTATTTGTGAAACTAAATGGATTAAATGAGAATTGTATTCAACTAACAAGACAAAAAAAAACAACTAAATTCAAAAAATTTCAATACTAAAAAACACACACTAACCATTCAGAGACCATTCTATAATTTTCTTACACTCCTCTACATAACGTTGTCAGTGGAAATAGACAAAATCAATAAAAAAAATATACAAGAAACAAAATTCTTAAGAATTAAAGTTAAAAAATAATTTCAAGAATTTATTTAATGTTTCATTGTGTTATTTCATATAAGCAATTTTATTTCGTGCTTGATTCCTGTAAATAATTTTACAAAATTCTAAAAAAGCAACGGGCACATGCAGTGAAAATAAGTTATTTATTATTATTTGGAATCATTTTTAATATAAGCAATACATTTCAAATATTTTTATTTTTATTTGAATAAATGTTTTATGAGAATATCATAAGATGTTTATTTTTTAATAAAAATTTTTGTAATAAATATTTTATGAGAATATCATGAAATATTTATTTAAAGGAATCAAGCACGAAATAAAATTGCTTATATTAAAAATGATTCCGAATAATTATAAATAACTTATTGTGTTATTTCTTTAAAACTACAATATAAGAAACGATCTGAATGAAAATGAAAGTGATCTTTCAACTGTTTTTTCTTCATAAAGTTTTCATAAGAAAATAGTTTTATGGCCCAAAATTCCTACACCATTTCCTGTTAGATTGTAAAAATTCACTTAAGGGATTGTGAAAATACTTTAAGGACACTCAAAATATTTTATTTTGTTCTAATAAATATTTAAAATTTTTTCATAAAATATCCAAAATAAAAATAATATTTTGAATGTTTTGTAGTTTTTTTAATCGACCTTTTTTATCTTTAATAAATATCTCTTATTCTTTTTTACGGTCTTTTTAAATTAAATTAACAATATATATTTTTTTCCTGAAGAAGCTTTCCATAGGAAAGCGAAATATCGAAAAGAAAAAAATATATATTGTTAATTTAATTTAAAAAGACCGTAAAAAAGAATAAGAGATATTTATTATTTTAAATGTTTATAAAAAGAAAATTTTGCAAAAAATTATAAATTTGCGAACAGAAATTTTTGAAAAGGAAGTGGTTAAGATCAGAAATACTATTTACAAATGATGTATTATCGACAGTTGGAAATTAAAAATTAAATATTACTTAATTGAAAAATATGTAACTAATTACAGAAAAAAAAAGCAAAACTACTTTAAAAACAATTAATCATTATCACGACAAGCGTAGTAATAAAGATAAATGTTATTTTCTGTAAAGTAATATTAAGTATTTCTTCTTCCTTCTTCTGGTCTAGATTCTAAATAATATTTTACCTGCTAAAGTTGAATACATTTTTCATACAGGTTATGTGAAACAAGTAAATAAAAAAATATTTATGAAATTTTACCTTCATGTAGAAATAATGAATTTATGATCAACAAGATCAAACATTTTTGATAACACTATTTGATATGTAAGATCAATAAAAGATAGTACAGAAATATGTTGACATTATTCTCTTGAATTTATTTTTAAGATCGAAAAATTAGAACAACTTATTAGGGGATATAGAAATTTATAATGCTTAACTTAATGGTGCAACACAATATAACGTGCTATATCGGGACAGCATTAGTCAGCTAGAGAAGAAATCCAGATAAGATTTGGAATAAAAAAACCTAAAACCCTCGTATCTCTTTGTTTTTAGGCGTCTGATTTGATCTTAATGAAAATTGAAGAATGATAAATGTTTGCGAAATTTGAAAATTCAGATGTGTTGAGAAAGAGAGTGGAAAAATGAGCTATTTAAAGGGGTTTTCAACAAAAAGATTGTTTTCCAAAACAAAATAAAACAAAAAATTTAGATTAAGATGATTTAAATGTTTATTGCATTACGAAGAGAAAAGTTCGGCCATTATGAATGAAAAATGATATCTGGCAAATGTCCACCACTACACCGCTGACAGATTTCCATTCTTTATCAAAATTTATAATCACTTTTTTCACTACAAATATAAAATTTGACTGTCGGTGAGGCTGCTTAACAATGAAGGCATAGTCACTGGTCGCTGTGCTGACTTATATACGGCAGTTTATTTTCGACTATCCTTCTACTTTCACCACCTGTTTCATCTCGTCTCTATCCCTTTCCTAAAAGAATGTAGCACGGTGCTTGGCTTGTTGCCTGAATTGCTACTTCTCTTTAAAAAAAAAATGGCGGTTCTATTTCGTTAATCACATTATGGATTTTGAGTTTTAAGGCTAAAATCGATTCGGTTGGCTCATATAGACTCTGTCCTTAAGATAGCCCCACAAAAAATAATCCAGTGATGTTAAATCACATGATCTGGTTGGCCACCTAACTACTGATTATCGTGAAGTTATGCAATCGGGAAATTTGGTTTGCAATAAATTGATCATTTAATTTAATTGAAACCACATGTCAGTGATATACACCTCGTCAATAATAGTTCAAAATTGAGTTGTCAACATCTCGCGACAGCATGATTTATTGACCGTTACTACATTTCCAGCTTCATTAAAAAAATGCCCAATCACGCCTCCAGACCACATAGCGCACCATCCAGTGACAGGTTGAGCATGCAAAGGCTTCTCAATAAACTCCCTAGGATTTTCAGAAGCTTAAAAGCGGTAATTTTGCTTACTGACCTGCCCTAACAAGTGAAAATGGGCTGCGTTTAAAAAAATGAATTTTTCAGAAAGACCAGCCAGCTAGTCCTGAATGAATTGAGCGAATCGACGGCGATATGAATGGTCGTTCGGTTTCAACTCCTGCTGCAGTTAACCCCGTTAGGTTTCAAAATCAAATCTTTACGCAGGATTCGCTATTTAATGGTTTTGGATAATTGCAATTGTTGAGAACGTCGAGGAATTTAGATTTGCTTCAACACTGTGGCTCACGGTTGCGATGTTTTTAGTTGAATGACCGGGTCGAACATGCCTTGGTGTTCGTACATTTTGTATCGACTCAAATTTAACCACCAAATTCTTAATAGCCGCCTGATGTTGTCCGAAAATATCACGAATTTTACGAAATGTAACTTTAACAGAGCCACCATTTTCATAGTGCGCTTTAATTATTTTAATGCGATTTTTGTGGGAAATTGAATTCATTGCAACAATTGCCAATACATCTACTACAAATACGTCAAAAAACTAAACTGTCAAAACTACAATGTTGTTGGTGTTGCCACAATTGAAAAGCAAACTTCTTGTTGAAAAACCCGATACACTTCGTTCTCTTTTTAGGCGTTTTTTTCTTATATGCGGTTTCAGAGTTATGCGGTGCAAGAAAAAAAAAATTTTATTCGAATTTCGAAAATTCAATTTTTTTGGTGATTCACTTTTTTTGAAAACAGAAACAATTTAATATCTTGAACTGTGTATGTGATCATGTTGCGTTAGCAATTGCCGAGATAAAATCATAAACTTTAAATGTATGTTGGAAAGCTACTTGGCCTGAATGCGTATTAAAGTGAAATTAATCAAATAGAACAACAATAGTAACATCAGATATTATTTTAATTGCTGAGGAAATAGGTGGGAAAGGTTTTGATGATTTTGGCGAGCATGATGTAGAAGAATTGTTTGTGGACGAGGCCCTAAATGATGATGATATTTTGGAAAGTACAGTAGATACTACTAAAGGTTTCGAAACAGTAGATAGCGAACCGCGAAGAAGATGTTACTCCACTGGACGAAAATTACTTCGGGAAGGCCTTCAACTTTCCGGTAAATTGGAAAATTTTTTTAATCAAAATAATAATGGTTTAGAACGCGCCTTAAAATTCCAACGTGATCTGAAATTTTGTATGCCTGGCTACAGAGAAATCCAGAAAGAACTAGTCAAGCCATCACAGCGTTTGATTACTGACTACCTTTATCAAAGAAAAAAATCACTGAAGAAGCATTACCATGTAGATCTGATGACGTAATTATATCTTCAAATGATGAAAGTGATCTTGCGCCAATCCACAAACGGATTCGCACATTATCAGGCAGCGAATAATGATGAAAACATTCTTAATGTGATTTTAAATTAAGTTTTGTTTTTGTTATTAACATACATATGTATGTATGTTAATAAATAACATTTATTAAAATATAATGAAAACAAATTTTAAATCTTATTATTTATAAATATTTTTTATGCGATTTCTGGTGCATTTTAAAACATTATTTAGGTTTTATGCGATTTTTTTTAATAAATGGAACGTATCCATCATTTTGCACATAAATGTATGTCTCTTGTGTGCGATTTTTTTATATGCGGCTTTCCCTGGAACGCATCTACCGCATAAAAACAGAACGAAGTGTATCTATACTTATACAAATCCCAAGTTCTTGTATTTATGGATTTAATCTAAATTTTTTTAATGAAATTCTTTCTTTGTTTTTCTTTGGTCAAGCTACAAGATATATTAGCCCCTACGTCAAAATCAAGTTACAAGATAGATAAGTAAATTGTTAAGGTTTTAATTCTATTTCCGAAATTATCGAAATTATCAAATTATACATCAAGCGATACTGAATTCTTGCTACGAGCTGTTGGAATTTCTATACTTCTCGGGGGCACATATATATGGTCTTTATAGAACTTCGACTATCTAGACACAGTGCAACTGGGGGAAAAAGGGAGCCCAGTCCTCTGAAGTCAGCAGGGGTACAACTGGAAACTCCACTTTATTTCCACGGGAATCAGTAAGCAGCAGAGTTCGTTATTTGTGTCTTTAGACATTTAACTGTTTTCTGGCTGATTATTGAGGTTGGCCCCTATATGGGAGTATCATGGTGGTTGTGGTTTCGCGACCTTATATCAGGTCTTTTGTTTAACATGGTGGCTAGGATCATTTCGCCGTTAATGACACGCTAGGTGAATGATCCAGTCCAGTAAGCATGCTAGGCATGTGTTCTGGACAGGAGTTGGAAAGTCTCCAACTCTTCAGCAAGAAGTGATGATTTGCAGCCCTGCTCTGGAACCATCGAAGTTGCAACAAGAAAGTTTTGTTGCATAGAATTATAGCTTCGGCTTCCTAGGACGAGCATGACGTTCTAAATTATGCAGTGGTTTGATCCACCATCTGATTAAGGCTTCATGGCCAGGCGCGGATGTAAATCAAATCACACAATTGTGTACGTTTATGATGTTCTTTGGTCTTGTGCACCTCCGTAACGTGTTCGTGGAAGAAGCACATCAAAGCAAATTGTTTCTGCATTCAAAACCCATGTTTTAAAAGTACCTAAATCGGAGTGGAAAAAGTGCTTTGAAAATTGGTTCCAACGCATGCAAAAGTGTATAAATCTTCAGGGAGAATATTTTGAAAAACAATAAAATAAATTTTGTCTTTAAATGCTTGTGTTTTCATTCTCAGGCCACAAATATAAATAGCAGCCCTCGTAGAAATGAAAAAGAAGAACAGTTTGAGTTAAGAATTGAAAGACGAACCTATTTTTTGTCACTTTATTCTATTCAACAAAATATATTTTTGGTATTTCTCATGTTTCTTAATCAAAATAATTAACATAAATAAAAGTGGAAAGAAAGCAAAATCATATCATCACTTAGTAGTGTCCACTAACTAACTTTCTTTCTTTGACAGTTTAGCAATTATCCTTAAGAGAAATATCACCATTTCTGAATTAATTTAAGTACAAGGAAAATAAAAAAGGCAATTAAATGTAAAAGTGAAATTGTATTGAAAGTAATTATTTGAGAAAAAAAAAACAGTTTTACTCTTAAAAATGATATCTGAAATAATTAAATTTGCAGAGGAAAAAACAATAACAATAACAACAAAAAAGACAACAATAAAGTTATTACTAAAATTTAAAGTTAACAGATACGAGTTAAAAAATTAAAAATCAATCGAAAAAAGCAACAAAATTTGCATGCAAAATAAAATAAAAAATATTTCGCCTGCTTTTAACTATAAAAACTCTGGGTTAAAGCTAAACATTTTAGTCACTTGTCTGGCGTGTTTCAAAAAACTAACTTTAAGACTTTTAGTTAAATTAAATAAAATAAAAAAAAATATATTAACTAAAAGCTAAAAAGATATTTAGAATCATTTAACAGCTACAAAGAATTTCGCTAAACTAAATAAAAATAAATATTATTTGAGTGGTGCATAAGAAAACACATAAAAAATGGTGGCCGCGTTTGCGATAAAAAGGCTATTGCTTCTGCTTCCTTTTGCATATCCTTCCGCTGTCAAAGGTAATTCTAAAACTTTTCTTAATCATAAATGTTTGATCGAAATAATGGAACAAATAAAAAACTAAAATAAATTTTATAAAACAATATATCGGGTGGACAAATTTGAGGTTAGGAGGTAAGGCTTTAACCATGCCCGTTTTTTTTTCTATAACTTTAGTTTTATTGATACTTACCTAAAGTAGAAATATGGGAACCAACAATACAGTAGGACATCGGGTAAATGTTCTTCTCTAGCAAGTTGGCAGATGTGCGCTTTATTAATAAAAATTTCAAGTATATTTTGGAATCAACCTTCGCTTATCTCGTCAATGCAGTGCCGAATTTCGTCTTTCAGAGCGTCACTTGTTTGTGAGTTGTTCACGTAAGCTCGGTCTTTCAAATGGCTGTGTTTAATTACAAGAATAAGGCGACTAATTTACATCGCTAAATCGAGAAACCGAGCGACCGGGAATTTTTTCATGCAATTTTTTTGATTGTGTGACTTGTGGCGCCATCCTGCTAAAACTTAAATTTAATGATGTCAAATTTAGTTAATTTTGGCCATAAAAAATTGGTTTTTATGGTTTGGTAGCGCAGAGAATTCACTTTCCTTTGCTCATTTACGAAAAAATTCTGGCCGATAATGCCGCCTAGCCACACACTGAACCATACGTTCACTTGCTTTTGATGTTATGGTTTTTCGATTAATGTTTGTAAATTTTGTGAGCCCCATAAATGAATATTTTGTATTTTTATATAACCGACCGCCTAACTGAAAACGAGCCTCATCACTAAAGATGATTTTGTTGAAGAATGCTTTGTTTTCGTTCAGTTTTTCAAATATCCGATTCACAAACATTCGATGTAAACAATGGTCGTTTGGCTTTAATTCTTTTTAATCTTTAAGCAAAATCTTGTGAAAAGTGCATTTAGTGATGCCCAATTCTTGTGAACGTCGACGACAAATTGATGTTGCAGGCTCATTCTAAATACTTTGCTGTAACTTGGCTATATTTGCATCACTACTTATATTACAAGCGTAATCTTTTGTTTTTTGTCAGTAACAATAATAATTACAAACAGCGGTGTCAAAAGCAGCCTTAATTACGAATCTGAGCGAATTTTACGAAATAATGCAGTCGAATTTTTACTTTCAAAATTAAAATTCTTTGCTAAATAGTGCAGCATGCTGATAATTTCCAACATCTTTACTAAATAAATGGTCAAACGGTGACAGCTCAATTCTTGACATTTAATCATTTGACGCACAATTTACTTCCTAACCTAAAATTTGCCCAGCCATTATTGAAATATCTTGATAAATTGAAACTTACACAGCTGTCAACATAAGTGTGTTATTCGATAGTGTTAAACAACTTCCTGCTTAATTAACAGATTTTATATTTTATTACAAATTAAAACTTTAATTTACAAGAAAAAAAACCATTCTTGTGTTTAACAACAACAATATTCTTATAAATTAAATTAAGAAGTTTCAAGTGCAAATGGAAATGTAAAGGTTTTTGTTTTTTTGTTGTGTTTAAATTTTCTTGTCTTTTTTACCTAAGAATTTTTTTCCATCAGATATTCACACAGAAAAAACAACAACAACAGTTGTTAAAAAAGTTTTAAACTAAATTTGTGTTTCAAGTCTTGAGTTAAAATTGGGCTAATTATTTTGTTAATAAATAAAAGTGAAAATAAAAGTGATCTTGTTCCACCAAAAACACAAAGGGACATTTTTAAATCAATTTCAGACGATCTTATATTTCATCAGCATATTTAAGACCTATTTAATACGATTTTTGGAGCAATTACATAGAGTTTCCATGAATTTTTGGTTAAATAATTGTGTCTAATTTTAAAATGGCTGAGGAAGGATACAAAATAACTATAAAAAATAATTTGTTTTTAAAGAAGTTTTTATTAATTAATTTAATAAAAAATACTTGGAATTAGCTTAGTCCAACTATTTTCTAACATTTCATTTAATAAAAAAAAGTTAGCACATTATTCATCCTTAGTGACTGCTTTTCCCATCTGCTCTCGTTTTGAGAAGAATAAATTAAGCAAAATTCCTAATACCCTGCTCTAAAGTCAAGCGTATTCCAGTAAAGGCATTCTGCATCGATCGACGCAAGTGGTAGTCGGAAGGGGCAAGGTCTGGGCTATAAGACGGGTGAACAAAAGCTTCGCATCCACTGTTTTCCAAATAGTTTTTAACAAGTCTTGCAACATGTGACCAAGTGCTTGCGTGATGGTTTAAACGAATTAATTGTCCTCAGTAATTACCTGACCTGATTTCAACAGCTCATAATACAAAACATCCTTCCAAACCCACAAAAATACAAATGGTATCATGGATATTCGGCTTCGGCATTTATCTGGCTGGTTGTCCGAGCTTAACATATGACTTTTGCCACTTGAGGTTATCGTATTGTATCTGTATCTAGTTTTCACCACCACTAACAATACGATATAAAAATGAATTCTTTTTGTAGCGTTAAAGCATCATTTCCCACATCCAAAAACACTTTTCAATGCCCCTCGGCTTCAAGTAATATGGGACCCAATTTCCTTGCTTTTACATAAATCCAAAAGCATTTAAATTTAGGGAATTTGCTTGTTGTGTAAATTCCAATGATATTACAAATTCTGTTTTCATTTAATAATAATCTGCGTCGAGTAATGCTTTCAATTCCTTATCTTCAAACTTTATCGGCTGACGAGGCTTCTCCTTGCCTCCTGTGTCGCTATTACCGCATTTGAATCGCCCAAACAATCATTCAGAATGATTTTGCATTGGTTAATGTTGACCGCAAGCTTCTACCCTTAAACGAAAACGTTCAGCAACCGTTTTCTTCAAATACAAGAAGAAGGTTATCAATCAGGCTTTCTTTGGAAAACATCATTTTTAGGCTAAAAATTTTACATTATTATAGCGTTTGAAAAAATGTGTGTCCATCAAATACTCAATACTCAATAATGACAGATGTTTACCCTAGAAAAAAAACCATATTTGTTATTATTGACATAAACTAAAGCGACGTTATCAACTAGTATACCAATAAATTATCGATAACATGTCAGCATAACACTTTTAGTTAATACTGATTTAGTATTGAGGTCATGTCGACATTTTTACTCCTAATAGGGGATTCATCATGTTTTTTGATACTATCACAAAAATTTGCTTGAATTTTGGCGATGTCGGGCCACCGGTATTAGTGTAACTTAAGAATTTTCTGCAGCTCTAAAGGAAAATCTTGTCATTTTTAAAAAATCTCATTAAAATATTTTTCAGGAAGGGAATACATTTTTATGGTGTTGTTTTAGTGCCCTATACCAACGACCACCGGTCTTACGAGACTAATCCAGGAAACTCCTTAAAAAATATTTTGCCGGGCTCAAATATCACGATCCGTATGACTTACAAATGTCATCTAAAAAAATCAGTCATTTTCTTTTTTCTTATCTAAAGAGTAGAATGTTGCTGTGATCTGTCCTATCGCCACCTTTATGTTGTCGTATAAAAAATTATCGAAGTAAATGCTAATTTATTTAGAGCATTTTTCATCAGGGTGCTCATTTTTCTTGCATTCGATTCGTTATCTCATAGAATACTTTGTTATAAATGGTTATCACAATTTGGCTTCACCCCATTAACTTGCAAATTAGTATGGTCCTTTCTTAATAAAAGATAAGCGTGTAAATTCAAATCTTTATTAAAAACTCTTATCAAACATATTTGTGTGATGTTCAATTGTTAAACACGCGGCGAGTCAAAGTTAACGACACTGTTGCCACACAATTGCGAACAGCAGTAATTTTTCGCGTACAGCAAACTAGGCGATCATGGATAATTTCATATTTCCTACAAACCCGGTTTGCTGAAATTTGCGCACAATTCTCCCGATTGCTGGCACCTTTGGTCGATTATGCTAACTGAAATAATTTAGAAGTGCACAAAATACATTTCGATTTGAACGTCTATTTTCATGAAGGTCTTCAGCTATCTTCATACGCTGCTCAATTGTATACCTTTCGATGGTTGAACTTTTCAAACACGCTATGTGGTTACTCCTCCCATTATGGGCTAGAAATAGCACGCCTCATCTGTGATGATCATTTAATTTGTTATTTCACTCACGTTCAAATAAGAGTTCAAGAGCATGAAAATATGTGTTTACGATACTTAAGGCGAGCGTACATGAATGAAATTTTCGTTTGATTGTTTCGTAATTTTTATTTTATCAAAAGCTTGTGTGCTTTTGTGTTTTGTCCATAGATGGCAGTAATTTTACAATAAGTTAGATTCATATGTGTGACTTGCAGTTGCCCCTGTAGGCTAGTAGATAGTGTGCTAGCTTACATGAGTGGGGGCTGTGGGTTCGACTCCCAACAAAGACCTTGGTTTGTTTCAGTACAAATAAAAAAAATTGACTGTCGGTGGGGCTGCTCGGTGATGAAGGCATAGTAACTGGTC
This sequence comes from Trichopoda pennipes, assembly GCA_030448955.1. NCBI lineage: Eukaryota > Metazoa > Arthropoda > Insecta > Diptera > Tachinidae > Trichopoda > Trichopoda pennipes. The sequence continues at coordinate 3,828,374 of JASKUP010000094.1, forward strand.
ACTGAGCTGTCTGTATACGACAGTTAATTTCCGTAACTATCCTTCTACTTTCACCACATGTCGCATCTCTTCTTTATACCTCTCCTAAATAATGTAGCACGGTACTTGACTAAATAGGCATTGTTGCCTGAAGTGCTACTTCTCTTTAAAAAAAAAATCAATTGTTATTATTTATTTTTTATTTGCTTGCTGTATAATACAAAATTATATAATAGATTTTTTCTCTTGATATTAATTAAGTTGATGCTAAAGATCCTTGGAAGCAAGAGCTTTACACAATAAAATAAAAGATTTTATGTTTCTTAATTTTGATCGCTGTTATTTTTGCGATGTAAGTCTTGAGCATGAGTTGAGTTTTCGTGAAAGTGGTTTTGTGTTTTTCACTCACTTGGGCGTACATGAACGTGAGTTAATATACTTGATCGTTGGTAAAAAGTCACTTACAGTCACATCTCTAATCTGTACTTACATTCTCGGAATCCAACGCGGCCTTCAAAGGCATAAAGTAAATCGAAGCATACTTCCAGGCATTAGGAATTAAGAAGAAATATTCTTATTTCAAGAATAAAATTTCGAAACCTTGAATTAAGTTTTAATTTTGCCTTGATACTGAAGAGGTTTATGTGAGTAGAACCCCGAAAAATCTAATTGACTGATCGAGAATCTTATGCCTTATGACTAAAACCAGAAAGTAAAATTCGATTAGAAACTATTAAAGGCCAATACCCGAATGCTGAGTTTAAGTGAGACATGTTTATTTTAAGCAATGTGTTCGGTTATAGTAAAAAGTGAAAAAGAGGATTCCAAAGGAGATAATACTTAGATAGCTACCTGAGCTTTGATTCTTAGGTTAACTATGTTGTCTCTAGGATTCATTTTAATCTGAGGAAATTATGCGAAGCAAAGTAAAAAAGAGGCTTAGAAAATTAGTTCTGGTATATCACAGACTTCTCTAAACAGATTAAAATAGTGTGTCTATGGAATTGCTAGTTACATTCTTGGACTTAAACTTAAATCACATATACATATGACTTCTTACACTATTAAACTTTTGCAGTGAGACTTTTGAGAGTTTTATTAAATTGAGAGTAGTGCTTCAATTCTACAAGGTTCTCAAATATGGAAAGACTGCGTATCTCACAAATAGATTTAATTTTGGTAACGCTTTAAGAACCAACAGCTTGCCTAATCAGGTTTATCTCGTTTGTGGTTAGAGTTTTAGGAATTTGGAATTCGATTATACACTGCGATCAAAAAATCTTATTAGAAAAACTCTTATAGTTGGGTGCTTTAAAATCGGTTGTAATAAAATCTCTAACAAAATTGTTGTCATTTAGATTTTTTAATTATTCTTCAATATTTGTGTGGGATTTTATTTTTATGTATTAAAAATGTCTAGAATTTTAAGCTATTTTTATACGCTTTATATTTTTTAACTGGATAAGAACGGCCCTAGGAGTTTACAATCTCTTGTAACTAAATAAATACAAAAAATTTATAAAACAAAAATTTATTTCCGCTCATTGAGCGTAAGTATTTATTTATTTAATTAAGAATTTTAGTTTTGTTTTCAAAACTAGAAAAAACTTAATTATTTGCAACAATATTAAATTCAAAAAATATTTTTAATAAATAATATTTGTTTTTTGTTTTCTTATTAGGTCCAGAATCAGAGTGGTCATACGAAAATCCTGCAAACTGGGGTGTTAACGAGCCACAGTGTAATGGCAACCGTCAATCTCCCATTCATTTAAGAAGTTCAACGGTAAGTTTTAAAAGAAAGATTTTAGGAAAAATATGTGTGTGTTTTGTAGCTGGAGTTGATTCCATCATAGGCCTTCTTAATATCTGATGATACTGATGAACTTTAAGTAACAATGCTTTATGAAAGAAATAAGAGCAAAACAAACCAAAAATTAATTACCAAATATTATTTAGTTTAGTGGTGTTAGTCGTCTGCTGATATTTTGCAGAAATAAATTTTGGTTAAATGCGTCTTTTTAACTCATAATTTATTTAAATATTCATTTTTAATGAATTTAGAACATGTTTTTTAGCATCTACTTGAGCTTGCAACTATTTTGAAATTTTGCTTAATTTCTCACTATAAAATTGTATTAAATTTTTTTTTGTTCTTTTTCATTCTTTAGCAAACCAAACTTTTTCCACTTTTAAGTATTTTAAGAATTGCAAAAACGCAAAAAGAGAAACAAGAAATTGTATACAGGAATTGTTGTGTAGTTGTTGCCGGTTTAGTAAATTAGTCAAAGTATTAAAAAACATTTGTTTCATTAAGAATTTTATGCGCAGATCTAAAATTGCAGACTGTTCTTAACAAAAACAAAAAAATTAAAAATCTAAGAGACCTCATAAAATGTTTATTGGTTATTTAAACTGAAAACAAACCAATTATTTGTTAGAAACTGTATTTAAATTTAGTTGTGGTGCAACTTTAAAATTCTAAATAAAAACTAAAAAAATAATTAGTTAATTAATTAATTAATTAATGATATTAAGATAACACACATTAGTTAGAACAAACAAAATTGGTTTTTAGTTGATGTTTTAATAAATGCTGAAAAGATCACTATTGTAAATAGTGCGAAAAAAGTCGGAATAATAATCAATAACAAACCGTATTAACTCACTTGTGGGCTGAACTTACACAAAGCTTGGACATTACATCACGGGGTAATGCAGCATATGACTCTGGTAGTAAAAGACAGCTAAACGTGATATACATCAGTATCATTAGATATGATTACAGATTGAGAAGATATGATTATGTTTTTCAATTTTCAATATTTGTGTTCTCAATAATAGATCAAAAATTCTCGTATCATTGAAAAATTAACTTATGGTTAATTTTCGTCTGAATATGTGTAGACTGTGATATTTTTATAAAAATTAAAATATTTCTTTCTTTCTTTCTTTCGTACAGTTACATTTAAGATAAATTGTAAAATGTAGTTTTCTTTAAAGTTCTGGAGCCAGGCAGTGAGTTTTTATTTTCTCAGTTTTATTTCACACTTTCATCATATTCTTACATTTATACCTTTTATAAACGTTTTGTTGTGAGTTCTTTATTGCAAAATAAATAACACCAGATTTAAGAATTTTTAAATTAATTACAAGTTTATTTACTTTTACTACAGACAAAGTAGATGCTGCAGCTCAATTTACTTAAGATGCACGTCTTTACTTCACTAGGTTTATTTTTCAACTAACTAACTATCCAGTCAGACGCTGCCTTTTAATATTTGTCCACTAGAGGTGTAGAAAAATTAAGAATCTTCTACTCCCTTTGTATCACATTTTGTTATTATTATGTTATTCATTCAATGTATAGGCGCCTGTATGTCTGTGTGTATTTTTGTTTTTATTTTTATATTGATAAAGTTTCTTCCTGGAATTTATTTTAAGATAGTTGGTGTTGCCTTGTGTACATAAGTTTTCTTAGAAAACTACGCAGTTAGTAAATAGCATATCTAGTTGTTGTTGTTGTTTTGCGTGTATACAATTTCTACGTAGTTTGTAAGTAGAAATTTGTTGTTGTTTTGCGTGCATAAGTCACGTACATTTTACAAAAAAACAAGGCCAAATAAACCCATATTACTATCATTGCTATTTTGTCTCTGGGGTGGAAGGCAGCAATAGTCGCCTAGGCTAACTGGAGCCTGAAACTTGAAGAAAAATATGTTTTCGCCCTGATGCCGTGGGAACCGGTAGTTCACAGTGGCTACGATTATTATTCAGTTATTGGTGAGGATCTTCGGGGGTAACGTGGTGATTGTGGCTTAAATCCAAATCGCGGCAAAGATTTGCACTTTAAACACAAGTGCTGCTGTATCCTCAACAGAGCGACGTTAAAATAATCTTCGACTTTTAGCACGGTAACGGGAACAGTCATGTTTGGTATGCTCCTGAAGTTCCAACTCGGAGTGTCGCTAAGCGTCCCAAAGACGTTAGAAGACGCATTATATTACATTAAGAGCACAGTTGGTTGGGTTGGACTATCATGGCAGACAACGACGTAAGTCTTGAATACACAGTGTCATTAGTGAATTCAGGGTCACCTGGTTAAATTCAGTACATTGATTCTTGTCTTATTTCTAGTGTACAATGCCGAATGTATCAGGAATGTCATGAAATCCGATTGGAATAATTCTAATTCCTTTCAATTTTATTTTACCTTCTTTTGTTTCTGATTGACTTTTTTTTTCCTAAAATTATGTTTTTTTTGAAGATTTAAAAAAAATAATAATTTATTTTAATAATTCGCCGCACACCATTTGGTGGCATCATTAGAATAGGAAATAGGTTTTTAATTTTTTTTTAACTTTTAAAAAAACTTTTGTAATATATATTGTTTATACATTTTTATTTCCTGCTTCTGTAGATACCACTCAATGATGTGGCAAAATATTGAAAACGAAAATAAAATATATTAAAAACCTTGTGCTTAAAAAATTAAATATAAAATTTTTTTTTTTGTTTTTTTGTATATTTTATTTTTTTAAAATAAAAAAAAACAATTAAAATTCCAATTGTTTAAGGAATCAGAAAATTTCAAAATTTTCAATTTTTTAAGAATCAGATTTTTTTAGACTGAAATGACACTTTAAAAATTGTCAAAAACTTGAATAGATATAAAAGCCATCGAATTTGGCAAGGACTTCAATTCAAATCAAAGATTTAGGCCAAGTATAAAAGCACAATTTTCTTAGTAGTCCTCAAATATATCTGTTCAGCAATGGTATAAAATTTTGATAGTATCTAAATTTCATCCTTCTCTTTACAATTAGTTAGATATACTAACGAACTCAAGTCTAACTAAAAAAATGTTGTTGAACTTTTAAAAGTTAATTCATTCTATTGAATTAGAAAATATTTATTTGTTTCATTTAGTCTTACAATCTTCCCATACCGGCCCTAAGATTTAGCAACTATGAGATTCCGCTGTCAGGAAACTTGAATTTCACTAACAATGGTCATTCTGGTAAGTATCTTAATGCTTGATTTATATATATTTATATATATATATATATATATATATAACTTTTTTCTTTTTTTTTAACATTTTATAATAAATTGATTTAATGGTACTTAAAAAAATATAGTCGAGTTCGCGGTACCTGTTACTACGAATGGTCAACGTCCCTTTGTTACTGGTTCCATTCTAAATAGTCGATATGAAGCTCAGAGTGTTCATTTTCATTGGGGTTCAGCGAATTCAAGAGGCTCGGAACATGTTATAAACAATCGTCGCTACGATGTAGAAATGCATATTGTACACAAAAATGTCATTTATGATACCGTAGAAGAAGCGTCCCGGTATAGAGATGGTTTGGTAGTGTTGGGTGTTATGTTTAAAATTGTCAATGTAAGCATCATCAAACAAACAAACTTTTAACAAAAAGATTATTAAAAAAAATTCTATATATTTTTCTTTTATCGTCCCAGACACCTGATCGCATTTATCCCGGTTTATATAGAGTATTTAATGAGTTGCCATCTATAGTGAATTATCGGTCTTCTACTAGTATTACTGGCCGCACAGCTTTAATTCAGATGTTGGGAGATATAAATACGAAACGATTTTATACATACAGTGGCTCCTTGACAACACCAAACTGTGCTGAAGCGGTTACTTGGCATGTATTTCCCCAGCCCTTGCCTATTGCTCGAGCCCAAATTCGTAAATTCTGGTCAATTCGAGATACCAATGGAAATATTTTAATCAACAATTTCCGTCCCTTACAAAATCGTAACAGACGTCCTGTATTTTATCGTGCTGTTGGCTTTTAAATGGATATTGTAGCGTGGTGGTAGAAAATTGAAAATTTCCTTTATTTAATTCAATATTGGAATTTTTAGTTAAAACTTAAAACTAATATCAAAATAACTGTATCATATTGATCGTTAATCTATTATGCAATTATATATTTATATATTTTATTTATGTATTTATATATTTATTTACCATATTTATTCTATATATAATATTTATTATATATTTTATTTAACTTATTTTATTTTGGCAAGCACTTGCTAAAAATTCGCACCCGATATAATTATTGTTAATCTCGATTTTTAATAAAATCTTTTATGTTCTTGCATGCATTTAGCTTTTCATTTTATTTTATATCGGATTTTTTTTTCTAAAGGCATAAAACTTTAAGTTGGCCACAAGTTAATAGTGTGGATTTGGATAACATAGAACATAAACTATCACATTTAATTTAGATCAATAATAACAAATATAGTATTTTAGAGGGAAAACATTAGACGCCAAAGTGTTAATACACATTCTTTTCAACGGCTATTTTTTTTTAGGATTGTGTGCTTAAAAAAGATGTTTGCGAGGAGGTCTGATAAACTTCTTTTATCGATGGTTGCCAGAAACTCACGGTTGAAAAACGATGGTTTGCGCCATTCAAAAATGATGACTTCGACACAGAAGACACAAGGAGACTTCTGGTCAGCCGTAAAAGTTTGGAGATGAAGCATGGGAAGCATTGGTCGACAAAGTTTGTTGTCCAACACAAGAAAAACCTGCATTATTACTGGGAGTCACACAACAAAGCGTTTTCATATGTTTAAAAGTATTAAAATACATTCAAAAGCAAGGAAATAGGTCCCAAATAAATTAAAGCCGAGATTTTGCTTGTCGCTTGTCGGCAATGACTGTTGAATGTTGCAAAAAACTTGCGTCGTATTGTAACGTGTGATTAGATTTACATCCGCGCCTGGCCATGAAGCCTTAATCAGATGGTGGATCAAACCACTGCATAGTTTGGAACGTCATGCTCGTCCTAGGAAGCCGAAGCTGTAATTCTATGCAACAGAACTTTCTAGTTGCAACTTCGATGACTCCAGAGCAGGGCTGCAAATCATCACTCCGTGCTTAAGAGTTGGAGACTTTCCAACTCCTGTCCAGAACACATGTCTAGCATGCTCACTGGATCTGGGAACATTTCACCAGGTAGATGTTATTAAAGGTGAAATGAACCCGGCCAACATAGAACCATAAACTGATATGGGGCCGCGAAACCACAACCACCACGATACTCCCATATAGGGGCCAACCTCAATAATCACTCAGAGAACAGTTAAATGTCTAAAGAGAGAAATAACGGAACTCTGCGGTTTACTGATTCCCGTGGAAATAAAGTGGAGTTTCCAGTTGTACCCCTGCTGACTTCAGGGGACTGAGCTCCATTTTCCCCCCAGTTGCACAGTGTCTAGATAGTCGAAGTTCTATAAGGACCATATATATGTGCCCCCGGGGGGTCATCGTATTGTAACGGATGAAAAATGGATGCATTAAAATAATTGCAATGCAAAAAGTCATATGTAAAGACCGGCGAACTAGTCAAATTATCAGTCAAAGCCGAATTGATTTAACGCCAAGGAAAGGCTCGGTATTTGGTGGGATCACAAGGGTGTTTGTATTATGAGCTGTTGAAATCGGGTCAAGGGACTCGATAGACAATTGATGCGTATACGACCAGAATATTTAACTAGATACGGGGCCATAATCTTTCATCATGAAAAACGCTCGGCCCCATGCTACAAGACCGGTCAAAAACTATTAATATAGTGGTTGAACAGTTTTGCTTTAGCTGTCTTATAATCCAGACCTTGTGTCTTCTGACTACCATTTGTTTAGATCTATGCAGAACGCCCTCGCAATAATACGCTTTGCTTCAGAACGGTATCAGAAATTGGCACAGCCTATAATATTGTTACGGCTGTGTCTTGTTTAAGTTTTAAAAGAAAATTATTTAGCAATAAATTGAACTGCTGGGTATGTTGTTTATGAACTGCGTGGCTTGCTAAAAAAACTTATGGTACAACAACAAAATTTCTAGTTACAAACTGCGTAGAAATTTTATAAACGCAAACAATAACAATTTGTTATGCTTTTTTTTTTTTTTTTAAAAAGAGAGGTAGCACTTCAAGCAACAATGCCTATTTAGTCAAGTACCGTGCTACAAAGGGATAGATAATAGATGAAACAGGTGGTGAAAGTAGAAGGATAGTTGGAAATTAACTGCCGTATATAAGACAAGCACAGCGACCAGTGACTATGCCTTCATCGCTGAGCAGCCCCACCGACAGTCAATTTTTATTTTTGTAGTGAAATAAACCAAGGTCTTCGTTGGGAATCGAACCCACAACCCCCTATATTGACAAGCTAGTACACTACCTACTAGCCTACAGGGGCACCTAACATGCTGTTAACTAACTGCGTGGCATGCAAGACAAAAACAAATTTCTGTTTACTAACTGCGTAGAAATTTTATACGCGCAATACAACAACAAACATAGATGCTGTTTACCATCTGCGTAGTTTTCTAAGAAACCTTTTCTACAAAAGACAACAACAAATATTTTGAAATAAATCCCAAGGAGAAACCAGCATAAAAACAAAAACAAAAATACACACAGACATACAGGCGCCTATACATCGAATAAACAACATACAACAACAAAATATGACACAAAGGGAGTAGAAGATTCTTAAATCTTCTAGACTTTAAATGGACAAATATAAATAAGGAAGCGGGTGAGTGGATAATCAATCAGTGTAAAATTAAACCTCTTGAAGTAAAGACGCGCATC